>OY776112.1:481201889-482552722 GCA_963675035.1 Allygus modestus | reverse complement strand
TATTCATTAAAGTTGGGCTAAAAGGGAGAAAGTATGTGTCAGTTTCCTGATACCGTTTATTTCATTAGTTTAACATAATCAAATATTTTAGTACTAAAAACATTAGAATAAAAACATTGGTGGGCACATTTGTGTTTAAATTATTGTATCACTGTCCATTATACACATAGGCGTATGTAATATATCTTATAGCTTATCTTAATTTGTTTAGAACTGCCAGTGCAATAGCACTTTATAATATTGTTAGCAGCAGTTGCGCTTGGCTGGTCGGCGTGAAAATAAAGTTAAAAATTTATTTTTATTTGTATTAATTTTAATTAGTTAGGGCAATGGCAAAGGGCATTCTGTTAAAGGTTCGTAGCTGGCAGATGACTTTCTTGGTGAACGACAGTCTTGTTCAGTCGACATTTGTACAACAGTGTTATCTTGGCCTCCAATGTCCTGCGCTGCAAGAATAAGAACATAAAATCCTGAAACTGAAAGAGTGCCACTGTGAGGGAGAAACCGTTGCAAACTACACCGAGACTGTAATAATTGCAAAATGGAAGGAGAAGCAAATGGTAATGATCATTCAACTCAATCTGACAGTCAAATGATTAAAGTATAAACGAGTTTGTTCGTAGTACGCTTACGTGAGGAAAGTGAAGTTCCGCATTAAAAAATAAAAAAATTGGTTTAAACTACCATTTGTGCAACTTTGTATAGGAGAAAACATCTGATCTTTTGGATACTCCTGGTTCTATTTAAATGCAATAACGGCATGGCAATGCTGTGATTAAATTGTATTATAACGTAAGGTTAGGAGGAGGTCCCGTCAGGATCCAAAGTTCCTAACAATAGGATTATTAGGCTCCAGGAGCAGCTTATAGGTTTGGTATTGAATACCGTCTGTGATTTCACAGCTACTCCCGAAAAAACAAATACCCCGTAGCAGCAAACCTGCATACTCAGCAAATTTCCAATGCATATAAATTTATCTTAATACCACATAAAGCCACATACCAAGTTTCATCACCATACATTCATAAATAAACGATTTATGACATTTTAATTATTCACCATAAGAATAACATGGTGGCTGAGTATGCAGGTTTGCTGAAATAAGGAACACTAAAATTGGGTTTTTATACAAATATCAATATAACTCAACTAGGTAAAGCCCCATACCAAGTTCTATTAATTTATGTTCTTAATTAAAGGAGATAACACGTTAGTTATTCTCCATAAGAATAACATGGGGCTGAGTATGCAGGTTTGCTGCTACTGGGACTATCGGTCAAAAAATGGGTTTTTGTACAAATATCAATAGACCACAATGAAATGAAACAATATACCAAGTTTCGACAGGTTAAGTTGTCGAAAAATAAGCGAGATATACAATTTTTCTTATCCTCCAAGAGAATAGCATTGGACAACGTACTGTGTTTAGCACTTTCAATATCTCAGTAACCAATTGACGTAGAGCAACGATTAAAACACCAAATTTTGCGTCCTTTTAAGCTGAATCCAATGGAAAAAAATAAAATTTGACTTTTTCAAAAATGATATGTAAAAAACTAAAAAAAACATTTTTGGGGTACAAAAGCCCCCCAAAATACCCCTTCGATAGGCTGATTTGTCTGGTTTTCGGAATTAAAGTCATGAATGCTGCTTTTCACGTTTGTACCAAATTTCATCAAAATCGGACCTTTTTTACGAGAGTTATCGCACCCACGGACACACACATACATATATATACAGTTTTGAACTAATGGTGTTTTTGGGGTCTGGGGACCTCAAAACGAAAAGTTATCATGGTCCCGGGCCTAGGTCTTACCATGCCGACTACGGTAATAGCTTCTTACCTATAGTGGAAATTCGCTAAAAAAACACGTCTGCCCACTTTGTTATGCTGTTTCTGCTGTCCTAATGCCATTTTCTGGTACATTTTAAAAACCAAAATTTGCAAGTTAAGGTCGCAGTTATAGCATTTTACAATAGTTGACATATTAATTGATTTTGGACTAGTGGCTAAAGATACAGCCTCTTTCGCTGTAGGTGGTGCCTGGATTGCGTTTGTGCAGAAATGACTTCCCCCCCCCTCATGTTTTAGTACAGTAAATTTCGTTATGCATCATTCTGTCAAAACATATAGGCCTATTTTGGTCACTGGTTACCTTTGTGCTGTTGTTGCAAATTATAAAAATTAGTGAGCAACTAGTAAAACAAACAACATAACTTATTAACCATCATTGATTATATTTTATTAAATAATTTCTTTAATAGATTTTGTTCTGTCATTCTCTGATTGGGCCTGATGATGACCGGTGTAACTAGTGTACAAATACACTTTATAGTGTTGTGAGACATAGTTTTTCTATCCTGTTTATATATTATTATCCTATAGGCTACTTAATTGTTCCTAACTACTACTGTGTTAAAATTGTTACTTAACACGTTGACTGCGGGTACGCCCAGGGGGTGTGTTCCCGCCACGTGGCAACTGTTCCTATAGGTGCAGCAGGCACGGTCACATTTTGAATTCCCGGCTAACGAATGACAAAAACACTTTACGGCCCTGTACTGCGTTACAACACAACCGGACATAGTTCTAACCAAACGCCCAACAGGTCAGCACAATCCATATAGCAGTATTCAACCAGGGTTGCCTTGTAGAGGGACTATGGTTGACGAAAATGAATGTGGGAAAGTCCTGTGACGGCCGGGATATTAGGGAAATTTGACTACCAACCTACTCCAAATTAAACCTCGCATTCCTAGCTAAACGCTTCCATAAAAATACCCGTCCGTTCTCAAATGCTAGATGTAAAATAATCGCATTACCTTGGCCATGACAAATGTCTCCGACTGGAGACATTCGCACCGGGAGAGGATGCTTGTGTCTCCGATCGGAGACATGCCGCACTCAACGTGTTAATCCAGATTTAGATTTTGTATTCGTATGGACTATTCAATAAAATCCAGCACAAAGTTTAGCAGCAAAAGCAAAATTATAAACAGACAAATTTGTGAATGTTTTGTTCATCGAGTCCCTTAGGAGAAATGTGAATTACACATCCGCAATCACTCTCGCATTCATCTTTGCTCAGCCAATGTGTGGAGGCAGCATAAAAATTAAATGTAAATACCATTAATACAAATGACGAATCTAGTTGATATTGTCAATGAACTTTAGTGTAGGTTATATGAGATTTTTATCATTTCATACAGTTGGTTTACACATTGTGTGCGGCCGAGTCAACATAGACCTGCGGAGCTAGGGCCGTAGTGAGCTTTCACGGGCCCCTGGGCAGGTCTGGTAATGTGGGCCCTTGTTGCCGCCCGTATCAAAGTTGATGACCTTTCATTAGACAACAGGTTTTCCCCGGGCCCCAGGGCAGTTGCCCCCCCTGAGTACGGCCCTGCACGGAGCGCTCTACTATTGCTGTATTATTGTGAGCTAGCCACTGGATGTTTTCCATTGAAAGTTTGTAGCTATCCGCGTCGATAATTTTGACTTCCCTCAGTGACCTTGGTTTCTATTTTTGAATGGTTTCGGGCAGACCACGGATATGGGCCGGGCAAATGCCCAGTGGGCAGGACATTTGCCCAAAGCTATTTAAATGCCCAAAAACTGGGCATTTATACAAAATATATAGTTTTAACTTTTTACACTTGAAATAGCTACTAAACATTTTTTAATTTTTTTTGGAACTATTATTGAAGGTCAATTTCATGAATAAACTTGAAACGGTACAAATATTTTGACTTTATGATTGTTTTATGCAGTTGCCGCCATGGAGAAATCATTACATGGTTGCCACACATTCGTTTGACCTAGAAATTAACCATCATTCATTTGACTCATCAATGCCAAATATAATGTTAACAATTTTAAAGAGATAAAAAGCTATGTTTAGTTCAGTTTTCCCCTTATTACAAATCCAACACATAAACAGTCAAGAAACATGTTCAATATGGTTATATAGTATTTAAAAAAATCTTAACAGGCAAAGTTAAACAACTTTTTAAATATACTGAATCCCTAAATCACTGTATAAGTCGCCGATGCAACTAAGGCATAATTTATGACGAGTATGAATGAATGATGAGTGTAAAATGCGTGAGAGATGCCTTGTGTAGCCTTGTTACTGACTAAGACCGTCTGATTCTTTAGCCAGGATCATTAATTAATACATTGTACATATATTGTTTCAATTGTGGGAATAAAAATAATAACTCAGCAGACTCTCAGAAACCCGGACTAATGTGGCGGACGGCTGGTCCGGATTTTGAAAAATCCGGATTTCCCGGAGGTGGGTATGAATCATTAGATCCGCATTTACAGCAAACAATTATGACAATATGCGTTTATGTTTAAGGGCTAATAACAGAGTGAGCTTCCAGATGAGAGTTATAAACACTCCGTAATACAGTATAACCTCGTTAATCTGTCACCAACGGGACCGAGAGCATGGTCGGAACACAAAAAAGGTTGGAATATCAGGGGAACACATTTATTAGGCTACATGAAAACCTATAAAACTGTAGTTTAAACAGAATAACACATTGGAATGTATGTATGTACATTTGCAAAGATTGTATACACCACTGTAAATCATAAATAAAGTATCCGGTCTAGACCCCCTAATGGATTACATCATCAATGAGTCGTCAACAGGAGAAGACCTGAACTGAGCAGCACACCAAATAAGTAAACAATAATAACAAACACCGATAACGGCACGGTTGGGCGCTGGACAATGCAAACCACTTGAGATTTGTATAATGCAGAAAAATCGCTTGAAAACTGAAAGTGCTACAAAGATCATCGGTATGGATGACCGGGAGTCCGGATCAGTGTGGTCCGGATTTCTGAGAGTCTACTGCCTGGGCATTTATCCAGGGCATTTGCCCTGACTTATAAATGCCCGGGCATTTTACATCACTAACCACGAATGTTGGAATGGTGGGTCGAGTCGGGCCTGCTGTTACCCTTTGATAAACCCTCCTGAATCATAACCTCGCGGCGGAATGTCAGACTCATTGCGTAATTGGCATGTTTGAGGAGGTATCGGGAGCGCTATTTGGCGGGTTTTAACTAATTTCTCATTTGTGCAGGCGTATTTTTTAAAACCAACCGATAGAGACAATAGAGTCTATGCGACCTTCATTGATGGGAGTGCAAATAAGTGTTTAGTCGACAAACAGTTTGCAACACCAGCCAGCTTCCCCAGTTCGGTACAACGACTCGACCGACACGGCACAACGGCGCGGCGCCCGGCACTGCACATCACCACGGAGCGAAACTTTTGGTGGCACTCGGGTCACTATTGACCCATGGATTTAGGACTGCCATCTCCTTGAAAAAACACCTGTGAATTATTTTTTCTCCTCAAATCTCCGACTTTTAGAACCAAAATTTAAGTTATAAACATTATAATTTTTCAATTAAGTTATAGGACATGTTTATTAATTTTTTCCTAAGCACTGAAAGTGATAAAACTATAAATAAAGCAGGCCGAATGTAAACACAGCAGAAGTCTTGTCATAAATATTATCACAGTCCATGCAACATTTTGAACTTACTGTACCCAACCGTAGGAGGGGAATTATGTTAGGTAGGGGGTAATCACCATCTCTCCCATACTACCTCCCCTAGCCTAGGCCTAAATGCCTACCCTGAAAGGAAAGGGGCTGTATCAGATTTCTGATACCCTGAGAACATCTTATAAACATCCCTGGATCTCCTAAGTAGTTAGGTCTTAATCGGTTGCCTGGTAGAACAAATATTAATTTCTAATCAGGCTTTAGTTAGTTTAACCAAGACAAGCCTTCTATTTTTACCTTGATAAAGAAATACAAATAACTTACCACTTAAACATAAGTTCAATATTTTTTTTACCAATCTGCGCCAAAGGTCCAACAGGCATTTTGTTAAGATTATTGAATTATAAGAAAAACGAACAAGGGAGAACAGGAGACGTTCAAGGAAGAATTTTAGTTTTAGAAACCTTCCGAGTGCTGAAAGGTCGTCTGCAAATGCAAAGAGTTTAGACCTTAGCCCAGAACTAAAAAGCAGGGTACCCAACCACTAAATAAATTAAAAAATAAAAGTTTAACTTGGATTATATCATATACTAAGCATATTCCTCATATTTATATAGTTTATACTCAAGACCAAACGCCTTGAGAAATTTGCTAAAATACAAGATTAAACTTTAAAGTAAATTCTCTCAAGACTCGCCAGGGCGAATTTCCTAAAAACTTATCAGTTCATGAAACAGCTAGATAACTATATCGGAATTGTGTTTTTTTATGTGTATGTATCGATTTGCCCATCTTGAACATTATTGTATTGTACTGTATATGATGTATATGGTAAAACGGCTTTTGTACGGAGTAAAGCGTACAATGGACTCGTAGGTTGCATGTATCACATTACTTTGCCTGCCTTTACTAAGAGAATAATGTCAGTGTTTAATAAACATAACCTCTCATTTAACTTGTTTAGTTGTTTTCAAATTGAAACATTTTGTTTAATTTCCCTGATATCTATGATGATAATTGCAATTTTGAATTTATTATTGAAATTATTTGTTACCAGTCCTCTAAGTTTTGATTCAAGCTTGGTGCGCACCAGTGAATGATGTGATCATATTTATACTTGTGAAATCTAACCTAATGAATTGTAATATTACAATGTTTGGAGGCTGCCTAGGCTTAGTGGCAGTGCTCCTAATTTCTAATTATACAAATCATCTATCCCAATTTTTAATATTAGAAACACTAAAAAACAATCACAAGCACTTGAGTTCTGCTGCAGAAAGATTAGCATCTTCTGTGTGGTGCAGTAATAAATTTGATGGCAGCAAGTTTTGCAAGTTCAGAAACTTGTATTATATTCCAGATTTCAAAGGACATTTTTTGTTTCTGATGAATGAGTTTTCTGTTGTTTCGGGAGTTGAAGATCTGAAGCAATTAGGTCTCTCTACAGTGCAAAATCATACTGGACTTAATTTAAAACTGATAATAATCAAGTCAGTTGAATACTTACTTGATAAAAACATTTCATTTTTAGAAACTGATAATTTTATAATGAAGAGCTTCAAATCAGATAATATTATGCATGTCATTCATGATGACTTATTACCACTATTTGTAACATATAAGGAACTGTGCAGTGGAGATATCTCTTTGTGTGTATCGTCTTATCGTTTAATACTTACTGACAGCAATAATGGTGGACCCTATTTTGAATGGTATATGCATTTTTCTGTCCATAAACCAATAATTATTGCAACAGAAAAGTATCCATTATGTATCCAAAGAGGATTTTTCGGTTTATCCAACTCCAGTACTTGGTTTCAATATGGATTTAAAAATACTCAAGGACCTCTCTTGAACAATTTTTTCAACAGTTTTTTGCTAGTGGAATTCACTGAGTTTATTATGCATAAATTTGGATTATCAACTGAAGAAATTAGTTCTGCAACCTTGGATAGCATAGTTTTTTTCAGTAGAAAAATCAATCGAAAAATTGTAAATGAAAATTTTATGGAAGTGAAAATGAAGAATATAGCCCAATCTATTCATGAAACAAATATTACAGTAATAAATTTGGATTTATCAACTAATAATTCAAACAGTATAATAGATTCACTTCAGCGATCACAGCTGTTAGTTGGAATGCACGGTTCAGCCATGATTTTAGCAATATTTTTGCAACCAGGATCTCATATAATAGAACTTTTTCCTTTTGGGATTCAGCCTGAGTTTGTATCTCCTTTGAGAGCTTTGTGTAAGCTACAAAATGTTAACTACCATTATGAATCATGGGTCAACACGAATGAGTTCAACACCAGAACCCATCCCGAGTACCCTCCACTACTTGGAGGTGTTTCTGGTTTGGAAGACACTAAGCAGAATGTAATAATGAACCTCAAAAAAGTGCCAGCTGTTGAGTGTTGTCATGATCCAGCATATTTGTTTAGAATGTTTCAAGACACAATTGTGGATGACAGTTTTTTCATTTTATTTGATAAAGTTGTTTCTAACTATAATGGTTTGAGCATGCCGAAACAAAAATTGATTAAACAGAAACAAGAGTTTATGATGAACAAGTGGTATTTCCCACCACCTGTATTCAATTTAAACTGTAAATGTCTTGGTGAGTCATTACAATTGGCGTGGGACTATCCATTCATGTCTCCAGGAATTGAATTCAGTGTAGCAATAAGTAATGGAATATTAGCCGTGACGAAACAAACTAATTTCTTTGTAACAATAGGAGAATGTAACATTAAAGTCCGTGATTCCCCAAAACGGCCAATTACAGTATGGGTAAAGGCTGTCGATGGTAATAAAGAGAGTTTGGATTCATTTGAAAGATGCGTTACTACAGATGAAGTTATGCGTACCGGTAGTTGATAGCTAAATTTAAATCCATTTTTCAATACTATTCCTATCAGACTTTTCCCTAAAATTTGTTTAACAAATTTGCTTTCAACAAGCAACTTAGTTGTTTGCCAGTATGTTGTAAAGGATAGCCCTCTGAATTAGGCATGTGTTAACAGTTAAGTGTGATTAAAAACTGTTTGTTAGATACCTAATCTTATCCAGGTTCGGAGACATTAGATGTTGTTCGGGTGAGCAGCAAGTTGGAAAAGTAGTGTTTGGAGTGTTGTATCTCAAGAAATATGCAGTTACTATTTCATGTTGTATCTAATCCAGTCACAATTCTATCTCAGCCAGTTCCTTATAAATCCTTTAAATAATTTAATATTGAATTAGCAATAGCACAAATATCGAGACTTCAGTTCCAAATGAGCCCTACTATACCATCAAATGAAAAAATCAAGCTTAGGTACTCATATTGATGTAGGCCCCAGATATAAATTTATCAGACCTCACTGTTTTATTTAAAGGTAAATTTAAATTAATGAAAAGAATAAGCACACATTCTTTATAATTTCCACTATAAGTTACAGCGCTCTGCGGCGCAAAATTAGGTAAGTTTATCATAAATCTGTATTTACTAGCAGACCCATTGCGGCTTCGCCCTCATAATCGTGACGGCTCTGACAAAAAAAATTAATTGTATCGTTAGTATAAGTTTGATATTTTCATTCAATAATACGGTAGTACCTATACAGAACTGCAGCCAATACCGATACCAATAATAAAAAAATGGCAATATTTCATTACAAATTTTTATTACATTTGTCAAAATGTATGAGCTTGAAAAGGTACCTCTTCTAAATGGATACAAAATAAGGAATGACATAAAACATCCAAAGCAGGATGTCTGTGAACACACTATGAAAGTAATAATAGTTGTAGTGAAAGGTGAAATCAACTTCCAACAGTGAAAAACTGCTTGTTGTGGAGTAGGCGTATAACAACTTATGTGCTGCGGCGGTTAGATTAATTGATGTTAAGCTATTGATGAGTAACAAAACCTATCATAACTAGGGATGAGTCGATAGCAAAATTTATCGATTCTCGATACCGATACCAGAAAAATCTATTCTCGATTCCTACGATTTTTCAGTACCTATAGTTATTAAACCTATTGTTAAAAAGAGTTAGGCCTACAAATTGTTGTAACCATTTAAAATTATTTGGTAGTATTTTGTAATTAATTATTAATACAATTTGTTAATGCAATTTTTGTACATAATTTAGTGTTAATTTCACTAATGTCCTATAGTAATATAGAACAACAACTATTTATTATAAATTCATAATGGAGAAAAACCTGGTTGTAAGGTTGGACTCAAAGAGATAATGTTGTCAGCCGACTGATTTATTGCTTACAACCGGACCCCACCCCTCCCATCCCTCTTCCTTCCTTATCTCCAAGGTAAGATTTTTTCCGGCGACCCAAACACTCCCCGTGTCTTTTGTAGCGCGGGTAAATGGCGGAAGTATCCCTTCCCGTGCACTTCGTAGCGCGGGTAAACGGCGGGGGTATCGGTATCGACATTAAACGAATGAATCTCGATACTGATACCAATGTCCAAGAATCGGTGGTATCGAGAATCGACTCATCCCAAATCATAACCTAACATAATATTGCAAGTCGTAAATATATGGCAGAAATATCCTTTACTATTTAATAATTTTATTTCATCCAGATTTTATTTATATTTGACTGTTTCACAGGCCTCATAATATAATATAGCCTAGCCAAGTAATGAGTTGATAAAATTATAACTTAATTATAAATTAGTTTACTGTAAAGAAGTTGCGTATGGCCCTCATCACCCATAACAAATGTGATCTAGCCTACCTATTTGTATAAAATTCTTACAGTTTTCAACTTGTATAATATAATGTGAATTTAAACCTTATTGATGAATCTACCTTTGATGATTCATAAGTAATCTATGCTTAATTATTTATGAGCTATTTACCTTAACTTATAAGTTTAATTTTTTACTCATTGACTGAAATTTTTGTACAAATAAAACTGTTTTTTAAATATGGATTTGTATTCATTTTTTATGATACCGGTAGCAGTTTATGTACCGGTAACTTAGATCACATTTCTAAATAGCTTTTCTTTCCAGTGCTGAGAAACATTTATATCCTTCATCTGTAACTCCAATGCAGGAATGGTGATACCATAAATTACAGAAACTTTCTCATATCTGTTATATAACAGAGCTCGGTACCATATTTAGCTTTGCTACCAATGCCATTTTAGTTTTCCTAACTTAAGGTCAAGTCAATCTGTTTGAATGCAGCTCACACCAATTGAGACACACTAGTTGTTGCCAGTTTAAATTTGACGGATACAATATTGAGGTTGACCATTCGATGTTACCCCATAGGAAAGGTCTGTGTGCGCGGTAGCTCAGAGGTAGAGCGCTGGCCTTGCAAGCCAGCCATGGTCAGGGGTGCCAAGAAAGGGGGGGGATATGGCGCTCAGAGCGCCATCAAAACAAATTTTAGGGGAGATTTTTGAAATTACATTAATAAATGTGACAAATTTGTTTATTCAAGGGGGAAGATGACAATGATAAATAATATTATTGGAAAATGTATTGTTACTGTAAATAATCTTCCTATTTATAACTTAATTATTATTTGTTCAATGTCGTCATTATATTTGTCTTTCGGATTTGGTAGAATGTTGAGGTGGTTGCGCCCACACCTCCCCCTTCAATGTCAACTTATTGTAGATATGTAGAGTGCGCTAGGCTCAGTTCATTCACTGTCACAACCCAAGGAGCTACTAACGTTAAAGTTTATTGCTTATAATCGGTGGGGGGTAGCCACATTTGGGGGGGGCCGTGGTGCCAAGCGTAAGTTCAATCCTTGCTGACTTCTGTGATAATTTTTCACGAGCAGTCACCACTAGCTTGCCCATGTGACTATTTCCGTTAACTTGCTGTCTTTAGATTGTCGTACATCTGATTAGCCTATTGCAACGGGCAGTTGAGGTTTAACAAAAATTAAAATCCTTGAGATAAAAATTCTTTCATCTAGAAAATTGTCTTACATCCAAATATGTTTCAGATTAATATAAAAAAGTAAATATAAAACTCGTTATATGTATTCAGTAGTACACATAATCGAGTGACAACAATGAAGCAGAAACAAGTTCATTACATTCTACTCAAAATTCTGGAGGAAAAACTAACAAAATTGGTATAGTAAAATCTAATTTGTTCGGTAATAACTGGATCATGTTTGAGAAATTTGACAGTAACACTCGGGAAAAAGACATTAGAACAAACAATTTAAATTTTTATTATACATCAAATAATATAGTACATTATAAATATTTACAAGTTATCTAATCATATATTGTATAGTACCGCCTTTTAATAAAGGAAAGAATTAAAACATATTTTCGAATTAATAACAAAAACTATAAAATATAACTGTACCATGCAAAAACAGATCTGTGTAACAGAAGAACAGAAGCCATAATTAATAAGAAGTAATCGTTTAACAGTCAGTTTTTATCGCCTTAAAGACTACAGTAATATTTTTAT
Source organism: Allygus modestus (assembly GCA_963675035.1). Classification (NCBI taxonomy): domain Eukaryota; kingdom Metazoa; phylum Arthropoda; class Insecta; order Hemiptera; family Cicadellidae; genus Allygus; species Allygus modestus. Next base: position 482,540,735 of record OY776112.1, on the reverse strand, counting down.
AAAATAACACTAATGTATGAAGTATTAAAGACTAAAAGTTGTCAAGAATACATATATAAACAGTTGTTAACAATGATAACTATTTACATGGACATAAACTGATAATAAATAGGCAAGATATTTTATTGGCCCTATGGAATATTGTGTGGGCATAGGAAAGAAAAAGGGACAAATAAGTTATCTTGGATAGGACTACAAGAGGTTGACACGACTCGCTATAATTACAGTTTGTTCAAAGTAGCGTTAGGATTGATTGCTATGAACCCTAGTTACAGCTTACAATGGCTTTTTGACCAACAAAACGACAGCTTAACCAAACTTAACCATCGCAAACCCAACAAGTCATGACATCGTGCATCTCCTCAGTGTACATCCGTTTGAGCAGAGGTAAATTTTTCACATTTGGAAATTTTTAAACTGTTGGGTAAAGATGGTTTTTGAAACACATAATAGTGATGGATTTGAATTTATTTTTTGATTTATTTGGACTTTACCTATCGCTTCGAGTGTTTAAAACTACACTATGTTTTGGGAGGTAAGGAAACTCCTCCGGTTATCAAGTGAGCCTACTTACATCTCACAAATTCCAAAAAGTCTGGAGATATTGTGAATTAGTACCTACATACCAAATTTCATAAAAATTGGACCATTTGTTAGTGCTCTAGCTCTGTACACATCCATACAGACAGACAGACACATCACGTAAAAATCACTTTTTTGGGTTCAGGGAGCACCAAAACAAATATTTCCACTAACAACTCAAATTCGAAAATTTTGACGAAAACAATACTTTCTCCATGTACTATGTATAAGGGGGAGAAAGTAAAAAGGATGTTGGTTTGTTTGTTTTGTATATATATTTTAAGTTTATGGACTCGGACACCGTTGGACCGTTTGCCATGAAACTTGATATATATATATATATATATATGTAAAATGTCACGGAGAAGGTTTTTAAGCCATCCATTTCGTCCTAACTCAATTGGGTTCCTCCCAAGAGGCCCAAAAGTGTTCCCATATAAACCTTATGGAAAGATGTTGTTTACATAAAAGCTAATGACATGTTTACTTTGAACAGGTGATCTTGGTGATATTGGTTTTAGTTGGTAATGGTCAAAGGCATGACAACGTCTGCTGGGTAACAGCTAGTAACAAATACAGAGGCGACCCTAAACACAAAGTGCTTGTCACGCCGGGCACGTTACCTGAAGATGTAAAAACTATGCCACCGCCTTTCGACGGGTAACAGCTAGTAACAAATAAAGAATTGTATCATCTGGCCAGTCAACAGCTGTATCAGTACAGGATTGCCCCCTCACAGAATGATTTTTAAAATAAACTGGTTTGTACCACTAAATGGATTGAATAATATATTGAAGACTTAGAAATAATGTAAACAACACCGAAACAATAATCCAATAGCTACATAATGTTTTCATTTAACATATATATTCATCATACCCTTGTATATACCAAATTGGGTAACTTATTTTGCTAACGCTTGCTGAGGAAAATGTGGTTCGGCAGATATGTCAAATGATCAAGAAGGGTGTAATTCTAATTTATAACATAGTTTGATTTTGTTGATGATTCTTTCAGTTTTTGAAAAATTACAATTCCACTAGGTGTCACAGGAATCAATCCTAAGGCCACTTTAATAAATAGAGTATACCGTTAAAAATGTCATTATCGTTTAATGATAATAAGGAACAACTTTAGAGGGTTGCTTCATAAACTGAAGTTTGTTGGACCAGTCCTGAGACGTGTGTTGAAAATTTGGTAACAGATTGAAACTGAATCCAGCTAGCTGCATTTGTCATTGGGCTTCTCCAAGACATGGTCTGAGATTTGGGCTGATATTGGACAGGGCCAAGACATGGTCTGAGATTTGGGCTGATATTGGACAGGGCCAAGACATGGTCTGAGATTTGGGCTGATATTGGACAGGGCCAAGACATGGTCTAAGATTTTGGCTGATATTGGACAGGGCCAAGACATGGTCTGAGATTTGGGCTGATATTGGACAGGGCCAAGACATGGTCTGAGATTTGGGCTGATATTGGACAGGGCCAAGACATGGTCTAAGATTTTGGCTGATATTGGACAGGGCCAAGACATGGTCTAAGATTTTGGCTGATATTGGACAGGGCCAAGACATGGTCTAAGATTTGGGCTGATATTGGACAGGGCCAAGACATGGTCTAAGATTTTGGCTGATATTGGACAGGGGTTTAAAATGTTCACTGACAAAACGTTAAAAATGCCACTGGTGTAGATAGATACAAAAATGTAAACGAAAATACAATTAAAACTTCAACCACTTTTAACATTATGTCCATACAGAGAATACACTTCAGAGTCAAACAAAGTCCACGATATATACAGGTTTTAGATGCTAGTGTATTAAAATACTACTATTTGTAAACTTTAAAAATACTGGTCTTTCTTACAGCACATGATTCACCGACGTAATATACATGGGGTACTCCATATGTGAGGTGGAATGCGAAAAGGGACCTCTTGTCGGCAATTTCCGATTTTGAGTTATTGATATTTTTATTATCACCTTAAAATTCCTAACAGTTTGGTGCAAATTTCATGTCTCTACGATTTTTTTTGTTTGAGTTATGGACGTTTGAACTTTCTCGAAGGGTGAAGGGCATTTTCAGGAAAACGCCCTCAAAAAGTTTAAATAAACTCAGAATCTATATTTTTCATATTTAAGCGATGCTTTTGGTATCAATGCAAAGCTTATAATGTCCTCTTTAGGAAGAACACTAGTAGTTTCCTTAACTAACGCTAGAATTTAGGCTTATACTGTGTTTATTGCAACATGTAGTACACAAGGGTATTTTCTGAAAAGGGACCTCTTGTCGGCCCCGTGTTATATCTCCATAACGACAAGAGATACCTTTTCAAGGCTGAACATTTACTGCTGCCACATTGTTGTTTAAGTGTTTTATCCAATAATTAGTTTAATATAGTCAAAATGAAGTATAATTAACATCCTAATTAGAAAATAATATCGATAGTTTGAACGTTGACCATTGAAAAGACAAGTGGGACCTATTGCTGAAAGGACTGTATAGGAAAGTCAACGTTTTTTAACCAAAACCTCGGTTATAGAAAAGGTACCTCTTGTCGGGGCCGTATTCAAATAATCAGACGATGTTCTGCTTTTACTAGAACTTCGTCCTAGTTCTCTAAGTGTCCTCTAGAATTCAGGAGAGACTACTTTTTGAACCAATGTTTCTTTACGAAGTGTGTTGTGGAAAAGGGACCTCTTGTCGGCCATGTTATTTTCCCATAAGCGACAAGAGGTACCTTTTCTCAGGGCATGCAGTGACTAACAAAATGATTTATATCGACTTGTTTAAGCTTTGATTCGACTTTTTAACCGATACACGCCTTTTCTACTCAAAATATCGAATAATAATCGATAAAAAACCGAAAATCGATGATTTGGACCGAAATTGCTGTATTTAGCTGTACTGAAAATTTTACTTTGCCGACAAGAGGTCCCTTTTCGCTTTCCACCTCACATATGGCGATAAATAATGACATTTTGTAGTACAAACGAGCATAACATTGTGCTCCAATGTTAAATTCACCTTGAGATTTTGTTTCCTTTTAAAAGGTATTGTACAAAGGACTTAAAAAAGGTAGTAAATATTTCCTAATAAAGGCTTGTATGTACAGTTGGCGTTGAGGACACTCCCAATCACCTATTACATTGTCATTTGAAGAAAGTGTAAACACAAACTATGCTTAAAGTTTTGCATGTAATATCAAACGTACATAAGTGAATTCTATTAGACCTACCGTCCTCTGCTTGAAAAACTAAGCTTTTTAAAGCTATTTAATAAAATAATGCAATTCTGTTAGTTAATTTGTTGTTACCTGTAATTATAACTTGATAACAGAATAAAACAATAATTACCTAAATAGAAGAAAAAATAACTAAATTAAAGAGATAGAAAGTTATCAAATCAATAAATATACTTCACAAATAGGGGAAAAAACAAAACATCAACAAAAAATACTTCCAATAATAAATATACCACTTCATCTTATAAAGTGGTTTTCACAGTCTTCAACTTACTACATACGGTTATTATGTAAAAGATGTTAGTCTCTGATATTGCAATAAATAAAAGCCTGGAATTAAAGTGCACTTTTCAAGGGTAATTTTAAGGATGGTGTAGAGCAAAAATTTCTCAACAGCGAAATTATAATTTATTTTTGATTTTTACTGATCTATTTTGTAAGTATCACTTCAAGTGTGTCTTCTGTTAGATTGTCCCTAAATCAAATGTTATTTAATTTGCCAAATTGTTGTAAATTTTGCCAAATGTTACTCTGTTTGATTCATAAATGTAGCAAAACGATAATATTTAATGAGTCAACTATACGTAAATGTAAACGGACATACAATGTAGTACGATAACCAAAAAATACATATCTTCACGAGTGAGATTAATAATTTGTTATGTCTATCTGTTTACCAAAATAAAAACAGCTTCATGATACTATGAAATGTATAATATGGAATATTTCCTCTGATGTTTAGATTAATGAACTGTTATAGAACAGATCTAGCAACTGTCAGAATTTGGCTTCAAATGGATAATACAGGAGCGTATGTTAAACATTTTACTCGATTTCAGTTAGCATGGGCAATCCTTGTCTTTCCAGTTACTACGAGGCATTTTCTCTTAACAAAAACTATCGAACAAATTGAGCAACAACCAGGCATATTTATATTTTTAATTGTATATTGTAACCATTGAATTTCACCATCCAGAGTGAATTTTTAACCTGGTATTAAGGTTGGAATGAATCTAATATTAGAGAAAAGTTAAAATTAACTGAACTGCTACCTTTTAACTCAGTAACTATCATGACGATACTAAAGAAGCGTTTAATTTCCTCAACTTAGCCAGGAACTAAAAATTTCCTGACTTCTTAGTTCCTTGGTCTTATCTGCTGCTGGACACCCTGACTTATCTCATAAATCTGAGAGGGATTTATCTTTATAAACCCGTGATGACAAGTGCACTTAGATGGTCAGTTAAGCATTGTCCTGCTCCTTAGCCATGCGGCGATCCACAAACAGGTCCTGTATCTTGTTGGTGACCAGGTTGGGCTGCTTGGCTGGCGACGAAGTCTCGTCATCTGCTGTGTCGTCAGTAAGCAGCCGCTTGCCCACACGGCGCACACTCTCCACCTCCCGCATCATGCAGTTGATGGCTCTCAGGTCCTACAAACCAACCAAACATTACAACAGGTCCTGTGTCTTGTTGGTGACCAGGTTGGGTTGCTTGGCTGGCGTCGTGGTCTCGTCATCTGCTGTGTCGTCAGTCAGCAGCCGCTTGCCCACACGGCGCACACTCTCCACCTCCCGCATCATGCAGTTGATGGCTCTCAGGTCCTACAAACCAACCAAACATTACAACAGGTCCTGTGTCTTGTTGGTGACCAGGTTGGGCTGCTTGGCTGGCGACGAAGTCTCGTCATCTGCTGTGTCGTCAGTAAGCAGCCGCTTGCCCACACGGCGCACACTCTCCACCTCCCGCATCATGCAGTTGATGGCTCTCAGGTCCTACAAACCAACCAAACATTACAACAGGTCCTGTGTCTTGTTGGTGACCAGGTTGGGCTGCTTGGCTGGCGACGAAGTCTCGTCATCTGCTGTGTCGTCAGTCAGCAGCCGCTTGCCCACACGGCGCACACTCTCCACCTCCCGCATCATGCAGTTGATGGCTCTCAGGTCCTACAAACCAACCAAACATTACAACAGGTCCTGTGTCTTGTTGGTGACCAGGTTGGGTTGCTTGGCTGGCGTTGTGGTCTCGTCATCTGCCGTGTCGTCAGTAAGTAGCCACTTGCCCACACAAAAATTTACATTTTGATAGATTTACAAACACTTTTTGAAGAGATAAGACTTTTTGAAATTAGGAAGAGGTAGTGTTACCTTGGCTGGGCTGCGACTGAAGCAGTAGCTGAGGGGTTTGGTGGGTGAGGGGGGGAAGACGTTGGGCTCGGAGGAGGTCAAAGGTCGTATAAACACGGCGTGAGTGTCGGATACCCTGCGTCTGGGAGACATAGGCACGCTGCGCGACACCGGCAGTGGCGACAACGTTAGAGCGCCACTCTGCAATCACATACAAATTTTGGAGGTCATAATAATGTTCAAGTTAAGAATTAATACATTACTGAGATCAGTAAAGTTACCAATGCCATTTGCAAGGTGCAGGCCAGCCTTTTGAAAGACTAAGAACTTTTTCCAATTTATATATTCAAATAAAAAACACAAATTAAGTGTCTTATGATTTTAAAGTTTTCAAAAACAAGTGGATTTCTTTTATGAAATTAAAATAATACAATGAGATGTTCAAATGAGAAACCCACTAAGCTGTATTGTCTACTCTAAATTCTTAAAATCTCAGCAACTTTCAGCTTCTCATTCTATCTAAATCTACAAAAATGCAAAACCTTAATTCAATTTTATTTTTTATTATTGTATTTTAAGAAATAAATTTACCTATTTTTACGGATTTTGTTTTGCCGAAAAACAATTGTAAATTGTGTAGACTTTTTACAAAAAATATCTTAAGTCTAAAGAATTAAATCTAAAGTCTAAAACTTAAAACTTATACTTTTTTCATGTCAGTATTTTCTCCATAAATTACTTATCTAACGAAAATAAAGGATTGTTTGTTAGAATCGCTTTGACTTTTTTATTCCTTTCATTTCGATAACTCAAATTTTGTGTATTTTTTTATTTGATTTATGACTCTTCCCATCATGTATTGGGGTGAATCTTCATATGTGGTGGTTCTGTGGATTTGATGTTGAACGATGAATTGTTTTCTAGTGTAATAATTATGTTTATATTGTAATTTTTATTTTGCATCATTCACTTACATATAATTTTGAAATTTCAATCTTAGCTGAGCTAAGTAGCCAAGTTTATATGTCCCTTAAAATTGCAGAATGTTGGTTTTAACAATTAACCAACTTGAAAACCAACAATTTCTTATGAAAGTACATTGATTTTTTTTATTTCTTTTTTGTTATCATGCGGATAAAACAATATTTTTATCTAGGAAAACAAAACCTGGACGTTAATGAGCTGTTTTATTTGGTTAGAACACTATTTTTTAATAAATACAGTTTTGGGTCAAATTTTTATACAAATATTAGCTAAATTGTATTAATTCATAAATCGAGCTACTATCTGTTTGAAAATATTAATAAACAGTAAAAGATAATATTGGTCCAAGCCAATCACGAAAGCCAAGCGGAACACGAAAAAAGTCGGATGATCAGATGAGAAAATTAAAATACTTTAAGTGGAACAAATACAACATCTATAATGTCAAAAAAGTCTGCATGTACGACTGTAACCACAAATAGAAGCCACCATTGTTATGAAGGAAAACAAAGGTTTGTGACTTTCGAGACGAGGGAGGCTCAGCTCAGTTGGACACCTACAAATGGTCAGTTATCCTGAGATTGTGTATGACGGGTCCTACCTCTCACTAATGTTAGGACACCAAGAACACACAAGTTTTCAATAATTTTTTCTCATAGGGCCTCCTACCTGGCCATTTCCGTTTGCAAATTTCCGCACAAAGTTCTGCAGTTTCTGGACATAGACAGAGTTGTAGAACTTGATGATGTCGCACCTGTTCTCCGGCTCATCTGATTTCTCGGATGTCGCCAACGTTGGCCGAGCTGGCTCCTGACCTGAAGTCACAGAACATTAAATTTAAGTACCTACCTAAAAAGGTTCTTCAAAATAAATTTGTGAGTTTATTTGCTTTAAAAATGCTACTGGAATTGTGGGACTACAAATTTGTTGAACAAAATTGTTCTAATGAAAACAAAAATGTATCACAAAAATACTAGGTATAGGTGTAGGTTCTTTAAATGATTAGAAATTGATATGATTAAAACTTGCGACTTCCAAACTACGCTGCAAACCTAAACAAAAAGTATAGTCACGCAAAACATACATAGCAAATTAAAATATGGGAATAATGCGCTAAATTACTGTTTTAATAAAATCACAACTCTTACAACATATGTTCTGTTATGATTCTACTGTCTACTTGACGCTGTTTGTTAACACGACATTTTCAGGGCCAAACAGTATACAGTATACAGTGCAGTGGGGGGGGATGCCAATAGTCAGCTACTGTCACTGGCTACTCCGATCACTACCTGGCATCAAGCCCACCAGGCCTAGTACCCGGTGACGCTGTAGCCTCACCGTTGTCAGTGGAGGTGTTGTTGTTGGCGGGCCGCGGCCGGGGTCTGTTGTGCAGCAAGACGCTGCGGTAGACGTGACTGCCGGCCTGGGGCTGCAGGCGATAGCACTTCATCACCTCGGTGAACGGTTTGTCCAGGCCCTCGATCTGAAAACACCACATTTATTTAACTTACTATCTTATAATGAAAACATAAAGACACCAGGAAAACCAACTACTTTGCACTGAACATAATGGATCAACATCACTCGGTTTTATAAAAAAGTTATGGCAGACAACGAGCTTACACTGCAATGGGGTCTTGATAATAGGAGGAGTTTCCTTACCTCCCGAAATGTAGTTTAGATTTAAACACTAGAAGCGATAGGTAAAGTCCAAATAAAGGAATAATAAATGAGGTTTTCTCGTAATTATGACCTAACCCGAGGTCTGCGAAAGGATCAATCCCCCCGGACAGAACCAGTCAATAGCCATTTTGATGAGCTTTAATGTTTGAATTAGGAGAATGTGCTGCTCCTGCGATAGTGGTGTTGAGAAAGAGGAACCAAATAACACTTTCAACCTACAGATTCACACCAACCAATCAGCTAACTCCTAGTGCTACCAACCTTGCAGATGACGTAGACGGCGCACATGAGGACCTGGTCCAGGTGGCGGTCCAGTAGCAGGTCCGTGTGGTCGACGACAGAGTGCTCGAAACACGTCCAGATCTTGCGGCGCACCTGCAACGTCAGCCGCACATCACGACATGTTAAATGTCCGTCTTGAGAGGCAAGTAATGAGCTTTATTGCAGACCAGAGAGGTAACGACACACAGTGTTACGATTACACTCCCGGCAGAGCTCATAACACTCTCCAATAGCATCAGCTGTTGCGTTTACAACAATCAAAGTTTCCACAACATACAATTAGCATCAGCTGTTTTTTTTTCCAATCTTGTTAGTTCATAGTAAAACTACATGATTAAACTATACTACTGTTTTTTTTTCTTTACGCTGCCTATATTGTGAGGTGAGGGGACGATAAAATAGTGAACACGCCTCGGGTAGTGAGAGCCATTACGCTTTCGGGCGTTTAACGCACTCGTACTTCCAAGCATCGTCCTCACGCTGTAATGACGGTCTTACTACCCTAGGTGCATAAAGGGTAATCTTACTACCCTATTACAGCTCAAAGCCTCACCACATTTTAAATGTGTTACAACAAAAATTTCACTTGTCATGTGAACCTTGCATTTTGTGACGGCCCAAAATCCCTAGACTGTTTAAAGCCATTAATACGACACTGTAATTAAATAATTACAATTTACCGTTCCTAATAATTAAATTTCTACCGTCACTAAAACCTATAATTGGAAGGAGGAACGGTGCTCTAAACATTAATTTCATTATTTCATTTTGAAGAGTTGGCTGGTACAAAATATAAAATAAACCACCAGACGCTAGGATATTTGCTCCAAGCTAATCTCAACTTAGACGCTCCCACGGGCCCGGCCGGGCGTTGATATCAGCAAGAATGCGTGGCGTCAGCAACTTGACGCTCTGCATTGGCCTCAGTACACGATTCCCGTGCCTCTTAGTTTGAGTAACGGCGTGAGTGATCGTTTGGCTGCAGCACTGAACAACGAAGTGTTCCCGTGACGTCACGTGCTGAGGCCGCCGCTCATTGGATGGGCAGCTTCAGCATTGGGGAAGAAGACGGAAGCCTTGTCCCAGTCCCTAAGATGTGACGATGTAATTAACACGCGTCGCGCCGCCTCTCCCTGCTAAATTATTAATTGGTGTTTTCTGTCTAAATTCAATGTAACCTTAATTATTGTATTTTTAACCGAGGATATACCTATTGTTAACGACGTTTAAGTTGGTTTTTAAATCAGTTGTTGTAAAGTTGTAAGTTTGAATAAATAGTAATTATGTTTCCCAACCGGCATTATTATTATTTTAATACCCGAAATCGGCTCGTTTTACAATTGGTGTCAGGTGGGGGTTGTGTTGCGAGAATACACTCTGAAAAATCCCACGGACGGAGGATGGATTTTGGTAAGTAATAAATTTATTTTAATTAATTGGTGCAATCTTGTTAATTTTATAGGTATCGTTTTAACAGTAGGTAACCGCTTAATCTTGTAAAGCAATAAATTAAACTCATTCTAGCGCAACTCCCGTAAAGAAATATGCATTTTTCGAATTATTAGAGAATTTTAAAGTAATTAGATTAATTTGAATAAATCCTCAAGTCGCCATTAGCCTCTTTGTGAGAGGAACAGATAGCGTCGGTTCCCCCTCCTTCGTCACTCTGCATTCATTGTATGTGACGCGTGATGAGAATGTATGAGAATTTCATTGTTTGAGAAGACATATTAAATCAAAATTATTGGGCTATCAGGGTTGATTTTAAGTATTACCTGTGACTAAGGAGGTATTTTAAAAGTAAAGTGACTTGGAATATTAATTGTGGAAGGAAGCTTGGAGCCGCCATTTGCAATCTTGGCAAATCGTCTCTGTTGCGTTCGGATTAATCCGCCATATTTGATTTGCCACTTCGGTTTGGTTGAAGTGCAAATGCGTGAACTTAATTGCAACTCATCGTGGAAAAGGGAGAGGACGACATTAAAATGAAATTATAAATTATTTGGGAATTAAATTGAAGAAATATTATATTGTAAATTAATCCGAATTGTCCGAAGCGAGACTTAGGCAACAATTATCAAAACTGGGCGACGTCACAGGATAGCCGTGACGCCGTGATTTATAAGGCAGTGTTTGTAAACAGATGGCTGTATAGATTAATCTAAACAGTTCCACACGTGTGTTGTTATTAAGAGAGAAGATAGTTATTCCTGAAGTGTTATATTTTTATTTAGTTGATTTAACATTGTTTTGTCCAAGGACGGGAGTTTGTAGGATTTATTTATTATATTAACCTTAGAATAAATGCTTTCTAAATTAACCTAAGTTTATTTGCATGTGTGATTAACTCTGGGTTATATATTTAAGCGGTAAATCTATAAATGCATTGGAAAAATCTGGGCGTCATTGGAAATAGGCCAATAATTTAAAATCAAGTAATTGAAAAATTTTATTGTTACAAATTAATAAAAATTAATGATCTGACACTTATAAACTGTGTCAATTTTCTGGCCTATCTTCATTGTCAGGACAAAGGATACCACTGCATTTTATTTACCAAAGAAATTAAGTAAATCAGAACTTTGAAAATTTTCGACTAAACAAAGCGTTAGTAGTGGGGAAATAAGAGTTCTGTGACATTTCATTGAAATTAATCTGGACTTAGAAATAATCGACGTGGACCATCATAGTAGTGGGGAAATGGGCGTTCGACAGTAATTTTCGAAATTTATTGTGTATTTTGAGCTAAGGACTTAGCCGGATTTTTCAAAATTTCACTGAATACTACAAACAACTTGTGATTTTTGTTTGAAATTAATTTGGTGATTTTAATTGAGTAATTCACCGTGTTGGGACTTTGAATTTTTCTAAATTTTTTTTAGAAACAAAACAACGTGTGGACTTAGGCGTGTGAGCCTCTGATGATTGCTTCAGTAAAGTATTGGAAATTATAAATGGTACTGAGCGAGTTTTAATTATTTCAGAAGCTCTCATCAGTAGGGGGTTATTGAGGGTTCTACACCAGTGAATCCAGTAATTTGAGTGTTGAGAGAATTAATGGGCAGTAACCTTCGGTAACGGTTGCGAATGGGCAATAAATCAATTATTTAACCTTTTGTTTGCAGTTTTGAAAAAAAGGCTGTTTTGCTCTCCTTCAAAATTATGTGAGACAAAATAGCATGGAGGAGAAAATAAAATCGCTGTTTGGTTGCTGTATTGATTTTTGAGAACTGGGCTATACTGTGCTCATTGTTTAGCTCTGGTTCCTGGTTTTGGGCCAACTGAACATGACAGTCAGTAGAGCAGTGGTACTGGACTTTGTATTTTTTTATGTAAGTTAATCATCAATGTGAAGATATTTAGTATACCTCTTTCTGTGTGTGTGAATTTAGTTAACAGCCATTAAAGGAGTAGGTGGGAAAAAATGAGTAATTCAAATTGGAACTAATTAAGCTTTGAGTTGAAGCCAGTAAATTGTGATGGGTATTTGTGTTCAGTTTTAGGATCTGCAGATAGCTTTAAATACTGTTGCAGATCGGTGATTCGTAAACAATCATCACATTTTTTTTACAGTTTGAAATCGTGAGCGTCAAATTGCCTAGTTTGATAGTTTGAGAAATTTAATTTTGTTTTTTTTTGCATGCAGTCTGTCCCTTAAATTGTATGGCTGCATCTGTTTTATTACCAGTACTCTGAACATGGACAGAAATTATTTGCCGATGTAATATTTAAAGTGTCTAATACTTTACCCCCTCATCTGGGACTGAGCATTGTGAAGCCAGAGCTCCCATTTGCGGTGTGATGAATTAGATAATGAACCAGAGATTAGGAGTAAATACGTTGATTTATGATTTTGTCCATTTACACTTAATTCAAAATTTACAAAAGGAGTCCAGTTAGCTTCCCTTAAATTTAAAATATAAGGCTGGTGAAGTTAGTGATAAGTGATTTTTCGTAGGAAGTTTGTTGTTATTAATGGTTTGTGCTCTAAATTGTGATAACACGTGTTCACTGGATAACCTGTTTTGTTTGTTGTACAGGAAAGTTATAATTCTAGGCCATTCTTGTGCTGTCCCTGTGGATTGGGACACCGGAGGGTCTTCCTTGCTGTGGAGTTGCTGAGGGAGTGCATTCGTATCACCTAAGTATACTGATGTACTAGTGTTTAGGAATCACATTATGGTTATTTTATTTGTTTTTTAAATAGAATTTTAAAATGTGTGCTCTGCTCCAGGAATATGCTTGTTAACTCATGCTATTCTTGGCCAGATCTTGAAGAGAACGAAAATTTAATAAAAGCAAACGGGAATGGGGAGTAAATTATGTTTTGCTTGGCAAGCTGTTCTGTAGAAAGCCCAGCCTGTGCAGCGCAATTCGCCTGTACAGCCGGCAAAGCGGAGGTTGATGGTTGTGTGTTTACTAAAGGGTTGATACAAGTAAACCAGTCGATGGTCTTCTGGGTCTGTTTTTGTAGTCTGTTTGAGTTTTTTTGGGGGGGGGAATGCCCCATTGAAATTATGACGTTGAATGGGCCTCCCTCAAGGAAAAAAAAATAGATGTGTTTGTCGTAGCAACTGATGAGTTCAATATTGCCTGCCCGTGCAAATGGCAGCAGTATACTCATGTGGGACCGGAATGCGAAGTTGTGATTTCTGACTTTTCTAAGTCATATGCTCTCTGTTGAAGAGACTGAAGTGATCGGTGTGATTCGATCACTGGCGGATCGGGTGCCTGCCCGATTTATCGGCAGCTCCTTGTATTCCAGCGTTTGTGGAAAAGTGGTTTTTCCTGAGATTGATGGGTGCATAGTGCTTCAGAGCCCTGTAAGGTAACTCTGAACTGTTATGAGGATGGCTGAAAGATCAACCTGACCACCGTGCAGTTGAGTGGAGTTGGAGTGATCCCCGAGGCGTTATTAGTGATGAGTGTAAGGTGCCTGCCCGTATACACGGCAGCAACACTCATGTCGGTCAGATGAGTAAAGTTTTGTTGTTGATTTGAAGTCGATGCTCTCTGACGAAGAGACCAAGTTGAGGAATATCGATGTGAATGCCACCTTGAAGGTCCTGTAGGGACTAGGGGATCAGCTTGGCACCTAAGCGTAAAGGGGTAATCTTTGGAGAGTACTTTCCAGCACCTTAGAGTCCATTATGCTGGCACCCGCATGGTTGAGTAGGACATGTGGGGCGGCCGTTCGGTTATTGTGATAATCACAGTTGTCTTTGTAGGTTTGAGATGGAGAGTTCGAGTTGCCGACCTGCTCCGTGTCACCCTGGGAGGCCGTGTACAGCGCCCGCAGGCTGCGCAGACAGAGTCGCCACTTCAGAACTTTGGAGAGATGGTACCCTCCTGTCGAATTGGTAGCAGATCGTGCACCGGAAGCAGAGCACGACAGTTCCACGAGCGCAGCTAACGTTAGGCTGACCTTGCGGTAAAATGTGACGAGGAGTGACTTACCGACCGGGTCACCTTCAGTAAGTGAAAAGTATTTAATAAACATAGACTTTCGACCACGATCAAGAAGTTGCGTACTACGCTGCGAGGAAGCGAGTACCTCTGGACTTGTCTCCGCGAGAACGAGATGGAGAAAGGACTGGGGATCCCCCTCCGATTATTGTGTTATTGATTTTTTTTCTGTGATGTCGATATGTGTTGTAGTGTAATTCCTTTTTTTGGTAATTGTGTATTGGATGTAGGCTGGTAATGACAATTTTTTTTGAATTATTACTCTTTGGTACAATTTAACTAACGCCAATAGCATATCCCAAGAAGGCTAAAGAATTCACCGGCCAACCTGGTGTCCACAGGAAGGTAATGCGCGCACTCCCCACTCCTAATACCCCCTTCCCTTCAACTCCCTGACTGGACTGTAGACACCTGGGAGCCAACCTGAATGAGTTTTCAAAATTTAAGAGGAACAATTTACAAATAGTTAGTGTATAGTCAGTCAAGAGTACTACAGAAAATGCCTTGCTGAGGGATTTTCCGGACCCTGTCAGCAAGACAGTGTTGTGTCGCTACTAGGCCTACTGAACGTGAGTTTGTATTAAAGATTAATTAATAATTCCTTGTACTGTATTGATTATTCGATTGTCTATGTGATTTATTATTGGTAATTTTCAAGTTGTTTTGAGGCTTCGGCCGATAGTGGGCGAAGTTTCACCGGAATCTATGGATAATCACTGTATTGGCGAAAAGTGTTTTTTGTTGATTCTCGGTGTCAATATGTTAATTTGCTATTTTGACGAGTTAATTAGAGTAGGCACAGTAGCTTGGGAAAGGGTGTGTTAGGATAATGTTAAATTTTCTTTTGATAATATTTGACCTTACGTCGGAAGATCCGTTACTACTGAAGGGGTGACAGAGTGTAAGACCGGCCCCAAGTGAAAACCCATGTGGCTTCACCATAGCGGGCAAGTAGCGTTCTAAAATTTCCATAAAAGTGCTGAACTCAATTACCCTCTCGCGAATTTTTAAAATATAATAATTCATACCCAGTTCAGATACTAAGAAAAATTAACCAATTGGTTTTAAATACACATAATTAAACTCAGTGACGTATCTTCTAGCGATGGCATGGTAGATTTTTGTTTTTGGAAACGACTGTAATACTCTTGTCATAGAGAGAGGGTCGGTTAATGCCCTCTAGTAAATATTTTCACTTCACCTTTAGCTGTGTGAAGCTATGGATAAATTCATGAGCAATGTATTCTGTAATGTTGTAATGGTCTGTTTAGATGGGAATGTGTGTTGTTTTTTTGTGTGTTTAAGTTTAGGTAACTTTTGTACTTGCGAAATGAGATATTTTAGTTTTTTGTGTTGTTTTGTTTGTTTAACTTTGACTTTTGAGATGTTTTGATTGTGATATTTTTGAGATATATTTTGTAAAGGGAGAGGCTAATGCGGACTGGCGACAATTCGAGTTTTTTTTTTTGTAAAAAAAAATAAAGTTGAAGTTAAATATTTTTTTTATTTGCGGAGAGAGTTGAGGTTAGCTGTCCAGAGTTAGAAGTTTCCTGATCACCGACCAACCAACGGAAGACGGAGTGTACTCTCCAAACATTGAGAGAAGTTGGACTTGGCAATCTGCTGTTACCTCATGCTGGGGACAGCATGGTCTAAGGGTGAGGGGGGTGTGACGGCCCAAAATCCCTAGACTGTTTAAAGCCATTAATACGACACTGTAATTAAATAATTACAATTTACCGTTCCTAATAATTAAATTTCTACCGTCACTAAAACCTATAATTGGAAGGAGGAACGGTGCTCTAAACATTAATTTCATTATTTCATTTTGAAGAGTTGGCTGGTACAAAATATAAAATAAACCACCAGACGCTAGGATATTTGCTCCAAGCTAATCTCAACTTAGACGCTCCCACGGGCCCGGCCGGGCGTTGATATCAGCAAGAATGCGTGGCGTCAGCAACTTGACGCTCTGCATTGGCCTCAGTACACGATTCCCGTGCCTCTTAGTTTGAGTAACGGCGTGAGTGATCGTTTGGCTGCAGCACTGAACAACGAAGTGTTCCCGTGACGTCACGTGCTGAGGCCGCCGCTCATTGGATGGGCAGCTTCAGCATTGGGGAGGAAGACGGAAGCCTTGTCCCAGTCCCTAAGATGTGACGATGTAATTAACACGCGTCGCGCCGCCTCTCCCTGCTAAATTATTAATTGGTGTTTTCTGTCTAAATTCAATGTAACCTTAATTATTGTATTTTTAACCGAGGATATACCTATTGTTAACGACGTTTAAGTTGGTTTTTAAATCAGTTGTTGTAAAGTTGTAAGTTTGAATAAATAGTAATTATGTTTCCCAACCGGCATTATTATTATTTGAAATCCCGAAATCGGCTCGTTTTACAATTTTGTGTGTTCTAAACTCGAATACATACAAGGTGAAGTTGAAAAACAACAAATAAATGTTATCTGTAAAGCTTAAGTCTTTAAATAACAAAGGTGACATAATTACTGAACTGCAGATCTGTAGCTAAAATTGTGTGAGTAAATTCATACATAATTTTAGGTTGTCTGTGCCAAAATCTTTAAAGCCTGGGTAGACTCTCATAATGATTTACAACTTGTAAGCAACGAATCTTATAACTTATAATTGATGAATTAAATTACAATGCTACTTAATGAGCATTGTAGAAGCTTAATCTTAATACACTTAGTTTAATCATAAAAATGTTTACAAAATAATAAATTCAAAAAATCCCTGATCTATACATTTTAAAAACTGTTTTGTTCTATCCCACCTATTACCATTTTCCATTTATGCAAACTCTTTTCCTTCCCATTTGTTGTGGTTTCCTAATCCAAATCAAACTTCTAACAACGTTATTTTATCACACGTTCAAAACGCATTGTTTTTCTAGATCATGACTAAATGTTGTAAAGGTTCGAAACTGGATTCGGTTTCCATCGGTTATTGGACTATTAATTAATGATCCTGGCTAAAGAATCAGCCAATCTTATTCAGTAACAAGGCTACCACAAGGTATCTCACCCATTCTATACTCATCATTCATTCATATTCACCTTAAGTCAAGTTAGAAGCTTTTCCGTTATAAACATAACAAATATTTAAGTAGGTCACCTGTGTAGTTCAATGAAGATGGCCAATACTCGGCAATATTTCCTCGAATAAGTCCTTTCCTTTGTAAAAATTAGGTAATTTAGGTAAATAAACAAATAAAGACAAATCAAATGCGAGGTTCAGATAACTTCCATTTATTTGATAACCTAACTCACTGTCTAATAGTAAATTGCAATTTATCAAAACTTAATTCATTAATGTAGCCTATTTAATCATATAATCTGTTAGCTTACCGCACAGGCAGATATAATGATAGATAAGAGAGCGAAACCAAGATATTCAAACGAGGAAATCCTATTGTAAAATGAGCAATCACAATAGTTTGAATAGTTTTTGGAGTAAACCAATGGTCCAAAAAGTGCAATTGGAATGGTGGTATACAACGGAAAAGATCGTAATAGTTTAAGAGGCAGAAAATTTCTAACAAAAATCAGTAAGTTTAATTGATAAGAAGAACATACAGTAGGAATGGCTAGGCCTACCTCCGTCTCCCTGAGGTCCAGATGGTTGCACAGCTCTTGCATTCGCACAGCCGCCAGGTGGTAGAACTGGCAACAACACACACAACGAGGTAAGCTGATGGACACTACAAGTTGTACTTCATACAGGATTACTGAATGTGCAGTTAGGGCTTCAGGAAAAAGCACAAACCTTGGACATTTCCAGCATGGCTCAACCATTGACTATACACTTGTATTAGGCTGAAAACCTTATGGACGTTTCTGTTAACAAAAGAGGCTCTCCATGTAGTTCTGACAGCACTGGATAGAAATCGCCACCATCGCACGCAACAGCGGACGTAACTCTGGCTCATGCCGCTTGGCATGCTAAGCTCGGCCATAGGGGTTTTAAAATCTAATTTTGCTAATAAAACAACTCTCGCTTTCCTCGCAACTCTGAAGTTTTATAAGTTTTAACAAAGGCTGTAAGGTTGTAATAACAAAGGTTGTGTGAAATAAAAATAAAATTGTAATAACTGTTAACAATTTGTTAAAATTGTTGTCGACGTCGTAGCTACCTTTCACCAGCGCCAATCGAGCACACTCTGTTCGTCTGCCCCATTGTCGACCACACCCAAAAGATTATGCTGCTTTCTTTGTCAATGGATCTTAGCGTTGCATTTACAATCTACTACAGGTGTATAGTCAATGGTTCAACCCTCAAACTCTTCACTATATTTCTCCGTACTGCTGCGGTATTTTTCACTGTCTTAAATGAGTTTTTTTTTTTAAAATCTATGTAAATAGAAACTATGATTCTATCTAGATATCAACCATATATTCATTTTGATAGGCGAGGAAAGGAGAATCAACGATGACTTGTTAATGAATACATAGGACACGCTTACACAACATATCTTTATTTGCCATAGTGCTAACAAAATGAACATATAGTTTACAATTTCAAGATAGCCAAAATGAGCTAAGTGATTTACAGAATGCAAAAATATATGCTTTGTTGGGTTAAAATAATTATTTTCATGAAAAACAGCATAAACCATGACCACGCAAACCATGACAGTATAAATGGCGCCAGCAATGGAAAGACGCAAAATGTTATAATCATTTACAAAACTCGCAAAAAAACTGAAAGACTACTTTGATAAATCAATCGATTACAAATTCCATGTAGAATCATTTGGCGCTGATTCGATTATCGATATATCGCACTGTGAGGAAAAAGTGTAATTAGATCAAGATCTTGATATTTGGCAGTTGAAGAGTTAAAGATGGAACAAAGCTAATTTATCTTGTAGTATCTTGTATATCTGTTGTATCTTGTAGTGATGAGAGATACTACTTGGTGAGCTCTTTTCTCTTTGTGATTGAAAAAGTGGTCAATGACCATGAAATATATCAAGTTATTGTGTATCTTCTGTTTTATGTCTATGGAGTGGACTTCATATACCTGCTTCTCTCTATCAAACTTAAATTACCAACAAGGCCTGGAATCCTTTCTTAGTACTTTTTTAAAAGGTGAGTTAGCTAGGTCCTATATTTTCAGTTGCTCAATTTTTTACAAATCACAAGACCTTTAAAATGAATTATATGTTGGCATAAGTTACTATTTTTAATTATTATTTTTTTTATCCTGAGCTACTACATTTTTTTAAACAAGCAAGAAAATCCCCTGCAGGAAATCTTCATTTACGTTTTTACATAAACTTAACCGCTCAGGAACAAAACGACTGCATACGTGCTACAGACTGTCTTAAACCTAATGAACATAATATGTTGTATACTCTCCGTGGGATTAACATGGGAACTTTGAAGGCTGACAGGGCAGATCCCTTAGAAGATATGATAGTTTTGATGTGTGATGACATAATTAGACATAAATACCTATTATTAAAAACAAGAATCATGCAAATGGGCTGGATAGAACATCCTGACAAACTACGAGGTGTGTTTTTAGTAAGTAGGCCTAGCACTTTTAAATTGCGTCATTACAGCACTGTGGTTGGCATTCCTTCGTTCTGCGCTGTGTACCTGAATCTTTTGGCAAGCCTGGGGCACCACAAAAATCTACCCCGTTTACGGCGGCATTCAAAATGGTGCCGCCGATTGAGAATCCCGCCGACCGTGAAGTTTGTGCTGTACTTCAATTTCTTAGTGTTAAAGGTGTGAAAGCGGCTGGAATTCATTCGTAGAATTATATGGAAAAAATGAGCGATGGAATGGAACTTAAATGGATTAGAACATTTACAGATTACCGCACAAATGTTCATGACGAGGAACAAAGTGGGCGACCTTCTGTTATTAATGAAGGTTTGGTGTATAAAGTTGATCAAAAAGTCAGAGAGAACAGACAGTTTATGACTTCGTCATTATCTGATGAGCTTCCTGTAGTTTAAAGAAGTGTTCTTTATGCAATTGTGACCTAACAATTAAATTATCGAAAGTTGTGCTGACGATGCAAAAATGTTGATTACAAGTGCACAAAACCAAGCGTTGGGGAGTGTGTTGACCTTTCTTGAGTGTGTATGATGATGAAGGTGGAATGGATGTTTTTTCAGCCATTTTCCATCACTGATTAGTAAAAACAAGTTTCAAGATATTTCAGGATCTGGGATCTGATCCCGAAACGTCGTGAAACTTGTTATTGCTAATCAGTGATGGAAAATGTCTGCAATAATTTCTTAAATAACATAAAGTAGGCCTAACCATCACGGACAATGTATTATAGACAAAGAAAGGAAGTGATGGTATTTTAGGCCAATTTGTCACAGGCAACTAAACATTTCTTGACACTAGAGGTGTCATACACTTTGCTAATCTGTCAATGGCTTTCAACCGCTTTCACACCTCTAGCACTCAGAAATCAAATCACATCGTTTGCCTCCTAATCGGCGGGATTCTCAATCTGCGGTGCCATTTTGATTGCTTACAAGCAAACAAAAACATGGTGGATTTTACCTTAGTTGATTAGTGCCCAGGCATGCCAATAGAAGCAGGTACACAGCGCAAGATGCAGGAATGCCAACTGCAGCGCTGCAACGACGGGATTAAAAACGGTATTTACTTTAAAAACACACCTCGTACTTCCCCCAGAAGCAAGTAGATGATTATAACCAGGGCTTAGAAGTAAGAATGTGATATTTTGTAGGGGTCTGCGGTACCAACAATTTCAGATCGGTACGGTTCGGTACGGGAAAAGATTTTGTACCTCGGTTCTCGGTACAAATTCGGTACGGTACAATGTACCGTCATATATACTAATTTAGTTATTAATTTGAATGTATCATAAACAAATTATTGAGTAATAATTAAGGTCATATACAATTATTATTATTAATTTGATTAAACAAATAAATAACTATACTAAAAATAAAAATATTTTTAAAACCTGCATCTTCGGAGTATTACATTATTTTAACATTGTTATTATTAGGTATTAATGCAAGTTCTTGAAATAATCATGAGAAATAAATTCAAAAAATACTTGAAAATCAATCAATTGCATAAGTTGCTAACTGATTAATTATATTGATTTCAATATAAATAAAAACTATTGGTTTAATTCATACAAACAACAAAAACCAAAGTTTTATTAATACTATTCTTGTTGCATTGGGAGATTATTGTATCATTAATACAAAGTAAAATCAGATAACTTAAATAAAACTATGTATGATGTGAAACTAAAATAAATTAGAAATTAGAAAATTAGACCAATAAATACTGAAGATTAAAATCAAAATAATTCTAAAATTACTTAATTACATTACTAAATTCAAAATTGAAGTCCATAACAAATATTACAGTACATTTATTTAAACATAAATACCATGGAAAACTGAAAAATAAATAAATAAAGTAATAAAAGTAAGACAGTTTTATATAATGTTAATTTGCCTATATCATATTTGAAATAATTAGCTATTAACCTTATCAAAAAATAAATTTAGGTTATTGTTAATAATAAATTTTAGTTGAATTTTCCAAAACCACACAAGATAATCTAACATATAACAGATATATGTATGTACAAATTTCACAGCACAGTAAAAAATAACAAATTTATGCTACCATTTGAAATTTATCAAGTTAGTGGCTATATTTGAATTAGTTTTCAACCATTTTTTAAACCTTTTTTAATATAATTTAAAAATTTAACTAGTATACTTCAATAACAATAATAATAATACATAAATAAAAGCAGTTTAATTTGAAATCATAATGGAGAACGAAAGCGATTTAAAAGATAGTAGGTATTCCTTTTCTCACTCTAGGAATAATGTTGACAAACAACTGATTTACAGCCACTCACCCTAGGAATATTGTTGACAAACAACTGATTTACAGCTAATTACCTCCCTCCCCCCTTACCCCTCACGCTTTCCTAGTCTAAACCTTTCTTGTCTTCAAGGACATTTTTTGCGACCCTACCCAGCTACTCCCCACTCCCCTTGCCTACCTTTATTATCTCCATTCTCGTTCAGCTATAAATAACACCTGTCAACGTCTCTTTTCCTACGAGTTTTGGGTCTTGTTTTCCTTAAAGGAAATGACTAGTTATAAATAGGAGTCGGTCTTATTTAAACCACTTATTTTGTTAAACATTGTTTAGCTTATCTCTGTTTATTGTTTGAAGCAGTAAACTGTAGTACCGAATCTGTACCGGGGTTATGTTCTGTACCGAACCGATGACGGTAATTAGTTGTGTACCGTACCGGTACCGTTTTTTCGGTGCACCGCAGACCCCTAATATTTTGTCATCAAGAGATCGCATGGTGTTTGTACAGTACCTTTCTAAAGAACAGTCCGAGGGAGCCGGTGCGCCGCGGCCGATTCGCCTTGCTCTGCCGCTCCTTGAGCATCGCAGGGTTGATGATGACGCTGCTGCCAATCGGCGTCTTCCTGGCCTCCCCCTCCTCCCCACAGACCACTGCAATACCAAACACTGATGTGAACCTTACTCGGACTCAACCACACCTAACTTATTGTATCCTATAACTTATTGTATCCTAGCTTAACCACACCTAGCCATCTATATTTATGCTAGAATTTCTGTAATACTTGTACAAATTATGAATAAAGACATTTTAATAAGAAGTGATTTGATTTGTAACATAGCAGGTAACAGTCCAACCGCTTAGAGTTGGCAGACGTGCTTAAATTATTATGTACTATCATTATCTAAATATAGGGAGAAGGGATTCACATTAAAAAATATGTGCAATGTTGTGGGATTTACATGAAAATTATGTATCTACTATGATGTAGGGGGTGGAGTTGCCGAAATTATAAAAGGAAATCATTTGTAAAAGGAAAGAGTCTAAATACCCCAGTTGCAGCAAACCTGCGTACACAGCGAATTTGAAATTCGTATGTGAAGCCATATACCAAGTTTCGTTCATAAATAAGTGAGATAAAAAAATGTCTAATTCTCCACAAGAAAAACATTGGACAACATACTGTGTTTAGCACTTTAAATATCTCTGTAACCAATTGACGTAAAGCAATGATCAAAACACCAAATTGTTTGTTTGTTTAAGCTGAATTGAACCGTGAAGACTCAAGTTTGATGTTTTTAAATTATTGTGTGTAAAAAATTAAAAAAAAAACAGTTTTGGGGTATAAAACCCCCCAAGAAATACATCTTTGGATGGAGTAATCTGTCTGGTTTTCAACCTAAAGTCATAAATGTTGCTTTACAAGTTTGTACCAAATTTCATCACAATCGGACCATTTTTACAAAATTTCACACCAACACAATCACACCAACAAACACTATATGTAAATACACTTTTGAAAAAATGGTGATGTATCATGCATGGTGTTATCACCAATTATAAGTTATCATGTGCCGGGTCTTACCATGCTACTGTAATAGTGCCTTCCGAATAGGGGAAATTCACTAAAACTGGCAAATACTGATGACGTAATCTATCCCATACCTGGAGACCTGAAGGAGGCCCTGGGCTGTGT
Organism: Allygus modestus; assembly: GCA_963675035.1. Classification (NCBI taxonomy): domain Eukaryota; kingdom Metazoa; phylum Arthropoda; class Insecta; order Hemiptera; family Cicadellidae; genus Allygus; species Allygus modestus. The sequence continues at coordinate 482,516,800 of OY776112.1, read as the reverse complement.
GGTGAGGAGGGACTGTCCCGGCTTGACCGTGCACACGCCGCCGGAGTTGTCGATGAACAGCTTCTTCTTGGCGATGGCCGACGACACAGGCGAGTGGAACCTCTCAGACGCGGACGGCGCCGGCGACGTTGGCACCCCTGCGACACACAACACACGATGCTACACTCAGTTGTGAGACAAACTTACTCTGATACTACAAAATTAAAGAAAACGAGTTTGCATGCAGCACGCTGACGTAAGGGAGGTGAATTTCCACATTAGAAATTTGTTTAAAAATCAAAAACGGTATCAAAACGTAGACTTATTCAAATTTTTATGGAAATCTGAAAACATTTTAGTTTTTGGCTGTTCTGATCCTCCTGGTTCTATTTACCTGCAATACTGGGAAAACAATATTGCACAATATAAGGTTAGGGAAGGTCCAGTCAGGATTTAAAGTAGGTGTGGAGATACTGGGGATGATGAAACTACACCAACATATGAATAAAAGATTTCTAATGTAAAATCCCCATAAGACAATGCACCAGTATTGTGTTTTTTTGTTGTTGATAACTCTGAACATATTTATGCTACGATGATGAGAGAGAGCTTAATATTTTTGCCTCACATCTTCTAATTTAATATCCGGGGCTTTACTGACCCTCTTTGGGCCGGGAAACTGAAAATTAAAAAAATTAAAATCTCCAAAAAAGGGGTTAGAGTTTTCCAATTGTTTTGCCAACGAACTTGTCTAAATGATTAAAGGAATTTCCTTACCGAGTTTGAAGTAAATCGGACAAAAAATGTGACCGTAGAGTATTAACGCACACATATAATATATATATCATTTATAACAACCCCCCAAAACGTGTTCATGGGGTCAAGTTAGGAACTTCTATGGTGGTCCCGGGCTTAAGTTTCACCCTGCAATCATGCTAATAGTTCACTTTTCCAAAGGAAATTTACTAATAAAGTAATATTGTCTCGGTCTCAAATCTTGGTAGATATCACATACTGTGTTTGGTGCAGAAACATGAAATCAAAACTAAAAGAAAGAATAAAAGAATGTGGGGTAGTAGTGATAAGGGGGGGGGGCAATCTAGGAATTGGAGATTGGAGGATTTAGAAAGACAGTTTTTGGGCTAATCAAAGACACTTTGACCAGCTGGAAGTATCAGCTGATCTGCATAAACGTTTGCTTATCGGCTTCTTTGATCTTGGCAAAATATTACAGTAAATAGAGGAGAATTGATTCAATGAATGACAGAGGGTGACACATCTGGAGTCGGCACAATAGAATTACGGTTTTTGCCATTATAAAATGTTACGAATGATCATTCTGCGTTTTCAGTTATTTATCAGTCTGAGTTTGCTAACCAGTTCTTGACATTGTTACAGAAGGGGAAGGCCAAATAATCCATAACAACCGATTCTTTTGCAATCTAAGGGGAGAAAAGCTAAATGAATCATTTAAAATGTTGATTCTTTGGAAACGAGTGATTCAAATAAATCGATTCATCAAGAGATTCGTCAAGAGATCGTCAAAAGATTTGTCAAGAGATCCATCCAGATTGTGAAGAGATTCGTCAAGAGATCCATCCAGATTGTCAAGAGATCCATCCAGATTGTCAAGAGAATGTAAAGAGATTCGTCAAGAGATCGTCAAGAGGAATGCAAGTGACCACCACTGTGTCGTACCCGTACCTGGGAGGACGAGCCGTCGGATGGCCGGGTTGTTGAGCAGAGTGGCCGAAGGGTTGTTGTCGTCCGTCAGCTGACCGGGCAGCATCACGTCCTCACACGCCGGCACCGGCAGGCCTGCCAACACAAACAACATGCATCTCTAATATGGAAATAACAACTCTACATTCTTCTCGTTGATTTAAACTCATTGTTAGTGTTGGTTTGCGGATATTTTCCATGCAGTCATAAATAAAAACAAGGTTTCCCTTTCATGCAGTGAACATTCTTACTGAATAAACTAGCATTCTTAAACGTAGAGGCGTTGCATGTAAATTTTACTTGTAAGTTTATTTTTTATGAAATAGCTATCTAATATGGCTGACGCTTTGACCAGCAGAAGTGCTTTCACTTTGTTCCTTTAATAGATATTAAAATATTATGTATCCTAGAAGTTACTAGCAAAATAGATCAAATTTAGATACTACCTACAAATAATAAAGGGGAATTTTCAATTAACTATAAGCCCACAAGCTTACTGGTAATGTACAATATATGGCAATAAAATAAATAGTTGATGCGGGATATTAAAAATGTTAAAACCCGATGATATGCTAGTATGACTACTACAAGTACATAATAGTTGTTGGGCTGAAACATTATTCTTTTGTTTTTTTAGCGAATTTCCCCTATAGGGAAGAAGCTATTACCGTAGGTCTCATGGTAAGATTTAAGCCCGAGACCATGACAAATTTTTTTTTTTAGGTCCCCAGATGACTAAAACACGATTCGTTCAAATTTATATATATGTATATATATATCTATATATATATATATATATCTATATATATATATATATATTTATATATGTGTCCGTGAATGCGATAACTTGAGTAAAAAACGTCCGATTTCGATGAAATTTGGCTCAAATGTGTAAAGTGACATTCATGACTTTAAGTTCGAAAACCAGAAAAATCGGGCCATGGGAAGGGGGGTTTATGGGGGTTTTAAATTTTCCAAAAATCAGTTTTTTGCATTTTTTACCCTAAAATTTTTAAAACACTTAATTTTGGTTTAGACCATGTTATAGAGCTTAAAAAAACAAATAATATGGTATTTTGAATTATTAAGCTAGGTTAAGTGGTTGCGGAGAAAATCCAAAAAAACCTGCTCATAAAATCTCCTATGTTAATCTTATGGGAAAAAGGTTTTTGGCTTTTCCTAAGTTAATTTTGATGTAAACTTCACATTTGCTTTTACCAATCAATTCAGCTCCACAAAACAATCATTTTGGTGTTTAAATTGTGATTCTACGTCCAACCGTTGCAGAGATATTCAAAGTGCTAAACACAGTACGTTGTCCAATGTTATCCTTATGGAGAATAAATAAAATTTGATATCTCCATTATTAATGAATGTATATTGATGAAACTTGGCACGTGGGGTCGCGTAGTACTGGTATATTGATATTTGCACAAAAAATTGATTTTTTGTTGATTATCCCCGTAGCAGCGAACCTGCGTACTCAGCACCCATGTTATTCTTATGGAGAATAAGTAAAATGTAATGACTCCCTTAATTATGAACATAAATTAATACAACTTGCTATGTGGCTTCACCTTGTTGAGTTATAATGATATTTGCATAAAAACCCATTTTTTTAGTTCCTTGTTGCAGCAAACCTGCTTACTCATCTCCCATGTTATTCTTATGGAGAATAATTAAAATTGTATATATCGCTTATATATGAATATATTTTTATAAAACTTGGTATGCGGCTTTATATGGCATTAAGACATATATTATGCATTGGAAATTCGCTGAGTACGCAGGTTTGCTGCGACGGGGGTATTTTTACATGTAACTCCTTTTAAAATTAATGTTTTTTATAAACTATATATATATAATATTTACCATACATAAATGCTATCAAAAGTATCTTCTTCTTGTAGATAATTTGTTATGTTTTGTATGATAGCAGAAAAAATATCTCGTTTGATAATTAAAATTCTCAAATTATAGGCAAAGTTTTTGTTGTCACTGATTAAAAGAAGCTATGAGAGGATAAAAATAAACGTTTCACCTTCTTTAGTTTGTAGAGAAAGCGTAGACTGGAGGCTGGCTGGGGTACCCCATTCCTGTTGTAGTTGGTAGGCCGACGTGAAGGCGTCTGTCTTGTCTAATATTGTTCACTTTTCACTGTCACTTATTAAAGTTTGAAATTAAAATATCCTCTCAAAATATCAGAAAACAAAAGATCCTTTTTGATTAAAAACAAGAATTTTGCCGAAGCAAATAATTAAAATTAATTAGGATTCACCATATAGCGGGTAGCGCAATGCTGATGTGGTCGCCTTGATAGACGGCAGTGGACTGTGTGTGTGAGTGTGTGTGGTGGCCACACGATAAGAGAGTCCAAAGGTTAGAAGGGTTGGTCTCTGACATATCGCCCCCCTTGAACCAACTTGGTTCAAAAAAAATAATAAAATGGGAAGTTGAGAACTCACAGAAAATAAAAAATAAACAAAAAGGGGGTTTTAGGGCTGTAGCCAGTAAGTTAATGGATAGGAAGGCGGAATACCTTAACGGCAGGGCGGGTTAAGGTGCCTTTGGTTGTCTCGAGGTGGACTACTCGGACGATTCCATCCTTCCCCGGTGATACTCCTGTGATCCGACCCATCTTCCAGGTGAGTGGTGGAGAGTGGTCCTCGTGGACGATGACTAGGTCTCCAACTTGAAGGTTTGGTTGATGGGAAGTCCATTTTGAACGTTCCTGAAGAGATTGTAGGTATTCTCTCTGCCATCTATTCCAGAAATGTTGAGTGAAGGCTTGCATCAGTCTCCAACGCTGAAGATGACTAGAAGAGTCTAAGAGATATGGCTCAATGAGAGAAGTTAACGGACCACCAGTTAAAAAATGTCCTGGAGTTAAAGGCTGCATGTCATTAGGATCAGCCGAGAGCGGTGTGATGGGCCGAGAGTTCAAGATAGCCTCAATCCTGACGGTCAAAGTGAGAAATTCTTCGTATGTCAAAATTTGTTCACCCATAACTCTTGTGAGGTGATATTTCATACTCTTTACGGCTCGCTCCCAGAGTCCTCCTTGGTGAGGAGCACGTGGAGGATTAAAATGAAACTTAACTTGATGATTCTCCGCAAACTGTTGAGTAGCAGGACTACGCATGAGATCTTCAAAACACTTTTTCAGGGATGATGCAGCGCCGACAAAATTGGTACCGCAATCGGAGTACAAATCGGATACCAAGCCTCTACGAGATATAAACCTGGTTAGGCAAGCAATAAAGCCTTCGGTTGTCAAGTCGGTCACAACTTCCAAATGTATAGCCTTAGTGGCGAGACATATGAAAAGGCAGATATATACTTTCAGGGCTTGTGCTCCACGAAGTCTGAAAAATCTTATAGTAAATGGTCCTGCATAATCTACAGCAGATACATTAAAACAACGTGATGGGATCACTCGATCATAGGGAAGATCGCCCATAAGTGGTGCGGTTAGCTTAAGTTTTGCACGAAAACATCGTAAGCATTTAAACAGACGGGATCGGATAACACTCCGTGCGCTAAGAATCCAAAACTTTTCTTGAAGTAAAGCTTGGAGCTGTTGAGGTCCTGCGTGTAGGTTAACCTTATGGTAGTGATCAATTAACATGTCAACTACAGCATGGTTCTTGGGCAGAATTATCTGATGCTTATTGGCATATGAAAGATTGGAATGTTTAAGACGTCCTCCAACTCTGATGATACCACTGTTATCTAAGAATGGAGATAAGCGTTGAAAGCGCTTGGAGCAAGTTTTTGTCTTCTTCAGAAGATCAATCTCTTGGGGAAATGTCTCTGCCTGTACTATCGAACAAATGCGCTTTTCAGATTCATCTAACTCTTCACGAGTTAATGGTTGAGTGATCTTGGACTTATTCTTGATACAAGTGATGAAGCGTAGAACATAGCCCATGATGTGCAGTAGTGACTTCCATGATGAATATCTAGGCTTACTGATGAATTCAAAATTACTGGATTTCTCTGTTGTCAGAAGATTAATAGAAGTAGACTTGACTTCAGGTAGATCATCTTCTAATACAGTGAAGCGGGACGTAGGCCAAGAAGAAGGGGGTGATTGTAACCATAGTGGACCGAACCACCATAACTCATTATTCTTGAGGTTAGAGGCAGTCAAACCTCTGGAGGCGCAATCTGCAGGATTGTCATTGGTTGACACATGTTTCCAGATACATGAAGGAGTTAATTCCTGGATTAAGGAGACACGATTGGCGACATAAAGTTTCAATCTATAAGCAGGTGTTTGAATCCATGATAAGGCTATCGTCGAATCGCTCCATGCGGTGATAGAGTCAATTTGAAATTTGTCAGAAAACTGTGCTACACAGTAATTAATTAAATTTGCTAAGATGTGGGCACCACAGAGTTCCAACCTTGGGATAGTGATGCGTTTGAGTGGTGCTACTTTGGATTTAGCAATCAATAAATTTACTGCAACATTACCTTGTGTGTCCTCTGTGCGTAGATAGACACAGGCAGCATAGCCTAATTCGCTGGCATCAGCAAAACCATGTAACTGAATGTTTACAGCATTGTCCAGGGATAAATATCGTGGAATTCTCAAATCTTCAATCAAATGAAGTTCTTCAATAAACTCTGACCATCGGTCCGCAACTTCAAGAGGAAGGGGAGCATCCCATTCTAGGCCTAATGCCCACACATGTTGCATAAAAGCTTTGGCCCACAGTGTAAGAGGAGCTAGCATACCTGTAACGTCATAAATTCTGGCAATAGTAGACAGAATAGACCTCTTAGTGAACATTGTTGAAGGTTTCTCAATTGAATATGAAAAGTAATCTGCTTCAGGATTCCATTTTAGACCTAAAATTCCAACAAAGTGTTGATCAAGTACGACTGTAGTGACACAATGTTCTGCTGGTAGGCCTTCAAAAATTAGTTTATTATTCGAAGTCCATTTACGCAGTTCAAAACCACCTTTTCCTAGTAGGCTTATCACCTCATTGCGCAAAGTTAAAGCTTCTTGGGTTGAGTTTGCACCTAGGAGGGCATCATCCACATAGATTTGTTGCTGAAGAATCTTACAAGTCTTGGGGTAGTTTTCCTCTTCTTTCTTGATGAGTTCTTGAATGACTCGGTTGGCAAGGAACGGAGAAGATGTCATTCCAAATGTCACTGTGGTCAACTGGTAAGTCTTGAGCGGGTGTGAAGGGTGATTTCTCCAATAAATAAGTTGAAATAACTGGTCGTCATGATGGATAGATATCATTCTGAACATCTGCTTGATGTCGCATGTGAACGCAATTTTATAAAAGCGGAAGCGAAAAATAATGTCTCTAATTTCGTTGTGAAGTTTTGGTCCCTGATGAAGGATATTGTTCAGCGAAAGACCAGAAGTTGTGGGTGCAGAAGCGTTGAACACAACACGGATTTTATTATCCTTATAAACACTATGATGAGGCAAAAAACAGTGATTTTCAGAAATGTTGGAGGTTTCACTAAGTTTCATGTGGCCAGAGGATAGATATTCATCCATAAAATCCACATAGTTGCGTTTGAGCTCAGGGTTTGATTCAGATTTGCGTTCCATAGAAAGAAAAGTTTTCTTAGCGATATTCGAAGACTCACCTAATTTTCTCGGATCATCTTTAAATGGCAGTCGGCAAACAAACCTACCACTACTGTCTCGTGTGTGTGTTTTCACAAAATGAGTTTCACATTCTTGTTCCTGAGGAGACAATTTTGAGCACTGAGGCGGCTCTTCAATCTGCCAAAATCTTTGAAGCATAGAATGAAGATCAATGTCATTGACCGAGAGAAGGGTAGTTAATCCACTGTATTGAGAATCAAACTGTTGCAAAACTGGAGCATTACCCAGAATAACATAGCCAAATATAGTATTGATTGCATGAGGCATGTTGTCGCCTAATGCGACTGTAGGTCCGACCAAGGTCTGAGTAAACAGATCAGCACCAATTAAAACATCTATTGGTCCGGGAGTATCAAATTTTGGATCAGCCAAAGTATAACCCTTTAACTGGGCACGCACATTTGGTGACAATTGAGTACGGGGCATATCACCTGAGATCTTGTCCAATATTAGGACAGGATGTGATGTCGCCAAAGTAGAGCCTCCGAGAGAGGAGAAGTTAACAGAGGTCAAACCTTTAGGCCTAACATGACTAGAAGATATGCCTGTTATTTCAGGTACATTTGCATGTGAACGCATCACTTTAAGCATGTTAGCGCAGTATTCTGAAATTATAGTTGTCTGAGATGCACTATCTAATACTGCACGCACCACAATTTGATTTCCATTTTCAGTAGAAACACTAACTAATGCAGTGGCTAAAAGAACCATATTACCGGATGAGCATGATGTAGCAACCAAGGTATTACCTGATCCTGAGTCAGCATTAGGTTTGTCGAGAACCTGTGGCGGAGAAGCCGAACTTGCAGTCTGTGAAACATCCGAGTGCATAGTCTGTTCTTGCTTCTGAAAATGTAGGAGAGTATGATGTCGCTTCATGCATTTTTTGCATGAATGAAGAGATTTGCAAGAGCCTGTCTTGTGTGTACCAAAACAATTCAAACATAGGCCTTTATCCTTAATGGCAGTGTACCTATCTTGTGGGGTCAATGCACTAAAGTTTTCACACTGAAAAATCTTGTGAGCAGATTTACAATAAACACACATTTGAGGTTGTTTGTTAGTCGAAACTGACATTACATAAGATTTACTAGGCTTAGTTTTACCTAGGCCTACATTCAATTTACTCAATTGTATATTCTTATGCAAGCTGAGTGGTTTTGGCGAAGGCACAAGAGAAACAGACGAACTATTTAAACTGGCTGCTTCCTGTTGGGAGCATTCATCTTCAAGGAATTGTATAAATTCTGTGATTGTAGGCATGACTTTGGAATCTGTCCTTTTACGCTCAAATTCATTTCGTAAATTAGGATCGAATTTACGCAATAAGTGCAATGTAAGAACCAAGTTCTCATTAGCCGCAATGTCATGATTAAGTGCCTTAAGAGCCTGATAGTTGTCGTTATAAACAGAAATAAAATCTCTGAGCTGCTTAACTGTAGGTTTGTTAACTTGAGGAAGGTCCAAGATATTGCTTGTGTGCAAAGTGATCAATAGCCTAGTGTTATGGTACCTTTTCACCAATTTGTCCCATGCTAAGAAATAATTAGCTGAGTTGAGAGGCAAAGATTTTACAAGACTGAGAGGCTCATCAGATAGGCAAGAAAGCAGATAAGAAAATTTCTCAATATTAGAGAGTGATCCATTCTTATGAATAGTAGTTTCAAAAATGCCTTGAAAAGCTACCCATTGTTCAGGTTGACCAGAAAAGGTTGGCAAATTTATTTTTGGTAGCCTAACTGTTTGTTTAGTTTCAGTGGATTGAGTAGCTCCACTGACATCTGATTCATTTAAAACTGGTTGTTCAGTTTGAGGTGTAGGTAGCAAAGCATCACAATTTGATTGTATGCCAATGAATAAGTCTGAGATTTTATCTTGCAATTCACTAATCTTAGAATTATCAATGTCATCCATAGAAGGAATAGTTTGAAATAGCTTACTAACTTGTTTTTCAAACTCCTTATTCTTTTGAACTGCTGCATTGGACAAAAGCTTAAGTTTATTAGTTTGCTGAAGGGATAACTCATTAATAACACTTTGTTCAGAAAGGGCTAACACTTGCTTATTGATTGCTTGTAACCTTAATTCTATCAACTCACCGTGTTTAACAAAAGTTGAAAACCTCATTTTGTTAGAGGTTATGTGCTTCTCTCCTCTTCTATTATTAATAAAATATCAAATACAAGATGAATCAGTTTGATTGAAAACAAACATTTCATTCAGAATAATAGTATTCGTTGTATCAAGGAGCAAAATAAATAAATAGCCTAAATGAATATCCTCTATATAATGAATATCTTCAATATAAATAATAAATATGAATCTTCAATATTCAGTTATTCAATTCGACACAAGAAAATATATTTAAGTAATAAACAGGTTAATTCAATTATAACCTCAACTCAGCATATTATATTTTGTTTAAGGCAAAGTGATACTGACAAGTCCAAAATCGTAAACAAACTCTCGAGACAGCTGACAGCCGTGTGCAATAATGCTGCTGTGATTAAGTTTCCATACACTGGAGTATTTCAGCGACGGCAGCAGTGTAGACGAAGCGAAGTAGCAGCGTGACGTAGTAGTAGCCCTGATGAATTCACTGCGATGACGTAGTGAAGGAGGAATTGGATTGGAACAAGTGAACAGGACTGGCTACTTTATTGAAACGAGGAATTGAAATGGCGGCATTGATGACGCATTTTGTGAATCTGACATAATTCAGGAAAGGACAAGACATTTCACATGAATTATAAGTTAATCATAAATGATTGAAAAATACGTGATAATAATAATCAATTTGATGTGAAATTACTTTTTCCCTTAGGCTAGTACAAAAATGATATTCGGCTCGGAAGAACCAAAAATGTTATGTTTTGTATGATAGCAGAAAAAATATCTCGTTTGATAATTAAAATTCTCAAATTATAGGCAAAGTTTTTGTTGTCACTGATTAAAAGAAGCTATGAGAGGATAAAAATAAACGTTTCACCTTCTTTAGTTTGTAGAGAAAGCGTAGACTGGAGGCTGGCTGGGGTACCCCATTCCTGTTGTAGTTGGTAGGCAGACGTGAAAGCGTCTGTCTTGTCTAATATTGTTCACTTTTCACTGTCACTTATTAAAGTTTGAAATTAAAATATCCTCTCAAAATATCAGAAAACAAAAGATCCTTTTTGATTAAAAACAAGAATTTTGCCGAAGCAAATAATTAAAATTAATTAGGATTCACCATATAGCGGGTAGCGCAATGCTGATGTGGTCGCCTTGATAGACGGCAGTGGACTGTGTGTGTGAGTGTGTGTGGTGGCCACACGATAAGAGAGTCCAAAGGTTAGAAGGGTTGGTCTCTGACATAATTTATTTCTCTAAAGATTAGTGCAAAAATTAAGTAAATTGAGCAATAATCGTTGCTATAGTGGCAGTTTTAGTAAAAGTCTACATTTATGTAATTTTTCTTAGGAAACTGAACGGTTTGTCAGTTGGCAAATTTCAGGTAAGCCAGTGTGGGTTAATCGTCTTTTCCGCATGTCCCACCTTTTCATCCCCGCTTGTTCCATTCCTCCCGGTGACCTGCACAATATTACGACGTGGAACATGTATCTAGCGGCTCTATTGGGGTTTTCCACTCGATATATCAAACTTTTAAATTCAGTAAATCTAACTCAGAAACATTGTCCCAACTTACCAGACTCGTCGATTGCATCCCACAGTGGACTCTCCGCCTTCCATACTAGCGATTCCAGGATCTGCTCCTCTATCTGTCAACCAAACATTTGATAGCTAAATCCTCAAATAAACAAAAAAAGAAAAGATTATTACTTTAACCATTTAACACGTTGGCTGCTGCGGACCCCGATGTTTTTTTTCTCAACATAGAAACTTACGCAAATTTCATGTTTAACCCATTTGCATCGTTTTATTTATTTACCAAATATCCCATTATCACTGAAACATTGAAGAAAAGAAAAAAATATTAGGCTATGTTTTTATGATTGTTTATAGTATTTCATAGCTGAAAATAATAAAAATTATCATATGTATATATAATTATGTATTTTATATGTATATTTATATGTATTTATGATATGTTTACACTATTTTTTTATATTTTTCAAAAAAATAGTTACATACATGCCTGTATTAAATAATTATCAAATCGTTCAAGGAATATAATATTTTGTTCAACAAATTTAAAAATTATATATACATATGTATAAATATATATATATATGTATATATTTATATATATATATATACATATAAATGGTACATTTTATTTATCCAATTTATTTTTCAAAAAGATCCAATAAAGAAATTGATTCATAACCTTTCAATAAAAATATATTCAGATAGTATATATGGTAATTGGAGGTACATAGGGACTAAAGCCCTCAGCGCGCTGGCGTCAGTATGGCGCAGAGAGCGGCACGGTGCGGCGCGGCTGTGGTTGCAATGTCGCGTCACCCACACCTCACGTGGCCATAGTATAGGTCCCACTTACAACACAACACTTATTTCACGTCTACATTGATCCTTTGCTGTAATTACCAATATATTTTAGATTGCATGTATTTCAGGAAAATAAAAAGAGTAAACCAAAATCATGTATTTTTATTTCTACATTTTAGGGTAGGCCTATTATTGTAAAACAACAAATACACACTGTTCAAATTAAAAGTTTCAAAGTGACACGCCTTGAGATGTTCATTTTCTACATTTTAGGGTAAATCAACAAAGACACATTGTTAAAACTAGTAGTTTCGACGGGTGTGATACGCTTTGAAGTGATCAATACACAAAGGTACATGTGGTAAACATGTGGTTGACGCGCGGGAAGTCGGCTGGCAGCTGCAGGCGTTCGCAAGCCTCGGACGTACCAGTACGTCATCCGTGATACTGAACATCGGGGACTTGACGTACTGGTACGTCATCCGATGCAAATGGGTTAAACATGTTTGCACCAGTGTTAATCACATTCTCTATTTGCATATTTTCTATCTTACCTACAAAAAATTCTCGCTTTTGTTACATTTGAATTAGGACATCATAAAAACCAAGAGTTAGGTAGGTTTATTTGTTACACCTAATACAAAAGTTTCGCCTGATTATAATTTAATTTTTTATGCTATAAAGATTTGTTTACTATGTTGAGTTAGTTCACCCCATTTGAAAATATACCAGGGGAATATTTCACCAGTAACTGCTGGTTTGGTTTGTGAACACCATTTCCCAATTTTTTATTTTATGTAGATTTAAGAGTAATAGCTTAAGCTATTCAGTATTGTTTACATTTATAAATCAAGATTTTTATGAAACTGGTGTTTTTTTAAATTAAGTGGCAATACAAACTAAATCTTGCTGAAAGTAAATTAGTGACAAAATCTAGATGAACACACTTATCAGTCTATCATGAAGATTGTTATTTAACTCATTGTTCCATGATAATAGGAAGTCCACATTTAAAACATTCTTTTAACAATCGGGCTGTCACATTCTCTTAAGGCACTTTAATACACATATCCTGTTCACCATACCATATGATGTAAACTGTTGTGAGGCAAAATATTTGTAAACTATCAGTTTTTTGTTTTTGTTTATTTATCATTTGTTTAACTTTTTTATGAATTCTTCAACTTTTCATTTTTAATTTTCCTGGATAACTGATTTTATTGATTACTCCAATACATCAGAGTACCTTAAGAATCTGGTTTTTCTTTGTCAGCCACTTATTTCGTTCCCTATGGCACAGTTCCCAGTCAAATAATATACTAAGTAACACTTGACAGTTAACTGGATGTTTTGAATGACCATTATGATTTTTTTCGATTCAATTTAAACAACATGAGCCAAATACAAAGTTTTAAATTGACTTTTTTTGCAAAATAAGATTTTTTGAGGATGGTACCTTTTTCTAGAACACATTTTTAACTCATAGACTAGTTCCGACAACATTTGAAGGAAACTTGTTTAGCCGTTACTGAGATTAAGAGTTGCAAGCAACAAATCACACGGATACTAGGTTATAGGATAGACAGTGTAGTTACCAGGTTGAGATGCTTCACCATGTCGCGGCTCAGCTGGTCCTCGGCGCGCACCGTGACCTCGATGACCTTGTAGAAGTGATACGGCTCGATGGCGAGGGCTTCCAACACCCAGGGGAACGTGCGCTGTGAGTTGTACGAGTAGATGACGATCTCCAGACAACACGCAAATAACGTCTGATGGAACGTGTCATGGCGCAGCAGGCTCTGTGAACACAACACATTGCTGATTTACATGACTTATTTCATTTCATCATATGATGCTTACTGTCACTGTGAAGACTTACAATTGGTCGACTTGCAAGGCCAGAGCTCAATGCTCTGAGCTATCGCGTATGGTACAAAAAGATAAACATACTGCAAAAAAAACCAACCGCAGATGCTTGTCACACTCTGATGGTCGTGTTGATGAATGTGACGCAGTTGAGTCTTTGTACGAAAGCCAGAGCTGAAAACCTAAGGAATAAAGCTCCAACAATTTTTGGCCTGCTTAAATTATGTCGAAAGGCTATAAACCCCCAAGTAACAATTTCATTAATGAATGGTCAAAGCCTTCATTAGTGAATTTCACATTTTGCCTATTTGGAAATATAAAATGTGTTTTATCTTGATGAATTATCAAAACATAAATTATTGCCAATAATTAATATATATTTTTAAACTCAGTCTCTTCCATAATCTCGTTAAATGGTTTGTCAAAATGGATTTAAATTACGACCATCAAACTAGAGTGTAGATAACCCTCTAGTCAGGCTATCTCGAAAGGCCGTAGGATATCTCGAACGGCTATCCCTTGGGCAAGTAGAGGACTCTTGGGCCTAAACAACGGTGGCAGTCAAAATTCAAAAGAAAAACAATACAGTGGAACCTCTATTAACCGTCACCTTCGGGACCGGGACTGTGACGGTTAACTTAATACAGTGTAGCCTACAGTAACTAAATTTTAAAAGTTTTGGGATGGAAATGAAAATAAACTGTGTACAAAAGGATAATATTTCCCAGTACATACATATTTATGCTGTTCAAAATAACATAACAGCTCATACAGACACTCAGACACTGCCGAGAAGCGCAAATCCTGACGCTAATGAATAATAATATTCTCATGAACGGACACGCATAACAGAGAGTGACAGTTAAATGAGGGTCGGTTGATCGAGGTTTTACTGTCTTTGATTATAATAAGGATAAAGCTACAAAAACTTAACAGCAATCATATTAGAAACAGCACAACTTTTAATTCTTGTTGTTTCCTTCCTGGTATTTCCCGTTCCATCGTCATAGAGTATGTAGAACATTACAAAAATAATTAAGTTACAAAACATGAAAATAGATCAATAAAAGTACAGTAAAAAGGACGAATAAACCACAACAATTGATTTTCTGACCCTTGAATGAGGAATCAGGCTACATGATGGACCTTGTTGCATGGAAAATTTGAGTATGTTTGATGACCAATCGCCAACTGTCCGGTAGAATGCATTTCACATTGGCCGGCTAGATTAGTTAAGTACGCCACAATGAGTTTGGTAAACTGTGAACAATATTATCAACTAAATATTACACTCCAGAATGTAATAACACGGAGAACACTCTCCTACTCACATTACAATCAAAATTAGGCTTTTTCGTCTCGTCCTTGAGTATATTCTCGAGCAGCTTGTAGTACAGGGTCTCCGCGAGCTGCAGCCGTTGCTGGGCAAAGTCGATGTGCGTGGGCGGGTAGAGGTGGGCGGACTGAGTGTACTGAGCCACGAAACGGCGGCCCAGCGCCTCGATCCTCTCCACGACGCGAGGGTCCTCGTCACAGCCTCTGTCAACCGACAAACCACATCAAATCAAATTCTTTATTGCCGCTGATCACATTATACATGAAATAGCAACTGTCACAATTGTATTTCTCGTACAAATAATTACAGAAAGCTGACATCCAAGGATTTACAAACACTACTAGATTTACACAAAATCAGAAAGAAATTACAGTTACTATATGTTAAAACTCAAATCGATTTTACAGATTAAAATTCTTCATCTTCTAAAAGAAGGAAAGACTAACTCACCTTGTGAAAGAATTATGGATGTAAAAAGGATTTAACTATAACCACTGTAACATTTGATAAAAAAATACTAATTTAAATCATTCTGGCAGACTCATTCTGCTTATTGAAAAAAGTAAGTATCAACAAGATAAACCAAAAAAAATCTTGCAAATACTTTTTTATGAAAGCTAACAAAACCAATATTCCTGGTACACGTAAACTTTGAAAGGAATATTGCAATTACTGAATGACCTTCCCTGAGCAGTGCTCAGTCATCTACGTCTATATTAAACTTGCATGTAATTTGAGATATTAACAAATGTCTACTAAACAAACAATCTCACTGTTCAGAAATTGATAAACTGCACAATTCCCTCCCACAGATTAAACCACATCGACCTTAGTCAGTAACGAGACTACACAAGGCATATCGTCCATTATACACTCATCATTCATTCATATTTGCCTTAAAATACGCCCTAGTTGTGTCGGCGTCTTACACAGTGATTCGTGTACAAAGTTTTCCAATGTAGCAACAAAAGTAAAGGTGGGTACCTTTAAAGGCAAACAACATGACTGGTATCTGACCACAAATACGGTTTGCGAGAATCAATCGAGAGAAAACATACTGCACAAGCTGAGTATGTTATGACTAGTTCGTAAAATACCCGGGTATTTAAAACTTGGGGTGAATACCAAAAATTCATAAATACCTGGGTATTTTGGGTATTTATGATATTTTACATACAAACGCTAATGTACTACACATCTACCCTTACTACCCTTGTTATTATCAATGTATAACATTTGAGGATACTCTATTGATTACATTTATTGATTATTCTACCAATAAATAAATAATATCATGGCAATTTTTGTAAAAAGCCCTGTCCACCGCCGCCAAACAATGAAGGAACTGGTTAAATATGAGACATTCTGTACAAATTTTAAAATATGTAAATTTTGTAATTGGACAAATACAGAACAAAATCACAATGTACCTAGTTGAATTTCAATTCTTTTCATACAAAATTTTAAATTTATTAACCACTCCAAAATACCATCAAAGTAGTAAATACCCAGTCCTGGGAATTTATCTTGATTTTGTTCACAAGTTAAATGCTTATGGTAACCATGTTATACACTTTAACAAATTTGATCATTTTACATCCTTACAGAGTGGAAATTTCAATGAACCTAGTAAAAATCCCCTAAATGTTATAACAATCATAATTACCCACGTTTTGGGTATTTACCCGGGGCTTGGAGTAAGTACCCAGGTAAATACCCATTTTTTATTTACATACTGGGTATTTACCCGGCCTACGTCACGTTATGACCATATTTAGAAAAAAAGAGCAAAGAAACAATGATACAACAACGCTAGAATATGGTTTGTCGTGGCACAGTGTAAAGGGTAGTACTTACTTGCCGTAGTGTTGAATTTGGCACTTGTTTGTTACTGCTACTCTTTAATCTGTGATTTTAATTGAGGTGTAAAAGCTGTACTAAAATACAGAACCATGTTTAATACAACCAGATGATATTCCTAGTTTTACCTCATAATTACATTCAACATAGAATTTAAGGTGTTTTCAATTTAAGAGCTTTCAAACAAAAGCAAATAATTGTAGAACGAATAATTATTCAATATTAACTATGAATAGTTGGCCAATAAATAGAGGTTGTTCCATTAGCCAGTCCTGCATTTTTTTCTTGAGTTCTTTTGTGCACAGAACCAGAACCCTCATACATACAAATTAAAAAGTGGTTTATAATATAAATTTAAATTTTGTTTAAGAGGTTGGCAGCCTCCTTTATGCCTTACTTTGCCCGTCCATATAGACTATAAATCTGGTCATGGAACGTATCCAGCAAGGCAATGAATGAGCCGTTACAGTACAAGATGAACAGTACTGATACAATTTACAAGCCAGGGCTGGGATTCGAACTCACGACAGGACCGGTGCCATGGTTCCTGAGTCTGACGTCAAGACCACTTGGTCAATGATCAATGGAGTTGGATATTTAGGTAAACCTATTCCTAATATCAAGTGTTACAGCAAAAAACGTGACTCATGCTTTTAGTGAAATCTATCAACTTTGTCTACATTACTATTTATTTTCTTTAAATCTCAGATTTTAGCTTTTGTTGAGTGATTAGAAATAATTTTAGTTATTATTGTATGGAAATATTATACTATGTAGACGGTTATAACTGTATGACTGTGTGGTATGATTAGGGTACATTGGACATATATTGATGAATAAAGATATTTTAATTCGAATCTACTATTGTAACCAATGTAAACTATAAATAGTTAACACAGGTTTTAGGGATTTTAAATTGGATTTTTAAAGTTTTTCCCGATTTAGAGAGCATCGAGGGAAATCCTGTAATTGAAAGATAAAATTTGCTGTATACATTATTTTTTGTTTAAAATTCATTTTTGGTGATGCTATTTAAGAAGTTACTGTAGACATTTTCCATCACTGACTAGTAAAACAAAGTTTCACGACGTTTCAGGATCTGGCATCTGATCCTGTCTTCAGGTGAAAAAAATACCTAGAACATAACACAACTAGTGGCACAATCCATGGAATGCTGGAAAAATTGCAGAAAAGCTAAAACAGAAAACTGTAAAAGCAGTCACAAACATAAAACTGAAACACAATACCTAAAAATTAAAAAAATATAAAACGAGACAACACTACTTATGCAAAACTTACCCAGCCAAAGTAATAGTCATTGTGATAACAAAAAAAAAAAAAACAGTAATTGTTATTTTCTAGATATTATTTCACCTGAAGACTTAATAAGATTCCAGATCCTTAAATGTCGTGAAACTTATTTTTTACTAATCGGTGATAAAAAATGTCCGCAGTAATTTCTTAAACAACAACCCACTGTTGGTCCTGGTACCTGATGAGCTGGTGCAGGGTGGGGGAGGGGGCGGGGCTGCGGCCACTCAGCAACTGTTGCAGTCGCTGGACACTCTGTGTGGCTGTCGACACCGGCGTCACGTTGCTGCCCGCCTCCCGCGCCTTGAGGTACTTGCGGCCCGTGAGTGGCGTGGCCGGCGTCAGCTGCGATATCTGTGCCAACAAACACAGCGGGTTTCACATAGCTCTCACATTGTTCGACATGCTTCGGTAGAACAGTGGATACAGTGTTATACAAATTTATTTTTCATCATAATGTTTCGAAAATGGCTGTTGTCAATGCATGTGTTGCAGGGCTAAAGTAGTTCTTTTTAGCCCTAGAAAAAAAAGACTCAACTGGTGTCGAGGTCATCAGCCGTTTGTTTTTGTCGTTTAATTGATTATTTTATCGATTGTAATTAATTGTTGCATTGTTGTCGGTTTAATGATAGTCCAGTGTTTGATGTATCAATCGTCAACAAGTGGCTCAGTCGTTTAACAGACTAGTAGCCAATCTAGTCGACTAGTCGGTTGTTTTTGTTAGGCGTAATCGACTAGTAGACTAGTCGTTTAACCGACTAGTATTACATCTAGTGTACTCTAGTCGCTTATTTACACTAGTCTTATGGTATGATCGACTAGTTGACTAGTTGTTTAACTGACTAAGCCTTAGTATTGAATCTATTGTACTAGTCGCATATTTTTACTAGTCGACATTACGTTAACGACTTGATCGAGCAATGATTCAGTGAGATAGGAAATACTGTGACTAGTCGATAGAAAGTTTGTATTTCGTCGTAATTATTTGTTGCATCTTGGATCTATTTTATCTAGTGAAACAAATAATTGATTTTAGGAAAACTTATTTGATATTAAAATTTACTAAAAACAATATTTCTTTTAAGTGTACTGCCGTACATTATCTTTTGATTGTTAATTTAATATTCTGAATTATTTTAATAATTAAATTGACCAAAATATAAACAGTAAAATTTAATAATGAATTTAACGAGTTGACTATATAAAGTGTACAATAATAGGCTATTATAATATTTTGTTAAAGATCTATTTTAGGTGCCGGTATTGTTGAAAAATATATTTACGTTTTATTGTTACAAAGAATAACAAGGAACAAACAATATTTAATGGTTGAGTACAAATGTTGTTATAAATGAAAAACCTATTAAAGAAACTCGCTTTGTTACAAAAAATCCTAAGTAAACAATATCTCAACAGTGATCCGTGTCGGTCGCATCCCAAACAATACTGGGGAAATCAAGAATTCCTGTCAAGACATGAAAGAAATGAAGATTTATTTCAGAGTTGTAGGATAATTGAACTAGTCGATTAGTCGGTTAAACGCTCAACTACCCCAAACAAACATGAAAAGTAGTCCGACTTGTTTGAACGATTTAGACTAGTCGATGTGAAGGTAGTCGACAAGTCACTAGTCGATAGTCCCATCACTAATTAAAACGTGTGATCAAGTGTCTACTTTGTTTACGAACTGACATGTGTTCCTACTTTTGTTGTTTTATTTTTCTCAGCTTGTAAAGAGTAAAAACAATCAGATAGGCAGAGTATTGGAGCAAGGTTAGAGACTATGGCCCCTTCAAGCCACTAGTACTAATCAAACTCGACAACTTCTTTTCGTAATCTCGTCATTCGACTGAAATTGGTAAAGAATCAGCCGGTCTTAGTCAGTAACAAGGTTACACAAGGCATCTCACTCATCCTACACTCATCATTCATTCATGTCCACCTTAAAATATGCCATAGTTGCTCAATGTCTGAGAGATATTCTACATATTTAAAAAAATTCCTGCTTTTCGCTCTCTCACTTCCTGAAGTTAATAATTAACCGATATTGATGATTCTTTTTTTTATTTAAAAAATAATTTTAAGTTCTAAGTCACTATCGAGCCAGAATTTTGATTTAGGCCCCAGGGCTCTGCCCTACGGGACTTCCAAGTTCCCATGTTATTCATATGGAGGAGTTTTATTTGGTTTGTCACATGTGTTTTTTTTAAATTCAATAAACAGCTGTTATAAGGATTATATCAGCAAATTTTTGCGGGGTAGCAGCTTGTAAGATATTAAGACCAATTTGAGAGCCGTTTAGAGAAAGTATAAAATTTACTTTCACTAACAAAACCAACACTCCAAATGACTCCCATACCTATTCTGTTCCTCATCTTTATCCTACCCAAACAAAGGGATACTACATTACAACCGGAACCTGACTTTAACCGGAACCGTGGCTATGCTATACTCACACTGCTGATCTGCTGGTTGAGGTTCCGCTTGGCTTCCAGCTTCTCCGAAATGTCTCCCACAGTTGTGTTTCCAATTATTTTAGTCGGAGTGCCAATCTCATTGTTGGCATCGTCCCCTGCAATCCAAAATACAAAATAGACAACATTACAATTACAATAGATAGTAGTTACAGTAGTAAAATGAAAATCAATAACGTTAAGTTTGCCCCTTCTGAGCTTATTCAAAATTATTTTCAACCAAAGTTAACGTATTGAAGTGAAACATAATTAATTAGAATAGAACCTTATTTTATTTGTTCATATAAAATGTGTAAGTTATATGAAAGTGTAATGAAACACTCAGATGTAATACTAAAGAGGTCAAGTAACACTAAAGAGGTGCAGCCTTACTGGTTACAACACTGGAATAGTGTGAAATTGTACCCCATTTTAAATGCCAGAAGAGAATTTAAAATCTCATTTTTAAACTATTTACTGAGCAAATATTCAAAATACAAGAAAATCCTGCAAAGATCAAAAGAATTTTCTATAATTTAGTACAAACCGCATGTAATCTGGCCCAGTGGAAGTCCATGGTTTCCCACTTTTATTCAGATTAAATTAAAATTTTTCCCTGAGTTGTATAAAATATTAAGCATTTTCCCTGACATTGGTGTTTTTCCAACTTTTCCCCTGACTTTCCCTGACCTTTTTCAAAATTCCCTGACTTTCCAGAAAGTGTGAACCATGAAGTCTCAGACATCATTTCTGAAGACATCATCTGTCTAAAGAATTCATTTAAATATAAGGATAATATAAATACACAAAATTACCAGCAAATTTGAAGACAATAGGTAGATAAATTCACAACCGTGCAGTAACATATTAGTGGACATAGTTGCTAAGTGAGTTGTATTAGTGCCAGCTCCATGCAAAGCGCAAGTGCGAGCCCCATGCCCGCCACATATACCGTTGAGCACCAAATAGTTAGCAACCAGGATCTCTTTCAACACATGACGTTTTAAGGTAAAAACAGACACAACTGACAACTAATTCAGTAGGGTAGGTTACTAACCCATTGGCCTTCATAATATCCCAGCCAATGGGAACTCCCAGGGAATCATATGAATTTTGTAATTTTGGAAGTTTCAAATAAACACTCATCTTCCATTTTACTCACAAGGAGTCTTAAAATTCAAAACGAGTTCGCACGCAGCACGCTGACGTGAGGGAAGTGAATTTCCACATAAAAACTTGTAAAACTCAAAATCAGTGTAAAAACATCCATTTGTCCAATATTTATTGAAATCTGAAAACATTGTTTTTTGGCTGTTTTGATACTCCTGGTTTCATTTACTTGCAAAGCTGGGAATACAATTTTACGCATAATAAGGTTAGGAGAAGGTCCAGACAGGCTTGAAAGTAGGCGTGAGGTTGCTGGAGGATAATAAAAGTACTCTAACAGAGAAAATAACAGGCTTTTCTAGTGTAAAACCCCCATAAGACAACGTACTGTGTTTACCCGATACACATTTTCTTTAATAACTCGGTAAATATTTATGCTAGAATGACGGGAGAGGGCTTAAAACTTTCGCCTTTCTAATTCCCATCTTTTAACATGCATTAGTTTTACATCTGGGGCTTTTCTGACCCTTTTTGGGCCCAAGAACTCAAAATTTGAAAGATTAATCCCCAAAAAACGGGTTTAGAGTTTTCCGATTGTTTTGCCCAACGAACTTGTCCAACAGGTTATAGAAAGGAATGTCCCTACCAAATTTGAAGTAAATCGGACAAAAAATGCGACCGCTAGAGTGCATACACATATATATATGTCTATATATATATATATATATATATATATATATATATATATATAAAATTTTGAACGACCCCCCAAAACGTGTTCAGGGGGTCACGTTAGGAACTTCTATGGTGGTCCCGGGCTTAAGTTTCACCGTGCAGGTCATGCTAATAGTTCACTTTCCAAAGGAAATTCACTAAAAAGGTGTTAAACAAATACTATAATAAATAAAGATAAGAACTTCCTCCGGAAATTAAGAAACCGAATCAAATAAAATTGTGGTTGGAGATTGCACAACCTCCTTGGCTCAGGCCTATTCAACCAATTTGCTTGGGATGTTTTAATATGATTAGTTCATTCTAATTGTCTATAATGAATAAACTCGATAAAACCTAAGATCAATAAATAGTTAAACTTTGACATGCAGATAATTACAACCTACTATGTAAGTACCACACAGTGAAAACAGCTCAAAATGTCTTTATTGAGCTAAAAACAGGTCTACCAACCCACAAACTGAAATATTTCAGACTAATTACCTAACAAAACAAAACATGTATGTAGTTTGACTGATTAATGTTGCTGCTTATGAGGGAAAAACAAAATTACTTGGTTCACAGATACTAACCATCAATTTCGTGAGCAGTGTGCACTCTATTTGGGTTATTATTTGTTAAATTAGCCAGAAGCAACTAGGCCAAGAGGCTAATAAAAAACTAAAGATTCAGGTTCATTATGAAAATAATTTTTCCAGGAGAGAAAAAACTGTTTACAATGAACTTATGTGTTGAACACGAACTGTAAAAATCAGTACGGTACACAAGATGGTTCCCCTTTTCTCTAGAAGTCTTGACAATTTTACAGTTTTTTTTACAAAAACCTTGCAGATCTCTTTGATGTGTTTTCCCCATTCGCCTATATAACAAGGAGTAATTGATAGTGATATTATATAAAAAAAGATCCAATACTAACTCTTGAATTAAATGCTAATTTATACTAAAACAATAACAGAAAAAAACATAGATGATGGAATTTTTAGTTCTACAAGCACCTACACTGACTAAAACTGTGGTCAATCTTAAGTCATTGCTGTATCAAAATCTGAAAAGGTAAAAAAACTACTTCAGTTCTTCTGAACAGCAGTATAAAAAACATTTGAATTAGCCTATATAGTGATTTAAAATTAGTATCTGATATAGTTATTTAGCTAGGGATGACCAACCTGGGTTGTTGAGGGTGCGCAAGACTGGCCGGGCGGGGCTGGCGAGAGGGTGGGAGGGGTCCGGTCGCGGCCTATCTACTCGCGCCTCCCTGCTCTTGGCTACACCACACACGACGGCAACACAGCGACAAGCATTAGCAACAGACTACCACTCGCAGGCAGGGCTGGCACAGTTACACGTTCTGGGGAAAGCTACTTGTTTTTCCACTTCTATTGAAATTAGCGGGGTAGCCCACTGTTTGTGTGTGGCCACGAGGGGTTCTTTAATCGAGCTAAGGTGCAAATGGTGCTGTGAAACGCAGCACAGGCTCTTGAGTGGTCGCAAACTATGACTGAGCGAAGGGTAGTGAAGAGCGAGAGAGAAATACTTTATTTACAATCTTAAAGATTGAAATGGGGTCACGAATGTGTGAAATGGCGTGAAGATAGTCGGTCTCCCACTACACTCCAGACTAGTGATGGTCAAAACCAGAAATTTCGAATCTCGAAACCGAAACCGAAACTTACAAAATCGAATCTCGAAACTCAAATCGCGAAACCCTATTTACTTGCCTGGGTATGGTTATGAAAAATAAATCCAGAAAAATTAATTAAAACTAATTATATATTTTGGTTAGAGTTGTTCTTTCAGAAATAAAAAATCAATAATCCAAAAAAGGTGAAGGTAGACGACCGATGACAGCAGGCTTTTGACCTTTGCATTATTGATCGAAACACGGGCGTGATTTCTGTTAAAAAAACAACAATAAAGACACAACAAATCTCAGCAGTTTCGAGTTTTGATTCTCGAACTCACCGATCGAATCTCGAAACCGAAACTTTTCCAAAGTTTTGGTGGTTTTGAGATTCAAGTTTTGGTTTTGACACATCACTACTCCAGACCTAGTGTCTCGGCCAGGACAATGTATGGGAGGAACCTCGGCTGCTCTCTGTGTTCATCCTGGTTGGCGTTATCTGTAGCTTTCAGATGAGGCCCTCCAGTGTATCGGGTATTTGGAAAAGTAATGCAAGGATCTTATTACAAAGCTGTATATCCAACAGTTAATACTACCATTTAATTATTACTAAATTCTAAATTCACCCTGGACCCTTTTTTCTCCTTTCCAGACAGCCAAACAAATTTTATTAAAACTTAAAAATTTTAAAAAATATAGGAAACCGTTTTTTTAGTTACAACATTGAAAACCTCAACCTTTAAAATGTAATTAATAATCTCCATACGGTAAATTGTAATGAATAAAAATCTGTGCCAGCCCTTAGTAAAGAAAATGCAAAATGAATCACAATATAGGCCTACGTATGTACAAAAATCAGGGACATTTTTTGTAATGAATAAATAAAAATAAACTACAATAGGCTATACATATTTACAAATTTCAAACTTAATAAAAATAATTAAATAAGATACGGGAAAAATGGTTTTTTTATCATGATATTAAAAACGTAATAACAGTTCAACAAACATGTTTGAATTTTAACAGAAATAGGAAAAGGTGCTCAAAGGTGAGTGATCTATTAGATGCAAAAGCAAATCAAGCACACAGCATGCAGTTAGCAAACAGTGAAATCCAAAGTGTTTGAAAGTGTGTGAAATGGTCATCAAAATAAAGAAATACTCACCCAAAAATATTCTCTCGTCAAAGTCTCCAACACTGAGAACGTATTCTTCGTATAATTTATTCACAGCCTTAAAATTGAGATCAAAGTTGTTCATATCCAATAGTCCGCTAAATGTTTTAGCGTCCCCTCGCAAAACCTGGAAATTAAAATAACACTCTGTTTTTAAATCAATTAAGGTGAGGTGTAGCATAAAATTAAGCATTAAATTGATAAAAAGATGTTAATTACTTCCTTGATTTTTTATGATTAGATTATCTAAGAATGATGAAGGGACCTGTTGATAGGGACTGACTAGTTACGTTTATGGATGTTCATTTCATGTGGAAAATAATGTTTTTTGCTCATTGTAAAACAAAGTAAAGGAGATTCGTGTATTTTTGAAAAATGCTAGGATTGATAAGACCTTTCCTCCTGCAATGCCATACATTTTAACGTATGCTTCTATTCAACTTTTTTTATTATGGGCTTATAAACATTTTTTTGATTTTTTTTTTAACTGACTGTTTTGCAGCATATCAGAGTAAAGATGAGATTATTTTGAGTACAAAATTTGAAACAGAAAAAGTTACATCTAGTGGTTTAAAAAATACAGGGGATTTGATAAATGTCAATATGAAAAAAAATGGTTGCCATTTTGAAACGGAAAAGATAAGAGGACTTTTTTTCTTTTTATGAGGCCCATAAAGGGTTTAGAGGTTTAAGTTTGAGGTTCACATCCATGACCAGTACACACAGGTTTTGGAGCACCTGCACGTAGATTTTGATAAGAATATTTTCCATAAACTGTCCATGAGACGTAGTTGGAAGGAATTTAGTTTGATGACGTAGCAGTTACCTTTCTTTCAAAAAGTTTCTTCATGTGGTTTTTCCAGCAGTACTCTTTGATTCCCTTTGCCTCTACCAAGATACCGTCGTGTTTCTGACAGAGAAGGTAGATGATACAGGGAGGCTCTGTCGGTGGCTTGTAACACCTCTCCCCATAATTCTTCGGAAGACCTGTAACAAATTTTCAAATAGTAAATTTGCTACAATATTACCAGGAACTTGAAAGAGATAGTAAACAGAAATCTTCAAGACTAAAGAAGGTTCAGTGATTTTTATGACTTTCAAAATGTGTCTGAAAGACGATACCAAGGGCCTATTAATATCTTCTCCAAATAAGGCCGGCCATTCTGACAAGAGTTTGTACGGTTTCTCATCTCACTTAGGTAAATGCCGAAATGGTTCCCAAAAAAAGGGCCGTTCCCCGCCAGGAAGGGAAAGATAGAATTCAGGTTACTTTACCTGGTTAAAGACTTCAATTTTGTTGTAAATTCCAATACATTGTTAAACATCGTCACAGAATAAATATTATTATTATTACATTTTCAAACACAGTTCAGTAATTTTAAGCATTTATGACTTTCAAAATGAAAGAAGGTACTGAGACCTATTAATTTAAACAGAACAGTGAATTTTAAATTAATAAATACATCAATCAATGAATTTTAATTTATTTAAATTTGTTTAAATTTAAATTTGTAAAATAAAAACATCAATCAATAAATTAAAATTCATTGATAGATGTTTTTATTTTACAAATTTATAATCAATAAGAACTATAGAAGATGAAAGATCAGTGAGTCACCTGGAAACTTGTTGTTGAGCAGGTCAGTGCGGTCAGCCATGACTGCGTTGGCGAAGGTGAGATCACAGCAGGCGAGCAGCAAGTGGTAGGAGTTGACCAGGTCATCGCTGATCTCGGGGAACTCGGACTTGACACTGACAAACAGCGTCCACACAAAGTCGAACATCCGGCTGGAGGTGCAGGGCATGTTCCTGCAACACAGACCGACATTCACACCTCGTCTATTTCAAGTACTGTACTTATTTTATTTTGTTAATTTTCAGTATTTCAACGCCAACAGTATTTTGTAAGGGTGGGCGAGTACTCAAGTTTCCGAGTACCTGTCGAGTATTTTCTAATACTCGAAGGTCAAGCGAGTATTAGAGACTACTCGAAAATTTGAGTCGAGTAGTTGAAAATGGCATAGTACTCCCGCAGTTTACCCAAATTCACGCCACTAACCAATGCTTATCAAAATAAGTGACTGAAATAAAGAAAAATAAGCCTAAAATCTATTTTTAGATCATATGAAAGGAGACAATGACAGGTGAGTTATTTATGGATAACCTGTGAAGTAAGATAAGTAAGAGTGTGAACAGAGCACAAAAACACTGTTAGAGAAGGTGATCCAAACCCCTCGAATTTTGTTGGACACCCCGGGATTTGTACCCGTAACCCCTTGAATTAAAAGAGACGCTAAGGGTTACACCCCAAACTATTTGACTTTAGTATTGATTTTATAAACAAATTGTTTATATTAATCCAGCCTGACAGGATGAAAACTGAAAACTCAATGATACTTAACCATACCAAACATCAAACATCAGAAGTAATGTACTCAAGCCTACTGTAAATGTGTACTTGATATTTGTTGCTCAAAAACATATCATAACTGACTAAGCTTGAGGCAGTACATCATTTAACCCTTACAGAGCTAAGCTTCTGAAAGAAGTAGTTGAATACATGTTTTTGATTTTTATTTTAAATGTCTTGATTGCCTGAACAGTTAAAATAAAAAAAAAACGTGCTTCTGGTGGACACATACAGTAAAGGATAGGTAAATAGTAGCAAAACACCTGATCAGAAGTGCAACTCACAATGAATCCACCCATCCCGTCAGCATGGACGACAGCCGTCCACCATTTGCTTAAGGTCCGCTCTCTCTTTCAACTCTGCCACAGACAGGTGGACTCTCCATGAGTTGTACATACAAACCACCGACTGTGACAGGATTCGAACCTTCGCTCCAACTGTTAACCCAAGCCAGAGAGGTAACGCCTTAGGCAGCAGCCACTGATCAGACTAGCAGCTGCAGCGGACCGGGTGGTATTAGAGCCTAGGCACTAGACGAGGTAGTTCAGTTTGTGTCTACCAGGTTTCACCACATGTCAGACTCAGACTGCAAACTGAGCTCGTAACGGTACACTCCCTTATGCAGCGGTAACAAATGTTTATTGGTGGCAGATTCAAAAGCCGATATATCGGTCCATAGCACTAAAAGGGTTAAGCATGAATTGTGGATGAAATAAGTTATAATATACATATAAGGCAAAACTGTATTATGAACTTTTAACTAAACATGCTTAAGCCTACAGCTATTATAAGAGGTAAAAATAATTACCTCTGTTTCTTTGTTTTGGACTGCCGGGGCTGGTCATTAGTCGGTTCCACAAACATGTCGTTAAAAATTGGCTGGAACTTCTTGAATATCACCATCGACACGGCAAAGTTTCTCTCTAACCGGCTTACTTTGTCTCGAAACTCTAGCGAGAGATTTGCCATGTCTGCCCACTTTTTACTTTTGCTAAAGAACTGTATTAAGCTGAAACAAATATAACAAAATAAAATAAATAAAATTGACCAAACTAAACAACTGTTAATTCCTTATAAAAAATAACTAAGAAAATATAAGGCAGTTTAAAAAAATCTGGTTTGTGTCCTAAAATGTTTTAGGACAACATTCAACATTGTAAGATATCACAGGCAATTATTATTTGCAGTTAAACCTAAGTAACAGTCGAAGATATTTTATCTTGAAAACTGTCAATGACCAAAATGAAAATGAAACCTCAACCATGGAATTTTAAAATGTTTGTTACATTTGGGAAAAGAATACAGTTAGCTTACCTGAAGAGAATAAAAACAAGTGACACATAAATAAGACACAAAACACGTGTCTCCTGTGCTAGACCTGTTTTTATTCTCTTCAGGTAAGCTAGCTGTCTATCCTTTTCCCAATTCAAACTTTCTCAGTCTAGAGCTTTTAAAAATAAACCTAAAATATTTGTTAATAAGTCTTATAGAAATATTACCTGCAACTACAATATATTAGTCTGTCATATTGTTATTGAATTTCCTATGGAAAGCGAACTATTAGCATGACCCACACGGTGAAACTTTAGCCCGGGACCACCATAGAAGTTCCTAACCCCCTGAACACGTTTTGGGGGGTCGTTCAAAATTATATATATATATATATATACACACACACAAACATATATATATATATGTGTGTGTGTGTGTTTGTACTCTAGCCTAAAATCTATTTTTAGATCATATGAAAGGAGACAATGACAGGTGACTTATTTATCACATTTTTTGTCTGATTTATTAGATTTACTTCAAATTTAGTAGGATCGTTTCTTTGTATAATCAATTGGACAAATTCGTAGGGCAAAACAATCGGATAACTCTGAAACCCTTTTTTGGGGATTAATCTTTCAAATTTAGAGTTTTTGGACCCAAAAAGGGTCAGAAGAGCCCCGGATGTAAAATTATGCATATAAAAAGATGGGAATTAGTGAGGCGAAACTTTTAAGCCCTCTCTCGTCATTCTAGCACACATATCTACCAAGTTATAAAAATAAATATGTATCGGCCAAACACAGTACGTTGTCTTATGGGGGTTTTACATTAGAAAAGCCTGTTATTCATTTGTTGGTGTATTTTTATAATCCCCAGCAACCTCATACCTACTTTCAAGCCTGACTAGACCTTCTCCTAACCTTATAATTCGCAAAATTGTATTCCCAGCATTGCAGGTAAATTAAACCAGGAGAAAAAAATCAATGTTTTCAGATTTTAATAAAAATTGGAATAAATGTATGTTTTTACAACGATTTTGAGTTTTGAAATGTTGTCATGTGGTAATTCATTTCCCTCACGTCAGCATGCTGCGTGCAGACTCGTTTTAGGTTAGGGTGGCTCTAAATTCATGTTAAGGCCCCTGGACTATATTCAAGACTTAAATAGGTTATCTTACCTCCGTCAATAGTCCAAATGTGTCAAACAAATTATTCTGACATGTTTCGTTGCAAGCGCAACATAATCAAAGCTTGCAATTCACCAAAACATAAAATTAAAAAACTGATACAACTGGCCAGTGCCGTATCCGTCATGTTGGTAGTGCTGTCGGAAATGTTTTTATTTGTCTATTCATATCGTTGTTCGTGTTTCTGTGTTGTGTCAGTCTTTTTAATTTTATGTTTTGGCGAATTGTAAGCTTTTATAATGTTACGCTAGCAACGAAACATGTGGGTATAATTTGTTAGACACATTTTGACTATTGATGGAGATAAGATAACCTATTTAAGTTGGAGTGGCTCTAGGCCATGACACAGAAAAACTACGGCCAGAGACCCAATGGGAAGAAGTGCAAATCAACAGGAAAGTTAAATATTAAACCACTCACAACTAGTCACATAAATTTATAGAGATAAACTTGATAATTTTCAAGACAACTTGCTACTTAAATCCTTAACCTTATATACAAACAAACCAAGTTCTTAAAAGTTCTCTGGCTATGGGGAAGGGATGGGATGGTAAAAGGAATTTGGAAGACTGTTGATTTAATTTGAGAATTGGGTGGATCTCTGGATTTTATTGTTAATTGGTGGGCTAGCTCCTAGCTCTTAAGTTAGGAAGGGGATTGCAATTCTGTGAAAGGGCTTGACCATCTTGATGGTCAAGCATTCATCAAAGGTTATGTTATTGAGTGTTATGGAACAAATTTTCCCGGATTTTTAGCGAATTTCCCCTATAGGGAAGAAGCTATTACCGTAGTCGGCATGGTAAGACCTAGGCCCGGGACCATGATAACTTTTCATTTTGAGGTCCCCAGACCTCCAAAACACCATTCGTTCGAAACTGTATATATATATATATATATATATATATATATATATATATGTGTGTCCGTGAGCACGATAACTCTCGTAAAAATGATCCGATTTTGATGAAATTTGGTATAAACGTGTAAAGCAACATTTATGACTTAAAGTTCGAAAACCAGCCAGATCGCTCTATCCGAAGGGGTATTTTGGGGGGGTTTTGTACCCCAAAAATGTTTTTTTTTTAATTTTTTACATGTAGTTTTTGAAAAAATCAAATTTTAGTTTTATCATTGGATTCAGCTTAAAAAAACACACAATTTGGTATTTTCATCATTTCTCTACGTTAATTGGTTACCGAGATATTGAAAGTGCTAAACACAGTACGTTGTCTAATGTTATTCTTATGGAGGAAAAGACAAATTTTATATCTCGCTTATTTATGAACGTATACTGACGAAACTTGGTATATGGCTTCATCTGGTTGTGGTATATTGATAATTGCTCAACAAAATTATTTTTGCCAAAGGCACCCGTTGCAGCAAACCTGCGTACTCAGCCCCATGTTATTCTTATGGATAATAATTAAATGCCATGTCTTCCTTAATTATGAACATAAATTAATCAAATCTGGTATATGACTTCACCTAGTTGAGTTATATTGATATTAGCATAAAAATCCATTTTTGTGTTCCTTGTTGCAGCAAACCTGCGTACTCAGCCCCAATGTTATTCTTATGGAGAATAATTAAAATTGTATATATCGCTTATTTGTGAATATATCTTTATGAAACTTGGTAAGTGGCTTTATGTAGTATTAAGACATTTATATGTCTATTGGAAATTCACTGAGTACGCAGGTTTGCTGCTACGGGGGTATTTATTTTACAGTCATGTCTATGGTTGTTCATTTGTTTATATTGGGTGGCTGTGGTTAGGCTGATGTACTGGGCAGAGCAGAGTGTGCACTGTAATTGATTAATTACATTGGTGGGGCTAAATGTGTGGTGGCCTGTAATACTGTATTCTCTGTTGGTTATAGAGCTCTTCGTCGGTTGGTCATAGGGCAGGTCTTGCAGGATAACCGGTTACATGAGGTTCATTTCCTTGGGGTTCAATGACGTCCTTGGGGTTCATTTCCCAAGAGATCTGTCTGCAAGTTCTAACCCCAAACCACGAATAATCAATGGTACCCGTAGCAGCACACCTGCGTACTCAGCCCGAATGTTATTCCTATAGAGAATAAGTTCAAGACAAGACATAGAGAATAAGTTAAAGTAGACAGACTTCCCTTAATTATGAACATAAATTATTAACATTTGGTACGTAGCTTAGTTAGCTACATCCTTACAAAAATACAGCTCAAAAGTTCCGGTAAATACTAATTCCCATAAGGTTTAAGACTTTGATTAATGGCTAGAAACTTTTCTAGGGTTAACCAGGATTACCGTACAATGTTTCATCGAAATCAGCTGTTTGGTACCAAGAACACATAAAGGAAAAAGAAAGAAAGAAACAAACATTGATTTTTATACATTATAATAAATTATAATACAGACCTACCTTAAATTGCAAAGCCTCAACAAACGAGTTAGGCTGACAAGATTACCTTCCACAAGAGTAGAGGCTTTAGCTACTGTTGGCGTGACTGACTTTCGACAAGCAACATAGAGAGAACAGCCAAGCCAATGAAGTTGGTCACCCTAGAAAATCACATATAACATTAATTGATTAAAACTTAATAAAATACACAAGTTTTTATTATTTAAAGTATAAATTGTTAATTCAAACAAAGCCTAAGTTAGCTTAAAAATTTAGTCTTAATTATGACAAATTATTTCCTAATATTCAGGTTTTTTTACATAAAAAATGTTTTATCTTCTTTTGAACTGTCTCAATTTTTAGCTAAAACAGGTACCGGTAGGTCTAAATGTCTTATAAGAGACACCTGCAGGAAACTGTTTAAATTTAACTTGTATGTGTCGATCATTCTGTTATAACTAGGCCCAGGCCTGGACTAAACCTGAAAGGAACTTAGGTACGGAAAATCTAGGAATATTCATAATACCTGTGATTCACCGGTTGGTAAGCTCTTACCCATAATGGCACAATGCGTCAGTAAGGTTAGGTAGGTATGACAGGTCTTGTTAGTGAATTTCCTATGGAAAAGTGAACTATTAGTATGACCCGCACGGTGAAACTTAAGCCCGGGACCCCCATAGACGTTCCTAACGTGACTCCCCGAACACGTTTTGGGGGGTCGTTCAAAATTATATATATATAGGCTTATATATATATATATATGTGTGTGTGTGTGAAACTTAAGCTCGGGACCCCCATAGAAGTTCCTAACGTGACCCCCCGAACACGTTTTGGGGGGGTCGTTCAAAATTATATATATATAGGCTTTTTTCTATATATATATATATATATATATATATATATATATATATATATATATATATATATGTGTGTATGCACTCTAGCGGTCACATTTTTTGTCCGATTTACTTCATTTGGTAGGGATGTTCCTTTCTATAATCAGTTGGACAAGTTCATTGGGTAAAACAATCGGAAAACTCTAACCCCCTTTTAAGATTATTCTTTCAAATTTCGAGTTTTGGGCCCAAAAAGGGTCAAAAAAGCCCCAGGCGTAAAATTAATGTTTATATTAAGATGGGAATTAGTGAAGCGAAAGTTTTAAGCCCTCTCTCGTCATTCTAGCATAAATATTTACCGAGTTATTAAAGAAAATGTATATCGGCTCAACACAGTACGTTGTCTTGTGGGGTTTTTATATTAGAAAAGCATATTATTCATTTGTTGGTGTATTTGTATCATCCCCAGCAACCTCGAGCCTATTTTCAAGCCTGACTGGACCTTCTCTTAACCTTTTAATGTGCAGAATTGTATTCCTAGCATTGCAGGTAAATGAAACCAGGAGCATCAGAATAGCCAAAAAAATCAATGTTTTCAGATTTCAGTAAAATTGGAATAAATGTATGTTTTTACACTGGTTTTGAGTTTTAAAAGTTTTGTACGTGGAAATTCACTTCCCTCACGTCAGCGTGCCGTGTGCGAACTCGTTATTCAATGACACAACCATTGGAACTTCTTCACTGGCACAGCACACTTTATAAGTTGGTAGCCTACTTCACATCTTTCGAAGACCAGCCAAAATGTGAGCTAAGTGTAACAACCTGTATTCAGTAAGAACTACAACAATACATCATAGAACATCGTCATTGTTACGCGGTCTCATCATTGTATACGTCCAATTTCAACCATCCCAATAGTACTTTTTGGCCTAATCCATGACCTGGTTGACGTTTACGGCCAATATTGAGTTAGTTAAAACAGAATAAGAACATACTTTATTTATTTCAGTCGTTATTTTCTTAATACGCGATTCAGCAGTAGCGCTAGTTTTCATTCTTGCCCCGGACCAAAAGAAGAACTCACTCAATGCTAGCCAAGTTTTTAAAACTTTGAGGTACGGAGTTTTTTTTTCTAAAATTAACTAAAAATTCAAATTGTTGAGTAATTCTTTACCCTTAACCAGTTAAAACATCAAACCAGTTAAATAAAACATCATAATCAGGATACAAAAAGTTCACTGAGTTTTCTCTACCGGTACGTATTTTCCTCTTCATTTTGTCTCTACATGAAGGGATTTTTTTTAAACAAGTTCCTTCTGCTAAAGCCATTCAAAGTAGGTTTCTGTATTTGTTGATCTCGATCTTTAGTTATCACGATAGTTAATTGTTCGTTAGACATTTTTCTTTTCTTTTATAAAAATGTAAACAAAATACAGTACAAACATAAACATAACAGTTATAATCATATTGTTACATCAATATTGCACTTTGAAAATATTGAATAATTTATTTCGATAGTTATCTACTATCAACATATCGATTACGATAGTTCGATATATTTAATTTGATTGTTTTGCAGGACAGTTATGTAACTGCAGCCCAAATATCAAGCATTTTCACTGATCTTTTCTAATTCTCTGACATTCCATAAGTTGAACCATGTAGGTATCATGAAATTGTTGGTTAAAAAAGGGGTACAGTACGATAAGCATCCACAAAAAAACAGTTTAACATAAAATATTTAACCACTAACTTATGATACATCAATATTACAGATGAGAATATAAAAACAAAATTAAACTGACCAAATCATAACAAAAACAATGCTTTGCAGAGTTAGGTTAGGTTACTTTATCACAGTAATGTTAATTTAAGCTAACCTACCATTATAGACCACAGTGTAAAACACTATGTAATCGAGTATTAAATACCCCAGCAGCAAACCTGCATACTCAGCGAATTTCCTATGGAGATATAAATTTCTTAATACTGCATAAAGCCACTTACCAAGTTTAATAAAAATATATTCATAAATAAGCGATAAATACAATTTTAATTATTCTCCATAAGAATAACATTGGGGCTGAGTACGCAGGTTTGCTGCAACAAGGAACACAACAAATGGTTTTTTTTGCTAATATCAATATAACTCAACTAGGTGAAGTCGTATACCATTATTTATTCATTTATGTTCATAATTAAGGGAGACATAGCATTTAATAATTCTCCATAAGAATAACATGGGGGCTGAGTACCGGTACGCAAGTTCACTGCTACGGGAGCCTTTAGCAAAAAATTGTTTTTTAGAGCAATTATCAATAGACCACAACCAGATGAAGTCGTATACCAAGTTTAGTCATTATACGTTCATAAATAAGTGAGATATAAAATTTTTCTTTTCCTCCATAAGAATAACATTAGACAACGTACTATGTTTAGCAATTTCAATATCTCGGTAACCAATTGACGTAGAGGAATGATCAAAATACCAAATTGTGTGTTTTTTTAAGCTGAATACAATGGTGAAACTAAAATTTGACTATTTCCAAAATTATATGTAAAAAATTCAAAAAACCCATTTTTGGGGTACAAAACCCCCCAAAAATACCCCTTCAGATAAAGCGATCTGACTGGTTTTCTAACTTAAAGCCATAAATGTTTCTTTACACGTTTATACCAAATTTCATCAAAATTGGATAATTTTTACGAGAGTTATCGTGCTCACGGACATATATATATA
The DNA here is from genome assembly GCA_963675035.1 of Allygus modestus. Taxonomy (NCBI): domain Eukaryota; kingdom Metazoa; phylum Arthropoda; class Insecta; order Hemiptera; family Cicadellidae; genus Allygus; species Allygus modestus. Next base: position 482,480,725 of record OY776112.1, on the reverse strand, counting down.
TATATATATATCTTTACAGTTTCGAATGAATGGTGTTTTTGGGGTCTGGGGACCTCAAAACGAAAAGTTATCATGGTCCTGGGCCTAGGTCTTACCATGCCGACTACGGTAATAGCTTCTTCCATTTAGGGGAAATTCGCTAAAACAAAAATCGAATGGGAATAAGTTATGGTTATCGGTGTATCAATCATGGTAATCCGATATTTTATATTCAATTAATTGTTTTAATGGACGCTTATCGTACTGTACCAAAAAAAGTTCTGAATAAGTTAATTAGTAAAAAAGTTCCTTTAAAGATATTTATTAAAAAATTATCGGCATACAGCTCTCTGCTGAGTTATGTTACAATATTTCATAGAAACCCAGTTTTTGTTTATGTACAGTGACTGCTAGTGAAGCGCAGAGCTGAGCAGCTTTCAATACTACTAGTCCAGCATCGAACATAAATATTTTATTTTCAAATGATTTATTTGATATAGTTTTGGGGTACCACTTATCAAAGTCTGCCTAGGCTATTTAATATATTTGTTCTACTTGGCTTATTAAAAGTCGGGCATATTCAGGGGAAAAAGGAAGTAACTTACATGGTAAGGGTGTACCCCTTGGTAACCCTAGTTTAACACGTTCACAGCTGAAAAGTCATAAAAAGCACCCTGAAAATGCTACAGGCAATTTCAACCAGAGCTGTCCGCCAGTGGAAGGAACTGAAAACGGATGCATCCGAGAAAAAGTATGGGACCGAAACAACATGCTGACATAGTTTAGTTGATCCTCAATAAACAAGCTCATAGTAGACCAATGTTTAATTAACAAGTTGCACCATGACTCCGACTGGAGTCGTACGCACCCTGTGCCAGTTTGGCATGACTCCGATCGGAGTAGTCAGCAGAAAACGTGTTAACATACAGGGTGAGATTATAAAACGAAGTACAGACATAAACATAAACCACGGATGAGTAGAGGAGGCCTATACAAGCTTCCCTTTGCCTAAACTTAGGTTAGAGTTTTATACTATTTAAGCCCTAACAATAGGCCTACACTACAAAATGTTGAATAAAGTTAAGGAAATTCAGAATTTAACTCAGGATAAATAATTTAAAGATAATGAATAGTTCCAAGTTATGTACAGCCTAGTAATGTAACATTGTGTACCCAAGAAAATGTACAGAATATATTGTTATGAAAAACTGATAGTAATTAACCTTACCTCCAAGGTGTAGTTCTGCCTTATGTTTTCATAACTCTGCCAGGCTACATAAGCCGTATCTTTGTCCATATTCAACGCATGACACAAATCTTGATGTTTCTTGAGCACATCGTCTCCTTCGTCCGATAAACCCATTTTAAATGTTAAAACAAAACAAATTACTAAATTTACAACACCCAACAGACAATGTTTACTAGAAGAATATGCACCAAAGGCCTCTGAACTGAATACAGAAACTAGTTTTTGCAGATGGCGGGAACGAATGATTTGTAAACATGTTTTAATGAATAATGGAAATTAAAAACTTTTATTAAATAAACAAAATTAGTCATTTTTAAAAGAGATACATCTTTTATTTTGTAAAATTATGTTTTAAATAGTTTTTTTGAATAAAGGCATTATTAATGTAGATGGAATTCCACCCGCCAGATCTGAAGTTTGGCGGGAAGGTGGGAATTGTAGTCACAGACAACAAAGTAAACTGAGCACAACGAAAAAACTTTCTATTGTATTATATGCTCAATAATTATATTATAACCCGTAACGTATCTGCGGTACCTCTATGCCTCTATGTGTATGGTTTGAGGTATGTAATTTAGAAATACTATAAATTAATAAACTATTTATAACCCTAGGCTAAAATACCCCCGTCGCAGCAAACCTGCGTACTCAGCGAATTTCCTATGCATATATATGGGTATCACTACTACCATAGACTAACTACAGTACTGTAGTTAGTCTATGCTACTACCTAGAGCCACTTACCAAGTTTCACAAAAATACATTCATTAATAAGTGGCATTTGATTTATTCTCTATAAGAATAACAATATAATTGAGTACGCAGGTTTGCTACAACAAGGAAGATATCCCCGTCGCAGCAAACCTGCGTACTCAGCGAATTTACAATGCATATATATGTGACTCACTACTACATAGAGCTATTTAGCAAGTTTCACAAAAATACATCCATAAATAAGTGATATATAGCATTTTATTTATTCTCCATAAGAATAACATTAGGGTTGAGGACGCAGGTTTGCTGCAACGAGGAAGATAAGTAATTTTTATTGTTGCAATTATCAATACAACTGAACCAGGTGAAGCTACATACCAAGTTCTCTTAATGTAGGTTCATAATTAAGGGAGATATACAACTTTACTTATTCTCCATATGAATAACATGGGGCCGAGTATGCAGGTTTGCTGCTACGGGGACTATCAACAAAAAACTTGTTTTTGTGCTAATATCAATATACCACAACTAGTTGAAGCCACATACCAAGTTTAATCAATATAAATTCATAAATAATCGAGATATAAAATTTTATTTATTCTCCATAAGGATAACATTGGACAACGTACTGTGTTTAGCACTTTGAATATCTCTGCAACGGTTGGACGTAGAACAACGATTAAAACACCAAAATGTTTGTTTTGTTGAGCTAAACACATTAATAAACATAAATGTGAAGTTTTTAATAAAACTATCTGAGAAAAATCTAAAAACCGTTTTCCCATAAGATTAACATGGGACACGTTTTTTTGGATTTTCTCCGCAACCACTTAACCTGAATAATGATTCAAAATACTAAATTATTTGTTTTTTAAGCACTATAAAATGGTTATAACCAAAATTGAGTGTTTTTAACATTTTGGGGTCAAATGTGCAAAAAAGTTTTGGAAATTTTTTGGAAAATTGTAAACCCCCATAAAACCCCCTTCCCATAGTGCGATCGATCTGGTTTTCGAACTTAAGTCATAAATGCTACTCTCCACATTTGTGCCAAATTTCATCAAAATCGGGTGTTTCTTTCAAAAGTTATCGCGGTAACGGACACACACACACACACACACACACACACACACACACATATATATATATATAAATTTGAACGAATAGTGTTTTTGGCATCTGGGGACCTCAAAACAAAAAGTTATCATGGTCTCGGGCTTAAGTCTTACCATGCCACCTGCGGTAATAGCTTCTTCCCTATAGGGGAAATTCGCTAAAAGAAACAGAACTGATGAGAATATAATTTCGATCATATGAATAAAGCCATCTCATGCCAATAAACTGTATAAATTAGCTTTAGTCTACCATAATAAGTCCTGACCAACAATTGTTTCTCTTGATTTAAGCCATTAAAGTCAACGAATTTTGATTTCTTTGAACAAACGTTACTGTACAGTAATTAACAACCTAAACTGTGATGGGTTTGGTAAAAACCGTTTGTTTACATCATATAACCATAACCTAATTACTATGTAGTTTTACTCTTATAACGAGAGCCATAGCATAAATAATATTCACAAAACTAAAATATACATCATAATAGGTTTCATCATGAGTTTTAATATTTTAATCTATTTTAACTACCAATGAAAGTACCGTACATACAATACTAGTTTCGAGTCATTGAATAACGACCATATGCTATGAGCGAAAATCCCCCGTGGTGATCATAAGTACTGTCTAAATCAGAAAATCATGCATGTTGATTAGAAATGGCGTGATGGACTTCAGTCAACAGTGTAGCTGCTCACTTTCGAAGTTCTCCTACGGTAATCCATCCAGGGTGGCGATTGAGTGGGGCTCCCCAGTCTTCTGAAATTTCGAATCTCCTGCAGCGCTCCCTGCTGTGGTCTTGGTGCGACTCAAATGTTTTAGCAAATTTCTCCTATAGGGAAGAAGCTATTACCGTAGTCGGCATGGTAAGACCTAGGCCCGGGACCATGATAACTTTTCGTTTTGAGGTCCCCAGACCCCAAAAACACCATTTTTTCGAAACTATATATATATATATATATATATAACTATTAATAATATCATATATAGTATCATATATATATGAAAAGAGGTGATCTTTTTCAGGTTTGGGGATCATATTGTGATTGACGGATTTCCAAGAGGCCGGAAATTGACAGAACCTGCAAGAACAGAATATTGAAGATGGTCAGCAAGCGACAATGACAGGTGGAATAGATTGCAGGGCCCTTACAGCCAACTATGTAATGCCTTTCTGCGGCTTTAGCTTCCGACTAAAAAAAACCTGTAACTCCGGCAGAGAGAAGGATTCAATGTTCTCTTCCAGGGGCTCTATGAAGATCAAAGTCTCCAATAACTCATGAAATGATAAACTCTCTCCTTGTAGCATCGTCTTTTTTACTGTGCACTCCCTGGAGAGGCTGTGCTCTCCATTGGTTGACAGAGCCGGTTTTTGCGTCTGACACTGAGCGTATATAAGCATCTGCTTTAAATGAAAACGGTCAGAGTGCGTAAAATTCAGAGACACATACAGTTGTCACGAGTTCTCATAATGGGGTTTGACGTCTGTGGCCAGTTGATAGAATTTCCTCCAGTCCGTCCTGATAGCCTGCCCATCGCTTTGTAAAGGTCAAAAATGAGACCCTTTACTTTTTTATTTTATTCAGTTTTTGTAATAGAAAGAAAGTTCAATCGTTAATTTAAGTTTCGCCCAGGAAAGTAAAACAAGCTCGAAACAATTGATGAGTCACGGTCGGCCGGCCTACTCGCCGAGCGCGTAGCGACCTGTACCGAGTAAACAGCTTCTCGCGAGGGCCAGGCCTGCCCAGAGAAATTTCGGGCCCCTGGGCAAATTAGAGTATGGGCCCCTTTCATGGACCTTTGTTGCATCCGGATCCAAGTTGTTGACGGTCCAAGGTTTTACCTGACGGTCCCGGGGCCCCGAACCCAAAGTGGTACCCGACGGTCCCGAATCCAAGGACGTGATAGACAACAGGTGTTTGCCCAGGCCCCCCCACCCGACGCGCCTAGGCCCCAAAAGAGTCCGCGCCCCCCACTTTGTAATTGCCCCCCTTGCCACCTCCCCCCCTTTGGGCGGGCATGATTGCGTCCGCCAAGGCGTCTGACGCTATTGTTGCTTGCCAGGAGGGGTGGGGAAAGCCCGGAACGAGCCTCCACGAGCCAGAATATAATCGTCGTACTTTAATCATAGGAACCAGAGGTTATGCTCTGACACCTAGTGACAGATTTTCGCATTAGTGACGATTGATCGCGTCTAGATAATCGTGATAATAGTAAATTTAATCACAGGAACTAGAGGCTGTACTCTGACACTTTACAGTTGGCCGAATCTTGTAAATCGTGTTTAATTTGCGGGAATTGAATATTAGCGGGCGTAGACTATATCAATTTGTGGGAACCAGAGGACTTACTCTGACACCCCAGGACAGTTGATCGAATTTTATAAATCGTGTAGCAGGAACGCGTTTTGGCTAAGTAGAGTGCATATATCAATTTTTGGGAACCAGAGGACTTACTCTGACACCTCAAAACAGTTGATCAAATTTTGTAAATCGTGTTGCAGGAGCTATCAATTTGTGGGAACCAGAGAACTTACTCTGATACCCTAACACAGTTGATAGAATTTTGTAAATCGTGTTGCAGAAGCGCGGCGTATATCAATTAGTGGGAAACATAGGACTTACTATGACCTCCCAGGGCAGTTGATAGAATCTTATAAAGCATGAGTCTGTTCGAAGTAAAGTACGTTGCATTGGTAGGTATATTAGTAGAGCGCTACTCTACTGGACAGTACAAGTATTTTGGTAAGATTTTTGTGCGGTGTAGGACACAGCGTAATATGCTTGTGAGACAGCATCAGAGCGCTTCTCTGCCCCTTGAATTTTGAATTAGGCCGTAGGAGTTGGTAATGATGAATGTTCTAGACTAAACCAAGTGCTTTGAGTCTGAACAAATATCTGAGCCTTCTCCTAAAAATGGTTTACCATTGTTTTTCTTAAGTTTTAGTCGACCCTTTGAAATTAAATCCCACACGGCTGATTTATCTAAGGCACCGCTATTGTAATTTGAAAATTCGTAGGAAAACACGGTCACAGCTTCATAATCTGAGCAAAATCCAGCAAAGCTTCTAACTTTATCTAGCTGCCATAAGTCATTGGGGTATTAATTAATGATCCTGGCTAAAAAATCAGTCGGTCTTAGTCAGGACTACACAAGGAATCTTACCCATTCTACACTCATCAGTCATTCATATCCGTCCTAGTTGTGTTAGCGTCTTATTCAGCGATTAAGTGATTGTTGGTGAAAACTGGTAAAGGAACGCTATTCCTAAGTAGGGTAAAGTCAAGCACATCAAAACTGGTAAAGGAACGCTATTCCTAAGTAGGGTAAAGTCAAGCACATCACTAGCAGGCGAAGAGGCGGATATGACAGGAAAAATGCCAGGTATCGTCATTGTCTCTGTTAGTCCAAGAAGACCAGGTTTCGAAGATCAGATTCCTTTGTGTCTGCCCAACTAAAACGAGCAGGGAATGCATAATGAGTTCATTGTCGTATGTCATAACGAACACTTCTATATCATTTCTAACCAAAATGCTACAATTTAATTAATTTCAGAGAAGAGAGACAGGACACAGCTTGTTGGACAGTGGAAATAATACTAGCTCGTTGGACGTTACCCGCTCTATTTAGAGAAACATCCGTCCTTAATGTTCGCCAAGTACATGTTAAAAATATTTGGATTAATATTGATTAATAGCAAGAATTGGGGATGATAAATTAAATTATTATAAGCATCTTGATCAGAATAAACTTAATACCAGCAAATATTTTAATAAAAATATTAGTTTTAGTCAAAATTTCAAGAAATTTGCCATCCTCACAACACCAGATATTCTTCTAGAGTTGGAATTACAACCTATAAAATAAATTACACTTTTTCTAAAACTAATTCTTTTTATATTTTACACGTTGTTTATCGCAATATATGTAAATTTTTCGGTGATTTAAAGCTCTTTGAATACCCTTCTCTCAGTTTGTTTAAGATTCGTGTCAAAACATTACCTCTCAGTTCTTAAATTAGGTACAGACGAGGCCGATGTTATCATCACTGCTGATTACCGGTATGTTTGACCCGACCCTTGCACTGCCCCCTCCTGCCAGCTGCCCTTAATTTTTCTTACAGTCCAGTGTTTGTCATTCCTCAAAATGGTTTCCACCAAGATCTAAAATAATTAATTACAAACGATCTATAATTTTCTTAATAATTGCAAGTATATTATTTAAAAAATAAAATACTGTAGCAACTTAAATTTCAGCTCAAGTATACTAACTTTATTTTTTATTCTATTCAAATATACGGTTATTTATATTTTATAAGCAACTCGGTGGACGCACAGGCAGCACTTGCCTATGTCTACTGTTCCTAAATGTTCACAAAATAAGTAACAATGTGGATTTATTCATTATCAACTATAAACTAAATTTACCTCGTGGTCTCCATATTAACATGGAAGGATCAGTTCAATGGAATAAAGAAAACATAGACAGAGGAAACAAAAATAATGTATTACCAACTTGCTAGATTACTAATTCATTAATAATATTAATTGCATATTATAACACAGCTAACTCACCTTGTGAAAGGATGACGAGTTGAATAGAACACTCAACACTCACAAAAATCAGTAATATTTCGACTAGCTGTGCAGCCTTTTTCATTCTTAAAAACAGAGGCTCTTCTCCTCCTTCTCTTCTGATTTTTGTGGTTGTTTAGTGTTCTATTCAACTCATCACTCTTTCACAAGGTGAGTTAGCTGTATCTGCATCTCTTTCCTAATCTGAAACGTCCAAGCCCAGAGTTTTTCCATAAAATCCTAACCATAATGTAATTCAGATATTTATAACTAAAATCAGCTTGTCAGTCCAAGCAATTCTTATGTTTATATTTTACCTTGCAGCAATTTTATTTTTTGGCTTACGGTACCCTACTTTAAAACCAAGAATGAGCAACCATAATACTAACCAAATAAAATATACCATATGCAAATAATATCTCTTAAATAAATCACATTATCAGAGCAGGAAATAAATCAACGAACCTTAAACTCATAGTAACTACTCAAAATGAGACATATAAAATAAGCTAGATGAAGGAAAAGAGAAATTCAAACAAGTATTACATTACCAAAGAAAGTAATTTCTAATTTTTACAATATGAAAAATGTTTATTATCAAACATTTATTAAAACAGGAAATTTGTTGAGGCGTATAACAGGTTTACCATGTACTTATGACATTGTTTACTTATTAGCAAGAAATAAAACATAAAATATTGCTTTTTATTAATTAAATAATTTAATACAACACAAATGTTAAACTTAAAAATGTTGAAAGTTTAACTTTGGTTTTCTCACTCATTAAGGTTAATAAATTAAACGAGTTCGCACACAGCATGCTGACGTGAGGGAAGTGAATTTCCACATAACAACTTTTAAAACTCAAAATCAGTGTGAAAACATACATTTGTCCAATTCTTATTGAAATCTGAAAACATTGATTTTTTGGCTGATCTGTTACTCCTGGTTTCATTTACTTGCAAAGCTGGGAATACAATTTTGCGCATTATAAGGTAAGAGAACGTTCAGACAGGCTTAAAAGTAGGCATGAGGTTGCTGGGGATGATAAAAAGTACTCTAACAAAGGAATAACAGGCTTTTCTAGTATAAAACCCCCGTAAGACAACGTACTGTATTAAGTCGATACTTATTTTCTTTAATAACTCGGTAAATATTTATGCTAGAATGACGAGAGAGGGCTTAAAACTTTCACCTTTGTAATTCCCATCTTTTAACATGCATTGATTTTACATCTTGGGCCTTTCTGACCCTTTTTGGGCCCAAAAACTCAAAATTTGAAAGATTAATCCCCAAAAAAGGGGTTTAGAGTTTTACGATTGTTTTGCCCAACGAACTTGTCCAACTGATTACAGAAAGGAATGTCCCTACCAAATTTGAAGTAAATCGGACACAAAATGTGACCACTAGAGTGCAAACACATATATATATGTCTATATATATATACAATTTTGAACGACCCCCCAAAACGTGTTCAGGGGGTCACATTAGGAACTTCTATGGTGGTCCCGGGCTTAAGTTTCACCGTGCGGGTCATGCTATTAGTTCACTTTCCAAAGGAAATTCACTAATAAGCAATAGTCCATTTCTATTCAAATTCCACTTAGTATATTAACACGCTGGCTGCGGGCTACTATAAATATAGTACCTTGCCACTAGCCCGCCAAGCGGCCTACTATAACACTATAGCGTGCCCCCCTGCCAAACATTGCTTCAGTGTGAGCTCAGCACTTGACGAGAACAGACTATACGCTGTTCGCAGTTTAGATATAACCATGTGACATTTGTGGTGAAGGTTGGCACTGATATTTCCCTCAATTCCCGCAACTACGGGACTGGGAAATCTGCTTTTTTTGCTAATAAAATCTCTCAAAATGGCAGTACTGACTCTCTACATCGACCTATCGTGTGCTGCTATCTGTTGGCGCTTTTTAGAACTACGTTCAGCTATATTGTAATGTAGTACAGCGCCTTCGAGCGCTACAGCCATTTGTTAGCCAAGATTTAGAAATGTGACCCTGACCAGCGATTGGCGGGCCGCATTTTGCAAACAACCCGCCTCGGGGCAGTCTCAGCGAACATGTTAAATATGGTCTACCAAACCCACAAAAATTTAGTTTTAATAAAGACTTACCAAATACTATGAGAGAAAGAAAATATCAAGAAAATTACATTCTTAAATGTTTTTAAGAATGAGAAGCACCAAAAGGTTCTTGAATGAGAAGTCGAACAACACTAGTAGTAACGCAAAGACTAGTTTATTTATACGTCAAAAATACATCATCAGTCGTCTTCAACACACCTAGAATCAAAAAGGAAATACAAATAATTATATACAAAATAACAAATTACATAAATAGAAAACAACACAATCATGTGTCTCTGCTAATACAGGAAAAGTCAAAACAGATTTTAATACATGTCCTTAAATATAATTAGTTTTAAACATGAAATATACTAACTTAAAATACTAGTAAAAAAGTACAAATTACATAAAACACTTTTATTACAGGTAAAATATTTGTACATTACAATTTTGAAATTAAACTAGAGATACGATCAAATATTACAAAAAAACAGTCTATAGTTTCTTAAAATAAAAAGTTGTCGAGTACAATAAAAATAATGAAGATATATAAGTTTTGGCTAGAACCGTATAAAATACATAATTGATACAATAACGCTGAATTTAGTTCCGTAAGTGTAAAATGATAACACTAGGACAAATTAAATATCTCGTGAAGTCAATAGTTATAAACTGCTACTACTCTAAGAGATGACAGTGACAGAGATGAAACGTTTACAACTGACAGTTCATCAGAAGTCAATTTATTTTACTTCAGCTAGGCTTTTCATGACTTCAGACTCTAGGACAGGCAAGGTGCTAACTTTCTGCAATTTGGATGATGTGTACTTCTTTGGCACAGCCTGAAACAGAATGGCAACAGTTATTGCACTTTCATAATACTCTAAGATACAGACATTCTACTCTAACAATACAGTTTAGAATATAGTTCTAATTAAATGTATTTCTTAAACAGAAGTATTACATTCAAGAGCAATAACAACGGAATTACATTCACATTGACTGTCTTTATCGTCAAATAGTTTTACATTTAGTCAAAGTAGTCTGGCATGGCTGAATTTTAAATACAGATGATAATAATCTTCTATATTATTAAAAGAATTCCTGGATTTTTGTTCGGAGATTTTAGACCTCTAAAACCCAGTAGTTTTCTTAGATGATTGGTATCAATCGAAAGCTCTTAACCTCAAGATGTGCCTTTTGGGATTCTGAAAAACATCCAACTTCAAGGCTCCGCCTCAGGAGCTTTTAAAGTTCCAGTGTTAATCTTACGGAGCTATATTTTATTTAGTCAAACAGCTGATTATAAAGTAAACAGTTCAAAACATCTAACCCTATGCCTGCGAGTTACCGTGCAGGGAACAGGGCACCTGCTAGTTATACATATTGGGTGCTATATATAATATATGGGGAGTGATATAAAATAATATTGCATGTTTCATTGGCTTAAAACTACACAAGTATCTTTCACCAGTATCAACTGTTATCGAAACTGGGAATGGCCGAAAACAGATGTTGCACAGTTGGCACGAGGCCAAAGTATCGTATCTTTACCCCGCTTAGAGATGTGTCGCGGCAGCCAGAACTAGAACAACTTAGTTTGAATGCTCTGGGAGTGAAAACAGTTCCAACCGTCCCGAGTGAACAAGAATTCAGCTAGCTGCAGCTGTTGACAGCTAGCGCTGCAATGATTCATTCGTTCGATAAAACAGCAGCAGCGGATCATTAAAAATACCCCCGTCGCAGCAAACCTGCATACTCAGCGAATTTCCAATGAAAATATAACATCACATTAAAACACTTAACAGGATTCATAAGAAAGATATTCACAAACAAGCGATATTTGAAATATTAATTATTCTCCATAACAATAACATTGGGGATGAGTACGCAGGTTTGCTGCAACAAGGCACACAAAATAATGGGTTTTTATGCAAATATCAATAGAACTCATCCTAGTGAAGTCACATACCAAGTTTCATTCATATACATTCATAAATAAGTGATATATAACATTTCAAGTATTTTCCATAAGAATAACATGGGGACCAAGTACCTAGGTTTGGTGCTACAGGAACCATAGGTGAAATGTTTTTTTGCAAACAACAATAAACCGAAACCAGATCAAGCCATATACCAAATTTCACCAGTTTATGTTCATAAATAAGAGAAATATACAATTTTTCTTTTTCTCCATAAGAATAACATTAGACAACGTACTGTGTTTAGCACTTCCAATATCTCTGTAACTAATTGACGTAGAGCAATGATCAAAATACCAAATTGTTTGTTTTTTTAAACTGAATTCAATGGTATGAATTACAATTTGATTTAAATTAAAATTACATGTGAAAACCCCAAAAAACACATTTTTGGGGTACAAAAACCCCCTTCGAGTGGTGCGATTCATCTGGTTTTCGAACTCGTTTAAATAAATGCTACTTTACACATTTGTACCAAATTTCATTAAGATCAGACCTTTTTTACGAGAGTTATCGTGCTTACGGACACACACATATATATATATATATGTGTGTGTGTGTATATATATATATACACATATATAAATTTGAACGAATGGTGTTTTTGGCATCTGGGGACCTCAAAATGAAAAGTTATCATGGTCTCGGGCTTAAGTCTTACCATGAGACCTACGGTAATAGCTTCTTCCCTATAGGGGAAATTCGCTAAAAGCTGAAGAAACCAATCAGGTTGAACTAGCTTTAATGATAAATTTTCTCTGGAAATGTGATTTATGAAGATTTCAGCCTTTTTGGGCAACTGCTGTATGCAATTCAAATTTGTGAATATTCAATTTTGTTTACCGGTCCCTTGAGATTAGATTTATCATGTGTGTACAGTAAAATGCAAATCATGATCAAACCAAAATTGACAGATTTTGTATCCCTGATTATAGCGAGTCAGCTGCTGTTGTGACGCTTTTTAACACTAGCAAATATTTTGTTCACATTTTTCGCCTCTTGGATTGAGTTTTACTAAACAAATTTAACCAACGATGATCCAATTTCCATTAATGCGCCGATGTCACACAACCAAAAAGATGTGTGGTCCGTCGCGGCACTTGTTTCTAGGTTTTTTGCAAAAGCGCTTTCAGCGTCTCACTATTCTAAACTGCAACTATTAGTTGAGTAGCAATAGATGAAGGAGAATGGTGGATGGTAGTAGTTGAGAATGGCATGACTCCAAAAGCGCTAACGTGAAAAACCTAGAAACAAGTGCAGCCCGACGGACCATGTATCACTTTCATCATGTAAAAAAGTTACACACTCCACCATCGTCAATACAAGTTATTTTTACAGATTATTTTATTCTGCGCCAATTTCATTGCAATCGAGGTCAAACTGATATTGCCAATAGGGTAACAAAGTAACTGTAAGAGGCGCATGGTGTAGGTTGACGTGATACCTGCAGCTTGGAGTCACGAGCCTTGAGGACGATGGAGGCCAACTTGGGAATCAGGGGCTTGAGCTGGCTGTAGTGGTACGTCGAGTACTGCACCAGCGTGTTGGTCCACACCTGGTCTTCACTCTTGCTCTCGTCGGTGATCCTACAATGGAATTGCAAAGTTTACAAACGGTTTATTGAAATCAATCATAACAGCCAAAACCCTATATCTGATCATTCCTGTAAAATTGTGTATGGAAAATATTTATATACCTTTGTTTGTCAACAGCAGTCCCGTTTCCCAATATCTGAACAACCGAGCCTTAAAAATATATAAAATAACGATCAATATTAATGGAAAAATTAAGTTGGACCAAGAAGCTGTAAGGCTTATACTTTACTTCTGGTTTGTAACATTATTTTACACTTTAACCTGACTCGAGGCTCTTTTTACAAATTATTTCCTGCATTTTTGGTTTAGTTTATGGTCAAAACAAAATATAAATAAAAAAGAAAGTTAAGTCGACAGGTAATTTTTAATTTCTTCCCTTAACTGTTTACCCCATAATTAAAGTTGAACATATTTTAGAATGTCCAGTGCAACTCGCCCGATGAAATCTATAACCCTAGTTGCTTTAGATATTGCTGACTATTTCTTATTCACACTGCACTACACCGCTACCTGCCGTAACATACCGACTGGGCCTCGTGATATCTGACCTGAGTGCGATATAGCTGGCCAGTGCTGCCATCAGTGATGGCTGGACGTGGGCCATCGCGTAGTCCACTAGCGCCAGCTCCAGGAAGTACTTGGCGATGGAGTGCTGCACCGGCGTGGCCTGCCACACAAACACAACTAGTTACATTATCATAGACATAGACATGTAGCTGGCCAGTGCTGCCATCAGTGATGGCTGGACGTGGGCCATCGCGTAGTCCACTAGCGCCAGCTCCAGGAAGTACTTGGCGATGGAGTGCTGCACCGGCGTGGCCTGCCACACAAACACAACTAGTTACATGATCATAGACATAGACATGTAGCTGGCCAGTGCTGCCATCAGTGATGGCTGGACGTGGGCCATCGCGTAGTCCACTAGCGCCAGCTCCAGGAAGTACTTGGCGATGGAGTGCTGCACCGGCGTGGCCTGCCACACAAACACAACTAGTTACATGATCATAGACATAGACATGTAGCTGGCCAGTGCTGCCATCAGTGATGGCTGGACGTGGGCCATCGCGTAGTCCACTAGCACCAGCTCCAGGAAGTACTTGGCGATGGAGTGCTGCACCGGCGTGGCCTGCCACACAAACACAACTAGTTACATTATCATAGACATAGACATGTAGCTGGCCAGTGCTGCCACCAGTGACGGCGGGACGTGGGCCATCACGTAGCCCCCCAGCGCCAGCTCCAGGAAGTCCTTGGTGTTGGAGTGCTGCAACGGCGTCATGCCTTACAATCACATGTATAACTAGGCTTCTCACTGTCATAACAAAACTTATTACATTATCCCTGTAACTAACCCTTCCCAGATAGGCGACGGATATAGCCCTATACTGTTTGTACATGTTCCGGACGGAATGCGGATATTTGTGCTAATCCTCCAAACAGACTGGTTTGTACAGGAACCAGATGTTTCGCGGCACCAAGGTGTTACTTTCACGTGTTTTGCAGAAGCGCTGCTGCCTTGCCCATGGCACACCATCTTTTCCCGCGCTACCCTCCCTTGCCCCGCCGATGTTGCGCGCACAACACCACATTAAATTTTGTTAGCGCTAAAACCATCAATTGTCATCTGTCTTTATTTCCACTATGAGAGTTGCCATTCAAGTAGTTTTTCTTATTTCCATTATGAGAGTTGCCTTTCAAGTACGTTTAGATTTACTCCTAATAAACACATGTTCCCATAAGGAATAACATGTAAACTTTAAAAGCCAAAGGGGCAGAGCCCTTCAATTTTCCGGGGTAAAAAGTGCCCTATAAGTTAATCCAGGTAATAAACTATCCGTGTGCAAAATTTCATTTAAATCCATTCAGCCGTTCTTGAGTTATAATTATTTAACTAAAACCACTTTGTTTTTCATCAGAGCCTAATGAACGATCACTATAGTATGGCTCTAGGTAAGACGAATGTTAAAACTGTCTGCATCTGATCTTTAAGCAATATTAATCACTTTTATGAGACCAGTCATTTACTAAATTTACATTTTGGTCAAAACTAGTGAATGACCGGTCCGAGGCATTTAATGAATTATAACCTGAATTCTTTAAATGATCTCAAAATACCGACAAATAGTATTATTTCCTCTTTTTGCACGATTACAGTTAAAATTAAGGGGTTTCACGTCCTACCCAGTAATGACCAGGATGCAAAGGGTTATTACTATTTTGGGCTGGATATGTTCAATCACTTGATTTTAAAGGGAGCTGTAGCAGACGATTAGATTAAGAGTTAATGAGAATGTATGATTTTTGGCGGGGTATTTAATATGCATAGAGGATGAAAAGCCGAAAGAATGATGAAGTAAGAAGAACAAGAACACGAAAAAATGGGAAGAAAGAAGCACGTGTGAAAGTTCTGAGTTGTCTTCGACAAAAAACCCAAGAAATAAAAGAAAAGCTAAAAGAGTTCAAACACAAATAGTTAATGTATTCATCATTAGAATAGGAAGTAACTTATTCAAAATAGCGTTATTTTTCTTTATTTTTACCATTGTTGTTTTCAAATTTTATAGTAAAATTATGTACAAAAATATTTTTATTTTTGGCTTAGTCTAAATCAACCCGGTCATTCACTGAAAAATGACCGGTCATTTACTGACACGAGACCGATTCATTGAAACTATGACATAGTTTTCTAAAACATATACTAAAACCTTTTACTCTATATTTACAGTTATATTTAATATTGTATGATAATCTTAAGATCTCAGTTAAGAGTTAGGCAATGTAAAAAACATCGTACACTATTTAGTATGGCAGTAATCTTAAGTTGATACGAGATCTTACCCTTAAACGGTCATTCACTGGTGCACTCACCCTCCTTCCGATACATTATTCCATTACAAATTCCATGTAGAATCATATGGAGGGATACTTGAATCCAAAATGATTCAAGTATCGATGTATCGCACTGCGACAAATGGAGTCGTGAGCGCAAATTCAGCAGTATATACGTGAAGCACAACTGGATCGCGATCGCGACCTTTGGCAGTTGGAGGGTTAAACAAACATTATATAGTAATTTTGAAACAGGTAGACCTCTTTGATAAAGTTTGTTTGCTATTAACTAAGCCTAACACATTTAAAGCTTTGTACTTCAAGTTTTCCTACTGTATAGAATATTTATTACAATTATGCATAAAACTATGTATAACTCATACTCTAAATTGTATCCTTAACAAAATCTTATCAACTCTAATAAGCTTTACGGCTCAATGACCCTTTCAATTTGTTTTTTGTTATTTCAATTGTTATGCAATATTAAGCTTTGTATGGGGTGATCGCGTTGGGCCGGTACGGCGGTCGGCCGTCTCCTTAATGAGTAAAACCTTGCTAGCCAATGAAATCACACACAATGCTACACGTGAATCGTCATTGGCTACAGTAAAGTTCATTGATATTGTAACCAATACTCTGTCCACTAACAATATCTATTAAATAACATCCAATTTAATTAAATATACTAATCTACACGTGTAACAACTTTATTAACATTGACAGATAAACTACACAATAAACACGAATAATCCAAAGAGTGATTCTGTGATATTTCAGTTTGCCGTTTTAACGATATTGGTAGACCTGATGCTCAGCGCTGTCACCAAATGAATGAAGACGCCTCGATCGCAAGGTGCCTGTAGCGAGCCCGCTCTGATTGGTCGAACCATTTTGGCGCCGGCTGGAGACTACAGCCGGCCGACCGCCATACCGGCCAAATGGCGCGCCCCCTTTTGTGTGATTCAGGTACACGATTATACATTTTTAATCCCACATGAAGAAGTCCTGTTCCAGATATTTTACGACTATAATTTGGATATAGAAAAATGTTATTATTTCTTGGTATGATAGCTCTGATTTTATATTTTTCAAAAAGAGATGATTTTGTATGAACAAATTTTGATAGGGCCTATTTCAAGAATATAAAGAGAAGGTAATGTTAAGATACAAGTGCCACTTACAAACGCCGCCTTGCTGTATCTACGCAGGAAGTGCAGCGAGAGCGGCCGGCCCAAGCCAAAGTCCAGCTGGCTGCAGATGCACCGCTCCATGATGAGGATCTCGTCCTTGCTGTACGTGTTGTCCGTGATGTAGACAAAGTCCGAGATGTCCGGCGAGTATGTCTCCTCGTACTTGCACGCCACCAACATGGCCGCGACCCCCACAAGCTGCAGCTTGTCCTTGCTCACCGAACTCACCTTCTGCGACACAACGTTCAACATTCATTACAATCGACTCGTGTACCTTGATAGCAAATGGGCCCAAACCCTGGTATTGTTATTACCTAGAAAGTAAGACTTTCCTTAGCATTATTATGACAGCTGGATCCAGTTTTAAACGTACCCAATATTTTCAAGAATGTTGCGGGGGATCAATCTTACTAAAAACTACGAAGCAATCCTACAGACTACATATTATAAACTTATAAAAAAATTAATATTTATGACCAGACTGCATAAATTACAAATGAACCACTCCTACCACTCACTCCTATCAACATAAAAAGTAACATTAGCGTCAGTTTAAAAAACTGTATAGTGTTGCCAAGTACCATCTTTAATACGAAATGTCGCCCACGATCGCGACTGCATTTTGTAAAATTGCCCCAACAATCGCTCCCACTTCACTATATAGTGCCACCGGCAATCGAGAACACACCACTAACATCGCCGACTGTCGAGAATACATCGCAAACATTGCTGACCATCGATAACGAGTCTTGTGGTCGCCGATATGATGGGGTTCTGAAATTCCCAGTTAGGCCAATAAATCCAAGCATTTTTTCCTGGACACCGTAATTCACGCACAGTTCCTGGTCTTCCTGGTCGTTGGCAACCATGAACATCATAAATTAGTATTACAGGGTGGCCACTCTACAATTATATACAAATTCACGGTTTTTTCCCGGTTTTCCCTGGTTATTTTTGGCAAAATCACGGTTCAGTTTTTAGGGGTCTGCGGTGCACCGAAAAACGGTACCGGTACGGTACACAACTAATTACCGTCATCGGTTCGGTACAGAACATAACCCCGGTACAGATTCGGTACGGTACAGTTTACTGCTTCAAACAATAAACAGAGATACCGGTAAGCTAAACAATGTTTAACAAAATAAGTGGTTTAAATAAGACCGACTCCTATTTATAACTAGTCATTTCCTTTAAGGAAAACAAGCCCCAAAACTCTAGGAAAAGAGACGTTGACAGGTGTTATTTATAGCTGAACGAGAATGGAGATAAGAAAGGTGTGCAAGGGGAGTGAGGAGTAGCTGGGTAGGGTCGCAAAAAATGCCCTTGAAGACAAGAAAGGTTTAGACTAGGAAAGCGTGAGGGGTAAGGGGGGAGGGAGGTAATTAGCTGTAAATCAGTTGTTTGTCAACAATATTCCTAGGGTGAGTGGCTGTAAATCAGTTGTTTGTCAACATCATTCCTAGAGTGAGAAAAGGAATACTATCTTTTAAATCGCTTTCGTTCTCCATTATGATTTCAAATTAAACTGCTTTTATTTATGTATTATTATTATTGTTATTGAAGTATACTAGTTAAATTTTTAAATTATATTAAAAAAGGTTTAAAAAATGGTTGAAAACTATTTCAAAAATAGCCACTAACTTGATAAATTTCAAATGGTAGCATAAATTTGTTATTTTTTACTGTGCTGTGAAATTTGTACATACATATATCTGTTATATGTTAGATTATCTTGTGTGGTTTTGGAAAATTCAACTAAAATTTATTATTAACAATAACCTAAATTTATTTTTTGATAAGGTTAATAGCTAATTATTTCAAATATGATATAGGCAAATTACCATTATATAAAACTGTCTTACTTTTATTACTTTATTTATTTATTTTTCAGTTTTCCATGGTACTTATATGTTTAAATAAATGTACTGTAATATTTGTTATGGACTTCAATTTTGAATTTAGTAATGTAATTAAGTAATTTTAGAATTATTTTGATTTTAATCTTCAGTATTTATTGGTCTAATTTTCTAATTTCTAATTTCTTTTAGTTTCACATCATACATAGTTTTATTTAAGTTATCTGATTTTTACTTTGTATTAATGATACAATAATCTCCCAATGCAACAAGAATAGTATTTACAAAACTTTGATTTTTGTTGTTTGTATGAATTAAACCAATAGTTTTTATTTATATAGAAATCAATATAATTAATCAGTTAGCAACTTATGCAATTGATTGATTTTCAAGTAATTTTTGAATTTATTTCTCATGATTATTTCAAGAACTTGCATTAATACCTAATAATAACAATGTTAAAATGTAATACTCCGAAGATGCAGGTTTTAAAAATATTTGTATCTTTAGTATAGTTATTTATTTGTTTAATCAAATTAATAATAATAATTGTATAGGGAGGAGGAGGGGAAGAGGCAAAACAGCTGGTCGGGTTGAAACGACAATACATCTAGATATCGCGGACAGTGCAGAGTAAACAAGGTTAGGGGGAACAAAGAATGGTAATGGGAAGGGGGTGCGCATGCGCAACTTGAAGGAAGGGTTAAAGAGCCATCCTTCTAAGGTCTTAAGTCTGCTGCCAAGTGAATCTTCGGCCGAAGCGATGCGATGCTCTAAGTGGCCAGTTCCCATAACGTGCCAGTTATTGTTTCCTGAACAGTATTTTACCATTTTACCTCTTGTTTACACCTCTTTTTTAATTTTAACTGGCACGGTTAAATAGATACTTTAACGGGATAAATTGGATTTAGATTTTGTGGTCAATAATGGTGGGATAGTACGATATTTTTAGTTGATATCATAATTTAAAAACCACGCAAAATACACATAATTTATAAATCAATACTCATGAACTATTAATTTATTCAACTAAGAAAAATATATAATTAGCTCGCTTAAAATCAACCACTATAAATAATAATTTGCGTACATATAAATGTAGTGTAATTTAGTATATTTACAAATACTTAAGAATAACTTAAAATACCGTGTCAACCTCCACGAAAGGTTTTCTTGATTTACAACAATTAATTTTTCATCTGGACTTTAGATATTTGTAGAATGAAGCATGTAGTTATACAACAAATAAATATTAATCGACGGCCTCAAGGTAGTTGGGGAACATCCACCATTATGTTTTAACAACGCAGTGGCAGTAGTGATGAGGTGTGTGACGAGACACAGTGGGGTATACAGCCTATGATCGGTATCCATGGCAACCTGTTGTGCGCACTGGTCACTGCGTGTGCTAAGTGGGCGGGGATAGAAGATATGGGATAGAGAATGAGAGAGAGAGAGAATATTTGTACAAGGAAAAGATCTCAAAAATAGGTTTATCTGTCAGACAGTTGTGTTGACTTCCAGGAATTTGGAAGGTATTTGCTCACTTCCGGCCTAGCCGCTCTCTCTGCTCTCTCTCTCTCTCCGTTTCCCCTCAGTCAGCTCCTTTGGTTATCAATTCGCGAATAGAGCTGTAAATAAATCTCTTACCTGGAATTTCATCGGAGAGTTTGTAAAAAAATATCTTTAAGAATTGTTTTTATATTATTGACTTGCTTCTCTCTTTCTTTGTTTTTTCCTGTCAACAAATCTCTCACCGATACCTACTGTTTTTTCTGTACACCGAAACATATTTTTATATCTCAAATTAACTTTCCCGGTAACAATACCGACATTCGAGTCACTAATCATGATAGAATTTTCACGGTTTTACAGTGAAATTCACGGCTTTTTCACTGTTTTTTCACGGTGTGCCAAATTCACGGCTAATTCACGGTTTCACGGTTTTCACGGTTGGGTGGCCACCCTGTATTACCTGAAATTTCCGGTTCGGCCAAAAATGTCCGCATAATCCACATATTTTTTCCTGGTCACCAAAATTCCTGCATAATTTCTAGTTATCAAGGTTTTCCCGGTCGGTGGCAACCTAGGAAAATAATAATTTTTGGGGTACAACATTTTTGGATAGTGTAATCTCTCTGGTTTTCAAAATCATGAAAATAGATGCTGCTTTACACGGTTGTACCAAATTTCGTCAAGATCATAATTTTTTTTTACAAAAGTCATCGTGACTTTGGACACATGCTGGTTTATATTCAATTTGTAACGGATGGTATTTTTGCACCAGGGGACCCCAAAACGGAAAGTTATCACTGTCCCAGAGTTATTATAGGTCTTGCCGACTACAGTAATACAGTAGACTCTCAGATATTCGGACTAATGTGGCGGACAGCCAGTGTGGATTTTGAAAAATCTGGATCTCCCAGAGGTGGTCAAGATTCATAAGACACACAAAAGAGGCAACGTGACATCTGCACTAACAAAGCGGATGCAGTGAACTGACACTCACCTGGAGGAACCTGTCTGCCACGGCCACGCTGAGGTGCAGTGTCTCGGGGTACAGGTGGTACTGCTGCTGCACCTCCACCAGCCAGTCCACCAGCGTCGCTCTCATCCGCGGCGTCACCTTGTGGCCTGCTAGGTAGTTCTCTCTGATCGGGTACTT
Organism: Allygus modestus; assembly: GCA_963675035.1. Classification (NCBI taxonomy): domain Eukaryota; kingdom Metazoa; phylum Arthropoda; class Insecta; order Hemiptera; family Cicadellidae; genus Allygus; species Allygus modestus. Next base: position 482,458,893 of record OY776112.1, on the reverse strand, counting down.
GGTCTGGAACATGTACAACTACTGACAGCGATCTCTCAGGCTATTTGATAGATCCAGGTTTCAAATTATTGTGATATATAATAATAATAATTAGGAATGAGTTGATGAGTTGATGAGTTGTGGAAGGAGGCAGATGGTTCTTTTAGATTCCGAAGCTTCTTCATTCAGAGAAGTCCTTGCTGGGGTGCCGCAGGGGTCCGTTCTTGGACCATTGTTATTTATAATTTTTATTAATGACCTTCCTAACTCCATGCCTTGTAAAACATTGTTATACGCTGACGACACCTCTTTTCTGTACTCGGGTAAGGATTTTAAGGAGACTGAAAAAGTTATAACTGATATGATTGATTTTGGTAAAACCTGGTTTAGTAGTAATTTTTTATCTATTAATGATGAGAAAACAGAAAGAATTTGTTTTTCATTGAGGCAATTAGGCTGTGCTAATAATAAGATTTGTGACCACGTTAAACTGCTAGGAGTCACACTTGATGTCAAGCTTACTTGGGAGTCTCATACATACAATGTTATTTCTAAATTGGCCAGAGTTTGTTTTTTACTGAGACGGCTCAAAAAATGTATTTCCATTCATATGCTGCTTATTACTTACCATAGTTTTTTTCACACCCATCTCTTATACGCAAACCTTTTGTGGGGTAATAGTAGTGGAGCTAGACATGTTTTTATCTGGCAAAAGAAGGCTTTAAGAATCTTGTTTGATATTCCTGTTAGAACTAGTAGTAAACCTTTTTTTATTAGTTATGAAATTATGACTCTGCCTTCCATATTCATTTTTCAAAATTTAATTTTTGTCAAGGAAAATATTAACAACTTTGTTACTCGTGATTCAGTTCATAGTTACGATACTAGAGGATCTTGTGATTTAAATGCTCCAGCTGCTAGATTAAGTAAATTTATTAACAGCCACAAGTATTTACAGATTAAGTTTTTTAATAAAATTCCAGTAGATTACCGTAGCTTAGATTCCATTTTATTTAAAAAACGTTTATCAAGGTGGCTATTGAGCAAGGCGTTTTACTCATTTGACGAGTTTTTAAACTGTGATGATTTTGCTTGTTTTTAACTTATTATTATCACTTGGAATGTAATGTCTCTGTTAGAATTTTTTATTTTTACGTTGTTTGTTATTTTTATATATGTTAAATGCTTTCCCATACTGTGTCTATTTATTGATATTGTTTATAAGCTTGTCGAAAATCTACCTTATACTTGCAACTTGCCACCAAAATACTTGCATATACTCATAAATCCTCATAAACTTCATATACTTACATAAATCCTCATATACTTGCGTATGCTTATACTTGCTTTTGCATATTGAAGTGAATAAATTGCTTGATTTGCATTATGCGTTAATTTGGAATATAGATATAGCATGAATAAATTTGGCTTGGTCACAATTATAGATTTGCATAGTTAGTATGGCATGCTATATTTAGCTTGAATTCTGATATTGTAATATTGTATTTTGCATGTGATATTGTATGTTATTGAAGAATGGTATGTGCATGTCTCTTGTATTTCTTGTGACGTTGTCTATTTCAATTGATTAATGACAATAAAGCATTATTATTATTATTATTATTATTATACCACAATTTATCGATTCTCGATACCGATACCAGAAAAATGTTTTCTCTATTCTCGATACCGATACCATCGATTTTTCAGTACCTATTGTTGTTAAACCTATTGTAAAAAACAGTTACAAATTTTTGTAACCATTTAAAATTATTTAGTAGTACTTTTTAATTAATAATTAATACAATTTGTTAATGCGATTTTTGTACATAATTTGATGTTAATTTCACTAATGTCCTATGGTAATATAGAAAAACAAAAACCATTTATTATAAATTCATAATGGAGAAAAACTTGGTTGTAAGATAATGACTCAAAGAAATAATGTTGGTCAGCCGACTGATTTATTGCTTTCAACCAGACCCCACCCATCCCCTTCCATCCCTCTTCCTTCCTTATCTCCAAGGTAAGATTTTTCCCGGCGACACAAACACTCCCCATGCCTTTTGTAGCGTGGGTAAACGGCAGAAGTATCCCATCCCCTGCACTTCGTAGCGCGGGTAAATGGTGGGGTATCGATGGTATCGGTATCGACATTAAACAAATTAATCTCGATACCGATACCAATGTCCAAGATTCGGTGGTAAAGAGAATCGACTCATCCCTAATAATAATTTTGTATTGTGATATTCTCTAGCTTGTCATCATTATCGGAAGCAGGAAAGTTGACATTTTGGCTTCAGTCAATAATGAGGCAAAGCACTGTCACTGTTTCTGTAGAAAATTATCACTCGAGTGCTGTGCCGTCCAGCTGGAGTGAGGTTTGGCAATGCGACATATCTACTACTGGCTGGTCTCGGTCGGTAGCTCTGTAAACCATGCTTACCTGTCTTATCTAATTGGAGAACTTGCGGTGGACACGCAAAAGCCACAATAATGGTTTTTAATATTTCGCTTTTTTATTTAACACTGATTTTCTTCTGATTTTTGAACACGAAGACGGACACCATCATCCTTTTGTAATACTGTGAATTATCATTATCGTTAAAAAAGTCAATTTAGAAATGCCTTAAAAAACACATAGTTATAGGACCTAAACTAGAGATGTGCGAATAGTGAGTTTTGAGTTCGGATCGGATTCAGTTCGGATAGCTTAAATTCGGATTGGATAGTTAGGGTTTCGGATCAGATAGTTTTCGGATTCGGATATTTTCTTACCAGTATCGCACGTTACCTCGATCTCTAAGAATCACTATATTTTCAAGATATAACTTTAAATTTTCACTTCCCTTATATGCAAGATATGCATATAAAATATTTCAGCTAGGTAATTTTATTCATTACACAAGTATTTATTATTTTTACAACTGAATCCTTCTGAAAAATTGAAGAGTGTACTACACATGATCTCACCATAAAACAGCATGTCTAATTGGAGGAGCAATATACTAACCTCTGTGCACACTCAAGAATACTAACTTCTCTGCAGTGTAGAATACAAGAAATATAGTTACTGGATGAGGTTGGACTAAACCGGTGTAATTTGGCAACATTTCATTTCTGATTAAATCAGTAAATAAAACCCACTGTCTTTGATTTTTTATTTGAATAACCTTTCTTGATACTCTAATTAATCTTATAACAAATAAAATGGTAGGCTAATATATATAATTCAACTGAATAGCATTATTCATAGAGACTGGATGATAAAAAAAAACAGAGTTTTATTAATGATAAAACTTTATAGAGTTTTTGGCAATATCACAACTTCCAAACTGGGATTGCACTGTAAAAATTGGTAAAACAGGTAATTAGAGGTAATGTCTAATATCTAAAGTAACGTACTGTGTTTAGCACTTCCAATATCTCTGTAACCAATTGACGTAGAGCAATGATCAAAATACCAAATTGCTTGTTTTTTATTTGCTTGTTTTAATTGCTTTTTTTTTGCTTGTTTTAATTCAATGGTAAAAATTAAAATTTGATTTAAATAAAAATTACATATGGAAACCCCAAAAAACCCATTTTTGGGTACAAAACCCCCCTTTCGGATGGTGCGATTCGTCTGGTTTTCGAACTCGTTCAAATAAATGGAACTTTACACATTTGTACCAAATTTCATTAAGATCGGACCTTTTTAAGAGAGTTATCGCGCTTACGGACACACACACACACATATATATATATAAATTTGAAAGAATATGTTTTTGGTATCTGGGGACCTCAAAATGAAAAGTTATCATGGTCTCGGGACTAAGTCTTACCATGAGACCTGCGGTAATATCTTCTTCCCTATAGGGGAAATTCGCTAAAAACAAAAGAAAGGCAGTAGAATGTTTTATTAGTGTTTAATAGCAATCGCTCATCAATCCATCGCACTAATGAGCTAAATCCGGAAAATTTAAACGTGACAACACTCGTCAGAATTTGAATTTATCCACTGTAAAATCCAGATCAGTATGAGTGAACGCGGCCAATTTCTACAATATATTATTAGGCCGAATAATAAGGACTAATGTTTGTTGCGTGAATTTTTGTCATATATAGTAAACATTTAGGTAAAGTTATATAGTTCAATAAAAGTACCGGTAGGCCAAGGTTAGGCTATTCTACTTAAACCATTCTACTCACCATGACTACCATTAATCCTTGTCAATATGCTATAAGCCTATCTGGATGTACCAGGAGTAAAAAAACAATTATAGGCCTAGATACCTATGGGCAGACAAGAGAAACAACAAGGAAACATTTTAATATGATGACAGCCTAATTATTAAACATCGGAACACCGATGTTGATAGCAGACATCACAACACACTATAGGCCTAGCACAACATAGGCAATCAGACACTACGGAACCTGAAACAATGAATCAGTAGGCCTTCTCTGTAAGAGTTAACCAAAAACATCCATGACAAAAGAATTTCCTTTGTTTTATAAATTTACCAACTAGTTTGAATTTATTTTGTTTAGTTTGTCACCGGAATGAAAACAGACAACAGAACCTTACCTTAAGTGTCATCTTGCATTTCAGACACACCGCAACTTCACTGTCGGCTTCGTTCTTTTTAAATAATTTCTATATCATGCTTTTCTTCTTTTTCGGTTCCATTTTAAAGACATTTATTAAACAAATCACGCAGCACGCTGACGTGAGGAAAGTGAATTTCCACATACAACTTTTAAAACTCAAAATCAGAGGAAAAACATACATTTGTCCATTTTTTATTGAAATCTGAAAATATTGATTTTTTTGGCTGTTCTGATATCCTGGTTTCATTTACTTCCAAAGCTGGGAATACAATTTTGCGCATTATAAGGTTAGGAGAAGGTCCAGACAGGCTTGAAAGTAGACGTAAAGTTTCTGGGGATGATAAAAGTACTCAAACTCCTTTGTACAGGAGTAAAGAGGAGGAGTGGTGGTCATTCCTTTATAACAGGCTTTTCTAATGTAAAACCCCCTTAAGACAACATACTGTGTTTAGTCGAACCTCATTTTCTTTAATAACTCGGTAAATATTTATGCTAGAATGACGAGAGAGGGCTTACAACTTTTGCCTCTCTAATTCCCATCTTTTTACATGTATTGATTTTACTTTACATCTGGGGGTTTTCTGACCATTTTTGGGCCCAAAAACTCAAACTTTTAAAGATTAATCCCCAAAAAAAGGGGTTTGGAGTTTTCTGATTGTTTTGCCCAACGAACTTGTCCAACCGATTACAGAAAAGAACGTCCTTACCAAATTTGAAGAAAATCGGAAAAAATGTGATCGCTAGAGTGCAAACCCACATATATAATAATAATAATCAAATGAAACATTATTTCAACTGAGTACCCTTAAGGAATTTCTTTATTTTTCAGACTACATGTTTCGGGACATAAGCCCCCATCATCATGGTCAACAAATACGTAACCTTAAGGGTACTCAGTTGAAATAATGTTTCATTTGATTATTATTATATTAGTAGCCCTAACAAATGAATGCAATATAAATATATATATGTATATATATATACTGTACAGTTCAGCGCGCGTATTGCGGTTGCGGTAAGTGAAGGCGCGCGCTGTCAATTGCTCGTTTATTTGAGCGTATTACTTTCTCTTTGAAATTTATAATACTGTACACATATTAGGACCGCCTTGGTTAACCCGGAATCTCGGATAAGCGAGGCTCGGTTTACCGAGGTTCTACTGTACATACACTTATATACAACTTTTAACGACCCCCCAAAACGTGTTCAGGGGGTCACGTTAGGAACTTCTATGGTGGTCCTGGACTTAGTTTTACCGTGCGGGTCATGCTAATAGTTCACTTTCCAAATGAAGTTCACTAATAATAACTGAATGATAAACTGTAAACTGAATTAATGAACTGTAATTGTAAATAAATAATAGATAACAAGCGATGCCTTCGTGAATCGTGAATCCGTCGCCACTGCTTCGCATCAATCGTGTCGTCGTAACGAGCTTAATATTATGTAGAGTTCTTGCCCGGAGGAAAAAGTATTTGAGTATGAGAGAACTAGATTACCATTACCATCTTCTTCATCTTTTACCCCAATGGGAATTGATAGCGTCAATTTTCAAAACATAATAGATTAATTAAGCTCGATGATCATGCCGGAAAAATTCGCCGTAGAGAAAGCTATGCAACGTTTAAATGGAAGAAAAATATCACGAGCAGCAATTTTTAATTTCATACACCGATTGCATAATTCAACTTTAGAATGACGGCTTACTCTGTGGGAGCTTGCTTATTGAAATCGTGAGATGTTGATACTATCGGATATAGACTATCGACTAAAAATAATCGACTTATTCGCCAGTAATCCACTAGTGATGCCCCGTTGTCTGCGTCCATCCCATGAATTGGAAATCGACATCAGTTGCAATATTGAATAAATTTGCGATTTTAACTATCATAAAACCTTCGCTATCGCACATTTCTCTGTATAGACCGTATCCATTCTTTGTTTGCTTCAATGATATATGATCCGGCCATGAATCGCGATACGGTGATACAATTCGTATCTACATATATATCGTGTCAATGCATTGATACGAGTTACGTTCCGAAACAGATTTAATTAATGCGGCGATAGGCATTGCATCGCATTACCTTGAACAACGTTGTCTGAATCAAAACATTTAGTAATGGTCCAAACGTATTTATTGTTTTGTTTCTGGCTTTTTATCCACAGATACAGTCTATCCGAATAAGTCGGTTTTATAATCGACCTTATCGGATATAGAAAATACCCCCGTAGCAGCAAACCTGCGTACTTAGCGAATTTCCAATGCATATATATATTTATCTTAATGCCACATAAGCTACATACCAAGTTTCATCAATATACATTCATAAATAAACAATTTATGACATTTTAATTATTCTCCATAAGAATAACATGGCGGCTGAGTATGCAGGTTTGCTGAAGCAAGGAACATAAAAAAATGGGGTTTTATGCTAATATCAATATAACTCAACTAAGTGAAGTCACTTACCAAATTTCATTAATTTATTTTCATAATTAAGGGAGATAACATGTTACTTATTCTCCATAAGAATAACATGGGGCTGAGTACGCAGGTTTGCTGCTACGGGAGCCTTTGTCAAAAAATTAATTGTTTGAGGAAATATCAATGGTCCACAACCAGATAAAGCCGTATACCAAGTTTCGTCAGTATATGTTCATAAATAAACGAGATATAAAATTTTTATTTTCCTCCATAAGAATAACATTAGACAACGTACTGTGTTTAGTACTTTCAATATCTCGGTAACCAATTGACGTAGAGAAATGATCAAAATACCAAATTGTGTGTTTTTTTAAGCTGAATCTAATGGAAAAAAATAAAATTTGACTATTTCCAAAATTATATGTAAAAAATTAAAAAAAAACATTTTTGGGGTACAAAACCCCCCCAAAATACCCCTTCGGATAGAGCGATCTGGCTGGTTTTCGAACTTAAAGTCATAAATGTTGCTTTACACGTTTATACCAAATTTCATCAAAATCGGATAATTTTTACGAGAGTTATCGTGCTCACGGACACATATATATATATATATATACAGTTTCGAACGAATGGTGTTTTTGGGGTCTGGGGACTTCAAAACGAAAAGTTATCATGGTCCCGGGCCTAGGTCTTACCATGACGACTACGGTAATAGCTTCTTCCCTATAGGGGAAATTCGCTAAAACCTTCCAAAACCGAAACGGCTTTTCTGATATCCGCACACCTCTACCTATAATTGTGTGCATAGTATGTAACCTGATTTTCTAAGTCATCCCCAGTCCGGAGGCAAATAACACAAATACATGGTGCCACTGTAATGAGACTGTTAATTCTTGGAAACTCCCTCCAAAATTAAAGATGAGCGTAATTTGTATTGTGTTTCAGCTGCATTGCATGTGCCATCATGACGTGGATGAATAAAAGATACAAATTCATAATGTTCTATTTATTTATTAACAAGTAGAGTCAACTGAAGATCAAGTGGGAAATCCGCTAAAATTTGAAGATGTGCTAAGTCTTTGAAGTTTGAATGTTTTTTATCTGTTGCAGACGGTAATTTTATTTGGTCAGGTACCTTTTGTAAACATTTATTTTAGGTACATCTTACCAGTGTCAGCTGACTAGCAGCTAAACACAGCACGAAACTTGTGAAGTGGATACTTTGACACCCGAACTCATCTGATGTCGCCCGAACTAGGCTAGGCCTATCCGTGACAGATGCTAAAACGCACAACAAAATAAACAACAAAAAATTGAGGAGATGCAAACAGTGCTGTGTGAGGGGAGGGGGAGAAATGAGAAGAATTCCCTCTCTCTCCCCCCAGCTATATCACACACACACATTCACAGCACCACCTGAGTTGTCTTCCTAGCGGCGCGCGGTGACGACTTGTAGAACTATTGCTTCACACTGTCTGACTTGCCTACACCCTTAAAGCTATAGCTTGGGTTTTTTCTCCCTCCAACGTAACTATGAGAAACTCGACAGTGTGTTAAGCTAACCGTACCTCAAGATGTCGCAGGTAGGAGTATATTTCATTCGCATATTCAGGAACCAGGAAAGGTTTCCCCGCATCTTCTTTGTCGATGTCCACGACATTGTCCAAGGGCTGGACCACGGCCACAGGTCGATGGGTTTCCTCCTTCTTCAGTCCCAGAGTGCGACCAGACTGGAAGGGTTTGACTACAGCCTTCGCAGCAGTGGGTCGCGGCAGCTTACTCTGCTGGTTTTCAGACGATGGTTTCACTGAAACCCTAAAACAATTTTACAAATTTGAATGGCTTACTCCGGGAGGAATTATGTATAAATCCTACAAATGCGACACAGTTCATACAAGAGGAAACAACAGTACTTAAAGAGTGAATGCTGTTGCTGAACACGCAAGCCTATATTGTTTGTCTCATGTTACAGAATTTAAACAATTGAAGTTCCAAACCATGACCAGATTCTTTTCTCCCCCACAATTCCTCTAACATAGGAACGGTACCCGCCCTAATGTCCAAGGCAGTGGATCTTAACACTCAACAGCCCGCTCGCCACGGTTAGCTGCTTAAAGCTTTTAGAAGAACAGTTGCAAATAATAAAATTAAGCACGACCTGTCGCCACCAATTACTTGAACCTTTGTTTTGTAATAGGAATCATGGGATTTTCCTGACAAAATCATAGAAGAAAAATATTTTAGAAATCTGAAATTCAGAGAAAATATACTGACTATTCAATATGTTGACTCCACCTTAAATGCTGATTTATATAAAAAGCCCTAAATAATAACACAATCAGTTATTTCAATATTTAGGCCCTACATATGAACCTTCAAACAGGCATCTATGACTATGTAAAACTAGATAAAGTTAGATTCACACATGAACACTAATATATAGACATTGTTAATTAATTGGCGAGATTCTTTTTGTTTGCTTGAAAAACATTAAACAAGATACATTTTAATTTTGAATTATTTATCAAAAGTTTATAACATACTCACTACTTATAAACAATGGCCTAGATCTTTCTCTATTTTACATTTAAAGCTTGCCTACTTACAGCGGTCTACACATATCATTTAAATTAGCATAAATAATTAGATGAGTTTAACTGAGAATTCAACAGATCATTAACATACAATAAAATAGTAATATAAACTGCAACTATTTGATGTTTGAATAAAATAAAAGGATCTTACTTGTTTTTAGAGGGCACTAAAGGAACAGGTTTAGTTGGTCCCTCATTTTTCTTCAAATCTCTGGCTCGGTTAGTTCCTAGCAAGGTATTGGTGGCATCGCCCAGGGCTGCTCGTTTCGGTGCTAGAGATGTTGTGGTGGACTTGGATTTCATGAGACCACTATTTTCTTGATCCACACCCCGCAGCTGAAAAATTTCAGGGTAATTTGTAACAAATATTGGTAGCATTCATTTGTATTTCTGATTCTCAAGCCATTCGCCTACCTGTTTCTCCAAGCACTATAGGCCAGGAATTATTTTTGGTATTTAACTGCAGACAAGCCCTTACAACATATTAAAACTAGTCATTAAGTTATACACTATTGTCAGAAATTTGCTAAAACCTGTTTTCATCAATAATGAGATCTATTTTTTTATGAAGTCTCCACAGCAGAAAATGTGCGACAAGTGTGACTGACACTGTCATAGAAAGAAAATGAGGGCTGCAGAAAGACCAGCCATGAAGGCTATAAAAGAAAGTTTCAGCTGCAGAAATAATGGCGATAACAAAAATAATGTATTGTTGCAACAAATTGTATTAAGTGAAAATCGTATTCATTGCGCAACAAATAACAGAATCTAAGACCTAAAGGTTCAAGCCCTGGTAGTATGAGCTAGAGACTTGAAATTGAAACATAGCTGAGAAATGGATGGCAATGCAATATTAAATACAGGGATGCAATATGGATTTGTACAGGGGAAAAATACCACTGAAGCTATGGTTGATTTCGCAACGAATGCTACTCTTGCGTTGGATGAAAAATGTTAAACTATAGTTGTATTTTTAGACTTACAAAGAGCATTCGACTGTATAGATCATAAAACTCTAATCAACAGACTATATAACCTTGGAGTGCGGGGTCCATCTTTAGACTGGATTGTTTCATTTTTAGAAAACAGAATTCAAAGAGTTCAAATAAATAAGCAGCCATCTAAAAATGCTAAATTAAATTTTGGGATTCCTCTGGGCTCGGTTTTAGGACCTGTATTGTATATTTTGTAAACAAACAGCCTCACAAACACATTGCCTAAACTAACAGTAACTATGTACGTGGATGACACAGCTTTACTGCTCAAACATAATTTGACATTACACTTGGAAATTGATTCATTTTTGAAATTAACTAGTCCATCCCTTAACAGCAGTAATTTACATGTAAACCCAGAAAAGACTTCATGCTTATATTTTTCTAGCCGTAGACAGATTACGCGAGATCCTTTGATCATCATGAATGATCTCGAACTCCCGTTCTTTTCTGAATCTTGGGTTGATATTTGATAACAATTTATTGTGGACAAAGCACATTAATGTATTATCATTGACTATAAATACTGAAGTAGACTTCTCATTGCCATTATAAAATGTGTCCCTAGTTTTGTGTATGCCAGGATTGAAAGAGGTCGTAGTTTACACCAATCACCAACAGAGTATACTGCTGTCAACTATAACTTATCCTCTCAAGGAGGGGATAATACAACAGTTGGTGTGTCAGGAAGCAAACATAAGTTGATTATTACTTGCTTTCTGGAGTGGAGACATTTTAAAAGTTACCGTAAATAACTAAAATAAATAATTGACAGCAGCACAATCTGTCGGTGACCTAATCAAACTACTTCAATTTTAAATTCTAGCATACACTAAAAGTGGGACAGCTGGACCATATGGATGGGATGTCTCCTTCAGTATTTAGCCTATACTCAATGGTATTATGCTCTAAATTATCGTCTCAATTATTTTTATCAAGTACATTTTCTAAATTCTAAAATATATTTTTGATGAAACTAATTTATTTTTTGCTTATACAGTGGAACCTCGATAACTCGAACCTCAATAAGTCGAATTCCTTGATAGCTCAAATTTTTGTTATTCCCCTTGAACTTGTCTACCTAATGCTATATTATTTTACCTCTATAAGTCAAAGGGTTAGCAGGAAACTCCTCGATAACTCAAATTTTTTCAGTATTCTTAGCCTGTCACCGCACCTCTACAAGTCAAAGTTTTAGTTGCAGAACCATAACTCGAATATGTACAATCGTCATACCTCTATAAGTCGAAATATTGACTAGAGAACCTCTGTAAGTCGAAGTTGTTCATTCAACAAACCTCCAGTGACTTTTCAGCCGGAAATTCCAACCCTCCCTCCTCACTACATCTCTTTCCCGAGTGCTCTTGGTGTCGGTAAAACAACCGACAAATTTATGTTGATGAGCAACGCGCATATCAAACAAATGCATGGGTTACACTTATGTAAACCTTATTCATCTCATAAATAAGAAACAGTCTCTCTCATATTGTTGTAAATTATGTATTTTTCTTAAATAAAATAGTTTTGATTTTATTAGATTTGTGTCCGGGGTGTCGTTAGTCAGTGCCAGTTTTAGAGGTTTTGGATGTAGTGCGTGAAATGTAGTTTTTAGAGATTATTGCGGACATTTTCCATCAATGATTAGTAAAAACAAGTTTCAGTGATGGAAAATGTCCGCAATAATCTCTTAAACAACATAAACTCACCATCACCATCAATGGATTTTAAACAAAGAAGTAGTTTTCAGGTTGTGTTTTTACTAAGTGTTAACAGTTTGGCAAAATTCTACCCTATGAGGATAAGTTGAAGATTATTTGAGGCTGTTGACACAGGAAATAAAATAGTAACATCGGGAAGCAATTTGGAACACCAGTGAACACTCTTTCGACAATTTTAAAACAAAAATAAGTATTGTTTTGCTTCACCCAAATTCCAACAATGCTTTGTAATTTTAATTGTTATCATGTTTTGTTCCCTTTTAGTTTTGAAAATTATTTTAATAGCCTACAGTACATTAATGTTCAGCTAAATTGAAATTGATGCGTAGCTGGTCAGAACTGACTTCCGTAAGGGGGAGGGATTTGTTTGGGGCAGGTGATAAGAAGTGACCAAAAATAAATTTATCACTTTTCTTTCAAAAGTTATCGAGGTAACGGACATATATATATATGTGTGTGTGTGTGTGTATGTATATATATATATATATAATTATATACACACAGGGTGTTCAGAAAGGGCCATTACAACCTTCGGGGGCTGGTGACTAATTTGAACAAAAAATTTGATATAAACATAGGTCGAAAATTGTATTTTTAACAACAAAATTAATATCTCGAAAATTATTTAAGCAGCAGAAAATAAACTTTTCACATGTGTTAAATAACTAAAGAAGCAAATAATAAAAATTATTATTAAGTTGTCTTGAATATTTCCAAAATGGTGCCGGTTTTAATATTTTAAAGCCGAATAACAAACCATTAATTTTATAAAAATACTACAAGATACAAAAAAGATAAACATTCTTACAAAAAATCTAATGACACTTTATACAACGCAATCCGTCAACATAACTGCAAGAAAATGCACTTTTAAGGTTTGCTTGCACAAATCGGAGACAACAATGAGGGCCCAAATGCACTGCTTCTTGACCCCGATTTGTGCAAGCAAATCTTAAAAGTGCATTTTCTAGCTGATGCGTTGAATTGAGTGTATTAGATTTGTTATAAGAATGTTTATGTTTTTTGGATCATGTAATAGTTTATATGTAATAATTTATATGTAATAATTTATATGTAATAATACTAATATGTGTTTATATGTAATAATTTAGTTACATGTAATAATTTTTATAAAATTAATGGTTTATTTGTTATTCGGCTTTAAAATGTTAAAAAAGGCATTTTGAAAATATTCAAGACAACTTAATAATAATGTTTATTATTTGCTTCTTTAGTTATTTAACCCATTGAGGTAGTAATTTTATTCTATTTGCTGTAGCCTGTAACGGGAATTGATTGGTGCTCACTCTAGTAGTAAAATATGTAACTAATGACTGCGGGCGTCTACGGTTCTATCCGCTAAAGGCGCGGACTGACTGAAAACCCTTAATATTGCCGCCAGGCCTTTGGTCGTGTTAGCTGAGTTGGATACGTCGTCGAAATACCTTGGCCAGGTGGTGATACGATGTTCATGGATTCGATTCCCGCACACGACCAAAACTGACCAGTTGTGCAACTCTCAATGAGTTAACCGGTCTGTGGCAACGTTGGTGGGAGGGCCCAAGTAAAACAAACGGTGGCAGGCTTGCTTGGAAGTTGACGGGATCAGTTAATTCTTTGAGACTTGCACATGGTCAACACTGATTTTGCTATTTGTTACTTATGTCTACTGTGTGTGTGCCAATGCGACTCTCTAAACTGAAAGAAAACAATATTTTAATTCAAATACGCCGTTAATCCATTTAAAAACACCAATTTTATACTCCAATTCACAGGTTAGTAAAATTATAAGTAAGGAACGAGACCAGCTCGTATGTCTACGCCAATGGGTTAAGGGGATACGCCACTATCTCCAACTTTTTTTTTATTTTTAGAATTTCCTCTACTTAGTTAGTATATTCTGTTTATACTTCACTAAATTAGAGGATTTATGCCCAAAAATGTGGCATTTTAAAATTATTTTATTATTTTATATGGGTTTTTAGTTTTTTTTGTTAAAATTTTTAAACATTCGGTTTCTTGAATAACTTTTTTTCCACTGAACCAAATGAGGTATTATGATTATATCCTGATTCGGGATGAAAAGATGAAACTTTCTGTGTATAACTGTTATGGTAACTCAAAGTACAACAATGCTAGGGGACTTTATATTCATAATATAAAAAATGCTGAAAATTTTTTCAAAATTATTTTTTAAACCCTGATATTTTTAGTAAATATGATGCTATTATGTTCTCTATACACACAAACCTTTATTACTATATTGAAAAGACCTGGTAAAAATTTGAAGCCAATAGGTACAGTACTTTTGGATTTATTCAAACTAATGTATAATAAAAACCTGAAAAACACAAAGTTGAAATAAACGCGTTTAAAGTTTACAAAAGAGTCTGCTCACATCAGAACTCGCCTGCACCATATGATATGCCTTATAATATAATAATATAATTCCTTTGCACACACTTGGATACTGTATTACTAATTGTTTACTAAAACAACAAACATAACCTCAAAGCAATAATAATAAACAATAACTGCACAACAGCAGATGACAAGACAACAGTGCTGCAAACACATTGGCAGTAATGTATCAGCTGATTAGCAGAACTAAAATTCCCATTACTGGATTGGTAGAGCTAAATTTCCCACTATTACTATAGTACTAGTATTATGTACTTGTTTTTTACAAAATAAATGTGATTTATACCTTGCCAGTCCAAAATTATCATTATCATAACAAATAAACGTGTAAATATCAAGATCTCTTAGTAATAGTCCAAAATTGCTGTAATTCGCTCAGCGCAATGTTTTATTCATTTTTTTTTTATTGGAAGGAGTTGTCAGATTGGCAAAAAAATTTATGAAAATGTTCACAATTAAATGTACTTTTAGAAAATACAACTTTTGGAAAATGTCAAAAAATTCAAAAATATGGCCCGGAGATAGTGGCGTATCCCCTTAACACATGTGCAAAGTTTAGTTTCTGTTGCTTAAATAGTTCTCGAGATAATAATTTTTTGTTTATATACAAAATGGTGGCTAGCGGCTAAACAGAAAATGTTTCGACCAATATTTATATTAAATTTTTTGTTCAAATTGATCAGTACTACCAGCCCCCGAAGTTTGTAATGGCCCTTTCTGAACACCCTGTTTATATTATATATATATATATATATATATATATATATATATATATATATATATATATACCGGGTGTCTCAGATAAAGTGAACCAATAGCTAACTTTCTAATTATAAATATGACATCCAAGTTCTTATGGGGGACTCCCCTTGATTTTTAAGATGTTTTTTGGGATGAGTTTGAATTTATAAAATATGGCCAACATTTTCCAATATGGCGGACAACTTTAATATTTCTTATGGAACACCCTATATTTTTGATGTCTTTAGGTAGAACATGTGATTTTAAGACGTTTTTGTCCTTGGTAATTTGTACCTAAATGTGACCGTTTACGTGCTATAGCCAATAGTTTTCGCAAAAATTACTCAAGTTTAATGGACCAGTCGCATGGCCTCCGAGGTCACCTGATCTGACACCTCTGGATAAAGTATACCAAACTCGACCAACAACACCTCAGGATATGCAGCGGAGGATCCGAGCTGCTTGCAACGCTGTTAGTGACGCAACAATAACACTTGCACAACGAGCACACAGAGAACGACTGGAAATGTGCATAGAATAACAAGGAAATGTTTTTGAGCATTTGTTGTAAACGGTTCTTGTTGCTTGAGGTATCACACACACACACACACACACATTGTTCTGTATGTGTGGGAATGTATTTGATTATCACTGTTATTATCACTGTTACTTGTAAAATACATTTTTATTTGTCTTTTTCAATTATGACATTTTCTTAAAGCATTGCAGCACTAAGTTTTAAAAACTAAACTTGAGTAATTTTTGCGAAAACTATTGGCTCTAGCATGTAAACGGTCACATTTAGGTAAAAATTACCACAAACAAAAATGTCTTAAAATCACATGATCTACCCAAAAACATCATTAAATATAGAGTGTTCCATAAGAAATATTAAAGTTGTCCACCATATTGGAAAATGGCGGCCATATTTTAATAAATTTGAAACCATACCCAAAAACATCTTAAACAATCAAGGGGAGTCCCCCATAAGAACTTGGATGTCATATTTATAATTACAAAGTTAGCTATTGGTTCACTTTAGCTGAGACACCCAGTGTGTATATATATATAAATTTGAACGAATAGTTTTTTTTGGTATCTGGGGGCCTCAAAACGAAAAGTTATCATGGTCTCGGGTTTAAGTCTGGGTACAGTCTCATAAGAGGCCACCAACTAATCGGATGCTATATATCGATCTTAAACATTTTAGATCTCCAGATTTTCAATACATTTTTTGAAATGTCAAAAATAAACTGAATTCTGAATGTCCTGGCAAAAAAAGGCTACAGGCCTATTAATTAGGGGTACAGTTTCATAAGAGGCCACCAACTAATCGGCTATGATATATCGATCTTAAACATTCGATAGGAATATTGAATCAAAACCCTATATATTTTTAATCATATTTTAAAAGTTAAGCCTATATCAACAATTATTCACTTAATATTTATATTTATGCTATATCTAAAATCAACAATTTATATATAGGCTGGTCAATAATAATATGTAAT
Organism: Allygus modestus; assembly: GCA_963675035.1. Taxonomy (NCBI): domain Eukaryota; kingdom Metazoa; phylum Arthropoda; class Insecta; order Hemiptera; family Cicadellidae; genus Allygus; species Allygus modestus. Next base: position 482,441,913 of record OY776112.1, on the reverse strand, counting down.
GTCAGTTACAAATATATTTTAGTGAAACATTTAACAAATTACAAACAAACAAACCAAAAAACAAAATTAAAAAATACATTAACAAATAATAAATAAGTGTATTTAACTAAGGTAAAACCTAGTTATCTTTGCCAGAAAAACTCTGCGGTCTGAATTCATGAATTGAGTTTCAACACACGCCATGATGGCTCGAATGTTTGGGTGTTTGTGTTATTTAGGTTAAATTTTGATTTAAAATGTGATTCGTTAATCAAATGTATAAGATCGATATATAGCATCCGATTAGATGGTGGCCACTTATGAAACTGTACCCTTAAGTCTTACCATACCACCTGCGGTAGTAACTTCTTCCCTATAGGGGAAATTCGCTAAAAACAACTGAAATTCATAGAACTTTTAGAAGGTTAAAAGAGTAAGTTACCTAATAGAGAGCTTTTTACTCTGCTGACAAATTTTTGGCTAATCAGTTTAAATACGTTTTGTTTTTGAGGAATTTTTACTTGTTTACTGTAGGTAGTATATTAAGTTAATATGTAAACATAAGTAATATAATGTAATATGATGTTTGTAATACAATGTAAATAAGTCTTGCTACAAATAAATAATTTGAATTTTAAATAATTTTCTTGTTACATGGTTCACACTTTTATTTGGTTAATGATTTCCCTGACAAATTTTTTGGTTTGTCACAAGTAATTTAGTTTACGTCTTAGGCTAATTTAATTTAGAAACATTTCTTGCTATAGGCCTAGACTATCACTGTGCCGTTTACCTATTTATTTTATAGGCTACTGAATTGAACTGAACTGAACTGGATGTCTGTGAGATCCCCGTGGGAGAACTAGGCCTAGGCCTACTTAGATAATGACTAAACTAATGATTAGTTTTGACTTTAAAAAGCATATAAAAGTAAAACGTTTGCAAATTTCATGTTTTAATAAATCAGTTCATGTATTTTCTTGAAAACTAAAAAAATCTAATAAATTTTAGCCCAACATCAGGCTGGGTTTTATAAGACGGTGTCAAATGTTATGGTGAAATAGATCAACCCTGGGGATAGTAGAAGGTCTTCTACGGTTATTTAAAGCGACTGATTTAAAATATATTATGTTATTGAATGCTACACAACATTTTTTCCCAACATAGGCTATCGTAATACCCAATATTCAAAATCACTAACTTATTCAATTAATTGTTAGGTAAAACGCTCAACTTACCGCATTTATATTCCTAGATCTCAATGCCATTTTTCTGAACGGATCAGGATTTTTTTTGATGGAATGAAGTTACAGAACTTAATTATTTTGAAATAATATAAGTAAAATTTGAAGAATGATTTTTGTTCAAGTTAAAAACGTACGTTACACATAGCAAGATGGAGGCAATTTATCTGAGAATTTCTATTGGTCCAATATCCTGACAATGGTGAGTCTTCTATCTGGAGGCAGAAGAGAATCTTAACGGTACACAAAAAACAATTCAATATTAAACATTATATATTAAATATACGTTGTATATAGCATTTACAATTTTGTAAAAATTTATATTCTCATTTGCATTTATTACTAATAATTCAAATAACAAAATACTAAAAATATACTCAAGTCTTACAGTTATTTAAAATAGTGTATTTTATATTTGAATGTAAATATTTGAGCTAGAAGCTATAGATAAATTTACATTACTGTTGATAAGTATTTAAAATAGTACGCTAAATAGTTTACGTTTTTTCATCCAAACTTCCTAAATAACCTTGTGTGTCAACGATTTAAAATCAGGATATTTTTATTCATTTTACAATTCAGGATTGTTTGCTATACACTTAAGCTCATGTTGAAGGTAAAACATTCAAAAATATAATTGAACCAGATCTGCAGAGCTTTAAGTTATCTCTCCACATAGAAAAGCGTGTGCGCATGTCACCATGGTCTTCGAAGTAGATGGTGCAGGCAACGCTGTTATTTAACCTCGTTGGGTGCAGGTCGTAATAGAATACGTGACTTGTAGGGGGATAAGCTGTTTAACAAAATTGATGATTTGAATGTCTTTAACAGGCGCGGATCCACGGGGGAGGAAATGGGGGAAATTCCCCCCCCCAAGGCAAAAGGTACCACTTGCCTTGATATGCAAGCAATATGCAATATGTTTTTTTGTTGCGCGCGCACCCCCGCACCAGCGCTACGTCTGTCCAGCAGCGTTATCACGACTTGTCGTCTGATTGATGCGTCGTCAGTCAGACTTATATGCCTGTAATACTACTACAGACCGGAAATTCCAGGAAAATCAAATAATTATACAGGAATTTTTATGCTGGGAAAATGCGGGGAAAATACGGGAATTTAGTTTAAAACGCCTTTTTCAGCCATTTTCGTTCATGGCGCTCGGTTGTCGTTTACAGCCAATAAAACACGTTTTGGTTTTAATTTTCAGCCAATAAGAAATTTTGCAGAACGTCATTTTCGGGCCATTAGGAATGCAACTAAATTCGTTTTTTTGACCCATCTGACGCAGAATAATAGGCATACATTGGCGGTAGAACGGGGTCGAATCCTGGTCAAATCGCCGTTTGTATTCGTAAAAATATCGTAAGCCCGGGCGATCCGGCTTTTTGTGTATATCTACGGCCGTGGCATTCTTTTGCATTTTGGTAGGGAAAGCCCTATAAAATCCTGTTCTTGATACTATCTAAGGTCGACCTGTTCTTAGAAAGCATTATTAATTAATAGCCCAATGACAAATGGCAGCTAGGTCTAGTTTCGAAACTTCCCAAAATTTCGCGATGCTTTATTTTTCGCTAGGAAAATGTGCTCCGATTGCCAATTTTGTATGATTAATCCAATCACGGTTAGATTGTGATTTTAGGGATAGGCTATATTGAGGCTCGGTCGTCATTTTCGGTCAATAAAACTCATTGCGGCCATCGAATTTGGACTTTAAAATGTGAAGAACGGTTGTTTTCGGCAAATAGAATGCTGTAAAATTGCCTATTTTGTTTTATAAAATTTATTTTAGTCAGTATGTTTTTTCTGTAAAACGCAGTCTGGCAGTATTTTTCGGCCGGCAAAATGCGGCCCTAAATTTGATTGTAGTCGATGTTTTTCCCACAAATCGCATTATGGGTGATAATATGCGGCTCGCTTGCCGCTTCAGGCAAATAAAACGCGGTCCAGTCCATTATACCTAAACATTCAGTAATTTCAGTGTTTTTTACCACCAAGTCGCGGCAAAATTTATGTTTCTAACGCGTTTCGGACGTCGTTTTTGGTATATAAAACACGACCCGGCTTTATTGCCGAGAAAATGCGGTCCGATTGCCGTTTTTGAGCGATTAAGTACATTTCTGGCATAAAATATGGGCTGTACTCAGTTTTCGTAAGATAAAAAAACTTGCAGTTGTAGTTTTTGGCTAGTAATATGCTGTAAAATTGCTGGTAAAATTACCCATTTTGGCTGAGACGTCCGGTCGGTAAATTTGCCTAAAAACACAGTTTGATCTTTTTAGGCGTTTTAGGTGGCAAAATGAGAATATATTTGAGGTATTTTAGGCTGATAATATGTATCTAGGGTGTCTTTTAAAATCGTTTAAAATCGGTGTATCTCGGCCGATACATTTTTTCCGATCTTATTTTCGGTAAAATCTTTGTTTTCGACGATAGCATACTTTGATACTTCCCCGCTGGCGTGTTGGACTTTAAATTGCGGTTTGGGTATAAACTATTGAGTTTTTGTTTTATGTTATTTATTTGCCGATAAACGTTTACTTGTCGTTTTTGGTCTAACAACTACGGCGACCATGAAATGCGGTCAAATTGCCATTTATAATCGGAAACCACAGGTCAAATTGCTGATTTTGATCAATGAATTCAGTACAGTCGTCTTTTTAGGCCGATAACACTCATTTTGGTCAATCAAACGCGTTCGGCTATTTTTACGGCTGCTTAAATGATGATCTAGAATATTTTACAAATTTCCCGGGGAGAACTCCCGTACCCCCCAGCCCTGAGGGTTACTCCATACCCCCCCCAACCCCCGGAATTCCCCCCCCTAACGTGACTCCCTGGATCCGCCCCTGGTCTTTAATAACGAAGGAAGGAAGGATAATGTGTACACATAATAACGGAAGGATCCAGCATGTCCTCCCCTATAAAGAGTCTTTATAGGGGAGGACATGCTGGATCCTTCTAACTCTTCTGATTTCCTAGAAGTTAGGCTGGACGATGGTTTATCATGGGCCGACAAAATCGATAAAATAGAAAAAAAGCTTGCATCAGGGCTGTTTGTGTTGAGAAGAGTATGTAAATTCTGCAATTTAAACGTTTATAGAATTGTATACTTCAGTCTTTTGGAATCTCACATCATGTACTCCATCACCTTGTGGGGAGGGTACAAGACTCACATATGGACAATTTTTACCTGGCAAAAAAAGGCCATTAAGGTCATCTTTGGGCTCGCTGCTTGGGAGCATTGTGAGAGTTCCTTCATAAGATTAGGTATTTTGACTGTTACTGCCCTTTATTTTTACGAGTTAGTAATATAAATTAGGAATCAAAAATGAATGAACCTAAGTCAAAGAAATCATACTCACAATACTCGGTTCAAATCAAAATTCTCCACCTTTCACAGACTAACGGTCTTTGAAAGAAAAAAACTCTTTACGCCGGTTTAAAATTTTATCAAATGTTGCCTAACTTCATTTCATCCATTGTTGACGACAAAAAATTTAAAGTAACACTTAGGAATCCTAGTAGCACACATCGTTGGCCCAACGATGGGGAATGGTTGGGATGATTAGAAGTGGTTGGATAATGGTCGGTTGGCAAATCCAACCGTAGAAGACGTTGGGGCAAAACGAACCAATCGTTATAACCCGCGTTGGAAATCCAACCATAGCAGACGTTGGGTCATTAAAAGCTATTGTTGGCAAATCATACTATATTATAATATTATTAATTATATATCAGTAGTAATTTATATATTATAGTATATCGTATTAACATCATATATTTTATTATTATAATTATATTAAATATATATTAATTTGCTTGTAGTTTAGTTTATCATATTTCATAGCAATAATAGACACAAAAATCAAAAGAACCAAATTACATTGTTCCAACTTTTATTACTCTTATTACAGTGGTTTGCGCAAGTAGATTAATTTATAGAAGAATTAAAGGAAAGTATTGTCCTAGTCGTGTAGGTGTACACTATTGGTGATTTTATATCCTAGTCCTTCCATTCACTTTCATGAGTCAGAGTGGCCGCGAGGTTAACGGCGTGTGTTCAGTATGACAAAGGTCGTAGGTTCAAGACTCGACTAGGACATAATATTCTTGCTATTCAAATCATTTAAAAAAATGTATATTGCTGGTTCACCAAGCCAATTCAGTGTGAAATCGTGTTTTTTTATATACAAAAGTACTATTTATTTACAAAATTATAAACTGTTGGCATTTGGTTGGGTATTGGTTGGCATTGTTGGCATTTGGTTGGCAAATGCAACGCTGGCCCAACGGTGCGCCAACGGACATTTCTTACTGTTGGCAAACGAATTGTGCCAACCATTTCCCAACGTTGGCCCAACGATTTGTGCTACTAAGGAATTATATGATTGTGCATTGTTTTTATTCTGTGGAAAGTATTGTTTAACACTTCAGACAATGTAACCTCCTCTGTAACTATCTGACCCCTCCCCTCCCTACCAATCATATTCTATATATAACTACTTCAGCACTTTGACCAGTTCAACACCATTGAGCCTATGGACGGAAACAACAAGTAACAAGTAAGTAGGTAACTAATCAAATAATCATCTTTTCACAAATTATATAGTAGTCAGATGGTAAACGCCATATAATGTAAGCGCCATATAGTAGCCTGCAGTGCGAGTTCCTAAACTGATATTTTCTTTATATTTACGTTGCCTATATTGTTGAAGGGATGGGGGGCGATAAAATAGGCCCCTCGATTGCTCGATTAGTAAGCGCTATAATTAACGCACTCGTGCTTTCAAGCACCGCCCTCACGCTGTAATAACGCTCCTACTACCCTAGGTGTGTAAATATATTTTATACATAACTAACTCCGTAAGCCCAAATTTTACAATGAAATTGAGAGCGAACGGGAGGTTATAGAAAGCTTGGACTTGGAGGGGCCCCATTTTAAAGGTCTGGGCAACCTATTTTGGGGGAAATTATTCATTTTTCTTGATTTATTTGCTACGGAATAAAATAATTGTCCCATTTAAATTTACTGGGGATTTAGAAACGTCTACTTTGTTTGCATTAAAACATGTTAAGTAAAAATCAGATGAGGCAGAGTATTAGAGCAAGGTTTTGGGATAAGGCTCCGAAATAGTAGCTAGCTATGGCCATTCAAGCCACTAGTATCATAGACTAACTACAGTATAGACATTGCACCTTATGGGCCTTTGCGTAGCACTTTTAATCTGGCTCCCGACGTAGTTCAGGGTAGCCCTGGTATGGTGGCGTTGCCATCGATGCTGGTAACGTAGTTCATGAAGAGAGACGGAAACTTACTGTAGTTAGTCTATGCTAGTATAGATATTCTGATAGCGAAGAAAACGATATTGTTTGAGAATAAATAAAAACAAAGACAAAGAGACTAACCCAAATTCACTATAGAACCTCTCGCAAGAATTACGAGTACTGCGTCGAGTTTGAATGGAAAAGTGATGCTAGTTAGCTACAGTCTATGCTACCAAGTAATGATCCTTAGCTGTTGCATCAGTTTACATTGTAGGGGCAACTATAACATTAGCTAGTCATTGAAAACATGATTAGGTAACGAAATAATTTGGAAAATACACTTTCAGAACTGATTTTTAAATTTATTAAGATTGCACGATATAATAATTTGTTTATTTCGATTTATTTATTTATTTAATACACGGTAATTTCTACCAACTAATGTGTTCATATCCTACCTAAACATGTATATGTTGAATAAATATATACGGCATTGCATTGTAAAGTATAGAGGTAATTAGTAGATCTAAACAGCACAGGATTTAGGGTCTGTAGGCCCCTAGGCTCAACCATTGGTGAGGGCTCTTGTCCGTCCTGATCCAAGTTGTTTTACATGTGCTTGTATCAGGCTTTTGCATGTGGTTCTGTGTAGTGCGGGCCCTTAGATGCGCGCAAGTGTATGCTTAAATCCGGTCCTGGATCTAAATAAGCTGTATCAAATCGTATAAATATCATTGTAATCTTGAAAATTAACCAAACTTCCAAAGGTCGGTACCAAATAGTACGAATTATGTGATAAATGTTTCTCTTGAAAATTCAGACATAGCCGTTCAAGCAATGATGCTATGTAATACCATTGACTATAAAAATATAAGTTATATTTATAGTCAATGGTAATACACATGATGTAAGTACCAGGTAATACATACTTTACCTAATCTATGGGTTCATTTTATTTTGGTACAAAACCGTTCATACTTTTCTGTGTCTGTGACGAATATTTTAGCTTTAACTCTGAGCTGTCAAAATATAGTCAGCCGTCAGCCAGCAGTGCGTCTTCTGTCATGGTCTGGATGGGTGAGGAATGAGGAGGGGCGGAGTGGTTTGAGGATTTTGGTATATTAAGGTTAAATATAATTTATCAATTATGTTTGACCAGAACTTAAACCGAGTTGTGACAAAACTGTTTTATAAATTACTTTAGATTTAAACTACATTAATACAATGGTCATGCAACAGTGGTTTGTTATAACAGGAAATGACATAAGAAGGGTCTATCAACAAACTAGTGACAAATGTTCATCTTTTATGATGAATGATGTGCGATTTCTGAAAGCTGCATTTTTATTTGTATTTATCCTAGGACTAGCGTGCTCAGTGTTCATAACTATATTTCTAGACCATTTTAGGACTTCAAATGAGTCAGTAGCCAGTACTAAAGTCAAAGTTTTCCTGCCTTATCCATTAGAAAACCACATAAGAAGCCAACCAGAAAGTACAAAAGAGAGCCTTGAATTATCGGTAAGGAAAGCTGATTTGGAACCATCAGGTAAGACTTTAATCATTAATCTAACCAAATCATTAATTTAACCAAACGAATGAATCAATGCTTACAGCTTGGTAAAATTTATTATTTGTAGACCATTAGGCATTATAAAATTAAATGGGCAGTCAACCCCATCTGTTCAAACAAAACCAAATGCCAAACACTCCCATTGTAGCTCGCTTGGAGGATACTCAACTGGGTAGACTTTCATAAGCGGAACAATATAAAAAACCGAATGAAATTGTTCGATACGATATTGGCCGGCTGCAGAGTCATAACTGTCCCGTAAAACAATCAAATTAATATATCAAATCAAAATCAAATTGTCTTTATTGCCATAAAACAGTGTAAACAGCATTGGCATGAGTCAGTGTTACAAACATGTACTACAAATTAAAAATGCAATATCCTTATAACAAGACATAGTAAAATAAAACAAAATATATTACTGCTTGAGGAAATTGTAGATACTATAACATGTTTTATCAGTAAGAAACTCCTTTAGACGGTTTCCAAATTGTTTCAGGGGGAGTTAATATCGAACTATTGTAATCGATATATTAATTTTATAAGATTTTATCGTTATTTAAAAGAAAAATGCCGCAAAACGAAAGTCGGGTGCAGTTCCTTATCTGGGCTACCATACTATCGAATGAAAATATCGAAGTTTTAACAATCGATATATATATCGAATAATTAAACTGTATTCGATTTTTAATAATCAGATGTTTTTAAAAATTTTTAATTAAAATTGTTTATTTACATTTTACAATAAAGTAAATAAAAATAGAAGTAGAAAGTGATTGTGATTTTGTGAATTTTACATGTTTCTGTAAACATGTGTTTAATCCAATAGAAAAATGTGTTAGTTTTCTTCAAGACAAAGAACTAATACCTAATAATCCAAATTGTGATGTGTGTGGAGGCAAAACAGAAAACACTAATACGTGGTGAAAATTCGGTTAAATTTTGATGCCAAAAAAAGGTCAATGACGAACACGATGTAATAAAGAACGCTTTAGAAAACACTTTTTTTGAAAATGCCAAGTTTGGATTGATTGACATTCTAACTTTAGTTTAATTTGTTGTATAAATGTTGTAAATTATGATTTTTTAATAAGAGAAACAAGCACATCATCATCTAAAACCAGCAGGAAAACTATCGCTGATTGGATGTCGTTTTGTAGAGAGGTCTGCTTTTGCTACATCGACAGAAAATTTGAAGAATAAGAGTAATCGATATATCGACTTTTAAAACTTTTGATATTTTCATTCGATAGTATGGTAGCCCAGATACGGAACTGCACCCCGAAAGTCAATCTGCTATTGTTCGTCTGCTAGTTTTTGTGGCTGAATTATTGTCGTAATTTATTACCAGTACATTTATGTTAAAAAGTAAATCGCCAATAACTGAACTATTATTGCACTCATCATAAAAATTACGGCTTATTTGTTTTGTCTGGTTAGGAGAATTAAAAAAATCTTGAATCACAATAATTCTAAGTTGTACAATCAAATCGAATCTTGATTGCAATACAAATTTTAACAAATGTGTGTAGCCTACTTAAAATCATCATATAGTCAGAATCAGAACATCCTTTATTAGTTTTGCACATTTCATACATGAATAGTGTCACTTAAGTTAACTCTATAATCTAAACATTTAAAGATATACTTCGGCAGCTGAAAATATCATCTACCTTATAGCAACATTTAGGCTATTACATAAAAACTTAAATAAACCTTTTTTAAATAACTTCAGTGCATTCGCATACTTTATCGAGTCGGACAGCCAATTATATAATTTAATTCCAGAATAATATGGTGAAAATTCATAACATAAATACAACAAGCTTTTAACAAATTTGTGAGTAGATCTAGCCAGACTTATAACATTGTTTATCTTCACATAAAACGTTCTAATACCTGAAATCGGATAGGCCTATTCCTTTGACTTCAGAATTTGGTCTAACCTGCGATGAATGGTGCAATGAATGGTTTAACATTTTCGCTGCACCTTTGACATGTTTTAACATGAAAATCTCATATGTTTCAATGTTGAGCAATGTTACGATTCCGGGGCCCCCGTAGCGAAAGTGTTTATTATTGGTAGTTTTAGACAGAGGGTGAAATTATAAGGATCGCCGGGCAGTGAGTGGAGATTCTGTCAGCTTAACCATTTGAGCATGCTAGATTGGGAGGGTTTGTAACTAGATGATTAGTTTATTTTTTGATTTATTTGGACTTTACCTATCGCTTCTAGTGTTTAAAACTACACTACGTTTCGGGAGGTAAGGAAACTCCTCCCGTTATCAAGTGAACCCTACTTACATCTAAATATCAAACTCCTACACCTAACTAACCTACATTTTTTTGGATTTTTTTGATTTTTCTTTTACATTCTAATTTACACTAACACAAAGATAACAAAAAATCAAATACAATACACTAACACAAAATTTATATCACACTTAACTAACCTACATTTTTTTAATATTTTCCTTTACAATTCAATTTGACTAACAGAAAGATAACAAATACATATACAAAAAATCGAACACAATACACCAACACAACATTTATATACACGAACAAATGAAAAACTGACAATACATTACCTGTTCTGCATCGTGGCCTCCAAGCTGACGGGCAAACACGGGAAACGGGCTCACGTCCATCCCGTGTTTGCCCGTCAGCTTGGAGGCCACGATGCAGAACAGGTAATGTATTGTCAGTTTTTCATTTGTTCGTGTATATAAATGTTGTGTTGGTGTATTGTGTTCGATTTTTTGTATATGTATTTGTTATCTTTCTGTTAGTCAAATTGAATTGTAAAGGAAAATATTAAAAAAATGTAGGTTAGTTAAGTGTGATATAAATTTTGTGTTAGTGTATTGTATTTGATTTTTTGTTATCTTTGTGTTAGTGTAAATTAGAATGTAAAAGAAAAATCAAAAAAATCCAAAAAAATGTAGGTTAGTTAGGTGTAGGAGTTTGATATTTAGATGTAAGTAGGGTTCACTTGATAACGGGAGGAGTTTCCTTACCTCCCGAAACGTAGTGTAGTTTTAAACACTAGAAGCGATAGGTAAAGTCCAAATAAATCAAAAAATAAATTCAAATCCATCGCTATTATGAGTTTCAAAAATATAGATGATTAGGACAGAACGTCCATTGGTCCTCCATTCCCTCTAGCAGACAGGACTGGGTCTGCAGGACTGTCTCATTACTGGGCAGAGAAGATAAGTTGCTATAGGCTAGTAAGTTTATTCATCTGATTTTATTTTGTCCTCTATATACTTGTGTATTTGTAAGTGTTAAGAACTATTTGTTTTATAACCATGTTATGTCATCTACCATTAAGGTAGTTTTTTTATGGTATACTTTGTGACTTTGTGATGAACAAATGAATAGGCCTAACATTCACCATATTGATGTGAGAAATAAACTTAGAATTGAAGTGTTGTATTTTTACTTAATTAATTGCAGGATTTAATGGGATATAAATTATCTGATGTTCTGTTCCCTCCACAGGGATATCTGAGACATAACATTTATAACTGAACAGTCTTATCTGTGTCCTGCATGAAACCAATTTAGGGCATATAAGATGAGAGATAGACGGTGTTAAAATGCTGTGTACTTGGGGTTACATCTCAGTTTCAAGATTACATGTAGGCCTAGGCCTAATATGAAAACAATATTGAGCGCAAGAGATTAGCAACACAGGAGAAGAACAAATTTTTGTTTAGGGCAAGAATAGTTTAACGTTTTGGTCATTAATTATTTTGAAATGTTTCAGCATCCACTACTGAAGCTTTAAGTTCACTTCAAGTCGCCTTGGAATTAAAAAGTTTGGGTAAGATCGATAAAGCGATGAAACTCCTGGAGCACGCTTTAGCTCTCGCTCCAAAACATCCAGATATACTCAACCACTATGGAGAGATGTTAGAAGAAGTAAAGAAGGATATCATTAAGGCGGATCAGATGTATTTCCAGGTAGGTTTGATCAAAATTTTTAGAATGCTCATATCAAATTTCTTCTTACTAATTTTACTTAGCTAGGCCTATAATATTAATTTAATCTTATGTAGGTTGACAATTGTGTTATTGTAATTGTTGGTATTTAATGACACAAATGTGCTCAACATATTTTTTTACTTAAAACGTTGGCTGCTGCAGACCCCGATCCTTTTTTTTTCTCAACATAGAAACTTATGCAAATTTCATGTTTAAACATGTTTGCAGCAGCGAAAGTGTTAAGAGTACCTAATTTAGGTTGATTCTCCTGACAAGTCTTCTACACTTTCACCTGAGTGTACCTATATTGCACCTTCTGCAGCTTCCAAATTGGCCAGGAGAGGCGTTGGAATCGTCATTTTGATGCCCGATTTATTCAGTACATCCCATCAAATTCTATAGGGGTTAGGTTAGGTGGGGTTAGCTCCTGATGATTAATTACAAAAGAAGAAATCTTCCAGTGAATAAAAAGCATTCTTTAAAGAATGTTTGGAGGTCGCTCTTAATCGTACGCAATGCATTTACATTACTAAATGACACAGGTAACTTCTGAACATATTTTAATCCTGTGAAAAGAAGTTTTTTCTTAAAAAATGCAACCTATGTTGTTCTGCATAGGTTCTGACTTTTTTATTTTGTAATTATGTGTGACGTTACTATATTCTAAAGCAAGTATAAATTTCTAAAATAAAAACTTAAGGAATAGTTAACATTTTTAAATTTACAAAAAAAGGGCAATGTGTTTCATAAAGCAACCCCGTCGTACATCTAATTGTTTTCTTTTGAGCTTTAACAATTCTATTTAATTTTGACTCTAGGTGTGCCAGATGACGTTTATAACCAAATAAATAAAATAGCCAGAACTAGAATTGCTCATACGCGGGTTGCACATTGAAACACCTGTTTGAGTTAATTTAACTTGTCGCTGTAAGATGCGGGCATGAGTGCGTTGGCAAATAAATAAGTGAAAATCACCCATTTCGTTAGGTTCGCCTATACATGGATTTGATTTGTTTGTTTATTTTTCACATTTAGCGGTGATGATTTAATCAAAATAAAGGCTAAGTTATTGGTTTTGAGGAAGTGTTAGAATCAAGAATCAAGGGAGATGTATATTAAGGTACATAGCCTACCAATAAGTATACACCATCGAGGAATAATATATAAAGATAGCCGACTGTTGTGTAGGCTCTGATGCAGTGCCCCGACCACCGCGTCGCGCGCGCCAACCGCCAGCGAGTGAAGCGCGCGGTGGAGGAGCTGGACGGCGCGGCGTTGCACCGCATAGACCACAAGCGCGACACGGTCGCCTCCATACCGGACTCCGACCCCGCCCTGCGCCGTGCCAAGAGAGAGGCTTACTTCCAGGTACAGTTGTTACGGTTATGAATTTATATTAAAGATAAAAATAGGTTTTCGCTGCAAATCACTACAGGGTGAGTAGTTCCTACTAATAAAAGGGGTGATTTGAATAATCAAACAGTTGATTGCATATTTAAATTGTGTGTATTGAAATGAACTTATAATTGAAAATAAAATATGATTGAAGCCATGAATATAAGCATCTAGAATTTATTTATTTTATTTATTTATATGTCGTTTAGAAAAGGTGTTATGCACGAGTCTCTGGATAGGATAAGAATGCCCGCATTTCATTTATATGTAGCAAAAAATCAGTGGTCCCAATTTTAAACCTGAGGCACACTATACTTTAATTCATGCCAATTTGAAATACATTTAATATTATTTTTCAAAAAATGGTTCTTTGATAGTGGTTTGATAGATACGATTTCACCCAAGACACCGCTGAATAACTAAAATTGTAATATTTAAGATTCTCACAAAGGATATCATGCTGAACACAATCGAACGCCTTGGTCAGATCACAGAAAAAACTCAACGTACTCTGCGATCTATCCAAGGCAAAAGCAACCTGGTCTAAAAGATTAGCTATGGCAGAAGTTGTATTATTTGCTGATCGGAAACCAAATTGAAATTTTTCAAACAGATTATTACTTTCCAAAAAATTTTAATTTGGTTGGATGCAGAGTTCTGAAGATAAATTATTATTGACAGAATCACAATGATTTCTATATACCATAATTAATATTTGTTTAACTTTCAAAATCAGACAAATTGTGGGACAAAATCCGCTCTGCAACTAGTTGTACAGAGTTGCAGGGAGTTATCCCTGTTGTGTAGTCTATAAATAACTAGAGCTATATCTCTCATGATAATAGCTCAGAATAATCAGTGATAGCCATATGGACACAAATTAATCAAGCCAATGGGTTAAACTGTAAAAATATTGATCTGCCATTTGTTAGATAAAGTTAGGAAACGGTAGATCTCTACTTCATCCTCCATAGAGTTACAAGTTCAACATTTAAACGTTACAGCATATTTATCACACGGTCGGCATAGAAGGGAACACCATGACACTCTCTCAGACCCGGTCAATCGTGGAGACGAGAATGGCAGTCGGGGGGAAGAGTATCGTGGAACACAATGAGATCTTGGGACTCGATGCTGCCATGAAATACATCAACTCGACACTGATCAACAAGTGAGTTTACCTCAGTACTAAATACACAACACTAAGTATGAACTTCAATGAAATAGTAATTCCTGGGGGACCGAGCTTTGCACAGGGATGGCCAATCACGTTGGTTAGATTATGTAGAGTAACCCCCACATGTGGATTTTTCACCACGTCCCCCTACTGACGAGCAGATTTCCTTAGCTCATTTGCCTATTTTTTGCATGTTTTAGATTACTCTAGTTATTACAGCTCATTGTCCTTCAGGTGGTTTTGATTAGGTATACTAGGCTATGCACATTTGATTAATTTGTAATATGATCACTCTATATGTAATCTTCATTCAATGGTTTTGGTCACTTTTCTCAGGAAACCACATAATACATGAAAAAGGAGGTCCAAGGACCAATGATGTTACAAGCTTGATGCTCACTATAAATGTTGCAATTATGCTTTTAAAAACTAAACGAGGAGTTACGAAAGCAATATTACCAGTACAAAAGTTTATCTCTGCTCCACTTTAGGCCTAACACACAACGCCAAGTAAATTTAGGTACTGAAACAACTCAGTTTTATTTCAACCTCAGTAATAAATAACAAATAGAAGACGTTAGGCCCTATATAAGAAATAAAATAGGTACAACAAATTAGTTTACTGCACTAATTTAAATATTTTAAAGTATTTTTTTTACTTTTAAACAAGATATCAGCTGTTATTTACACATGAAGTATAATATGTTGCTAGTAGAAACACCATTATTCTTCAGTCATATTTTGAGGGATAAAGGGGCAATAATCAATAACTAAAACTGTTAAATTACAGTTTATGAAAATTAAGAAATAGTGATGTTTTTATCTACATATTTAATTTTGTAAGCGAATCGGTCCCCACGAAATATCGCGAGCTAGGAAGAAGTTAAGTAAGGTTATGACGATTCATTTTAAAGCTTGAGGGTCAAAGACTATAGAAAAAATATCAGAAATGTCAAAATTTCGTGGGCTACGCCCCACTGGACTTCAAAGATCCAATGAGTTTCTTATGGAAATATCACTACAGTGTTTTTATTAATAAGCAAAATAAACTAATGATCAGCTGTGATTATCCACTTACACAAAAACCATATGTTAGGGGCTATAGCCCCTGTAAGCCACTAGTTTTAAATAATTGAGGATTAATGATTGTGTTCACAGGGTCGGTAGTATTACCGTGGATGACATTTTGGAAATTCACAAGAGAGTGCTAGGATTCGTAGATCCAGAGGAGAGTGGAGTGTTTCGGCGAACGCAGGTGGGCTTGTTATGTGAAATTGTAGCTAACTTATATCTAATTTGTAATTTCAGAGGGTGATTTTTTTTGCTAGGATATTACAACATCAATTAAAGAAATGTTGTCCAGACAAACCTAGATCAGATTGGGTTATATATGAGACGTGTTTTTAAAGTAAGTACCGGTACTGTTTTTCAATTCCGCCATTGCAACACTGCAGTTGCATTCCTGCATCCTGCACTATGTACGTGCATCTGTTCAATTATTGGCAAGCCTGGGACGCCTGTATGGCAAAAATCACCCATGTTTCCATTTGTTTGTGAGCTTTCAAAATAGTGCTGCCGATTGAGAATCCCGCCATTTGTGAGGTACACACTGTGATTAATTCCTAAGTGTTAACAGTGTGAATGCGGCTTAAATTCATTATGGTGGTGTCCCAGGCTTGCCAATAGGTGCAGGTACACAGCGCAGGATCCAGAAATACCAACCACAGCGCTGTACCGGCAGAATTAAAAAACGGTACTTACTTTAAAAACACTCCTCGTATATTGCTTGGTTTTTAACTACTATTCTAATCCTCGTTGTAAAAGTGTCTAGTCACTAGAAGAGTGTCATATAAGTTTTTAAGAAGGTTTTATGGGTTACTTTAATATTAAATTATTAAGAGTATTTTCTACTACAGATTTTATCAATAAGGATTTAAAAGTAAGTTTGATTAATTTATTAGGTAACACCAAGAACTTTGTTTAAAGCTGACAAAATTATCAAAAACAAAGACAGTTTTATATTTTACAATATTCCAGTAGTTTTAGCACTAAGCACTGAACACAGTATTTTCATTAAAAAGCTTAAAGAATTGTGAAATCCTGATCCTCAAAATGAATTTGTAAATGAATAGGCATACCGCTTTTTTGGCTGCAAACGTTAAACTGAAAGGCTCTCAAGACTAAAGACTCTCCCACTTAGTTTGTTTGTTTATTTCTGGGAGGGTTAGGAGGCTCTGGCATAGCCCTTTGGGGTATTATGCAGCCACCGGAAAGAGGAGATTTTCTGGGACGGGAAAGGTGGTAGGACGGGGTCAGTCTACCTCGCTCCAGAAAGGAAGAGAGAACCTCACCTTGCTCCCGGGCTCTGTGGGTGACAGCACCCCAGGATGTCTCGCCCTCTAACCCGATGTCCCCCCAAGTCCACCAGATAGGGACCGTCATCGCACAGAGCCTCCAACCTCTCAGAGGTCGGGTGGCCCCAGGACGGTTTGTCCCCCAGCCTGGCAGACCAGAGACCGTCGGGTAAGGGCCCTTCCTCCCAGGCACACGTCCCAGGCAGACATGCAAGGAAGATCCACTACTCCCTCCAAGGACTCAGACAAGACTGGGTATCCAGGCTGAACCGGGAGTCAAGCCCCCAGAAGAGGCAAGGAGGAACCAAGGTGAAAGGGAAGTTGGTCACAGTGGATAACCAAAAGACTTTCCAATACTGTGACAGCTTCATTTTGTTATACCCAATGTCGACCTCTGTACTAGTGTAGACCAGTCAGAGAGCCGTCGAGGGCTACCCCTCCCACTAATAATGAGAAGTAGTTTTTGTAACATTATATATTGCTACTACTGTTTGGTCGGACAGTATTTGATATTATTATAACAATTTGTAATGGAAGATTTCTGAAGTTGATGTTTGGCCAGGTGTACGTCGGCGGCCACATCCCCCCGCGGCCCCGCCACATCCCACCGCTGATGGAGCAGTTCGTGGATTGGCTCAACTCTGACGCGGCGCTGCGCCTGCACCCGGTGCAGTACGCCGCGCTGGCGCACTACAAGATGGTTCATATCCACCCCTTCAACGACGGCAACGGCCGCACATCGCGCCTGCTCATGAACCTCATACTGATGCAGGCTGGCTTCCCTCCCGTCATCGTGCTCAAGCAGAACAGGCATCGGTGAGTTGTGTGTGGCAGGCAATCCCGGGATTTCGGTATTGGTTAAAGACGACCCTGGGATCCCGGGATTCCTATAATATAGAAATCTAGAATATTCAACAATTTAACACTAAAGACATTTTTACTCAAATTTATTTTAAATTACACCTAGTCCTCACAAACTCGGCATTCAGGGTAACAATACGCTTTCTGAACAATTTATTTTACAACTGACAGTTTTTGTTTTTAATGTGTGTCTGGTTGTGAGTTGGCAATTTCGTTGTTCCCATACCTCACGCGCCTCAGATGTTGAACCTACCTCATACGACTCCAGTTCCTGGAAAGCCCTCTCCTTTTTATAATATTTTCTTAGATAAACAAAAACAAATAAGTCCACATGTTATCGAGTTTGCATTGCTGCTGAAAATCGATGACTTTGGCTCAGTAAGACTAAATTAAATCCATCAAAAATAAAGTCATACGAGGGAAGGAAGCGCACTGGAAGTTCGGAGCGATAAGAAAAATACTCTACATGCCAGGAATCATTTAGGTACGTTACGGATGCGGGCAACTTTATACTTTAGGAAATAAGTTGTCATTGTTGAGTAGTTCTCATCGATTGTCAAACAATAAGTATAGTTTTAAAATTAATTATTAAATATTAATTAAACATTAATCACCGATCATTTGGATATTAGGGGTTTAAAGTGTTTATAAAGACATCTTTTGAAAATTTCAGTGGTCGTTATGCATCACAAATCTTCAAAAACCATCCATAACAATAATAATATTTGACAATCCCGATAATCCTGGGATTGAAGGTAAAAATTCCCGGGTTTTGCAGGTACCCAAAATTTACTGGGATCCCGAATCCTGGGATTGAGAACCCTAGGGAGGCACTTTGTTAGCCCAACAAGGGTTTAGTGCTACACATTTTGGTTTAAGCGTTAATGAATTTTATTCCTGAGGTGTCCACAAATACGAGGGTAATTTTGTATCAACCTCCGATTGTTCATTAATAAAAGACGAGAGTATATAAAAAAATTATTTTATTAAAAGATAATTTAAAAGATAAAAGATAGGGACATTTATGCTTACTTTTCGACATAGTCACCATAACGACTGAAGCATTTTTTTGCCTGTGTACCACCTTTTCAATACCCTCTTCAAAGAATGTTGCCGCCAATGAATGGAATTGTGTCATGACGTCTGTATGATCGCACAGCGTAAACGCTCGACAAGCAGTAGGCAGATGTTGTTTAAATGATGGAACAGCACAACCGTCCACATATACACTAGTCACGTTTTGTATATCCGTTCCATTTTGACATTTACCACTTCCACCTATTTTATGGAGGTAGTGTCTACAGGAATATGTTCAAAATCACTAAAAACATTAGATTATTTTCCATTTTGTTATATTTAAAATTCTAAATCGACAGTTTTAACTTGCTTTTCTACTCGTTTCTTCTCACATTTTGTGCCTCCAAACCTCTTGCGCCCTTGGGCTCTGGCTCAACGTGCCCATTTACTAAATTAGACCTGAATGACATCTGCTTATCGATTACAAAAAGAACTAGAATCTCTCCTGCTTTGAAGTAATCCATTCAACACAAACTGTGGCCTTCTGAGGGCTTTGGGCTTTGGGCTGGGCTGAGGGCTTCTGAGGGCCTTTACATCATTACTCAGCGAATGTTTTATAATTGTGACCAACTCATGAACTGAATGCAGGTTTCCCTAGCTTCCGAATAACGCTAACAAATTCAGTTGCAGTTTTTTAATCCTCGCAGTATGATATGTGCATTTGCGTTTTTTGGCAAGAGCATTTTCCTAAAACTGAAATTCAGGTACAGAGTACATGGGCACACGCTGATGATTCAGTAGCCTAGAGTCTTTTGAAGGCCATAGTCGCCATGCCTGTGTTAAGCGAGTTTAAAAGAAAAAAAAGTGTGTTTTTTTGTTGTCTTTACTCATTAGACTCGGACGAGGAAACTGATTTTGTTATCGAATGTAAATTTTGCTTAAGAATAGAATAGAATAGAATAGAATAGAATAGAATAGAATAGAATAGATTTATTTTCTCAGAAATGAAACATTTCAAATTACAATTTCACAGTAAACAAAAATAAATAAATAAATAAATAAAAATCCTGCCAGAACTGACCATCTTTGTTCCTGAAATAATATAGTAAAACTAAAGATATATTAACAAACAATGAAAAAAACAATATCACGTACTACATTCTGAGAAAAATAGGGCCTCTAAAGACTAAGCCTGTTTTAGAGGTTCCAACAAAAAGGTATAATAAAATAAAATGCGCTCAAAGAAAAATTAACTGAGTACGCTATGAAATGTCTTACATCTAAATACTTAACAAAAATATCTTAAAATCAATCTCTAAATTTCATTAGAAACATGTCAAAAACAAAATTTGAACTATGACTAAAATATACTGTCTTGTGGAAAAAACAAACAATGACTGAAAAAAGGTTTTTACACTATGATTCTATGATAAATCTCCCACAAAATGTAAATGAGGTAATTTTATCAGTAAAAATATTTAATTTTTAGTTCAATATTTTCATTAACACGACTATATTTTCTAATTCCAATAGCCAATTTTTTAATTTTACCATAAAAATCTTTTTGTTTTTAGCTTCTTTTATATAATCAGGAATCAAATTGAATACTCTCGGACCAACAAAAGAAAATGTTTTAGTAAAAAAGGTATAATTTGGTTTTGGAACAAGGCTGTGATGGTGAGTTCTTAATTTGCTTCGATAAGAGTTAGTATTTTGGGGGAGATTTCCACTTTTATCATAAAAACTTTTTAAGACCTTATATACAAACAGATACCTTAAGGGCAGAATTTTCAATGATAAAAACAAAGGTCTTGAACTGTCTCTTTGGCTTCTCCTAGCTATTAATCTAACAAAATGTTTTTGCTGTACATAAATTGCTTCTAAATTTGAAAGATAATTCCCACCGTAACAAATAAGCCCATATTCCAGTCTACTTTCAACTAAGGAAAAATACAGGGAACGTAATACATTTTCTGGACACATATCTTTTAAAAAATAAAAATACCTCAAAACACCATTTAAAGTTGATTTCAATTTTGACATGTGAATTTTCCAATTTACTTCCCTATCAAGAAAAATACCCTAAGGGAATAAAACAAGCCATGTGCCAGAATTGATCAATCGTTCGTCCTTGGACGTTGAGAATTTAGGATGCTTAGACTAAACATAGTGCCACAGAATAAATTTGACCAACACTCAATACATACGGAGAAAACACATCTCCCAATTCAATCAACACAATCGATGCGGGATGTGGGATTGACTGCTCCAGGATCAGACATCTGTCTCGCAGCCTGCTGCGTTGTACAGTCGCTGTAGAATACGACAGCTAGGACACAGATTGTACCTCCCTTGTATTAAGTCTGTGCCCTAAAGCCACCGATGTGTTGCCAGATACTACAAGATGCTGGAGCTGGCCAATGGGGGTGACGTCAGGCCGTTCATCCGCTTCATCGCTGAGAGCACAGAGCAGACTCTGGACCTGTTCCTGTGGGCCACGGAAGAGTATTCTTCTGACATTCCCGCAATCGAATCTTCGGCCAGAACGATTGTTGTCGAAGAGTAAATGTTATATTTCAAGAAGCACGGTATTATTGTTTACAGTTTCTGACCTAGTCGATAAGTCCATGTTTTTTATCTCAAGCTGTTTAACAGCCATCTCACTCGCTTTTAATTACATTGGCAAAATACACCTTAATTTCTAAAATATACAGAGGTATTTTTTATCAGATAAATATGTTTAGAGGATGTGTGAGATGAGTTGGAGGTTGTTGGCTCTAGCTTGTTTCACACGGTTTTTGTATTTGTTCATAACAAATGTTAAACTTGAAATGCAATGTGAAAAAGGTATGATCTAGATCACTTTTTAAAATGAATGAATGGTGCTTGTTTTTAACTCTCCACAATTACAACGACCAGGTTTTTTCTTCCATTGCTTTTGGGCACAATTTGTTTGTTTTTGTTTTAAAGATCTGATGGTTACATTTTGAAATACTTAATGAAACAAATTTCAAACTGTTTTGAAAAGATGTATTTGAATCTCTCCTGAGTAAGTTTAAGGTTTAATGAACTTCTGTTATAGAATATTTTTAAAAATCACTACTTCAAATATAATTAATATGCAGAGTTTATCGGAGCCTTGAAATAAGGGTAAAGGTTGGGAACTTTTTGCTACTCAACTGCTTCAGAATCAGAATCATAATGGTTGCGACTCTAGCTGTCCCAAGCGCGACTGAGCCACCCATCTTGATGGGACAAACTGTATCCCAGCCGACTTCAAAGGGTTAATGAGTTCCTCATGTCATCTATTAGTTGCACAGGAGCTATCAAGTAGATATTTTATTTCTGGCAATGTTTGCTACTGTCCGCACAGAAATTATGGAGGCTCGATTTTACGATTTCACACCTCCAAAACGGTTTGTTCGATTTATCAAGAGACATATCAAATGAAAGGAAATATTTTCAAATTTGATATTACGGAGTTTTGTTTTTACATAACTTGTTATAATTTATGTAACGAAAAAATGGAAAATATCGGTGCTTTTCACAATTTTTGAGTAAAATTCAAATTCAGACGATTATTACAAAATATATATTAAACGTATCAGTTTAAATGGCGTATATGAGGGCTGTTTAAAAACATGTTTGTCAAGTTCAAACTACACCTTTATATTATTTATTATTTTCTTGTAAATTTTGTAAACCTTTGATATCTTGCTCTTAAAATTCCTGTTCAAAGCAATGTTTTTACTGTCAATTGATTGTATGATTGAAAAACATGGTGTCAAAAGAAAATAATGTAATAGTGATTGGTGATGAGTTTATATTTGTTAAACGGTTTTATTCCTGCGCGAGGGAGCTGGTCAGCGGAAAACGAGCTGGGGGGCGAAAAACGTTCTCCCTCTCGAGGATTGTGATGTTGCCGAAATGCTATATATCCGGTCAGTGATTACCCTCTCGTGTACGCTCGCAAACAACAATCCTGTCACTAACCCCTATAAGTGACTATTCCGGCAAGGTCGGCATACTATTATACACAATAATTTATAACAGTAGACTATCTCTGGTCTGGCCTCCTCGAGACTGGGCCCTCGATGGCACTACAAAATAAACAAACAAACTGAGGCTATTCTGTAAATATAGAATTTGTGATTACAGATCTATCCATATAAATCATCTATTGACTAAGCGTACTCATCAGAAAAATTATATTATATAAACTGTACTGTGACTGACGTTAAACTCACAACAAAATCTTTAGACCAATTCACCCTTATTACGCTATTCAATTTTAAGTCTACCTTCCGTCGTCACCACAGCACGTTTACGTTTTTGCTCATTAAAAACAATATTTTCACAGTATACTATACCAACACAATACCAACAAGATACAATTTAACGAACTCGCTCTTAAAAATAACGTACAGTAAAATTTTTCAACAATAATATAGGTTTGTAATCGTAGGTGTAGGATCTTTGAAAAAAACTGCCCGTCGACTGAATTGAGATGTTTTGTTTACTTTATAACCTTAAAGAGAGCAAATAAGTTGACTCCTGTTGATTTCTACCGTGGGCTGATTACTCATCTCTGTAGGACCGGCTAAGCCATCCGAGGCCGGACTAGAGGAAGTCTACTGTTCCTACAATCAGCTAATTATTCTTTTGCCATGTCTTCGAGACACATAATGTTTCACCAAGCAAGTAGTAAAAAGTAACGTCTTGCAAAGCTATAAAACATATATACACTTATACATATTATCAGGTACAGGAAAGATGACAGTTGGGCTCCAGCCAATAATAAGGCTCCACGCTGCCTCTGTTGCCATTCTGCCAGAGAAACGTATCACTAATGTTATGCCGTCCAGCTGTGTTCAGTTAGGCAATGCAGCACGTCTAGGATTGGCTGGTCTCGATTGATATTCCTGTAAGCCTCACCCTCAACTGTCTTCTCTCCTGCTCGCGGGAATAATGCTGTATGGGTTTCTTGTTAGCTCTGTGATACAACCCTGTCATCAGACGAATTGAAAACTTTAGTGGAAATATCAAAACTATCGATATATCAATTTTTAATTTATTTTTGCTTATCAAGTAGTTCACTTTTGCTTTGTTAACATTTGTGTGAGCACATACTTAATTTATATTTTTCTTTGTAAGTAATGCATACTTAAAGGCAACAGTGTTACTAAGTTTATAATTATTGAAAATGAGAACTGATTTTACTGAGAGCACAATAAATAATTATTTATAGATTATTTGATTAGAAAAACAGATTTTTCTTCTAATATAATTATTACATTTATTTTTTAAGGAAAAATCTAAATTCAGCGCTATGTTTAAAGTGAATATTTATAAACCCTACCCTGTGAAGATAATGAGATAACGTGTTATAAGTGTTTACGTATAAGCATTGACTATAAATACTGAAGTAGACTTCTCATTGTCATTATAAAATGTGTCCCTATTTCTGTGTATGCCAGGATTGAAAGAGGTCGTAGTTTACACCAATCACCAACAGAGTGTACTGCTGTCAACTATTACTTATCCTCTCAAGGAGGGGATAATACAACAGTTGGTGTGTCAGGAAGCAAACATAAGTTGATTATTACTTGCTTTCTGGGGTGGAAATATTTTAAAAGTTAACGTAAATAACTAAAATAAATATTTGACAGCAGCACTATCTGTCGGTGACCTAATCAAACTACTTCAATTTTAAATTCTAGCATACACTAAAAGTGGGACAGCTGGACCATATGGATGGGATGTCTCCTTCAGTATTTATAGTCAATGGTATAAGTTCCTACCTAGCGTAGCAGTAGCTTCCTACTTTTATTTATTAATTTGCTTGTTATTTAGGATACAAGGAAATTTTCCTTCTAACTGTGATAAATTTTATATAGTCCTCTTTTATTAGGCATTTTTCTTTTTCTTTAACATACATCACAATCAAGAAATACTGGGTATTTATTTATATTGGTTATGCACAAGATGGTATTGAAATTAGGAATGTATTATTGGTATTATAATGCCACTTTGACCAGTGGTATATTGTGTATTGGTTTCATTCAAGGATTAACAGTTTAAATTAGTTAGGGGAAGAATTATAAAATAAGCAGTTTTAGATTACCTGTCAATGGCATGTACTTTTTTATTTAGCAGACTACTGCTTGAGTGACAGATCCGAGACATTTAGTGGCCGGGGCGGGGCAGAATTTATTTATTCCTCCCAAATTTTTGGAAATTTTTGTGACAAGAAACGCAATATTTGAAAATCTGCACAAAATATACACAAACACTTAATAATTAATCATTAGTCATTACAAAACTATTAATATACTCAACCGTGATAAATTTGTAACTGAACCACGTGAAAGAATGTAATGTTTGAACGTTATCTTATTGATTTATTCAATATTAAATTTGTCATGAAAATTAAATAAAACTTAATATAGTAAAAGAATTTTAAAAATTCAAATCTTATTAGAACTATTGCTTTTAGAGGTGTCAGTTCCAGTTCTCGGTTTTTGGAAAAAATGCTTACAATTTGATTTTAATTTTGAGTTAGTTTAAAGGTTTAAAGATTGTTGATTCAGCCACTAAATGAGTGTATTACTCTAGTATGCATCGTTATGACTATCGTGCATATAAATAAAAAACCGATAATTTCTATTTATAACCTGCTATCCAAACACCCTCCCCTGTTGTTTTGGATAAAAAACTCTAACAGCTGGATCATGAAAATCAGCCATAAATGACGATCGCACTACTTAATTTCGGCTGTAAACTACAATCGCCGAGCTTGGAAATAATCCTGTTCCGAAATAAACTAATCAGACCAAACCACGTGATATCGACAGCAAATGACGATCGAACTGCGTAATATTGGCCATAAATGGTGTCGGTCTTGGCCATAACTGGCGACCAGACCACACATCATTACAGTTTCGGAAAATCCTGTTGCGAAATATTCCCAAAGTAAATTAAAACCTGCCCTAAAAATGGGATTATTTCCCCCAATATTTCTGGTAACATCCATCCTAGTTTCTGGTTTCTTCTTTAGTGACAGTGTGTGCGCAAACCAAAGATCTGAGTGTTGAACACAGACTTGTCCAAAGGCCCATGACTGACATTGTGTCGAACTGACATAGTCTGTTAAATTGAAAAGAAATTGCCATCAGCAGGTAATGTAATAATGCTTATGTTAACTTCTTGGAACTATGGTAGCTCAAAATGTAAAATGAGTAAGAAGAATCAGCTACATTAAGCTTATATAACGTACATGAGTTATATTGTACATTAAGCTTGTGATATGTAACAAATTCAGTTGCTCTTAATATTTGCTACCGTTATCATGAAACCATCTTTTATTTTTTTACACTTTCATCATTAATTGGTATTGTACTTATTGCTTTTTTGTAAACACTAATGTAAAAGGTTGTACTTATTTGAATTCCATGCTTTGGTTCATGGTACTATATAAAAGCGTTAAAGAAATTATCTTGAAAAAGAATCAGTTAAAACTAAATTCTCTAAATACATATCAATAAATATATTCAACTGTCAACCAACATCATATTTGTATGATATTGTTACATATATTTAAATGCGTAAACTGTACATTTATATGCAAAGTATACATAAATTAACTTAGAAAATGATATTGGTGTTAACATTGTTCTTCTGAAATATTAAATATAACATTTATCAAGGGCATTCATTGACTATATACTAGAATCAGTGATTATTTCTCTTCTAAAAAGTTAAGCTTTAAAATGTATAAAGAGCTAAATGATTTTGTAGGATTCTTAAAATGTTAAGTATACTTTAATATACCAATTGTTTCTTTCAGTGATAGCAAATTTTTAGTTTTTGATTTCTTTCTTCTAACTGAAATCATGCGAGAACAGTTTCTTTAAAGGTTTTAAGGTTATTATATTAGATTTAAAAGAAAAATGTATTATTAGTTACTCGTTACAACTGACATGTTTAAAACACAAGAGTTGTAACTAATTAAACCTGTTGTTAATTTGGAAAGCGTTGTTGATTTCCCTTTCAATTGGCATATTCCTGCCTTCTTTAATCTAGAGGCATCACACAAGCATAGAAGTCTATTATGCTGGCTATGTTTGAAAATTTAACACTTTCGCTGCTGCAAACATGTTTAAACATGAAATTTGCATAAGTTTCTATGTTGAGAAAAAACCCCGATCGGGGTCCGCCGCAGTTAATCAAAACCATATCAGAAGTTAATAGGGCCTACCAGGGCCAGTGAGAATAGCTAGAAAGGGCTCAGCCACTCTTTTGAAGTTTGACCGAAGCCGCCGCTGCCAGTGAGGGGAGGGGGACGTTCGCCACGTGATGTCATAGGGTTGTAACCTGCGCTTTCCCCAATGCATTACTATTAGACTAGGATCTACGGGGTTGAGAATGCATAAAGGTATGACACAATTTGTTTGCTGATTTTTGTTATATGGACCATGTTGATAGCAAAAATATATGTCGTCACTTTTCCAGATGGTGACAGCTTGGGAGGAGGGGGGTAAAGATGGCGGGGGCGCTATGCATAAAACGACGATGTCTTGGTAACGGTATGAGATATAACATTAGTTAAAACGTCATTATAATTACAAAATTATGAACAGCAATAATGGTTATTTGGTATGACACCGTATCTCGATTAATAAAAGAGCTACATAATAAAACGTCATACAAATCGATTTTTTGTAATAAATTTGCCAGTTTTTCCCATTTTACTGAAAATTATCTGGAACACGAGTTATTTGTTACATTTATGTGTATTCATATATGAGAAGTTTATCAAGATATTTCAACCATGTCTTTAAAAATCCGTTCGCTCAAGTTAATAATAGCGTCAGGGTCGGGCGGCGCGCCGTGAAGAAAAACGCATTATTATATAAGGGTTGAGGTAAAATGTTTATTACAAAAATTCCCTTGTACCATCTTCTGTATATTTTTACAGCGTGATATGTGAATACAGAATTAGTGTAAATATATATTTAAGTGTTGTAAGATGTCTTTTATTATATCCCGTTTAACAATGAACACGGAATAGTGAAAATACTAAAACATAGGCTAAATCCACAATTCCCTAGTGCATGTAAAGCAGCCATTCACGTGTATGCAGGACTTTGACCATTCATTACAGCTTCACACTGAGCAGAGGTGCTGTGAATGACCTCAGTTGTACTACAAGTTGGTACCAAGGTTAAATTTTGTAATAACCTGTGTATTAAAGTTAGTATCCTGAGCAACATTTTATTTTATGTAAAACTCAACAGCCGAGCTAAACGGTCGTTTACCAATCTTGTATTATACCTGGGTGCTAACCAGTTATAATACCACTGGTTATACGTTTGTAGGACCTAGTATTAACTACAGGTTGGGTTACATTTTTATTTAGTTAACATGGCAAAATGGGTTTCAATATGTGACCTAACAACTTTCACAGTATTCCATTAATAAATATTTGGAATCTATGTATTGACACAGTATCGCCAATCCACTAATCTAAGCTCTAAACCAAGATCCATGGATCATTGTAACAATGCTCCCCTCCTCCCACGTGTTCTGTTAAAACAAAGGTCAAGTACAGAGAGGAAGGACAATGGCGTTCTGTAATAAACTATCATTATTCCAGAAAAGATTTACTTCATGCTTAGCCTTAACCCATCCTTAACCCATTGGCATAGAATGACGTTTTGGTGCCGTTCCTAACTTGTAATTTTTTAAACCTATGAATTGGAATAGAAAAATTGTGTTTTAGCGAATTTCCCCTATAGGGAAGAAGCTATTATCGTAGGTCTCATGGTAAGACTTAAGCCGGAGACCATGATAACTTTTTGTTTTGAGGTCCCCAAATGCCAAAAACACCAGTCAGTCGAATTTTTATGTATGTGTATATATATGTGTGTGTGTCCGTAAGCACGATAACTTTCATAAAAAAGGTCCGATCTTAAAAAAAATTGCTACGAATGTGTATAGCACCATTTATTTGAACGACGTCGAGTTCTTAGCACCCAGACAAATCGCACAATGCGAAGGGGGGTTTCACATGTAATTTTTATTTAAATCAAATTGTAATTTATACCATTGATTTCAGTTTAAAAAACAAGCAATTGGGTATTTTGATCATTACGCTAAGTCAATTGGTTACTGAGATATTGAAAGTGCTAAACACAGTACGTTGTCTAATGCTATTCTTATGGAGAAAAATCAAAATTTTATATCTCGCTTATTTATTAACATACAACGACAAAACTTGGTTTATGGCTTCATCTGGTTGTGGTTTGTTGTTGTTTGCACAACAAAAATTTTTCGTGTATGGTTCCCGTGGCAGCAAACCTAGGCACTCGGTCCCCATGTTATTCTAATGAAGGATAATTAAAATGTTATATATATCGCTTATTTATGAATGTATATGGATGAAACTTGGTTCGTGACTTCACTTTGATGAGTTCTATTAATATTTACATAAAACCCCATTATTTTGTGTTCCTTTGTTGCAGCAAACCTGTGTACTCATCCCCAATGTTATTCTTGTGGAGAATAATTAATATTTTAAATATAACTTATTTGTGAATATATTTCTTATTAATCCTGGTAAGTGGCTTTATGTGTTATTAAGACATATATATATGTATATATATATATATATATATATATATATATATAATATGTATATATATATATATATATATATATATATATATATATATACAATAGAAATTCGCTGAGTACGCAGGATTGCTGCGACGGGGATATCTAAATTTATTAATGGCGTATTTTAATTAAAATATTGTTTTATTTCAGTTAAACGAGTTGCATTGGCACTCACAGTAGACATAAGTCATCATCATCATCATCAGAAGGGGCGGACATGAGTCCCAAGGCACATCAGCTTCATTTGGCTTATTGCACACCCGAAAAAGAGATTGAGAGTTGGTTTCTGGACTCCTCCAGGTTCAAAAGCCTGATAAACTGCATCAACCTATCGATGAGCTCCTCAGGAGGCAGTTATCCACCCCTTGCCATAGTTCCCAGAGTTGAAGCCCTTACCTCCTTAAGTTCATCGCAATCAAAGAGCAGATTATCTGCTGTCACTTTATACTGCCCACCGTTGGGCTCTCCCACCAACGTTGCCGGTTAACTCATTGAGAGCTGCACGACCGGTCAGTTTTGGTCGTGTGCGGGAATCCGACCCACGAACTCCATAGCAACATCTGGCCAAGGTGTTTCCACGACTTAGCCACACCGCTATCACGACCAGCGGCCTAGCAGCGTTAGATAGGTTTATAGTCAGTCCGCGCCCCTAGCGGAGAGAACCGTAGTTGCCCGCAGTCATTAGTTACAGATTTTGCTACTAGAGTGCAGCACCTATCAAATCCCGTTGTAGGCTATTGTGAGTAGAATAAAATTACTACCTTAATGGATTGAAACTAACAGAGTTTGACTTGAAATTAAATAATGTCTTCAATTCTTAAACTAAAAAAAGTGTGCAAGGATTACCCTCCCCTCCCTTAACCTAAAACTGACTCAAATTCTCCTTTTACTTACTTCCATATGTTTACCCACTACAGCCCCCCTCCCCTACTTCTGGCCATAGTTCACAACTTATTCGCTCCAGAGAACCCCCCCCACACGTCTCTCACAGAGGCTCAAACGGATTGTAGAATTTGTGTTGCTACTCATCACTCCATTGCAATTCCTCTCGTAGAGATCTACTGATGGTACAGATGTCAGGAGGAGCGGGGGAGCAGATGTCTATAGCTGTTGCTGTAATAATAATGATATTGCTGATACATGTTTTATTGTCAAATGACAAAGTTTTATTTATTTATTTATTTGACTATGTGGAGATGTTCAAAGGGTGGTTCTCCCCTCAGGAGCCAGTTTCAGGGTGTTGTCTCCACTCAAGACTTGAGTCCTCCAATACTTGAGCCCTATGTAGCCCTATGTAATCTACTTAACCCTTTGAGTGCTAAGTTTATGAAGGGAGTAGTTGAATCTGTGATGTTTGTTGATTTTTTAAATATCTTAAACGCCTGAATAGTTAAAATTAAATAAAAACACCTTCCAGTGGATACATACGGTAAAGATAGGGTAAAGAGTAGCAAAACTCCTGATCAGATGTGCAACTCATAAAGAATCCAAACATCCTGTCAGCTTGGACCCGAGCCGTCCACTGTCTGCTTAAGGTCATAAAAAAGGTTTATTTACCTGTGCGTCAATTGATCCTTTGAAGTTCAAAAATAACTACAGCTGGTTTGTGCTCATTGAGCACATCTCCAGGTTGCGAACGTCAAAACTCACACATCCTTTCTGGATGAGGTTGTCGTAATATTTAAAAACATTTAAAATACAAAACACACGCAAATACAGCACATTGCCGTGTGTACGGAATTGGTTCACCTGGCAAAGTTTTTCAAATTAAATGTTAATGTGCTGTATTTGTGCTTGTTTTGTGTTTTAATGGTTTTAAATATTATGACAATCTCATCCAGAAAGAATGTGTGAGTTTTGACGTTCGCAACCTAAATGTGTGCTCAACGAGCACAAAACAGCTGCAGTTATTTTTGAACTACAAAGGATCAATTGACAGACAGGTAAATAAACCTTTTTTATTGCTTATTTTTGATCCATAGGCTAATACATCATGAAAATTCTTAAGGTCCGCTCTCTCCTCTGCCACAGAAAGGTGAACTCTCCATGAGTTGCACACAAAAACCACTGACCGTGATGGGATTCAAACCCTCGATCCAAGTACCCCCTTGGCCGGGAAGTAGCGCCTTAGGCCGCACAGCCACTGATAAGACTAACAGCTGTAGCGGACCAGGTGTTATTAGAGCCTCCCGCTGGACAAGGTAGTATCAGGTTACAACACACACGTCTGACGCAGACCGCAGACAGAGCTCACAACGGTTCAATCGCAAAGGAGAGCAATTAACAAAGTTTTTGGTGGCACATTCAAAAGACGATACATCGTCCATAGCACATCTTTAAGGGTTTTGTGCTGATAAACAATGTCTGGCAAAATATACTCCTTCACTTGGAATAAATTTTGATAAATCTCTTTAGGACTTGGCAACCTGGCAATACTTTGTGTTTTTGGGTATGATACTTTTATATGATTAAGGTTTGCATGCTTGCTTGCGTGATTGTTTGCAACTCTGATCTCAAAAATGGCTCCAACGATTTCCTTCAAATATTGGAAATAACTTATTTCTGAATTAAAAACGCGTTATAGTCAGGTCCCATCCCCAGGAAAAATATAACTTTGTAGAACATTTAATTTGTTAAGTTAAAAAGATAACATTGGGCTTATGGAATTTAAAATCAAATCAAAAGAATCATATCAGCTGTTTATAATCAATCAATGAACTATCAAAGTCATTGACTGGCTGTGCCATTGATTATGAATACAGATTCAAAAAGGAATTCTTTAACCATAATCAATGGTAATATTAATACTCATGTACGGTAGTTTAAGTATTAAGTACCTGGGGGGCCGAGCTTTGCTCGGGGGAAGGCCAGTCAGTTTGTTTAGATGACTCGGAGTAATATTTCACCGCTTCCCCCTACTGATAATCAGATTTGCATAACTCATTTGCCTCTTTTCTACATTTGTAAGGTCACTCCAGTTGTTATTTATAGCTCAATGTCCCTTTGATTTATTTTTACTTCTCTATATATGTGAATCTTCACTCAAATCTTTTAATCTCTGCTCTCAGGAAACCACATGTTAATAATCATAAACAACATGAGTATTACTTTGACAGTTCCCTGGGTGATTATGAACAGCCTACAATTCTTTTGTTTTGATTTGAAACTCCATAAGCCCAATGTTAATTTTTTTAACTTTTCATTTTAGTTTTTTACATTATTTGATTTTTCCTGGGGATGAGACCTGACCAGAACTTATTTTATCCCAGAAATGAGTTATTTTTAACTTTTGAAGGAAATCGTTGGAGCCGTTTTTGAGATCAGTGTCACAAGCAAGCAAACATACAAGCAAACCTTACTCATATTAGAGTATAGGAAGTATCTGGGGGGCGAGCTTTGCTCGGGGGAAGGCCAGTTAGTTTGTTTAGGTTTGAGACACCTTACGTGAGACACCCTGTGTATATAGTATTTATGAAAACGTTTAATTGTTTTCTGTATGATAAACGGATGTAAATGATTGCAGATTACACCACTTTATAGTCCAAGTCTGCGGTTGCTTGGGTTGCCGGTTGCCCTGGATCGGCAGGTCCGCTACGCAGCCCGAGCCGGCTGCGGTGGTTGAGTTCTGGACTTTTGAAGGCGGAATGGGCAAAAAGTGTCTCGCCGCGCTTTACGCTAACATTGTCTCGGCGCCTTTCCTAGACGATTTAGGCTTTCTAGACATTTTAAGGAAATTTTACTGTGAATAATCATTCTTAACAAAATGCTTAGTTTGGAAGACTTAATGAAAAATATCACTACAATAAAAGATGAAATAACACTAAATTATGATAAAATTTAACTAGTTTAGGTTTTATATTTCACTCACCATCTATCTGGCTTTGCCATTTCTACCAATATAGAAATAAAGTAACGAATAATTTGATATAGTAGTAAGATAAAATAAATTTAAAACCTATATAACAACTAATTATGTTTTATTTGAATAAAAGAAGCATTATTAATCTAATGGGAACCAAACTCCAATCACAAGTTATTGAACATAATAGGCCTAACCTTGTTTAACGTTTGCCTTATACCTAAATTTGTTTTTTACAGCATGAGTTGTTTTTTATTTACTAAATTATGACATATAATCTTAAAAATTACTTTATACACAAATTTAACTAAAACATTGTATGGTCTCCCTTAAATTCATAATTTTTTGTTTCATGGCCTTTAAAACAACTACCTTTGAAGTAATTAAAAACTTTAAATGTTTGTTTATGGGTTCTTTCATTTGGGTTGATTGAATACAGCTTAAGTCTATAGGCATATTTTACTTTAGTAGAAATTTAGGCCTTCAAAGCTTTCAATACCTAAACGTTAAAGCACAGATTAAGTCTGGAAAAATATGGAAAGTATGCGAAAATGTTTGAGAACAACAATACTGTAGCATTTAGTGTTCAGGTTTACATATTTTTAATTTTGAATGCCGGTGATCTTAATTGTCATTAACTTAAGGGGATTTGGTATCATATATTAGTTTATTTGATATAAGCCTTATATCCATAAAAAACATTTTTATTTACGTAATTTTTTGTCTAACTTTAAACAACATATGTCCTATGGTCAAAGTGCAATTGACCCAAGAGCTTAGCTAGTAATTAATTTAGTGTCCAGCTTACAAAATAAAACCAGTTTCTCCGCTGCTATTGCCATACCATAGACCTATTTCCAATAAATTTAAATAATCACTTTAATAAATAGGGTGCATCCAATTACCACACTTTTTAAAGTAAACGATTTTAATTTTAGGGAATTAAGAAGAAAGAGTTATGAAAATACTGTACAGTTATATGCTCCTATAGTGGTAGGCTACAGGCATATATTTTACAAATAATGGAATAATTTACTACAGTTAAAAATAAATGTCGCTCGCTTTCCTCCATTTTGACGTGCAGTTGTATAAGCTGCACAACTCGCCATTAATTCATTTAATATACAACATACAAGACACATCATAATACAAAACCGAAGACTAAAACTGTAAACTGTCGACAACACAGTTATTTAATTAGCAGAAATCACGGAAGAACAATGATGAGTAGATGAGTGAAACGATAACCCTCAAAACGTAACCTGTGTCTGACAGGGAGGGGATAACAGCGGTGAAACATATGTTACAGTACGATTTTCCACGCGGCCAGCCGGCGCGGCGCCCTACACGGTTTCGCGGGATCGCTTTTGCCCATTCCGCCTGCACGATACCCTGGCTGCAACCCGCACGCAACACGTAGCTTTGTGCGCTCGGGAAGCCCCCCACACACACTATCGAACATGCTCGCCGGACCTGACCTGACGACGGACCCAACATCCAACCTGACATGTCGGGTGTTTCCCACACACTGCCGAGCATGTTACCAAACAAGTCGGGTATAGTATCAGTTTTGCGATGGATTTCGAGACGACTGTGGCTGTTTGTGCTGGATTTTTGTGTTTGAAACGTAAAAAGAAGAAAAATAGGCGGTGTTGGTCAAAGCAGTGGTTTTTGGAGCGAAACAAGTTTAGCCAAATGACGCTCCTGAATGTACTCGCCATCAGTGAGCCTCAAGACTTTAAAAACTATCTGAGGATGAATGAGCATACCTTTGAAGAGCTATTAAATCGCGTTTCCAGATACATAGAAAGACAAGATACCAATCTAAGGGCCTCTATACCTGCGAAAGAGCGTCTTGTAACCACTCTTCAATTTCTAGCCAGTGGAAGAAGCTACGAGAATTTGAAATTTAGCTGTGCAATATCTCCGCAAGCCCTTGGGATAATTAATCCAGAAACCTGTGCAGTTATTTTTGATGTACTCAAGGAAGAATTCTTAAAGGTAAAGGAAAATTTAAAATGATATATATATATATATATATATATATATATATATATATATATATATATATAGTAGTTATAATTAACTTAATTATAATAAAAATTCAATTAAACTTAAATGTAAAACAAATTAATATCATTATTTATTAGGTAATTTGTTTTCAAATGCCTAAAAAAATAGGGTGCTATAGTTTATTTATTGAATTAAATTACGGACAGCGCGCGATCCAGTAGTATTTATATCGATGGGGTTGCCATGGTCAAGCATGGTGCAGAGGGAAGATAGTGGCCACCATGCCTGTAGGCTTATCACAACACGTGCTTAGAGATTAACACGTGATCGCGCACTCTAGATGTCTTAAGCTCGTTGCAAGAAACAAAAAAAAATTTTTTTCCAATGTTAAAAGTAAGGAAGTGTTGTTGTGAGGGTAACTGTCCCCTAACCTCCCTGTTTGTCAAGTCATATTTTTACAGTAAGATTATACATTTAATGTATCGTAATTTATGAAAACAATGCAAAACAACAAGGATTATTAAACCGTAGAGTATAAATATGTCAAATTTGTTTGTGTTTTGTGAACTTGTTCGCTTTTTGTCTCAACAACTCTAAAACTGTTTTATTTATCCGTGATTTGTTTATTCCTTAAGAGTCTTCATCACCGGAAGTTGCCAGACGCCATCTTTGAGTTTTGTTCCATAAGGCCAATGTGAACTTTGTGTCTACATTACTCCTCACCTAATTATCACATACAATTAAATTTAGTGTCAAATTAAAGGTTTAGTCGTCCTCTAGGGAAATACAATGTCGAATTCCTTAATTTGGGTATCATAATTTCATATTAAATAGTTTAATTTTTAACTGAAACATTGTACATGTTCTCATTAATTAGTAAAAAAATCCAAATTCGACTATTGTATTTCCCTAGAGGACGACGAAACCTTTAATTTGACACCAAAATTAATTGTTTTTGACGATCAGGTGAGGAGTAACGGAGGCACAAATTTAACATTGGCCTTATGGAACAAAACACCAAAATAGCGTCCGGCAACTTCCGGTGATGAAGACTCTTCAACTCGAAATCCCCCTTCAAAACTGCCAGCCGCGTGTTCGATGGGCTGACTACAGTGTAGGGCGGCGTCGGCGCAGCTAGCATTCAGCAGACGACACATCGATCGATCATTGTCCAAGATGGCGCCCACGCACACCTTTCTGCTGCTGAGTTATCTTCTGCTGCTGACTTACCAACTCTGTGATGCCAACACTCTGCAGGAAGTATTCTACAACCGTATCCAGAACGTTCTGAACCATGTCCCTGTTGCGGAGGTGAGTGTATAGGTGTCTAGACCTTCACTGCGCCAGTCGTGTTACCATGTTGACATATCAGCATTTACAAAGATCTTTTATGACAAAATTTACGATTATGAAGAAAAAACGCAGAGATAAGTGAGTAATTATTTCCGTTGTGATTAAGATAGAATATTTGACGACTTTTTAAAACTCAAAATAATGGGAAGTACAGTATTACTTTTTGAATTAATTCTGCTAACTTAATGTAGCTTACATTATGTTCTATTTTTTGTTTTACTTAATTTTTTAATAATTGAGAGATTATAATGAGGGAGATTTAAAATTAGGAATGGAGGAAGACGGAATTAGGTTTAGGACGAGACGTGTTTTGTTCCTTTCCTTTGAGGATTTGTCGGTCAGAATTGATTTATAGATAGCCAAAGTTTCTATGCGCGTGGCCTAACCAGCTGTCAGATGGATGGGAGGGGGAGACGGGGCTCTTTCGTAAAACATATTTTACTTTTATAACCTTCACTATATCATATTCCAATACCAAATTACTACTAACTGCATACTATGGAGTTGCTTATCCGCATCTTATCTATGCTGTTCCCATCTGGGGATCAGAAAATCAAGGTCAAAAGTATATTCAAATTTCGAAAGAGTTAGATTGGAGTGGACCAACGAGAGTTAAAAGTAATAGGCCTTACATAGTTAAAATATTTCCCCATGAAATAATTCTTTTGCAAATTCCGATACATTGTTAATAATTATCTTGGAAGAAAATTGTATTTTTATTATTATTATATGAACTATGAACTTGGGGCTAGTCTAGAAGGGTGTTCTTTCCTAACTGTATTTGTATACATTATTGTAGAATACATTCAGAGTCAAATATCTTACTCAAAAATACATATAAAATTTACACGAAAAGGCAATAGCAGTCATGCAAGCAGTCTACATAGCTGTAATAAAATAACTAAAATAACTCAAACTAAATTCTGTTCTAACAACATCAACCAAAATCCAAGTATCAAAGAAAATAAACAATAAATAATGATACAAATTAAGTTCATCTATTAATTTAAACACTTGTTTATGGGGGTTTTGCAACAAGATAATATTCATCCTACGAGTACAAAGAATTATTAATAAAAAAAGTTGACAGTGTTTTTTACTCTTTCCCCTGTACATCATAGTATAGAGCAAAATGTTCCCCCTATGGAGAAAGTATTGTTTTCGTACAAATTTTCGAATTTGAGTTGTTAGTGGAAATATTTGTTTTGGTGATCTGTGAATCCAAAATTGTGATTTTTGTGTGATTGCTGTGTCTGTCTGGCTGTATATCTGTCTGGATGTGTACCAATGGACCAATTTTGATGAAATTTGGTATTAGCATAGATTAAGCATACTCCTAAGGAGTATGCTTAATCTATGGTATTAGCCCAGTCAATGAAGGCAAAATATCACCTGATCTCGGAAATAATTCCCCCGAAGCTGGATTTTTCACAGATAATAGAACACGTTGAGACATGCATTTTTACAAAAGTCCTCGGTTTTCCCCTTGTGCTTCACCCCCACCCCCCTTTTAAGTTGATTTTGCAAGAGTTTCGAAGTGTGCTAATATTTCCATAACCACTGCACCAAATCGAACATTTATTTGTTTGCTGTGTTTCTTGTTAGTAGGCTTATAAAAAAGGTTATTATCATTATTTTGATAGAAGCAGTAGTTTCTTTGCAATTTATCAATAAATTAAAATTATTAATTTTTATAATAATATCTATTCATTTTTTGCAAATGACATTTTCTTGAGACTATTTTTGAGGAAATATTTGATTTAGTTATGTAGAAAATATTTTAAGCTTTAAAACGATGTATTAACCAATATGGTTTAGAGAAGGAAACCGGGGTCAAGGCTAGAACAAAAGTGGGAGCGCTCAACTAGGATTGGCGGTTTGGCACATGAAATAGTACTGTAAAAATAAGTAAAAAATTAGCACTACCTAGGATTTTGGTTTAGTTGTTGTCATTTTCTTCCTGTATAACATACTAAAAGTCCTTCTCTAAAATTTATGCTGTTTTAAACAATTTTTAAAAATCTATTTCGATAAACTTGTTAACTCTTTTGATAATCAAAAAGTTGATAAGAAACCATAATTTAGAATTACTAAAATTATACTTTAAAAATATATAGGTCTGTATATGTATTTTTTATGTGAAAAGGTTTTCTAAATTTAATTTCATGAGTCGTTAAAGTCAAATGGTTTTACTTTGAGCTCACTGAAAGGACTTGGGAACAAGGTGCTCGTAGAGAGGCGCACGTGATTACAACTGGCCAATCTTCTAAAATTAAATATTAATTTAAAAAAATTATGTTGAAATATTGAGTATTGACATAGATTAAGCATACTCCTTATGCTTAATCTATGGTATTGTTTACTGTTGCTGCACAGTCAACTAATTATTATATTTTATATTATTCACAATTGTTTGTAATTATTTATAAAATATATTGCATGCACTTTAAGTTGATTAATTTCAAAGCTATACAAATATACAATTTAATACAAACAAAAGCTTTTAAAATTAAGAAAAGTGTTTTTGAAATTAAGAAAACGAATGTATGAGTTTATATTACATTTGGAGGTTTTGGGAGAAAATTGACACTGTTTGAATGAGCCAGCAGGAGGAGCCAGTGCTGCCACCGCGGCCCAAGGAGGTGGAGGGGTGGGGGGAGTCCCTGGACGGTAAGATCGGCCAAGTCTGCGGAGTGACGGTGAACCACGTCGGCCAGCCTGTGGTGTTCCACCGCGGGCCGAGGGTCTGGGACTTCAGGTACAGTCGCACAACTTGATTAGCGAATATTCTATGGAAAATTGAGGTATTAGCTTGACCCACACGGTGATACTTGAGCCCAGGACCACCATAGGATTTCCTAACGTTACACGTTACACGTTTACCCTTTACACGTTTTGGGGGTCGATAAAAATTATACGTATATAATACAGCCATATATCATGATGTAAATACCAGACATATGTGTGCTCCAACTCCGACCTGATTCGGTAACATTCTGCGCATCCCCCGAAGTTGACGTCATTTATTTTGATTTTGACGTTGTGTTTTATTTTTACCATAAGTTTTCCGTTCTAATGTAAAAAACACAACAACAACAACATGAAAATGATAGATGGTGGTTTGTTGGACGACTCCCAGCTGATTTTCTCCGAAGGTGACGTCACTTAACCTGCGCAAGAGCACACCTATGTCTGGTATTTATATCACGGCCATATATAATATAGACATATCAGTATATATATATATATATATATATATATATATATATATATATATATATATATGTGTGTGTGTGTGTGTGTGTGTGTGTGTGTGTGTGTGTGTGTGTGTGTGTGTTTGTATTTACTCAATTGTAGCATCATGGACATGCACACAACCACACTGTGGCATCGTGATCCAATTGTGGCATCTTACACACGATGCTACAATTTTTATCGATAATTTTGAGGTTAAAATGTCAAAATAAGTCAAACTAACTCAAGTTGCCACTTTTGAGTTTCCATCATGTGTGTAAGAAACACCGAAATTCGCTGGATTGTGGCATTTCGCCGGCTTACCGTTCACTAGCGATCCTAGCGGAGCAGCGTATAACTAGTGGCAAGGTCTTGCGGTGTTGCCGCTACGTTATTTCATGTTCGCGGCGTCCGTTGCTGGTTGGTTTTTACTGTTAGAAGACTCTGCTTATATTGTTTTTTTTGTCATATTACTTTACTGTTGTATCACCCTAATTATGTATGTCAGGCTACACAACAGTAAACTGAAAGATTTGTTTTAATAGAACGATATTATTGCAATTAATTGGGGCATAATTATTTACTATCTTTGTTTGCAGGATTTTGCAAACATCACCTGTGTTTTACAAATACAATTATTATACTTTATTTGTTTTTATTTTACATATAGGTATATACTATTTCATATATATATATATATATATATATATATATATATATATATATATATATATATATATATATATATATATACAAAAGGGAATTGGCTAACTCAAACTTGTCTACTTCAAATTCATTTTTTAATAAATTTTGTTCTCTACTCCCTAAGCATTAAAAGCCAAGTTATAGTTGAGGCATGAATTATTAGAAGTTATTTATCTAAGTACGCTGTTGATCAAAATCTTGATTTTTTCAGTGGAGCATGAGTTATTTATGACACAAGCTGCCATCCGAAGAATAAAGTCCTAACAATTAAATAAATTATTACTCGGAGCGCTCTGACTGAAACCTTTAATTCGCTTCAGCGCACCTAAGGTTGAAATGAGGGTGGTTTATTGTATAACTGGAGGTAACACTGATGAACAAACCTGCGAGCCGTTCTTTCCAAATTTTGGTGAAGCAAAGAACTATACTCGCTGAAATCGGACGAGTCGACAAAGTGAATCAAACAAGTATCTATCCATGATTTTAAACACAATATACTTGTATTTGTTTATTTCCTCATAATACATTATGTTTCACGGAAAGATTAGATACATAAATCAAACGAAAATATGAATTTACTTCAACTCTTATTACTTTTATTCCAATGATTTTCATGAGTAGATTCACTTATTGGAATAAAACAACCAATCAGGATAGTTCAAAGAACGGATACATTTACCTCACCAAGTGTACCAACCTGACAAAATCACCGGCTCGCGTTTTTGACCAAAATCGTTAAGCAGTGTTACCTCCAGTTACACAATAAACCTCCCTGGTTGAAATTAATAAGTTACGCCACTGAATCACTCTGCACATAGAGTACATATCATCCTCGTCATTAAAATAAACTAGTCTTTATATATAAATATTATAATATATAAAACTAGACGGGTTCACTCATTCACTGACATAAACTATGAGACACTTCCCGTAATCTAACCTCCCTCAACATCATACTTGAGTTAAAGCTCTCGACGAGAAACTGACAGAAATTTTGCTAAAGGTTAACGTTTTTGAGTTTTTAAGGCATTTATGGGGCGGGGAAAATTCCACTTTTTCAATTTTCCACTTTGAGCGCGTTTTGTACGGAAACGGTAAGAGATGGCAAAAAATATTAAATACAAAAGTTGTATATAATTTAATTTCCAACTAACGATATTTCGTCAGATTTATGATCCGATCATCTGTTTAGCCGCAATTTATCGTAGAAGGAGGAATTTTGAGTATTTTGGCCCATTTAAATGTGTACAGTTTTGGAAAGCTGTTTAAATGAAAGAACACTACCTTTGGCTAATACCATATGTTTGTATCAGCTGATTTAAATAAACAATAGCTGATTTATTTAGTAGTGTATGCGATACTAATTTGCTCACATGAGGTGTATATAAATCAGCTGTTACAAAATATGGTAAGCACATTACACAGGAGGTTCAGTATCGCGAATATCGTTTGTTGCGAGAATGGAAAATGTAATCAAACCGATTCTACCGGTTCTATGGAATGAATTTAGCCCAATAGCCCAGTGGATATGTTGTCAGCTGATTCAAGATCAGTGGTCACGGGTTTGAATCCTACTTTTGATGCTTAATTTTTGAGGTCTGCAATTTATGTTTATTTGACTTTATTTTGTTTTTACAAATTCATTTATTTGTAATTATGTTGCTCAACGATCAGCTACCGTACAGCGCTCTGTGGAGTTAGGTTAGGTTAGGTTACTATCATTTTGTCGTGAACTGAAGTCTAATTTGTTGTTATCTTTTACACGTAAATCCATTTGTAGAACTCCAATTTAACATTGTAACCACAACTTTTTATTTATATCCGATTGACTATGATTGAGTGAGTACTTTTTTTTGCTTTTATACACCTCGAAACAACCATCGTAATCGGGAGTTCATTCGATAAAACGAACAAGCAGCCGGTTGATAAAATGTTTCGATACCGAAACGATACGGGAGCGCCGGTGTAGGTGCTCACTAAAGGTCATTGTTTTGTAGTTTTTCTTTGGTTAATGAACTACGAGTTTGATTTAAACTTGAGTTGACTGAGGAATGCAAGTGAGCGAAGCGAACTCCGAAAGGGGGTTTGGGGGCGAAGCCTCCAACGGCGATAAGCCTAGTTATATATAATTCTGTATGCGAAATATTTTACGTCAAAATTGTGGGAATTTGGAAAATCGAAGGATGATGGGAGACGGTTCAAATTAAAGGTCTTGATCCCAGGGACTCGGGAAAAACAGCTGTATTTCCAAACATTTAGGAGCAAACGATAAATAACGTAAAACACCCTCCATAA
Organism: Allygus modestus; assembly: GCA_963675035.1. Taxonomy (NCBI): domain Eukaryota; kingdom Metazoa; phylum Arthropoda; class Insecta; order Hemiptera; family Cicadellidae; genus Allygus; species Allygus modestus. The sequence goes on along the minus strand of OY776112.1, from coordinate 482,398,919 downwards.
GAAAATTATGGGAATTTAAATCGTCTGCTTTGTTTACAATAACACATGTGATTGAGTGTCTACTTTGTTTACAATCTGACATGTGCTCCTAATTGGAGCAAGGTTAGGGGCTATCGCCCCTTCAAGCCACTAGTTTTAACCTATATAAAGCAAATATTTCATCAGACATGTGTTCCGCTAAAGATATATAATTTCTACATTCAATAATATATATTATTAAAAGAATATCTTGACTTTTGTTAGGCGATTTTCAACCCTTAAAAATATTATTTCATATACATATTTCGTATTAATCGAAAGCTCTTACTCTCTAGATGTGTCTTGTAGGGTTTCCATACACTCTCGACCACGGGGCTTCGCCCCACGAGCTTTCATAGTTCGTTTTTATCCCATAAGATTAACATGAGGAATATTTTGATTTGAATTGCAGCTGTTAGTACATTATGGACAGGTTATTATAAAACCCGATTATACAAGTAAGGAATTAATTTATCTATATAAATTAAATAAGTTATTTTTCTACATCGTTTTGAGCAGTGAAATGTTGTATGCTACGGAGATATTTAAGTTGTTTTAAACATTTGTTTATCCGTCTGTCAGTTTATAAGCCAGATTTTTTCTGCGCTTCACAAAAAAATTTACTCAATGAAATTAAATAACTTGCCTGTTTTCGTGTAGAGGAGGAATCTCTTTTGGCTGTTTTAAATCATGGTAAATAATTAGGGTTACGCCCCTTTGACCGGCTCTGCTACAAAGTCGATCCTAGGGGTACAGGTTACTTAATATTTCACTACAGCTTGCACCGTATTTGTTATAATCAGCATTTAGTCAGCTAATTATATTTGATCACGGAATGAAGAAAACAAGAATGGATATTTTACTACTCTACATAGGTATACTAAATCATTTAAAATAACGGCATGGTAATAAATCATTGGCTATACAGAACACGTAAGCTTTACATGGTATTTATTAAAGCTCAGTTTGTCTAAGTAGCCATTGTTATTATAATATCGAATATTTTATGTTTTTAAGCCCACTTTCAATAAGTTTAACAAACTACAGGAGTTATTGAGCAGATATTTGGAAGAAGACGGGTTCATCCCAAAAAAGATTGGGCTAATTCCCGTTCCAATGAGGCTAGGCCCTAACACCCTTCAACATTTCCATGTTAATTATGTACTTACTAGACAGATTGAGCGTATATTTTGGTAGAAAGACAGCAGGCAATGCACTTTAGTCAGAAACAGGCCTATAATTTCATCCAGTATGCCCTTTGGGACTTATCTGCTCTGTCGGCTTTTAAAATTGTAATTTATTCATCACTAATATAAGTAGTTAACTAAACCGATTGAACATATATTTGTTAGGAAAATAGTTAATATATCAGAATAAAACCTTTGCCTACTCCTGCTCCAAAATATCTTTACCAAATGTTAAAACTATCAAATTTATGGGTTAATAAATGTGTTCTAATTAGATCTCATCCATAGGAAAATATAGTATTGTAAAGAAATATATTAAAAAAACTAACATTGGAGTTATGGTTAAGATTTGTAAATAAAAATACCCCCGTCGCAGCAAACCTGCATACTCAGCGAATTTCCAATGGAGATATAAATGTCTTAATTCTACATAAAGCCACTTACCAAGTTTCATAAAAATATATTCACAAATAAGCGATATATACAATTTTAATTATTCTCCATAAGAATAACATTGGGGCTGAGTACTCAGGTTTGCTGCAACAAGGAACACAAAAAATTGGATTTTATGCTAATATCAATATAACTCAACTAGGTGAAGTCGTATACCAGTTTTTATTAATTTATGGTCATAATTAAGGGAGACAGAGCATTTAATTATTATCCATAAGAATAACATGGGGCCTGAGTACGCAGGTTTGCTGCTACGGGAGAATTATGAAAAAACAATTTTTTGGAGCAAATATCAATAGACCTCAACGACATGAAGCTGTACACCAAGTTTCGTCAGTATACGTTCATAAATAAGCGAGATAAAAAAAATGTCTTTTCCTCCATAAGAATAACATTAGACAACGTACTGTGTTTAGCACTTTCAATATCTCGGTAACCAGTTGACGTAGAGGAATGATCGAAATACCAAATTGTGTGTTTTTTTAAGCTGAATCGAATGGTCAAAACTAAAATTTGACTTTTTCAAAAATTATATGTAAAAAATACAAAAAACCCATTTTTTGGGTACAAAACCCCCCCAAAATACCCTTTTGGATTGGTCGATCTGTCTGGTTTTCGAACTTAAAGTCATAAATGCTGCTTTACATGTTTATACCAAATTTGGTCAAAATCGGATAATTTTTACGAGAGTTATCTTGCTCACGGACACATATATATATATATATATATATATATATATATTATTTATATATATATATATACCCCCGTAGCAGCAAACCTGCGTACTCAGCGAATTTCCAATGCATATATATATGTATATTAATACCACATAAAGCCACATACCAAGTTTCATCAATATACATTCATAAATAAACGATTTATGACATTTTAATTATTCTCCATAAGAATAACATGGCAGCTGAGTATGCAGGTTTGCTGAAGCAAGGAACACAAAAAATGGGGTTTTATACAAATATCAATACAACTCATGTAGGTAAAGCCACATACCAAATTTCATTAATTTATTTTCATAATGAAGGCAGATAACACGTTACTTATTCTCCATAAGAATAACATGGGGCTGAGTACGCAGGTTTGCTGCTACGGGAGCCTTGGGTAAAAAATTGTCTTTTTGAGCAAATATCAATGGTCCACAACCAGATGAAGCCGTATACCAAGTTTCGTCAGTATACGTTGATAAATAGGCGAGATATAAAATTTTTCTTTTTCCTCCATAAGAATAACATTAGACAACGTACTGTGTTTAGTACTTTCAATATCTCGGTAACCAATTGACGTAGAGAAATGATCAAAATACCAAATTGTGTGTTTTTTTAAGCTGAATCCAATAGTGAAAACTAAAATTTGAATATTTCAAAAATTATATGTGAAAAATTCGAAAAACCCATTTTTGGGGTACAAAACCCCCCCAAAATACCCCTTCGGGTAGAGCGATCTGGCTGGTTTTCGAACTTAAAGTCATAAATGTTGCTTTACACGTTTATACCAAATTTCATCAAAATCGGATCATTTTTACGAGAGTTATCGTGCTCACGGACACATATATATATATATATATATATATATATATATAGATATATATATATATATATATATATACAGTATCGAACGAATGGTGTTTTTGGGGTCTGGGGACCTCAAAACGAAAAGTTATCATGGTCCCGGGCCTAGGTCTTACCATGCCGACTACGGTAATAGCTTCTTCCCTATAGGGGAAATTCGCTAATAAAAGAATCATACCAGCTGTTCAAAATCAACCATTCAATTGTAAAAATAACAATCACTTGGTAAAGTATCATGTGGTTTTTGTGGGAATATAGATCAGAACCAATGAGTACATAACTTTAAATATACATGATTAGGTTATTTATAAATTGTGAGCACTATTCAAACTGAAGATTTAATATAAAACGGACATGCCCAAAATGAAAAGAAACGAGCAATACGCAATAAGCAAAGCAAATACGCACGCCTTGGAGAGGAATCGTGAATATAAGTACTCTAGGCATTTTTAACAAACTGACTGGCTTTTCGAACAAACCTGGGTCCTGCAGGTGCTTTAACAAATGGAACTGACATCTAAAACATAACACTGTACTGTGATCGCGAGCGAAGCCGCGACGGGCTACTACTTTATTAAACAATAGTTTTCAAGGCTACAAGATGTGAACTTCTCTATCCATCAGTTATTTTCATTTAAAATTAAGATTATCAAAGAACTAGGCACATGAACAGGTGTATGCTGTGCTGTATTCTATCGTTAACATAATGAACAACTCCAAAGATGTAATATTTCTTACGCTTTTAAGTAGTCAATTAACATGAATGTCCGTAAGAATAACTTTTAAAATTTGACAATCGATAGGGTGAAGCACTATGGAAATTTCTTGAAATCATTAGTGCTCATGTATATTGAGTAAAGTACATGTGTGCTACAGTTCAGTCATCAAGACCCACCGTTTTAGGCTCTGCTTTGACTGACAGCCACTGGTAGGAGATAATTATTGATTAGATTCTCACGTTCTCTTTAGTTTAGTTAATGTTATTTTTATTTCACTTTCGAGTTTTATTTGGCTTTCATTTCATGTTAGCTATTTTATTATTGACTAGTGGTAACTGGCGTACGCTGCTGTATTTCTTATGAGATTTACAAAAAATGCTTGTTGTATTATATTTTTTATTAAATTTTTAATAAACTTTCCAGGAACCATCCCGACCCAATGCTACATTAATAATGAAAATGTCATTAAATTCAGTTGAGTGGCTTAATAGTCCATAGGGAACATAGATTCAATTTTATATATTAAGATAGCATGGACATAACAGTATGTGGATTGGGGGACAATTCAAGGACACGAACATAGTCGCGTCTAAACTAAATAAATTGAATCAGGAAACTAACACATACTTAATTTCTAACTCGTTTTTACAGTTCCTAATTTTTATTTACTAGTAAGTGATTGAAAATGTCTGCAATAACTCCTGAAATAACATGACCTCGCCATCACCAACAATGAATTAATTACAATGAATTAGTTTTAGAATGAGTCAGTGTGTATGTATCAGTTCTATCTCCGTCCCAAGTTTCAGCTCAATTGGTTCAGTAATCCTTAATTTGATAATTTCCAAAGCTAGTGTGGCGGAGCCCAAAAGGGCACTTAGGTCATGAGCGGATTTGTGTGAGTATGATTATTCTAACACCAATCTCCCTCCAGAATTGCAACCCAATTGGTTCAGTAGTTCCTAATTTGAGAACTTTTAAACCAGTGGGACGGAGCCCTAAAGAGTACTTAAATTGTGAGTAATTATATGTCATTCATAACTGTACTACTTACCTCCCTCCCAATATGTCATCTCAATGGCCTCAGTAATAACTAATCTTCAAAGGCAATGGGAGAAGTCCTAAGAGATTTTTTTTAGATATTTTGAAGGTTTATGTCAGTAATAATAGCAACTACTAATCAACTAACAAATTTTAGCTTAAACAGTTGAGTAAACATTAATATCCATAAGTTTAGCTTGGGGACCATGCTCATCCCATGATCACCCGTGAGGCAGAGCGCCCTAAAGGCGAAAACAAAATCAAAATCCCGTAGTTATCCTGTTTTGTACTGTTTTTTTTTATTGACATCCGTTTACATATCCAATTTAATTGATCTCTATTATACAGTTAGAATAACATGGGGAGTTTAACAATGCCTGGGGTTAGATCCCCTAAGGTTAGATCGGGACACATTTTATCAGGCCTGATCAAGACAGTCGATCAAGTTTGATTAAACTGACTTCTTTAGCTTGCTTGATCAGAGTTTCCAAAGTTAATCAAATCTGTTTTAATTTGATATTTTCTAATAATCTTTGATCAAGTATGAGGAAATTTTTTTTTCCAAATCCGTACCATTCGGTGTTAACACATTTTGCACCTTTGTTTATTGGCATGAGAATTATAAACTTGTTTTGGTATCTCAAAGCGATCAGATAACCAATCAACAAACTAGTTTTACTATTTACTTACAATTATTGAGTTATATTCAAATTTTACGCTCATTACTCATGAAAATACTCATTGAAAATATTTTACCATTTAAATGCACCTTATGCATATCAAGACATCCATATCATATAAATGGATGTCGTAGCAAACCCCCGTCGTACCAAACCTGGAAACTCAGCGAATTACAAATGCATATATATATATTTGTCTTAATACTACATAAAGTCACATAAAAAGTTTCATCAATATGCATTCATAAATAAGCGATTTATAACATTTATACACAAGTTTGCTGAAACAAGGAACACAAACAAGGGGTTTTTATACAAATATTAATATAGCTCAACTAGGTAAAGTCACACAGCAAGTTTTATTAATTTATGTTAATAATTAAGGGAGAGAAAATTTGACTTATTCTCCATAACAATAGCATGGGGGCTGAGTACGCAGGTTTGCTGCTACGAGAACTATTGGCAACAAAACTGCTTTTGTGAAAAATTATCAAAATAGCAATTTGTTTTTTTAAGCTGAATTAAATAGTCAAAACTAAAATGTTATGTATAAAAAACTAAAAAAAACATTTATGGGGTACAAATCCCCTCCCTCCCCAAATACCCCTTTGGATGGAGCGATCTTTCTGGTTTTCAAACTTAAAGTCATAAATGTTGCTTTAAATGTTCGTATAAAATTTCGTAAAAATCGGACAATTTTTTTAGAATTATCGTACCCACGTACACACATAAATATATTTTTGAACAAACGATTTTTTTGGTATCTGGGAACCTCAAAACGAAAAGTTATCATGGTCCCGGTCCTAGATCTTACCATGCCGACTTCGGTAGTAACTTCTTTCCTATAGGGGAAATTCGCTAAAATAAGTACCGAATACTAATAACAATATAAAAGTTCTACAATGATTTTAATTATTAAATAATATAATATATACCATACTATATTAACGAGTTTTAGGGCCTACTGTTCAATTTACGTAAAAATGGGTTTCTATTTTAAATGAGAGATAATTTAACATACAGTGATTTCAACAATATATTATGATATACAACATGTAACCCAATGATCAAAAAGCATCAATAGAGCATTAAAAACGAACATCTGAGCCAACAAAGATCACGGAGTGGAGGCAAGTTACCCAGTCACCAAGCTGGCCGCCGCGCCGCGCGCCGCCGCACCGGCACGAACTGGCAACAGCGCTGGGGTGACGTGGTGGGGAGTACACACCTAAGTTGGAGTTTGCACGATTGTGGCACGTTGCTACAATTGTTTTCTAGTGTGTAAGGGCTAAAATCGGTGTGTATCGGGAAAGTGAGTTGTGGAACATACTGTCCACACTATTGTCGATAACGCAGTATCTTTCGTCTTAAAGATGCTACAATTGGGTGTTTTCCACAATTGAGCGAATACATGTATGTGTGTGTGTGTGTGTGTGTGTGTGTGTGTGTGTGTGTGTGTGTGTGTGTGTGTGTGTGTGTGTGTGTGTGTGTGTGTGTGTGTGTGTTGCACTCTGGTTGTCACATTTTTTGCCCAATTTACTTCAAATTTGATAGGAACATTATTTTATATAACCAGTTGGATAAATCTGTTTGGAAAAACAACCAAAAAACTCTTAACACCCGATTTTGAAATTTGTATTTTTCAAAATTTGAGTTGTTATTAGGCCCAAAAAGGGTCATACAAGTCTCGGATTTAAAGTTAATATCCTACTTATCAAACAATAAAAGGTAAAAAGCCAACAACTTGAAGCCCTTCCTCATATTTCTAGCTGAAATATTTACTGAATTATTAATAAAAATGTAAATTGACTAAACACGGATGTAAGATGTCTTAAGAGTTTACATTATTTGAAAAGGCTGTCTTTTATATCTAGATGTAGTTTTATCACCTCAAATATCGTCATATAGCCTTTTGATCCTGACAGGACCTCCTCCTAACCTTTTATAATGCACAATATTGCTATCCCAACATTACAGATAAATAAAACCACTTCTTTCATTAGTAAAAGTAAGGAAGAATTGTAGTGGGGGTAATGTTCTCCTCGCTCTCTTGTTTTCTGGCTTGCTATCAGGCCATCTACGTACAATACTGATCTTTATTATAATACAGATGAAGAGTATTGATTGATATTTCTATAAATTACAACAAAATTTGAATGGCAAATTTAAAATTATGAGTTCAACGATAGCTCATAATATGTATGTTTATAAATTTTAATGGATAGTGTTTTTGGCCCCTAGGAGCTCCAAAACAAATAGTTTACCTGGACTCTCTGTCTTGCCATGCCACCTATAGTAATAGCTTACTCTTCCATACAAGGGAAATTCGCTAAAAGCCACCAGAATTATGTACTTGTACGCACATTGTTTTAAAAAGTTGAAGTTCCATTCATTTTTTAGAATCTTAGTAATTATTCATTTTTAAGAACTTTTGTAATTATTCATAATGTTCTTTAGGTCATTCAATGAGACTCATGACTTCCAGCAACGCGATCAAGGCCCCATCCGGGAGGACACAGTCTTGATCCTGGACCCAGGCTCAGGAAAGGTAACAGCACAGTCTTGGTCCTAGACCAAGGCTCAGGCAAGGTAACAGCACAGTCTTGATCCTGGACCCCTGCTCAGGAAAGGTAATTCCAGTCCAGGACCCCTGCTCAAACAAGGTAACAGCACAGTCCTGTTCCTGGACCCCCGCTAAGGAAAGGTAACAGCACAGTCCTGTTCCTGGACCCCCGCTCAGAAAAGGTAACAGCACAGTCCTGTTCCTGGACCTCCTCTCAGGCAAGATATTAGCACAGTTCTGTTCCTACACCCCTTATCAGGCAAGGTAACCACACAGTCCTGTTCCTGGACCCCTTCTCAGGCAAGGTAACAGCACAGACCTGTTCCTGGACCCCTGCTCAAGCAAGGTAAAACAGTACAGTCCTGTTCCTGGACCTCCTCTCAGGCAAGATATTAGCACAGTCCTGTTCCTACACCCCTTATCAGGCAAGGTAACAGCACAGTCCTGTTATTGGACCCCTGCTCAGGCAAGGTAACCACACAGTCCTGTTCCTGGACCCCTTCTCAGGCAAGGTAACAGTTCATTCCTGTTCCTGGACCCCCGCTCAGGCAAGGTAACAACACAGTCGTGTTCCTGGACCCCCGCTCAGGCAAGGTAACAGCACAGTCCTGTTCTGGTCCCCCACTCACGCAACGTAACACCACAGTCCTGTTCCTGGACCCCCGCTCAGGCAAGGTAACAGTTCAGTCCTGTTCCTGGACCCCCGCTCTGGAAAGGTAACAACACAGTCTTGTACCTGGACCCCCGCTCAGGCAAAGTAACAGCACAGTCCTCTTCCTGGGCCCCTGCTCAGGCAAGGTAACAGCACAGTCCTGTTATGGTCCCTTACTCAGGCAAGGTAACAGCACAGTCCTGATCCTGGTCTCCCGATCAGGACGTTAACAGCACAGTCCTGATCCTGGACCCCCTCTCAGGCAAGGTAACAGCAAGTGGTAAAGCTCTCAGCTACCCTGAGAAGCAAGTATGGGTAGGGAGGAACATTCCCTCTTTGCGATGTGTGCAAATAAAACCTAAAACATTGACAAATCTCAGTGAACTGGCCAAAATGTTGCTGTGTATATTTTTTCGCCATTAACATTTTAAAAGTTTTGAATAGGGAACAGTTTATCATCTTGTTTTGTTACTATCTGTGAAGTTCTCTCTTATTCTTAAAAAGCGTCATCTATTACTTGCTCAATCACAAGTTATAGCTGAATCCGGTTTTGAACCTTCATAACATTTTCAAGATTTTGCTAAGATTCGATCTGCCAAGCCTCAAAATATACAAGGCGGACGCTTTAACCAAACATGCTTTGTTAGCAGATTCCGCAAAACTGATAGCAAAAAAATCTGTATGTTGATACACTGGATACTCCAGAATGTCTCTGGTTAAAAGGTGCACAAGGTTATAAAACGGAGGAATGGCTCAATATAAAAAATATAAGATTTTCACAAACATTTTATACAAAAAAGGGGAAAAATTAAATCAGTGCTAGGGAAAATTGTGATCACTTTGAAGGTTAAAGTAGTTGTGTTGTTGCCAGGTCCTCAGCAGTTGGGGTCGGGACTTCTTCTACATGCCGCACGGGATCCATGTGGACTGGGAAGGCAACACTTGGCTCACCGACACAGCCCTGCACCAAGCCTTTAAGGTAGATTTGATAAGCTAAGCAGCTTTGTGCTCAGAGAACTCTTCTTTTATTCTCCAACCGATTTTGAAATTTCAGGAATTAAAGAAAGCACCTTGGTTGATAGTTGCACATATGTCTTGGAAGTTTTTTATATTTTTATTCTGAAGAGCACATGCTGTCGTCACACTTAATTTTTCATCCTTAAGAACAAAACGAGAAATCATTCTCAATAGGCCTAAATTTTATACAGCTGACATTTATTTTAATAGTAAAGAAGTAGAGTGACTGAATTTATAAACCGTTTGGAATCTATATTATTAAAAGAATTTCTTGATTTTTGTTCGGCGATTTTAGATCCCTAAACCTATTATTTTATATACATATTTGGTATCAATCGAAAGCTCTACACACCACGCGGAATATCTTGGCCTGTGGGAACTGTTTCCAGTTCAAACAGTTGGAGTAGAGTGAGATTTTTATCTGTTGTTTCCATCATCTGTTCAGTAAAACTGAAGCTCGAAATGGCCCAACTGGTTATCTCAAGTCACTCCAGCAGTGGAGTAAGCCACAGGCCAAGATATTCCGCATTATGTGTAGATGTGCCTTTTGGGGTTTTGGAAAATATCCAAATTCAGGGCTCTGCCTCTATGGCTCTTAAAGTTCTAATGTCAATTTTATGGAGTTATATTTTTATTTGGTCAAACAGCTGATTATACAACAAACCGTTCAAAACACCTGACACTGTGCCTGTGTGATTCCCGTGCGGAGAACGGTACACCTGCTAGTATGAATAAAAATCAAATTTTATATATGTTTTAAAATCTGAAAAAACTTGTTTGATTGCCAGGACAAAATCTGAGTAAATTATTAGTTTTCTTTTTTTTATGTAGATTTAAAAAACCTCAGTGGAAAATAAGTATGGTGAATTGCTTAGTTCTCACCGGGGTCACGGCGGCCCGGCATCACGTTCGGCCAGAGGTTCCAGCCCGGCGACGGCCTGCGACAACTGTGCATGCCGACCTCTGTGGCCACGGCCTCCACTGGCGAGGTCTTCGTCGCCGACGGGTACTGCAACTCCCGCATACTCAAGTTCGATGGGATGGGCAACCTCATCAGGGTCTTCCCTCAGAAGCAAGGTGTGGCGAGACTCGGTCTTGTCGGGTTAAGGGGGCAGTCAAAGTGCAGTCAGTTTCAGAACTAGCAACAACTCAATTGGTAACGGCTAGGCCTGCTACCTGGTTTCGTTGGTTCACCCCACCCGTAACCACCCGTTACCCGTGAAGGGTATTGTGGACATTTCTTCACAGGGACCACCATAACATGTTATAGTTGCATGATGCTTTTAACGAGTCTGTAGTACTTTTGTCCATTGGTTCCTTAAATAATCACTTAATAATTTAATTTTGTGCCCCTTTTTATTGTGCGATTATTGAAAGAAAGTTACTGGCAGAGCGGCTGCGTGGCAACCGAGTTTATGTACAAACATTCTATTTTATAACCTTGGTGAATCGTAAAACACATGGTTAGACATTTCCAATAAACGTTATTTAAATAGTCAGTTAAACCAAACCAATGGTTAAGCGTTTTTTTTTTGTAAATTCCAAAAATATGTAAACAAGGGTGAAAATAAGGTTTGATACTTGCTATACTGGTATAGATTTTGGCATTCTGCTACTATTTACAAGTACTAAAGAATTCATGGCTACATAAGGTTTATATTCCATTGGTGATTTTTGATATTTTTAGTGATTTAAAAAAGTACATTAGGTTACTTCGGCTTTTATTTTAATGGAACCATGATGACATTTTATATTTCATTAGCGAGTTTTACTATGTTTCACAAAAAAATTTATTACATTTTAGGTTCCCTCGACTTGTCATTAAGCTGCGATACAGTCCTATTAGGTTTTGAGGTGGTTCTGAAAAAGACTGTACTCAAGCCTAATATCGATACTTTCGCATGGGTGAACACTGACCACGTTACCAATTGAGTTGTCCCCGGTTAGGATTAGTGCTCATCAATACATATAATCGTATGGCTTTTACAGCTGCCTTCTATTTCAGTCTTTACAAAAAATACAAAAACATTAGTATGATCTACCTGCGTTAATTAAATTCAGAAAAAGAAAATAAATAAAGGATATCCCATCACAGAGCTAAATCCAGGGCGTGAAGCCATTGGAGTCCATCCTCACTTGTTCTAAGTAGGCCGGCCACTCCTTCAGGGGACAGTCATTAATGTAGTCCATAGTTTGACGCTCCGCCCCACAGTCACAAGACTGATCGTGTGTCATACCCCATTTCAATTTCCAATAATTGCACCTTCCCACCCCAGTGCAAAAGCTATTGAGTAAAGCCCACTGCTTCCGTGAAAGGTTCATTAATCTACCGCTGAAGTAGGGTCGGATATCAGGAATCTATTCCGACCCTTGAAAGATTCCCAGGAGGAAATCCAGTCTTCTTGCGGACAGAGTTTGGTGTCCTCAACTGGCACCATTGAAGTTATCTAAGGGAAAGCATGAGACTTCAATTTTTTTGGGTTTGAATTTAGCTTCCAGGTTCTAAAATAAGTCAATCAAAGCACTCTAGAGTGGTGTAGTTGAGTAATGCTCACCCAGTAGCGTACCGTACATTACAGTGTTGTTGTTGTTGTTTTGTACACTCGATTATCCATCTTTTACTACTTTGGTAATTTGAAAAATGATCAGTCCCAAATTTGCCAGATTAAAATTTTAAATCAGTCTGTATTACGACTTTTGATAATAACTAATCTCGTTTCCAATTGCAGAGTTCCTGTCACTGGTCATCCCGCACAGCCTTGCCCTGCTGGAGCACCGTGACTTGCTGTGTATCGCGGATCGCGAGAACATGCGAGTCGCTTGCATCGGAGCCAAGCTGCGCGACCCGTCACCCGGACCCGGCCTCTCCTTCACCATCCAGCAGCCCGACCTGGGCCGGGTCTTCGGCATAGCCTCTCACGGTGGGTCAACTGACATGCATATGTTACCTCGACCCTTTGAGCGCAAAGGGCTGATATAATTTGCTTTTAATCTGCTACAAATAAAGTTATTAGTTACTAAATAAGCGATTGTGCCTTTGTGAGCTCTGTCTGCAGTTTGTGTCAGACATAGATGTAACCTGGAAGAAGTAAAAGGAACTAACTCGTCCAGTATGTACGCTATAATATCAACCGGTCTGATACTGCCGCTAGTCGGACCAGTGACTGAGCAGTCTGATGTGCTATCCTCCTGACCGGGGCGTAACACTCGGATCAAGGGTTCGAATCCCATCTCAGAAAGTGGTTTTGATGAGTAACGTGTCTGTGGCAGATTTAGAGGGGCCTGGAGGGTCTTGTCTGCATACAGTCGTGTATCTGGAGACAAAATACAATGTTTTCTGTTTTCCAACCAAATGGAAAACACAGATACAAGATACAAGAGACTGGATACAACTGCTTACAATATTTAAAACTTTTTACTTGAAATGATTTATTTATTTTGCAATTATAACATGAAATAAAACTAATGTTACTATTGAAAGCATATGCTTATAATTTTTCCTACCATTTATATCATCCTGCTACATATTAGAGCCACACAATTTTACGAAACAGGTTTAAAATAAATTTATGTAACCTAATACACATCAATATCACAAGCATAAACCAATACAGTTTGAAGACGACAAATTTATTTATTTAATTGTTACATTATTATCTTCTGTGACATTTTATGGTCATAAATACAGACTATTATTAAAATCATTAAAATAATAGGCAAGAACAAAACTGTTCCTCATACTTTTTCTCAGGGTGTGTGCATCGTAGGAGAAATTCATGCATACAAATTATTATAAATCATATATACAAATATATAAAGGTATTGTCGTGTGGATGTGCAGAAACCCCTCATAATTTACATCGGCCCTAAGGGCTACGCCCCACAGGTCTTCAATGTTCCAATGTTAATCGTATGGAAGATCAGTAATCAATTGAATTGTATATTTGACAGCTGATATAATAACAAATTCTGGCAAAACAGCAAGAACAGATGTTTCAGGATTTATGTAAATAAAAAATTACTACTGACTACTCGAATGGTAAAACCCTTCTCTTTCCCGTTTAACTCCATGTTAAAAAAATTAAACCTGCGTGTGAGGGGGAGAGGGTGATGGTGGGTGAGAAGGGAAGGGGGAGAAATAACTAAATCTAACTTATGTTTCTAGGAGATTTGGTGTATGCAGTGAACGGGCAAACATCACCGACGATACCGGTACAAGGATTTACCTTGGATCCCTTGGCGGAGACCATCCTGGACCATTGGGGACCTACTACCCAGGTGTGCAAAGTATTTTTACCTATACATCTTCTCTTCACAAAAACAGGCTCGGGCCAGCTCTTTAGGAAGTGTGTAGAAAAAATAACAACCTAAGAAATTAAAAAAAAGTGTGGGATTTTGACCTAGCATCTTTTGAGTGTAAGAAAAATTCTAGGGCTATCCTATACAATGATGCTTGCAAATTATAAATATAATATTTTGAGTGTGAGTAGTACAATAAACTAATGAAATTTATGATTCAATCTGAGAGAAAATTTCTCTATTTTTGAAACTCATAATAGCGATGGATTTGTATTTATTATTGGTTTATTTATCCTTTACCTAGTTTCTAGTGCTTAGTTTCCTAGTGCTTAGTTTCCTAGTGCTTAGTTTCCTAGTGCTTAGTTTCCTAGTGCTTAGTTTATAGTGTTTACCTATTGCTTTTTGAGAGGTAAGGAAATTCCTCCAGTTAGACTATCAAGTAAACCACAAAAATCTCCATCATCCTAAATATAAAACAATTAATTATAATTTTGTTTAGAACTTCATTTTGACATTTGAGAGGTAAACTATAGAGCATTAAATGGTGCCCAGTCAAGGAGCAGGACAGCCAGCTCTATTTTCTCCTCCGAACTTGGGGCTCCTTTACCAATAAGATAGTGATTTTGTGTTTGAATGACACCTTGAAGTGCCAAAATTCTGGCAGTTGGAGCTCAAAGGGTTGAACTCACTTTTGACTTGTATAACAAAAGTAGTTCTAATATTTAATTATATTTTCCAGTCGTTCAGCAACCCTCACGCAGTAGCGATTTCTCATGATGGGCATTCCCTTTACGTCGGAGAGATCGGGCCTAATCGCGTCTGGAAATTTGAACTTCAACCCAACTACGAACCTAATAATGAACAAAACACCTTCTAACCTTGTAAAAATGTCGTGTCAATATGTATACATAGTTAAAGTACCTGTATTACTTATAGTTAGGAAGACCTTATATAAAGTATTTTGTGGCCAAAAAATGATGCTAGTTTTATTTTTTGTTATTGAAATATATAACGCACATTATCATAATATTGTTTTTTTATTTATACCTTTAACATTG
The DNA here is from genome assembly GCA_963675035.1 of Allygus modestus. NCBI lineage: Eukaryota > Metazoa > Arthropoda > Insecta > Hemiptera > Cicadellidae > Allygus > Allygus modestus. Next base: position 482,383,649 of record OY776112.1, on the reverse strand, counting down.
AATTTAAGGATTCATAAATAACCTTCTGAGTTTTCCCCTCGTTATGAAGGCTGAAATGTATTATGAACTGATAATACAAATTCAAGTTTAGCTATGAATCAAAGCCAGCTGTTCCTTTGAGGAGTCGCTGTGGGGCACCAGATGATACTTCATGAGTCGCTATGGGGCGCCAGGTGATATTTGATTAGTCGCTATGGGGCACCAGGTGATACTTGATGAGTCGCTATGGGGCGCCAGGTGATACTTGATGAGTCGCTATGGGGCGCCAGGTGATACTTTATGAGTTGCTGTCGGACACCAGGTGATACTTGATGGGTCGCTATGGGGCACCAGGTGATAGTTGATGAGTCACATGGGCGCCAGGTGATAATTTGAGTCACTTGCTAAGCTATAAAATGGAAACATTTTTCACACGGGTCGCCAGGTGATACTTTATGAGTGACACGGGGTGCCAGGTGATTCTTGATGAGTAACACGGGGCACCAGGTGATACTTGATGAGTCGCTATGGGGCGCCAGGTGATACCTGATGAGTTACATGGGGTGTCAGGTGATATTTGATGAGTCACTATGGGGCACCATGTGATACTTTATGATTCGCTATGGTGCGCCAGGTGATACCTTGATGAGTCGCTATGGGGCGCCAGGTGATACCTGATGAGTTACATGGGGTGCCAGGTGATATTTTATGAGTCACTATGGGGCACCATGTGATACTTTATGATTCGCTATGGTGCGCCAGGTGATACCTTGATGAGTCGCTATGGGGCGCCAGGTGATACCTGATGAGTTACATGGGGTGCCAGGTGATATTTGATGAGTCACTATGGGGCGCCAGGTGATACTTGATGAGTCGCTATGGGGCGCCAGGTGATACTAGTTTTTTCCTAGACACCAATTCATTACACCTGTCTTTAACCAGATACCAAGCATGCTGAACTAAATTTACTCTGAAACAGACATTTGGAAAGTATGATCAACAACAGAGCTGACAACAATCCCTGTGGGTTGTAAAATTTGTACTATAATGTACATACCTACCTTCTAACAACGTTTGTAACTAAAATACCTCTAGCATATTTAATAATAAACGGTATCAGGAAACTGACACATACTTTCTCCCTATTAGCCCAATTTTAATGAATAAATTACTTTTTATTTACTAAATATAGAATACAAAGCACGGTCGAATGTACAGAAAATCTTGTAAACAAGTCTTTTTTAAAAAAACATCCACCCAAATCCCTGCTTTGGGGGCACTACAGAATCCATTGCTACACTCGTGGTTTTAAGAGGGGAAATGCCCCCTATTCCCCCCCAGGGTTATTAAGGGGCAACATATTTCGAATTTCCTCTGTTGGTCACTGCTAACTTGACAAGCATATAAAGTTTGAATGAAATTGATCAGTAAATAAGAGAGAAACAGTAATTTTTGTATTCCCAATAAGAATAACATTGGACAACGTACTGCGTTTACCGCAAAATGAAAATTTCAATTTTCTCCGCAACCAGCAATCGTAGAATAGTAATTCAAAATACTAAATTATTTAGTGTTTTGAGCTCTTTTTAATGGTTAATAGTAATTTTTTTATATTTATGTATTTTTATGAAAAATCCAAAAAACTGAATTTTTGATGTTTTAAGTCCTGTAATTTCTGAACCCGAATTTTTACAGGAATGCGGGTGGTGTCATTTTGTTGGAAAACTAATGTTTTACAAACGACTAAAGTTTAATAAAAATCGTTAGAGCCGTTTTTGAGAAATGTGGATTTTTCATGTTTTTTGGGGGATAATTACCCTTAAAAATCAAAAATTCAAAAAAATGAAAAAACACCTGGAGATATCGTGGATTAGAACCTACATACCAAATTTCATCAAAATCGGCCCATTGGTTAGGGCTCTAGCTCTGTACACATCCACACAGACACACACACACACACACACACACACACACACACACACACACACACACACACACACACACACACACGGACACACACACACACACACACACACACACACACACACAGACAGACATCACGTAAAAACCACTTTTTTGGGTTCAGGGAGCACCAAAACGAATATTTCCACTAACAACTCAAATTCGAAAATTTTGACGAAAACAATACTTTCTCCATATACTATGTATAGAGGGAGAAAGTAAAAAGTAAAAAGTCAATAATAAATTAAGTTAAACCTATAATAAACTATACTTAAATTACCAACAGAAGTTGACTTGGAATTGCAGGATTTAGTCATTATGTTAGCTAAGCAAGGTTAATACTGGTAATACCGTCAGTGCTGGTTTGAGGAGACAGATTTTTAAACATGTCAATAGCTAAGATCCCTACTTCAACTTTATAGGCCGAACGACTCTTTTGTAGCCAGTGCATGAAAAGCGGTAATAAATGTAACTGTTGAGACCACTGACGGAAGCTAAATATCCCAGATAACAAGGAATATTTTTTAAAGATTTTAAAAACGTACCCCAATAATATTTTAAAAACATGTCCTACTTTACTCTCTAAATGTTTTTAAAACATTCCCAAAAATACGTTTAAAAAGTTATTTAAAAAACATTTTGTAAATTATTTAAAAATTAGTTTTTTGAAATGTTTAAAAAATATTTTGGAAAATTTATTCAAAACATTTTATCAATGCTATTAAAGTTACAGTACACCTCGGATTATCCGAATCATCCGAATGGATTAACTGAACGAGGTTGTCCGAAGTAAAAAAATTGTAAATATCAGTCAAAACGCAATTTTTTGCCTACGCTAGAGCCTTTTAAGTCTCAGACGCAACCGAAATAAATTAATGTATGTGTGAAGTATCATAAAAACTGCATGTTTATTCTTTTTATACAGTTCTCCACGCAATGTGCAGCATCAACATTGCAGGCGCTAGTGCAAAAGCTAGTGCCTGCAGATGCATAAATAGTTCGATATTTCGATATTTATATGCAATGTAATAGTAGCTTCAGATTATCTGGAATTTTCGCTATCCGGATCAGTATTCCGTCCATTAGTCCGAATAATCCGAGGTTTACTGTATCGACAAGTATTTCAAAAACATATCCTACCTACTTTACTCTGTAAATGTTTTTAAAACCTTTCCAGGTGTTTAACCCTATACAACATTTAAATTGTTCCAGTAGGTTATACTATATATTAGTACATGGTTGAAACGCTAGCTCTCAGTGACTACTGAATCACAAGGTTTGTGTGAAATTAAAGGGGATAACGCGTAGATTTTCCGAATTTCCTCAGAATTCACGTTTGTTCTTCGGGCTGATTTGTATTATTTTGAATAATGTGTGCGGATTTGGTAAACTTACCCTAATTCCAGTATCAGAAATAGGCCAGGTTAGATGTGAAATATAACTACTGACGGTATTGTAGAGCACCTTATTTTGCTGATTATAAGTTGTAGATATTGTACATTTGCAATATATGATCTTGTTCTTGAGCTATAATTTTTGAGCCTGCCCCCTAACTCCTAAATTGTTTAATGTACGCCATGGTTTGCCGTACTTGGAAGTTGCAAATTCAAGCCGATTTAAGTTAAGTTTTTGTTTGCACAAAACTCGATATGATATATTATAAAATATTAGGAACAAACAACCAAACACGAAGTCATTAAATAATGGTATCAAAATTATGATTGGTTACGAAAGTCAGTTGACGTAGGACACTGAGTAGTCAAGTGTTTGAGGTTATCCTATAATTATGATAATACAATTAATAATAAAGATGATAATAATAATGGTAGGACAGTTTGTAGCCTTTTTTTGTTATTTTGTTTTTTTGTATTATATTTCTGGATTTTATAACAGTTTGAAGGTAAACATATTTTTTGTAATCAATTTACGATACTCAATATGATCAGCAATGCCCTAGGCGAGGGACAAGGATGTATGCTTATCATTGTTGCCAACACTGAATTCTCCAATTACCCCCCTCACCCAGTTTAAAACAACGTAGGAAGAGACGAGAGCCAAAGATTAAGATAATATTTCATTGTGTCATCATAATGTAAACTTAACATGAAACCAATGTACAAACGTCTGACTTTGAACTTATAATTAATGATTTGTCAGCCAAGAAAAGCAGAAAGGAAGGAGTTTTTACTGTCTATACTGCATGAAATACTATTTAATAAAGTCTATCCAGCAGTATGTTGATAAAACAAACTTTGAAAGAGTTCCTAATGTGTTTCGAATTAAAACATATTTATTTCATATATGATATAGGCTATTTTGTTTGTTTTTAATTAACTTACTGTTGTTTGTTCAACTAGTTGGAATTATAGCGAACGATTGCTATTTGTGTCATAAAAATTCAGTTGACAAAAATCGCTGGGTATTTATTTTCTCTTTAAAATGAAGTACCTGGGGGGCTGAGCTTTGCTCGGGGGAAGGCCAGTCAGTTTGTTTAGATGACTTGGAGTAATATTTCACCACTTCCCCCTACTGACAATCAGATTGTATAACTCATTTGCCTTGTTTCTACAGTTTCAAGGTCACTCCAGTTGTTATTTATAGCTCAATGTCCTTTTGATTTATTTTACTACTCTATATGTGTAATCTTCACTTAAATCTCTTAATCTCTGCTCTCAGGAAATCACATGTTAATAATCATAAACAACATGAGTATTACTTTGACAGTTCTCTGGTTGGTTATGAACAGCTGTTACAATTCTTTTGTTTTGATTTGAAACTCCCTAAGCCCAATGTTAATTTTTTAACTTTTCATTTTAGTTTTTTTACATTATTTGATTTTTCCTGGGGATGAGGCCTGTCTAGAACTTATTTTTATCCCAGAAATTAGTTATTTTGAACATTTGAAGGAAATCGTTGGAGGCGTTTTTGAGATCAGTGTTGCAAGCAAGCAAGCAAACCTTACTCATATTAGAGTATAGGAGTACCTGGGGGGGGGGGAAGGCCAGTCAGTTTGTTTAGATGACTTTGAGTAATATTTAACCATTTCCCCCTACTGATAATCAGAATTGTATAACTCATTTGCCTCTTTTCTACATTTTTAAGGTCACTCCAGTTGTTATTTATAGCTCAATGTCCCTTTGATTTATTTTACTACTCTATTTATGTAATAGTACCTGGGGGGCCGATCTTTGCTCGGGGGAAGGTCAGTCAGTTTGTTTAGATGACTCGGAGAAATATTTCACCACTTCCCCCTACTGATAATCAGATTTGTATTATTCATTAGCCTCTTTTCTACATTTTTAAGGTCCCTCCAGTTTTTATTTATAGCTCATGTCCCTTTGATTTATTTTACTACTCTATATATGTAATCTGTACTCAAATCTGTTAATCTCTGCTCTCAGGAAACCACATGTTAATAATCATAAACAACATGAGTATTACTTTGACAGTTCCCTGGTTGATTATGAACAGCTGTTACAATTCTTTTGTTTTGATTTTAAACTCCATAAGCCCAATGTTAATTTTGTTAACTTTTCATTTTCGCTTTTTTACATTATTTGATTTTTCCTGGGGGTGAGGCCCTTCTACAACTTATTTTTATCCTAGAAATTAGTTATTTCGAAAGATTTGAAGGAAATCGTTGGAGTCGTTTTTGAGATCAGTGTCGCAAGCAAGCAAGCAAACATACAGTACAAGCAAACCTGACTCATATTAGAGTATAGGATTCACTCAAATCTTTTAATCTCTGCTCTCAGGAAACCACATTTTAATAATCATAAACAACATGAGTATTACTTTTACAGTTCCCTGGTTGATTATGAACAGCTGTTACAATTATTTTGTTTTGATTTGAAACTCCATAAGCCCAATGTTAATTTTATTAACTTTTCATTTTAGTTTTTTTACATTATTTGATTTTTCCTGGGGATGAGGCCTGACTAGAACTTATTTTCATCCCAGAAATTAGTCATTTGAACATTTGAAGGAAATCGTTGGAGCCGTTTTTGAGATCTGTGTCGCAAGCAAGCAAGCATGCAAGCAAGCAAGCAAGCAAGCAAACCTTACTCATATTAGAGTGTAGGATTAAATACATTAGATAATCAGTTGTAGGGGGGAGAGGTTTGGGGACATTTGATTAACGGGGCTTAAAAAGTTAATATTTTCCTTACGAGACAAGCAGGTAGAAACGCGAAATGTTAACAGGAGCATTCTCTTAAACCTACGCCACTTCAATTACATGTTCCGTGCACCATTCGATGGTTTAATTTACCCCACAAATGGAAACGAGTTCGCACACAGAACGCTGACGTGAGGGAAGTGAATTTCCATATAAGAACTTTTAAAACTAAAAATAAGTGTAAAATCATACATTTATTCCAGTTTTGATTGAAATCTGAAAACATTGATTTTTTGGCTATTCTGATGCTCCTGGTTATTCATTTACCTGCAAAGCTAGGAATACAATCTTGCGCATTATAATGTTAGGGGAAGGCTAGACAGGCTTGAAAGGAGGCGTGAGGTCGCTGGGGATGATAAAAGTACACCAACAAATGAATAACTTGCATTTATAATGTAAAACCCCCATAAGAAAACGTACAGTGTTTAGTCGAATTTAACATTTTCTTTAATAACTCGGTAAATATGTATGCTAGAATGACGAAAGAGGGCTTAAAACTTTGGCCTCACTTATTCCCATCTTTTTACATGCATTAATTTTACATACGGGGCTTTTCCGACCTTTTTTGGGCCTAAAAACTCGAAATTTGAAAGATTAATTAACCCCATGAAAGGGGTTTAGAGTTCTCCGATTGTTTTGTCCAACGGAAAATATATATACGGATATAAACGGATATATATAAAATTTTGAACGAACCTCCAAAACGTGTTCAGGAGGTCACGTTAGGAACTTCTATGGTGGTCCCGGGCTTGAGTTTCACCGTGCGGGTCATGCTAATAGTTCACTTTCCATGGGAAATTCACTAATGACGGTGGTATAGTATTACTCATCACTACCGCCGCGCCGCTTATCGTCATTTAGTGAATTTAGTCCACACAATCACCAATCATGTTTCCGAGATGCGCGGCTGCGACTGGGGCCGTGCGCTGCCGATAGATCGATCCCAAGGTTTCGAGGTTAGGAGTTGCGAGGCTGCAGCCCAGCCCAGGTCAGTTTTGAATTTAGTAAATTTTCCTTTTGTGGAAATATAGTGGAATTTGGATCCGAGGAACTGGCATGTAGAGATAATAACGTAGTTCAGAGTTGATCTTAACTTATGTATCATCAATATAAATTACAATAATAATTAGCATTTGTTTAGTAACATATTTAAATATACAAACATCCATCACCCTATCAATCAAAGATTTTTCAAAATTCTGTATTTTACATCAGTTTTCAATTATTTGACAATCCTAATAGAATAGAAAGTATTGGGAATAATAACACAAATGATGTTAGAAATGTCGAAGTATATTAAAATATTGCAGAGTCAATTTTACTTGATTGCAGGGTTCGTAAATTTTAAATTCAATTAACAATCACTGCAATTCATCAAATAATTAATTGAAAGTATTTAGTTTGAATGGTATCATTAGATTGATTACTGTAAAAATTACATTTGAATGTTTAAGTTGTAATGTAAGTTACAAATTATTCTGATTTCAATTTTATAATGACAACAAAATTGTTGTATTGAGAACATTGTTCTGTAACAAGGTGTTGTGTAAGCAATTAATCATTTGTAATTTGTATTATACTAGTAATTGTTAAATAATGAGAGCTTCATCTTACAAAAATCACAAGTGTTTTTTGGTTATCACTTCTGTTATAAAAATGAGGTGGTGTCTGTCTGTATGTTTATTTTGTTCCATCACATCACGCCAAAACCACTGGTCCAATTCTGCTGAAATGTTACACAAATATCCTATACCAGTGGCTTGAAGGGGCCATAGCCCCTAACCTTGCTCCAATATTCTGTCCCATATGTCAGTACAAACACGTCAGTTCGTAACCAAAAAATACACTTTATCACATGTTTTAATGCAAACAAAGAAGACGTTTTTAATTTCTTATGGGATATGTTTTACGTTATTTCTTGTTTGCTGGTAACTTTTTAGAAATACTGCTATTTTTCCCTAGTCCCTAGTCCCGTTGCAAAGCACGGGCATAGCAGCTAGTTTATTGTAAAAATACTATGCACTACCTCAGTCTGTTGAAACTCAATATCATTAATTCAAAATTTAGATATAAGTTATTGTTAGTGAATTTCCTATGGAAAGTGAACTATTAGCATGACCCGCACGGTGAAACTTAAGCCCGGGACCACCATAGAAGTTCCTAACGTGACCCCCTGAACACGTTTTTGGGGGTCGTTCAAAATTTTATATACATATATAGACATATATATACATACATATATATATATATATATATATATATATATATATATATATATATAGACATATATATATATGTGTGTTTGCACTCTAGCGGTCGCAATTTTTGTCCGATTTACTTCAAATTTGGTAAGGACGTTCCTTTCTGTAATCAGTTGGACAAGTTCGTTGGGCAAAACAATCGGAAAACTCTAAACCCCTTTTTTGGGGGATTAATCTTTCAAATTTCGAGTTTTTGGGCCCAAAAATGGTCATAAAAGCCCCAGATGTAAAATAAATTCGTGTAAAAAGATGGAAATTAGAGAGGCGAAAGTGTTAAGCCCTCTCTCGTCATTCTAGCATAAATATTTACCGAGTTATTAAAGAAAATGTGTGTTGACTAAACACAGTTCGTTGTCTTATGGGGGTTTTACACGAGAAAAGCCTGTTATTCCTTTGTTAGAGTACTTTTATCATCCCCAGCAACCTCACACCTACTTTCAAGCCTGTCTGGACCTTCTCCTAACCTTATATTGGGCAAAATTGTATTCCCAGCTTTGCAAGTAAATGAAACCAGGCGTATGAGAACAGCCAAAAAGTCAATGTTTTCAGATTTCAATAAAAATTGGACAAATGTATGTTTTTACACTGATTTTGAGTTTTAAAAGTTTTTATTTGGAAATTCACTTTCCTCACGGCAGCGTGCTGCGTGCGAACTCGTTATCTTATAGTTTTATATTTCATGATGTTTGTTGTATGTTTTAATCATTCAAACTAAACACTTTTAAAACCCAAGGTTCCATACGACTGAAAAATGTAGACTATTATTGTTAGCTGTAACCGATGTCGTTAGAGACACATATTTTCTGTGAATACATGTTTCAGGTCCGTAAAGTAGGTTTCCAATGTAGTAGTTGTAGTAGGTTTACGATAGAAGGTTTATATTAGGAGGTTATCCCGGGCATTGTAGGTATAATAGGTTTATAGTAGGTTAACCCGTAAAGTAGGAGGAGGTTTATTGGAGGGTAACCCGTATAGTAGGTTTAAAGTAGGTTATCCCGAATATGAGGTTTATAGTAGTTTATCCCGTATAGTAGGGTAGTAGGTTTATATGAGGTTATCCCGGGCATTGTAGGTATAATAGGTTCATAGTAGGTTAACCCGTAAAGTAGGAGGAGGTTTATTGGAGGGTAACCCGTATAGTAGGTTTAAAGTAGGTTATCCCGAATATGAGGTTTATAGTAGTTTATCCCGTAGTAGGGTAGTAGGTTTATATGAGGTTATCCCGGGCATTGTAGGTATAATAGGTTTATAGTAGGTTAACCCGTAAAGTAGGAGTAGGTTTATTGGAGGGTAACCCGTATAGTAGGTTTAAAGTAGGTTATCCCGAATATGAGGTTTATAGTAGTTTATCCCGTAGTAGGGTAGTAGGTTTATATGAGGTTATCCCGGGCATTGTAGGTATAATAGGTTTATAGTAGGTTAACCCGTAAAGTAGGAGTAGGTTTATTGGAGGGTAACCCGTATAGTAGGTTTAAAGTAGGTTATCCCGAATATGAGGTTTATAGTAGTTTATCCCGTAGTAGGGTAGTAGGTTTATATGAGGTTATCCCGGGCATTGTAGGTATAATAGGTTTATAGTAGGTTAACCCGTAAAGTAGGAGTAGGTTTATTGGAGGGTAACCCGTATAGTAGGTTTAAAGTAGGTTATCCCGAATATGAGGTTTATAGTAGTTTATCCCGTGTAGTAGGGTAGTAGGTTTATATGAGGTTATCCCGTATAAGAGATTCAAATTCAAATTCAAAATCTCTTTATTCAGTGAAGTACGTATGTACAATGAATGGTGTCAGTAGCTTACCAAGCTAACTAGCTTATAATTATGTTAGTCCTACTATACATATATATTTATGGTAGTTTATCCCGTATAGTAGGTTTATAGCAGGTTATCCTGTATTACAGATTTGTAGTAGGTTATCCCCAATCGAGGTACAATAGCATTATAGTAGGTTATCCCGTATAATAGGTGCAGTAGTCACTGATAACGCTTTTGGCAGTTGCATTATGCCTTTCACTTTTTATTTTCACCTAATCGTTTTAATCCACTTCAGACATCTTCATCGGTGGGAAGGTTATATAAACAAAAGGGTTATCCCGTATAATAGGTGCAGTAGTCACTGATAACGCTTTTGGCAGTTGCATTATGCCTTTCACTTTTTATTTTCACCTAATCGTTTTAATCCACCTCAGATATCTTCATCGGTGGGAAGGTTATATAAACAAAAGGGTTATCCCGTATAATAGGTGCAGTAGTCACTGATAACGCTTTTGGCAGTTGCATTATGCCTTTCACTTTTTATTTTCACCTAATCGTTTTAATCCACCTCAGATATCTTCATCGGTGGGAAGGTTATATAAACAAAAGGGTTATCCCGTATAATAGGTGCAGTAGTCACTGATAACGCTTTTGGCAGTTGCATTATGCCTTTCACTTTTTATTTTCACCTAATCGTTTTAATCCACTTCAGACATCTTCATCGGTGGGAAGGTTATATAAACAAAAGGGTTATCCCGTATAATAGGTGCAGTAGTCACTGATAACGCTTTTGGCAGTTGCATTATGCCTTTCACTTTTTATTTTCACCTAATCGTTTTAATCCACTTCAGACATCTTCATCGGTGGGAAGGTTATATAAACAAAAGGGTTATCCCGTATAGTAAGACAGTAGGGTTACAGCATGTTATCCCGCGTGGCCAGCACCACTCGCACTGAAGTTGCTCTATATTGTTATTGCGATGAGCAAGCGTAAAATTATTCAATTAATTATTTCAACCACTTTTTATTACATTACAAGCTGTTATCCGCAGGCTTCGCCCCGCGAATGATTTATAAAATCTATGACAGTTGTGTTCTGCATTCTGTGAATAGCCCGTGGAACTACTACGAATCAAGATCAGATGTTTGTATTTTCATCAGCTCACAAAAAAATGAATGCCCATAATGAATACATGGGAAGTTTGAACCCCCGTGGGGCAAAGCCCAATAGGATTTTCGCAACTTTAATATGCCTAAATGTTACTCAGGACTATCAAGTACCTCTCTACTAAATTTCAGCTCAATCAGTCCAGTTATAATGTGATTGAGCCACAAATATGAATACCTAAACAAACAAACTTACAAACTTGAACAAGCTCTTTTCTCTTTGATAGCTGAAGTTACTCTTTGACATTTGACATTCACACCGTTCTGCCTTACTTTGTACCTATTCCCTCCAATGCCAGGAGGCGTTACTGCTTTGTACCAACTAGTCTAATAGTGTACATTACACCTGTCGATACCTTCAGATACTTCCGCCGCTGTCAGTATTGGTGCTGTAATTAACAGTTTAAACTCGGGCAGAAATGTTCCCGTTTCCTTTTCCGAGAAACCTTCACAGAACCGCCAAAGAGGTAAAGCATCGTTCGCAGGTTGTTATTACCGGGGAAGGGAAGCATTGCCCCATAGCGGCCAGCTGAACACGCAGGGAAATAGGCGGTGGTCTCGTGTGTTGGCGTTTTGACATTAATTAAACTATATTAATTACGTATTCATTACAGTAATAAATAGTCATAACAAACTCCAAATATATTTTCCCCCTTCCTCAAGATCTGTTCGAACACTTAACACTTATGATAACACGTCCTTCATGAAAACATCACATTCGAACACATTAAAGTTGTCCTTTTGACGTTGAGTGAAGATTAAACGGGTTTATAATTTTATGTTTTGTTTAGCGTCATACTTTTATGGGTTTACTATTTCTGCCAACAGGGCTTAAAACATTACAGTTTTTTAAAATCTAATACCAACAACCCTAGTAGAAATGCAATAAGTTTTCTTCGGTTTATACTGAGTAAAGTTATCAAAGAGGAGAACATTTTAGTTACAGGACCGAGCTTAGTTCGTAGAAATAGCTTAATCCTATACTTTAATATGAGTAAGGTTTGCTTGCTTGCTTGCGTGCTTGCTTGCTTGCTTGCGACACGGATCTCAAAAACGGCTCCAACGATTTCCTTCAAATGTTCGAAATAACTAATTTCTGGGATAAAAATAAGTTCTAGACAGGCCTCATCCCTAGGAAAAATCAAATAATGTAAAAAAAACTAAAATGAAAAGTTAAAAAAATTAACATTGGGCTTATGGAGTTTCAAATCAAAACAAAAGAATTGTAACAGCTGTTCATAATCAACCAGGGAACTGTCAAAGTAATACTCATGTTGTTTATGATTATTAACATGTGGTTTCCTGAGAGCAGAGATTAAAAGATTTGAGTTAAGATTACATATATAGGGTAGTAAAATAAATCAAAGGGACATTGAGGTATAAATAATAACTGGAGGGACCTTAAAAATGCAGAAAAGAGGCAAATGAATAATACAAATCTGATTATCAGTAGGGGGAAATGGTGAAATATTACTCCGAGTCATCTAAACAACCTGACTGGCCTTCCCCCGAGCAAAGCTCGGCCCCCCAGGTACTTGTTTAGGTAAATAGCTCGTATTTTTACCTTAGCCTCCCTTGTGAATTGTATTATTTTTTATTAGGTATTTAACATTGAACTAGTGGCTTACAGGGGCTATAGCCCCTAACAAATGGTTTTTGTGTAAGTGGATACAGCTGATCATTAGTTCATTTGCTTATCAATAAAAACACTGTAGTGATATTTCCATACAAAAATCATTGGATCTTTGAAGTCCAGTGGGGTGAAGCCACGTAATTTTTGACATTTCTGATATTTTTCCCACCGTCCTTGGCCATCAAGATTTAAAATTAATCGTCATAACCCAACCTAACTTCTTCCTAGCTCGAGATATTTCGTGGGGATAGATTCGCTTACAGAATTAAATATATAGATTTGTTGGGAGTAACTCAAGGTAAACAAATTCCTGGCTATTCGTCCAAAAATTAAGTAACATTTTTAGCGAATTTCCCCTATAGGGAAGAAGCTATTACCGTAGTCGGCATGGTAAGACCTAGGCCCGGGACCATGATAACTTTTCGTTTTGAGGCCCCCAGACCCCAAAAACACCATTTGTTCGACACTGTATATATATATATATATATATATATATATATATATATATATATATATATGTGTCCGTGAGCACGATAACTCTCGTAAAAATGATCCGATTTTGATGAAATTTGGTATAAACGTGTAAAGCAACATTTATGACTTAAAGCTCGAAAACCAGCCAGATCGCTCTACCCGAAAGGGTATTTTTGGGGGGTTTTGTACCCCAAAAATGAGTTTTTTGAATTTTTCACATATAATTTTTGAAATATTCAAATTTTAGTTTTCACCATTGGATTCAGCTTAAAAAAAACACAATTTGGTATTTTGATCATTTCTCTACGTTAATTGGTTACCGAGATATTGAAAGTGCTAAACACAGTACGTTGTCTAATGTTATTCTTATGGAGGAAAAGAAAAATTGTATATCTCGCTTATTTATGAACGTATACTGACAAAACTTGGTATATGGCTTCATCTGGTTATGGTCTATTGATATTTGCTCAAAAAAAAAAAATTTGTCAAAGGATCCCGTAGCAGCAAACCTGCGTACTCATCCCCATGTTATTCTTATGGATAATAATTAAATGCTATGTCTCCCTTAATTATGAACATAAATTAATAAAAACTGGTATATGACTTCACCTACTTCAGTTATATTGATATTAGCATAAAAACCCATTTGTTGTGTTCCTTGTTGCAGCAAACCTGCGTACTCAGCCCCAATGTTATTCTTATGGAGAATAATTAAAATTGTACGTATCGCTTATTTGTGAATATATTTTTATGAAACTTGGTAAGTGGCTTTATGTAGTATTAAGACATTTATATCTCCATTGGAAATTCGCTGAGTACGCAGGTTTGCTGCTACGGGGGTATTTAATTCTTGCGATGACATCGTGAACAGTAATTGTTTACATAACAAAGTTTCACTCAGCATTATAGAGAAGCAGTGTTCAGCAGCTTCTAATCTTTGATTGGTAATTACATACAGAGTGTATCCGAACTCTTTGTTCAAAACAAACAATAAACTGCATATAAATTTTACTGACTCTTATCTGTTTTGTTGCAGTCAGCAAATCTATTAAATATTGTAGTGCTTCGAAAATTGCACTGTTGTGATACATATTTACTTTATTGTCTGATAAGGATAATTGTTAATTTATATGTATCCCAGTGCCTTAGCGATGAGTACTTATTTATGAAATACTCCCCCTGCAATTAGGTTTTGCCTGTAGGCGTAGTAATTTCAAGATATATTTTTCACTTTATGGTGTTTTTCATATATGTTTGTATTTAATATAGCATAGGTTCCAGATGGCTGCATGATTTTGTATACATTGAATTTATTTATTTCTGCAATTAACACATTATTTTTATTTTATTTTAGATATAAGTGTATATCTAAAAGGGTTAGATTCGTGTCTGTCGGTCTGATGTAAGATTAAAAATGTTTTTTCACCACACTACGCTGTAATCACCTGTTTTCGAAACGTCATTTGAATACCGAAAGTAGAGTTTTTCCGCCCAAGGGCCGAAAATTTTCGGCCCTAGGGCCGAAAGTCAGCTGATCTATTTAGCCAGTGTTGCCAACTTGTTTTCAAGCGTACACAACGTTACCTGGTTAATACGTGCATACTATTTCGTGTTCTTTGGTTGAAACAATGGAACAAATAACAATAATAAAATTCAAAACATTGTACTATCGATGATTTGTTTATTGGTTAACTGTTTTTAGTCCAAGATTGCATGAAGCTGCTCGTGTTTTATGACCGATCACATTTAGCCCCCGTTAATAACTGTAGTATGGTGAAAAATAGCGTTCACACCTCTGCCGAAAGGGTTTTGCATAGCCCTCGAACGATTTATGACCTCGACTTCGTCTCGGTCATAAAACACGATCTCGGGCCAGCAAAACCCCACTTTCGGCCCTTGGTGCGAAATATACTATTATAACTCAGTGTTCATTTAACATAGAAACTTACAATCTGGCTGGCGTTTGCATTATGGTGGTAGCTGCAGTACAGTAGTGGTGGTGGTGTGCAGTTTCAGATGTGGGCGGCGCCGTGGCTGGCGGTGGCGTGGGCGGCTCTACTGGCCGTGGTCGCAGCGAGGCCTAGCCCCACCATCAACGACCAGTCAGTCCGAGGATACCTCACCGAGGTAAGGGTAAACACACAGACAGCGTGGCGTGGTCGGCAGTCACTCAACGATTCGCGGTTCTACCTGCTCCTCCCATAAGGCCAATGTTAACTTTCAAAACCCTTCCTCAACGGATTATCCGAAATCGTTGATTTATCTGCTGTATATCTATAAATACGAACACCAACCATCCCCCGGCCAAACCTCTACACCTACAATCACGAAATTTTGCACGTAAACTCTGTCCACAACGTAGATACATAAGAACGGATTTTAAGAAATTCCTATAGGGCTCCGTCCCACGAGGAGTCAAAATTTGTTATTCTTACGGACATTCATTTTGGTTTAAGCTGATGAAAATTCAAACAGCTGATCATGATTCGAGGTAGTTCTACGGGTTAACCACAGAATGCAGTACACACCACAAGTTTTATTTCCGGGTGAAACCAGGTACGATGGCAGCCCGTGTTAATTGTAAAGGGGGGGAAATATATAGCGATAACAGGGAAAGAAGGGAATGATAGGACTCAGGCCTACCTTACCTGGTTGAAAGATTTCCCCATAAATTAACTATTTTGTTGTAAATTCCAATACATTATTAAACATTGTCATGAAATAAATATCATTATTATTATATAAGCAGAACTTCGAATAACAAATAGTTAACTCATAAAAAATCGAATAAAAATAAAAATTGAATACTAGTTGCTATCGTACCCACGCGGTTTCACCTCAAGATCTTGGTTTCATCCGGTTATAAAACCTGTGGTGTGTGCTTAATTCTGTGGTTAACCTGTGGAACTACTACGAATCATGATCAGCTGTTTAAATTTTTATCAGCTCAAACCAAGATGAATGTCCATAAGAATAACACTGGATTGGAACTTTGACTTCCGGTGCGACGGAGCCCTATGGTAATTTCTTAAAATCCTTTCTTAGTGATTATCTACGTTAAGAAAAGAGTATACGTGTCAAATTCCGTGGTTTTGGGCGTATAGGTTGGCTTGGGGAGTGATCGGGTTTTCCTATTTATAGATATAGATTTTAGAATTTTTAAACTATTATTATTTATTATTTCGAAATCTTGTTCATTGAAATCACTAGATACATTTTTCTCTTTAAAGTAAATCACAAATCACAGGGCTTTTAAAAGATGAAGTTCAGTTATTTATGTATATTTTTACATTGACAAATAATGAATTATTCTACTTTATTTGATGAATTAACGTTGGTCTTATGGGGGAAGCTGGTAGAAATGCCAAAAGTTTCGTGACTGATGCCACACTTAATAACCTTACATGACCATCAACAACCCCCAGTCAATGAGTTTTGTCTCATATAAGTAATCAGGAAGCGCAATTCCCCGATCGTCTAAGAACTTTAAATCAGTAGCTTATTAGTAGCTAAAGGTTTAAACCTTTTTAGGTAATAAAGCAAATGTATTTTGAATACTTGTACATACCTTAAAAGTGGAAATTTAATTGATGCTAAGTGTAAAGGGAGGCTTAACACGTTTGGAAAGCTTGTTGGACACTGCAAACATGTAGACTCGGTCAATTGAGTCTCGAGTCAATTTATTGAACAAATATGGGAATAAATACAATGGAGTGTATTTTTCGGACATTTTCCATTAATTATTAGTAAAAACAAAGTTTCACGACGTTTCGGGATCTGGAATCTGATCCCGTCTTCAGGTGGAAAGAATACCTAGAACATAGGCAAGCTGGACAAATCCGTCTCGCCTGAGCATCCGCCGTGTGCACTTGTCTACTAGTGTTGTCTCGTTTGATTTTTTGGATGCTGACTTGTGTTCATTGTAGTTTAATTTAGAATTTAGTTTTTCTGCTTTTCCATTGCTCTGTTTTAGTTTTACAGTGTTTTTTCCAGCTTGCCTGGATTGTGCCACTAATTTTGTTATGTTCTAGTATTCTTTCATCTGAAGACGGGATCAGATTCCAGATCCCGAAACGTCGTGAAACTTTGTTTTTACTAATAAGTGATTAAAAATGTCCATAAAAATTCCTTGAATAACATAAACTTGCCATCACCAACAATGAATTTTAAACAACGGAGGGTCGTTGAACTGACAACGAAAATGACTGGTTAGTAAACAAACAGCGCAGTGCGACGACTGAAAACTGATCAGCTTCACTCAACTTGACAGCGATCACCCGCACCTGTCGTCACGATGAAAGTAGCTGTTTGTCTCAAGCATACAAGCTCATCGTGTACTCTGTGGGGTTTCAAACCCATGTCAACTGTTTTATACATACATCTCTCTATTTTCATAACTCGGTCCTATATTATTAACAGCATTTATTGATTTTTTCGGCGATTTTAGACCTCTAAAACTATTAATGTTCTTACATGTTTGGTATCAATCGAAAGCCCTTACCCTCAAGATGTGACTTTTGGGGGTTTGAAAATCATCTACATTCAGGGTCTTTTAAACTTCCAATGTTAATCTTATGGAGTTACATTTTATTTTAGAATAGCTGACTACAGTATAATGTAAAAGTTTCAAAACACTTCACTCGTGCGCGGATCACTAAGATCACTCAAAACACTTGACTATATCTCCGTTCGAAAAACGGGACATCAGCTAGTAGTTATAAATACCCCCGTCGCAGCAAACCTGCGTACTCAGCGAATTTCCTATGAATTAATATATTTCTTACTACCACATAAAGCCACTTACCAAGTTTCATAAAAAATACTTAAATAAATAAGTGATATATAGCATTTTATTATAAGAATAACATTAGGGCTGAGAACGCAGGTTTGCTGCAACGAGGAAGATAAAAATGCGTGTTTTTTGTAATTATCAATATAACTCAACCAGGTGAAGCTATATACCAATTTTTCATGATTTATGTTCATAAGGGAGATATAAAGCTTTCCGTATTCTCCATAAGAATAACATTAGGGATGAGAATGCAGGTTTGCTGCTAAGAGGATAATCAAAAAAAATCAATTTTTGTGGAAATATCAATATACCAGTACTAGGAGAAGCCACCTACCAAGTTTCATCAATATACATTCATAAATAATCGAGATATCAAATTTTATTTATTCTCCATAAGGATAACATTGGACAACGTACTGTATTTAGCACTTTGAATATCACGGCAACAGTTGGACGTAGAATCACAATTTAAACACCAAAATGATTGTTTTATAGAGCTAAACTGATTGGTAAAAGCAAATGTGAAGTTTACATAGAAATGAACTGAGGAAAAGCCAAAAACCTTTTTCCCATAAGATTAACATGGGAGATTTTATGAGCAGGTTTTTTTGGATTTTCTCCGTAACCACTTAACCTAGGTTAATAATTCAAAATACCATATTAATTTTTTTTAAGCTCTATAACATGGTCAAAACCAAAATTACGTTTTTTAAAAATTTTAGGGTGAAAAATGCAAAAAACTGATTTTTGGAAAATTTGAAACCCCCATAAACCCCCCTTCATGTGGTCCGATTTTTTTGGTTTTCGAACTTAAAGTCATGAATGTCACTTTACACATTTGAGCCAAATTTAATCGAAATCGGACGTTTTTTACTCAAGTTATCGCGGTAACAGACACACACACACACACACACACACACACACACACACACACATATATATATATATATATATATATATATATATATATATATATATATATATATATATCAATAACTTACCAATATATCAATATCAATATCTTATGTATATATAGATATATCAATATATACATATATATAAATTTGAACGAATAGTGTTTTTGGCATCTGGGGACCTCAAAACAAAAAGTTATCATGGTCTCGGGCTTAAGTCTTACCATGAGACCTACGTTAATAGATTCTTCCCTATAGGGGAAATTCGCTAAATTCTTCCCTATAGGGGAAATTCGCTAAAAATGTTTTATCTATATCTATAAATACGAAAAACCGATAATCCTCCAGGCCAAACCTCTAAACTTGCAACCACGAAATTCGGCACGTACACCCTTTCCATGACGTAGGTAACCACTAAGAAAGGATTTTAAGAAATCCCCATAGGGCTCTACGCACGGGGAGTCAAAGTTCCAATGCAGTGTTCAATTTATTTTGAGCTGGTAAAAATTCAAACAGCTGATCATGATTCGTAGTAGTTCCACGGGTCAACCACAGAATGCAGCAAACACCACAGGTTTTATTCCTGGGTGAAACCGGGTACGATCGCAGCTAGTTTCGTGTATTAGGTAAAATATTACTGACTTTGACTCCCCAAGTTGTGTCCACTTTAATACATTTGGATCACAGCCTGTTTTTGGTCTAGATATGCGATGCACTTTATTACAATTGAAATGAAAGCCTTTGAGTTCACGAGTGAGTTTTACGATTTTTGTATATAACGGTTATCAATATATTAATACGGTAGAGATTTTTCTTCACAATCATAACTCGATAACGGCTGGACGGATTTTAACGTTTGAGGTGCCAAATTAAAGGTATTTTTACGTATATTTGCCAATACGTCTCAGAATTTTAAGAAGGGACATCACTTAAACGCAGTGAAAGGCTGAATTTTCGGAACAGTGGCGCTACCCGACGGTGGAAGTCTAAACTACGTGTTGATTGAAAGTACGTTGTTATCATCCGTATTAATATCAGATGTTTTGTTATTTTTGTTTACAACTGAATAAACCTTTCGCTGGGTACAAACTTGCTCGGATTCGAGCAACAGGACAACTAGTACGTTATAATATAAAAAATCTATATTTTATCTGTATAAATGAGCCATCCAAAAATCAATAGTTGTGTAGTTTTAAAGACTGCTACACGTTTTAAAGAAGACACAATACTCCGTTTCTCATTACGTAAAAACAGAAGCACAACTCAACAATTTAATTGTATATATACTTTAAGTAAAAAAGTTATGGAAGTTAAAAATCTTTCTTGGTTGAAGTATATGAAATGCTAATGGAAATGTTTTAACCAATACACAACACAATTGTTTTACAGCAGCGGTTTCTTGGAACACTTAGGAAGTTCCTGAAATGTTGTGATCCCAACCGTGGTTTGACCGATCACAAAATCAACATTTCCCAGCAATCTCAGACAAGTGGCCAAGTTGTTTTCAGGGTGTAAAAACACAGTGATTTTATGGGCTTCAAATGATTAGTTGGTAACCAAATGGATTTCACAGGTCGAAAAATCTACAGACCCTTCCCTGCAAGTTATTAAACTGTTGAAGAGACAATAAGTTATATTAATAATAATAATAAAAAATCGAAGCCGTTATACAATGCGTGCTATTGGTTTATCTTTGGATCAATTCGAACCAACTTCAGATTCTAATTAATGTAAGAATGTCACTGTTTTTAATGTTATAAAACAACTTTGCAAAATTTAAGTTCAACAAACTCTAAGGTCAGGTCTTATGGGCGAAGGTTAACCAAATGTCAGTGAACACAGTGTATTCATTGGGTGATGCGTGTACTTGCCGCGAACACTATTTTTGAGTGCAGAACTTCGTCTATAATGCTCCAAGCGGAAAAAAGTGTCTGAATGGTTAACCTTAAACCAAACCTGACCCTCTTAGAACCGCTTTCCCTATGTGCAGTTTAACTTAAACTTGGGTTTAAACTTAAGTAAATGAGAAATACCGCTTTCCCAATGTGTTATGGATAATTTAAACCTGGTTTATCAGGATAAATAAAATACGTCTTACGACACTATAAAGTATATTTATACTTATACTGTACTCACATACGAGACGTTAAAATATACACAAAAGATGGTACAAAGTGATCGATTTCAACCAGTTGCACCAATTATCATCAGGCCCAATCAGACCGACGAACAAAGTAACAAAGTAACTATGGTTGAAATCGATCGCCTTGTACCATCTTTTGTGTATATTTTACCGTCTTGTATGTAAGTACAGTATAAGTGTAAATATACTTATAGTGTTATAAGACATATTTTATTTATCCTGCTTAGTTGTAACAACACGTATCATGCTAAAAAGAATATATACCTGGTTTATGTTAAACCTAAAGAGAACACCGTTTAATGATGTTACTCTGTGATAACACAATCTTAAATCCTTTGTGATAAATAATTGTTTCCAGTTTAACTTGAAGGTAATTAAACAAAAAAAATCATATGCAAATGATGCGAACTTGATATTTCATGGATTAAACTGAACTGGCTGAATCAAGTTTTGGGCTTAAGGAATTACGCCTTAATGTCAAGTTCAAAATGACCCCAGGTTTAGTTTAAACTTGAGTTTGTGTTTGTGATAGATAGTAACTTTTCCATTTAATAAACTCTGGCTATGTGTCTGTTAGTAGTTATGTTTAAATTGTTTAAACATCTGCCCAAGTAATAAGTAACGGGAAAACAACATTATAGGAATAATAGTAACGGTAGTTAACAACATGCATTTCTAAATCAAAAATACACTTTCCCTAACTCGCCCATCAATTACCAGCCCATTTTAGCGAATTTCCCCTATAGGGAAGAAGCTATTACCGTAGGTCTCATGGTAAGACTTAAGCCCGAGACCATGATAACTTTTTGTTTTGAGGTCCCCAGATGTCCAAAACACTATTCGTTCAAATTATATATATATATATATATATATACCGTGAATATATATATATATATATATATATATATATATATATATATATATATATATATACTGTGTCCGTGAATGCGATAACTTGAGTAAAAAACGTCCGGTTTCGATGAAATTTGGCTAAAATGTGTAAACTGACATTTATGACTTTAAGTTCGAAAACCAGAAAAATCGGACTATGGGAAGGGGGGTTTATGGGGGTTTTAAATTTTCCAAAAATCAGTTTTTTGCATTTTTTACCCTAAAATTTTTAAAACACTTAATTTAGGTTTAGACCATGTTATAGAGCTTAAAAAAACAAATAATATGGTATTTTGAATTATTAACCTAGGTTAAGTGGTTGCGGAAAAAATCCAAAAAACATGCTCATAAAATCTCCCATGTTAATCTTATGGGAAAAAGGTTTTTGGCTTTTCCTCAGTTAATTTTACTTTAAACTTCACATTTTCTTTTACCAATCACTTCAGCTCCACAAAACAATCATTTTGGTGTTTAAATTGTGATTCTACGTCAAACCGTTGCAGAGATATTCAAAGTGCTAAACACAGTACGTTGTCCAATGTTATCCTTATGGAGAATAAATAAAATTTGATATCTTGATTATTTATGAATGTATATTGATGAAATTTGGTATGTGGCTTCATGTTGTACTGGTATATTGATAATTTCACAAAAAATAAATGTTTTGTTGATTGTCCCCGTAGCAGCTAACCTGCATACTCAGCCCTAATGTTATTCTTATGGAGAATAAGTAAAGTTTTATATCTCCCTTAATTATGAACATAAATTAATAAAACATGGCAAGTAGCTTCACCTGGTTCAGTTACATTGATAATTGCATAAAAACTCATTTCTTATCTTCCTCGTTGCAGCAAACCTGCGCACTCAGTCCTAATGTTATTCTTATGGGGAATAAATAAAATGTAATAAATCACTTACTATGAATGGATTTTTGTCAAACTTGGTTATTGGCTTTATGTACTAGTGAGAAACATATCAATGCATTGGAAATTCGCTGAGTACGCAGGTTTGCTGCGACGGGGGGGTATTATTGTATTATTTGCCACTTTGCCAATCAATACGATTTCTACAGACTGACATTGATTGTCCTAGTTTTTATCGTCGTTCGATCTGATCTATATAATTAGCCATCCACTGATAACATCTGCCACTTTCTTCCTCTTAGAAGTGAAGACTCAATTGCAAGTCATAGTTCAGCAATCACACGTCTGATGTTGATGGTTGATATAGACCAGTCCTCCAGAGATTGACGTCAGAAAGCCAACATGCAGTGCAATCTCTCCTAGTCTTAGTTCATGTTGTTTCTTACTCAGTTTCTCTATTCTTTTTACCTTCATTAATATTTCTATTCTATTTCTTTCTGCCTTCAATATTTTCCGGGAACACAAGTAGCTTAAAACATAAGTTCTTTGGAAAACGTTCTGTATTAATCAAAAATATCTTGTTTTGAAAATTGAAGCTAATGCAGGTAAATCTTGCACAACTATCAAAATCTGAAACCTTTTTACTAACAACATTCATTAATTTATTTACCTACGCTATAATAGCAGACAACTGAGTTGCTTGTTGGGCTGTAGCCAATAGCATTGTTGTACGCTGCCATTGTTGCCATTTTGCTATATAAAATTATAACTAGAATAAGAATAAGAATAATTTATATTCTCCAAAAATATTACATTTTTGTACACTTTCCAATTTTGCACATACAAAATAATAGTCTAAAAATGCCCATTCTTCTAGCAAAAAATAAATAAAAAAGTCCACAAAATGTTCATATTCAGACTGACTTAAAAATACAACAATACAGATTAATGTATAGATTATCAAGACTAAAAAATAAAAGGTTGTACATTTTTGTTGTGCATAAAACTAAAGAGAAAATGTAGGGCCTCCAAGGCAAAGCCTGTTAGGAGGTTCCTTTCCTTTAAATTATCAAAATAAAATACGGCGATCAGACAGAATTGAAAATTTATAGAATAAAATATAGCGATCCCTTAAGTATTTGTGCCATAAATTTTACTAATCCAAAAAAATACATACAAAACTACTTCAACAATTAACAATGACTAAACTATGGTTTGATCTTCAAACCGCATACCGCACTTTGCTACCAGGCGGCTCATGGCACCAGCAATGTTATTCCGATCAGCTGATGTGGAGTTTTGGCAATGCAGCACGTCTACTATTGGCTGATTTTGGTTGATAGCCCAGCAAACCACGCCCTCAACTGACAACTTAATTGTCCGCTATTATAGTCACATCAAGTGGAAAGCCTCTGCAGCTCTATTCATTACTATCACTGTTATTTCTCTCCGTTCAGAGGACCTGTTGGTGGAACGAGATCTGCAAGGAAGAGTTCCAGACCCAGTTCCGTTGCAAGTGTCCCCAGTGGAGCTTTTGCCGCAGTCCCGGGCGCTACTGCAACCAGTTTTGTTGAGATTTTTAACCTGTTATTTATCTGTTCAGAGGACCTGTTGGTGGAACGAGATCTGCAAGGAGGAGTTCCAGACCCAGTTCCGTTGCAAGTGCCCCCAGTGGAGCTTTTGCCGCAGTCCCGGGCGCTACTACAACGCCTACTGCACCATGACGGGCACTGGCTACATCTGGACCCAACCTGAGAGGAGCTGGAGGCTGTGAAGGAGGTCCTACGCCCGACAATCAATGATGATCATTTGTGTCATTTTATTGGGTTGCTTTATGAAGGCAATAATAGTTTTTCTTTTTTAACATATTAATGCATCAGTTGCTCTCTGAATCGCAATTATTTATCAAACATTAATCAGATTTTGACAACATCTGGTGGAACAAAGCAATTTTTTAAAACAAAAGTACCTATACATTCACAGATTGTACATATCCAATGTGGTAACTTCAGACAATTCAGCTGAAACAACAGTTTCCATCCCGGGTGTGAACTACAGTTCATACCGTAGATTTTCCGTGGTGGGGGTGCTGTTACAAATTTAACTAGTAAATCTAATTGGTATATAGGATCACCATTGAGAACAAATCGCTTAGGTCTAGATGGTATATTATTTTTGATTAGGCATATTTTTTCCAGTAAAGTATATTACACACCTAACATCGAACAAATCACATAAAATGTATATCCCTTGTATAACTTGTATTTCTTAAATGTTTATGTGTAAAGATATTATACGGTAAGTCTTTGTGTCACTTTGGTTCAGCTATTACTGCATTATAGTGGCAGAGGTATTTTCAGTACAATAAATAACGTATCTTATTGCTCAATTATACATTGTTTAGGCAGTACAGGAGAATAGAAGACGAAAAATCAAATACAACTAATAGATTTTAGAAGAAACATATAAAATTTAAAAAAAACAAGAAGCAAAGATTGATAATTTTTTTATTATAAATAATATTATTAAATTTAATTTTAGCTTTCTGTATATCTGTCTTGTCAATTTGTATCACCCTGAATATTGATTTAAGGACGAATAACCTATTTAACAAAATAAAAATAATCAAACTGCAAAACTTAACTGGAGAATAAGCTACAAAGAACTTAACTATGGAATTGTTGTTATTGAATGTTGTAAAATAAAGATATTTGTTCACTATTGTATTTGTTTATTTCCAAAACACAATAATGTTAATACCCCCGTCGCAGCAAACCTGCATACTCAGCGAATTTCCAATGGAGATATAAATGTCTTGATACTACATAAAGCCACTTACCAAGTTTCATAAAAATGTATTCACAAATAAGCGATATATACAATTTTAATTATTCTCCATAAGAATAACATTGGGGCTGAGTACGCAGGTTTGCTGCAACAAGGAACATAAAAAATGGGTTTTTATGCTAATATCAATATAACTCAACTAGGTGAAGTCGTATACCAGTTTTTATTCATTTATGTTCATAATTAAGGGAGACAGAGCATTTAATTATTATCCATAAGAATAACATGGGGGCTGAGTAAGCAGGTTTGCTGCTACGGGAGAATTATGCAAAAACAATTTTTGGAGCAAATATCAATAGACCTCAATGAGATGAAGCTGTATACCAAGTTTTGTCAGTATACGTTCATAAATAAGCGAGATAAAAAAATTTTCTTTTCCTCCATAAGAATAACATTAGACAACGTACTGTGTTTAGCACTTTCAATATCTCGGTAACCAATTGACGTAGAGGAATGATCGAAATACCAAATTGTGTGTTTTTTTAAGCTGAATCGAATGGTCAAAACTAAAATTTAACTTTTTCAAAAATTATATGTAAAAAATTCAAAAAACCCATTTTTGGGGTACAAAACCCCCCCAAAATACCCCTTCGGGTAGGTCGATCTGTCTGGTTTTCGAACTTAAAGTCATAAATGCTGCTTTACATGTTTATACCAAATTTCGTCAAAACCGGATCATTTTTACGAGAGTTATCGTGCTCACGGACACACACACACATATATATATATATATATATATATATATATATATATATATATATATATATACAGTATCGAACGAATGGTGTTTTTGGGGTCTGGGGACCTCAAAACGAAAAGTTATCATGGTCCCGGGCCTAGGTCTTACCATGCCGACTACGGTAATAGCTTCTTCCCTATAGGGGAAATTCGCTAAAAGGTGTTTGTCAAATCGATACAGGGAGCATTAGATAGCAAGCGTCACATCAAACTTTCTTGATATGAAAAATAACAAAATACATTAGACCACCAGACAATCGCACATTCAGACGTACATCGCTGCCTCACTTACGTTTTTGCAGGGGTAAACGTAGGTTGCCCAAATTGGATTTTATAGGTCATTTCAGAACACCTACATGAACATTACTCATTATGTTTATGCATTAGGCATGGCATTAGGTTTATGTTTATTGTGTTATTGAAGTGCCGTTCTTTAGACGGAAACACGACATTGATTGTAATATTAAGAATTCAACTTAAATTCTTCACTTCAACAGCTGCCGACCCTCGCGGGAGCCTAATGAGTGGGCTCCCGCCACACAACATTTTGGTTTATACACCGGCTTCTCCGATAAGGCCAACAACTTTCGAATTCCGTCCCTTCTCAAAGTACTACTCGAAATCGATGATTTATGGCTCATTTTAAAGAGGAAAAGATACTAGCGACTTCAGTGAGCAGAATTTTAACAAGCAAACAAACAAAATCAAACAAAACGAGTTCGCACGCAGCACGCTGACGTGAGGGAAGTGAATTTCCACAGAAAAACTTGTAAAACTCAAAATAAGTGTAAAAACATACTTTTGTCCAATTTTTATTGAAATCTGAAAACATTGATTTTTGGCTGTTCTGATACTCCTGGTTTCATTTACTTGCAAAGCTGGGAATACAATTTTGCGCATCATAAGGTTAGGAGAAGGTCCAGACAGGCTTGAAAGTAGGCGTGGGGTTGCTGGGGATGATACAAGTACTCTAACAAAGGAATAACAGGGTTTTCTAGTGTAAAACCCCCATAAGACAACGTACTGTGTTTAGTCGATACACATTTTCTTTAATAACTCGGTAAATATTTATGCTAGGATGACGAGAGAGGGCTTAAAACTTTCGCCTCACTAATTCCCATCTTTTTACATGCATTAATTTTACATATGGGGCTTTTGTGACCCTTTTTGGGCCCAAAAACTCGAAATTTGAAAGATTAATCCCCAAAAAGGGAGTTTAGAGTTTTCCGATTGTTTTGCCCAACGAACTTGTCCAACTGATTACAGTGATTACAGAAAGGAACGTCCCTACCAAATTTGAAGTAAATCGGACAAAAAATGCGACCGTTAGAGTGCAAATAATAACACACACACACATATATATATATATATATATATATATATATATATATATATGTCTATATATATATATATATATGTCTATATATATATATATATATGAAAAATATATGTGTATATATATACACATATATATATACATATATATATATATATAAAATTTTGAACGACCCCCCAAAACGTGTTCAGGGGGTCACGTTAGGAACCTCTATGGTGGTCCCGGGCTTATGTTTCACCGTGCGGGTCATGCTATTAGTTCACTTTCCAAAGGAAATACACTAATAAACGGTATCAGGAAACTGACACATACTTTCTCCCTTTTAGCCTAACTTTAATGAAAAATATTATTTTTTATTTACTAAATATAGGTTATAAATTACGGTTGAATGTACAGAAAATCTTTTAAATAAGTTTTTTTCAAAAATTTCCACCCAAATCCCTTTTAGCGAATTTCCCCTATAGGGAAGAAGCTATTACCGTAGGTCTCATGGTAAGACTTAAGCCCGAGACCATGATAACTTTTCATTTTGAGGTCCCCAGGTGCTAAAAACACCATTCGTTCAAATTTGTATATATGTATGTATATATATATATATATTTATATACATATATATTTATATACATATATATTTATATATATATATGTGTCCGTAAGCACGATAACTCTCGTAAAAAAGGTCCGATCTTAATGAAATTTGGTACAAACGTGTAAAGTACCATTTATTTGAACGAGTTCGAAAACCAGACGAATCGCACCATCCGAAGGGGGGTTTTGGGGGGGTTTTGTACCCCAAAAATGGGTTTTTCGGGGTTTCCACATGTAATATTTATTAAAATCAAATTTTAATTTTCACCATTGAATTCAGCATAAAAAAACAAACAATTTGGTATCTTGATCATTGCTCTACGTCAATTGGTGACTGAGTCCAATGTAATACCATTGTAATAGAACCCTCTTTTAGCGAATTTCCCCTATAGGAAAGAAGCTATTACCGTAGGTCTCATGGTAAGACTTAAGCCCAAGACCATGATAACTTTTCATTTTGAGGTCCCCAGGTGCTAAAAACACCACTCGTTCAAATTTTTATATATGTATGTATGTATATATATATATATATATATATATATATATATATATACATGTGTCCGTAATATGTATACATATGTATGTGTGTCCGTAAGCATGATAACTCCCGTAAAAAAGGTCCGATCTTAATGAAATTTGGTACAAATGTGTAAAGTACCATTTGTTTGCACGAGTTCGAAATCCAAATGAATCGCACCATCCTAAGGGGGGTTGTGGGGGGGGGGGGTTTGTTCCCCAAAAATGTGTTTTTTGGGGTTTTCACATGTCATTTTAATTTAATTTTAATTTATACCATTTAATTCAGCTTAAAAAAAAATTTGGTATTTTTATCATTTCTCTACGTCAATTGGTTACCGAGATATTGAAAGTGCTAAACACAGTACGTTGCCTAATGTTATTCTTATGGAGAAAAAGAAAAATTGTATATCTCGCTTATTTATGAACATAAACTGGTGAAATTTGGTATATGGCTTGATCTGGTTATGGTTTATTGTTGTTTGCACAAAAAAACAATTTTTCACCTATGATTCCTGTAGCAGCAAACCTAGGTACTTGGTCCCCATGTTATTCTTATGGAAAATACTTGAAATGCTATATATCGCTTATTTATGAATGTTTATGGATGAAACTTGGTATGTGACTTCACTAAGTTGAGTTCTATTGATATTTGCATAAAAACCCATTATTTTGTGTGCCTTGTCGCAGCAAACCTGCGTACTCATCCCCAATGTTATTCCTATAGAGACTAATTAATATTTCAAATATCGCTTGTTTGTGAATATATTTCTTATGAATCCTGTTAAGTGTTTTGATGTGTTATATTATATATTCATTGGAAATTCGCTGAGTATGCAGGTTTGCTGCGACGGGGGTATTATGGAGGCACTACAGTCTCCTTTGCTTCACACAGTGGTTAAAAGAGGGGAAATGTCCCCTCATCCCCTCCCCCAAAGGGTTAAGTGGCAACATATTTCGAACATCCTCTGTTTGTCAATGCTAACTTGACCTGCATTAAAAGTTTTAATGATATTGATCAGTAAATAAGAGAGAAATAGTAATTTTTGTATTCCCCATAAGAATAACATTGGACAACGTACTGTGTTTACCGAAAAATGAAAATTTAAATTTTCTCCGCAACCAGCAATAGTAATTCAAAAAACTAATTTATTTAGTTTTTGAGCTCTTTTTAATGGTGAATAGTAATATTTGTTAACATTTATGTTTTTTTATGAAAAATCAAATAATCTGAATTTTGGATGTTTTTAGTCATGTAATTTCTGAACCAGAATTTTTACAGAAATGCGGGTGGTGTAATTTTATTGGAAACCTTAAGTTATACAAACCAATAAAGTTTAATGAGTATCGTTAGAGCCGTTTTTGATAAATTTGGATATTTCATGTTTTTTGGCGATTTTTAGGGGATAATTACCCTTAAAAATAAAAAAATTCAAAAAATGAAAAAATACCTGGAGATATTGTGGATTAGTACCTATATACCAAATTTCATAAAAATTGGCCCATTGGTTAGGGCTCTAGCACTGTACACATCCACACAGACACGCGCGCGCGCGCTCGCGCACACACGCACACACACACACACACACACACACACACACACACACACACACACACACACACACACACACACACACACAAAACCACTGTACAGACATCACGTAAAAACCACTTTTTAGGGTTCAGGGAGCACCAAAATGAATATTTCCACTAACAACTCAAATTCGAAAATTTTGACGAAAACAATAGGTTACTTTTGTATTACTACGTGTATAGGGGGAGAGAGTAAAAATCGTTCAATAACATTCCAAAACTTTTAACACTTGCAACGTTTGTTATGGGTGGTATCAAAATTCTGCTCACTGAAATCACTAGGTAAATTGTTGATCTATATGATGATTCATAAATCAACAAATCGGATAATATGTTGGAATGGGACGGAATTTGTAATTTAACATTTTTTTTGGGGGGGGGAGGAGAAGCTGAAGCTTTTAAGTCCCTTTCCTTATCTTTCTGATGGTATAACATTTTGAAACGTTGTTATTTAATACTTGTCTTTTTATTTCGTTAAATAATGTGTCATTTTAGCAAAAACATTCCTAATTGTCAGTGGAAATGGGTAAAGGAAAATATGTATTGAAGGACAGCGTTCTGCCACTGATCCTTTCTGTTGAGCGACAGCTTTCAGATACTTGAAAGCTCAACAGACCTACATATTTGCACAGTCTTCCACTTGTGAAATGCTTTCACTCACTTGGATTGCCTAATATAAACCATTTATTTGGTACAGCTTTCTGCCACTTGTAGAGCTTTACTTACCTCCGCTGTTTAACCTTACCATCCGATACATTACTTGACTTACTTATTGACTCCAAAAAAAATTTTTGGTAAAAACAACCAATCGTTATTTACAAACTATACAATACGATCCAATACAAATTTATTTTTACCCAAACTTAGATTTACACCCTATTTATAATCGGCAAGTCACAGCGACAACGCTTGTCAAAATAGCGTTTGCATTTTTAAACAATGTACTTACAAAAGAAAGATATCCTATTTAACAAAATAAAAATAATCAAACTGCAAAACCTAATTAGAGAATAAGCTACAAAAAATTTAACTATGGAATTGTTGTTATTGAATGTTGTAAAATAAAGATATTTGTTCACTATTGTATTTGTTTATTTCCAAAACACAATAATGGAAATAAACAAATAATAATTGTTGTTGTTTGTTGGGGGTAATTCATAGGTTGTTCCATAATATATATTCCATTATATATTTTACAAGGGATTAAAACTTACTATGGATTATGTACACTGATGTGATGATGTTACTGAAGTCG
This sequence comes from Allygus modestus, assembly GCA_963675035.1. Lineage (NCBI taxonomy): Eukaryota > Metazoa > Arthropoda > Insecta > Hemiptera > Cicadellidae > Allygus > Allygus modestus. Next base: position 482,351,769 of record OY776112.1, on the reverse strand, counting down.
GTTCATTAAACGTTGTTCATAACCATAAAATGAAACACTACTACTACTACGACAGCTCTCTTTAATAATTTTTGTTAATAATAATTAACTGTTCGACTAAGAGATTATTATAAATATAGTAATAATTCCCTTTAAACTGTTCGTAGCTTAATCCTTGACTAGATGACTAAATTCACAGGTTTACTATTTAGGCCTAACATCTGTTTTATCTAATTTAAAACGAGTTCGCACGCAGCACGCTGACGTGAGGGAAGTGAATTTCCACAAAAAAACTTTTAAAACCCAAAATCTGTGTAAAAACATACATTTATACCAATTTTCATTGAAATCTGAAAACATTGATTTTTTGGCTGTTCTGATGCTCCTAGTTTCATTTACCTCCAAAGCTGGGAATACAATTTAGCGCATTATAATGTTAGGAGAAGGTCCAGGCAGGCTTGAAAGTAGGCGTGAGTTTCTTGGGATGATAAAAGTACTCTAACAAAGGAATAAAAGGCTTTTCTAGAGTAAAACCCCCATAAGACAACGTACTGTGTTTATTCAAAACACATTTTCTTTAATAACTCGGTAAATATTTATGCTAGAATGACGAGAGAGGGCTTAAAACTTTCGCCTCACTAATTCCCATGTTTCTACACGCATTCATTTTACATCCGGGGCTTTTCTGACCCTTTTTGGGCCCAAAAACTCGAAATTTGAAAGATTAATCCCCAAAAAAGGGGTTTAGCGTTTTCCGATTGTTTTGCCCAACGAACTTGTCCAACTGATTACAGAAAGGAACGTCCCTACCAAATTTGAAGTTAACCGGACAAAAAATGCGACCGCTAGAGTGCATACACACATATATATATATATATATATATATATATATATAAAATTTTGAACGACCCCCCAAAACGTGTTCAGGGGGTCACGTTAGGAACTTCTATGGTGGTCCCAGGCTTAAGTTTCACCGTGCGGGTCATGCTAATAGTTCACTTTCCAAAGGAAATTCACTAATGAAAGCTCATAAATACAATTAACAAAATAATGGTGGACATTTATTCATTATTTTACAACTATAGATTGCAGACAAATTATGGTTAAATGAACAAGGGTTACAATAGATGTAGGGTACAATGTTGGGGAGAGAAAATAAAATTGTAAGAAGTCAAATGTAATTTTCAATTTAGATGATATCAAAGTCCAAAGTATTATACACAGCTATCTAAATATATAAAAGAAGAAGTATGTATGTGTATATATATACATATATATATATATATATATATATATGTATGTAGCCTATGGGCTCCGAAACCGCTCGACAGATCGTAATGAAACTTTCAGGCATTATTAAGCATTATTCAAGGATGGTTTGTGTGAAGTTTGGTGCAAATCTGTCCAAAGGGCTCCGACCCAGAGGGCATACAAGGGTGCAGTGTCAGGTTTTAGAAGTTTAGTGTTTACAAAATTAACAGCTGTAATTAGTAAACAACTTAATTTGGGCGCAGCAACGCGCGCCGGGAAGCTGCTAGTATTTCTTAAAAATGGTAACTTATAACATGAGTGTTCATAATGCAGGGTCTGGGTGATCGTGCTGAGGCTCAAAGGTCAGAATAACTTTGTTCCATATGAATAAAAGTCATTAGAAATCCAAAAATGTCGTCCAATTTATATGAATTTAAATTATTCGATAAATATTTATTATTGATCTTTAATTATGGTAATGGGATCTTGAGGTATGTAATTTAAAGTTCAAAATGGCAGCTTCTTCTTGAAATTTAGGCTGAGGGCCTAGTTAAGTTTTTGAAGTTATTAATGTCCAAATAAATAAATTATCTTCTTGATTAGGTTGAGTCCTACGGATTGTAAGTTACCATATACGTCTAGGTTCTAGGTAGGTAGTTCAAGTAATGGAAAAATCTCACCACATAACTAAATTTTCTTCACTCAAGAGCTAAATGAATATTGCTGGGCTGCATTAAGGGTTTTAGAATGCTCTGAGCTCCGCAGGCTACCAACAAAACTTTTAAAGGGGAAATTCATTTAAATGAGACAATGCTCAAGTCAGGGAATCTAACACCAGCCATTTTATCATCAGCAGACCTCTTCTTTCTTCAAAAAACTCCAGATGATGCTACGGGGTTCACATAATTACTTTCAAAACACAATTTTCCAATAATCTTGGAACCAAAATGCACTAGTCAGAAAACACTTCAGCTGGGGGAAAGTTTGAGATCAATTTTGAATTTGGTTATATTATATTAAGTTAATTATGAGGTAATTTTGTACATGTAGGCTTAAATTATGAAATATGACTTTAAATATTTTATTTAATCCCAAAATAATGAATAATTAATCAAAATTTAAATTTTCTGAGGTGTGAAAATGAAATAAATAACTAAAATAAGCAAAATAATAACATTTAACTAAAGGGAAAACATGTGACGAAATATTTAATAGGCCTATGTGCTTGAAACCTAAATGATTCTATTCATGCTATATCCTATTGCGACAAACGAATGAGTGATTATTGTTGAGTGTTTATGAGTTGTCTCAAAAAGATACCATATAAATCGGTACATTAGCGGTACCTTGCCGTGGCCTATCAACAGTCGAGACTCAAAACAGGCTGAGAGGGTCATATATTCGATGTTGCTTAGCAAACCACATCTATCTATACTTATTTAATAGGCAAGCAGGTTTTTTGTGACAATCAGTCCTCCTAAACTACTGAACCGATTTTCATGTTTTTGGTGTCATTGGAAAGAGCCTATCGTGAAGTTGTGCAGGAACCTCTTTTTATAGAGAAATAATTTGTGAGTGAGGTCCTGGGGCCCCTTAAAGTTGAGTTTTTTCCATAAGGTTAACATTAGTAAATACAGTTGGCGCCACGGTGCTTGACGCCTGGGAAAGGCGAGAACCAACTCAAACTTCTCATAATTAAAAGCAGACAATAACGAAAATAACAAAAACCAATATTTTAAAATTGTTTTATTTAATTTTGGTTTCTGTTGACAAAAGTATTCTATAACACTAACGGTACTAAGCCATATAGAGGCGAAAAGTCATTCCAGAGCATACGCTAACCAGACGACAAGCACTGTGACCCGAACTGTAACTACATTGATTTTGAATTGTATAATCAATGGTAACTATAAGTTTTAAGCAATCAGCTGGATAGAGTAAACACAGTTAATCAGCAGGCCACGTTGGCTTTGGAACGGTAAGACAATATTTATAAGGGAATGTCAGTATATAATATTACGTTGTTATGGCGAGCGAAGCCACGACAGGCTACTTGTATATATTTAATTCCGTAAGCGAATCGGTCCCCACGAAATATCTCGACCTAGGAAGAAGTTAAGTTATGACAATTCATTTTAAAGCTTGAGGGCCAAGGACGTTGGGAAAAATATCAGAAATGTCAAAAATTACGTGGGCTACACCCCACTGGACTTCAAAGATCTAATGATTTTCTTATGGAAATATCACTACAGTGATTTTTATTAATAAGCAAAATGAACTAATGATCAACTATAATTATCTACTTATACACAAAAACTATATGTTAGGGGATTTAGCCCCTGTAAGCCATAATGTAATACCTCAAATATTAAAATACTTCAGTCATTGTGGGTACAGTGATGAAAATCTTTGCGTCTATTACTATTACTAAAGTGTGTACTATCACGAAAGTGGGAATTAACTGAATTATATAACCAAGCATAATATGAAGTGTGAAAATGTTGTTTCTTATAACGTTAGGGGAGGTAGAGTTTTATAATTACTGAATGACCCACCGGCCGAACATTATGTAACAACTGGTCGCTGTACGCGTTGCTACCGACTTTAGTTATTTTTACCTCGATTATCATAAACCTGCGATCCACCATTGTCGACTACTGGGTTCACATCCGCCTGGCCGTATAACCATTCGGCTCGCCCCCTCAGGAGTTATCGCATCACACTACACATCTTCCCACAACCGTTTAATCTGCAATTAAGTCGGAGGAGTCATGTTCAGTCAGTGTGCGTGGGAACCCACAGTAACTGTAGTGTATTAGCGCAGACTTGTAGATCAACCACTTAGATATAGCAGATCCTGGTTATTAGTGAATTTCCTTTGGGAAGTGAACTATTAGCATGACCCGCACGGTGAAACTTAAGCCCTGGACCACCATAGAAGTTCCTAACGTGACCCCCTGAACACGTTTTGGGGGGTCATTCAACATTTTAGCGAATTTCCCCTATAGGGAAGAAGCTATTACCGTAGGTCTCATGGTAAGACTTAAGCCCGAGACCATGATAACTTTTCATTTTGAGGTCCCCAGATGCCAAAAACACCATTCGTTCAAATTTTTATATATGTATATATATATATATATATATATATTTATATATATATATATTTATATATATATATATATATGTGTCCGTAAGCACGATAACTCTCGTAAAAAAGGTCCGATCTTAATGAAATTTGGTACAAATGTGTAAAGTACCATTTATTTGAACGAGTTCGAAAACCAGATGAATCGCACCATCCGAAGGGGGGTTTTTGGGGGGTTTTGTACCCCAAAAATGTGTTTTTTGGGGTTTTCACATGTAATTTTAATTTAAATCAAATTTTAATTTATACCATTAAATTCAGCTTAAAAAAACAAACAATTTGGTATTTTGATCATTGCTCTACGTCAATTGGTTACCGAGATATTGAAAGTGCTAAACACAGTACGTTGTCTAATGTTATTCTTATGGAGAAAAAGAAAAATTGTATATCTCGCTTATTTATGAACGTAAACTGGCAAAATTTGGTATATGGCTTTATTTGGTTGTGGTCTATTGATATTTGCACAAAAATCCATTTTTTGCCCGATAGTTCCCGTAGCAGCAAACCTGCATACTCAGCCCCATGTTATTCTTATGGAGAATAATTAACGTGTTATCTCCTTTAATTATGAACATAAATTAATAGAACTTGGTATGTGGCTTTACCTAGTTGAGTTATAATGATATTTGTATAAAAGCCCATTTTTAGTGTTCCTTATTTCAGCAAACCTGCATACTCAGCCGCCATGTTATTCTTATGGAGAATAATTAAAATATCATAAATCGTTTATTTATGAATGTATATTGATGAAACTTGGTATGTGGCTTTATGTGGTATTAAGATAAATTAATATGCACTGGAAATTCGCTGAGTATGCAGGTTTGCTGCTACGGGGGTATTATATATATGTGTGTGTGTATGCAATCTAGCGGTCGCATTTTTTCCGATTTACTTCAAACTTGGTAGGCACGTTCCTTTCTATAATCTGTTGGACAAGTTCGTTGGGAAAAACAATCGGAAAACGCTAAACCCATTTTTTGGGGATTAATCTTTCAAACTTCGAGTTTTTGGGCTTAAAAAGGGTCAAAAAAGCCCCAGATGTAAAATTAATGCATGCAAAACGATGGGAATTAGAGAGGCGAAAGTTTTAAGCCCTCTCTCATCATTTAGCATAAATATTTACCGAGTTATTAAAGAAAAATGTGTATCGGCTAAACACAGTACGTTGTCTTATGGGGGTTTTACACTAGAAAAGCCTGTTATTCCTTTGTTAGAGTACTTTTATTATCCCCAGCAACCTCACGCCTACTTTCTAGCCTGTCTGGGCCTTCTCCTAACCTTATAATGCGCAAAATTGTATTCCCAGCTTTGCAAGTAAATGAAACCAGGAGTATCAGAACAGCCAACAAATCAATGTTTTCAGATTTCAATAAACATTGGACAAATGTATGTTTTTACACTGATTTTGAGTTTTAAAAGTTTTTATGTGGAAATTCACTTCCCTCACGTCAGCGTGCTGCGTGCGAACTCGTATTTACAGTTGAAAATATCAAACTGAAATATCACTAACTAATTGTTGCGCGGATACATTTTTAACTACGATAGATTAGACGTGTATCGGCAAATCAATGTCACATTCCACTACGAATGATGAAGTTGGCGTTATTCATTTAAGAAATTTTTAAATAAGGACATCACTCCAGTAACGTATAGTTACAAAAAAACAAAAAAAGCTCTTTCAACAGACAAAAGGAAACTGTAGTTTATAAGCAAAACACATTTGAACAAGCATGCTAGATTTTAAACAGAACTGATATATTTTAGTCATAACTAACTTAAACATATTTTGATTTTACTTTTCTCGTCATCAGCCAAGCAATAACCTAATAAAAACTAAACTAAGATTAAGTGAGGACTAAACTATTTAAGTACAAGAAACTATTAGTTGCTAGTTCTGCCATCGGAGAGGGAGTCCAAACCACTCTCAGCCAGCAGTCAAGTACTCTGACAAAATAACACAAATATAAATAGTTTACATACAATTGCCCTATCAGGCACCTCCCGCTATACACGACGCGCGACGTCACAACCATATTTAATGGGCGAGATTGAGGGTCAGTCAGGTTGTTTAGATGACTTGGAGTAATATTTCACCACTTCCCCCTCCGGATTACCAGATTTGTATAGCTTATTTGCCTCTTTTCTGGATTTTTAAGGTTATTCCAGTTGTTATTTATAGCTCTATGTCTTTTTGATTTATTTCGGATATGACCCCTCTATATATGCAATCTTCACTCAACAGTTTTAGTCACTGAACTCAGGAAACCACATGTTAACAATTATAAACAAGTATTACTTTGACAGTTAGTTCCTTGGTTGATTATGAACAGCTGTTACAATTTTTTCGTTTTGATTTTAAACTCCATAAGACCAATGTTAATTTTTTTAATTTTCATTTTCATTTTTTTTACATTTTCTGATATTTTCTGGGGATGAGACCTGACTAGAACTAATTTTTATCACACAAATTAGTTATTTCCAACATTTGAAGAAAATCGTTGGTGCCGTTTTTGAGATCAGAGTTACAAGCAAGCAAGCACGGACGCACGCAAACCTTACTCATATTAGAGTATAGGATTTATATTTAAGTTGTTCAAAGTAGTAATTTAAATTATCCAGTTAAACCGTTGATATATCCACAAAGCCGGAACGTATTCATAATACCCCCGTCGCAGCAAACCTGCATACTCAGCGAATTTCGAATGAACATATAACATAACACATTAAAACACTTCACAGGATTCATAAGAAATGTATTCACAGACAAGCGATATTTAAAATATTAATTAATCTCCATAAGAATAACATTGGGGATGAGTACGCAGGTTTGCTGCAACAAGGCACACAAAATAATGGGTTTTTATGCAAATACCAATAGATCTCATGTATGTGAAGTCACATACCAAGTTTCATCCATATACATTCATAAATAAGCGATATATAACATTTTAAGTATTTTCCATAAGAATAACATGGGGACCGAGTACCTAGGTTTGCTGCTACAGGAACCATAGGCGAAAAATAGTTTTTTTGTGCAAACAAAAATAAACCACAACCATATGAAGCCACATACCAAATTTCGTCAGTTTATGTTCATAAATATGCGAGATATACAATTTTTCTTTTTCTCCATAAGAATAACATTAGACAACGTACTGTGTTTAGCACTTTCAATATCTCGGTAACCAATTGACGTAGAGCAATGATAAAAATACCAAATTGTTTGTTTTTTTAAGCTCAACCTAATGGTATAAGTTAAAATTTGATTTAAATTTAAATTACCTGTGAAAACCCCAAAAAACACATTTTTGGGGTACAAAACCCCCCAAAAACCCCCCTTCGGATGGTGCGATTCATCTGGTTTTCGAACTCGTTCAAATAAATGGTACTTTACACATTTTTACCAAATTTCATTAAGATCGGACCTTTTTTACGAGAGTTATCGTGCTTATGGACACACATATATATATATATATATAAATATATATATATATATATATATATATATATACATATATAAAAATTTTAACGAATGGTGTTTTTGGCATCTGGGGACCTCAAAATGAAAAGTTATCATGGTCTCGGGCTTAATTCTTACCATGAGACCTACGGTAATAGCTTCTTCCCTATAGGGGAAATTCGCTAAAACCGGCATTATTACCCCTCATAAACCTAACCCACTGGCTCTACTCTGATTGTTATATAAAACTACCGATTCTAATCGACTTGCTGAAACGATTACGATTTTAAGATTAATCACGCGTGAAAAAATACCGAAATCTGTAACCTGCGTTCGTGATATTGTTCGCTTCACAATGGTGGGCGTTTCTGCCAACACGAACACAGTTGTTCGGATCACGTCCTCGCCGGATAACCTTGAGATTTGTGAATTTTAACGACCCGGTAAAAGCCCTTTAATTTCTTCCTTGTCAGCACTTTTTATCAGTATTCTGTTCGTTGTTGTTGTGTTCGGATAGAAATCGATTTTGAAGGGAAATTTTGAAAACATAACAAGATGGTTTTTAAGAGAACCATGCAATAGGCTAATTTGGCGATGAGACAACTATAATGAATGAAAACCTTGTTAGCCAATGAAAACGTTCGGTTTCGTTAAATTCAAACGCTTTTGACCAGTGGCAAGTTCAATCAATGTCTACCCAGACTAGCGCAGCAATTGTAACATCAACAACCGATTTAAAGTAGGCACTTTACTGGACTAACTCTTATTAAAAAGTATCACGAAAAATAAATTTATAACATGATATAATTACTCGTACTCTTATCGAGAAATAAATTAGGTGGTTATTCTGTATTCGTTATGTCAATCATTTTACTGTACTATTATTCTTTAAAATGTTCTTCTATCTTAATGTTTTTTCTACTTTTAATGCGCTATCGTTTTAAAACGAGTTCGCACGCAGCACGCTGACGTGAGGGAAGTGAATTTCCACATAAAAACGTTTAAAACTCAAAATCATTGTAAAAACATACAATTATTCCAATTTTGATTAAAATTTGACTGTGATTTTTTGGCTGTTCTGATGCTCCTGGTGTCATTTACCTGCAAAGCTGGGAATACACTTTTGCGTATTATAATGTTAGGAGAAGGTCCAGACAGGCTTGAAAGTAGGTGTGAGGATGTTGGGGATGATAAAAGTACTCTAAAAAAGGAATAACAGGCTTTTCTAGTGTAAGCCCCCCATAAGACAACGTACTGTGTTTAGTCGAAACACATTTTCTTTAATAACTCGGTAAATGTGTATGCTAGAATGACGAGAAAGGGCTTAAAACTTTCGCCTCACTAATTCCCATCTTTTTACATGCATTGATTTTGCATCTGGAGCTTTTATGACCCTTTTTGGGTCCAAAAACTCAAAATTTGAAAGATTAATCCCCAAAACAGGGGTTTGGAGTTCTCCGATTGTTTTGCCCAACGAACTTGTCAAACTGATTACAGAAAGGAACGACCCTACCAAATTTTAAGTAAATCGGACAAAAAATGCGACCGCTAGAGTGCAAACACACACACACACACACACATATATATATATAAAATTTTGAACGACCCCCAAAACGTGTTCAGGGGGTCACGTTAGGAACTTCTATGGTGGGCCCGAGCTTAAGTTTCACCGTGCGGGTCATGCTAACAGTTCACTTTCCTAAGGAAATTCACTAATAATAAAATAAACCTTCTCTTGCCGAACTAGTTATGAGATATTTCTCCCCAATATTTATGATGATACTCACAACCGATTGACGTGCTTCAGTGAGCTAACAGCTGATTGGCTATGCTCGTTGCAGCGAGCTAACAGCTGATTGGCTATGATCGTTGCAGCGAGCTAACAGCTGATTGGCTATGATCGTTGCAGCGAGCTAACAGCTGATTGGCTATGATCGTTGCAGTGAGCTAACAGCTGATTGGCTATGATCGTTGCAGCGAGCTAACAGCTGATTGGCTATGATCGTTGCAGCGAGCTAACAGCTGATTGGCTATGATCGTTGCAGCGAGCTAACAGCTGATTGGCTATGATCGTTGCAGCGAGCTAACAGCTGATTGGCTATGATCGTTGCAGTGAGCTAACAGCTGATTGGCTATGATCGTTGCAGCGAGCTAACAGCTGATTGGCTATGATCGTTGCAGCGAGCTAACAGCTGATTGGCTATGATCGTTGCAGCGAGCTAACAGCTGATTGGCTATGATCGTTGCAGCGAGCTAAAAGCTGATTGGCTATGATCGTTGCAGCGAGCTAACAGCTGATTGGCTATGATCGTTGCAGTGAGCTAACAGCTGATTGGCTATGATCGTTGCAGTGAGCTAACAGCTGATTGGCTATGATCGTTGCAGTGAGCTCGCGTTTGTTTTGGCTCCGCTAAACTTGACCCGGCGAAGACTACCGTTGCCCCTTTGCCGAATTGACCTGTTGACTTGTTTGTCCCCATTTTAAAGAACAAAATATACCTAGCAATTCCAAAAGTAGAATTTCGATATCAAAATAATAGTTCACCCATAAAAATAAAATACCCCGCCGCAGCAAACCTGCATAGTAAGCGAATTTCCAATGCATGTATATGTTTTTCACTACCTTATACAGCCATTTACCAAGTTTCATAAACATATGTTTATCAATAAGTGATATATAGCAATTTATTTATTCTCTATAAGAATAACATTAGGGCTGCAGGGGTATGCAGGTTTGCTGCAATAAGAAATATAAGAAATGTGTTGTTATGCAATTATCAATGAACTCAACTAGGTGGAAACTACATACCAAGTTTTAATCATTTATGTTCATAATCAAGGGAGATATAAAACTTTACTTATTGTCCATAAGAATATCATTAGGGCTGAGTATTTAGGTTTGCTGCTATGGGGACAATCAACAAAAATTTTTTGTGCAAATATCAATATACCAGTACTAGTTGAAGCCAAGCCAAACCAAGTTTCATCAATATATATTCATTAATAATCGAGATATCAAATTTGATTTATTCTCCATAAGGATAACATTGGACAACGTACTGTGTTAAATACTTTGAATATCTCTGCAACGAATGGACGTAGAGTCACAATTTAAACACCAAAATGAGTGTTTTGTAGAGCTGAACTGATTGGTAAAAGCAAATGTGAAGTTTACAGTAAAATTAACTGTGGAAAAGCTAAAATCCTTTTTCCCATAAGATTAACATGGGAGATTTTATGAACACGTTCTTTGGATTTTCTCCGCAACTACTTAACCTAGGTTAATAATTCAAAATACCATATTTTTTTTAAACTCTATAAAATGGTCAAAACTAAAACTGAGCGTTTTAAAATTTTTAGGGTACAAAATTCAAAAAACTGATTTTTGGACAATTTTAAACCCCCATAAAACCCTCTTCCTATTGTCCGATCTTTCTGGTTTTTGAACCTAAAGTCATAAATGTTGCTTTACACGTTTGTGTCAAATTTCATCGAAATCGGACCTTTTTTACTCAAGTTATCGAGTTAACAGCTTTGCTGCGTTTGTTATGTTTAAACATGAAAATCTCATATATTTCAATGTTGAGCGATGCCCCGATTTCGGGACACCCGCAGCGAATGCGTAGGACACACACACACGCACACACGCACACACACACACACACACACACACACACACACACACACACACACACACACACACACACACACACACACACACACACACACACACACACACACACACACATTTATATATATATATATAATATAAATATATATATATATATATATATATATATATATATATATATATATATATATATATATATATATATATGTATATATAAATTTGAACGAATAGTGTTTTTGGCATCTGGGGACCTCAAAACAAAAAGTTATCACTGTCTCGGGCTTAAGTCTTACCATGAGAACTACGAAAATAGCTTCTTCCCTATAGGGGAAATTCGCTAAAATAAAGGCTATTTTGAATTTTTACTGAACGATTGCTATTTTTGTAACATCATCGTTTTGCTTTTTGAAATCACTAGATATTTGTTGCTCTTTAAAATGGGCCTTAAATCAACGATATTGGATAATCTGTTGAGGATCGAAAGGTGGGCTTTGAAGGTTAACATTGGCCTTACGGGGAAACAGGTAGAAACGGTAAAAGACGACCTTGTGTTTAACTACGGAACACCAAAATCTTAAGTATCCTAATCTGCGCTATGGTCGGACGACTTAGTGGATGATTTTAGAGAATAGTATAACGATCTTCTAATGGTTCATTTTTCCCGAGATCTGCCATCACATGATATAATAATACTCTTTTAGAGATGTCGGATCATGTATGGGGCTATTCAGGACCCTAATACAAGGATCTGAGGCAGTTTTTAGTTTCAAATCCACACACAACTCTGTGTCCTTCGTGGTCAGACTGAGCTTGCTCTTTTGACTATGCCACAAATGATTGTATTTAATCATATTTTTTACTTTAAATGCGGTGATTGTTTAAATTTAGAAATTTGTTCAGTAATACGCAACGTTTTGAGGTTTTGAGTATTTTTAACATAGTTTTTCGAGTATGTATTCATGGTCCTTCGAGCCGGATTACCATTGACCATCATGAGTGGGCTCCCGTCACGAAACATTTCCTGTTTTTCCTGCTTCTCCCACAAAGCCAATGTTAACTTTCAAATCCCGACCCTCTTCAACGGGTTATGCGAAATTGTTATCGTAGGCTCATTTTAAAGAGCAAAAAGAACTTTAGTGAGCAGAATCCTTTATTTAACAAATAGTAATCTATACAAAAATCAGCATATATTAAATATTTTTGTCTACTATATGTCTGCCTCATGTACAGCCCACAAGTGACATTTTACATGCACCTCAAGCAACGAGTAGTGATAAGGAATAAAAAAATAAAACCCTTTATTTGTAAAGGCATTTTATTAAAATTTGATGGAACAATAATTATTTGTGACATCAAAATTCTGCTCACTAAACCCATTAGGTACTAGCATTGACTATAAATACTAAAGGAGATATCCCATCCATATGGTCCAGCTGTCCCACTTTTAGTGTATGCTAGAATTTAAAATTGAAGTAGTTTGATTAGATCACCGACAGATTGTGCTGCTGTTAACTATTTATTTTAGTTATTTACGTTAAGAGTCTTCATCACCGGAAGTTGCCGGACGCCATATTGGTGTTTTGTTCCATAAGGCTAATGTTAATTTTGTGCCTCCGTTACTCCTCACCTGATCGTCACAAACGATTCATTTTGGTGTCAAATTAAAGGTTTCGTCGTCCTCTAGGGAAATACAATAGTCGAATTTGGATTTTCTTACAAATTAATGAGAACATGTACAGTGTTTCAGTTCAAAATTGAACTATTTATTATGAAACTATGATACCCAAATTAAGAAATTCGACATTGTATTTCCCTAGAGGACGACGAAACCTTTAAATTGACACCAAAATTAATTGTATGTGACGATCAGGTGAGGAGTTATGGAGGCACAAAGTTAACATTGGCCTTATGGAACAAAACTCTAAGTTGGCGTCCAGCAACTTCCGGTGATGAAGACTCTTAACTTTTAAAATATTTCCACCCCAGAAAGCAAGTAATAATCAACTTATGTTTGCCTCCAGACACACCAACTGTTGTATTATCCCCTCCTTGAGAGGAAAAGTAATAGTTGACAGAAGTATACACAAAACTAGGGACATATTTTATAATGACAATGAGAAGTCTACTTCAGTATTTATAGTCAATGGTACTAGTACATGGGGGGCCGAGCTTTGCTCGGTAGAAGGCCAGTCAGTTTGTTTAGATGACTCGGAGTAATATTTCACCACTTCCCCTACTGATAATCAGATTTGTATAACTCATTTGCCTCTTTTCTACATTTTTAAGGTCCCTCCAGTTGTTATTTATAGCTCAATGTCCCTTTGATTTATTTTCCTCCTCTATATATGTAATCTTCACTCACATCTGTTAATCTCTGCCCTCAGAAAACCACACATTAATAATCAAAAACAACATGAGTATTACTTTGATAGTTCCCTGGTTGATTATGAACATCTGTTACAATTCTTTTGTTTTGATTTGAAACTCCATAAGCCCAATGTTAATTTTGTTAACTTTTCATTTTAGTTTTTTTTACATTATTAAATTTTTCCTGGGGATGAGGCCTGTCTAGAACTCATTTTTATCCCATAAATTAGTTATTTTGAATATTTGAAGGAAATTGTTGGAGCCGTTTTTGAGATCAGTGTCGCAAGCAAGCAAACAAGCAAGCAAGCAAGCAAACATACAAGCAAACCCTACTCATATTAGATTATAGGATAAATTAGCCTTAAATCAACAATTTAGAATGCTCCGCTGAGGAGGGACGAGATTTTAAGTTAACATACAGAAGACGCCCTATTAATCGTCCACGCTTTAACCGCCCATCGGATTAACCGCTCTCTTTCCAGGAAATAATTCACATCTGCCGCCACAGCCAACAACGTACCGATACTGTAGGGCCTACCTTAAAATACGTTACGGTCACATCAAGTCGACCATATGATTCCGTTGTTTGTAAGTATTGCATCTTGGTACCTATTTCTTAACTGTCGTATAAGTTTTATAATTTTTAGTGCTCAATATGACAGTGTTATTCGTTTTAACCGCTCTTTTAGTTATCCGACCCAAGGCTCGGTCCTATGGAGGGCGGTTAAGAGGTTAAGAGGGGTTAAGAGGCGGTTAAGAGGGGTAGGTTTGATGGGAGAACCAGATGACTGGCGTCCCCTATAACGCTGAGTTAATGGTCATGGCTTAGACACAGTCAGATGTAGTCAACAAGGATACTCAAAGCATCAGTTGTTCTACACTCACAACCGAACTGTTTCGCCATACAATAGCAAGATATGGCGGTGTCGCAGTGCAGGGATGTCCGGATTGCCAGGGTCTCCTCGGAGCGAAGGCGACATTGCTAAACGTTCGAGGAACCCCCGGAAGTCTCCAGCATTCATGGTTGCCCGGGATTACCAGAGGTTGCGGTCTGTCTCTGACAACCATGAACTCAATATTTTTTACTACGCCTCCAGCTCTGGTCGGCATTGCGGTAAGTTTAAGTGCGTCATCTTTGAAAAAAAGTGGAAATATATTTCCTCGGATTTCCCATCATAACCTAGACATTAACTTTAATTTGTTATCATGCAAATTGTCAATTGAAATGTTTGTATTTTCAATCAAAATTTTGAAATACAATCGCTTTATGGTGCACAGCGATATCTGAAAAGGTTAGGGGCTATCAGGGGCTATCAGGGGCTATCAGGGGCTATAGCCTATTAAAGTCAAAAAACTATTTTCGGACAACGTATTGCTCACATGTCTTTCTAAGAAGATTTTTGGGACTGTAATCAGGAAAATAACTTCGCAAAACATTTCGATTCAAGACAAGGTTTATATTGCCGTAAAATTAATGTACTTAATTAAATTAATCTTCTATATAAATAAAGCAGAGTTCTTGTCTGTGTGTGGATCGCCGTATGTGCGTGGATCGAAAATTCCAATGTTAAGGGTGCGCCCTACCTGCCTTCCGCACGCTAAAGTAAGGGTTTTGCATCTCCCACATTGTAGGCTCAATTGTCAACCAATTAAAAATAATTTGCTGTTATTTCTTTCATTAAATGTTCATCTAGAGATCATACGATTTAAAAATCGTTATTTTAATTCAAAATAAGCGGTAGGCCATTAGTAAAGTTTCAAATTAAGCGTTTTTATAAAGCTTCTTAACGTAACGAAACAAATTATTGTGGAAAAAAGGAATCGTACAATCTCTAGATTGGAATCTGAAAAGTGTGAAACTGCAAAAAGTTTGGTAGAAATCTGTAAAATAACAGTGCGATCGAGGAGAACAAAATGGTCTTCAAGCGTAATTATACATGGCCCTGCTTGTTGGCGACGCCGGCGCGGCGCTACACAACAATCATTCAATCTGGGGTAGGGCGCACCCTTAATCAAATGAGACCATACGGTTACGGTTTTATGCTATTTATTTAATGTTATTCAAATAAACAGCTGCAATTATAATTTACCGGGTGAAACCGGTATAATCAGCTAGTAAAGTATAAAGTACAGGAGTGTACACTTCACGCGGAATATCTCGGCCTCCACTGCCGGAGTGACTGAGATAACCAGCTTGGCCATATCGAGCTTCAGTTTGACCGGTTTGACTGAACAGATGTTGGAAACAACAGATGAAAATCTCGCTCTACTCCAACTGTTTGAACTGAAAACAGTTCCCACAGGCTTTATCCTGGAGACTTTCATTCAAGTATGTGGTTAAATACATTCCCCATGGTTGAAATAGGAGACATACTCAAACATAACAAACGGTGGACTCTCTAAAGTTCTTTACTTGCTGCACGGGCCCGAACCAAGGAGTTAAACGCTCGCACTCTGTTGAACTCCGTTTAACATCCCTGCCCTCCTTCATTCAAGTGCAGGTCAATTTACGGAAGTGGTGAATAAGATGAATAAATAAAAATATAAACACTACCTTGAGCTAATGGCAAACCTGCAGTTTAAAGAAACAGAAAAAACTATGTTGAGTCGCTCCGCTGGCTCAGTCGTGAGACAACTTTCCCACTCGTGCAAGACTTGCAGCCTTGGAGTGGGTGACTTCCTGCTAGTCGCTTCACACCTCTCACCACCCCAGCACCGTCGCCGTCGCCGAGGTAGCAGACGAGAAATTTGAAATAATAGAGATATAATTCTAATTAGTAGATTTGTATCAACTTTTTAAATTTCAGTTTTTTGAGTCAGAAATAGTTGTCGGCATACGTAACCCAACTGCAGGTTAAACAATATTTCTTGGTTCGAATGTAAGTCGACTCTATTGTAGGACTTGCACCCAAAAGGTACACCATTTTCGGACTATTCAATGATGTATTTTCAACAATATTGGAACTTAAACAAATCTGCAATCAGCATTGTACATTTGCTTGGAGCTTACTCAGTGATGGCTGACTGCTACTGTATTCGTTACAGGGTCTCTTTGACCAGTGTGAATGTCATTTAAGAACACGCTTAAAACAACTAATGAATTGCTTCATTTCGACTCTGAAATAAAACAACGGGGATCGGAACGATCTTTTTATAATGAACGGGTTAAACCCTGGGTTTGGTACTATATAAGGAAAAACGTATTCTTAGAAATCCTAATTGATTTTATAGTCCAATGACAAATAGCCGGATCCAGTTTACAACCTTCATGGTTTTTGCACTGGATCGATGTGAAACCGAAAGTCAATCTAGCAACGCACATTCGATGACGCACTGGCTGACACCAAAATGGTAGAGGGGGCTGCAGCAAAAGCCACCGAAAATTTATAAATTGCCACCCCATTAAATCTGCACTCGATTGATACATTTAAAGATTATACTCGTGGTTTAAAATGTCCCCCAAGAGCCGACCTCCAGATTCGTGCAGGGTAAAAACCCGTAATTCCCTGGCAAAAAAGAAGACCCGGCCAGATTAATTAACCGTTATGACTATGTTGCTTTCTCCCGCACCACTTGATCTACGGTCCCCCGGTGGTTTACCTCTGTCCCGCGCCTCTCGGTCTACGGTTCCCCTGTGTTTTACCTCTGTCCCGCGCCTCTCGGTCTACGGTTCCCCTGTGGTTTACCTCGTCCCGCACCAGTCGGTCTTCGGCCCCCTGTGGTTACCTCTGTCCCGCGCCACTCGGTCTACGGTTCCCCTGTGTTTTACCTCTGTCCCGCACCACTCGGTCTACGGTTCCCCTGTGGTTACCTCTGTCCCGCGCCAGTCGGTCTTCGGCCCCCCTGTGGTTACCTCTGTCCCGCGCCTCTCGGTCTACGGTTCCCCTGTGTTTTACCTCTGTCCCGCGCCTCTCGGTCTACGGTTCCCCTATGTTTTACCTCTGTCCCGCGCCTCTCGGTCTACGGTTCCCCTGTGGTTTACCTCGTCCCGTACCAGTCGGTCTTCGGCCCCCCTGTGGTTACCTCTGTCCCGCGCCACTCGGTCTACGGTTCCCCTGTGTTTTACCTCTGTCCCGCACCACTCAGTCTACGGCCCCCCTGTGGTTACCTCTGTCCCGCGCCTCTCGGTCTACGGTTCCCCTGTGTTTTACCTCTGTCCCGCGCCTCTCGGTCTACGGTTCCCCTATGTTTTACCTCTGTCCCGCGCCTCTCGGTCTACGGTTCCCCTGTGGTTTACCTCGTCCCGCACCAGTCGGTCTTCGGCCCCCCTGTGGTTACCTCTGTCCCGCGCCTCTCGGTCTACGGTTCCCCTGTGGTTTACCTCGTCCCGCACCAGTCGGTCTTCGGCCCCCTGTGGTTACCTCTGTCCCGCGCCTCTCGGTCTACGGTTCCCCTGTGGTTACCTCTGTCCCGCGCCACTCGGTCTACGGTTCCCCTGTGGTTTACCTCGTCCCGCACCAGTCGGTCTTCGGCCCCCCTGTGGTTACCTCTGTCCCGCGCCACTCGGTCTACGGTTCCCCTGTGGTTACCTCTGTCCCGCGCAACTCGGTCTACGGTTCCCCTGTGGTTACCTCTGTCCCGCGCCACTCGGTCTACGGCCCCCCTGTGGTTTACCTCGTCCCGCGCCACTTGGTTTACGGTTCTACTTTGGTTTACCTCTGTTAAGCGCCACTCGGTCTACGGTCCCCCGGTGGTTTATCTCTGTTCCGCGCCAGTCGGTCTTCGGCCCCCCTGTGGTTACCTCTGTCCCGCGCCACTCGGTCTACGGTTCCCCTGTGGTTTACCTCGTCCCGCGCCACTTGGTTTACGGTTCTCCTTTGGTTTACCTCTGTTAAGCGCCACTCGGTCTACGGTCCCCCGGTGGTTTATCTCTGTTCCGCGCCAGTCGGTCTTCGGCCCCTTGTGGTTACCTCTGTCCCGTGCCACTCGGTCTACGGCCCCCCTGTGGTTTACCTCGTCCCGCGCCACTTGGTTTACGGTTCTCCTTTGGTTTACCTCTGTTAAGCGCCACTCGGTCTACGGTCCCCCGGTGGTTTATCTCTGTTCCGCGCCAGTCGGTCTTCGGCCCCTTGTGGTTACCTCTGTCCCGCGCCACTCGGTCTACGGTTCCCCTGTGGTTTACCTCGTCCCGCGCCACTTGGTTTACGGTTCTCCTTTGGTTTACCTCTGTTAAGCGCCACTCGGTCTACGGTCCCCCGGTGGTTTATCTCTGTTCCGCGCCAGTCGGTCTTCGGCCCCTTGTGGTTACCTCTGTCCCGTGCCACTCGGTCTACGGTCCCCCTGTGGTTTACCTCTGTTTCGTACCACTCAATTACGTCCCCCGGTGGTTTACTTCTGACTCGCACCACTCAGTATACGGCCCCCGGTATCCTGGGGTTCCGCAGGGATCCACCCTTGGACCAATGTGGTATTTACGTAAACAACATACACCAGTCGATCTAGAATGATGAGACGATTCTGTATGCTGTCGACAACCCTCGCAGTTTCAGAGAAAGTACCAAAGATAAGTTATAGATAATGTTATTCATCGATATGAATTCCAGCATTACAGTTTTCTCAGATATTATAAATATCTAATTTTCTCAGATATAAATTGCTATAAATCCAATTAAAAAAATGTTTAACTGAGGAACCAAAATGAAGAGTTTAGACCTGCGGTCTTAATGGAAAATGCTCTACTAGAAGAAGCTGAGTCTACAAAATCTATTGGATTGTTCCTTCGAGGAATGACTTGGGAAGAACAAATTTAAAGCACCTGCTCGATGATTAGTCGGGTATTTATGTATTTCGCCCGTGCAAGTGTTGCTCGCAAGAGGTCTTACATAATATTAGGCATATTATGGCCTAATATTTCTAGCCTACGGAATTAGGCTCTGCGGTGGCTGTGCAAATCAAAGATTCTAAGGAGTCGTTTGATTGCAAAAAAGGCCGTCTTATTTATTCCATCTGGAGTTTATTGAGTTTAAACCTGAGTTCCAATCACAGAGAATATACCATATCAACGGTGAGCACACTGCTACGTCACCCTTGTGCTCTTCACATCACAATCGTCCATTTTCCAGGCTACTCATGTAGTCAGATGTGTGTTAAGCGGGGCTGAACAGTGGTTCTTCTTAACCTTGACTGAAATTGAGTAACCTCAAGAACCGAAGATATAGTATGTCTCACGATTAACGAGTTTGATTGTGATCAAACAAATATTTCGATTTATTACTTTGAAGAAGGGGCTCCAGTTAGGAAACATTTGGCGTTTCTATCTGCTTCTACCATAAGGCCAATGGTAACTTTCTAAGTCTGTCTTCTCAACAGATCACCCGAAGTTGTTTATTTATCACTCATTTAAAGGGCAAAAATTCCTAGCGTTTACAGTGAGCAGACTTTTGATCTCAAATTTGAAAACCCACAACAACAAATTGCAAATATTGAATACTGTATATTTGAGATTAGTTTGAATGATTATTATTTGTGATGTCAAAATTCTGCTCACTGAAATCCGTAGGTATATCTTTGCTCTATAAAATGAACAAAAGTAAGCAATTCTTTTGGAAATCTGTTAAGGAGGGACATAATTTCAAAGTTAATATTGTGCTTATTAGAGAAACGGGTATAAGCATAGGACTGGAGACCTCTAAGCAGCAATCCTGTCACAATGGTTCGATTAGGCTCTGGCTAGTTTCTTTCTCTAAACTTTGGCGCTCCTCGTGAGTTACTCGTGAGGTGTCTAGTTTATGTAAAATTGCTGATGTGGCACCTCACCGTATATGGATCGTCCACGTCATCCAAATATGATTTTCTCATTCTTTTTTAGTTGCAAATATAAATCAAATTAAACTCTAAATTTACATTTTATTTTTTACTTTCTCCTCCTTATACGTAGTATATGGAGAAAGTATTGTTTTCGTAAAAATTTTCGAATTTGAGTAGTTAGTGGAAATATTCGTTTTGGTGCTCCCTGAACCCAAAAACTTATTTTTACGTGATGTCTGTGTGTCTGTCTGTCTTTCTGTCTGTATGGATGTGTACAGAGCTAGAGCCCTAACCAATGGTCCGATTTTTATGAAATTTGGTATGTAGGTACTAATCCACGATATCTCCAGGAGTCTTTTCATTTGTTGGAATTTTTGATTTTTAAGGGTAATCATCCCCAAAAACCGCCAAAAAACATGAAAAATCAAGATATCTCAAAAACGGCTCTAACGATTTTAATTAAACTTTAGTCGTTTGTAGAACTTTAGTTTTCAAACAAAATGATACCACCCGAATTTCTGTAAAAACTAGAGGTCAGATTACAATACTTAAAATATTAAAAATTCAATTTTTTTGATTTTTCTTAAAAAATATATAAAAAAATACTATTCACCATTAAAAAGAGCTAAACATATAAATAATTTAGTATTTTGAATTACTATTCTACGATTACTGGTTGCGGAGTATATTTAAATTTTCATTTTGCGGTAAACGCAGTACGTTGTCCAATTTCATTCTTATGGGGAATACAAAAATTACTATTTCTCTCTTATTTATTGATCAATTTCGTTCAACTTGATACACTTGTCAAGTTAGCATTGACCAACAGAGGAAATTCGAAATATGTTGCCCCTTAATAACCCTGAGGGGGGGAGAATAGGGGGCATTTCCCATCTTAAAACCACATGTGTAGCGATGGATTCTGTAGTGCCTCCTAAACAGGGATTTTGGTGGATGTTTTTGAAAACAACTTGTTTACATGATTTTTTGTACTTTGACCGTGCTTTTGTATTATGTATTTAGTAAATAAAAATTCATTTATTCATTAAAAGTTTGCCTAAAAGGGAGAAAGTATGTGTCAGTTTCCTGATACCGTTTGTTTCAAGATATAAAGGGAGTTTAAGAGAAAACTCAACCTTGTACAATTAAATCTAGAGGTCCATCGGACTAAGTTAAATTACTGATCCGTCATCACAATCCTCTTCTTTTGCAGTTGGTCTTTTTGAAAGGCGGTTTCAGATTATGAACGAATTTAGTAAGTTTTCTCATTGTTTTTAATTTAAAAGAACCAAGCAACCTAGGAATTTTTTTTAACAAATTAGAGGGCTTTTAGCAAAATTACCATGATTTAGGATTAGTGTTATATAAGGAATTCCTTTTAAAATGTAGCGATGAATTGGACTAATTTTAATATTTAATACGTCATTCAAAGCCTTAACTGAGAAGATTGTCAGATTATGAGAACAAATTAAAAATGTCCCCCCGTGCAGTATAAAGACACACGTAACAGTCATGGCGGTTCGTAATACTTTGTCTGGAGTCCAATGTAATACCATTGTAATAGAACCCTCTTTTAGCGAATTTCCCCTATAGGAAAGAAGCTATTACCGTAGGTCTCATGGTAAGACTTAAGCCCGAGACCATGGTAACTTTTCATTTTGAGGTCCCCAGATGCCAAAAACACCATTCGTTCAAATTTTTATATATGTATATATATATATATGTGTCCGTAAGCACGATAACTCTCGTAAAAAAGGTCCGATCTTAATGAAATTTGGTACAAACGTGTAAAGTACCATTTATTTGAACGAGTTCGAAAACCAGACTAATCGCACCATCCGAAGGGGGGTTTTGGGGGGGTTTTGTACCCCAAAAATGGGTTTTTCGGGGTTTCCACATGTAATATTTATTAAAATCAAATTTTAATTTTCACCATTGAATTCAGCATAAAAAAACAAACAATTTGGTATCTTGATCATTGCTCTACGTCAATTGGTGACTGAGATATTGAAAGTGCTAAACACAGTACGTTGTCTAATGTTATTCTTATGGAGAAAAAGAAAAATTGTATATCTCGCTTATTTATGAACATAAACTGACGAAATTTGGTATATAGCTTCATCTGGTTGTGGTTTATTGTTGTTTGCACAAAAAAACAATTTTTCACCTATGGTTCCCGTAGCAGCAAACCTAGGTACTCAGTCCCCATGTTACCCTTATGGAAAATAATTAAATTGTTATATATCGCTTATTTATGAATGTATATGGATGAAACTTGGTATGTGACTTCACTTAGCTGAGTTCCTTTGATATTTTGCATAAAACCCCATTATTTTGTGTTCCTTGTTGCAGCAAACCTGTGTACTCATCCCCAATGTTATTCTTATGGAGAATAATTAATATTTTAAATATCGCTTGTTTGTGAATATATTTCTTATGAATTATGTTAAGTGGCTTAATGTGTTATGTTTTAATTCACTGGAAATTCGCTGAGTATGCAGGTTTGCTGCGACGGGGGTATTTAGACTCTTTATGGCCTTATCAGGTTTTTGATAGCCATTAATTACGTCATAAGATTTTGATAATTTTCAGACCCCCTATGATTACTTTATAATCCAGCATTCTTCCTCTACCCTCTTGAAAATTTACATTATCTTTAATCGAATAACGAAATATTTCGAAAATAATGCATCAGTATTTTAAATAGTATAGTTTTCTTTATTGTGATGATTCAAACACTAAAACCTGCGAACTTGTTCCCTTTTTCAGTTAAAATTCTTCCGAAGTTTCTGTAATATAACCGGATGTATTTAGACGATTTACAAAATCAGGAAAAGCGATTCGAAGAATGCCAGATACAGTTGAGTGTTTGACGGTAGCAAACGCGTCATGGCGCTTGAAGTGTAGACACAAGAAAGTGGTGTTTGTTTGAACTCTCAAAAGCCCAACCACCTGTAAGGCTGAGAACACAAATTCTGTGGTCGTAGGCTACATTACACTGACAAGTGATCCCTCAGCGACTGGTTGGTTATACCGTGCAGTAATGGCTGAGCAGAAGAGCACACTTCACCACTGCAAGTATTTTATCCGCAGATTTTCGGTAAGTTTTAAAGATTTATTTTAATAAGTACCTAGGTTTTCAAGGTTCAACGTTTTCAAGGTTCACAGTTTTCAAAGTTCAACGTTTTCAAGGTTCAAAGTTTTCAAGGTTCAACGGTTTCAAGTTTCAAATATTCATTAGGGTACAAACTAGCGGTCATCATAGTTTCGATTTACTCAAGGTAATCTCATTATGGATAATTGGTTATACTAATAAAGGGTTAAAATGATTGCTCCGTCAAACGACACACTTTGACGTTAGCATATGACGTTTTTGATCGAAATGTCAACATTTGAGTCGCTGAAACACTACCCTCAGAAACGTACCCCCATGAAAAAAAACACCTACGTCATTTTGACGTCACGAAGGGTGGGGCCTCTATTCGCATCAGAGTTGGCCCTCGACTGGAATCCTACCCCAATACACTATCATTTTATCAAATTGAAATCAAATTAACACTTAAATAATTAACTCAACAGTTCGGCTCCCGGAAATCTACTCCCAGAAAACTATCCTCAGCAAATTATCCCCAGAATAATACTCTCATTGTACTAACTCAAGAAATCTAACCCCAGATATCTATACCCAGAAATATCTCCCCGGAAAACTCTCCACAAAGAGCTAACCCCGGAAATCTACCCCCAGAAAACTACCCTCTCAAACTCCGCGCTGTAGGTGAAATATAATGGTAATGTATCTCTACCACCTAATAGGATAATCACCTATGGATTTGGACTCTATTGTATTTTATTAGCCTAAATCATGATATATGTTACAGTTCGCCGCGAAACATTTTTACTGCGCGAGGACGGCGCTGCGGGAGGTCCGGACTGTTCCAATTCTATCGTCTCTTACTGATACTCCGGGCCACAGGCTGTTTTGATTGCGAAATAGCTGAAATCTTAAAAGTAATTAGATAAATTGAAACGAATCGCTAAATTTTATAAGTTTATATTCTTTCTAATAAGGTAAACATTGCAGGAATTGAATGTAGTACTTTTTATTTAGTTATTTCGCAATTAAAACAGCCTGTGGTTCACAGCATCAATAAGACTGCATAGTTGCCAAAATAATATAATACAGACTACTAAATAATAGATAAATGATGGTCCCGTTAAGTCGTAGAGAAACATTAGCAACATCAACTTTTACCAACAGCGGGAAGTTTCATTTGGTAGCACTAGGTAGCTTTCTGGGGGTAGTATTCTGGAAGTCTTACTCTGCAGATTAGTTCTCTGGGGTAGTTTTCTGGGGTTAGATTTCTGGGGGTAGTTTTCCAATAGTTGGACTCTGCAGATTAGTTCTCTGGGGTAGTTTTCTGGGGTTAGATTTCTGGGGGTAGTTTTCCAATAGTTGGACTCTGCAGATTAGTTCTCTGGGGTAGTTTTCTGGGGTTAGATTTCTGGGGGTAGTTTTCCAATAGTTGGACTCTGCAGATTAGTTTCCCGGTCGTTGTACTCTGCAGATTAGTTCTCTAGGGGTAGTTTTCTGGGGTTAGATTTCTGGGGGTAGTTTTCCATAGTTGGACTCTGCAGATTAGTTCTCTGGGGTAGTTTTCTGGGGTTAGATTTCTGGGGGTAGTTTTCCAATAGTTGGACTCTGCAGATTAGTTTCCCGGTCGTTGTACTCTGCAGATTAGTTCTCTAGGGGTAGTTTTCTGGGGTTAGATTTCTGGGGGTAGTTTTCCATAGTTGGACTCTGCAGATTAGTTCTCTGGGGTAGTTTTCTGGGGTTAGATTTCTGGGGGTAGTTTTCCAATAGTTGGACTCTGCAGATTAGTTTCCCGGTCGTTGTACTCTGCAGATTAGTTCTCTAGGGGTAGTTTTCTGGGGTTAGATTTCTTGGGGTAGTTTTCCATTATTGGACTCTGCAGATTAGTTTCCCGGTCGTTGTACTCTGCAGATTAGTTCTCTAGGGGTAGTTTTCTGGGGTTAGATTTATGGGGGTAGTTTTCCAATAGTTGGACTCTGCAGATTAGTTTCCCGGTCGTTGTACTCTGCAGATTAGTTCTCTGGGGTAGGTTTCTGGGGTTAGATTTCTGGGGGTAGTTTTCCAATAGTTGGACTCTGCAGATTAGTTCTCTGGGGTAGTTTTCTGGGGTTAGATTTCTGGGGGTGGTTTTCCAATAGTTGGACTCTGCAGATTAGTTCTCTAGGGGTAGTTTTCTGGGGTTAGATTTCTGGGGGTGGTTTTCCAATAGTTGGACTCTGCAGATTAGTTCTCTGGGGTAGTTTTCTGGGGTTAGATTTCTGGGGGTAGTTTTCCAATAGTTGGACTCTGCAGATTAGTTCTCTGGGGTAGTTTTCTGGGGTTAGATTTCTGGGGGTGGTTTTCCAATAGTTGGACTCTGCAGATTAGTTCTCTGGGGTAGTTTTCTGGGGTTAGATTTCTGGGGGTAGTTTTCCAATAGTTGGACTCTGCAGATTAGTTCTCTGGGGTAGTTTTCTGGGGTTAGATTTCTGGGGGTAGTTTTCCAATAGTTGGACTCTGCAGATTAGTTCTCTAGGGGGAGTTTTCCGGTGATAGGGTTACTGATATTTTTATTAAATTAATTAATTGAACTCCTTCAAGTGTTAAATTTTGGTCTACTAAAATACATAATAATTTATCTGCCCTTAAATTTCGATCCAGAAAACTACCCCAAACCTCTGACGTCAAAATGTCATAGGGATAGTTTTCCGAAACTCCCAAATTTAAAACAGTCGCATCTATTTCTTTGCGGTGGTCGTATTGCTGAAGGTTGTGTGTGCAACGTTGTATTAACAAGACGACATTCACGATTCCGGCTTACGGCCGGATTTATTCCAGATTGCGTATGTGGTGTTTACAGTTAATTTCGGTCACTGATAGGGTACGATAAAGAACAATCGGTTGCTGAAACAATATTGAATAATATCTACACTCTTCGTTGATATACGTGATAGCAGTGTAAAATAACAAGCCAGTAAAAGAGTATGGTTAAAAATTTGTAATCCTTACTGTTATCTACTGCCCCCAACAAACAGGCAATATTTTCACGCATTTTGCTTCAGAAAGGGGTTTGTTGTGGCCAGTGTACCCACCTTAGGAAAATATTAATCCCTCAACCATCAATAAAAGGCCTAAAAATTCCCTCCCACTTCCTCAACATTACTTTTAAAATCTAATTTTATCCCTCTTTTTTCGACGTAATACAATACAATACAATACCTCCCATGGTTTTTGGGGCGTTTTCAAGGATAATGATCTAGAAATTTTAAATTTAAAACTCACTACGTTGGTACAATAACTAAAAAATCGTATATATCACATTTTCGCGGTAAAACATAATATTACTCTTCTAACATCTACTCCAACTCCTCATAAAATATTTACATTCTCTCGGCATTCAGTGTTATCAGTAGTTTTACCTCAATCCCTTTAAAACTCTAATATCCAGAAAGCTCCTCAACCGAAATGACTATCTCACAAATGGAAACACTGTGTGGCCAACATTGAGCGAGTTTCGTAGCATCCCTCCTTTAAATAAATAATAATACCTGAACATCAAAATGTCTATGTTTTAAATATGGAATGAGATATAAATATATTGTATGGCGTACACAGCTTCTTTCTATTTCAGAGTTAAAAACAAACAAAAATAGCTTCTTCCCTACAGGGGAAATTCGCTAAAACGTCGGTTGATTTACCTGTGTTAATTAAGTTCAGAAAATAAATAAAGGATCTCCCATAGTAAATCCAGGGCGTGAAGTCATTGGAGTTCAGCCTCACTTGTTCCATGCAGGCCGGCCAACCCTTCAGAGAAAGCGCTCAGGGGACAGTCGTTAACTATGTAGCTCATAGTTTTACGCTCCGCCCCACATTCAAAAGACTGATCGTGAGTCATACCCCATTTACAATTCCAATGCACAATGCATCCGAGTAAAGATAATTTCACCTACCGCTGAAGTAGGGTCGGATATCAGGAAGCTATTC
Source organism: Allygus modestus (assembly GCA_963675035.1). Lineage (NCBI taxonomy): Eukaryota > Metazoa > Arthropoda > Insecta > Hemiptera > Cicadellidae > Allygus > Allygus modestus. Next base: position 482,324,135 of record OY776112.1, on the reverse strand, counting down.
CGACCGTTGAAAGTTTCCCAGGAGGAATTCCAGCCAGCTTGCGGACAAAAGTTTGTTTTGGTAACTGGATATCACTCCTGTGATCTCCCAGCTATGTCAGCTGCCGCTCGAAACTCAAATGGAATGAGATATTAAATGGGAAAAGGATAAGTCCACTCCTATAAATAAACGTCTTCATTAAACCGTTTGTGTCAGGACCGGCAGTTTGCTACTACTAACGCGACCTCTACCGGCCATTGGTGCACAATGGTGGTCAGATTGACCCATTCCGCCGGGAGAGATGGATGTCACGTGGTCCCGGGGTCACGTGTGCCTCAATGGGTCACCCAGCAGACAACATTGACTCATTCCGCCGCCGAACTCGCCGATAGCCTTGACGGCGACGGGTGCTCTCACTCAAATTTAAGAGGGGGCTCCAGTCACGCAACATATTGCGTTTCTGTCTGCTTCTCACATAACGCCAATTTTAACTTTACCTCAGTAGATTATACGAAATAGTTAATTAACAAAATACCTGGACATTATTTCAGTGTGTATAGCTATGATATCATAATCGGTCCAAAATATTTAATATTTTCTATTTTTGCCAAGGGTAAAGAATTTGTTGTATAAAAAATCTATTTTTAAATATAACTAGCTGGTCCGACAGACGTTGTCCTGTCCTAATGGCATTGAATTTGTTTTAAATGTCAAATACTCCTTCATTTTTAAGATGGGCTCGTTCGCTTCGCTCTTTCGCCTCCCGAATGAGCTCGTTCGCTACGCTCACTCGCCTATTTTTATATAGTGTGTTTCTAGATATAACCCTTGTTAACAAGTGTTTGGTGTAACTAACCGAACTTTGATACAATCAATGGGAACGTTGAAGGCCAGTGGAACAGAGACCTTAGGTCGGATTGAAAATGCTCTTTCATAAGAACCTTGTCCTGACATTAACGAACACAACAAAAACAGAATTATTAAATTTGGTGCACTCATTCTCATTTTTTGACGTGACATAGGGAAATAAGGGGTTAATTTATATGTATTAAGACTAGCTGGCCCGACAGACGCAGACGTTATTCTGTCCTAATGTCATTGAATTTGTTTTATGTCAAATAATCGTTGATTTTCAAGATGACCTCGTTCGCTTCGCTCACTCGCCTATTTTTATATAGTGCTAACTTCGGCATAGAAAAGAGTTTGAGTTGTCATTCAAGTAGATTTGTTATCTCCGTAATGAACATGTGTTTGTGCCTTTCAAGTATGTTTAGATATAATCCTTGTTAACAGCTGTTTGGTGTAACTAACTGAACTTTGATAAAATAAATGGGAACTTTGAAGGCCTGTGGGACAGAGCCCTTAGGTCGGATTAAAAATAGTCTTTTATAAAAACCTTGTCCTGTCGTTGACGAAAACAAAAAAAATAATTACAGGTATTCAATTTAGTGCACTCATTCTCAAGTTATGGCGTGACCAAGAGAAATAGGGGTTCATTTTTATATATTAAGAAGATAATATTTCATCATATAACTATAAAGTGGAATAAAATCCGGTATTTGGGAGTCAAGGAAACGTTGCTCTCCGATCTCCTTGAGCTGTTATTATAGCAACTAAACTGCTTCTAAGTAACTCAGCGTTTCCATAAAAGCTCTTATTACGTATTAACGGTCAGTTTAAAACCATTATCAATTAAATATTACAGTTTCCTGAACGATTTGTAACCTTCTATTGTATGTAAATCTGTTGCGGTTAGAGCGGTCACGCAATCAGACGGCCGTTAAGTGCCGCGGACCCGAGCAAGAAACCAGTTTAGCGGCTGGGCGACTGTGACACATGGTGCTCGTAAAATATTAGTTAACACAGCTATAAGAACCAGTCGACAAAACGGCACCTCTCGTTAAATAGCTTGAAAGACATTAAGAGTCTCATTGAACAGGATTGAAGCTTTTAAACACCATTGTAAACCTCTGAACTGATGGGGTTTACGTTAGTTTCTGAGTATCGCAACATAAAACGAGTTCGCACGCAGCACGCTGACGTGAGGGAAGTGAATTTCCACAAAAAAGTTTAAAACTATAAATATGTGTAAAAACATACATGTAGTCCAATTTTTATTAAAATCTGAAAAAATTGATTTTTTGGCTGTTCTGATGCTCCTGGTTTCATTTACCTACAACGCTGAGAATACAATTTTGCGCATTATAATGTTAGGAGAAGGTCCAGGCAGGCTTGAAAGTCGGCGTGATTTGCTGGGGGTGATAAAAGTACTCTAACAAAGGAATAATACCCCCGTCGCAGCAAACCTGCATACTCAGCGAATTTCCATTGAATATATAACATAACACATTAACACTTAACAGGATTCATAAGAAATATATTCACAAACAAGCGATATTTAAAATATTAATTATTCTCCATAAGAATAACATTGGGGATGAAAACGCAGGTTTACTGCAAAAAGGAACACAAAATAATGAGTTTTTATGCAAATAGCATTAGAATTCATCTAATTTAAGTCACATACCAAGTTTCATTCATATACATTTATAAGTAAGCGATATATAACATTTTAATTATTCTCCATAAGAATAACATGGGGACCGATTACCTAGGTTTGCTGCTACGGGAACCATACATGAAAATTTGGTATTTTGTGCAAACAACGATAAACCCCAACCAGATAAAACCATATACCAAAGCCAATACCATATATACATATATAAAAATTTGAACGAATGGTGTTTTTGGCATCTGGGGACCTCAAAATGAAAAGTTATGATGGTCTCGGGCTTAAGTCTTACCATGAGACCTACGGTAATAGCTTCTTCCCTATAGGGGAAATTCGCTAAAAGGCTTTTCTAGTGTAAAACCCCCATAAGACAACGTACTGTGTTTAGTCGAAACCCATTTTCTTTAATAACTCGGTAAATATTTATGCTAGAATGACGAGAGCCTAAAACTTTCGCCTCACTAATTCCCATCTTTTTACATGCAATAATTTTACATCCGGGGCTTTTCTGACCCTTTTTGTGCCCAAAAACTCGAAATTTGAAAGATTAATCCTTAAAAAAAGGGTTTAGAGTTTTCCGATTGTTTTTCCCAACGAACTTGTCCAACTGATTACAGAAAGGAACGTCCCTACCAAATTTGAAGTCAATCGGACAAAAAATGTGACCGCTAGAGTGCCTGCATATATATGTCTCTATATATATATATATACAAATACATATACATATATATATATATAATTTTGAACGACCCCCCAAAACGTGTTCAGGGGGTCACGTTAGGAACTTCTATGGTGGTCCCGGGCTTAAGTTTCACCGTGCGGGTCATGCTAATAGTTCACTTTCCAAAGGAAATTCACTAACAAATAACATATCACATCGTGCTAGTAAAATATTAGTTAACTCAACAATAAGAACCTATCAACAAAACAGTTCTTCTCTTTAAATAGTTTGGAATACATTAAGTGCATTTCATTGAACAGGATTAAAGCTTTTAAACACCACAGTAACCTCTGACCTGGCGGTCTTAGGTTCGTTGCTGATAACCATTACAGAAACATATCTAAGTTCAGATCCCCTTAAACAAAACTTCAATTAATATTACCCTTATGACTTCTACAGTTGTGAATTTCACACATATTGTCCTACCCAAATCCTACATAATAAATGGTGTAGCAAAACTTTTATTTGGTTTTGTTTATTTGCGAAATTACTAGATTGCGGGAATAAGTTATTGCATGGTAAAAACGCGAGCACTACACGCGAGCACGATACAGGAGAGGCGAAAGTACAACTCACGGCTGCAAAACCAGAAAAAGTGGAACTTAAAGGACAAAGTTCAGTTTTCCCTTAACAAGTACACATTAGAATTTTAAAAAGTTAAATAATTGAAAAGTATTGAATTCCGTAGAACTATACAAATCAGAGCAAAAACACAAAACAAAACTGGCAAGAGTGTGCAATAATTGTAACTTGGGAGTTTGAGAAATGGGAGAATTGCAAGTAAACGACGCCTGGGCCTGTGCACACGAGCGGAACGCGGCACGGCGCTGTTGCTGAAAGACAAGGCAAATTTCGAGACCTTTCAAAATAGTTCTAAAAATAACCAAAACGTCATGATAAGTTTAATGCAATATAAAATTGAGATGAGAAAACCATGTTGATAAACTAGACTTACAACTTAACAGTTGCTTTTTTACTTTCTCCCCTTATACCATAGTGTATATGGAGAAAGTATTGTTTTCGTCAAAATTTTCGAATTTGAGTTGTTAGTGGAAATATTTGTTTTGGTGCTCCCTGAACCCAAAAAAGTGGTTTTTACGTGATGTCTGTGTGTGTGTGTGTGTGTGTGTGTGTGTGTGTGTGTGTGTGTGTGTGTGTGTGTGTGTGTCTGTGTGGATGTGTACAGAGTTAGAGCCCTAACCAATGGACCGATTTTTTGAAATTTGGTATGTAGGTACTAATCCTCGATATCTCCAGGCGTTTTTTTCATTTTTTGAATTTTTGATTATTAAGGGTAATTATCCCCCCAAAATCGCCCAAAAACATGAAAAATCCAAATTTCTCAAAAATGGCTCTAACGATTTTGATTAAACTTTAGTGGTTTGGTTTGTAGAGCGTTAGGTTTCCAAAAAAATGACACCACCCGCATGTCTGTAAAAATTCGGGTTCAGAAATTACAAGACTTAACACATAAAAAATTCATTTTTTAATTTTCATAAAAAATCATAAATGTTAAAAAGGATTACTGTTCACCATTAAAAATAGCTCAAAAAACTAAATAAAGTAGCATTTTGAATTACTATCCGACGATTGCTAGTTGCGGAGAAAATTGAAATTTTCATTTAGCGGTAAACGCAGTACGTTGTCCAATGTTATTCTTATGGGGGATACAAAAATTGCTATTTCTCTCTTATTTACTGATCAATTTCATTAAAAATTAATATGCAGGTCGTTAGCATTGACCAACAGAGGATGTTCGAAATATGTTGCCATTTAACCATGGGGGGGCAAGGGGGCATTCCCCCTCTCAAAACCACTGCGTGTAGCAATAGATTCTATAGTGCCTCCCAAAAAGGGATTTGGGTAGATATTTCTGAAAACAACTATTTCCGACAACTTTCTGTATATTTATCTGTACTTCATATTCTATATTTAGTAAATAAAAATAATGATTTTATTTAAGTTTGGCTAAAAGGGAGAAAGTATGTGTCAGTTTCCTGATACCGTTTATTTATGAAAGTGTTGTAATTATGTACAATGTTAAATATTCAATTATGTTCAATCCCATAAAATAAGTAATAATTGTATTTACTGATATTATATTTCCGAGGCAAGTTGTCACAATGAACGCTTGAGAAAACTATTTGCACATCAGACAACCACTTAATTGAAACGACCGTCTTGAGAAAACTACTCTGCACATTAGACGACGACTTACTTGAAAAGACTGTCTTGAGAAAACTACTTGGCACGTCTGACAACTACTTACTTAAAACGACCGTCTTGAAAAAAGTGTTTGGCATATCAGATAACCACTTACTTGAATGGTCAATCTGAGAAAAATACTTGGCTGCTTTGACAAACACTAACTTGGAACGACTGTCTCGAGAAAACTACCTGACCTGTCTGAACACAACTTACTGGAAACGACGTTCTTGAGAAAACTACTCATAACGTCTGACAACGACTTGCATGGAACGACTGCCTAGTGACAACTATTTGGCACATCAGAAAACCATTGACTAGAAATGGATTTCTTGAGAAAACTACTTGGCACATCTGACATCATCTTACTTAAAACGACCGTCTTGAAAAACGTGTTTGGCATATCAGATAACCACTTACTTGAATGGCCATCTTGAGAAAACTACTTGGCACATCTGACATCATCTTACTTAAAACGACCGTCTTGAAAAACGTGTTTGGCATATCAGATAACCACTTACTTGAATGGCCATCTTGAGAAAACTACTTGGCACATCTGACATCATCTTACTTAAAACGACCGTCTTGAAAAACGTGTTTGGCATATCAGAAAACCATTGACTAGAAATGGATTTCTTGAGAAAACTACTTGGCACATCTGACATCATCTTACTTAAAACGACCGTCTTGAAGAACGTTTATGTAAAACGTAATAGTTAAGAGTGCAGTTTTCAAAGGAAACTAATTTTAAAAACCCTCTACACAGAGAGGAATGGTTCCCTCGACTATTACGTAACTCAAACATTGTATTCTGTTTATTTTGTCCTCAAGAGTGGCAGTTAAAATAATACTACGGGCGGTTAAATATATAACCCTTTCGAAAATACTTGCAGCCTACTAGCCTAGGTACAGCATGACCTGGTTTTATGTAAGTGTTGGTCAAGCACCCATGGCCAAGCATAGTTTCGAAACATTAGTTTATAATTGTTTCTTTTGAAATAACACTGCATCATATAAAGAAGCCGTATATATTGGAGAAAAAAGTATCTTGTTTTCAGTGGGTCTTTAATTACCTAACCAAAGGGGCCAGTTATAAATCCCCTCCCCTAAGTTAAATGTTTTGTTTCCTGAATACACAAATTCAATTACTTACAGATACCCTAACTGTAAGCTTAAGATCAGGTAAATGAAATTACCTGATCTAGGTAACCCAAATTAACCTCCATAATAAAAATCTAAGTTTGGAAGGGACGACAAAAATAAATAAATAACGTTACGGAAACAGTTCGTGAACACTGTCGAACATTTTGTTTTATAATTACACAAATTACAATAAGTTAAAATGTTTTGTTTGAAATTCATTGTTGTTGATGGTGAGTTTACATTGTTTAAGATTTTATTGAGGACATTTTCCACTACTTCTTAGAGAAAAACATTTAATTTTCCTCTGATCAGGGATAGAAAATTTCCACAATAATTTCTATGATATAAGTTACAATATTACTAGCTACAAAAGCTAAATTAACTTATCTATTGCTCATAAAAACATGGCATTCAGAACAATATTGATTTTCTCGTACAATATTTTAACCGGTAAAATATGACAAAATCATGCACGTTTTATAAACTGTAAAATTCAACATTAACATAGCTGTAGCCCAAACAACAATAATTTAGCGAGCATTTATAAGCAACAGTACAAATAGATGTTGTTTCATGACAGCTTTTTACACTCTCGGTAGAGCCGCAAGTCGTAAGAAGCCAATTAACCAAGTGTTAATTGGTTTGTTGGGACACCGCAATATAATGGGCATGTAGTCATTACCTACGTGGGCGAGGATGGCCGGTTACGCAGGAACACGTTATAAAAACCAGGAAAAATACAATCAACATCTATTATATAAGCTAGAAAATGAATAGTTTAAACTGCTATTACCTACAAATGTGTGCAATAAACTGGAAAACGTGTTGAAATTATTCAATACTTTTTACTACTGCCATATTACGTATTATTTAAATTAAGCATCATTTACCATATATAGATCTATATTATAAGCGTACTTTACACAATTGCCCTTAACAAACATATATTATATTATATAAGCATTCTAAGGATTACATCTTATTTTTATCTTGAAGTTACATTTATTCAGATGCAAGTAGTAAAGAATTTTAATTTTGAGACTAATATTTTAAACGAATTCAAATCAAATTTAACGTTTTGAATTTTAAAAATGAACGGAAAAATGTATAATAAGTTTATTTTGAGTACATATCTATATCTATAAAAGAGGAAGTATGTATGTTTATATGTATGTACCCTATGGACTCCGAAACCGCTCGACAGATTGTAATGAAATTTTCAGGAATTATTAAGCATTATTCAAGGATGGTTTGTGTGAAGTTTGGTGCAAATCTGTCCAAAGGGCTCCGACCCAGAGGGCATACAAGGGTGCAGTGTCAGGTTTTAGAAATTTAGTGTTTACAAAATTAACATTTGTAATTAATTAACAGCTGTAATTTAAAATACCCCCGTAGCAGCAAACCTGCGTACTCAGCGAATTTCCAATGCATATATATGTATCTTAATACCACATAAAGCCACATATCAAGTTTCATCAATATACATTCATAAATAAACGATTTATGACATTTTAATTATTCTCCATAAGAATAACATGGCGGCTGAGTATGCAGGTTTGCTGAAACAAGGAACACAAAAAATGGGGTTTTATACAAATATCAATATAACTCATGTAGGTAAAGCCACATACCAAAGTTCATTAATTTATTTTCATAATGAAGGGAGATAACACGTTACTTATTCTCCATAAGAATAACATGGGGCTGAGTACGCAGGTTTGCTGCTACGGGAGCCTTTGGTAAAAAATAGTTTTTTTGAGCAAATATCAATGGTCCACAACCAGATGAAGCCGTATACCAAGTTTCGTCAGTATACGTTCATAAATAAGCGAGATATAAAATTTTTATTTTTCTCCATAAGAATAACATTAGACAACGTACTGTGTTTAGCACTTTCAATATCTCGGTAACCAATTGACGTAGAGACATGATCAAAATACCAAATTTTGTGTTTTTTTAAGCTGAATCCAATGGGAAAAACTAAAATTTGACTATTTCCAAAATTATATGTAAAAAATTCGAAAAACCCATTTTTGGGGTACAAAACCCCCCAAAAATACCCCTTCGGACAGAGCGATCTGGCTGGTTTTCGAACTTAAAGTCATAAATGTTGCTTTACACGTTTATACCAAATTTCATCAAAATCGGATAATTTTTACGAGAGTTATCGTGCTCACGGACACACACACACACACATATATATATATATATATATATATATATATATATATATATATATATATATATATATAGTTTCAAACGAATGGTGTTTTTGGGGTCTGGGGACCTCAAAACGAAAAGTTATCATGGTCCTGGGCCTAGGTCTTACCATGCCGACTACGGTAATAGCTTCTTCCCTATAGGGGAAATTCGCTAAAATTCAAAGTTTTGGGCGCAGCAACGCGTGCAGGGTAACTGCTAGTATTTTATATAAAAATGTGACATTCAACAATAACATGAGTAAGACAACTATGGCAAACTCATTCATAATTTCTCAATATTAAAATTACCTTAAAAATATTAAAAAATCACGATAGCTAAAATTTGTACCTATTAAAATTAGTTATGTAAAATTATTCAGTGGAGGGATCGAAGGCCTCGCTTTTGCTGCCAGATATTGAGGTAGTCCCGCCAGTAATTTAGTCCCTCGTATCAGATTAACAGTCGCTTCATAATTGAGACGGAATGTTACTGCCAACGGAACAATTTATCGAACCAGTTGTCAAACTCATGATTCATGGCGTGTTTTTAGCGAATTTCCCCTATAGGGAAGAAGCTATTACCGTAGGTCTCATGGTAAGACTTAAGCCCGAGACCATGATAACTTTTCATTTTGAGGTCCCCAGATGCCAAAAACACCATTCGTTCAAATTGTTATATATGTATATGTATATATATATATATATGTGTGTGTCCGTAAGCACGATAACTCTCGTAAAAAAGGTCCGATCTTAATTAAATTTGGTACAAATGTGCAAAGTACCATTTATTTGAACGAGTTCGAAAACCAGATGAATCGCACTATCCGAAGGGGGGTTTTTGGGGGGTTTTGTACCCCAAAAATGAGGTTTTTGGGGTTTTCACATTTAATTTTAATTTAAATCAAATTTTAATTTATACCATTGAATTCAGCTTAAAAAAACAAACAATTTGGTATTTTGATCATTGCTCTACGTCAATTGGTTACCGAGATATTGAAAGTCTAAACACAGTACGTTGTCTAATGTTATTCTTATGGAGAAAAAGGAAAATTGTATATCTCGCTTATTTATGAACATAAACTGGCGAAATTTGGTATATGGCTTGATCTGGTTATGGTTTATTGTTGTTTGCACAAAAAAACAATTTTTCGCCTATGGCTCCTGTAGCAGCAAACCTAGGTACTCGGTCCCCATGTTATTCTTATGGAAAATACTTAAAATGTTATATATCGCTTATTTATGAATGTATATGGATGAAACTTGGTATGTGACTTCACTAAGATGAGTTCTATTGATATTTGCATAAAAACCCATTATTTTATGTGCCTTGTTGCAGCAAACCTGCGTACTCATCCCCAATGTTATTCTTATGGAGAATAATTAATATTTTAAATATCGCTTGTTTGTGAATACATTTCTTATGAATCCTGTTAAGTGTTATAATGTGTTATGTTATATATTCATTGGAAATTCGCTGAGTATGCAGGTTTGCTGCGACGGGGGTATTTTTAAATGACTCTTTTCGTTTTACGATTTAAATCTGAAATTAACAAAGAGTCCATAATTTCTCTGGGGAGTAATACTATGTGAATACTTTAATCGCAAAACTATTGTTTGTACTCAGGGTATTTCAATGCGATTTTATTTGATTGAAGGGAGATTTCAATTGAAATAAATAATAATTTATAAAATAATTTGTCGAATTTGATATACCATAGTTCAGATTTTCCTACTTCAGGCAAACAAGTTATAATGATGATTACTTAGTTACAGTTTCATTCCAAGGAAAAATTAGCTACTGTACTTTCAAAGTTTTATAACTTCTCAAGGAGTCTAAAAATGTCATAATTTTATTTACACAATAAAATAAATGCAAAGAATTCTATTCGAGCTAATTGAGAGGGGGTTTCATAAAAAACTGCTCTCTAGATATGTTTTCTATGTTGTTTTAACGCGAGTACAAAAATTCGTGAAAGAGTACTACACCATACTACTGTAATACTCTTTTGCTCATACTGTATTACCTTTTAGCGAATTTCCTCTATAGGGAAGAAGCTATTACCGTAGTCGGCATGGTAAGATCTAGGCCCGGGACCATGATAACTTTTCGTTTTGAGGTCCCCAGGTCCCAAAAACACCATTCGTTCGAAACTGTATATATATATATATAGATGTGTGTGTGTGTCCGTGAGCACGATAACTCTCGTAAAAATGATCAGATTTTGATGAAATTTGGTATAAACGTGTAAAGCAGCATTTATGACTTTTAAGTTCGAAAACCAGACAGATCGACCTATCCGAAGGGGTATTTTGGGGGGGTTTTGTACCCCAAAAATGTTTTTTTTTGAGTTTTTTACATATAATATTTTTTAAAAGTCAAATTTTAGTTTTTTCCATTTGAATCAGCTTAAAAAGACGCACAATTTGGTGTTTTGATCATTGCTCTACGTCAAATGGTTACAGAGATATTGAAAGTGCTAAACACAGTACTTGTCCAATGTTATTCTTATGGAGAATAAGACAAATTGTATATCTTGATTATTTATCAACTTATCCTGATGAAACTTGGTATATTGCTTCATATCGTTGAGGTCTATTGATATTTGCACTAAAAAACATTTTTTGGATGGTAGTTCCCGTAGCGGCAAACCTGCGTACTCAACTCTCATGTTATTCTTATGGAGAATAAGTAACGTGTTATCTCGCTTAATTATGAACATAAATTAATACAATTTGGTATGTGGGGACCTTCTTGAGTTATATTGAAATTTGTATAAAACCCCATTTTTTTGTTCATTGCTTCAGCAACCCTGCATGCTCAGCCGCCATGTTTGTTCTTATGGAGAATAATTAAAATGTTATAAATCGTTTATTTATGAATGTATATTGATGAAACTTAGTATGTGGATTTATGTGGTATTAAGATACATATATATGCATCGGAAATTCGCTGAGTACGCAGGTTTGCTGCTACGGGGGTATTTGCATCTCCCAGCGTAACGTTCAGGTACAAATTAAGGCCTCAGGCAGTTGTGTATAACATATGTACAAAACTCACGACCATTACAATATGCCACATGAAGTGCATTGTACACCAATCAGAGGATGTTGTACAGCCGATGAACAACGATGCCTACAACGATGAACCGAGGATATCTGTAACTGTCGTGTGTACACTGGGCGTAAACCTTGTATTAAGAGTCTTCATCACCGGAAGTTGCTAGACGCTATCTTGGAGTTTTGCTCCATAAGGCCAATGTTAACTTTGTGCCTCCATTACTCCTCACTCGATCGTCACATACAATTCATTTTAGTGTCAAATTAAAGGTTTCCTCGTCCTCTAGGGAAATACAATATCGAATTTTTTAATTTGGGTACTATAGTCGCATAATAAATAGTTTAATTTTGAATTGAAACACTGTACATGTTCTCATTAATTTGTATCAAAATCCAAATTCGACTATTGTATTTCCCTAGGGGACGAGGAAACCTTTAATTTGAGACCAAAATTAATTGTTTGTGACGATCAGGTGAGGAGTAATGGGGGCACAAAGTTAACATTGGCCTTATGGAACAAAACACCAAGATGGCGTCCGGCAACTTCCGGTGATGAAGACTCTTAAGAGTAGGCTCCAGCCACAAAACATTTGGAGTTTCAGAATTGGTCACCGCCTCCCCCCAAGACCAATGTCAACTTTCAAAGTCCTTCCCTCCTCAACGGATTATCCTATATCGATGACTTATGGCTCATTTATAAAAGAAACTATGTGAGAAAATTTCGATATCATTTTGTGATATCGAAATTGATCAATTAAATTCCAAAATGGCCTTATGGGTGAACTTCTTGTCATATTGAAATTCTGCTCACTGAACTCGCTAGGTATGTTTTTGTTCTTTAAAGTGAGCCGTAAATCAAGGATATCGGATAATTCGTTGAGAAAGGACGGGCTTTGAAGGTTAACATTGACCGTAGGGGGGAATCAGGTAGAAAAGAGAATATTTGCGTGACTCCCTCCTCTTAGCCTTTGCCCCGCGGTTCATCGCAGTTGGCGCCAACTTTATCTGTACTCCAGTTGGCCCGATGGCCGACGGCTGTCAGGTCTACCTTGACGTGATATCTCCATTTCCACCTCTCAGCGCGACAGAGTGTACCGCGCCTTATCACCGGTCGCTATCTTTACTCCCATCTCACATTCCGTGGTTCCCATTCCGCCCCTCGGCTCCACGGTCCACCTTGAGATAGGACCGATGGACCGATGGGCTAGTATCTCTAACAACTTCATTTCACCTCTCCGTTATAACCCGGAATGTAAATAACACCGGTTTTAAATTATGCGAAGTAGAGAGGCGCTTCTGAATGTCAATGAATCGTCGTCAGTTTATTTCGCTTAGTATATCTGTGGACTCAGAGAATGTCGCTTTAAGCCATCTCGTGTGTCTAGCGACTGATTGTTTGATTTAATTCTTTAGATTTTAAATTATTAATCAAAGTTTCAACTGCGTAACTTTGATGAATATTTAATTTACAATTGTTGTACGAGAATACACAATCTAATGTCATTGATTATATATACTGAAGTAGACTTCTCACTGCCATTTTAAAAGCTGGGATTTTTTTGTGAACAAGGATTCAAAGAGGACGTATTTACACTAATCACCAACAGAGTATACTTTTGTCAACTATCACTTATCCTCAGGAGGCGATTAATACGTTAGTCTGTCAGGAAGTAAGTTGATTATCATTTTCTTTCTGGGGTGGAGAATTTTTATAAGTTAACGTAAATAACTAAAATAAATAGTTGACAGCAGCACACTCTGTCGGTGACTTAATCTAACTACGTCCACTTCAGATTCTGGCTAACACTAAACGAGGGACAGCTGCTGGGCCATATAAGTGGGATGTCTCCTTCAGTATCTAATATAGTCAGTGCTAATGGGGTATAGGATATACAGAGATCTACGGGGAAGGCAATATCAAATATTATCAAGAGCATCTCTAAATTCCATTGAAAAGTATTTTAATCTCTGAACTATTATACTTACAAATTTATGAAAGCCCTTATTCAATTTTAACTCTTATATTTCTAGTATAGGTGAACAGCTTTAACTTTGACATGAATATTAAACTAAGGGTAAATAGAAAGCGTATAGATGTGTTCCCATATATGCGCATTGGAAATTCGCTGAGTATGCAGGTTTGCTGCGACGGGGGTATTTTAAGTGTTTTTTTTTTGTTATTTTTTGTATTTACTTTAGTTATAAATCAAATTTGTTATGTTTTAGCTGATATAGTTTATTTTGTTGTTTATATTATAATTCACAGTCTATTTTGTTTGTATACATTTTGCTTTCAAGAAATTTATAAACAAATGTTGTTAAAAAAAGTTATTTAAAGTTGAATGATTCATTGAAATCCATATCCAAATTGCTAATAAAACGATTTTTAAAATGTTTAAGCTGTTTTCAAGCCTACTACGATTGAGTTACGTAACACATTAGGGGTTGGGGGTATGATTAAGCGTAATGGTGCGTTACATGGGGAGGGGAGGTCTGAATGCGTTACGTAATATGTGTATTGTCCCTAATGGCATAAGCAAAGAAGGGTTGTGGTGGGAGTAACTTTCTTCCTGTACTGTTTTAGCGAATTTCCCCTATAGGGAAGAAGCTATTACCGTAGTCGGCATGGTAAGACCTAGGCCCGGGACCATGATAACTTTTCGTTTTGAAGTCCCCAGATGCCAAAAACACCATTTGTTCAAATGTATATATATATTATATATATATATATATATATTATAATATACTATATATTTGTTCAAAATATATATATGTGTGTCCGTAGGCACGATAACTTTGGTAAAAATGGTCCGATCTTGATGAAATTTGGCATAAACGTGTAAGGTATCATCTATTTTCATGAGTTCGAGAACCAGACAGGTCGCTCTACTTTAAGGGGGTTTTGGGGGGGTTTTGTACCCAAAAAATGTTGTTTTAACTTTTTACATATAATTCTTTTTAAACCCAAATTTTGGTTTACACCATTAAATTCAGCTTAAAAAACAAACAATTTGGTATTTTGATCATCGCTCTACGTTAATTGGTTACCGAGGTATTGAGAGTGCTAAAGACAGTACGTTGTCCAATGTTAATCTTATGGAGAATAAGTAAAATTGTATATCCTGCTTATTAATGAACACATATTAATGAAACTTGGTATGTGGCTTTATATGGTTGGGTTTTAATGCTATTTGCATACAAAACTAATTTTTTGTGTTCCCCATGGCAGCAAACCTGTGTACTCAGCAGCTATAATGTTATTCTTATGGAGAATAATAAACATGTGATATCTTGCTTGTTTATGAACATAAATTGATAAAACTTGGTATGCTGCTTCATCTGAAGGTAATCCATTGGTACTTTCATAAAAATCAGAATTTGTGGTCCTTGATGCAGCAAACCTGCATACTCAGTCCTAATGTTTTTCTTATTGGGAATAAATGAAATGTCATATCTCCGCTTATTTATTAATATGCTTTGATCAAAGTGGCTTCCTGACTTTGTGAAGTACCATTTGAAATTCGCTAAGTATGCAGGTTTGCTGCAACGGGGGTATTTTATATATGTAAGAAGTGTATTTGATAATTTTATGTTAAACCCATTTGTATGACTATTTCTATTGAGTGAACACTTTTTACTGCAATAAAGAATTTGATTTGATTTGATTTGATTCACCTCACCACCTTCTTTACTAATTGGCCATCAGTCATCTCTGTACAGTTTAACGTTAAATCGGATCAGGAAATTTTGAGAAAACCATAAGTCTGACACCCGTGTTATCACATACTGAATGAAAGTCTCGGCTGGAAATTAAGAGAAAATTAGTCGTCGATAAATGCTTTTCTAAAGTCATAAATTAAGTTAAAACTGACAAACTTAAACACATTTTAAATTAAAAAAGTTGATCAGATGTGTAGCCTAATAAAGTGGGCTGGTTAAAGTGGTCAGTTTAATTCCAACTTTTTCATTGTAATTGTTTGATGTTGCTTTTTGAGGAAATACATAATTTATTAATTATTAATTTATTCAACTTTATTAGACTACTAGCTGTTACCCGCAGGCTTCGCCCCGCGAATGATTTATAAAAACTATCATAGTTTTGTGTGCTGCATTCTGTAGTTAGCCTGTGGAACTACTACGAATCAAGATCAGCTGTTTGTATTTTCATCAGCTCAAACAAAAATGAACGTCCATAAGGAATACATTGGAACTTTGAACCCCCGTGGGGCATAGCCCTATAGGATTTTCACAACTTTAATTTGTCTATATGTTACTCAGGACTATCAAGTACCTCTCTGCATAATTTCAGCTCAATCGGTCCAGTAGTTTTCACGTGATGGAACCTCAGAGTTACGCACAAACATCCATACTTTCACATTTATAATATTAGTATGATAAAACTGAAATCCTGCGAACTAGCAGAGCTGTAGAACCAAGCTAGTTTAAATTACAATCAGTCTTAAACTGCATCTCCCCTTTAAAAATAATACCCCCGTAGCAGCAAACCTGCGTACTCAGCGAATTTCCAATGCATAATATATATGTATCTTAATACCACATAAAGCCACATATCAAGTTTCATCAATATACCATAAATAAACGATTTATGACATTTTAATTATTCTCCATAAGAATAACATGGCGGCTGAGTATGCAGGTTTGCTGAAGCAAGGAACACAAAAAATGGGGTTTTATACAAATATCAATATAACTCATGTAGGTAAAGCCACATACCAAATTTCATTAATTTATTTTCATAATGAAGGGAGATAACACGTTACTTATTCTCCATAAGAATAACATGGGGCTGAGTACGCAGGTTTGCTGCTACGGGAGCCTTTGGTAAAAAATAGTTTTTTTGAGCAAATATCAATGGTCCACAACCAGATGAAGCCGTATACCAAGTTTCGTCAGTATACGTTCACAAATAAGCAAGATATAAAATTGTTATTTTCCTCCATAAGAATAACATTAGACAACGTACTGTGTTTAGCACTTTCAATATCTCGGTAACCAATTTACGTAGAGAAATGATCAAAATACCAAATTGTGTGTTCTTTTAAGCTGAATCCAATGGTGAAAACTAAAATTTGATTATTTCCAAAATTATATGTAAAAAATTCGAAAAACTCATTTTTGGGGTTCAAAACCCCCGCAAAATACCCTTCGGATAGAGCGATCTGGCTGGTTTTCGAACTTAAAGTCTTCAATGTTGCTTTACACGTTTATAACAAATTTCATCAAAATCGGATAATTTTTACGAGAGTTATCGTGCACACGGACATATATATATATATATTACAGTTTCGGACGAATGGTGTTTTTGGGGTCTGGGGACCTCAAAACGAAAAGTTATCATGGTCCCGGGCCTAGGTCTTACCATGCCGACTACGGTAATAGCTTCTTCCCTATAGGGGAAATTCGCTAGAACAAAGTATTCAAAGTGCAATCAAGATCGCATGGTAACCACCTGACGCGACTCCGACACATCACGCGATGTGGGACCGACAATCCGTGATTAACACTAACTATATGTTCACTGCGATTGCGCAGGAATGGAAAAGTTAGAACAAGCTGCCTTATAATGATCGCCAATTGACACGGGTTGCGTAACGCGTACCTGAGGGCGGGAGGAAGTGTGGGCACTACGGGAACATTGTAATTGTGGCAGCCGAACCAGCGGTCACTACCACTGCAGCTCCGGGCACCACCGGGATCCGGGAAATAAAACCAGCAGTACCTGGGGGACCGAGCCTTGCTCTGGGAAGGTCAGTCAGTTTCCATGGATAACTCGGAGTAATTTTGCACCTGGTCCCCCTACCGACGAGTAAAGTTTCTTAGCTCTTTTGCCTCTTTTCTACATGGTTACGGTCACTCCAGTAGTTATTGTAGCTCAATGTCTCTTCAGGTAGTGTTTTTATTGTATATGCACATTTGATTAATTTTTAATATGATCACAATATATGTAATCTTCAAGCAATGGTTTTCTTTGTCAGTTCACTGATTAATTATAAACAGCTATTATGATTTTTTGTTTTGATTTGAAACTCCATAAGCCCAATGACAATTTTTAACTATTCAAATTAGTATTTGTTACATTATTAGATTTTTCCAGGGGATGAGACCTCTCTAGAACTTAATTTAAACTCAGAAATTAGTTAATTACAAGTTTTGAAGGCAATCGTTGGAGCCTTGTTTGAGATCAGAGTTGCTAGCAAGAAAGCAAGCAAACCTTACTCGTATTAGAGTACAGGATTACCATTTCAGATTTAAAGGAATTTTGAGTACACGTATCTTAGTTTTCAAAATCCTCACGGTTACGTTTACTGAGCGCTTTTTATGGGTTTTTCTACCCGGGAAAATGTCAATTTCCGCTTAACCTAAATCGGTCGCGATAGACGACCGTGTAAACCCAAGAGCCGACGATTCAACTACAAGCTATAAATGGTTTGTGACCGGATTAAGTACTTTAAGTCCTTGTAAGTACTTATAAGGCCTGCCTGTCTGATGTGGCAGTTGTGATATTTTAAGGAGCTTAAAATGGTTTATTAAAAGTACTTAAAGGGGTTATTTAATTCAATTACTATCACCGGCAAGAATACATTTTACTATTTAGTAGTTTTATTATATGTAGAAAACATAAAACGAACGTATAGGAGTATTATATAGGTTTTTCTCACCATCGTGAGAAATGTGACGATTTGGATTTCAAGTTCGATAGGTAGTATTTTTATAATTAGATTTTACAACTGCTATATTTTATTTAAAGATGTAAATCATTTTTTCACCACACTACCCTGGAATCACCTGTTTTCGCAACGTCATTTGAAGACCGAAAGTTTTTCCGCCCAAGGGCCGAAAGTCAGCTGATATATTTAGCCAGTGTTGCCAACTTGTTTTCAAGCATACACGACGTTACCTGGTTAATACGTGCATACTATTTGTGTTCTTTGCTTAAAACGCTGGAAGAAATAACGAGTTCGCACGCAGCACGCTGACGTGAGGGAAGTGAATGTCCACATAAAAACTTGTAAAACTCAAAATCAGTGTAAAAACATCCATTTGTCCAATTTTTATTGAAATCTGAAAACATTGTTTTTTTGGCTGTTTTGATACTCCTGGTTTCATTTACTTGCAAAGCTGGGAATACAATTTTACGCATTATAAGGTTAGGAGAAGGTCCAGACAGGCTTGAAAGTAGGCGTGAGGTTGCTGGGGATAATAAAAGTACTCTAACAGAGGAATAACAGGCTTTTCTAGTGTAAAACCCCCATAAGACAACGTACTGTGTTTACCCGATACACATTTTCTTTAATAACTCGGTAAATATTTATGCTAGAATGACGGGAGAGGGCTTAAAACTTTCGCCTTTCTAATTCCCATCTTTTAACATGCATTAATTTTACATCTGGGGCTTTCCTGACCCTTTTTGGGCCCAAAAACTCAAAATTTGAAAGATTAATCCCCAAAAAATGGGTTTAGAGTTTTCCGATTGTTTTGCCCAACGAACTTGTCCAACAGGTTATAGAAAGGAACGTCCCTACCAAATTTGAAGTAAATCGGACAAAAAATGCGACCGCTAGAGTGCATACACACATATATATATATATATATATATATATATATATATATATATATATATATATATATATGTCTATATATGTGAAATTTGTATTCGATTCACTGTTTTATATATATATATATATATACATATATAAATATATATAAAATGTTGAACGACCCCCCAAATCGTGTTCAGGGGGTCACGTTAGGAACTTCTATGGTGGTCCCGGGCTTAAGTTTCACCGTGCAGGTCATGCTAATAGTTCACTTTCCAAGGTAAATTCACTAACAATAAAATTCAAAACATTGTACTATCGATGATTGTATTGTTTATTGGTTAACGGTATTTAGTCCGAGATTGCATGAGGACGCTCGTGTTTTATGACTGATCACGTTTAACCCGATAATAATTGTAGTATGGTGAAAAATAGCGTTCACACCTCTGCCGAAAGGGTTTTGCATAGCCCTCGAACGATTTATGACCTCGACTTCGTCTCGGTCATAAAAAACGATCTCTGGCCAGCAAAACTCCACTTTCGGCCCTTGGTGCGAAATATACTATTCTGAATAGTGGGACTAAATAAAATGTCCTCAACCGTTTACATTTGAACGAAGTCTGTTTTCAGGGACATTTGATGTGATATAGTAATATTTTGATTTAGACTACTAACCCAGATACCTTCATGACGAACATTTAAAACACCTGAATACTTTCCGGGGACATGAAAAAACCCATTTAAATATCGTCATATTGGTGTAATACAAGGTCAACTCCTGAGCTATAATTCGTTTTTGTTTCCAGTACAATTTGTCATTGAAGCGTTTCCTTTAGATTTCATAACCGTTCGGTGGTAAAAGTTGTAATGTCACAGCCCCTTTAACTTAGTGCTACGAATTTCTGTTAATATTTAGGTTAATGTCTGCAAATATAGCTCGACTGCTACACCATCAAACTGCAACACCATCAATATGATGTTTAGAAAGTAGTGGAGTTATGGCTGTCTTCGCAGTGGCATTACATTGGGTGGCCTCTACCCATCCTATGAACCTAAACGGTCAATGCTCTTCAATCATTTGATTATTCAGTACACCAATCTGCATCTTCCAGGTCAAACCACTATACCTACAACCACGAAATTCGGCACGAATACTCTTTCTATAACGTAGGTAACCACTAAGAAAGGATTTTAAGAAATTCCCGTAGGGCTCCACCCCAGCAGGAGTCAAAGTTCCATTCCAGTGTCATTGTTATGGAGATTCACTTTGTTTTGAGCTGATGAAAACTCAAACAGCTGATCATGATTCTTAGTTGTTCCACGGGTTAACCACAGAATGCAGCACTAACCACAGGTTTTATCCCCGGATGAAACCGGGTGATGGCAGCTAGTTATTCATAAATATAATTTTAGTACATGGGGGCCAAGCTTTGCTCGGGGGAAGGCCAGTCAGTTTGTTTAGATGACTCGGAGTAATATTTCACCACTTCCCCTACTGATAATCAGATTTGTACAACTCATTTGTCTCTTTTCTACATTTTTAAGGTCACTCCAGTGGTCATTTATAGCGCAATGTCTCTTTGATTTATTTTACTACTCTATATATGTAATCTTCACTCAAATCTTTTAATCTCTGCTCTCAGGAAACCACATGTAAATAATCATAAACAACATGAGTATTACTTTGACAGTTCCCTGGTTGATTATGAACAGCTGTCACGATTCTTTTGTTTTGATTTGAAACTCCATAAGCCCAATGTTAATTTTTTAAATTTTCATTTTAGTTTTTTTGCATTATTTGATTTTTCCTGGGGATGAGGCATATAATTTATATTTTTATCCCAGAAATTAGTTATTTCGAACATTTTAAGGAAATCGATGGAGCCGTTTTTGAGATCAGTGTCGCAAGCAAGCAAGCAAACATACAAGCAAACCTTACTCATATTACAGTACAGGATGAGACTCCACTTTCACCGAGTCTAGAATCATCTCTCTCGATCTTAAGAGTCTTCATCACCGGAAGTTGCCGGACGCCATCTTGGTGTTTTGTTCCATAAGGCTAATGTTAATTTTGTGCCTCCGTTACTCCTCACCTGATCTTCACAAACGATTCATTTTGGTGTCAAATTAAAGGTTTCGTCGTCCTCTAGGGAAATACAATAGTCGAATTTGGGTTTTCTTACAAATTAATGAGAACATGTACAGTGTTTCAGTTCAAAATTGAACTATTTATTATGAAACTATGATACCCAAATTAAGAAATTCTACATTGTATTTCCCTAGAGGACGACGAAACCTTTAAATTGACACCAAAATTAATTGTATGTGACGATCAGGTGAGGAGTAATGGAGGCACAAAGTTAACATTGGCCTTATGGAACAAAACTCTTAAGTTGGCGTCCAGCAACTTCCGGTGACGAAGACTCTTAATCTGAAACGAAACTCTTCCAATTTATTTCACCTCATCGTATTGTTTGCTATCCTGCTGTAACAGCGCACATTGCACCTTCACTCCTCGCTCATTGCCCCCCACCACCGCCGCTCAGAGGAAGCAATGCGAGCTGTATCGGGACTAATGTATTCCACAACCCAGTTTCATGACCGAGGCCGGACCCCAAGGTTTGCAAACAAAGAAACGTGTTGGCCTCGGGTGAGGTGCAGCGTCCGCCAAAAATTTCAAGGTCATTGGCGTGATGGGGATGGTCTACAATTAGGGCCGAACTATCATTGGGCCCCGGCTCACACCTATGACCCAAGGCTCGGCGCCTGCGGTCGGTTCTGAGGTGGAGAAATCGCGGGCTAATCTCGATCTGAGGGTTCTTGAATCTTGGGGTCATTCGGAAAATAAACTGGTTTTTAACAACCGGAAGTTGCAAGTCGTGAAAGAGTAGTCTCAATCTACAGACCTTACAGGATTTGTATTCATTGGTAGTATTAAATTAGTACAGAGTTCGAGGATGGCTTTTGGGCACTAAAAGAAGTGGTACTTTTATTTTGAAAATCACAGTAAAATGAAGTTTACTAACCACAATCACCGAAATATTACAAATTGCTCCTTTCGATGAAGTTTACTAACCACAATCACCGAAATATTACAAATTGCTCCTTTCGATGAAGTTTACTAACCACAATCACCGAAATATTACAAATTGCTCCTTTTGATGAAGTTTACTAACCACAATCACCGAAATATTACAAATTGCTCCTTTCGATGAAGTTTACTAACCACAATCACCGAAATATTACAAATTGCTCCTTTTGATGAAGTTTACTAACCACAATCACCGAAATATTACAAATTGCTCCTTTCGATGAAGTTTACTAACCACAATCACCGAATAAATGGCCTAGACCATGAAGTATGAAGGGCAGATTGGTTTAACAATTTAAATGTTGGCCTTTTGAGTTTGGGAAGGATATTTTTGCACTTTGTTCCAATGGCGAAAGCACATTCAAGCTGTGTTTGATTTATTTTTAATTTTTATATGCAATAACCTGCTTCTACCATTAAGCTAATGTTAGCTTTAAAAGCCCGCCCCTCCTCAACAGATCATCCAACATCGTTGATTTATGGTTCATTTAACAAGAAAAAGTACCCAATGATTCCAGTAAGAAAAATCTTAATATGAAAATAATGATCGTTTAGTGAAACTCAAAAATAATTAAACTTTACTATTTTGTTTGGGTGAATTATTTATGACATCAAAATTGTCCTCATTGCAATCGCTTTATATTTTCTTGCTCTTTAAAATAAGCCATAAAGTAACGACATCGAATAATCCGTTGAGGAGGGATGGAATTTGAAAGTTAACATTGGCCTTATGGGGTAAGAAGGTAGAAACGCTAAACTGGACCTAACCTTTTAAGATTTTAGCTGATGATTGAAAATTTAGTAAGATCAAATTTTTTCGCGAGTTTTGCGGCTGTGACACGACGAATGGTGTCTGATGATGTGGTGTA
The DNA here is from genome assembly GCA_963675035.1 of Allygus modestus. Taxonomy (NCBI): domain Eukaryota; kingdom Metazoa; phylum Arthropoda; class Insecta; order Hemiptera; family Cicadellidae; genus Allygus; species Allygus modestus. Next base: position 482,300,798 of record OY776112.1, on the reverse strand, counting down.
TTTTACCTGTCCGGGAATCTTTCCATCGTAAAATTGAGAATTCTCACACTGGTCTCAGTTTACTAAGTGCGAAAAGTTGTTCCTAGTGAAACCGCGTATAGTCCGATTATCAAAAGAAAGTGGACTGGTGGAGCGGCCGCGCGGCGACCGAACATTCTATTTCATAACCTCATAGAAACGTAAACCACAGGGTCCAATAAAAGTTATTTTAATCTTCAGTCAAAGACGTTAGACGTTAGAAGATATAGAACATTTTTCAAATATTTTTTATGTTATTCCGATGAGTTTATATTAAGAGTTATATTTACAAAATATGGATTGCAATTAAAAATGTCTAAATTCGTGTTTTTAAAAATATAACTCTCAATATAAAATCATCTAAATAAGACACAAAATATTTGAAAAATTTTCTATGAACGTGTTTAAATGATTATTTAAATAACGTTTATTGGAAATTTCTAATCCTGCGTTTTACGTTTCCACGAGGTTATGAAATAGAATGTTCGTGGTCGCCGCGCGGCCGTTCCGCCAGTCACTTTGTTTCGATAATCGGACTATAGTCTCTTATGGTTTTCAGCAACGCCGTCTAATGAAATGGATGAGACGTAAAAAAATGTTCACCAATCTATTTGGCTTGTTAGGCAACACCATTGAGTTCCGTCGCGTCGCGTGCATCAAATCGCCGGTTGACCGGAATGACCGAGCTCGCTCCCACGACAATCCTCTTCTTCGTGTCTCTTCAATTGAGGTTTTGCAACTTCCGGTTAGGCCAGGAGCAGTCAAAGTCACGGCCACAGTTCCGGTGTGCAGTCATTGTTGAACTGACAAATAACTACTTAGCCAAAGCACAATCACACCTTTCAATTATCCTCTCAATTGCCATTCGACTAAAGAGAAGTTTGAGAATATTTTGTGAGAATTTCGCTCTTGTTGTTAGAAAAGGTTTGGCGAGAGTCTGTTTCTATGAGACTGGGAGAGTGGGCTTTCTTAAAAAGTTCACACCTCAGTTGAGTTTACACGGTAGCGGCGGGTTTTCCTCGGGTTCTCTTTGGTGGTGTTGGAGGCGAGGGCACCGGGTCCACCAGGTTTCGACATTCAAGTTCGGGTCAAAAGTAAGTATTCTGAAATTGAAAAGCTTAAATAACTATAAATCGGTGCTTGTAATAAAATAAGTGAAAATAAGATAAAATATACGGTTTCGATTTGGAATTTTTAAACTCGAGTTAGGTTATAAAATTGAGTTCACGGTAATAAAATATAAAACAAACATAATTGCAATTATTTAAGTTCATTGTTAATATTTCAAGGTACCGGTACGTATGTTAATTCCAAAAATCAAAATCATATTGACAAAACTACAAAATTATTTAATAAGCCCCTTCAGTTCAAGACAAAAATCGTTTAGTTTCTTTCGTTGCGGAATTTTCATTCATATAAACACGGATTGCTTTGAAACATAAAGATTTTTTAAGGGTGGGCTCCAGTCACAAACAAATTGTTTACTTCCCTCTATCTCTCTCTCTCTCCCAAAAGGCCAATGTTAACGTTTAAAGCCCTTCCCTCCTCAACGGATTATACGATATTGTTTAATTATGGCTCATTTTAAACAGCAAAAACATACATAGCGATTTTAGTGAGCAAAATGTTGATATCGTAACTCATTGTTGAAAAACTCTAGAATATTTAATATCTGCGATCTTTTATTTGTGATATCGAAAATACCTACTGATTTCAGTGGTCAAAATTTCAATATCACAAATAATAATTGTTTTAATAGTTACTATTAGTTAAGGGTGGACTGTTTGTGATATCGAAATTCTGCCCACTGAAATCGTTAGGTATTTGTTAAATCTGTAAAATGAACCATAAATCATCGATTTCGGATAATCCGTTGAGGAGGGACGGGCTTTGGAAGTAAACATTGATCTTATGGGGGAAGCAGGTAGACGCAAAGGACTGTAGCCTCTTCTTAAGAGACATTTTTCGTCAAGCATTAGGGAATAACTGACTATTGACTGTCATTGGATTTCGTTAGACAGGTGAAAGAAGAAATATCTCTGAGTGTTAAATAACCAGCAGAAGCATCATGGTGATGGCCGATGACTTAAATTTTATAAAAAAACATTCCATACAATTGTTCAAGTGTTTTAAATCTCTACTTTGCTTATTCACAGTAAAAATTCCACAGTCTCTTGAACAAACTAAGCGAGAAGGTTTTAATGCCTCAATCAAATAATTTTCTCCAATCAATTTCATTCCAGTAGCAATCAACGACACCATGTTTCGCGAAGGTGTAAAGTTTTCCCTGAAAGTAATACAAACTTTACAAGTTGAGGTGAAGGCTAGGAGGAAGCGGTAGGCCTAATCCTTTATCGGTAGTGTTGTTGGCAGCGACACAACGGGGAGATAGGCGGGGCGGCCCTCTGGGCTATGGTCGAAGGGCGGGGACAACAATACACATCATCACTTCCTAGGCTGCGGCTGCGGTCTCTGTCTAGGACAGCTGCTGTACAGAGTGCAACCTCACCTAAATTGCTTCTTTACTATCTAAAGAGATCATAAAACAGCTGGTTTCTGTTTAGCGAGCGAAAAAGTATTTTTTGCTTGCTGTGTCTTACTTTTCCGCTCGCTGAAGTAGTACTAAACACCTGACTGATTGTTGCTTAGGATAAAGCTAACTGACTCGGTGTTTATACCTCAATCTTGTACATTTAGCAAAGTGGGCGAGAGTGATTTTTGGGGTAGGCTACTTAAAATTGCAGTTGTAGAAAAAATAATGTATATAAATCGAGTGCAAAGTGTATTTGTTGCTTTCGGAAAATTATCAGTTTTCTCTCAAGCGACAAAGACCTACTTTACGCTCTTAATACATAATAACTACTATAGTCATTGGAAACGAAGTTCGTTGTTGAGAAGCTTTGTAAGCCATCTAGGCAGCTACTGTACTGGACAGAGGGTGTACGAGAGGTGATAATCACATTTAGTAATCGGAAACTTAAAAAAAAAACAAAAAAAACATGAGTTCTTTGATGAGCAGCTTTTAAACCGTCTAGATCAATATTAATACAAAGTGTCATTATCGAATTATCAAATCAAATTATGTAAGTTAAATTGTTGGCATTTCATAAATTGAGGGATGATGGCTCAAATAATTATAGGTATTGACTCAAGGGACACAGGAAAATTAAAGTTTTTTTCTATCGCATGTCAGTAAAAAAGGGACAAATCGTTCCTGTAATCATCGCATGCCAGTAACGATCTTTTAATCGTCTTAAAATGATTGGGACTGTAAAACGGATAAACCATTAGTATTAAACTTCCATATACGTTATTTAAGCGCCCGCTTTGTTTACGTATTAACGTAAATTCACCAGACAAATTGATAGGGGCTGTACTTTAGTCCATACAAGACACTAGTTTTATAAAAAAACCAACCACTATCAGTATTTTTGGCAAAGACGGACTTGCAGGAAACAAAATAAGTAACATAATTCCAGAAAGTACAGAAAACGGAATGAAATAGTACACATTATATTATTTATTTGTTTTGTCTGAAAAATAAGACGGTTAAGTTTATACAGTCAAAGCTCACCGCTCAGTATAGGCCTATTTTGTGAATGAACTGAAAATAAGGAGCATGAAAGATAAGTGTCTGAACTTGGTTAGTTGACACGGTTTACGTTCATGTGCTAAAGGGACATTAGAAATACCTCAGTGTATAAAGATCAACGGTGAATGGGGAACGGGTGAACTGAATACAAATACCATACTTATGTTACAGTTATTATCCATACGTGTCTGACGCACCGCCCAGCTGCATGTAGTTATATTTAATTGTCGCGGAAGGCTTAAAGTAAGGCAACTCCGCTACAGAGGTAATTTAGTTTGGAGTCATAGTGAGAGTGGGCTCCAGTGATGAAACATTTTGCGTTTCTACCTTCTTCCCTAGAAGGCCAATGTTAACTTTCAAAGCCCGCCCCTACTAAACGGACTATCCAACAACTTTATGGCTCATTAAGCTCATTTTAAAGAGCACAAAATATTCTTAACGATTTGAGCCCCATAAAAATGATACCACAAATAAGTAAAAAAATTCTAAATAAATATTCGGAATTTTTAACTTTTTTAATTACATATTAAATAATATGTAATTTTCGAATAGGGTGAATTATTTGTAATATCGAAATGCTTACTGAAGACGCTAGGCATGTTTTTTTCTTAAAAATTAACCATAAATTACGATTGGAGAACAGTTGAGAAAGGATGTACTTTTAAAGTTAACATTGGCCTTAAAGGAGAAAGGAAGAAACCGGTCACTGGAACCCATGTTAAATTCAAAGCCCTTTCATCTTCATTAGTCCCTGAGGGGCCTCGTTCATAATAGTGACTGCAGTGTAACGTTAGCTTGCAGTACTAGGTCAAAAGCTAACACAACTATTGCTTTTACCGTCATAAGTTATCGAATAAAACAATAATTCTGAAATCAGCACGACCTCACAAGTCATCTCGCAACCACTGTTCTTTAGGAGGGGGCTCCAGTCACGAAACATTTCACGGTGTGTCCGTGAGCACGATAACTCTCGTAAAAATAATCCGATTTTGATGAAATTTGGTATAAACGTGTAAAGCAGCATTTATGACTTTAGGATAAAAACCAGACAAATAGACCTATCCGAAGGGGTTTTTTGGGGAGGTTTTGGACCCCAAAAATTTTTTTTAGTTTTTTACATATCATTTTTGAAAAAGTCATATATTAGTTTTTTCATTGGAATCAGCTTAAAAAGGTGCAAAATTTAGCGTTTTGCTCATTACTCAAAACAAATGGTCAAATAGTTACAGAGATATTGAAAGTGCTAAACACAGTACGTTCTCCAATGTTATTCTTGTGGAGAATAAGAAAAATTGTATATCTCGCTTATTTATGAACTTATCCTGATGGAACTTGGTATATTGCTTCATATCGTTGTGGTATATTGATATTTACACAAAAAACAATTTTTTTGCCGATAGTTCCCGTAGCAGCAAACCTGCGTACTCAGCCTCCATGTTACTCTTATGGGGAATAAATCACGTGTTATCTCCCTTAATTATGAACTTAAATTAATAAAATTTGGTATTTGGCTTTACCTATTTGAGTTATATTGATATTTGTATAAAGCCCATTTTTTGCATTCCTTGCTTAAGCAAACCTGCATACTCAGCCACAATGTTATTCTTATGGAGAATAATTAAAATGTCATAAATAGTTTATTTATGAATGTATGTTGATGAAACTTGGTATGTGGTTTTGTGTGGTATTAAGATACATATTCGCTGAGTACGCAGGTTTTCTGCTACGGCGGTATTTAATTATCCGTTGAAGGGGTTGGGAGTTGAAAGTTAAAACTGGTATTAAAGGAGATACTGGTGACTGAACAGCACGACTACACAATACATTCGTTAATATTCACCCCTAAACTTGCAGAAATGTCACAGATTGTTACAGTGATAGCGATGTCATAGCAGAGCGCCAGAAACAGAAACGGAGATCTCTCACCCGCCAACAATGACGAACGAAGGCCAAGGTTCGAGCAGCCTCCGGAGCGGTTTTCACAACTACCTGTTTGTTTGCCAAACATTTGCACCTCTGACCCACTTACAATCTATTTTTATATCCATTCATAAGTTGTTAGTTGTTTAGAAAGACATGTTGCTTCCGCGTTCGGAATATTTATATTAGGTTTAAAAGATTGTGCCATGGCCACTGGCAAAAATACCTTAGGTTTTCCCGAGTTCAAATATTATCGAATCCAAGTTCATTGGAAATCTTGTTAAACCATTTATGTATGAAGATCAGCAAAGAATACTTTGTCAATCGATGCTAAGTGTTTTTAGATGATCCACTGAAGAATAGAAGTCATTGAATTTCAGTTAGGTACATTACTAGGCGTGGTGTTACGGTGTTATATTGTGGTGAGGTATTCAACATGGATCGTACTCTGGGAATTTTAGTAAGTTGTCTTGCATTGCGTGTGTTACAAATACTATAATTAAAATTAGCCTAACCTAATGGTCTTCATACGACAAAAACTAATGTTTTGTTCATATATTTAAAGGTCAACGTTATTTCTTACCAAACAAATAAAATAATTATAATAAAATATGACTGAAAGCATTTATTATAAAATGTATTAAAATTATACTAAAGTGAAAACTGTATTTATATTCCAATTTCAATTAGTTTTCAATTTATTAGAGGTGTCTGAAACTTGAATTCGAGTAGTTACTTTTTATACTGATAAGTTATTTAGAATTTTATTATTTATCAAAAGTTACCCGTTATACCATTACCCCATCGTAACGTTCCCGTAGCTTTCAGGTCCTCTCAATAATGGACCCCGCTTTTGGACCAGGCATTTCTTGTGACGAGTATATTGAACTCGATATGCAGTGCCTCCTAATACCGTTACTGTATAAAAAAGAGTAAATAGTGCGGAAAGAGCTGCCAGCCGGACTTCATCAAGTTTCACATTGTTTAATGTAAGATACAATAAATTCCCTTCTTTTCATGTGAATTTAATAATATTTTCTCCACAATCCATTGATATTTGAGTTACCAACACAACGGGATATCTACGGGAATAATAGTCCCTGTGTAGTATTGCATTGTATTTATTTAAAAAATTCCGGATATATATTCTTAAGAAGCTAAGCAAAGGTCCGATTTTCCAACGAAGTTTAATAGACGAACTTTGTTGTGCGATGAATGTAACAAATATGAATGTTGTGCAGCTCATTCTTTAGGTCTAAAAGGGTTTTGATACCAATTTTACCGTAGGGGCTCCCCACCCCTACTTATTTTGGGTTGTCAAAGTACCCATGATATTCGTATAGACATTGAAATGGTAACAAACAGGGCTTACTTATTCAAAAATAGACCTATAATATACCAGAGTAAAACATAAAGCTATTCCAGTTCCACAAATGTCTTAGGCCTGTCTTAGGTCTTAGGTCATGACCTTTACGGTAAGCTGGAGGAATTGTTCGTTATCATGTATGTTCCGGTCTAACTTGAAAATTATTGAACCGGTTGAACTGAAATTCCACACGAAGGTGGTTGATGTATAGAAGTTTTGGGTAGGCTTATTCAAATTTTAAAAATCCCTTAGTGCTACACCCCACGGGTCTCTAAATTGTTATTATTCTTATGGATATTGATTTGATTTTGAAAAATATTTGCGCAAATATTATACTAAAAAAAAAACAATATATATTATATATTATAAACACAAATATTATATCACATCTCGGCCCTTGTGAAGAACAGGACAATAGCAGCACAAACAATTCAAATTACATGTCATTCTGTTTTAAACATAGTTTACGCGGGCAAAGTTTTCACTATGGGGAAAAAGCTATTACCGTAGTCGGCATGATGGTAAGACCTAGGCCCGGGACCATGATAACTTTTCGTTATGAGGTCCCCAGACCCGAAAAATACCATTCGTTCGAAACTGTATGTGTGTGTGTGTGTGTGTGTGTGTGTGTGTGTGTGTGTCCGTGGGTACGACAACTCTCGTAAAAATAGTCCGATTTTGATGGAATTTGGTACAAACGTGTAAAGCAACATTTATGACTTTAAGTTCCAGCCAGGTCGCTCAATGAAAAGAGGTATTTTGGGGGGGGTTTTGCACCCCAAAATGTTTTTTTTAGTTTTTACATGTAATATTTTAAAAAGTCAAATTTCACTTTACCATTGGATTCAACTTTAAAAAACACACAATTTGGTGTTTTGATAATTTCTCTTCGTCAATTGGTTACAGAGATATTGAAAGTGCCAAACACAGTACGTTGCCCAATGTTATTCTTACGCAAAATAAGAAACATTTGTTATCTCGCTTATTTATGAATGTATACTAACGAAACTTGGTATACAGCTTCATCTGGTTGTGGTCTTTTGTTATTTTCACAAAAAAAAAAAAACTATTTTTACTGATGATTCCCGTAGCAGCAAACCTGCATACTCAGCCCCCATGTTATTATTATGGAGAATAAGTAAAATGTAATGTCTCCCTTATATATGAAAATAAATTAATAAAACTGGGTATGTGGCCTCACCTTGATGAGTTATATTTGCATAAAAACTAATTGTTTGTGTTCCTTGTTGCAGCAAACCTGCATACTCATCCCCATGTTATTCTTATGGAGATTAATCAAAATGGGATATATCGCTTATTTATGAATGTATATTGATGAAACTAGGTATGTGGCTTCACCTAGTTGAGTTATATTGATATTTGCATAGAAACCAATTATTTATTTTACTTGTTTCAGCAACCTACATACTCATTCCCAATGTTATTCTTATAGAGAATAATTAAAATTGTATATATCGCTTTTTTGTGAATTTATCTTATGAAACTTGGTATGCGGCTTTATGTGGTATTAAGACATATCTTATGCATCGGAAATTCGCTGAGTACGCAGGTTTGCTGCGACGGGGGTATTTTATTATATTTTCTTTACGTGGTTATATATTAAGATTGTCGAACGATTGCTGCATCCTGCATTACACAACGCCGCTGCAGTGACGTCGCAGCAGAGGCGTCGCGCGTCGTGTCAGCGGCCGTTGACATAGAGCGTTCACGGCCAAGGTTATCTTTGTGTGAGACCGCGAGAACCCAACCATAGGCTACTGATTCCCCGTCATTCGCTAACATCCTCACAGTTCACGTAACATCCTCCCGCTGTTGCGCAACCTGGACGTTTAGTTGGGAAATTAGCAGTAATTTTTATTATTAGGTTTTTAATGACCGCGTTATGTTTGTTTTCTTGTTACGTTATTGAATTTGCGAGATAGTACTGTGCGGAGATGATCTGATTGCTAGTAAACAAAAGAGTGAGGAGAAAGTTTACACAATCCTTCCTTGGTAGAAACAGTGATTTTATTTTTTTATTGTATGATTGTAGCACAACTGATAGTGAAACATCAATACCAATATCACTGGTAGTTGCTTGGTTGCCTGAGTCTATGAACATTGGAGGGAGTAACATTACCCTCAAACCTTTGTTTCTAATTGGCCATCAAATCTTGTCCGGTAAGTAGCTATATCTTGTTTTAGCGAATGTCCCCTATAGGGAAGAAGCTACTACCGTAGTCGGCATGGTAAGATCTAGGCCCGGGACCATGATAACTTTTAGTTTTGAGGTCTCCAGACCCCAAAAACACCATTAGTAGTGGAGAAACACCGGTTTTGCATCACTTCCGGCGCTTTTTTCCCATGTTATTCTTATGGGGATCAGTTTTTGCACCGACGCCCGATCCTACCCTACACAAATTTTCTTTTTGGCCCCTGCCTTATTTTCCCCCATTTAAAATTTGCATTAATTTTAATACACCCTTTGCAGAAATCCACGAGTTCAAAAATAACTCCACACTAAATAAACAACACATGTAAACAACTTAGAAGTTATTGTATAGTAGTGGAGAAACAGGAAAGAGGCCCCACAATCGGCGCTTTTTCCCCATGTTATTCTTATGGGGAGCCGTTTTTGCACCGACACCAGCTCCCGCCTATAGAGCTCCCGCCCGCTGGCCTATATTAAATATACCCCTTAAATATATTGTCCCCATCCCCCCTCTATATTTTTAAAAATTAATTTTCAAATTCTAAAAAACTATCTTTGGTGTTTACTGTCCGATAAGTCTGCAATTTGGATATGTTATTGTCCTAGTGTTTTAATAAATTTCACATTTCCCAAATTCACTATTACGGTTGAATTGCCAACTATTTACTGACTTTTGCACCCTAATTTCCGTTTTGACTCTTGCCATATTTTGACCCTAAAATTCATTTTAATACATCCTTTGTAGAAATCCACGAGTTCTGGCTACTTGGGAACCCGAGCCATTTGACATATAATAAATCACCCTTCCTCCTAATTACCTTCTCTACCAAATACATGTCTTTATATTTAGTCTTTAACAATTCTTCTGTATAAAATCCTCCTTTGATTATATTGCCATTCTCATCTTTCAAAATATAAGTCACAGGCTTTGTTTTCTTAACTTCTGCTATTGTAAAAAGCTCTCCCGTCCAGTTAGGGGTATATCCTTTACTAAATACATGTTTATATTTAGATATCCTTACACTATCCCCCACCTTATATCTTGGCTTTTTAACTTGTACTTTAGATGCTAACCTTTCATGTACATCTTTAGAGTTCTTAGCACTTACTTGGTTAGGTTTCATACCTATGGATCTATGTACTTTATTATTATATATCCTTATTAACTTTGGAAGTAAATCCAACCACTTGTAACTCCCTTGTGCACTAAACTCTCTATACAACCAATTCTTTAAAGTTCTCTGGAACCTTTCCACAATAGCCGCCTTAGTTGTAGAGTAAGTGTGGTAGTGATTAATATTTAGAATTTTCATTAGTTTGGTAAAATGTTCATTAAAAAATTCTTTTCCGTTATCAGATTGAATATTTTTAACTCCCTTTGGGAGAATAGTTTTTATAGCTTCTGTGACTACTAATCCAGTTTTATTCTTTAGTGGAGCAGCATAAGCTTTTTTAGAAAATGTGTCTATTAAAGTTAAAATATATTTATTCCCAGAATTCTCTCTAGCATAATTCCGCATATCTATTAAATCTATTTGAACAGTTTCGTTTATACCCAACACCTTAAAAGACCTTCTAACAAAGTTCTTTCTCGCGGGCTTATGCAATTCGTAAGCAATTTTTTCCATTTTTTATTCTTTATTTTTAATGTTAACGTATCTGCCAGTCTCTGTCGTTTCAAAAACACCTCCATTGCTACCAACTAACATACCATCACTCATTCTTTGATATACATAGTTTTTTGGCAAATATGCCCCTCCATCTAAAGTCTTAAATCCGCTTAAAGATGTAGGGTCTGCAACCAACAATTTAGGATTGTACATCATCAAATCGATTTCATTATTGTCTTGCATAAATTTATTAGTTTTATTGTTAAACCTTAATGCGTGTGATTTTAAACAAATATCAAATTTAATATTGTCTTGTCTAAAAGTTTTATTATTATCGTCATACCTCAAAACCTGCGACATTAAACAAATATCACTCCTATCTTTGCCTTCAGGTATATTCTTTATTAATTTGTCCTCTGCATCCCACACATCGCCATCTAATGTTAATACATTATAATATTTATCCCCCTGTTTTATTATGCTTTTCTCACCCTTTGTTAATATTTGTTTAACAACAGCCACATCATTTGGCAATGTTCCAGGTAAAATGTTTGTTAATTGCTTATTTTTACCATCAAATTTAAGACCGTCTAAAGTCACAGTCTGATGTTTTGTAACACAATCGTTCTCATCAACAGCGGGTTTAACACGAACTAGCCTTTTATTATTAAAATCCCAAAAGTTTAGATCCATTTTTGGTACTTGAGAGACGTTTACAACATCATCGCTTTCTTTACCAGCCAACAAATTACTAATCTTTCGCTTTTTGGCATTCCAAACATTTCCCTCCGATTCCAAAAATTCATAATTATTATTGTCTTGTACAAAGACACCATCTTTTCTTATTAAAGTTTGCTCTAATGTGGGCACATCGGTTGAGCTTTCACCTCGTTTAACATTAGTAATTTTGCGTTTATTAGCGTTCCAATTATTATTCTTGGATTCTAAAAACTTATATTTAGTATTACCTTGTACAAAAGCATCACCTTTCCTGGTTAACGTCTGCCCCAAAGTCGATACATCGTCAGTAAACTCCCCACCTTTAACATTACTAATTTTATAATTTAAAGCATTCCAACAATCATCTTTTAGATTTAAAGTAGTTTCTTTAAAACTTCTAGCTTCTGGTTTACTATACGGGTTATATACGCGATAAAATTTATCTATCATATTTTTATTTAATAAACAATTCCACTTTCCCTCAATTCTTCTATGATAGAATCTATCTCATTATCCACTCCAGAATTTCCCGCCAATCGGCTTAACCAAAGCAGTCTTAACCTATCTACAAGCTCATTAGGATCGTCCCAATAAACATAGTCTATTTTATTACCAGTTACCTGCCTTAAACCTTCACCAACAGTCTTAAACAGGGGTTTAATTATATTAAGATATTTAGTGTGTTTATTACTTGACATCGCCGCACCCGGTTTATAACCCTTTAAATGTGCATTTGTAGCTTCCAAAATCTCTTTATAATTTTGCAAATCAGCCTGACTATAGTTTACGGGTTCTTTTAAAGTTAACAATTCCCACAATCCCTTTGTCCCTTTATAAATTTTTTCTCCAACCGTAACATCATCATTGGCAATTTGAACTTCCTGATTCCCAATAAAAAATTTATTTCCTTCTCGCCTAATACCATATGTGGTATCTGTCATACTACTTCTACTAAGGTAATTTCCTAAATAGTCTGATGCTAAAAGACCAAAATCTAATTTGTGTGGTGTTATTTGTGTTATTCTTGGTATTCTAGACGGGGTCTTTTCTAAAATCATTGGGAGAACTGGCCTCTCTGTTTTTGTGGCTAAATTTTTTAATTCTTGCAAAGGCTCTATTAACGGTTGGAATGTTTGGAACCTCTCTTCAGCCTCTAGAAATTTACCACGTTTTAACGCCCTATATTTTTCTCTTATTTGTTTTGCAGACTCTACCAATTCTTGTTGAATATTTGTTTTCATTTTATTTACATTTTATTTATCTCATTTGTCAAAGGATTATACTCAAACACTTTATCGTGTATTATTAGGCAATATGCAGACGTGTTCGAAGGGACATTTTCTGCAGTTTCAATTTCTAATTTAATATCTACAACCCCCTCTTTGATTGATTCATTCTGCCTAGAACAATCTATTACAATTAGAGGATATTTATTTATAAAGTCAGCTCTGTTAAACATAGGATCGGGGACGGTGTTGTAGTAACTCTCCCTAAACCTCACAAACATCTCATAAGCTTTAGAGGCATCTCCATTTTCAAAGTCGAGATTTAAATCACTATAAGGATAATATTCAGAGTTTAAAAACACTTTGAGATTTTTCAATTTACAGTGATCAAATTCATCAGTTCTTTTTCGTGCACTGTTGTCCCTACCTGTTTGGAAACCAAATATAACATACCTGGGCTTCTCCAAACTCGAAGACGTCTTAACTGACCATGTGTGTCTCTTGGTTTCGGGGTATGATGGGAGTTCGTGTAGCTCCAAACTTCTAAATGCAATTTGCAAATTTTTATTTTGCAATAACATCTTTTGTAATTGAAGCTTCTCCCCATCAGATGGTACCACGTGCGGCATCACCCACTGAATCGATTTAAGTGTAATTTTAGGAATAGGATCGACACCAGTTGGAGCATTAGATGTTGTTAATATACAATTTAAGTCGTTTTTGGATCTTTTCAACACCAATTCTTGTTTAACATTTACTAAAACCTTATTAAAATCCTCAAACACACCCATTAACAGCTCTAACGGGACACAAGTACTAAACTTGCCGCTTTTATGGAACTCCTTTAAATTTTCATCAGAATCAAATGCTGCATTTGACAATTTAGTTGTTTTATTGTAAGAGCACAATATTTTCATAAGACTGGAAATTCCCGGATTTCTTACAATATCTATTTCTTTACCAGCAACTTCGTATCTAATTTCGTCAAATAAGAATGCAAATGCATTATTTATAAAATGTCCTTTATCATGATTCTCTATTTCTCCTTTAATATACAAATAACTCCTACATGGGAGTGTTAGTAAATCTTGATTATTTATGCATATTCGAATTTCATCGGAATTATTTATTGCTAAAGTGTTGTGTGGAACATAGGAGTGATTTGTAATTTTAACCAGGCTATCATCGTATTGGAATTTTCCTGCAACGTCTAGAAAATCTTCCATTTTTATTAATAGAAAATTTTAACTTCAACCCAATTGATCGCAGAAACCTGGCATTTTGCACACTCAGCCCGTTCTTGTAAATTCTCATATCTTTTTTATATGACAAGTAATTGTAGTTTCTTCTTTATTAAAGTCAATTGGCTTGTCGTGTTGATCTGCAAATGTAATGCTAACAACATCTAAACTTCTCTTATTTACAGGGAAGTATATAATATTTCTGGGAACCTCAATAATCTTGTAGCCCGGAGGAGCTTCTGGGTAAAAACTGTGTATGGTGTGTGATTTGTCACCATTTAAATAAGACCCATTCGCAATATTACATTTTACTCTAATCACATTTACATTATTTATGTTGATTTTATTTACGGATTTAAACGCAATATCTGGAGTAGAAAATCCTTTAAATCCCAATAATTCAGACCCTAAACACGGTTTTGTAAAATCAAACACATGGCCAGAATGTAATGTGGCTTTCATAGTTTTATTATCGGCTATAAGTACAAAATCTGGGAGTTGCTTTTGAATTTCCTTCGCAAGCTCAAACACTTCGTATGTACCTTCAGCAATTTCAATTACATTTGGAGCTTTGTGATCGTAATAATACACATCCTCACCCTCGTCTATAGTTAATTTTGTGTCTTTAAGTTTATTTAATTTTGGAACTAGGCCTTTGTAAAATATAAGTTTGACTTTTGTATTAATTAATGCTACTTTATTTTGTATAATAACTTCAACTTTACCATCTAATGCCCGGTTTAATTCGTCAATTGTAACCTCCCCTTTTGGGGTTGTAATTTTGTGCATTTTGTAATATGTCAAAGTATTTAGAGGTTTTTTAACATTAAATATAGAATTATAACTTTGAAAATCTACCAGTCCAATTACATAATCACCATTTAATTCTATAGGAGGAAAGAACACCGACTTCAACTCTGGCTCTGTACCTGTGAATGTTATAGTAAATGAATCCATTTTTATAAACTAAAATTTTTCAGAAATGATAAACATAAAATTCCACAAATGGAACTGTTTAAATCTTGTATTTGATCAGTTGTATAGTAAATTTTAGATGGTACAAAATATTCAATTACCTCTTTTGGAGGCTGTATTCCGAAAGGGTCAAAATATATTACAACATCTTTATTTTTACGATATGCTGTCCAATGTGTGCCCCTGTCACTGTCTAAATTAATAATTCCACATTCTCTTACTTTTGGTGTCAGTTTTCTTAGCTCGTTTTTTAGGTACACTCCTCGAAAGTGAGGCACGTCTCTTGCTGCCTCTAACAGCTGAAAGTTGTCCATCTTTTTTATTAAATTTTAATCCCATTCCCATTTTTGCCTTAGCCTTCATCAAATTTGTCACTGCATAAGCTGCTGCTTTTTCGGCCAGATTGGCGTCCTTTGCCGAAACTCTAGTCCAAGCCTGGTCCGCTAATCTCATATCTGCCTTGTTCCGGGCGGCTGTATCAGGATTATTCATGTAGAATATGTCGTGCTCTTTACAATAAGAGTCTAGCTTATTTTTTGGAGGTACATTTTTGGCTAAATTTTCACGTATATTAGTTCCTGGACCACAATATGAATACGACGGGATGTGGAGTGGGAAAGGAAGGTTGTTTATAAGGGTATTTAACAAGCCACGGCCTCTATATGGCTTTAAGAATAATCCCTTACCCTTCTTACACTTTCTCTTTGCCATTTTTATTATATAAAAAAATTATTCAACAAAGAATCAACACAATAAAGAAAATACACCATTATATAAAAAATGTCATTTATTCAACAAAAGAACAAATTTAAAATTGCACATAAAGAAAATACACCAAAGAAGTTGGGCCTATTTCCTAATAATATTCGCTGTCTTATAATAGGGCCCAGTGGTTCGGGGAAGACTGTTGTAATTTATAACTTAATTGTAAAAAAACAAGGATTAAAGTTTACAAATTTATATATAATATCCAAATCTTTAGAACAAGAAAAATATAAAAAAATAATTGAAATATTCCGTCTGTGTGATGAAGTTAAATTACACACATATTCAAACTGTGAAATCACACCAAATGATGTAGAATCACACTCAATAGTTGTATTTGACGACATAAATAGTCCAAATATCACACAATTTTTCTCAATGGGCAGACACAAAAATATTAACAGTTTTTACTTGTGTCAATCTTACAGTAAAGTAAACAAACATTTACGTGACAATGTTAATTTCCTAATATTATTTAAACAAGACGATTTAAATTTAAAACATGTGTATAACAATCATGTGGGAAATGATTTTTCATTTAACCAATTTAGAAATCTCTGCCATCAATGCTGGGATAGGTCTAAATATGGCTTTATTGTAATAGACAAGGAAAGGCCAAAGAATAGTGGCAAATACAGATTTATGTTTGACCAATTTTATAGTGACCAAGGGCAAGGGTGTTGATGCCATCCACAATAAACCTCTTGTCGTCATCAAAAGAGAGTACCTTTTTGTTCATCGTTAATGTTTGCAGATGGTGGTTTGTGGATTTAATTCTTGTAACATTCTCGTAGTAATCTTCTCCAGTTGCAAGACAGTGTAAGTAGTGTTGGTGTCTTAAGAGATGTTTAACTGTAGCGCCGTCAGCTCCTTTTGCCTTCTTAACCTCTAGCTGCTTTTCTTTTTCGTATAACCACTGTAGAGGAATGAAAGAGTATAATTTTGGCCTTAAACCACAATATTCATACATAATTTGACCATTTAATTCATCTTTAAACTTGCCCGTAACTTTTTTGTTTTTATCAGAGTATAAGAAATGGTCTTTACTGTATGCAGAGGTGTCAAAACGGTCCAAGTCGCTTTGTATTTCCTTGTAAAAGTCCTCTGTTACTATAGAATAAAGAAGGCTGTCCGTGTCTGTCATTAAGAACTTTTTATTCTTAAATTTTGACATATAATTATAGTGGAAATCATACATGATTACTTTGCTGATATCCAAAATGGTCATTCCTAAATATATTGGTTTATCAAACTTTACAATTAATTTATTTAAATGCACAGCATGCAAGTTGTTATCGAACATTTTGCTGCAGTCAAATCTTGGCTTTGTAACATACTTTGTTAACTTAGACTCGTCTACAAGATGTATATCACGAAACTTGCGTTGGTTCATAATTGTTCGACCAAAGAGACTGTTATTTAACAGTTTGTAAAAGTCTTTTTCAAAATCATGTTCAGCTTTTTGTCGCTTTTCAATATTAAAATTAATATAGGGTGCGAGCCATTTTGATTGTCTGAATTTTAAGATTCTGTGGTATTTTGTAACTACCAAACCCAGTTCTTCGTATTTTTTTAGTGCTTTATAATGTAGAATATATTTGGTTTTGTCATTTAAGTTTGGTATTAATTTTCCATTCATTTTTTCTGGTGCGAGCGGGTAGTCATTATGCAAGTCGTGTAAACTTTTATCGTATTTTAAATCAACTTCCAAAATAAATCCAAAGTTTTCATTTTTATTGGCTTTATAATCTTTCTCGTTTGTCCATCTAAAGCCATCAACGGGCAACGACTCGCACATTGCTGTAGAGTATAGCGAGTTGCAGTCTAAGTATACAAGATAGGTGCTTTCTTGATTTGGGTCATAATGTTCGCCCATGTACTTATTGTTGGCTTTAGCATAGCGCGTGGAAATCATGCTTACACCACCTCTAATGGCATGTTCTATAAACAAATGCATGTCAGTGTCACTAAATAACTGTAATTTTATGCCGGTCATTCTAAGACACGCCTCCCATGTTAGTCCAGGCAGTGAGTACATGTGGACAGGGTCGAGTTTATAATCCTTTAAACTCAAGTCCCTAAATGTCTCAAACACATCAGCCAATAACAACACATCTGTTTTAAGGTATAAATCGTGATATTCTTTTAAATTCTTTATATTAAAATGATTCCATACGTTTTTAGCATGTTCATATTGCGCAGGAGATATACATTCTTTAGTTAGGCTGCTGTAAAATGCCTCTATGGGTGGTAGGGTCTCTAAAAACTTTTCTGGTCCTGTCATGTATTCGTATGGAAATTCGCCCTTGCGTTGTAGTAGTGGATTGTCTATAAATCTAAATGTATTTAAATTGGAAGCTAATTTGCTTAAGGGAAGAGACAGAAAGTTGTAGGAATCCAAAAATACCAAATCATCAACAGAGAACGATATATATTTTTCCATGTCCTTGGCTATGCAATTCAATTTGCGATTGAGTTTTCCCAAGTGTTGCATTATTAAATGACCATCATAGTTTTTAAGGTTGTGGAAGAATATTGGAATTTTCTTGGTTACTTTATAGTTTAAATTGCAAGCGTTGTGGGAGGGTCCTCGGAATTTGCCTGTTAGATGGCAATGGTCGCGCACTTTATCACCCAGTAACAGCTGTTGGCATATGTGGCAGTATTTAGAGTTTTTGAAGGATGCCTCTTGCTCTGGAGTCATTACAAGGGGAACATATACTTCCATCTGACTTTTAATAAAGTCATAGGTTTTAAATAACTTTTCAAAAAATACATCCATCACGTTTTCACCGCTGTACAACTCTTCGTAAATAATTTTAGAGTCTCTCACCACAACATAAGCAAATCCAGAAGGCGTGTGTTTGCCGCAGTTTATAAAACATTCGAAATCTGCATAAATCACAAAGGGAGCTTTAAGTTGATATTTGTAATTCGTAAATTGTAGTGTATCTTTTTTAGACATTTGTACTCTTTGGGCATCAAAGGGTTTACAATATGTTATGTGACGTTCCAATTTATCTTTGGTGCCAAAATGTTGCAAACAGAACTTGCAAAAATATTTCTTATTGGCGTGTTTTGTAGAATTAAACATTAACTTGTCAAAATCACGAATTAAACAGTAATGTGATTTCTGACCGTGTTTTAGAAGCAGCAGATTGACGTGAGTATTGCCGTTTAGTTTAGTTGTTCTCAGTGGATATATTGTTTTTCCTTCAATTCCATATACATTAACACTTATGTTATTTTGTTTTTCAAATTTATCAATGTCAGATATTTTTACTGGATATTTTATATTTGTCATATTTAACTGGCCCTCATAGGGTTCGTAGTGAACTACTCGATTTGCATTTTCTTTACGATTCCTTGGATTCAGGCTTGCTAAAACACTCCAGGTGAAACATTTATTATCACTATTTTTAATATTTAAAACAGCATGTTTTGATTTTATATTTTCTGGCGTGGGGATGTATGATTTGGGAGTTAGGGGTTTATATTTGTAAACATGCAACTGCCAGTATTTGGTGCGGTCATATATCCATCCACTGCCTTGAGCTTGATACTTATGCATGGAGGTATCGATTTTTAAAAGTGAATTTTCAATTTGAGTCTTTAGCTGTGCTTTCTCAATTGATAAATTAGTTAAACTTCGAAAATCAGCAATACATTCTTTGTCAATGATTAAATCACCATTATTGTCCACTGAGTGTTTGATGAATTTTACTCTCCTAATAAGAATCCATTTGATGGGTAGAGGACAAGATTGGAGAGTGTCTAATATATCCGCGGACTCGCCGTAAAACTTAAACACATTATAGGGTCGCTTGTCACATCGTAGGTAGTGGCGGGGTTTGTTTCGGGTGATGACTCTCTTACACACATTACAAGTGTTGTGGTTCTCTAGCATATGCATTTTAAAATTGCTATTGTCAAATATTTGATGACATATTTTACAAATTTTAGGAATAACTTTGTGAACAAGTCGATAATGGCGTAATAAATTGCTTCTGTTGGAGTAAGACGTGGAGCATTGTGCACAGGTCAACATTTTTTGTTGGAATGAGGGTGGTGGTTTTGGGGCTTCTATATATATCCTTGGTTGAAAATTTTAAAATTATATCTTTTTTAAATAATAAAAACATATTTTTTAACTCTAAAATAAGACATTTTTGCGGTTTAATTACTGCAAAAATTAAAAAAATTTCCAATTTGGTGGTGCAATATTATTTTTTACATACACATTTTAGGTATTAATACACATTTGGAAATGTTGAATTTGGGAAATGTGAAATTTATTAAAACACTAGGACAATAACATATCCAAATTGCAGACAAATCGGACAGTAAACACCAAAGATAGTTTTTTAGAATTTGAAAATTAATTTTTAAAAATATAGAGGAGGGATGGGGACAATATATTTATGGCAGGGGTATATTTAATATAGGCCGGCGGGAGCTCTATAGGCGGGAGCTGGCGTCGGTGCAAAAACGGCTCCCCATAAGAATAACATGGGGAAAAGGCGCCGATTGTGGGGCCTCTTTCCTGTTTCTCCACTACTATACAATAACTTCTAAGTTGTTTACATGTGTTGTTTATTTAGTGTGGAGTTATTTTTGAACTCGTGGATTTCTGCAAAGGGTGTATTAAAATTAATGCAAATTTTAAATGGGGGAAAATAAGGCAGGGGCCAAAAAGAAAATTTGTGTAGGGTAGGATCGGGCGTCGGTGCAAAAACTGATCCCCATAAGAATAACATGGGAAAAAAGCGCCGGAAGTGATGCAAAACCATCATTTCACCACTACTACCATTCGTTCGAAACTGTATATATATGTGTGTCCGTGAGCACGATAACTCTCGTAAAAATGATCCGATTTTGATGAAAGTTGGTATTAATGTGTAAAGCAACATTTATGACTATAAGTTCAAAAACCAGCCAGATCGCTCCATCCGAAGGGGTATTTTGGGGGGGTTTTGTACCCCAAAAATGTTTTTTATTTTTTATTTTTTACATCTAATTTTTGAAATAGTAAAATTTTAGTTTTCACCATTCGATTCAACTTAAGAAACACACAATTTGGTATTTCGATTATTATTCTACGTCAATTGGTTACCGAGATATTGAAAATGCTAAACACAGTACGTTGTTTAATGTTATTCTTATGGAGGAAAAGAAAATTTTTATATCTCGCTTATTTATGAACGTATACTAACGAAACTTGGTATACAGCTTCATCTCGTTGTGGTCGTATACATTTGCTCAACAAAAATATATTTTTCCAAATTCTCCCGTAGCAGCAAACCTGCGTACTCAGCCCCCATGTTATTCTTATGGAGAATAATTAAATGCTCTGTCTCCCTTAATTATGAATTTAAATGAATAAAAACTGGTATACGATTTCACCAAGTTGAGTTATATTGATATTAGCATAAAAACCCATTTTTTGGGTTCCTTATTGCAGCAAATCTGCGTACTCAGCCCCAATGTTATTCTTATGGGAAATAATTAAAATTGTATTTATCGCTTATTTGTGAATATATTTTTATGAAACTTGGTAAGTGGCTTTATGTAGTATTAAGACATTTATATCTTCATTGGAAATTCGCTGAGTATGCAGGTTTGCTGCGACGGGAGCATTTTGAAATACTGCTATCTTTTCCGAGTCTCTGGGATAAAGACCTTTAATTTAAGTCGTGTCCCATCATTCTGCGATTTGCCTATCTCCCACAATTTTGGCTAAAAGATTTCGCTTACAGAATTATATATACACAATTATATATTAACAAAATAAAGTGGGTATTTTCAGTTTAAAACCTAAGATTTTTCTACGATAGAAAATTATAAATTCTTTATTCTACACATAATTAAATACATGAATTTTATAATCAGGAATAAATCAAACATGAATACATTTATTTACGATCATCGACCAATTATTTTTTTAATGGACAAGAATTTGTTTATACAAAGTAACATTAAAATAATACAATAAATCACCCAGCTTAAATACCCAACTTTAGGTAGAAAATTGCGAAATAATTTGGCAACTAATGAAAACTGTATCGAAATAAATAAACAAGTTATAAGTAATTAAAACTACTGCCACACAACTTTTCCAGCCCGTTACCTTTTTCACACGAGTAATTATATAAACATCAGATAACGTCGAAGGGCAAGGAGAGTATCAGGCCCCAGGCTGGCCGGTATCTTGATGTCAGCTCATATCCTGGAGTACATCCTAGTCCTGAGATTGGGCGCTCCCTGCACGACGGACCACGCAGGCAACCGCAGAGGATCTCGTGGGATCCTGGTCTGGCAGGTGAGTGGGGATCACGGTTGTGGTTGTGGTTCATCCGGCAGAACATCATGGACAAAGTTGCGGTTGTGTTCTCTAGGATCACGAACTGTAAATAAAACAATTGAAAGGTATACGTTTTTACTCATAATAAGCATTCTTCGAGTTGTACAGTTTTAACCACTGTAATAACTGAAAACTATTTATGCACGAGCTCCTAAGATAAGATTACTACTATGTCCTATCCTAGAAGAGATGGATGGGTCAGAGATTATCGATATTGCTGTGTATATCATTTTTAATATATTAATTTATTTGGATTTGAGGTTTTCACCAATCGACGTTTGGTCCAAAAGCCCCTAATTACAATGTTTAAGCTAAGTCCTACCGCTGGATTTGGAGATACATTTTACAAACAAACAGGCATTGATAGTATTAGAGTATAGTTTTTTTTAATTCCATGAAGGTTTGGGGGTCATTAATAAAAAACTCATTTGAAACATCATAAATTATAACACTGAGCTAAAGAGTTTTAAATCAAAATACCCCCGTAGCAGTAAACCTGCGTACTCAGCGAATTTCCAATAGATATGAATGTCTTAATACTACATAAAGCCACTTACCAAGTTTCATAAAAATATATTCACAAATAAGCGATATATACAATTTTAATTATTCTCCATAAGAATAACATTGGGACTGAGTACGCAGGTTTGCTGCAACAAGGAACACAAAAAATGGATTTTTATGGTAATATCAATATAACTCAATTAGGTGAAGTCATATACCAGATTTGATTAATTTATGTCCATAATTAAGGGAGACATGGCATTTAATTATTATCCATAAGAATAACATGGGGCTGAGTACGCAGGTTTGCTGCTACGGGTGCCTTTGGCAAAAAAATAATTTTTTTTGAGCAAATATCAATATACCACAACCAGATGAAGCCATATACCAAGTTTCGTCAGTATACGTTCATAAATAAGCGAGATCTAAAATTTTTCTTTTCCTCCATAAGAATAACATTAGACAACGTACTGTGTTTAGCACTTTCAATATCTCGGTAACCAATTGACGTAGAGAAATGATGCAAATACCAAATTGTGTGTTTTTAAGCTGAATCCAATGATAAAAACTAAACTAAAATTTGATTTTTTTCATAAATTACATATAAAGAATTCCAAAAACCCATTTTTGGGGTACAAAACCCCCCCAAAATACCCCCTCGGATAGGGCGATCTGGCTGGTTTTCGAACTTAAAGTCATAAATGTTGCTTTACACGTTTATACCAAATTTCATCAAAATCGGATCATTTTTACGAGAGTTATCGTACTCACGGACACACACACACACACACACACACACACACACACACACACACACACACACACACACTCACACACTCTCACACACACACACACACACACACACACACACATATATATATATATATATACAGTTTCGAACGAATGGTGTTTTTGGGGTCTGGGGACCTCAAAATGAAAAGTTATCACTGTCCCGGGCCTAGGTCTTACCTTGCCGACTACGGTAATAGCTTCTTCCCTATAGGGGAAATTCGCTAAAAAGAATAATAACGGCTGTGAATAATTAACCAGTGAACTGTCAAAGTAGCACTTAAACCTGGTAAGTATCAACAAGTGATTTCTTGAAAACAGTGACTAGAACCCTTGAATAAAGATTACATATATTTAACCCTCGAAACTAATTGATTATCAACGAGGTAGCCTTAGATAGATTATTGGTTTAATAAAAATAAAATGTTTTGCGTCGACTGGTCTGTAGTAATAGAGGTAAGGGGCCATACACACATTACGTAACGCATTTTTTCGTAATTTCAAACCCCCCTCCCCCATGTAACGCACCATAACGCTTGACCATCCCCCCAATGTGTTACGTAACTCAATCTTAGTAGGCTTTAAAACAGCTTAAACCTTTTAAACATCGTTTTATTAGCAATTTGGAATATGGATTTAAATTTAAATGACTTTTTTAAGAAAATTTTCAATAACTTTTTCTAAGCAAAAAGTATACAAACAAACAACACTGTTAATAATATTATAAACAACTAGTAGAATGTGTACCCGTTCTTCACAAGGGTAAAAGCTGTAATATAAACAAATGTGTCAGCTGTTGGAAATTAAATACCTTTAAGGGTGTTTAAACTCATCCCTTTTCTTTATATTTGTGCTCTTATAGAAAATTGTATCTAAAAACTAATATTTTTCCTCCAATTCGCTCACCGAGACCTTACATCCAAATATAGGGTTGATGGGTGTCAGACTTTGGTTTTCTCAAAATTTCCTGGGTAAATGAGGCTTTATATATAGATAACATAAACTATCTCCATAGATCGGGAGTGGGCCATCTCTTAGGGTTAATATGTGTGAGTCAGTGGCGTACCTTTGTCAAGGGGGGATATCTCATTAGGGAATACAAAACAAAAACTGTGTTCGTGACTATCGCGGATACCGGTATACAAAGTTGAAGACATCATTGACGTGTCCTTTACATTTTTAATTATTGATTTAGGCTTACACATCCAAGACATAAACCATTGATACAAAGTAGCCAGTATTTGTAACAGGACTAAAAAGTACTTGTATCAGTTGTAATCAGTACTGGAATGCTGGAAAGTAATCGTTAAGCTAGAGTTGCCAAGTCACCAGATTTCCCAAGAGACTACCGGAGTTTTAAGATAAAAGTATAGCTCCGGGGAATTTCCTTGAAAAATTCAAAATATCCCGTTTTTGAAACTGTTCCCAAAAATGCATTGAATAGCACAAATTTTCTTTTGAAATCGTATCTGTGAACACAAATGGATTTACGTTTGCAACTTCATCGTCATGCAACGATTGCCAAATAAGCTAAACCCTTATTTCCCTGTTCACTCTAACCTCTATTATTTGTTACTCTTTGGCTTTATTTCTGGAAATATCGTTGACTGTTTGGCCCATGTTATACGGGCTGCAAAATCGCGACAGATTTTTCGTCGCGTGGACGCCAAGCCTACCGGGCAATGGACTTCCCTGAGTGCAAGTTATACGAGCGTTTTATCTATCGCGTCGGACCTTGTAAACTCAGCGTCAGCGTCGGCAACGCGTCCAGACCGGTAAACCGGCAGCAAAGACGCGGCAGAAATGACGCGAGTCGCTGTTATACGAGCAGGTTTGATGCGGCAGACCTGCTTCCTCAACCCACCTTATATCCGTGGTGCCTGCCGCGACGTTTTTTCTGCTCGTATAACAGCTCCACCACTGAGCGTTGACGTCGACGTCGCGGCGTAAACTTGACGCTCGTATAACAGCTCCGTTTTTTATGTTCAGCGTCAGCATTTTAGCTATCGCGTTTCTGCTGTCCGTATAACATGGGCCTTACATATATTTGCGGTTATAGAACGCTGAAAATCAGAATGAAGATTTATGGCTCCCTGCAGTTAATTAAATTACACATGTGCAGATAAGCACATCATCACTAAGGCCGTCTAGACGGCAAGGTCACGGTCAGGTGCGCTAGTTGACGAACTGGCTGCTAGGGGGTGAGGGTAGACTGTTCGGTGACTCACGTCCCAAATACGCAATGCGCAAATACCGTTCCTTGTGCCGGTGCAGTTCATTTGCTTCTATTTATTGTACGCGAACAATATTTGTAATATATAAATAAGATATTTTGGAGATATTGCACACATATTTTTTTGTTTTTCAGTAACAGCATTTTTTTAATCAAAAGGCATAAGCTTGATTTTAGGAGGATATCAATTTTTATTTTTCCAAGTTTCAAGGGGGGGATATATTTCCCTGATCCCCCCCGTACCTACGCCACTGGTATGAGTTACGTAACGTTGATCCACCCCGCACCCCCTCCCTACATAACGCTACGCCATACCCCCTCCCCCCATAAGTTCGTAACGTAATATGTGCATGGCCCCAAATTGTTGTTGTTTTTAAATTACAACGGATAATTGACTCTAAAATCGTTCATATTGAATGTTGTTTTTAGCGAATTTCCCCTATAGGGAAGAAGCTATTACCGTAGTCGGCATGGTAAGACCTAGGCCCGGGACCATGATAACTTTTCGTTTTGAGGTCCCCAGACCCCAAAAACACCATTCGTTCGAAACTGTATATATATATGTATATATATATATATATATATATGTGTCCGTGGGTGCGATAACTCTCGTAAAAAAGGTCTGATTTTGATGAAATTTGGTACAAACGTGTAAAATAGCATTTATGACTTTAAGTTCGAAAACCAGACGGATCAACCTATCCGAAGGGGTGTTTTAGGGGGGTTTTGTACCCCAAAAATGGGTTTTTTGAGTTTTTTACATACAATTTTTGAAAAAGTAAAATTTTATTTTTTCCCATTGGAATCAGCTTAAAAAGACGCATGATGTGATGTTTTAATCATTGCTCTACGCCAATTGGTTACTGAGATATTGAAAGTGCTAAACACAGTACGTTGTCCAATGTTATTCTTATGGAGGATAAGAAAAATTGTATATCTCGCTTATTTATCAACTTATCCTGACGAAACTTGGTATATTGCTTCATTTCATTGTGGTCTATATTTGCACAAAAATCAATGTTTTGCCCGATAGTTCCCGTAGCAGCAAACCTGCATACTCAGCCCCATGTTATTCTTATGGAGAATAAATAACGTGTGAACATAAATTAATAGAACTTGGTATGTGGCTTTACCTAGTTGAGTTATAATGATATTTGTATAAAAACCCATTTTTAGTGTTCCTTATTTCAGAAAACCTGCATAGGCCCTACTCAGCCGCCATGTTATTCTAATGGAGAATAATTAAAATGTCATAAATCGTTTATTTATGAATGTATATTGATGAAACTCGGTATGTGGCTTTATGTGGTACCTGTATTAAGATGAATTAATATGCATTTGAAATTCGCTGAGTATGCAGGTTTGCTGCTACGGGGGTATTATAATTATCGAGTCAAATAGTAGGTCTGAGAATCGACTTTCAGATAACAATTAAAGTGCACATTGAGTATTAATATTCGCTTAGGTGATTTTGTCCTCCGTTATTTCTGAACCGATTTCACGATTAAAGTATCAAACAATTTCCTTGTTAGTTTTGTAAAGTTGTTTTCAATTTTCGATATTTCAACACTTAAGGGCACTTGCCGCCTTCAAAGTTTGCTTTATACCATTAAAGACATTTAATTTATGCATGTTTATTCGGTTTTACAGCAGTGTCGACATGATATAAATTTTTATCTAAATTTAAAAGTTTTAGGAATTTCAAGTACAGTCTATACAATGCTTATTAAAGGTAGTTAGTTACTCTTTAATGACACTTACTTAATGCCAGTAGTTAAGTTTAATTGAAACAACTTTGCGCGGTCTAACAACAGGTCCATTTCACTCGCTTCTAAGTTCGTGTTCTGCTAAAGATTAGGCTACCTCAAAATCAATTTAAACTGGACCTGAGTAAATTACCTAATGTATATTAAGTTAGTACTTGAAACTAAAATACACCCGTCGCAGCAAACCTGCATACTCATCGAATTTCCAATGAATGTATAACATAACACATTAAAACACTTAACAGGATTCATAAGAAATCTATTTCACAAACAAGCGATATTTAAAATATTAATTATTCTCCATAAGAATAACATTGGGGATGAGTACGCAGGTTTGCTGCAACAAGGCACACAAAATAATTGGTTTTTATGCAAATATCAATAGAACTCATCTTAGTGAAGTCACATAATAAGTTTTACCCATATACATTCATAAATAAGCAATATATAACATTTTAAGTATTTTCAATAAGAATAACATGGGGACTAAGTACCTAGGTTCGCTGCTACAGGAACCATAGGCGAAAAATGGTTTTTTTGTGCAAACAACAATAAGCCACAACCAGATCAAGCCACATACCAAATTTCGCCAGTTTATGTTCATCAATAAGCGAGATATACAATTTTTATTTTTCTCCATAAGAATAACATTAGACAACGTACTGTGTTTAGCACTTTCAATATCTCGGTAACAAATTAATGTAGAGCAATGATCAAAATACCAAATTGTTTTTTTTTTAAAGCTGAATTCAATGGTATAAATTAAAATTTAATTTAAATTAAAATTACATGTGAAAACCCCAAAAAAACCCCTTTGGATGGTGCGATTCATCTGGTTTTCGAACTCGTTCAAATAAATAGTACTTTACACATTTGTACTAAATTTCATTAAGATCGGACCTTTTAGCGAATTTCCCCTATAGGGAAGAAGCTATTACCGTAGGTCTCATGGTAAGACTTAAGCCTGAGACCATGATAACTTTTCATTTTGAGGTCCCCAGATGCCAAAAACACCATTCGTTCAAATTTTTAATATATATAATATATTAAACATATATGTGTGTGTGTGTGTGTCCGTAAGCACGATAACTCTCGTAAAAAAGGTCCGATCTTAATGAAATTTGGTACAAATGTGTAAAGTACCATTTATTTGAACGAGTTCGAAAACCAGATGAATCGCACCATCCGAAGGTGGGTTTTTGGGGGGTTTTGTACCCCAAAAATGTGTTTTTTGGGGTTTTCACATGTAATTTAATTTAAATCAAATTTTAATTTATACCCTTGAATTCAGCTTAAAAAAACAAACAATTTGGTATTTTGATCATTGCTCTACGTCAATTGGTTACCGAGATATTGAAAGTGCTAAACACAGTACGTTGTCTAATGTTATTCTTATGGAGGAAAAGAAAAATTGTATATCTCGCTTATTTATGAATATAAACTGGCAAAATTTGGTATATGGCTTGATCTGGTTGTGGTTTATTGATGTTTGCACAAAAAAATAATTTTTCGCCAATGTTTCCTGTAGCAGCAAACCTAGGTACTTGGTCCCCATGTTATTCTTATGGAAAATACTTAAAATGTTATATATCGCTTGTTTATGAATGTATATGGATTAAACTTGGTATGTGTCTTCACTAAGATGAGTTCTATTGATATTTGCATAAAAACCCATTATTTTGTGTGCCTTGTTGCAGCAAACCTGCGTACTCATCCCCAATGTTATTCTTGTGGAGGATAATTAATATTTTTAATATCGCTTGTTTGTGAATACATTTCTTATGAATCCTGTTAAGTGTTTTAATGTGTTATGTTATATATTCATTGGAAATTTGCTGAGTATGCAGGTTTGCTGCAACGGGGGTATTTTACGAGAGTTATCGTGCTTACGGACACATATATATATATAAATATATATATATAGATATATACATATATACAAATTTGAACTAATTGTGTTTTTGGCATCTGGGGACCTCAAAATGAAAAGTTATCATGGTCTCGGGCTTAAGTCTTACCATGAGACCTACGGTAATAGCTTCTTCCCTATAGGGGAAATTCGCTAAAAATAGTCCAGTTTAAAAAACTGTGTTTAAAATATGGGTTTTTATTGTTAATAGAAAACACTGATTTTGGCTATTCAAATACTTTACTATACCTAAACTTGGTGCAACTAAGAATTGTTTAACTTGTAAAAGTAAATAAAATAAAAAGACTTGCGCAAAAGAGAAGTGCTAAATGAAAAACATACATCATTCATTTCACAGTGTGAATTAATCTAGTATTATACCTTTAATAATAAACAAGTGGAAATGCTAACTATGTGAATGGAATAAGACGAGATACAATCTCATTAATTATCCATATCAGGGTCGTGGAGCTTCAAGCTTCATAATCTGGTACATTGCACAGCGCCAATTTACCCTGTAATCGCTATAAGCGGTTTTCCACAGTTAGTTTTCCACGTTTACGATTAGTTCAACAAGAATTAAAACTCGTCTTATCGTACTGAGGAAAACAGTCGGTACGTCATGTTGAGTTTTCCTGGAAAATAATCTCATAAAATTTACATTTAGAGTCCAATTTGAATTAACACTAGTTATATACTAATGGTGTACATCTATTACTAGCCACTTTTCAAATGTTTTTATTTGTGACTTCATAAAAACTGGGTTTGGTGTATTTTTAATATGGACGACATTCGGTTGAACGCATTAAAGTTCTACAGTTTTATAATGAACCCTGTGAACCGAAATTATTGTACTGTAAGGAATTGCGGACGTTAAGAGTCTTCGTCACTGGAAATTGCTAGACACCATCTTTGAGTTTTGTTCCATAAGGCCAATGTTAACTTTGTGTCTACATTACTGCTCACCTGATCATCACATACAATTCAATTCGGTGTCAAATTAAAAGTTTCGTCATCCTCTAGGGAAATACAATGTCGAATTACTTAATTTGGGAATCATAATTTCACGTTAAATAGTTTAATTTTGAACCTAAACATTGTACATGATCTCATTAATTTGTAACAAAATCCAAATTCGACTATTGTATTTCCCTAGAGGACCACGAAACCTTTAATTTGACACCAAAATTAATTGTTTGTGGCGATCAGGTGAGGAGTAACGGAGGCACAAAGTTAACATTGGCCTTATAGAACAAGACACCAAGATGGCGTCCGGCAACTTCCGGTGGTGAAGACTCTTAAGCTGTGTTAAGGTCAACTTCATCTGTTTACATTGTGGTTTGACGCCTTGTCAATTGTTTTGTTGGCCCTTGAGTTAACTTGAGACCCTCCAAAGGCACACATAATTTAAGACATTAGTTATTAAATGTTTTATTAATAAATTCAATATTTTAATAAATAAGTAAATACTGTTCGATAAATACTGGTACCTAAGTAAGAACCCCCCTTCCAATGTCTTTTGTAACGTACCCACCTTACGTTGTGACCTTTTCACTAATGACGCGCGCAATTTAGCAAACTATGATTAGGTGGAGCACATGTTTACTGGGTTATATAACTCGCTATCAGATGAACAATGTGATAACTCGGGGGTCAAGTCGCTGCTTGATAGCAGTACTTAAACGGGATGAGGAGGTGACGGCCCACCCCTACGGTCTACACCCCTACGGTCTACACCCCTACAGCAGCGTCGCCGTCAGATTACTACAACTTGTGGAGGTTAGTGGGTATTTCATATAGGTGGAAAAATATCTTAAATGACTTTTAAAGTTCAGGTTTTAATACTTGAATTTAGACAAATTCTTTCAGTGAGTAGCACAACTGATGGAGCTACATGATAATCGAAACAATTGCAAATTGGTAAACGCAATAAAGTTATACTCGCAATTATTTAATTCTTTATAAGTTAAACCTAGCATAGTAACCAAGTTATATTAATATTTCTGAAATTTTTCTTAAATATATTAACAATGATAATATTTCCAAGTTAAGGCTTTTTATTTTTTTAAATTTGAGGAACAAACAGAGTTTTAGCTTAGTTTAGTAATATTGATTTAACTTTGTTGGTATGAATTTTATAAGTTTCTAAACAGTTGTAAGTATTTTATAAAGGATCTACATATACAAAATATATATTTTCAAAGAGGTAATAAAGATTTAATTAGGCATTTCTTGTATTTATGACTTTTTTTGGACAGAGTTATTTGGGGATGCCTTCCACAAATAGTTTTTCTCAATTACTACACTTAATTGTGGCTTTCATCCTCTGATATTATACTCGTACTATACATAGACAACTATTATTATCCACGATGGTATTTCTCTTACAGAGTTTCGTTTGATACGACAGCATAGGGTTCGGAGGCTACATTGTTGTTTGTTTGTTTGTTTATGGGGGGATTAGGAGGCCCCGGCATAGCCGGCTAGGCACGTCTCCCTTGGGATATTGTACAGCCACCGGAAAGAGGGAAAAGAGGGATGGGAAAGGTGGTAGGATGGGGTCAGTCTGCCTCGCTCCAGAAAGGGAGAGAGATCCTTACCTAGCTCCCGGGCTCTGTGGGTACACCACAGGACGATTCGCCCTCTAACCCGACGTCCCCCTAAGTCCACCAGACAGGGATCGCCATCGCATAGAACCTCCAACCTCTCAGGGATCGGGTGGCCCCAGGACGGTTTGTCCCCCAGCCCGGCAGACCGAAGACCGTTGGGTAAGGGCCCTTCCTCCCAGGCACCCCCAAGTCCTGCTGCAAGGAAGATCCACTCCTCCCTACAAGGACATGGACTAGACTGGGTATAGAACCCCCCAGAAGAGACAAGGAGGAACCAAGGAAGGGAAGTTGTCACACTGGATAGCCAAAAGACTTAACAATACTGTGACAGCTTCATCTTGCTGTACCCAATGTTGACCTCTGTACTAGTATAGACCAGTCAGAGAGCCGTAGAGGCTACATTGTTGGAATAAGCTGTATAATATATAACACAGAACTTAAAGACTTTAATAATTCCTTATAAATTGTACTTAAGTCATAACCTTTAATGTCGATACGTCTAAGCCTTTCTGAGAGGAAGCAGGAGCAAGGTCAGGACGCCCTAGGACCACGTCGTGTACCGATAGCTGATAACTGTCTATGATCCGACCGATGATAAATATAAGATACAAATCAACCTTGAAAGGGTGTGGTATTTATTTGTATCGATGAAAAGCTAAAGGATAATATAACACGCATGTATAAATTTATGGCTACAGGATACTATTGTTTTATACCGCTAGATTTTAAGAATTCGGATTTTTTCACAATAGACAGCGAGACATATTAGTGCTGTGAATTACGTTAAAGTTTTGAAGAAAACCAACTCCTCTAAGTAACATAATATAGTTTCACTATTCTATCCAAACAATACTAAAACCACGCGAATGTGCCCTTGGATTTTCACTGATGTTTAGTTAGCTCAAGAAGAGAATTAGACAGCAGTCGGTATTTCAACAATCAGCGACAAACAGTTCTAGTCTGACGCTAAATGAAACATTAACTTTACCATTGCATTAAAACCACGTGTAGAATACACTTGTCGACTAAAGTCGTGAAACCGGGGGAAGCTTTTGCCCAAGATGACGAGTTACGGGCAACAAAACGTGAAATGCCAAGCGCTGTAATTATGCGGCATGCTTAGGGCGCATCGAGGATTGAGATTCAAGGTGAATCGTCCCATTGAAGGCTGAATCTTAAGAATCGTCACTCTCCCTCTTCCTGTAGCCCGACCGTAATCCTGGCGATGGTTGTGGCGGCTATGGTGAACGTGGGAGATACAATAAATAGTAGGACTTACCTTCGAATGGGTCTTCAAGAGCGGCCGAGCCGTTCTCTGGAAACCCCGAGGTTGTTGCAACAGCGTCTGTCTCACTTTGGGGGTCGACACGAGCTACAGACTCCCGGTTGCTTACTGGGTTTTAAACGGAAGAAATAATCTGGATCCGGGGGCTTAACTCTATATACAATATTTTATAAAAAGAGAAGGGCTCAAAGTTTTGTATAGTTTTAAAGTGGGTTCGTTTTAAGTGGTTTAGAGCTGTAGTTATTGGAAGATTTAGAGTACATCGCATCTAGAGATATTCTAAATCGCATAAAAGGTTATTGGCTTTAAATATACTAGTAGCCTGTCGCGGCTTAGCTCGCGATCACAACGTAATATTATTCTGACATTCCCGTATAAATATTGTGTTACCGTTCCAAAGCCAACATGGCCTGCTGATTAACTGTCTTTACTCTAACCAGCTGATTGCTTAAAACTTATAGTTATTTCCCAATGTTAAGCTTATGGGGAAAAACTCAACTTTAAGGGGCCCAGGGCCTCACTCACAAATTATTTCTCTATAAAAAGTGTCCTGCACTACTTCACGTTAGGCTATTTCCAATGACACCAAAAACATGAAAATCGGTTCAGTAGTTTAGGAGGTGTGATTGTCACAAAAAACCTGCTCGCCTATTTAATAAGTATAGATATATATTAAAACTAGTGGAACTGTTGCTCTAAATCGAGCAATCAGCTGTTCTTACTGTTTACCTGTATTTTACTGTATCATCACCTGTTTTAGAATGCAACTGTATTCAAATTATTCCCCATGTTAATCTTATGGGAAAACAAAATTTGAGGGCGACCCGTACCCTTTATATTAGAAACTATCTGGCCCGACAGACGTTGTCCTGTCCTAATGACATTGAATTGGTTTTATATCAAATGCTTGTTCATTTTCAATATGAGCTTGTTCGCTACGCTCACTCGCCTATCGAAAAAAGAGTTTGAGTTACTATTTAGCGTTTTGAGTTTACCAATTGTTGTTTTTATTTCCATTATGAGGGTTGCCATTCAAGTAGGTTTTTAATTTCCATAATGAACATATATTTATGCCTTTCAAGTATGTTTGGTTATACTCCTAATAAACACATATTCCTATAAGGAATAACATGTAAACTTTAAAAGTGGTTTACAAAAACAGCTGTTTTATTGCAACATTATCTGCTTATTAATTAAAAGCATAAAATGACAAACACATGTTCCCATAAGGAATAACATGTAAACTTAAAAGCCAAAGGGGCAGAGCCCTTCACATTTCCGGGGTAAAGTAGCCTGTGCGTTAATCCAGGTAATAAACTATCCGTGTGCAAAATTTAATTTAAATCCAT
This sequence comes from Allygus modestus, assembly GCA_963675035.1. Lineage (NCBI taxonomy): Eukaryota > Metazoa > Arthropoda > Insecta > Hemiptera > Cicadellidae > Allygus > Allygus modestus. Next base: position 482,266,348 of record OY776112.1, on the reverse strand, counting down.
TCAGCTGTTCTTGAGTTATAAAATTTGTAACTAACACCACTTTGTTTTATATATTAATATATCGAAAATTGAAAACCACTTTGCACAACTACGAATCTGGGCCATTTTTTGACAACTTAATCATCGAAATTAATTCAAAATAACGGGGGGGTTCTGCTCACAAAAATCGGCTTAGCGATATAGATAGATATAGAAGAAGAGCTCAGTAATTCTGCGACATGTTCCCTGAAATACGACTAGCTTGGTTTTCAAGAGCGGACCATTATACCATAAGTGATTACTAATTCTCTAAGGCTAGTTCGCCGGGCTTGTGTTGTATACAAGTAGTGGAGAAACAGGAAAGAGGCCCCACAATCGGCGCTTTTTCCCCATGTTATTCTTATGGGGAGCCGTTTTTGCACCGACACCAGCTCCCGCCTATAGAGCTCCCGCCCGCTGGCCTATATTAAATATACCCCTTAAATATATTGTCCCCATCCCCCCTCTATATTTTTAAAAATTAATTTTCAAATTCTAAAAAACTATCTTTGGTGTTTACTGTCCGATAAGTCTGCAATTTGGATATGTTATTGTCCTAGTGTTTTAATAAATTTCACTTACATTTCCCAAATTCACCATTACGGTTGAACTGCCAACTATTTACTGACCTTTGCACCCTAATTTCCGTTTTGACTCTTGCCATATTTTGACCCTAAAATTCATTTTAATACATCCTTTGCAGAAATCCACGAGTTCTGGCTACTTGGGAACCCGAGCCATTTGACATATAATAAATCACCCTTCCTCCTAATTACCTTCTCTACCAAATACATGTCTTTATATTTAGTTTTTAACAATTCTTCTGTATAAAATCCTCCTTTGATTATATTGCCATTCTCATCTTTCAAAATATAAGTCACAGGCTTTGTTTTCTTAACTTCTGCTATTGTAAAAAGCTCTCCCGTCCAGTTGGGGGTATATCCTTTACTAAATACATGTTTATATTTAGATATCCTTACACTATCCCCCACCTTATATCTTGGCTTTTTAACTTGTACTTTAGATGCTAACCTTTCATGTACATCTTTAGAGTTCTTAGCACTTACTTGGTTAGGTTTCATCCCTATGGATCTATGTACTTTATTATTATATATCCTTATTAACTTTGGAAGTAAATCCAACCACTTGTAACTCCCTTGTGCACTAAACTCTCTATACAACCAATTCTTTAAAGTTCTCTGGAACCTTTCCACAATAGCCGCCTTAGTTGTAGAGTAAGTGTGGTAGTGATTAATATTTAGAATTTTCATTAGTTTGGTAAAATGTTCATTAAAAAATTCTTTTCCGTTATCAGATTGAATATTTTTAACTCCCTTTGGGAGAATAGTTTTTATAGCTTCTGTGACTACTAATCCAGTTTTATTCTTTAGTGGAGCAGCATAAGCTTTTTTAGAAAATGTGTCTATTAAAGTTAAAATATATTTATTCCCAGAATTCTCTCTAGCATAATTCCGCATATCTATTAAATCGATTTGAACAGTTTCGTTTATACCCAACACCTTAAAAGACCTTCTAACAAAGTTCTTTCTCGCGGGCTTATGCAATTCGTAAGCAATTTTTTCCATTTTTTATTCTTTATTTTTAATGTTAACGTATCTGCCAGTCTCTGTCGTTTCAAAAACACCTCCATTGCTACCAATTAACATACCATCACTCATTCTTTGATATACATAGTTTTTTGGCAAATATGCCTCTCCATCTAAAGTCTTAAATCCGCTTAAAGATGTAGGGTCTGCAACCAACAATTTAGGATTGTACATCATCAAATCGATTTCATTATTGTCTTGCATAAATTTATTAGTTTTATTGTTAAACCTTAATGCGTGAGATTTTAAACAAATATCAAATTTAATATTGTCTTGTCTAAAAGTTTTAATATTATCGTCATACCTCAAAACCTGCGACATTAAACAAATATCACTCCTATCTTTGCCTTCAGGTACATTCTTTATTAATTTGTCCTCTGCATCCCACATATCTCTATCTAATGTTAATACATTATAATATTTATCCCCCTGTTTTATTATGCTTTTCTCACCTTTTGTTAATATTTGATTAACAACAGCCACATCATTTGGCAATGTCCCAGGTAAAATGTTTGTTAATTGCTTATTTTTACCATCAAATTTAAGACCGTCTAAAGTCACAGTCTGATGTTTTGTAACACAATCGTTCTCATCAACAGCGGGTTTAACACAAACTAGCCTTTTATTATTAAAATCCCAAAAGTTTAGATCCATTTTTGGTACTTGAGAGACGTTTACAACATCATCGCTTTCTTTACCAGCCAACAAATTACTAATCTTTCGCTTTTTGGCATTCCAAATACCATTCTCCGATTCCAAAAATTCATAATTATTTTTGTCTTGTACAAAGACACCATCTTTTCTTATTAAAGTTTGCTCTAATGTGGGTACATCGGTTGCGCTTTCACCTCGTTTAACATTAGTAATTTTGCGTTTATTAGCGTTCCAATTATTATTCTTGGATTCTAAAAACTTATATTTAGTATTACCTTGTACAAAAGCATCACCTTTCCTGGTTAACGTCTGCCCCAAAGTCGATACATCATCAGCAAACTCCCCACCTTTAACACTACTAATTTTATAATTTAAAGCATTCCAACAATCATCTTTTAGATTTAAAGTAGTTTCTTTAAAACTTCTAGCTTCTGGTTTACTATATGGGTTATATACGCGATAAAATTTATCTATCATATTTTTATTTAATAAACAATTCCACTTTCCCTCAATTCTTCTATGATAGAATCTATCTCATTATCCACTCCAGAATTTCCCGCCAATCGGCTTAACCAAAGCAGTCTTAACCTATCTACAAGCTCATTAGGATCGTCCCAATAAACATAATCTATTTTATTACCAGTTACCTGCCTTAAACCTTCACCAACAGTCTTAAACAGGGGTTTAATTATATTAAGATATTTAGTGTGTTTATTACTTGACATTGCCGCACCTGTTTTATAACCCTTTAAATGTGCATTTGTAGCTTCCAAAATCTCTTTATAATTTTGCAAATCAGCCTGACTATAGTTTACGGGTTCTTTTAAAGTTAACAATTCCCACAATCCCTTTGTCCCTTTATAAATTGTTTCTCCAACCGTAACATCATCATTGGCAATTTGAACTTCCTGATTCCCAATAAAAAATTTATTTCCTTCTCGCCTAATACCATATGTGGTGTCTGTCATACTACTTCTACTAAGGTAATTTCCTAAATAGTCTGATGCTAAAAGACCAAAATCTAATTTGTGCGGTGTTATCTGTGTTATTCTTGGTATTCTAGACGGGGTCTTTTCTAAAATCATTGGGAGAACTGGCCTCTCTGTTTTTGTGGCTAAATTTTTTAATTCTTGCAAAGGCTCTATTAACGGTTGGAATGTTTGGAACCTCTCTTCAGCCTCTAGAAATTTACCACGTTTTAACGCCCTATATTTTTCTCTTATTTGTTTTGCAGACTCTACCAATTCTTGTTGAATATTTGTTTTCATTTTATTTACATTTTATTTATCTCATTTGTCAATGGATTATACTCAAACACCTTATCGTGTATTATTAGGCAATATGCAGATGTGTTTGAAGGGACGTTTTCTGCAGTTTCAATTTCTAATTTAATATCTACAACCCCCTCTTTGATTGATTCATTCTGCCTAGAACAATCTATTATAATTAGAGGATATTTATTTATAAAGTCAGCTCTGTTAAACATAGGATCGGGGACGGTGTTGTAGTAACTCTCCCTAAACCTCACAAACATCTCATAAGCTTTAGAGGCATCTCCATTTTCAAAGTCGAGATTTAAATCACTATAAGGATAATATTCAGAGTTTAAAAACACTTTGAGATTTTTCAATTTACAGTGATCAAATTCATCAGTTCTTTTTCGTGCACTGTTGTCCCTACCTGTTTGGAAACCAAATATAACATACCTGGGCTTCTCCAAACTCGATGACGTCTTAACTGACCATGTGTGTCTCTTGGTTTCGGGGTATGATGGGAGTTCGTGTAGCTCCAAACTTCTAAATGCAATTTGCAAATTTTTATTTTGCAATAACATCTTTTGTAATTGAAGCTTCTCCCCATCAGATGGTACCACGTGCGGCATCACCCACTGAATCGATTTAAGTGTAATTTTAGGAATAGGATCGACACCAGTTGGAGCATTAGATGTTGTTAATATACAATTTAAGTCGTTTTTGGATCTTTTCAACACCAATTCTTGTTTAACATTTACTAAAACCTTATTAAAATCCTCAAACACACCCATTAACAGCTCTAACGGGACACAAGTACTAAACTTGCCGCTTTTATGGAACTCCTTTAAATTTTCATCAGAATCAAATGCTGCATTTGACAATTTAGTTGTTTTATTGTAAGAGCACAATATTTTCATAAGACTGGAAATTCCCGGATTTCTTACAATATCTATTTCTTTACCAGCAACTTCGTATCTAATTTCGTCAAATAAGAATGCAAATGCATTATTTATAAAATGTCCTTTATCATGATTCTCTATTTCTCCTTTAATATACAAATAACTCCTACATGGGAGTGTTAGTAAATCTTGATTATTTATGCATATTCGAATTTCATCGGAATTATTTATTGCTAAAGTGTTGTGTGGAACATAGGAGTGATTTGTAATTTTAACCAGGCTATCATCGTATTGGAATTTTCCTGCAACATCTAGAAAATCTTCCATTTTTATTAATAGAAAATTTTAACTTCAACCCAATTGATCGCAGAAACCTGGCATTTTGCACACTCAGCCCGTTCTTGTAAATTCTCATATCTTTTTTATATGACAAGTAATTGTAGTTTCTTCTTTATTAAAGTCAATTGGCTTGTCGTGTTGATCTGCAAATGTAATGCTAACAACATCTAAACTTCTCTTATTTACAGGGAAGTATATAATATTTCTGGGGACCTCAATAATTTTGTAGCCCGGAGGGGCTTCTGGGTAAAAACTGTGTATGGTGTGTGATTTGTCACCATTTAAATAAGACCCATTCGCAATATTACATTTTACTCTAATCACATTTACATTATTTATGTTGATTTTATTTACGGATTTAAACGCAATATCTGGAGTAGAAAATCCTTTAAATCCCAATAATTCAGACCCTAAACACGGTTTTGTAAAATCAAACACATGGCCAGAATGTAATGTGGCTTTCATAGTTTTATTATCGGCTATAAGTACAAAATCTGGGAGTTGCTTTTGAATTTCCTTCGCAAGCTCAAACACCTCGTATGTACCTTCAGCAATTTCAATTACATTTGGAGCTTTGTGATCGTAATAATACACATCCTCACCCTCGTCTATAGTTAATTTTGTGTCTTTAAGTTTATTTAATTTTGGAACTAGGCCTTTGTAAAATATAAGTTTGACTTTTGTATTAATTAATGCTACTTTATTTTGTATAATAACTTCAACTTTACCATCCAATGCCCGGTTTAATTCGTCAATTGTGACCTCCCCTTTTGGGGTTGTAATTTTGTGCATTTTGTAATATGTCAAAGTATTTAGAGGTTTTTTAACATTAAATATAGAATTATAACTTTGAAAATCTACCAGTCCAATTACATAATCACCATTTAATTCTATAGGAGGAAAGAACACCGACTTCAACTCTGGCTCTGTACCTGTGAATGTTATAGTAAATGAATCCATTTTTATAAACTAAAATTTTTCAGAAATGATAAACATAAAATTCCACAAATGGAACTGTTTAAATCTTGTATTTGGTCAGTTGTATAGTAAATTTTAGATGGTACAAAATATTCAATTACCTCTTTTGGAGGCTGTATTCCGAATGGGTCAAAATATATTACAACATCTTTATTTTTACGATATGCTGTCCAATGTGTGCCCCTGTCACTGTCTAAATTAATAATTCCACATTCTCTTACTTTTGGTCTCTGTTTTCTTAGCTCGTTTTTTAGGTACACCCCTCGAAAGTGAGGCACGTCTCTTGCTGCCTCTAACAGCTGAAAGTTGTCCATCTTTTTTATTAAATTTTAATCCCATTCCCATTTTTGCCTTAGCCTTCATCAAATTTGTCACTGCATAAGCTGCTGCTTTTTCGGCCAGACTGGCGTCCTTTGCCGAAACCCTAGTCCAAGCCTGGTCCGCTAATCTCATATCTGCCTTGTTCCGGGCGGCTGTATCAGGATTATTCATGTAGAATATGTCGTGCTCTTTACAATAAGAGTCTAGCTTATTTTTTGGAGGTACATTTTTGGCTAAATTTTCACGTATATTAGTTGCTGGACCACAATATGAATACGACGGGATGTGGAGTGGGAAAGGAAGGTTGTTTATAAGGGTATTTAACAAGCCACGGCCTCTATATGGCTTTAAGAATAATCCCTTACCCTTCTTACACTTTCTCTTTGCCATTTTTATTATATAAAAAAATTATTCAACAAAGAATCAACACAATAAAGAAAATACACCATTATATAAAAAAATGTCATTTATTCAACAAAAGAACAAATTTAAAATAGCACATAAAGAAAATACACCAAAGAAGTTGGGCCTATTTCCTAATAATATTCGCTGTCTTATAATAGGGCCCAGTGGTTCGGGGAAGACTGTTGTAATTTATAACTTAATTGTAAAAAAACAAGGATTAAAGTTTACAAATTTATATATAATATCCAAATCTTTAGAACAAGAAAAATATAAAAAAATAATTGAAATATTCCGTCTGTGTGATGAAGTTAAATTACACACATATTCAAACTGTGAAATCACACCAAATGATGTAGAATCACACTCCATAGTTGTATTTGACGACATAAATAGTCCAAATATCACACAATTTTTCTCAATGGGCAGACACAAAAATATTAGCAGTTTTTACTTGTGTCAATCTTACAGTAAAGTAAACAAACATTTACGTGACAATGTTAATTTCCTAATATTATTTAAACAAGACGATTTAAATTTAAAACATGTGTATAACAATCATGTGGGAAATGATTTTTCATTTAACCAATTTAGAAATCTCTGCCATCAGTGCTGGGATAGGACTAAATATGGCTTTATTGTAATAGACAAGGAAAGGCCAAAGAATAATGGCAAATACAGATTTATGTTTGACCAATTTTATAGTGACCAAGGGCAAGGGTGTTGATGCCATCCACAATAAACCTCTTGTCGTCATCAAAAGAGAGTACCTTTTTGTTCATCGTTAATGTTTGCAGACGGTGGTTTGTGGATTTAATTCTTGTAACATTCTCGTAGTAATCTTCTCCAGTTGCAAGACAGTGTAAGTAGTGTTGGTGTCTTAAGAGATGTTTAACTGTAGCGCCGTCAGCTCCTTTTGCCTTCTTAACCTCTAGCTCATTTTGCTTTTCTTTTTCGTATAACCACTGTAGAGGAATGAAAGAGTATAATTTTGGCCTTAAACCACAATATTCATACATAATTTGACCATTTAATTCATCTTTAAACTTGCCCGTAACTTTTTTGTTTTTATCAGAGTATAAGAAATGGTCTTTACTGTATGCAGAGGTGTCAAAACGGTCCAAGTCGCTTTGTATTTCCTTGTAAAAGTCCTCTGTTACTATAGAATACATCAGAGAATCCGTGTCTGTCATTAAGAACTTTTTATTCTTAAATTTTGACATATAATTATAGTGGAAATCATACATGATTACTTTGCTGATATCCAAAATGGTCATTCCTAAATATATTGGTTTATCAAACTTTACAATTAATTTATTTAAATGCACAGCATGCAAGTTGTTATCGAACTTTTTGCTGCAGTCAAATCTTGGCTTTGTAACATACTTTGTTAACATAGACTCATCTACAAGATGTATATCACGAAACTTGCGTTGGTTCATAATTGTTCGACCAAAGAGACTGTTATTTAACAGTTTGTAAAAGTCTTTTTCAAAATCATGTTCAGCTTTTTGTCGCTTTTCAATATTAAAATTAATATAGGGTGCGAGCCATTTTGATTGTCTGAATTTTAAGATTCTGTGGTATTTTGTAACTACCAAACCCAGTTCTTCGTATTTTTTTAGTGCTTTATAATGTAGAATATATTTGGTTTTGTCATTTAAGTTTGGTATTAATTTTCCATTCATTTTTTCTGGTGCGAGCGGGTAGTCGTTGTGCAAATCGTGTAAACTTTTATCGTATTTTAAATCAACTTCCAAAATAAATCCAAAGTTTTCATTTTTGTTGGCTTTATAATCTTTCTCGTTTGTCCATCTAAAGCCATCAACGGGCAACGACTCGCACATTGCTGTAGAGTATAGCGAGTTGCAGTCTAAGTATACAAGATAGGTGCTTTCTTGATTTGGGTCATAATGTTCGCCCATGTACTTATTGTTGGCTTTAGCATAGCGCGTGGAAATCATGCTTACACCGCCTCTAATGGCGTGTTCTATAAACAAATGCATGTCAATGTCACTAAATAACTGTAATTTTATGCCAGTCATTCTAAGGCACGCCTCCCATGATAGCCCAGGCAATGAGTACGTGTGGACGGGGTCGAGTTTATAATCCTTTAAACTCAAGTCCCTAAATGTCTCAAACACATCAGCCAATAACAACACATCTGTTTTAAGGTATAAATCGTGATATTCTTTTAAATTCTTTATATTAAAATGATTCCATACGTTTTTAGCATGTTCATATTGCGCAGGAGATATACATTCTTTAGTTAGGCTGCTGTAAAATGCCTCTATGGGTGGTAGGGTCTCTAAAAACTTTTCTGGTCCTGTCATGTATTCGTATGGAAATTCGCCCTTGCGTTGTAGTAGTGGATTGTCTATAAATCTAAATGTATTTAAATTGGAAGCTAATTTGCTTAAGGGAAGAGACAGAAAGTTGTAGGAATCCAAAAATACCAAATCATCAACAGAGAACGATATATATTTTTCCATGTCCTTGGCTATGCAATTCAATTTGCGATTGAGTTTTCCCAAGTGTTGCATTATTAAATGACCATCATAGTTTTTAAGGTTGTGGAAGAATATTGGAATTTTCTTGGTTACTTTATAGTTTAAATTGCAAGCGTTGTGGGAGGGTCCTCGGAATTTGCCTGTTAGATGGCAATGGTCGCGCACTTTATCACCCAGTAACAGCTGTTGGCATATGTGGCAGCGTGTAGAGTTTTTGAAGGATGCCTCTTGCTTTGGAGTCATTACAAGGGGAACATATACTTCCATCTGACTTTTAATAAAGTCATAAGTTTTAAATAACTTTTCGAAAAATACATCCATCACATTTTCACCGCTGTACAACTCTTCGTAAATAATTTTAGAGTCTCTCACCACAACATAAGCAAATCCAGAAGGCGTGTGTTTGCCGCCGTTTATAAAACATTCGAAATCTGCATAAATCACAAAGGGAGCTTTAAGTTGATATTTGTAATTCGTAAATTGTAGTGTATCTTTTTCAGACATTTGTACTCTTTGGGCATCAAAGGTTTTACAATATGTTGTGTGACGTTCCAATATATCTTTGGTGCCAAAATGTTGCAAACAGAACTTGCAAAAATATTTCTTACTATTGTATTTTGTAGACCGCAACATTAACTTGTCAAAATCACGAATTAAACAGTAATGTGATTTCCGAGCTTCTTGTAGAAGAAGCAAGTTGACGTGAGTATTGCTATTTAGTTTAGTTATTCTCAGTGGATATATTGTTTTTCCTTCAATTCCATATACGTTAACACTTATGTTGTTTTGTTTTTCAAATTTATCAATGTCGGATATTTTTACTGGATATTTTATGTTTGTCATATTCAACTGGCCCTCATAGGGTTCGTAGTAAAATACTCGATTTGCATGTTTACTATTCCTTGGTCTTAGGCTTGCTAAAACACTCCAGGTGAAACATTTATTATCGGTGTTTTTAATATTTAAAACAGCGTGTTTTGATTTTATATTTTCTGGCGTGGGAATGTATGATTTGGGAGTTAGGGGCTTATATTTGTAAACATGCAGCTGCCAGTATTTAGTGCGGTCATATATCCATCCACTGCCTTGAGCTTGATACTTGTGCATGGAGGTATCGATTTTTAAAAGTGAATTTTCAATTTGAGTCTTTAGCTGTGCTTTCTCAATTGATAAATTAGTTAAACTTCGAAAATCAGCAATACATTCTTTGTCAATAATTAAATCACCATTATTGTCCACTGAGTGTTTGATGAATTTTACTCTCCTAATAAGAATCCATTTGATGGGTAGAGGACAAGATTGGAGAGTGTCTAATACTTCCGCTGATTCACCGTTAAAACTATACAACTTGTAAGGTTGTTTGTCACATCGTAGGTAGTGTCGTTTCTTGTTCCGAGTGACGACTCTCTTACACACATCACAAGTATTATGTTTTTCTAGCATGTGAATTTTAAAATTTGTATTATCAAATATTTGATGACATATTTTACAAACATTAGGAATAATTTTGTGAATGTTACGATAGTGTCTGATTAAATTGCTTTTTTTGGAGCAAGACGTGGAGCACTGTGCACAGGTCAACATTTTTTGTTGGAATGAGGGTGGTGATTTAGGAGCTTCTATATATATCCTTGGTTGAAAATTTTAAAATTTTATCTTTTTTAAATAATAAAAACATATTTTTTAACTCTAAAATAAGACATTTTTGCAGTTTAATTACTGCAAAAATTAAAAAAATTTCCAATTTGGTGGTGCAATATTATTTTTTACATACACATTTTAGGTATTAATACACGTTTGGAAATGGTGAATTGGAGATTTACAAATATTAGGCTATTTCAATTATGGATTAACAGTTGTCCCTAAAGACATCACACCGTTGCTAACACTCACAGAGTCCTAGGAGCCGGTGGCGTGGAGGTGCGGTGAGCCGGTGATGTCATGTGGGTGGTGACAAGTGTGGTGACGTCCGGTGGTCGCGGTCACTGGGGTGTGGTGGCGTCCGGTGGTCGAGGTCACTGGTGTAGAACAGCGGTGTTGGTGGCTCCTTATATACACCTCGATTTACAATTTGGAAATTACCTCACATTGAGAGGATTTCCAGGAAATTACTGGTAAGTGGAAAGTCTGGTCAAAGTGTCACGCAACAATCCATTAGTGTGTTAATGTGTCGCAAGCGCACTTTCGCTCTCGGGAGAGTGTCGATGAATGGTGTTGCGCGTGAAAGCGGCGGATGTGCGTGTGGCGGATGTTTTAATCAGTTGACAGTTCGACCGTAATAGTTGGGATTAAAACACCAAGTTTTGGCGGCAGTTGGGATTAAAACACCAGAGTTTTTAAAAAGAGGAGGGACAATATATTTATGGCAGGGGTATATTTAATATAGGCCAGCGGGCGGGAGCTCTATAGGCGGGAGCTGGTGTCGGTGCAAAAACGGCTCCCCATAAGAATAACATGGGGAAAAAGCGCCGATTGTGGGGCCTCTTTCCTGTTTCTCCACTACTTATACAGTTTTCATCCATAAAGGTGCAATATGGTTCAATGTAGTCATTATTGGTCTTCTGTACCTCCATTGAATAAATTTAGCTTAAAAAAATCAAAATTTTGTATTAATTTTGCAATGGTTAACAATTGACTTATCTACCCTACAAATTAGATTTGCTACGATTTTTAATAGTAACCGTCAATAATCAATAACCCTCAATTCAGTGAATAAACTTACCAGTAAGCACGAAAGGTTGTGGTTTGCGAGTTAACTTCACTTATAGGTTAGGCTTTGTTCATAAAGGTTTACATAACGTTTGCCTCTGTTCCGTTAGCTGTTGGATGTAATCAACAGAGTGATGAACACTGCGCTGGGATGAGGCACGTTATCAGATGGTTCTTATCAGCTGCACGATCAGGTTAGTCATCGTGTTACGTAACGAACCGAAGCTGATTAGAAAAAAGACAAGATTTAAATTCCATGCCATACAGAGTCATATATAAATCTTGATGAAGTAGCCGAGTCTTTAGAGACAGCAAAATAGGCATTACACTTACCTACTTGTGACTACTATTTGAATATGGAATCGTTTCTTTAGGTTAGTTACGATTTTTATTGCTGCACAATCGACGATAAGCTGCGGGGGTTACTGATACTCGCCAACTTCATTGTGGACGAAATCACCTCTATATTTCTCTACGTAACTGTATTAATAACAGCTTCAGTGAATACTCAAAACAACTAAATCATTCCAATAATCATTGATGTTATGGCTTTACAGAATAGAAAAGACTGGAGCGCTCTAGAATATAACAGATTTTTTTCCCTAAAATATTTACTTTGGTTTTAGCGAATTTCCCCTATAGGGAAGAAGCTATTACCGTAGTCGGCATGGTAAGACCTAGGCCCGGGACCAGGATAACTTTTCGTTTTGAGGTCCCCAGACCCCAAAAACACCATTCGTTTGAAACTGTATATATATATATATATATATATATATATATATATATATATATATATTATATATATGTGTCCGTGAGCACGGTAACTCCCGTAAAAATTATCCGATTTTGATGAAATTTGGTATGAACGTGTAAAGCAACATTTATGACTTTAAGATCGAAAAGCAGCCAGATCGCTCTATCCGAAGGGGTATTTTGGGGGGTTTGTACCCCAAAAATGGGTTTTTTGAATTTTTTACATATAATTTTTGAAATTGTCAAATTTAAGTTTTTACTATTGGATTTAGCTTAAAAAACACACAATTTGGTATTTTGATCATTCTTCTACGTCAATTGGTTCCCGAGATATTGAAAGTGCTCAACACAGTACGTTGTCTAATGTTATTCTTATGGAGGAAGAGAAACATTTTATATCTCGCTTATTTATGAACGTATTTGGACGAAACTTGGTATACGGCTTCATGTCGTTGTAGTATATTGATATTTGCTCAAAAAACAATTTTTTGCCAAAGGCTCCCCTAGCAGCACACCTGCGTACTCAGCTCCCATGTTATTCTTATGGAGAATAATTAAATGCTCTGTCTCCCTTAATTATGAACATAAATGAATAAAAACTGGTATACGACTTCACCTAGTTGAGTTATATTGATATTAGCATAAAAACCCATATTTTGTGTTCCTTGTTGCAGCAAACCTGCGTACTCAGCCCCAATGTTATTCTTATGGAAAATAATTAAAATTGTATATATCGCTTATTTGTGAATATATTTTTATGAAACTTGGTAAGTGGCTTTTTGTAGTATTAAGACATTAAATCTCCATTTGAAATTCGCTGAGTATGCAGGTTTGCTGCGACGGGGGTATTTAAAAATGTTATGTTCTCTTATTTAACTCAAGCTATAGAGTTGTTACTATGACTTAGGTAAAGTATGTCCTCTAGGGTAAAAAGCTTTTAAGGTTTCATTCAATCACATTTTGCAAAATTCAATCGCATCTTCTAGGAAAATTACCAAACCGATTTTCCTTGATGTGGGCGGATATCACTTTTTGAAAATTCAATTGGGGTCTGTAAACAACTGAGAGACCGAATAAAAACTTTAAATCTTTATAGTAAACTATAGTTCTTAGCACACATTCTGCGGAGGGTAGGGTCACTTTGGTGGTAATGGTGGCTCTAAATTTGTGGAGGTGCTACAATTAGCTGTGGAAAGATATATATATATATATATATGTGTTGTTAAACATTAACTCTGACAATTTATGTAATGAAACGTTATTAATGGTGATTGATGGCGAACAAAAGTCACAAGTAAATTTGAGTAGTTTTTCTTGACTAATATAACAATCAGCGTTGCCAGATCGATTACTGATTACTTGCTCGTCACTTGCCATTTGCCAAGTGATAGTTACGAGTGGATAAGATAAGGCGAGGATGTGGAACGGACAGTAGAATCTCAGTGTAATTGCTAGTGCCTAGTGTAGAGGGATGGATACTGCGGTTTCAGAAGTCGCCCAGTTTAGGTTTGGGCACAACCACTTATAACTTGTATTTGCATATTTCACCTTACTACATTAATTCAATTATTATTTCATCGCTGACTCCCTCTGAGGAGTCTTTCTGAGTTTTAATCCTGACATTTTAGCCAAGGCTAAAAAATGCTTTAAGAATTAAGATAATTTTATCTCTTTGATTATTTAAAAACAAATTGTATTGTATTTCAACGCAAATGGCATTTTTGTTAAAAGAGCACACACACGCTTTTAGGGAAAGCGGTACAACCCCTGACATTTGTTTAAGGATATAGTCTTCCGTCTCCGTCGCCCGTCGTCGGAGGATATCACCACTGCTGCCAAAACTATGACACTTTTTGGTGCTCTCCATATATATGTACATTTACTTAACTCTGCTATATTGGTAAAAAGTAAAGCTTTTATTTCTATAGATTTATTTGCAACACTTAACATGTTGCAAAAATTGCCTTTTCGTCAACATGATTGTGTTTTTCTTAATGCCAAATGACATTAAGACTTTCAAAAGAGATAGTTCTAACATTAAATATAACAGGGGAACGTATAGCCTTGATAATAAAATAATATCGAGTTGCCAAGGTTTGCATTAGTTAAATTATTAGGTCTTGTAATATTTATGGATGGCGTGCCATTAATTCTAAACCAAGTGATTGATTACAAATTTGTATAGAGAGAAAAGGAGTTTTAAATTTTTTCCAATTTGCTATAGATTTTAGAGTTAGCGGAAGTTTTCTATGAACCCCTCTTTTTATCAGGCAACTATTATTATCTACGATGGTATTTCTCTTCCAGAGTTTCGTTTGATGCGACAGCATATGGTTCAGAGGCTACATTGATGGAATAGTCTGTATAATGTAAAACACAGAACTTAAAGAACTTAATAATGTACTTAACTCATAACCTTTGTCAATACGTCAAAGCCTTTCTGAGAGGAAGCAGGAGCAAGGTCAGGACGCCCTAGGACCACGTCGTGTACCGATAGCTGATAACTGTCTATGATCCGACCGATGATAAATATAAGATACAAATCAACCTGGAAAGGGCGTGGTATTTATTTGTATCGATGAAAAGCTAAAAGATAATATATCACGCATGTATACATTCATGGTTACTTTTGTTTTAAACCGAAACATTTAAAGAATTCGGATTTTTTCACAACAGACAGTGACACTCATTAGTGCTGTGAATTATTTTAAAGTTTTGAAGAAAACCAACTCTACTAAGTGACCTAATATAGTTTCTAGACTTTGTGACAAATACACAATCATTTGTTCTTTTATAATATATAGCAAACTTTGCGATAGTGATACAAATAGAAAAAAACTAAACAGGGTTTGTTGTACTGAATACTAATAGTAATAAAGATTAGCCTGCATCCCAATGACACTTTATGTTGTAGTGCCAGTGAGCGTAGAATATAAATATTTCTTTTCTGTGCTCGCTATGTAGTGCAGATACACGAGTAAATGTATAGGGAATCCGCTGCGACGGGGTATCCTTTATCTCCCGGCGCGGCGCCGCGCCGGCGCCTCTTCCTAATTCCGGTCGTAAGCAATCTCTACACGCATCTGCGCCCAAACAGACTACCCAATTCGTCGTGACGCAAAACATTTGCAAACAATCGTCTTGGAGCTATCCACCTCGCATGCCTTATGTCGAATATCTGTGTGTCGTTGCTGCATTCAGTGGCGGATACAGACAATCGTTTTAGGGGGGTTCATGAATGAAAACAAAATAAAACCTTGACAAAATAATAATAACATTTACGGTGAAAAATGAGGAAATATGAAAAGGTCTGAGGTTTTTGGAGGGGGCTCGGAGTCGTGGCCCCCCTGCCCTCCCCTGTATCCGCGCCTGGCTGCATTTCTATCCTATTGTATCCTATTGGGTCTGGGCCAGCGTAATAGTGATGCATAATTATTTCGTTTTTAATATAACAAGTTCACAAATCTTGAAACGTTTTAGCGAATTTCCCCTATAGGGAAGAAGCTATTACCGTAGTCGGCATGGTAAGACCCGGGCCCGGGGCCATGATAACTTTTCGTTTTGGGGTCCCCAGATTCCAAAAACACCATTCGTTCAAAACTGTATATATATGTGAGTGTGTGTGTGTGTGTGTCCGTGAGCACGATAACTCTCGTAAAAATAATCCCATTACGAACTCATCCGAAGAGGGAACTTATCCGAACTTATCGTATTTTGGGGGGGGGGGTTTGTACCCCAAATTTATTTGAGTTTTTTACAAATCATTTTTGAAAAAGTCAAATTTTAGTTTTTACCATTGGAATTAGCTTAAAAAGACGCACAATTTGGTGTTTTGATCATTGATCTACGTCAAATGATTACATAGATATTGAAAGTGATAAACACATTAGGTTGTCCAATGTTATTCTTCTGGAGAATAGGAAAAATTGTACATCTCGCTTATTTATCAACATATCCTGATAAAACTTAGTATATTGTTTCATATCGTTGTGGTTTATTGATATTTGCACTAAAAAACATATTTTTGCCTACAGTTCCCGTAGCAGCAAACCTGCGTACTCAGCCCCATGTTATTCTTATGGAGAATAAGTAACGTGTTATCTCCCTTAATTATGAACATAAATTAATAAAATTTGGTATTCGGCTTGACCTACTTGAGTTATATTGATATTTTTATAAAACTCCATTTTCTGTGTTCCTTGCTTCAGCAAACCTGCATACTCAGCCGCCATGTTATTCTTAGGGAGAATAATTAAAATGCCATAAATAGTTTATTTATGAATGTATATTGATGAAACTTGGTATGTGGCTTTATGTGGTATTAAGTTACATATATATGCATTGAAAATTCGCTGAATACGCAGGTTTGCTGCTACAGGTTATTTGCGAATTGGGATCCTGAGATATACATGCACATGGTTATTTCTCGGGAACGATGGGGGGGAATAATTATATTTCATACTTGTAGGTCGAGTAGTTTGTCTGTAGTCTGTTTAAGATCTTATTATAGGCAGGGATCCATCCTCGTAACTCGTAACCGAGTTCGCATTCGCTCGCCTATATTAAACATAACGCGTGAGGGAGATGGCGTTAGGAATAAACGAGATCGCACGCAGCACGCTGGCGTGAGGGAAGTAAATTTCCCCATTAAAAACTTTAACAAAATCTAATAAAGGGTTTAAAACCACACTGGTAACATTTTTTGCAAAATTGAAAAATGTTATTTTTTGACTTTTCTGATCCTCCTGGTTTTATTTTAATTGACTATTAGGATGTCTATGTTGTACATTATAAGGTTAGGAGGAGGTAT
Organism: Allygus modestus; assembly: GCA_963675035.1. Taxonomy (NCBI): domain Eukaryota; kingdom Metazoa; phylum Arthropoda; class Insecta; order Hemiptera; family Cicadellidae; genus Allygus; species Allygus modestus. Next base: position 482,249,095 of record OY776112.1, on the reverse strand, counting down.
AGTCAGGATAACAAGTTGAAATAGGGGTATTGGGGGTGATAAAACTGCATTAAGATGTACGAAAAACAGCCTTTTCCAGTGTAAAATCCCCATAAGACAACGTACTGTGTTAAGACAATTTAACATTTTCTTTAATAACTCGGCAAATACCTATGCTAGAATGATGAGGGAGTGCTCAAAATATTTTGCATTTGACGTACAATAATTTAATATGCAATCATTTTACATTCAGGGGCTTTCTGGCCCTTTTTGAGCCCAAAAACTCAAAATTTGAACAATTCAAATCCCAAAAATAGGGTTAGAGTTGTCCAATTATTTTGCCCAACGAACTTGTCCAACTGTTTACAGAATAGACGGTTCCTACCAAATTTCAAGAAAATCGGACACAAATTGCGACCGCTAGAGTGCGAACACACACACACACACACACACAAACACACACACACACACATATATTAAGTTTTTAGCGACCCCCCAAAACGTGTTCAGGGGGTCACGTTAGGAACTTCTATGGTGGTCCCGGGCGTAAGTTTCACCGTGCGGGTCATACTAATAGTTCACTTTCCATGAAATTCACTAACAAGATTTGACCGAAAGATTACTTATCTCTGTCAATACTATCTATAGCGGGAGCGGCATCTCTCATTGTGGCCCGTTTTAAACGTTAGAACGATAGTCGTTACATCGTCCCTCTTCTCAATATCTCAAAGCCAGTGTTTTGGTTCTCATTAAATATGCAAAGACATTATATGGTAAAAGATTGCATGGTGTGAGCTTTATTAGATAAAAAGATTTGGGTGTATAAAATATCTGTATGTCTACTAAGTGTGTTAGTAATATTTCGCAATTATTAACTGACTGATTGTTATTTCTGTGTGATGCAACGTGTTAACATGATATTTTCCATAATAACTGGTACACAACGATAGATCGATCCTGATCAAAATCGTACAATTTTGAGAAGGTTGAAACTGGACCCAGCTGCCAGTTTTAATTGGGCTATTACTTAATGGTACTTCTAAGAACAGGTCAACCTTAGGTAGTAACAGGACCAGGGTTTGGACCGTTCCCTATCAAAACGTTAAAAAATGCCACTGGTGTAAATTCAGAATAACAACTTTTAATTTTATAAAGTTTACCCTTACAACTGTCAAAATTTGCCGCCCCTTAAAATTTCTTGCTCTTTACCTCTTGACTTAGCCTATATAGAAATTCCGGCCCTGATGGAAACATACAATTGAAATTAAACAATTGTATTTATCAACAAAATAATTAGGATCTTTTAACCCTTTAGGGGAATATATATTACAAAAAAGAAGGAATTCAGAAACTTAGTAAGAAAGGAAAAATCTCACTTCATTAACAATAAAATTAAGGAATCAAAAAATCCTTCAAAGGTAATTTGGCAAATTATGCCTATAAATAAAAATATAAACAAACAAGACAAACAAGCAAATTCTGAATATATATTAAAGAATAACAATGGAGAGAGTATAACAGATTCTCAATTGATTGCTGATGAATTTAACGAGTATTTCGTTGATGTTGGAATCAAAACCACAAATAAAAAAGCAAATCCAAGGAAATTACTACATCAAAATAAACATGTACCTCAATCTATATTTTTAAGTCCCGCTTCAGAATCAGAAATAATAGGTACTATTCAGTCGTTAAAAACTTCTACTTCTTTTGGGTATGATGGCATTTCGTCAACCATATTAAAAACCTGTAGCTATGAATTTGCATCCCCTTTGACATACCTAATAAATTTATCCATGTCTACTGGAGAATTTCCTGAAATGTTGAAAACAACCAAAATGTTACCAATATTTAAAAAAAGGAAATCCGGAAGATTGCTGTAATTATAGACATATCTCATTGCTATCTACAATAAGTAAAATATTTGAAAAAAGTAATCCTTCTAAGGCTTCTTTCTTTTTTAGAAGATAATCAAATTTTATCACCCAACCAATTTGGATTTAGACAACAAATGACAACGATAGATGCGTTATGCCAAGCTTTATCAAATACTGTTTCACAACTATATTAAAAGAAAAATGCTGTATCTTTATTTCTTGACCTTAAAAAGGCTTTTGACATGGTAAATCACAATCTATAAATTGATCAATTAAATTAAATTGGAATAAGAGGGGTTGCTCTAGACTGGTTTGGATCTTATCTATCTCATAGAATTCAATATTTTCAAATTCCATACAAAAATAAAGAGAACTGTATGATATATACAAATTCAAATGTCCTAGAAATTAAATCTGGAGTACCACAAGGATCAGTTCTTGGACCGATATTATTTATCATCTATATTAATAATGTAACTAAAAATTTAGAATCATGATATATTTACCTATTTGCGGATGACACTACATTATCAGTTTCAAATGAAAATAAGGAAGATTTAGAAGTCGAATTGTATATTAAATCATCTGAAATAATACAATGGTTTGAAGAAAACTACTTTGAAATCAATTTTTCCAAAACAAAATATGGCGAATTTTCAATTAAAAACCAATCAAACAGCGAAATGATATAAATTTAATTCTACGAAATGAGAATTTTGAAAATGTTTACTCCATTAACTTCTGGGTATCTTGGTGGATAAACATCTTAAATTTGACAAGCAAACTGATAAATTTTCTAATAAATTGTCAAAAAATGTATTTATATTACGGAGATTATCCCATATTTGTAACATACAAGTACTTTTAAATGTTTACTATTCTCTATTCATCCCTCACATTACATAAGGCATCCAGATTTGGGGTATGGCAAATTCAAATGTATGTCATATCTTTAAACTGCAAAAAGCTGCTCTACGCATTATATTTAATATGAAACCAAGAGATTCATGTCGAAACATTTTTAAAGAAAACAAATTATTGACATTTTGATCAATTTATATATTTGAAACATTACATTTAACCAGAAACAATCTTTTTTTTCAAAACGTTAATATAAACACATGGAATTTAAATATCCGAAAAAGAATACTATTCACATAAATTGTCATAGAACAAACGACACAATTATTTTTCAAACGACAATTAATATACAATGGACAAAATTAATGAATAATATCCCTAAGAAGTTGAAAAATCTATCTTTTGGAGAGTTCAAATCAAAATTGAAATCTCATCTTCTTGAAAACTCTTGTTGAATGAATTTTTTGCAGATCAGAATGACCAATGAAGAGAACATTTCAAATAAATCTAAGTTTAAATTGTAATGCTGTTGCAAGATTTTGTCAAGCTAATAACAATTTATTATTTATTATTATTATTATTGTTATTATACTAAGCATGATAAATAAAATACATCGTACAACACTATAAAGTATATTTACACTTATACTGTACTTACATGCAAGACGGTAAAATATACACAAAAGATGGTAAAAGGCGATCGATTTCAAACAGTTACACCGGTCATCATCAGGCCCAATCAGAGAATCCTAAATTATTTTATTTATCCTGCTTAGTTGTAACAACACGTACCATGCTAATAAAGAAATTATATATTATTATACTTAATTGAATGATTTCCGAGACGAATTATTTAACAGAGGACATCAGATCTGTAACCGAACATCTTAGAGCGGTGGCTTCAACCAGATAAACCAACAGTTCATATTTAGTTGTATCAACAATGATTAGACAAGTGTCGACAATTATTATTTCAAGAATCAAGAATCAAGAATCAAGAATACTTTATTGTCACACGAATATATAAATACAGCATTGACAATCGTCACAAATACAAACCTAAATAACTAAAATAACAGATTGATAAAAATACATAATTAATTTCCAACTAAACATCCCTTCTTTCAGATATATAATCTTTAACACTGTAGTACTCTTTTTCAATCAAGTATTTTTTTAGACTATATCTAAATTTTACAACATCCACCCGAGTTTTCAGGATTTGGGGGAGAGCATTAAAAAGCTTAATGTCAGAATAGTAAGTTTGGTTTTGAAAGGAAGTTGTGCTGTGTCGGGGAATATGGATTATAGGTTAGTGTTGCGGAAATTATATCTATTGGCAATGCGTTGAGAAAAAACGTGTTTGTTTTTAACCAGAAATGAAAGGCACTCTAAAATGTAAATCTATGGAAATGTTAGTAAGTTGTTTGCCGAAAACACACCTCTGCATGATGCGTATCGGTCCATACCATAAATCAGTCTTATGGCTTTTTTCTGCAGTGAAAATATTTTCTTAGTTCTAGAAGACTCTGCTCCCCATATTGCGACCCCGTATGAAATATGAGGAAATAGGCAACCAAAATAAGCCGTCAGGAGAATTTCTCTGTTGGAGAATTGGGAGAGTCTTCGAAGAAGAAAAATGCTACTATTAATTTTGCTTGAAACCTTTTCAATATGTTTGGAAAGGTCTAGTCGGGAGTCGATGATGACCCTTAGAAAATTTGTGACATAACAAGATTCAATGTCGTCCTCACCTATTGTTATTACTGCAGAATCTCCTGAATTCCTTAATCTAAAGTCTATAAAATTAGTTTTTCCAGGGTTAAAAACCAGATGATTGTCACTTAGCCACTGTAATAAGAGACTATTTGATTACTAGTAGCCCATCACGGCTTCGCTCGCGATCATAGTGCAATATATTTGAAAATTTAGATACATTTTTTAAAGCACTTCATCAACTGGGGGACCGAGCTTTGCTTGAAAAGCCAGTCAGTTTGTTTTAAATGCCTATGTTAACGGTTCCTCTCCAATGCGAGCACATTTACTTTATTTATTTGCTCGTTTCGTTTTATTTTTGAGATGTCCACTTTATTTTCAATTATTCTATCTTAACTTGTAATGATTCTAGAAATTCATACATATCCTTATAATATATATCACATTTATGTATACATTGGTTCTAATCACTATTCTCACAAAAGTCACATGCTGATTTACCAAGTTAGTTTTCTTTTTACCACTGACCGGTTGTTTTTGAACTTTATATTTATTTATCTTAACCCTAACCCCAATATTGTTTTTCGAACAAATTTGTATACACGACATTATTTTTCCGGGGATGAGGCCTAATTAGAACTTATTTCTTTACCAACAAATTTGATAGCTCCAACATTTGGACGGCCCTAAAGCAGTTTTGGAACAGGGGTAGACAAAGGTCGTGGTTTTATTGTGATTTGCATAGTTAACCAATTGCTGTGTGAGCAATTGGCTGTGGTTTTTGAATATTATTTAAAATAACTTTTCCCAGGAGCTTTATTTTTTCACCTAGATTTGTTTTTACAGTAAAATCAAAGCACAGTGTACTTGTGTTTGGTAAACCTGTATTTCAACAGACACTTTATTTTAATTTATGACCTTAGGAGAGATTGTCTCAAATTACTGGCATTTTGTCTTCCAATGTTCTCACCGAGACTTTTCATTCAAGTATAGGCCTACGGTTCTCGAGTGTCACACTTTTATGCCCTTCTCAAAAGATCCTGGGACGGTTTGGATTCATACTAACTTGTCAAATTAGGAGTTATGAACAAGTCTTCAATTTTGTAGAAGGGCTTAAAGAAGTTCATTTAGCAAATTCTTAAAGTTGTTTGAATAATTCGTTTTATCGATTTATTCTGGTAAATTTATTATTGAGATTATCGAAACACAGTATATTATGAACATTTTGTATGTAAAAATATGTTTTGGTGTTTTGCATATTGGAGTGTCAATTAATTAATTTGTCTATTATAATAGTTGTGAGTGAAATGCTAATTTGAAATTTTGACATATTAGTGTGTATTATGCTTTAACACTTTGCTATACAATATTCGCTGGACAAAATCAACGTATATAGACGTATTTGATTTGATGTTTTAAGCATAACGTGAAACCGCTTTCCGTCACCGTGTAAACATAATATGTAAACTCGTTCTAATTGAAAAACAATCGTACGCTTATAAAAAGTCGAAAAGACAAAACCTTATTGGGAAGCTATCTTACCTACTACAGGACTAGTAGTAGAAGTTCTTACGTACTAGTTCGTGAAGCATGCTTTGTACGGGGGTTCCAAAATCTAAAAGCCCAATTTTTATTTATTTCTTGCAATCATCGAAACATCAGTTAGATTTGTTTTTTAATTCATTGTTGGTAATGGTGATTTTGTGTTATCTAAGAAGTTCTCGTGAACATTAGCTATCACTGAATGAGAGAAAACGTGTCACGACGTTTCGGGATCTGTAGTCTTCAGGTGGGAAAAATACCTAAAACATAAAAAAATACTGGCTTAATCCAGACAAAGGTGGAAAAAAAACTAAATCAGAGAACTATAAAAGTAGTATAAAATCCAGACTCTGTGTAGTTCCGTGCCCTATGTTCCGTTCTAGTGCCTGGATTTTGTGTTAGGTTTTATTTTGTTTTGACTGCTTTTCCAGATCTCTGTTTTAGCTTTTTTGTGTCTTTTTCAGTTTTACTGGATTGTCCCACTAATATTTTGTATAATTTGTTATGTTCAAGGCATTTCCCACCTGAAGACGAGTTTCCCTTCGGTTGTAGAGCGGGTGGGATTGGAACGTAATATCTGTATCGAATTTGTCCGTGAAATGTGATGTCAGATTATTGATTTTCAACTAAAACCCATGTATTTAGTTATAAAGAGTCCGAAAAACGAGATACCGTTTCCCCTACAGAATGTCAGTTCAACGTAAAGTATGATGTTATGGCGATCCGTTCCGATGTAACGCAAGAACCAGAATAGATTCCCAGTGCCAAACAATTGCTAAAACCATTGTGTCGACTTTTTATGAAGAACGGAAGGTTTTGTAAAATTTCGTAAAATCATTTTCCTCAGGAGAGGCGTGACGTGCCCAGTAGTTGAACTGAACGTAAAACCTCTATAGTTGTCACTGGCGTTTCCTGAAATATGCTATTTTTGATGGTTTTGCAATATGGACGGCAGTTTTTAAATGCACATTTCTGAATTATATATTTTTTATGAGTTACGGTAGGTGAAAAACACTGTTCGGGTGAACCCCTAGAGATGGTATTGCATGATTTAAGGTCCAGCACACACCTTGTGTTTCAAATGATTGAAAAGATCACGTCGGGTCCGCAGTTTGAATTCGCCGGCCTACATCTGAGTGCCGTATTCCGCTGAGGGTTTCCCAAGACCCGTAATTCTCGTTCTGAACTTGTTAAACCGCTCGTACACGCAATCCTTTTTACTTTTCTGACTTCCTGCAATGTGACTTTCCCTTCCTCCGTCTGCACAGGGCTGGAGTGTGGCATTATAGTGATTTTGCTCGCAGATCAGCAGAAAGCTACTCAAGGTCAAGGGTTCGATTCTCGGAGCTCAAAACACTTTTCCGCGCTAAAGGCAGACCCTCTCACGCAATCGCAATGATTCAGTTTCCTCATTTGTGCTTAAAATTAAACACAAGGGAGGATGTTATAAGAGAGTATTAAATTGGGTAAATGTTAAAAATCTAAATTAGTTTATAATTGGCGAAATTTCACGATAGTTAAATTGAGAATTATTATCTATAGCTATGCAAAAAGCAATTGTTTTCCAAAGTATTCTACGTACGGTTTACTCACGGCATTCTAAATAATACTAAACTGTTATAATATTATTCGAGTGTTAGTTAAGTACTTGGAAACATTTTCAATTGGCAAGATTTTTTTTTCAAAAAACCCTATGTAATATTATAGTATACAGGCTGTCCCACGAAGAGGTCACTATTTTTGGATTTATATACCAGACGTATCGAACACGCTACAAACTTGAAACTCTGCAGCTATAATAAATACATATGTAAAAAATTACCCCCGAGTCTCATTTGATTCTGATTAATCAGAAAAAATGGCGGAACATCAAAATAATGGTGCGTTTTCGTTAAAGTAATTTTAATTGCAAATCCATTTCAAATTAATTCTTGATTTTTTACAGTGTTATTAAGTACTAAGTAAAATTAAAGAAAGTAAAGAGATAGGAAAGTGGTAAATGATAAATGAAATTAATTTGATTCATAACCCTTCATTCGAACCTCATTAATCGAACATCTATCGCAATGTTGTGAGAATAAACCTTTTCCTTCAATAAGCTCCTTAGGAAATTGCGACTGATGACGAATTAATGAGGTTGATTGAAGAGGAACTGTTGTTGGTACCTCGGCAATTTTTCAAAAACTCTTATGACTCATTTTTGTTTCGTTGCCATCAGTGCATAGCGATTGATGGACATCAGTTCGAATAAAGGGTTATGAATTAAATTAATTTAATTTATGATTTACTACTTTCCTATCCTTTTAATTTCCTTAATTTTGTTTAGTACTTAATAACATTGTAAAAAATCAAGAATTAATTTGAAATGGTTTTGCAAATAAAATTACTTTAACGAAAACGCACCATTATTTTGATGTTCCACCATTTTGTTCTGATTAATCAGAATCAAATGAGACTCGGGGTTATTTTTTACATATGTATTTATTATAGCTGTAGAGTTTCAAGTTTGTAGCGTTTTCGATACGTCTGGTGTATTAATTCAAAAATAGCGACCTTTTTGTGGGACACCCGGTATATTAAATGCACCGTTAATCCAATTCAAATTTAAATTAATTTCCAATTTAAACAGGATAGTAATATACTTGTTTTATAACCATCGGAAATATAAATCCTCACATAGGCAAGTAGGATGTTGCATGTTCGTGATGATTGAGTTCATGAGGCAAGTCCACTAATAAGGATACAAAGTCTACAGCTCTTATCACCACTCGCAATAAACACACTCACGGATTATTTACACATAATATAATACAATAAGACATGTAAAAAAACATATATTTCTCAATTTATCAAAATTACAGCATTTTATAAGGTAAATGATTTTTAAAACTCAATACAAAAATATAAAATACCCCATCACAGCAAACCTGCGTACTCATAAAATTTCCAATGCATAATATATGTATTAATAACACATAAAGCCGTATACCAAGTTCCATACAAATATATTCACAAATAAGCGATATATACAATTTGTATTATTCTCCATAACAATAACATAGGGGATGAGTACGTAGGTTTGCTGAAACAAGGAAAACAAACAATTGGTATTTATGAAAATATAAATAGAATTAAACTAGGTGAAGCCACAGACCAAGTTTCATCAATATACATTCATGAATAAGCGATATATACGATTTTGATTTTTCTCCATAAGAATAACATGGGGGATGAGTACGCAGGTTTGCTGCGAAGAGGAACACCAAACATGGGTTTTTATGCTAATATCAAAATAACTCAACAAGGTGAAGATTAATACCAAGTTGTATTAATTTGTGTCAATAATTAAGGGAGACATTAAATTTTACTTATTCTCCATAAGAATATCATGGGGATGAGTACGCAGGTTTGCTGCTACGGGTATAATCGGAAAAAAATTCTTTTTTTTAGCATTAACAGTATATCATAACCAGATGAAGCTGTATACCAAGTTTCGTTAGTATACGTTCATAAACAAGCAAGATATTGGACAACGTACTGTATTTAGCACTTTCAATATCTCTGTAACAAATTGACGTAGAGAAATGATAAAAAAAACAAATTGTGTGTTTTTTAAAGCTAAAACCAATGGTGAAAAATAAAATTTGACTTTTTAAAATATTACATGTAAAAACTTCAAAAACCCATTTATGGGGTTCAAAACCCCCCCCAAAATACCACTTCGGATGGGTCGATCTGTCTGGTTTTCGCACTTAGTCATAAATGCTGCTTTACACGTTTGTACTAAATTTAATCGAAATCGGACCTATTCTACGAGAGTTATCGCACCCACACACACACACACACACACACACACACATATATATATATATATATATATACATATATATATATATATATATATGTGAATATACATATACATACATATATATGAATATATATATATATTCATATATATATATATATATATATATATACACACACACACAGTTTCGAACGAATGGTGTTTTTGGGACCTGGGGACCTCAAAACGAAAAGTTATCATGGTCCCGAGCATAGGTTTTACCATGCCGACCACGGTAATAGCTTCTTGCCTTTAGGGGAAATTCGCTAAAACTTTAAAATTACAACATGCAAAATTGCCAATAGAGACATGGAGCTAATCATTCAATCATTCGATTTTAATTTATAAAATGCTTGTAAAATATAATGATTACCGATGCATTCGTTAATCAAATTCATTCACACACAAATCCTTGTTTATATCAACAAACTAATCACTCGAAAATTGGGAAAACAGTCATGAAGCTAACTGGAACTCAAGTTCCATAGGCAAGTGACAATAATACTAGGGAATCAGTTAAGTAATCTATAAATAATACGCCACCTCCAACCACAACCCATTCCCTGGCCACTGTAGCAGGCAACGAAAAAAAATAATAAAAAAAGTCGTGTTGCAGTGCGTCAATCTCCCCCTCACCAACCAACCCTATCCGACGGCTGAAGAGGGCCCAAGCGCCCTAAAGCAGCCTCAGTGGGCCAGGGACTTTCCCGCCCACTGGAACCTCACAAAACAACAACAACGCATCTTGAGTAATGATAGTTAAATATCAGAACTCTCATTGTCTCGGTCTATTTGTAACTCTCATTGTCTGGTATGGGAAATAAAACTTAATTGAATGCATCGTTAAGAAACCGGCAGCTTTACATTATTGTTTCCTCCATTGATAAGTTTTTATGAAGTGGAAAGATATAACAACTTTCAAGGTGCTCCGACTGTAATCCAGTGTGCCACGGCACTTTGGTCGGGAATGCCGCAGTAGTGTCAAAAGTAAATTATTGGTTTTGATCGGGGTTATCAAGATTTTCTTTTCGGTTAGATTTTACCTTTTCATCTCCAATTTATTTTACAATTGTGTTCCTCCGAATGTCGAGCAGTCTGCCCCTCAGCGTCAGTTTCGCCCCGGCTTCTGCTGCTAGACGTGGGACATGCTGGTTCAAGGTATGTAGTAGCGTCGTTGCAGTAGCACTCACTGATACTCAGGAAAATTCACAAAAAGGTCATTTTAATTAGTTGTTTTCAATTTGTACTTTCTGCATTCATATTTTTGATCAAAATACATATACACTGTGAAATCCATCTTTAAAATCCAACCGACAAGACTCATAAAATACTAAATGACAAATTTTTGTAAACCCTAAAAACTAAACTTCACAGGTTTCTACCTTCTTCTCCCATTGCTAGTTTTCAAAGCCCGAACCTCCCCATCTGACTATCCAAATCGTTGGGTTAAGGTCCATTGTAAAGAAAAACAAAATAGCTAGCCATTTCAGTGAGTATAATTTAGATACTATTAATAGTTCATCTCACGGAACAATTTTATATTTTAGAATATTATCAAACGATTGCTATTTGTGATATCAACATTTTGCTCTCTCAAAACGCTAGGTAATTTTTTTATTTAAAATTAACCTTAAATTTATTACGGATAATCCGTTAAGGTGGGAAGGACTTTCAATAAGCCTCATGAGGGAAGAAGGTAGAAACGCCAAATATTTCGTGAATGGAGCCCACTCTCAACAAGATTTCTCAGTTATATCTCCTCCAACCGAAGCTTTGCAGTGCGTTACATGCTAAATATATGAGATGAGTATCCTTCCGATACAGATAAGAAATGAACGGAAGAGGTCCTTAGCAGGAGCGTCGAAGGCCGAGCGCCGGGACGCGGTTCGCACGACGCCTGCGCTGACTGACAATGACTCGCATAGCGTCATCACATACAGAGGTGGGATAAGTGGCTGCTCAACCGTGGGAATAGCGAGGAGAACGGGTGGCTGGGAATCGAAACTGAGATCAAATTGAATTACAGAATAACATATGCGAGTGATCTTTAGTCACGTAACATATAGCGGTTTTACCTGCTTCTCCCATAACACCAATGTGAACTTTCAAAGTTCGTCCCCTCTCAACAGGTTACCCGATATTGTAGGTTTATAGGTTTATGGCTCATTTTAAATAAAAAAGAAACCTAGCGATTTCAGTGGGCAGAATGTTGATATCACAATTAGTTAACCCATAACAAAAATCGAAAATATTGAACATTTTGAAATTTGTGATATGAATATTCTGCTCATTGAAATCGCTAGGTTGAATTATATGAGCTAAAATAACAAATTTGGATAATCCGTTGAGGAGGGATGGACTTTGAAAGTTGACATTGGTCTTAGGGAGGAACAGGTAGAAGCAGAGGACTGGAGCCCCGTCTTAAATGATTGACTACAAGACAATAAAACAACAAAATGGAGAGAGATGACGATTGATTCACACATGCTTGGCTGAACTTCACATTTATATCACATGCTCGTGCAACTTAAAACTGTAGAGCAAAGCTCAGCTGTGAATAATCAAGAAAATAAAACGAGTTCGCACGCAAAACGCTGACGTGAGGGAAGTGAATTTCCTCAAAAAAACTTTTAAAACTCAAAATCAGTGTAAAAACATACGTTAATTCCAATTTTTTATTAAAATCTGAAAACAGTGATTTTTCGGCTGTTCTGATGCTCCTGGTTTCACTTAACTGCAAAACTGGGAATACAATTTTGCGCATTATAATGTTAGGAGAAGGTCCAGACAGGCTTGAAAGTAGGCTTGAGGTTGCTGGGGATGATAAATGTACTCTAACAAAGGAATAACAGGCTTTTCTAGTGCAAAACCCCCATAAGACAACGTACTGTGTTTAGTCAAAACACATTTTCTTTAATAACTCGGTAAATATGTATGATAGAATGACGAGAGAGGGCTTGAAACCTTCGCCTCACTAATTACCTTCTTTCTACATGCATTAATTGTACATACGGGGCTTTTCTGACCCTTTTTGTGCTCAAAAACTCGAAATTTGAAAGATTAATCCCCAAAAAAGGAGTTTAGAGTTTTCCGATTGTTTTGCTCAACGAACTTGTCCAACCGATTACAGAAAAGAACGTCCCTACCAAATTTGAAGTAAATCGGATGAAAATACGACCGCTAGAGTGCAAACACACAGATATATATATATATATATATATATATATATATATATATATATATATATGTCTATATAGATATATATCTATATATATATATACAATTATTAACGACCCCCCCAAAACGTGTTTAGGGGGTCACGTTAGGAACTTCTATGGTGGTCCCGGGCTTAAGTTTCACCGTGCGGGTCTTGCTAATAGATCATTTTCCAAAGTAAATTCACTAAAAAACATGAAGAAACTCAGCGATTAAGAAAAAACAACAAATCCAAACCAAAATAAAACCTCTCGAAGGCAAACCAAATCGTCACCTAACCGAAAAAAATTCAAATCTTCTATCCTACAGCATCAGTTAATATTGTAATTGAAATGATCTTGCGGTCACTAATACTAAATAAAAAAGTCGCATTTAAAACATAAAAGTATACATTTAAGTTTACTCACGAACTTTTATGAAAAACGGCAACACTGTAAACGCTTTTCAAATTGTTTTCCCGATTAGAATACTACTACAAGTCCTTAAAGTAAACTGAATGTTTTTAAGTGGTTGGCGATTCCTTTTCTCTTTAGTTTGCCCAACCCATGGACCTCAGGCATGAGCATGGAACGTATCAAGAAAAGCAAGGATCCAGCTGTGACAGTGCAAGCTAAGCAATACTGATCAAATTGAATAGGAAGGACTGGGATTCGAACCCACGACAAGATCGAAGATTCCGAAGTCCGTCACCCTGACCACTACGCCAGCGAATGACAAAGTTCAGGCGCAACTATACTTAATATTATTCACTATTAATATACTGAAAAAAAATGGCTGATGCCACAGAAAACTGCTTTAAGTTTTCAGCTGATGAGAAAACAGCAGAATCCTCTCGTGCTATTCATATCAAATTTACCATATTATAATGCAACGACTTCCTAATGGGTTGTAACGAGTGGCGTATATTTGCTATAGAAAGAAGCTTTTCTTCAGAGCAGTTTCTTAGCATTATAGTATACAATTAGTAATTCTTTAAAACCTTTCATACTAAAGAATAGTTGCCAAATTTCTCCTACCCATTGACGTCTTCCAAATAAACAGTCGAATTCCAATTGGGTTTTTCATTACAAACTAATTATGTACAAAAACAAATTAAATATTCAAATATCGGTTCTATCGAATAGAAAACACCTTTCAACCATAGCGTCTTATGGTTGGATAGGTCAGTGAGCATCCATGTGCAGTTTGTTGACTGGTCCAGAGTGAGGCTAGGTCACGTGTTCTTAAACTGAGATCATTTTTGACTTCCGCCTATTAGAGTACTTCAAAGCCCCGCTGCGCCCCCTCACGTTTAGGGGGGGGGGGGGTCTCAGAAAACCTTCAATTGTGTCCCCTTACCATCGATTAACCCAACTCTTGATGACCCACAGTGAATGAGTTTCTCATCCTCGTGAGGATGAAGAAAACAACTGTTTTAAACGACCAGCGTTATTTAAGGACCATTTACGTATTATTCAACGCTTTCCAGATGAATGAAGGACTGAATCGTTATAGAACATTCTCAAGGTTCGTTTTCTTTGTTATTATAAAAGCAAATTTGTAATTACAAATAATGTTGCTATAGTTTTTGTTGGATTCCAATTTAAATTTAGTTGTAGGAGCTTCAAAATTAATGTAAAGCGTCTAAAATAAGTTTCAATATGGAAAAACACCATTGGTTTTGCGTTTTGTAATTCATAGGCAATATCATACGGCTTTTCAATACTCGCTTGTTAAATTGTAATGGAAAATTTACCTCACTAACTTTATTCTTACCGCTATTTCGTATTATTAATCCTACATTGTATCTATGTATCCTGTTGTGTGGATTTTAATGATCTCATGTCTTTATGATTGAGAACAAGTCCAAAAAATATAAACGTTTATTGTTTAATCCACTCCATACTTTGTGGATCTTCACAAAATTATTACCAATAATCTATAAATGTCCATAAATATTTTTAGCATTTTAACGTTAGCAGAAATAGTTTTAAGTCAGTAGTATATTTATTAAAATAGCGAGAAGATTACAAGAAATAGCCCAATAAGAATTTTATTGCTAAGGGTAAACGGGTTGTCGTGCACTTTATATGTACTTATCTTATTCTCTAAGCAAAGTATGATTTTCGGGACTATGTTTTTTTCACAGAATCTCTTTTGACTCATTCATAAAAGTTGGCGTTCAGCATTTAAGCGGGTGAGTTACACCTGCACCCCACTGGACACTGCACAATCCAGAATTCTTAAAAAATCCCATTTTATCCCTCACTCCGCAATGAAATATCCCTCAAAATGTCCCTCTATAACTTAACACCCCCGTCGCAGCAAACCTGTGTACTCAGCGAATTTCATATGCATGAATATATTTCTTACTACCACATAAAGCCACTTACCAAGTGTCATAAAAATACATAAATAAATAAGTGATATATAGCATTTTATTTATTCTTCATTCAATTCAATTCAATTCAAAATATCCTTTATTCATTTATATACAATGTATACATAAATGGCGTCAACATTTACAACAATCTAAAACTAATTACAGATTGATACAAAACTTGTCATTTTACTTCTGTTGATTTAAAATCATTTTTCCAAAACTCACTAAAACTGTAAAGAGCTCCCTCAATTAGAAACAATTTTAGACTCTTCTTAAATGTCGTAGTATTTATTTGTTTCTTTATTGTCATTGGCAGCTGATTAAAAAATTGTATACCTATATAAGTTGTTTTTTTTCGGAATATTTCTTTAAAATGTCTTTCAACTTGAAAATCATATCTGTTTCTTGTTTTGTAATTATGATTGCTAACATTCTTAGGCAATGTGCTTGATATATTATTTATATTTAGTACTGTTTTATAAATATAGAGGCTATACACTGTCATAATTCCTAAATCAGAGAAATGATTCCTACAATGTTCATCATGCCTAATATTTAACATGGTTCTAATAGATTTTTTTTGAATTTGTAAAATTCTATTTAAGTTACAAATTGATGCAGCCCCATATACTTCAATCCCATAAGAAATATGAGAATGAATTAATGCAAAATAAGTTGTTTTTATTGTATGTTTATCACATAAAGTAGATAATCTTTTTAAAGCAAAAATATTAGAACTAATTTTAGCACAAATTTTATCTATATGGTCAGTCCAACTAAGATTATTATCCAAAACTAATCCAAGAAAAGTTGTACTTTCATGAAGACTAAGAGAAAGTTGCTGATTGTTCAATTTATTATAAGATTTTTTATTTCTACAAGAAAATTTCATAAGGGTTGTTTTATTATCATTGAGTAACAGATTTAGGCTATTAAGTTGATCATTGACTGTTTTAATTGCAATATCAGCATCATTAAAAATTGCATTATCATTGCTGTTTGAAATGTTTAAATTAATATCATCTGCAAGTATACAAAATTTACTATTTAATGTTAATTTATAAAGACAATTTGGTAGTTTACCTAAATAACAAAGAAACAGAAATGGGCCAAGCACAGACCCTTGTGGGACTGAATATTTTACCATTCGAGTTTTGGACCTAATTTTTAGAATTTTGTTCTCATCAATATGAGAAATTTCAACATATTGTTGTCGGTCAGTTAAGTATGATTGTATCAAGGCCAGGTCTTTGCCAGTTATTCCAAAACTAGATAGTTTTTGTAATAAAATAGGATGTGAAACACTTTCAAATGCCTTGGTCAGGTCTAAAAATGCAGTTACAGTGTGGTCACCTCTATCTAATTTATTTATGATGTTTTCAACAAAAGATACTATGGCAGTTATGGTGGATCTATTCTTTCTAAAACCATGTTGTTCACTATCTAGTAAATTATTATTTTCAAAGTAATCAGCCAACTGAACTAACATACATTTCTCAAATATAAGAATAACATTAGGGCTGAGAACGCAGGTTTGCTGCAACGAGGAAGATAAACATTTTTTTTGCAATTATCAATATAACTCAACCAGGTGAAGCTACATACCAAGTTTTAATAATTTATGTTCAAAATTAAGGGAGATATGAAGCTTTACGTATTCTCCCTAAGAATAACATTAGGGATGAGTATGCAGGTTTGCTGCTAAGAGGACAATCAACAAAAAATAATTTTGCTGTGCAAATATCAATATACCAGTACTAGGTGAAGCCACATACCAAGTTTCATCAATATACGTTCATAAATAATCAAGATATCAAATTTTAAATATTGTCCATAAGGATAACATAGGACAAAGTACTGTATTTAGCACTTTGAATATCTCGGCAACGGTTGGACGTAGAAACACAATTTAAACACCCAAATGATTGTTTTGTCCAGCTAAACTGATTGGTGAAATCAAATGTGAAGTTTACAGTAAAATTAATTGAGGAAAAGCCAAAAACCATTTTCCCATAAGATTGACATGGAAGATTTTATGAACACGTTTTTTGGATTTTCTCAGCAACCACTTAACCTAGGTTAATGATTCAAAATACTATATTATTTGTTTTTTTAAGCTCTATAAAGTGGTTGGAACAAAAATTGTGTGTTTTAAAAATTTCAGGGTAAAAAGTGCAAAAAACAAATTTTTGGAAAATTTTGAAACCCCATAAACCCCCTTTCCCATTGTCCGATTTTTCTGGTTTTCGAACTTAAAGCCATGAATGTCACTTTACACATTTGAGCCAAATTTTATCGAAATCGGACGTTTTTTACTCAAGTTATCGCATTCACGGACACACACATATAATATATATACATATATATAAATTTGAATGAATAGTGTTTTTGGCATCAGGGGACCTCAAAATAAAAAGTTATCATGGTCTCGGGCTTAAGTCTTACCATGAGACCTACGGTAATAGCTTCTTCCCTATAGGGGAAATTCGCTAAAATGTAAAAAAATATTTGTTATTAACTTAATATTACTTGGTTGTGTTCTGATTATACGATTATACTTAAGAAGTTAAGTAAAGACAAAACATTGTACATAGCGGAGAGTATGTAAACATGAGGGTCTTAACATTTTACCACAATCCCACTTTATCCCACAATCAATATCCAAATACATTGAGCCAAGGGATATTTATCCGTTTAAGCATTGCAATACTTCGGGAATTTCTGTTGTTGGGTAATATGTTATGTCACAGGCCGTTTATATCTCGCCACATAACCATTTAGTTTTTGCTTCCATTATTTTAGTTTTTGCTTCCATTATAGTGAGTGAATAATGTGTCTGAAATGTGAGAATTTTTTACTTGTAAATTATACTGTGATATGATAATAACATTCAATTTGTTTAATTAATCCGCGATTTCTACTAGTGATAAAACCGCATTTATACATTTTATGAACGATAATAATAATTATAAATTAAAATTCCAATCAAATATACCATATAATCTATGTTAGCTTTATCCCGCGTGTCTTCATAACTGTTAAACTCATAAGAGATTTAAAACATTAAGAAAATATGATGATTTTTGTTTTTTATTACTCTTTGAACATTCCAACATACTCTTCCACTATGCACACTAAGAAACCCGATGAATTTGATGTATGTTATTTCGTACTCTTCAGTATGCTGATGTTATTTTTCAAGAAAACTGCACTTAAGAAAGGGCACTCACGAAGCTTTTGACTTTTATATTTGTTCCCCCCCCCCTCATAAGGTCAATAACTTTAAACAAATCTCCGGCGATTTCAAAAATGAATACTCTTCCAACATTTTTCAAGATCATTTCAAATCTGACAACTAAAAAATGTTCTAACTTTCAGGTGTTAGTGAGATTTCATAATACCCCCGTCGCAGCAAACCTGCATACTCAGCGAATTTCCAATGAACATATAACATAACACATTATAACACTTAACAGGATTCATAAGAAATGTATTCACAAACAAGCGATATTTAAAATATTAATTATCCTCCATAAGAATAACATTGGGGATGAGTACGCAGGTTTGCTGCAACAAGGCACAAAAAATAATGGGTTTTTATGCAAATATCAATAGAACTCATCTTAGTGTAGTCACATACCAAGTTTCATCCATATACATTCATAAATAAGCGATATATAACATTTTAAGTATTTTTCATAAGAATAACATGGGGACCAAGTACCTAGGTTTGCTGT
The DNA here is from genome assembly GCA_963675035.1 of Allygus modestus. Taxonomy (NCBI): domain Eukaryota; kingdom Metazoa; phylum Arthropoda; class Insecta; order Hemiptera; family Cicadellidae; genus Allygus; species Allygus modestus. The sequence goes on along the minus strand of OY776112.1, from coordinate 482,229,961 downwards.
TACAGGAGCCATAGGCAAAAAATTGTTTTTTTGTGCACACAACAATAAACCATAACCAGATCAAGCCATATACCAAATTTCGCCAGTTTATGTTCATAAATAAGCGAGATATACAATTTTTTTTTCTCCATAAGAATAACATTACACAATGTACTGTGTTTAGCACTTTCAATATCTCGGTAACCAATTGACGTAGAGCAATGATCAAAATACCAAATTGTTTGTTTTTTTAATCTGAATTCAATGGTATGAATTAAAATTTGATTTAAACTAAAATTAAATGTGAAAACCCCAAAAAACACATTTTTGGGGTACAAAACCCCCAAAAACCCCCTTTCGGATGGTGCGATTCATCTGGTTTTCGAACTCGTTCAAATAAATGGTACTTTACATATTTGTACCAAATTTCATTAAGATCGGACCTTTCTTACGAGAGTTATCGTGCTTACGGACACACACACACACACACACACACACACACACACACACACACACATATATATATATATATATATATAAATACATATATAAAAATTTGAACGAATGGTGTTTTTGGCATCTGGGGACCTCAAAATGAAAAGTTATCATGGTCTCGGGCTTAAGTCTTACCATGAGACCTACGGTAATAGCTTCTTCCCTATAGGGGAAATTCGCTAAAAAGGACATCAAAACAAACAAATAAATAATCAACCGAACGAATATTTAAACCGTCTGAAGTCATAAGCAATAAGCAACGCTTTTAAAGCTCATTGATACGCCTGAGGACGAACAGCATAATTCGTCTTATGACACTATAATTTAATCAGATTAGCATTCGGCGAAACACTAGAGACGATCTTTTCAAGAGACACCGCCACTGGCTTAATGAGACTGATTGATGGCGGATGTGAATGAAACGTTTTACCCAACCTCAACACTGACCAGATTATACTGTTTCTTGGGACCATTGGGCCTAATAATCAATGACTGTTTTATTACATAGCGTATCTAATAGAATCCGAAAGACATTCCGACACTCCAGAATCAGCTCTGATATTGGAGTTCCTAAAATTCAATCATCATCTTATTCATTGACTGCACTCTCCATCAGTCTTGTCATAAAATAATCCATCCCGATCAAGACTCTTAAGATCCATTCACGATCTCTGTGAATACATTTACTGGGATTTGAATGACTTACTTGCATCGGATAATCCATGAACATAATCAGCCAACTGATTATTTAGGTCAATCTACTACGTCATAATGAGTACGACGTCCCTTGAAAGTATGCTGATGTTATTTTTCAAGAAAACTACACTTAAGAAAGGGCACTCACGAAGCTTTTGACTTTTATATTTGTCCCCACCCCCCTCATAAGGTCAATAACTTTAAACAAATCTCCGGCGATTTCAAATACCCCCGTAGCAGCAAACCTGCATACTCAGCAAATTTCCAATGCATATATATGTATCTTAATACCACATAAAGCCACATACCAAGTTTCATCAATATACATTCATAAATAAACGATTTATGACATTTTAATTATTCTCCATAAGAATAACATGGCGGCTGAGTATGCAGGTTTGCTGAAGGAAGGAAAACAAAAAATGGGGTTTTATACAGATATCAATATAACTCATTTAGGTAAAGCCACGTACCAAATTTCATTAATTTATTTTCATAATTAAGGGAGATAACACGTTACTTATTCTCCATAAGAATAACATGGGGCTGAGTACGCAGGTTTGCTGCTACGGGAGCCTTTGGCAAAAAATTGTTTTTTTGAGCAAATATCAATGGTCCACAACCAGATGAAGCCGTATACCTAGTTTTGTCAGTATACGTTCATAAATAAGCGAGATATAAAATTTTTCTTTTCCTCCATAAGAATAACATTAGACAACGTCCTGTGTTTAGCACTTTCAATATCTCGGTAACAAATTGACGTAGAGAAATGATCAAAATACCAAATTGTTTGTTTTTTAAGCTGAATACAATGGTAAAAACTAAAATTTGACTTTTTTCAAAATTATATGTAAAAAATTCAAAAAACCCATTTTTGGGGTACAAAACCCTCCCAAAATACCCCTTCGGATAAAGCGATCTGGCTGGTTTTCGAACTTAAAGTCATAAATGTTACTTTACACGTTTATACCAAATTTCATCAAAATCGGATAATTTTTACGAGAGTTATCGTGCTCACGAACACACTCACACACACACACATATATATATATATATATATATATATATATACACAGTTTCGAACGAATGGTGTTTTTGGGGTCTGGGGACCTCAAAACGAAAAGTTATCATGGTCCCGGGCCTAGGTCTTACCATGCCGACTACGGTAATAGCTTCTTCCCTATAGGGGAAATTCGCTAAAATTAAAATTTCGATATTATAAATAGTTCATCTACAAAAATTCGTAAATATTGATTATTTTGTTGGAAATTTATTGATCGAATTATTGTTGGCGATGTCGAAAATTTGCTCACTGAGATTGCTAGTTATTTTTTTGCTCTTCCTTGAATCAACGATAATCCGGATAATCCGGATAATCCGTTGAGGAGGCTTTCAAAGTTAATATTGGCTTTATAGGAGCAGATAGATTCGTCGAATGTTTTGTGACTGGAGCCCACTCTTTTTCCATTTCACAAAGTTCTCATCGAATTACATATTCATAATATAGACAAAACCATCGTAATCGCAGCGATATTTATTCCCAGGCTACTCAACACTCAACATCAGAAATCAGAAATTAGAATCAGAAATCAGAATCTTAATTGCCGAAAACATTACCAAAAATGTAGAGGCTATCGTCAGGTACACAATTTTCAGGTACATATTTCCCTAAGTTTATATATAGGCCTGCCTTAAATCGAAGGCGATACTAATTTTGATAACTTATACTTATTATTAATTAGTATTAACAGCATGTACAAACTTCACCACTCATTATGTTTAGCCTACCCTACATGACTGGCAGAATCGCGCCTAGTCAATACCATCTCCCAATGAGGAACGTGTCCTACGCTCACGTGAGCCCGAGGCCGGCCAAGGTGGCATCCTCCATCCTCCTATCCCACTCTCCCACTCCATTATATAACCTGGCGACGAGGCGGTGCGCTGCGAATTACATGCAATCATCAGTTGCAGCGTCCGACATTACGTGGCTGGCGTTATATAACTCTGTAATATTAACAGGGGACACTATTAATATTAATGCTGCAAGTGTCTTGTTGTTGGCAGTGATTTTTAAATTAGTTCTGAGTCGTTTAATTAAGATTATAAAGTCGTGATAAATGTATTTTTAAACAAACTAGTTGATGTCGTTCTCCCCACGGGGATCTAGCAGGTTTAGAGACAGATGTTTTGAAAATGTTACGTTATAATCAGCTGACTACATAAATAAAATAACTCCATAGGATTAACATTGAAACTTTGAAGGCCTGTATAGGTCAGAGCCCTGAAGGTAGATGTTTTTCAAACTAACAAAACGTACGTCTAGAGGATATTAGCTTTTGATTGATACCAAATATGTAAATAAAATAATAGGTTTAGGTGCGACAAAAATTGCGAACAAAACTCAAGAAATTATATAAACTCTTAATAAGTATGGCACATCATGGGGGTAATATGTCTTACAACTCTTAACATTTCTGTCACTGGGTCTGATGTTGAAGGAATGTAACCCTTAGACACCCGGAATAACGTAATAATAGTTTAATTTTTTTGAATATAGAATTTTCCTAAATATTATGATACTCGCTAGTTTGAAAGCCCTTAACGCCTAGATGTGCATTTTGGGAGTCTCAAGTCAGTGCGTGGAACCAGAAACCCTTGGGAAGCCCTCAAAGTACGGTTTTGGCCCATTTAAATAACATTGGACAGCAAATCAAAACAAAAGAAGCAGAACAGCTGGGATTAAAGATAAAAACATATGGTTTTCTAGTATGGATTATTTAATTTTCTCTCAGACGAATTCGATTAACTGAATATTTACTGGATGCAACCTAACAACATTTAAAAGACCTATTCCATTTTGGGAAACAATATCTAATTGCAGCTGAAATGTTAATGTGATTTAGTTATTTTATCATTCACCTAACTAAAATGTTAATAGCTTACATGGTTTATGCGGTAGTTTGTAGAAAGTATCGGGTTCCAGGAAGCAATGAAGCTGTTACAAATATGGCACAGTTTCTTTGTTGGTGAAGTAATTTTATAAGCGTAACATTACATAAACGTGTTAAATAACGGAAGTCAAAGCATGTAGACTTAACGAAGCGGTTGCCGATATGTCAGCGACGCAGCATTCTGCTGGGTAAAAGAGTAGGACACCCCTTATACAGTCTAATTAACGTTAAAACATCCTTACTCAAATTTGTTCGAGTTAAAGCCCTAATTTAAAAACACGACGACGCGATTTATTTGTTCTCCTTATCTTGAGAACAAATATTTTACACTCTCGTCTTCGTTTGTGAGGTATATTTGATTTTGCAGATCTCAAGCATACTTATGATGTTGGGCGAACAAAATTCAATTGGTTGCCCATCTGAAGGTTATTGGTACTGTAACATTATAGGTCAAATAAGCCTAGTGACTGAAGGCTAGCAGAAATGTTTTTCTATTACAAATGTTTGTGATTCTCTGGACGAAGTACAAAGCTTTATATACTGAGCGGAGTTGTCGTCCGTCTTATTGATTTCCTAATTGGTTTATAGAAATTAATATTTTCCGTATATGAATGGTTTATAAAATTTGCAAATTTTATCCAATTTGGATAAACATGCAGACGTTTTATGTGTATACGAAACAGTTTTAGTGGTACCAGAGTGTGAAATTTACGGGATTAAAACCCTTAAACACGGATATAAACATGTTACACCCTCGATTTATAAAAAATTCATTCCCACAAATTAATTTACTTTATTAGGAAAGGTTGTTGATACATTTGATATGATCATAGATATAACTATAAATAAACGGTATCAGAAAACTGACGCATACTTTCTCCCTTTTAGCCAAACTTAAATGACAAAAATATTTGTTATTTACTAAATATAGAATATGAAGTATAGATAAATGTACAGAAAATTGTCTAAAATAGTTGTTTTCAGAAATATCCACCCAAATTGCTTTTTTGGAGGCACTATAGAGTCCGTTGCTACACACAGTAGTTTTGAGAGGGGAAATGCCCCTTTGCCCCCCCCCAGGGTTAAATAGCAACACATTCCGAACATCATCTGTTGGTCAATGCTAACTTGACCTGCATATCAAATGAAATTGATCAGTAAATAAGAGAGAAATAGTTATTTTTGTATTCCCCATAAGAATAACATTGGACAACGTACTGTGTTTACCGCTAAATGAAAATTTCAATTTTCTCCGCAACTAGCAATCGTAGAATAGTAATTTAAAATACTAATTTATTTAGTTTTTTGAGCTCTTTTTAATGGTGAATAGTAATCTTTTTTAACATTTATGATTTTTTATGAAAAATCCAAAAAACTGAATTTTTGATGTTTTAAGTCCTGTAATTTCTGAACCCGCATTTTTCCAGAAATGCGGGTGGTGTCATTTTTTTGGAAACCTAAAGTTCTACAAACCACGAAAGTTTAATCAAAATCGTTAGAGCCGTTTTTGAGAAATTTGGATTTTTCATGTTTTTTGGCGGTTTTTGGGGGATAATTACCCTTAAAAATCAAAAATTCAAAAAAATGAAAAAAACGCCTGGAGATATCGTGGATTAGTACCTACATACCAAATTTCATAAAAATCGGCCCATAGGTTAGGGCTCTAGCTCTGTACACATCCACACAGACACACACACACACACACACACACACACACACACACACACGGACACACACACACACACACAGACAGACATCACGTAAAAACCACTTTTTTGGGTTCAGGGAGCACCAAAACGAATATTTCCACTAACAACTCAAATTCGAAAATTTTTACGAAAACAATACTTTCTCCATATACTATGTATAGGGGGAGAAAGTAAAATGTATGTACATATTTGTTATATGACTTTATCATTATTAAACCTGATAGTGTTGGACGGTTGTGGATAAAATGTGAAGCTATGTAATATTTGTTAAACACAGTACATGATTCTAATCTATTTCCACTTACATTGAAAAACTAACTTAGCAGCCTGCTAAATATGAGTGGCTTGGGATTTTATTTGTCACACCGTAATATATTACTTGATGCTTACATTTTTCAATTAAAAAATGTTAACGAGCTCGCACGCAGCACGCTGACGTGAGGGAAGTGAATTTCCACATAAAAACTTTTAAAACTCAAAATCAGTGTAAAAACATACATTTTTCCAATTTTTATTGAAATCTGAAAACATTGATTTTTTTGGCTGTTCTGATACTCCTGGTTTCATTTACTTGCAAAGCTGGGAATACAATTTTGTGCATTATAAGGTTAGGAGAAGGTCCAGACAGGCTTGAAAGTAGGCGTGAGGTTGCTGGGGATAATAAAAGTACTCTAACAAAGGAATAACAGGCTTTTCTGGTGTAAAACCCCCATAAGACAACGTACTGTGTTTAGCCGATACACATTCTCTTGAATAACTCGGTAAATATTTATGCTAGAATGACGAGAGAGGGCTTAAAACTTTTGCCTTCCTAATTCCCATCTTTTGACATGCATTAACTTTACATCTGGGGCTTTTCTGACCCTTTTTCGGCCCAAAAACTCGAAATTTGAAAGATTAATCCCCAAAAAATGGGTTTAGAGTTTTCCGATTGTTTTGCCCAACGAACTTGTCCAACAGATTATAGAAAGGAACGTCCCTACCAAATTTTAAGTAAATCGGACAAAAAATGCGACCGCTAGAGTGCATACACACATATATATATATATATATATGTATATATATATATATATGTATATATATATATATGTGTATATATATATACATATATATATATATATAAAATTTTGAACGACCCCCCAAAACGTGTTCAGGGGGTCACGTTAGGAACTTCTATGGTGGTCCCGGGCTTAAGTTTCACCGTGCAGGTCATCCTAATAGTTCACTTTCCAAAGGAAATTCACTAATAACCAAATTATTGTGTAAGCCCCTTCAGCTATTCTTAAATATCTTCAAAACTACTCGAGGTATAACATGTTGAAATATACTCTTACATCAAATCGTCATTTCTTTAAACTCTGCTCCATGGAAGCAGTTATTATATTTAAAATAAAATAAAAATATGTTGTGAAAACAGAATTTTAAAGGGAATAATTTGAGGAGTTGCTACTGTAAAATATTGACATGTTTATACTTCAAGATATCTAAAACCATCATATCCACTAGTTTCAGAGCAGCGAGGAGGCGAAAGGTTTTTAGCACGTAATAGGTGCTATTTCACATCGCTCAAAGAACACTTGGTATTTAGATAATACCCCCGTCGCAGCAAACCTGCATACTCAGCGAATTTCCAATGAATTATAACACATTAAGCCACTTAACAGGGATTCCTAAGAAATATATTCACAAACAAGCGATATTAAAAATATTAATTATTCTCCATAAGAATAACATTGGGAATGAGTACGCAGGTTTGCTGCAACAAGGAACACAAAATAATGGATTTTTATGCAAATATCAGTAGAACTCAGCTAAGTGAAGTCACATACCAATTTTGATCCATATACATTTATAAATAAGCGATATATAACATTTTAATTATTCTCCATAAGAGTAACATGGGGCCGAGTACCTAGGTTTGCTGCTACGGGACCCATTGGCGAAAAATTGTTTTTTTGTGCAAACAACAATAAACTACAACTAGATGAAGCCATATACCAAATTTCGTCAGTTTATGTTCATAAATAAGCGAGATATACAATTTTTCTTTTCCTCCATAAGAATAACATTAGACAACGTACTGTGTTTAGCACTTTCAATATCTCAGTAACAAATTGAAGTAGAGCAATGATTAAGATACCAAATTGTTTGTTTTTTATGCTGAATGCAATGGTGAAAATTAAAATTTGATTTGAATAAAAATTACATGTGGAAACCCCAAAAAACCCATTTTTGGGGTACAAAACCCCCCCAAAACCCCCCTTCGGATGGTGCGATTTGTCTGGTTTTCGAACTCGTTCAAATAAATGGTACTTTACACGTTTGTACCAAATTTCATTACGAGAGTTATCGTGCTTACGGACACACACACATATGTATATATATAAAAATTTGAACGAATGGTGTTTTTGGCATCTGGGGACCTTAAAATGAAAAGTTATCATGGTCTCGGGCTTAAGTCTTACCATGAGACCTACGGTAATAGCTTCTTCCCTATAGGGGAAATTCGCTAAAAGGACGTTAATGCATATTTTATACGATAAATATTACAGCCCTTATAGGTTTGGGTTTTATACAAGTTTTTTCACCGGCATAAAGTGGTTTTACTTAAACTATGAGGACTTTTATTATTGGTGTTACTGTATTTGAAAGCCGCCTTTGCCGGTCGAAGGCAGCGCTCCCGTTTCCCATTGTGACGTCACGGCATTGGATTATAATCACCTTCACCTGCAACGGTCAATCAACTGCTCATACATGATTCTCACAGCCCAGATACCGAGGATTAATATACTTTGTGGCATTCAAACATTGGTTAGGAAATCTAAAAGGTTACCTAAGTATACACGTCGCCAATAGGTAGTTCATACTGAGGATTTCTCTCAAAAATGCCTAATGGCAGTCAACTTGATTAGTAGAGGGGGATACAGCTCTCTTCTTCTACGTGCTTCTCCTAGCAACCAATGTTAACTTTTAAAGTTCATCCCATTTCAACGGATTATCCGAAATCGTCGGTTTATGGTTCATTTTAAAGGGAACAAAATACCATGCGATGTCAGGGAGCAGAATGTCTATACCACAAATAGTTTCCCCATAGAAAAATCGTAAATGTTGGATTTTTTGAACGATTTTTATTTTTTGTTATATCGAAAATTTTCTCACTGAAATAGAAAGGTATGTTGTTGCTCTTAAAAATGAGTTAACATTGGCCTTTTGGGGGAAGCAGTTAGAACCGTGAAATGGTTCGTGGCTGGAGCCCCCTCTTAAATTGTCTTGCGTCCACCTACTCCAGTAGTTTTTGACCTTTTGATAATTTGTAAATATTTGGTAAAACTTGTCATAAGGCGATCCCAGAATATTCATAATTACGCCCGGGTATTATTGTTGATTATGTATGTTCGGCAAAGCGTGGTAACTGCCACGCAATGAGTCCCGAATACATTGTTGAAAACGCTGTGACGAATGTTCCGTAAGGTTCATTCGGGCGAATGTTTGCCGAAACATTCGGGAGTATTCGTTAGTAGTGTGGGACCGGCTTTAGAAAGCTCCTTTAATAGTCCAATGCCAAATTCGGCCAATGATAAAGGTGGGCCCAATTTCGGACCTTCACTTTTTTCAAGATCGACCCGGCCAACTTCATTACGATGGCAACCACAACGCTGCCAAGACAGTTAATTTGCAGAGCGCATTAGTCATTAAAGCGCTCTAAACATTATTAAAGATCGGGTTCACATATCCAAAACTCATCGATTAGCAGTTCAGTTTTAACTACTGAAAATAAAACTTCAACGATAAAAAACTCTTTCTTTACTTCCCTCCAACCAACGGTTTAATATTTGCTGAAGCCATGCCACCTTTTATAATATTAAAACATACCATTAAATGGTAGTAGTAGCATATAATGTCCTAGTGTTTTTAGCTAGTAGGCATAACATTATCTATAAGTTGTAATTTACAGTGTTTGGGTTTGTTTTATTACCAACGCTATTATTATGGTACCGCACTACACGTGAATACGCCAGTTACCTTATATTTCAACTCCATCAGAACGCGAATGGACAATCCAGTTATCACCCGGCTTGGAGATAAGTTCACTACTACGTTATCTCTTGAATACATTTAACATCAAATGTAAAATTAATGACGCTAAAAGCTGATTTGAATGTGAGATTTCTCAAATGTCCGTTAGTATTGATTGACCAGACGGGTTTTGTCGGAAGAAAGTCTAAAAAAATAGTCTTGCGTGCAGCCTCTTCCCAAAATCTGCTTATCGCTTATTATTTTAATAAATAGATTCATAGATAGTTTAATAGACCATTGGTACTAATACAGGAAATGTAGCATAGATCACAATGGATTACAATACATTGCTAAAGGTACAGGTTTCGGTCAACAATGGGCCGTATAAATAGCAAAAGTGTTAACATGTTCTACCCTATTTAGATAAAAAAATGTATAAATACCCCCGTCGCAGCAAACCTGCATACTCAGCGAATTTCCAATAAATATAACATAACACATTAACACTTAACAGGATTCATAAGAAATATATTCACAAACAAGCGATATTAAAAATATTAATTATTCTCCATAAGAATAACATTGGGGATGAGTACGCAGGTTTGCTGCAACAAGGAACACAAAATAATGGGTTTTTATGCTAATATCATTAGAACTCATCTAAGTAAAGTCACATACTAAGATTCATTCATATACATTTATAAGTAAGCGATATATAACATTTGAATTATTCTCCATAAGAATAACATGGGGACCGATTACCTAGGTTTGCTGCTACGGGAACCATACGTGAAAATGTTGTATTTTGTGCAAACAACAATAAACCCCAACCAGATGAAGCCATATAATTTTGTCAGTTTATGTTCATAAATAAGCGAGATATACAATTTTTCTTTTCTCCATAAGAATAACATTAGACAACGTACTGTGTTTAGCACTTTCAATATCTCAGGAACCAATTGACGTAGAGCAATGATAAAAATACCAAATTGTTTGTTTTTTATGCTGAATTAAATGGTAAAAATTAAAATTTGATTTAAATAAAAATTGCATGTGGAATCCCCAAAAAACCCATTTTTGGGGTACAAACCCCCCCCCAAAACCCCCCTTTGGATGGTGCGATTCGTCTGGTTTTCGAACTCGTTCAAATAAATGGTGCTTTACACATTTGTACCAAATTTAATTAAGATCGGACCTTTTTTACGAGAGTTATCGTGCTTACGGACACACACACATATATATATATATATATATATATATATATATATATATATAAATAAAATGTTTTTTTTAAATGTTAATATTATTATATAAATAAATATATATATATGTATATACATATATAAAAATTTGAACGAATGGTGTTTTTGGTATCTGGGGACCCCAAAATGAAAAGTTATCATGGTCTCGGGCTTAAGTCTTACCATGAGACCTACGGTAATAGCTTCTTCCCTATAGGGGAAATTCGCTAATACAGCGTATTAAATAGTAATATTATGTTATGTTATGTGTTGTTGAAGGGACGGATTCAGAGATCCAAAGATTCAAAGATCCTCACACGTCAACTGAAGCTACGTGTCCCTAGTACGTTAGTTGGGTAAACCAATGCCCGTACCCTTTACGAGATCCAGGAGTTTTCTCCCAATACTAACGTCCCATTCATCACCTGGTTGCTTGCAACCAAACAGAGCCCTTCTCCTTGTCCCGAGTATCTCGCAAACCAGTATGATGTGCTTGGCAGTCTCTTCAGACTGATTGTAAAGCCTACACTCCTGACTGTAATTTTGGATGAGATGTTTGGTGAAGTGGCCGTGTCCTGTAATCAAAGCGATTACCTGCTTAACCCGACCTCTACCCAGCCTCACCAACCAGTTAGTGAAGTAAGAGCTAGTTCCTGCTAGCAGCCCATAGTAACGTTAATGTCCGTTAATTCAAATATACAGAATCCTAACTTACTGTATATCATAATTCTACCAAAATTAAACTTAAGCTGTTACATAGATAATAGCACTTTTGGAAAACATAGGCGAGTGCTGCTGGTGCGTTTGATGCATTAATTAATGAATTAACTTTGACTATGATAGATTTCAAGCCAATTACAAATTTGCATTACTAACAAATACATACATTTGAATTATGCATGATAAAATGACCTTCCAAGCAAGACGCAGCTCCTATAAAGGCTTAAGGCGTAGCACTGCACTTAATTCTTTTTGTCTATTTCATATGTATTCAGTAGTAATAATCAACAATAAACAATATATTTGTTGTGTCAATGACAATGGACCATTCATTTTCCCCTGTTATATTTAAATTTTATTTTACAAAAAAATACATAGTAATTTTAAGCACCAACTAAAAAATATCTCCGATGCAGCAAACCTGCATACTAAGCGAATTTCCATTGTATGTAGCCTATAAGTTTTCTCACTACCACATAGAGCCGTTTACCAAGTGTCATAAAAATATATTTATAAATAAGTGATATATAGCAATTTATTTATTCTCCATAAGAATAACATTAGGACTGAGTATGCAGGTTTGCTGCAACAAGAAATATAAGAAATGTGTTTTTATGCAATTATCAGTATAACTTAACCAGGTGAAGGTACGTACCAAGTTTTAATCATATATGAACATAATCAAGGGAAATATAAAACTTTACTTATTGTCCATTAGAATAACATTAGAGTTGAGTATGCAGGTTTGCTGCTATGGGTAGAGTAAAAAATTTGTTGTGCAAATATCGATATACCAGTACTGGATGAAGCCACATGCCAAGTTTCATCGATATACATTAAAATAGTAGATTAATAATTAAAAACATTAATAATCGAGATATAAAATTGTAATTATTCTCCATAAGGATAACATTAGACAACGTACTGTGTTTAGCACTTTAAATATCTCTGCAACGAATGGACGTAGAATCACAATTTAAACACCAAAATGATTGTTTTGTAGAGCTAAACCGATTGGTAAAAGCAAATGTGAAGTTTAGGGTAAAATGTGTGGAAATGTCTGGAAAAGCTAAAAACCTTTTTTCATAAGATTAACATGGGAGATTTTATGAACACGTTTTTTGGATTTTCTCTGCAACCAAATAATTTAGGTTAATAATTCAAAATACCATATTATTTGTTTTTTAAGCTATATAAAATGGTCAAAACCAAAATTGAGTGTTTTAAATATTTTAGGGTAACAAATTCAAAAAACTGATTTTTGGAAAATTTAAAACCCCCTTCCCATAGTCCGATCTTTCTGGTTTTCGAAATAAAGTCATGAATGTTGCTTTACACGTTCGTGCCAAATTTCATCGAAGTCGGATTTTTTTTCAAAAGTTATCGAGTTAACGGACACATATATATATATTTGAACGAATAGTGTTTTTGGCATCTGAGGACCTCAAAAAAAGTCATCATGGTCTCGAGCGTAAGTCTTACCATGAGACCTACGGTAATAGCTTATTATCTAAAGGGGAAATTCGCTAAAAAAAAAACACCTACATATTTTAATAATTTTTCAGTTTATTAGAACAAAGATCTATAAAGCTGAATTGCGCAGCCTAATTTTAATTTTAATAACATCACTGCATACTGCAAATTTGAAATATTATTATTATTTTAAAATATCACAAAACATCATAAAGTTAGTAAATTCTGGTTGTTTATGACTTTCATAACATTTGTGATTGTAATTGTTATTATTCTTGTTTACTGTCATTGCCTTAATAACTTCTGTGAAGCAGCTATTACTGTGAAGCAGTGGTTATCAAGAAAACGTGTCTAAACATTGCAATTTTCATGTTACGGCCGCGGCGTTTTCGTAGGTAAATAGCTGCTAGCCTCTAACATAATTGGGGTTAGGTAACTCATTCAATATCGTTCGGGTGGCGCTTATTTGATTGTAGACTACCAAGCTGGTAGGTTCTTTATCGCCTTTATTATTCATTATGACTGGCGTTCTTACTGCACTATAGCTTACACATTTCGTTTGGACGAAATGTGTAAGCTACATGTAAGAACATTATTTAACCATTGGCAATTTCTTTTACTTTGTTAGTGAATTTCCTTTGGAAAGTGAACTATTAGCATGACCTGCACGGTGAAACTTAAGCCCGGGACCACCATAGAAGTTCCTAACGTGACCCCCTGAACACGTTTTGGGGGGGTCGTTCAAAATTGTATATATATATATATATATATATATATATATATATAGACATATATATATATGTGTGTTTGCACTCTAGCGGTCGCATTTTTTGTCCGATTTACTTCAAATTTGGTAGGGACGTTCCTTTCTGTAATCAGTTGGACAAGTTCGTTGGGCAAAACAATCGGAAAACTCTAAACCCCTTTTTTGGGGATTAATCTTTCAAATTTCGAGTTTTTGGGCCCAAAAGGGTCATAAAAGCCCCAGATGCAAAAGAAATGCATATAAAAAGATGGGAATTAGTGAGGCGAAAGTTTTAAGCCCTCTCTCGCCATTATAGCATAAATATTTACCGAGTTATTAAAGAAAATGTGTATCGACTAAACACAGTACGTTGTCTTATGGGGGTTTTACACTAGAAAAGCCTGTTATTCCTTTGTTAGAGTACTTTTATCATCCCCAGCAACCTCACGCCTCCTTTCAAGCCTGTCTGGACCTTCTCCTAACCTTATAATGCGCAAAATTGTATTCCCAGCTTTGCAAGTAAATGAAACCAGGAGTATCCGAACAGCCAAAAAATCAATATTTTCAGATTTCAATAAAAATTGGAAAAATGTATGTTTTTACACTTATTTTGAGTTTTACAAGTTTTTATGTGGAAATTCACTTCCCTCACGTCAGCGTGCTGCGTGCGAATTCGTTCTGTTTAGAACCATTGCCAAGTACCTGTTTTGTGGTAAACTTGTTTACAGAGAGTTTGCGAACACTTACGTAATGTTGTGATCTAGTATCTTGTCGGAATAAATCGAGCAAACTTTCCAGCTTTTTTACTTAAAACATGTTTTGCTTGAGATAAGTGGAAACTATTTTAATAGGTCTTAAAAAACAGGTAGCAATTACAATATTATTAAAACCCTCAACCAGTTTTACCCCGGGCTCTTCTTATTTTAAAACACTTTCATAATGGTGGTTTGGCTTTATGATAAAACTACTTAGAAGACAGATTATATATATGACAGAGGAGAGTGGATCAGCAACCGCCTTACCATAGCTGTATAACCTATTTCCCCTCGCATGATCGTAATATGACTTCTCCAGGATTATTATAAAATTCGGGGTGTTTCCGACCTCTGCCGAAAATTTAGGAACTTCTCTCAGGGGTCAAAACAAACAAAACGTGTTTTATAAACAGACCATATGTCGCTCCGTTGCCCGTCTGTTAGTATGTTTTTTTCATCAATACAATTTATCTTAGGAACTACTTGATGGACTAATTTGGTACGTTTGTTATACTTGTTTGGGGCTAATTTGGTATTGAATAGGACATGCTGTATACCGTTTACTGTTTCAAAGTTTCAAAGCATTTACATTTGTCAAAGTTTTATACCGGCAAATTTTCTGAACCTTTCTCTAGGAGTTTGAGAAACTGTAAAATTGTAACCCATAAAAGGATGTATGGCGATTTTAAAGATCACTCAACCTATAGCTGTCAATTTTAATTAATGTGAATAAATTCGTCCAAATTCTGTGTAAATTGACAGAAATTGCTAATTTGTTTGTTTTGAACCATCAGGAACAAGTTTCTGAAATAGTTGACAGTTCGGGAACACTGGGATATGCTTTCATGTGGGAATAACCACAGACTTGGAAGAGAACTTCTCATAGGAAACATACTAGATATTACTGTGTACTGGCGTGGACCTAGGTCCGAGAAAATCACTTTTAATTACAACGAAAGATATGAATTGTGTCCGTTAACACAAAAACAATCACCATTTAGTGACTTTTTTGAGTAATTTTTAATTTAAAGGCTGTAAGACATATTGAAATGTTAGGCAAATTTGTTTGGTTTGAGATTATTATTAAATTCGTTAGGGAAATTTGCAAAGAATGCAAATTTAGTGTAAGAAGTGTTGTTTTAGCGAATTTCCCCTATAGGGAAGAAGCTATTACCGTAGGTCTCATGGTAAGACTTAAGTCCGAGACCATGATAACTTTTTGTTTTGAGGTCCCCAGATGACAAAAACACAATTCGTTCAAATTATATATATATATATATATATATATATATATATATATATATATATATATATCTATGTCCGTGAATGCGATAACTTGAGTAAAAAACGTCCGATTTCGATGAAATTTGGCTCAAATGTGTAAAATGACATTCATGACTTTAAGTTCGAAAACCAGAAAAATCGGACCATGGAAAGGGTGGTTTATGGGGGTTTTCAATTATCCAAAAATCTGTTTTTTGCATTTTTCACACTACAATTTCTTAAAAACTTAATTTTGGTTTGGACTATGTTATAGAGCTTAAAAAAACAAATAATATAGTAATTTGAATTTTTAACCTAGGTTAAGTGGTTGCGGATAAAATCCAAAAAAACCTACTCATAAAATCTCCCATGTTAATCTTATGGGAAAAAGGTTTTTGGCATTTCCTCAGTTTATTTTAATTTAAACTTCACATTTGCTTTTAGAAATCTGTTCAGTTCTACAAAACAATCATTTTGGTGTTTAAATTGTGATTCTACGCCCAACTGTTGCTGAGATATTCAAAGTGAAACACAGTACTTTGTCCAATGTTATCCTTATGGAGAAAAGATAAAATTTGATATCTCAATTATTTATGAATGTATGTTGATGAAACTTGGTATGTGTCTTCAAATAGTACTGGTATATTGATATTTGCACAAAAAATTGATTTGTTGTAGGTTATTCCTGTAGCAGCATACCTGCGTACTCAGCCCCCATGTTATTCTTATGGAGAATAACTAAAATGTTATGAAGCGCTTATTTATGATTGAATATTGATGAAACTTGGTATGTGGCTTCGCCTAGTTAAATTATATTTATATTAGCATATAAAACAATTGTTTGTGTTCCTTGTTTCAGCAAACCTACGTACTCATTACCAATTTTATTCATATGGAGAATAATTAAAATCGCTTATATGTGAATATATTTTTATGAAACTTGGTACACTGCTTTATGTGGAATTCAGACAAATATTATGCATTGGAAATTCGCTGAGTACGCAGGTTTGCTGCGACGGGGGTATTTTTAATTGCTATTGTATTCATAGTACAATAAGTTACAAGTTTTTATTATTTTACTCTGCTATTATTTAATTTACTTTTTGCTTGTTTATGTCAAAAAATTACCAAAATTCGTTCAAGACAGCTGTCGTTTTCAACCCATTTTTATATTAATAAGCAAGTGGAAAGCGATAATGTTGGTTTTTATTCAAACATAATTATAACGATGAATTTAATTGTGCCGAACAACCACACAACACCGGGCATCATTTCGTAAAATACTTAGAAATACAGGAATCTTTACAGAAATCTATGAGGCTAGACTGATTGGAGGACTTTGAACTCTCATTACAACAAGAACAGACCCTCAATCAATTTTTAGCACCTTGACTGATTTAATCGCAAAGTTGATCTATGGTAACTTCATTAAAGAAAGCGATTTAAAGTCGTAAGATGTTCCAGCTGGTAGTCTGTCGTTGCGTGCGAACAGTCGGTGGTTGCTGTCGTTGATATCGGTAGAGCGTATCAGTGATATCGTCAACTGGAGTTACCGAGTTTGTGCGTTGTATTTTGGTTTCGTTAAGGGGGGACTACGGTTACTACCCTAACCTACATCTACCTACTTCTCTCAAAAGACCAAAGTTAGTTTTCAAATTTCGTCCCTCCTTATAGGATTTTTCAAAATTGTTGATTTCCTGCTTATTGTATATAGAGCAAACGCCTATCGATCTAAGTAAACTGAATCTTGATATCGCGGATATTTAACGCGTAAAATGCAAATATTGAATATTTTGGAAATTTATTTGACGATTATCATTTGTGATATCAAAATTATGTTCACTGGAAATCGCTAGGCATTGTATTACTATATAAAATGAGTTATAAATAAACGATTTCGGATAACGCGTTGAGGAGGGACAGAATATCCAAATTAACGTTCGTATTAAGGAAGAAGCAGGTACTGTAGATTTAGGAAATTTAGGAGACTAAACTCTCCTCTTAAGTCGATGTAGGTTTTCAATGTAGATTTGACGTGAACCTCAAAAACCCCAAAAACCCCAACCGGTAATTTTATCCTCGCTCCGCTAATGGTCCAGCCTAGATATGCGGAACGTACATTCGGACAATTTAAAAAAAAAATTGTAAAATATAATTAATACTGACGATAAAACCACATAGCCTGGCAAATGCTGTGTTGGCCCACATTTCATCGTTTTAAATTTTTTGTAAATGTGTGTGTGATGTGGTGAACAGTTGATATTCACGTCCTTTACGAATAGGGTATGATATATTTAAGACAAATTTAAATCTCGCAATTCAATTGATAAAATCAATCCCAGGAACACACACGTTATTCTGACCAGCTGGAGCTGTTCTGACCACTGTTGTTGGAGCTTTTGTAAAATAAAATAAATGTTAACGTGTAATGAAACAATAGTTAAATAAATTTTCTATATTTAACGTTAAACCTTACCGGTAAGATCAGGGGATCGTAGGTCTGACTCGCGTCAACCACATACTTGAATAGAACGTCTTGGTTATTTACGTCTTTATTGGTTACGTCTTGGCATTTGGCAAAACATATTTTTTAAATAAATGTCTCTCCTGAGGCTTAAGTCATAAAAAGGTTAATATTTAAATTAAAATATAGCTTTTCCCATCGGCTTCGCTTATCTAGCTCAAGCTCAGGCTCACCTTCAGGCTACTCTCCGAGACCTTTCATTAAACTATATGGTTCATACTTTGGTTTTATCAAAATTTCCTGGGGTGGTTTAGCTTTATATAAATATTTAGAAATATAAATAAATACATTTTATTAAATTGAAAAACAAAATTATACCAGATGGGTGAGCGGAACGTAGGATTTACTCAATCAGTTATTCTAAAACCATTCACGGACACCCAACGACTTTTATGGTCAGAGTTGAAAAGCCCAAGGAACGTTGTGTCAGCAATCAGTAACACCCCTATTTATAAGGCTATTGCAGCTAATGGAATAGCTCATTTAAATGAAATGTATACAAAAAGTTGTCGCTTTGTTATTATAAAGTATAATAACAAAATAGAACGGTTACCAAAATTAGGCTCAATCAAAACCCTTTTAAATAACTAAAATGTATCTTCCACTTTGTTATTTTGAATGGTATTTTAAGTAATGAATCAGACATACACTAGCCTAAATAGATGGTTTGAATTAAATGGTCTTTACTTGAATGACGAGAAGACTAAAATTATGGTATTATCAACAGTTAAACGTGATCTAGCAAATGTCAGTGTAAACGGAATAAGTCCATCAGAGTCCGCCTGTCTTCTTGGCGTTACCATTGATGATAGGCTGAACTGGTCCAAACATTGACTCCATATGTTAAAAACTGTCTTCACTTACTTTCTCTTTTCGAATATTAATGCCTGTAGTTGGTAAAGAAACTACCCTTCAGATCTACTATGTTATGCAATCAGTAGAATGAAATATGCAATTGGTTTCTGGGGATCGTCTTGAGGGTATTTAGACTCCAAAAAAGGATTGTTTGTATTATGTGTGGAGCTGGCTACCGAGCGCATTGTAAGCCTTTTTTTCAACAACTGCATCTTCTCACTCTCCCAAGTATTTATATTCTGGAGGTTTTATCTTTTTTTAAATGCAACTTCCATCTCTTTGAAGAGAATATTGCTAGACATCCCTATAATACACGTCATAAGTGTAACATGGTCTACCCTATCCATAGATTGGCACTACTTGAAAAGGGCATCCACTACTCTGCTCTACGACTATGCAATACTCTGCCCCGACACCTGAAAAACATAGCCAGTGCAAGATTTTTTCTTAAAAAGGTAAAAAATATTCTGATTGAAAGGTGTCCGTACTCGGTGGATGAATTCCTGTCAGACTGCACAAATATGTGAAGGAAATGTGCACTTTTGCTAGAGAACAAATTTTAAAATTGTCAATTTAGTATTAAGTATTAGTTTTAAATCTGACTTGTTTCACATAATAATTTGTTATTCACGAAATAAATGATTTCTGATTCTGATTCTGAGTGCACATAACATGGCACTTTAAAATCTATTATCATATGTATCTTATCCTATACTTTAATATGAGTAAGGTTTGCAAGCATCCTTGCTTGCTTGCTTGCAACTGATCTCAAAAACGGCTCCAACGATTTCCTGCAAACGTTGGAAATAACTAATTTCTGGGATAAAAATAAGTTCTAGACAGGTCTCAACCCCAGGAAAAATCAAATAATGTAAAAAAAAAAAATGAAAAGTTAACCAAATTAACGTTGGGCTTATGGAGTTTAAAATCAAAACAAAAGAATTGTAACAGCTGTTCATAATCAACCAGGGAACTGTGAAAGTAATACTCGTGTTGTTTACAACAATTATTGTTAACATGTGTTTTTCAAAATGTTATGATTGTGTTAAATTTGTTTATATTACATATATTTCTTACACAATTTACAAACTATTTTTGTGTCAGTTGACAGAACCTGTAAAGTTGTGTTAAATGGCTGTAAACCAGTATCTGTGCCTGTGTCGTAATGTGTTGGAGTGTGTTATTTATTGTGTCTCTACATTTGTGTTGTCTTATAAACTTTAAATATTACTATGTCCTTATACTCTTACTATTTCTGTTACTATAATATTTATTTTTTACTGTTTGATTGTGGATTTGGCTAATATATCGGATGTTGTACCAATACCTTATACATTTGTCTAGTAATGGATTGCGTACATGCTGCACTATGTGGTGTTTGTCTTACTTGGCAATACACTTCCAACACATTTCCTGTCTAATATCTGGCCAGTTGTATCCAGCACAACAGATGTACAGGTCTTGTAGAATGTGCGTATCTGTATTAAATAACACGCATAAATTACTCTACTGCACAGGAATGTAGGGTTTAATAGTACAAAACCTAATACAAGGACTAAGAATAGACAGTTATAGAATTTCGACAATTTGGGTACTAATGCGGGATGGGTTAGTTAATATGTTAATTATTTTGAGACTATAAACTTATTTAGTCGAATTTGGAATTATATTAATAGTGGGTATTCCATATTTGCACATGGGTGTCCACTTACATGTTACACTTACCGCTCGCTTGTGTTTATATACAATATATTTACTCCACAACACCTATATGCTTATGGTGTAATCTCTCCTGTTTACATGTTTCCGCTACTTTTTTCTGTATAAAAGAAATGTACTCTGTTAGCCATTTATTGGGAAATTGTATTAAACCTACTAACGAAAGATTCGGTATATGGTTTTTATTAGAAAATCTCCGTAATAATAACCTTCTTACAGACATAGGTAATATAAACTATTGCGAGGGCGAACCAAAATTAAATAACTTAACATCTATAACAGATGCGTTTTGTGATAACATAATGTTAGTTAAGATAACCAATGTTACGGATTGTGATGGGGATGTTCGGAATAAATTTAAAGTTAAGAAGGAAATATGTGGCTCGTTTAATAGCTACTTACGAGGAATATTTAAAAAGTTCTCTTTAGCTCGACATGGTGTTGTAGCCAAACTACCATTCTCCTTGGAGAGGTCCTCTGGGGTCCAAAGCGAGGGTGTCTTACAAATAATAAAGAAAGATATTGACCAAATTAAACAAAAGTACGATGATCCTATAGCAATTCCCTATAAAATAGAGCTTGCAAATGTTAAAATTAAGGATTTGTTGGAAGACCTTCCAAAGATACTGCAAGATCTGGAAAAAGAAATGTACTATCTTATGGATTTTGATATAACACTGGATTTGGCTGGAATATTTAATAAAGAGGAAATGTGCCAATATCTTACAGAAAACTTTGACTTTTGCTACCAAGGGGAGAATGGATATAATGTTATTGTAGATAATGTTAGTAAAGACTGTTTAACATGGTTTAATGTAAATAGCAGGGTAAAAATATATAATAAATTTATATGCCAGATTACAAGCCCTGGAGTAGTTAAAAGTATAGGAAACCATATAATAAACTTTATAAACTGTCCAGATGCGAGACTAAAAGAAACGTTCTCGTCTAAACTAGCTAGAGAGAATGGAATAACAAGGTTAGAGGCAACAATCTATAACTATTGTAGAGGTTTTGGTAAAGGGTTTGAACCTTTAAGAGATTGTTTAAGTCTAATAGAAGACAACAAACGGTACTTCCAAAATGCTCCATTCTATGCTGTCCCTCTGCATAAGATGTGGGTGAAAGTTGCCAATCAATTACAAAACAGTTGTTGTTTAGTGTTTAACGATTTATTACAATACGCATATTGGGGTAATTGTAATACGAAAAAGATAACTGGAGTACAACTAAAACTGCCAAAAGATAGCACACAAAGGGAAAAGTTAATAAAGTATGCTCTATCTGCATTTAGCTTTAACTGTTTACCAACTAACTACGTGGAGGTAATAGAGGAATTTCCTGATGCCATAAGTGTAAAGCATAAGTGTTACATCAAATCTGGGGGCACGTGTTTTACAAAATCAAATACACCTTTCTCCACTATACCTAAAAACATCAATTTAGAAGAATTAGGCTTAGTGGAAAGTCCTAACCTTACTCCCTACGTTTTAAGAAGCCGGACCAATAACCTGTACCCATACACTATTAAAGAAATAGAGCCACTTTCCAAGCCTTTCTTAGAGAGGTGTTCCAAAAAGAGGAAATTGGAATTAGAAGACATCGACAGTAATAAGCGTAAATTGGTGGAAAATACTGTTGCAGAGGAATACAAAGCACAGTTGGCTAAAGAACAAGAAATAAGGGAAAGAGAGGATAAATTAAAAGATTACTTCCTGCGACGTTGGGAGGATCTAGAGCATTATGGACATTATATAGTGTATGCGTTTGTAGTAAACAACAAGTTTGTGGGGGTGTTGGCAGAAAAGGATGGACAGAGGGGTGTATACTATGTTAAAGGTGTCTGTAAAACTGTGTTTATAGAGATAAATAAGAATAGGGAAGGTTATAGCGTGTTGCCATATAGAGGTGATTTGGACATTATTTACCTACCTACCAACGAGCCACTTGCAAGCTTTAACACTAACGGAACCACAACATTTTATGGTAATTCCTTTCCAAAAATAGAAAACCTAAGTTTCCATGACAATGTGTGGGATGATGGACAAGAAGACATAGAGATGCAAGATATTAAAGGCAATATTAAATTTAAAGAATGTAGTAGACTGGAGGATTTGGAAGATGGTGCGGAATTATTAATAGGCGCTATTAAACAAGTCCAACATAGGGGTAGAAAAAGATATATTGTACAGTTTGAAAATATTCGTAACCTTTATGTCTCTAACCACTGGCTGGAAAGGGAGCTAGAATGTGGGAAGTTTGATTTTAACTACAAAATTAAAATTAAGTTGGATAAAATAAAGACTACTCCAAACAAGCACAAAGAAAGATTAGTGTTTTGTGTTTAGTTGTTTTGGGTTTTAAAAATTTATTTTTTGCTATCGCATTGGCAACATATCCAAAATGTAGGCAGTTCTGACCATAAATATTTTGTGGATTACTTATTATATTATTACAATGAGAGGTAGTTGAGAGGGTCACAACAATATTGGAAATGGGGCAAATATAACAGCTGGATGTATATAATAAGCTTGTGGCGAATATAATAAGCTTGCATTTATTTTTTTTTAATCCAACCGTAATATTGAATTTGGAAATGGGGTATTTACTTATGCAATGGCCAGTAATATATTGCAGTCATATCCAAAGTTTGGTTACGACAAAACAGCACTAAAAGAGAAAAAAAAATATACGGTAAATTTAGATATAAGAGGATATAACAAGTCGAAAAGTAAAAAAAGGAGTTATTGGTAGTAATTTACAAAATATAGTTTTGTAAAAACACAAATACCAATGTTAGTTTTTAGGTTGCGGCAAAACAAACAACACATCAACTATATCCAAAGTGTAGGCAAATCGGACAATAAACAGCAAAGTCAGTTTTGGGATTACAGCAAAATAAACAAACAAAACAGACAAAATAATGTATTATACGGGGTAGTGGAACGTGTGGTAGTGTGGTCTTGTTACCTATATAAGAGCTATAACATATCCGAAAATAAATCAGACAGTAAATAAAGAAGTTTGAAATTGTTAGTATATTTTTCAAAATATTTTTTAAATTTGACCATTATAGTTAATTTGTCAAATGTGGATGGTGTGTACATATACACTAGCCTAGAATAATAACATATATAAATTTTAAACAAATCAGACCATAAATAAAGAAGTTGCCAATTGGCAGTATTTTTCCAAATTTTTTAATTTGACCGTAATAGTGAATTTGTAAAATGTGGATGGTGCATATACACTAGCCTACAACAATAACATATCCAAATTTTAAACAAATCGGACAGTAAATAAAGAAGTTGGCAATTGGCAGTTTTTTTCAAAAATATTTTTTAATTTGACTGTAATAGTGAATTTGGGAAATGTAAGTCTAATTTATTAAAACACTTGCCTACAACAATAACATATCTAAATTTTAAACAAATCGGACAGTAAATAAAGAAGTTGGCAATTGGCAGTATTTTCCAAAAATATTTTTTAATTTGACCGTAATAGTGAATTTGGGAAATGTAAGTCTAATTTATTAAAACACTTGCCTACAACAATAACATATCTAAATTTTAAACAAATCGGACAGTAAATAAAGAAGTTGGCAATTGGCAGTATTTTCCAAAAATATTTTTTAATTTGACCGTAATAGTGAATTTGGGAAATGTAAGTGGAATTTATTAAAACACTTGCCTAGAACAATCACATATCCAAATTTTAAAGAAATCGGACAGTAAATAAAGAAGTTGGCAATTGGCAGTATTTTTCAAAAATATTTTTTAATTTGACCGTAATAGTGAATTTGGGATATGTGGGTGGAATTTATTAAAACACTTGCCTATAACAATAACATATCTAAATTTTAAACAAATCGGACAGTAAATAAAGAAGTTGGCAATTGGCAGTATTTTTCCAAAATATTTTTAATTTGACTGTAATAGTGAATTTGGGAAATGTAAGTGAAATTTATTAAAACACTTGCCTAGGACAATAACATATCCAAATTGCAGACAAATCGGGCAGTAAATAAAGAAGTTGGCAATTGGCACTACAGTATTTTCAAAAAATATTTTTTATTTTGACCGTTATAGTGAATTTGGGAAATGTAAGTGAAATTTATTAAAACACTTGCCTAGGACAATAACATATCCAAATTGCAGACAAATCGGACAGTAAACACCAAAGATAGTTTTTTAGCCTGAATTTGAAAATTAATTTTAAAAAATATAGAGGAGGGATGGGGATGGGGACAATATATTTAATATAGGCAAGGGTTGAACATTAGTATTGGCCAACAAGGAAACTTGTGTAGGGCGGGAGCTGGCGTCGGTCCAAAAACGGCTCCCCATAAGAATAACATGGGAAAAAACGCCGAATAGTATGCCTCTTTCCTGTTTACCCACTACTTATCCGAAATAAATCGACAAGATATAGAGCTATAAATAACAACTGGAGTGACCTTAAAAATGCAGAAAAAAGGCAAATGAGTTATAAAAATAAGATAATCAGTTGGAAAAAGTGGTGAAATATTACTCCCAGTCATCTAAACAAACTGACTGGCCTTTCCCGAGCAAAGCTTGACCCCCCCAGGTACTTATATAAAATAAAAGTAAAAATAGACATTCGATAATTTTATTCGGGTTGTATTTAAAATATCTAATTTTCTTACATTTCCTCAATAAAATTCCCAATTTGTCGCCCAATATTGGAAAACTATTAAACGATAATCCGCCAAAGAAAGCCCCTCCAAGGTGATCGGGAGAGCGGTGGTGGTGTGGTAGTGTGGTGCGGTGGAGGTGGACGCCGGGCGGTCTGCCCATGGGTCTGCCGCGTCAGTCGGTGTCCTGTGGTCTGATTAGTAACATTGAGAGTCCTCCCAGGGACATATGGTAATGCTGCACTCTGCACCACTCTCCACTCGCCACTTCGCCACTCGCTACTCGCCAGTAGTATGCTCCGTGTAGTGTGAAGATGTAGACGCCACTCTGCTGGGCTGATCGTGCTGTGTCGATTATCATCTCATTAATGCACGCCAATATCGTTGTGACATTCGAATCTGTTAACCTACATAGCGCCGCACCGCGGTGCATATGCCGAGACTAGTACTTTTCCATTATTTATTTTTAGTTATTTATTTCATTTTTTATTTTTAAAAGTGTTTATTTATTTTTTGTAATTTATATATTTAATGTGATTGTAGCTCTCCAATATATAGTACAAGTGCGAATTTCTTTAAACTCTAACGGATTATATAACCATTATTACTAATTCCTCAGGAGTCGTTGGTAGGAGTGAAGATTTGTCGTGCAGAAGACGTCACATTTCGTACTAACTACTGATTTGTTATACACTATAAACCGGTTCGTCTATCAACCACCGGTGACGCGGTGAAGTGCGATTCCTACAGTGTGTTCGGGACTGTTCAATTGTCACATCGCTTCAACAGTGTCGCCGGAATGCTGCCAGTAGTCTCATCTCTTGTGAAGGTAACTGGTAACTTGCTTTCTCCTGGTGAAATTTGATTTCGCACTTTCTTCCACACTTTCGCAGTTTGATGTTGCCAATATTTTGCTTCTGGTGAACTTTCTTAGACTCGTTTGACTTATTTGTATTTGCCAATTGCATGTAGTTGGCATTAAGAATTCACTTTGTTTAAAATAATTTCTGGAAAACAACCCTATTGTTTAATCGTAAGAACAAATTAATGGACATTTTCTTAAAGTTGTATTTTATAAAACTAAAATTATTTTTATTATTTTTTTTATTGTACAAACTATTAATCGACTTTTTAAATAGTGTAACATTTAGCCTACGTATACCAAAAAATCATAATTTTAACTACAAAATAGTTTAATTCTGCTCTAGAACGAGGCCGCTTATTAAAATGGTAGTTAAAGCTAATAACTGCCATTAATTTTGCTATATTTTTTTAGAGCTGCATATATATTCTGCATATTATCTACAACAAAAATTGTTTAAACTTTTTAAAACAGATATATTCTCATTTAAAAATAAAATGGAGTTATTCATAAAAAACTTCAATTATAATATTTTGAATTTTAAGTAAGAGAAAAATATTTATATACAATTTAGTATGACTTGACAACACTTAACTACTTTGTACAATTTTAATTTGGTCCAACTATATATTGTTTTCTCTTTTAGACGACTTTTGGTAGTGGGGAATTTTCCAATTAATTTTTAACAGAGCTTAAAATTATCAACAGTGGGAATTACTAACTTTAAATTAGGAATTTATTTTTAAAATATAACGGTTTGAGTGTTGCCAAATGTGCAATCAAGACTCAATTTTCCATACAATCTCACCTGCTCAATGGTCCAGCGATTGATCAGCGCCCGAGAGATTTATATAATCCCCTTTTATCATTGTTGAATTTACATTGTTTTGCATTAGTCAGATTTATTAAAATTTAAAATTTAATTATTGCTTTCATTTCAACGTGATAAACGAAGTGTTGGAGTTTCACATTTGTCCAAGAAAGAAGATTTTACATTAAATTAAAGTTAATATCCTAACAATCTCTATATGATAATGCACGTAAAATAACATCTTATATAACCAAAAGCTTTGTCCTTATTTCTTTTCTTTCTAGAGCATATTAATATTTGGCATTTAAGATATTTTTAGCGAATTTCCCGTATAGGGAATTAGCGAATTTCCCCTATAGGGAAGAAGCTATTACCGTAGTCGGCATGGTAAGACCTAGGCCCGGGACCATGATAACTTTTCGTTTTGAGGTCCCCAGACCCCAAAAACACCATTCGTTCGAAACTGTATATATATATATATATATATATGTGTGTCCGTGAGCACGATAACTCTCGTAAAAATTATCCGATTTTGATGAAATTTGGTATAAACGTGTAAAGCAACATTTATGACTTTAAGTTCGAAAACCAGCCAGATCGTTCTATCCGAAGGGGTATTTTGGGGGGGTTTTGTACCCCAAAAATGGGTTTTTCGAATTTTTTACATATAATTTTGGAAAAAAGTCAAATTTTATTTTTTCCATTGGATTCATCTTAAAAAACACACAATTTGGTATTTTGATAATATCTCTACGTCAATTGGTTACCGAGATATTGAAAGTGCTAAACACAGTACGTTGTCTAATGTTATTCTTATGGAGAAAAATAAAAATTGTATATCTCGCTTATTTATGAACCTATACTGACGAAACTTGGTATACGGCTTCATCTGGTTGTGGACCATTGATATTTGCTCAAAATACACTTTTTTACCCAAGGCTCCCGTAGCAGCAAACCTGCGTACTCAGCCCCATGTTATTCTTATGGAGAATAAGTAACGTGTTATCTGCCTTCATTATGAAAATAAATTAATGAAATTTGGTATGTGGCTTTACCCACATGAGTTATATTGATATTTGTATAAAACCCCATTTTTTGTGTGCCTTGCTTCAGCAAACCTGCATACTCAGCTGCCATGTTATTCTTATGGAGAATAATTAAAATGTCATAAATCGTTTATTTATGAATGTATATTGATGAAACTTGGTATGTGGCTTTATGTGGTATTAAGATACATATATATGCTTTGGAAATTCGCCGAGTACGCAGGTTTGCTGCTACGGGGGTATTTAATATTACCCCCTCTTCTTTGCATCCTATAATTAATTAAAAATTAACATGTTATTTAAAACTTGTTTAATTTTCTTAAGTATAACATTAGTATTGAGTAATTTTATCCAGGCATAATATGTCAACATTCAAATCAATTTATTATTTTGTAAAGACTCCTATTTTTCTTATTAATAATTTTATATTCGTGAGTAAATTCCGAGCTAAATGTCAGGCAATGGTTTTCTCCCGCCTGTTTAACTATTCATACAAGTAAATAGTTTCAAATATTATTTGCATGTGAAACCGGGATCATCAGCTGGTTGACCACTGTATCAAAACATTTAACAATACACAGATTGACGATAAATAGTCGACCCTTGTTTTATTAATATACACCATTGGAGATTTGAAAAATAGCTTTTAGCTTCTCATTTTCCAAGGTATTTGATTTTAGTTTGATATTAACCTTAGATTCATAATTAACATTTATAATTTTGCACTTTTCTGAAAATTAACAAGATAATGTTAGTGAAAAGCTAGAAATCACAAAAGCTGTTGTTGTATATGCTGCTCTCTATGGAGAACCCCATTAAATTCTACGACTACGTTTTTAACGTTTATAAAATCACCTGACCAGGTAAAAGTCTGCTGAAGATAAGCATTGAAACTTCTAAGCCTTTAGGGCAAAGCTCTGAGGGAGTTGTGAGCATCTAACTAATTTTGAAACATTCGTAGAGAACCCTAGCGAACAATTTGATAAGGAACCAGTTTAAGATTTGTCGCAATAACAACGTAAAATGATCATATTTAAACATTAGCGTATTAAATATAATATAGACTTTTAGCGAATTTCCCCTATAGGGAAGAAGCTATTACCGTAGGTCTCATGGTAAGACTTAAGCCCAAGACCATGATAAATTTTCATTTTGAGGTCCCCCGATGCCAAAAACACCATTCGTTCAAATGTGTGTATATATATATATATATATATATATATATATATATATATATATATGTATATGTCCGTAAGTACGATAACTCTCACAAAAAAGGTCCGATCTTAATGAAATTTGGTAAAAATGTGTAAAATACCATTTATTTGAACGAGTTCAAAAACCAGACGAATCGCAACATCCGAAGGGGGATTTGGGGGGGGATTTGTACCCCAAAAATGGATTTTTTGGGTTTCCACATGGAATTTTTATTTAAATCAAATTTTAATTTTCACAATTGAATTCAGCATAAAAAAATTTGGTATTTTGATCATTGTTCTACGTCAATTGGTTACTGAGATATTAAAAGTGCTAAACACATTACGTTGTCTAATGTTAATCTTATGGATAAAAAGAAAAATTTTATATCTCGCTTATTTATGGACATAAACTGACGAAATTCGGTATATGGCTTCATCTGGTTGTGTGTTATTGTTGATTGCACACAAACAAATTTTCGCCTATGGTTCCCGTAGCAAATCAGTCCCCATGTTATTCTTATGTAGAATAATTAAAATGTGATATATCGCTTATTTATGAATGTATATGGATGAAAATTGGTATGTGACTTCACTTAGATGAGTTATATTTATATTTGCATAAAAACCCAAATTTTGTTTTCCTTGTTGCAGCAAACCTGCGCACTTATCCCCAATGTTATTCTTGTGGAGAATAATTAATATTTTAAGTACTGCTATTGCTTGTTTGTGTATATATTTCTTATGAATTATGGTTAGTGGCTTAATGTTTATACATTCATTGGAAATTCGCTGAGTATGCAGATTTGCTGCGACGGGGTTATTTTAATTCCGTAGTTTGTTTTTTATTAATCATAAATAATTCAATAGTTATTTATTTATTTATTTGTTTTGCGATTTTCGATGTTTAAAACGATTATTTTGCATACTTGTAATCAAAAGGTTTTGAAAAATTCAGTGGCTTTTTTCGTTCCAATTTTGACTTTATTGAATCAAATTGCATTGAAAATTTGACAGCTGTTAATACCTTAAAAAATTCTGCAAAACAGCGAGAACATAATAAGTTGCTACCAAAGTTATATATTTATATAAACACTAGTACAATATAGCAAATAAAAATTACTTGGAAGATCGAAGTCGCTTAGTGAATTTTAAAATTGCTCTCAGGTGACAAAACGTCTCAGGGGAGTTCCAGTCCTCTGTTTCTAGGGGCTTCTCTCATTTGGACAATATTAACTTTCAAAAACTCTCCCTCCTCAATGGATTATCGAAAATCGTTAATTCAGGTTTCATTAAAAAAATACATACCTAAAACGCTAGGTGAGGAGAATCTCGAATCACAAAACATCAAATCACAAACAGATATCACAAATAGTTCGCCTATAAAAAATCGCATATATTTTAATGTCAAAATTTTGCTCATTGAAATCGCTAGGTATATTTTTGCTCTTGAGTGTGATCCATAAATTAACGCATCGGAAAATCCGTCGAGGAGGGACGACCTACGTTAACCTTACGGGGAAGCAGGTGGAAACGCCAAATGTTTCGTCACTGGAGCCCACTCCATACGCCTGTGGCAGATTCCGGTGATAAAGATTTAAGTAATAGTAAATACCCTCGTCGCAGCAAACCTGCGTACTCAGCGAATTTCCAATGCAAAATATATACCTTAATACCACATAAAGCCGCATACCAGTTTCATTAAAATATATTCACAAATAAGCGATATATAAAATTTTAATTATTCTCCATAAGAATAACATTGGGGATGAGTACGCAGGTTTGCCGCAACAATGAACACAAAATAATGGGTTTGTATGTAAATATCAATAGAACTCATCAAAGTGAAGTCACAAACCAAGTTCCATCCATATACATTCATAAATAAGCGATACAAAACATTTTAATTATTCTCCATAATAATAACATGGGGATCGAATACCTAGGTTTGCTGCCACAGGAACCATATGCGAAAAATTGTTTTTTTTTGTGCAAACAACAACAAACCACAACCAGATGAAGCCATATACCAAATTTCGTTAATGTATGTTAATAAATAAGCGAGATATAAAATTTTTATTTTTTTCCATAAGAATAGCATTAGACAACGTACTGTGTTTAGCACTTTCAATATCTCAGTAACCAATTGACGTAGCGTAATGATCAAAATACCAAATTGTTTGTTTTTAAGCTGAATTCAATGGTATAAATTAAAATTTGATTTAAATAAAAATTACATGTGAAAACCCCAAAAAACCTATTCTTGGGGTACAAACCCCCCCCCCAAAACCCCCTTTGGATGGTGCGATTCGTCTGGTTTCCGAACTCGTTCAAATAAATGGTGCTATACACATTTCTACCAAATTGTATTAAGATCGGACCTTTTTTACGAGAGTTATCGTGCTTACGGACACACACACACACAAACACACACACACACACACACACACACACACACATATATATATATATATATATATATATATATATATATATATATATATAAATTTGAACGAATGGTGTTTTTGGCATCTGGGGACCTCAAAACAAAAAGTTATCATGGTCTCGGGCTTAAGTCTTACCTTGAGACTTACGGTAATAGCTTCTTCCCTATAGGGGAAATTCGCTAAAAACCAACAAATTGCCATCGAGGCAATCACACAGTAGGAGGCGAGACAGCGCAGCCCCACAAGGCGAACCTCCGCCCACGCGGGGAAGAAATGGCGCCGTACAATTTCCCTGTAGTGCTCCTTGCCAGTTTTTACCCCAAGGTTTTAATGATCGAACCGATAAGGAACTGGCAGTCGAAGTATAAGCCACTGTCACAAGGTGATTAATGCGGGCAAGGAACTGTTCCGGGTCGAGCAATTGGCAATTGGCACTCGCATTGCTGACGACACGGCCACGGGTCACCACAACGGCCTTGTCTGCCGTGTTTACCACCCCAGTTGGACAAACAGTTTACATAACATTGTTGCCACATTCGTGGGATTTGATCGCACTGTGTCGCGACCAGGGCTGGTTGTATGCAGCTTCGTAGATCCATTAGTGACTGAGGAGTGAGGGTCCACACGACGTTGAAAATCATGTTTATTTTACGATGTTAATTTATATTTATGATGTCTAGAGAATACCCCCGTCGCAGCAAACCTGCGTACTCAGCGAATTTACAATGCAAAATGTATGTTTTAATACCACATAAACCCGCATACCAAGTTTCATAAAAATATATTCACAAATAAGCGATATATCAGATTTGAATTATTCTCCATAAAAATAAAATTGGGGATGAGTACGCAGGTTTGCTGAAACAAGGAACACAAAAAATTGTTTTTTATGCAAATATCAATAGAACTCAACTAGATGAACCATCATACCAAGTTGTATTAATTTATGTTCATAATTAAGGCATACATTACATTTTACTTATTCTCCTTAAGAATAACATGGGTACTGAGGACGCAGGTTTGCTGCTACAGGAATTATCGGTAAAAATTGTTTTTTTTTTTAAATAACAGTAGACCACAACCAGATCGTATACCAAGTTTTGTTAGTTTACGTTCATAAATAAGCGAGCTGTAATTTCTTTCTTATTCTCCATAAGAATAGCATTGGACAACGTACTGTGTTTAGCACTTTCAATATCTCTGTACCCAATTGACGTAGAAAAATGATCAAAATACCAAATTGTGTGTTTTTTTTAAGCTGAATCCAATGGTGGAAACTAAAATTTGACTTTTTAAAATATTACATGTAAAACTTTAAAAAATCCATTTTTAGGTACAAAACTCCCCCAAAATACCCCCCCTTCGGATGGGTCGATCTGTCTGGTTTTCGAACTTAAAAACATAAATAATGCTTTACACGTTTGTACCAAATTTTATTAAAATCGGACCATTTTTACGAGAGTTATCGCACCCACAGACACACACATTCATATACATATATATATATATATATATATATATATATATATATATATATATATATATATATATATATATATAGTTTCAAACGAATGGTGTTTTTGGGGCCTGGGGACCTCAAAACGAAAAGTTTTCATGGTCCCGGGCCTAGGTCTTACCATGCCGACTACAGTAATAGCTTCTTCCCTATAGGGGAAATTCGCTAAAATGAAATAAAAACGTTCGCAAATTCCCTTATTGTCACCAAGCTAAGTAATGTTTTCGTCATTATTTTTTAAAGATATTTAACACTCCTATTTCTGTATCTCAGTAGGATTTTGATTTTCAAATTTTACCTTTATGGGGGATTTTTTATTTTGGATTTTTGCTTTCGTTCTTGTTAATGTTCGTATTATATAATGGTTTGTAGGATATAACCGTATTACTCGCAAAATGGTAGAGCGAACCATCATTAAGTCTGCAGTAACTATGTACGAATATTAAAATGCTATGACTCATGGTACAAATGTACGTGTATGGAAGAATTAATAGTCGTTGGTCGGAGAGATACATTTGATTTCTTTACGGGTTAATTTACATTAAATCAATAAATTAAAGTTAAAAACAACTCCAAATGTTAAGTTTAACATGTTTATATTTTTATTTTGGAAACGCGCTAAAAACATAAATAAATAGTATTTAACAACAAATAAATGTTTTACAGAAAACCAATAAATTATTGAGCGGAGCTCCTATACTACACTCTGGCTTTTTATTTACACGTACTCCTCCTGAACGGCTGGAGTGATCCTCACGAAATTTTGCTCGGTCATAGTAACCATCTATGGGAAGGTATAAATCTGAAATGGTCCAAATCGGACATAAGGGTTCTGCCCTACGGCCCTTTAAAGTTACCATGTTATTTTAATAGGAGAAATATTTTATTTGGTTTGTTTACTGTGTGTTGATTATACAGCTGTTATAAGGATCAAATTTAAATGCAGACTGTTACTATCAGCTGTTTGTAAATACAGTAGTTTTCTGTGAAATTGTTGTTTTGTTTCTTTTAGTGGTTTGTTTACCTTTGTACGTGAATAAAATGCCACGTTTACGGAGAGGAGGTGCAAATATTGGACGACGCACCGTATCCAAGGGAAAAATCGATTCGTCGATACATTTCTGAAAATTATTGATTAAATAAATACTCGCTCCGCTCAATATTGCAAGCAGACAACTGCATTGTATACCTAGTTTAAAATTGACCATCATAAGCCGGTGAAAATGTGATACTATATTGTCATTTAATGTGATTAATTCTATTTTGGTAGCTACCAGTTGATCGAAATGGTAGTTGGACACAGTTTACATTTTGTATATTCCTTGGCAATTGTAAACTGGAATGAACAATGTTTTGAATATGTGTAATTTATTCATGCTATAAGGTGTTTTATTACATCCCGTAAGTAATAACAACACGTAATATGCTAAAAAGTTATAAGGTGTTTTAAGGTTGTACGCAAGAAAGATTCCGATTCGAGAATGTGGATATTGTGATGTCTATGTGGTCATTCGATTTCGTATTGGTAAACCATTTAACAATGACGACGAGTTGGCGACCACATGTATGTTCTTTGCGATTGCTTCACACGACGTATCAGCTGTTTACATAACTGGTCATGTCCGTCTTGTCTGACGCCTGACATGTGGTGGCTGAACGGTGACCTTGGAATCGCCCCTTCGAAACAGAAGCGCAGCGACAATGCGACAAGCAAATGTCAAACCAACGGCAATGAGATAGTCGCAATATCACCGCGGTAATACGTGTGAATGCAATATCAGAGTGATAGGACTATCGTCAATCCAAACTCAGTGTTATTTTTTCGTATTGTTGCATATTGAAAACGAGTTCGCACGCAGCACGCTGACGTGAGGGAAGTGAATTTCCACATAAAAAACTATAAAAACTCAAAATCAGTTAAAAACTTACAATTATTCCAATTTTTATTCAAATCTGAAAACATTGATTTTTTGGCTGTTCTGATGCTCCTGGTTCTATTTACCTGCAATGCTGGGAATGTAATTTTGCGCATTATAAGGTTAAGAGAAGGTCCAGTCAGGCTTTAAAGTAGGCGTGAGGTTGTTGGGGATTATAAAAGTACACCAAAAATGAATAACAGGCTTTTCTAATGTAAAATCCCCATAAGACAACGTACTGTGTTTGGTCGATACAAATTTTCTTTAATAACTCGGTAAATATTTGTGGTAGAATGACGAGAGAGGGCTTAAAAGTTTCGCCACACTAATTTCCATCTTTTTACATGCATTAATTTTCCATCTGGGGCTTTTATGACCCTTTTTGGGCCCAAAAACTCGAAATTTGAAAGATTAATCCCCAAAAAAGGGGTTTAGAGTTTTCCGATTGTTTTACCCAACGAACTTGTCCAACTGATTATAGAAAGGAACGGCCCTACCAAATTTTAAGTAAATCGGACAAAAATGCGACCGCTAGAGTGCATACATATATATATACATATATATATACATATATATATATATATATATATATATACAATTTTGAATTACCCCCCAAAACGTGTTCAGGGGGTCACGTTAGGAACTTCTATGGAGGTCCCGGGCTTAAGTTTCACCGTGCAGGTCATGCTAATAGTTCACTTTCCAAAGGAAATTCACTAACTAGAGTTTTCAATACACGCATAACTTAATCAATGTATTAAACCCGTTTCAATTTCAATATTATTTACAACCACATCCATTTTGTTTACCGTATGCTTCGGATTTTATTGAAAGTAATAATCCAATTAATAATTCAATGAAAATAAAAACAAGGGGATTAAAAAATTACATTACGTTAGTATATGTTTATATTTATGTTGTTTTATTTTCCAAAAAGGGGTTGCGCCCTTTTATCGACATTTTTGTTAAACAAATAAGGGTTTACCGCGAGGTTTCTCTATTAGAGAGGACATTAGCGGTATGACATTGTCGGTGAATGAGTTCACGGGTGACTTCATAGTTATAACCCACACAACGCCGTTTCGTTTGTAGTCATAGTTGTGTATTTAGAACATTTTCGGGTCAGTTACCTTATTTTTAAAACGCAAAGTACTCAATGGACTCAACAACAAAACAAAACTCACGAACTTAAAAAAGTAATCTGACATCATGTATGAAAATCTATGAAACAAAATGTTGAATGGGACGGGTGCGATTTATCCTTAATAAACACTGATTTTCTGCAGAAACAAGTGTGTTTATCCATTATTGTGTCGCTAATATCATGACGCGATGAGCCTGTTTAGCTCCTCACCAGTGATAAGAGGTCATGCGGTCATCTTGCACAATAATAGCGGCCAGAGGCGAGATTGGAAGGTATATCAACAATAACAGCCTGACTTGTTTATTTTTTAGTTAACATCATGAAACATTATTCTTTATCACTTTCAAGTGCTTTATCAAATTGCTCGCTGTTCAAACAAAGAAACGTGTATTACTCCAAGAAACCTAGGAAATTTAAAATTTGTTTGGTGGGGAATCAGTATGGTCAATGTATAACAAGTTTCCAATTTTTGTCTATAATCTTCTTAGATATATGATTTGACTACAAATTGAGCATAATCTCTAAAACTCTCAAAGATGTACCTTGTTTAAATGCAGGGTGTTCTTGTGTTAAACACAATACAGGATAAGGAACTAAAAACTACACATAATATATGACATGGAAAATGTCTTTTATTGCTTTTTCTTTTGGTTCATGTTAAGGGTGCGCCCTACCCCAGATTGAATGATCCGCACGATGTTGTTTAGCGCCGCGCTGCCACCAAGCAGGGCCTTGCATATTAACACTTGAAGACCTTTTTCTCCTCAATCGCACTGTTATTAGTGAATTTCCTTTGGAAAGTGAACTATTAGCATGACCCGCACGGTGAAACTTAAGCCCGGGACCACCATAGAAGTTCCTAACGTGACCCCTGAACACGTTTTGGGGGGTCGTTCAAAATTTTATATATATATATATATATATATATATATATATATATATATAGACATATATATATATATATATATATATATATATATATGTGTGTGTGTGTGCACTCTAGCGGTCGCATTTTTTGTCCGATTTACTTCAAATTTGGTAG
The DNA here is from genome assembly GCA_963675035.1 of Allygus modestus. Taxonomy (NCBI): domain Eukaryota; kingdom Metazoa; phylum Arthropoda; class Insecta; order Hemiptera; family Cicadellidae; genus Allygus; species Allygus modestus. Next base: position 482,192,182 of record OY776112.1, on the reverse strand, counting down.
GGACGTTCCTTTCTATAATCTGTTGGACAAGTTCGTTGGGCAAAACAATCGGAAAACTCTAAACCCATTTTTTGGGGATTAATCTTTCAAATTTCGAGTTTTTGGGCCCCAAAAGGGTCAGAAAAGACCCGGATGCAAAATTAATGCATGGAAAAAGATGGGAATTAGTTAGGCGAGTTTTAAGCCCTCCCTCGTCATTCTAGCATAAATATTTACCGAGTTATTAAAGAAAATGTGAATTGACCAAACACAGTACGTTGTCTTATGGGGGTTTTACATTAGAAAAGCCTGTTATTCATTTGTTGGTGTACTTTTAACATCTCCAGCAACCTCACGCCTACTTTAAAGCCTGACTGGACCTTCTCCTAACCTTATAATGCACAAAATTGTATTCCCAGCATTGCAGGTAAATAGAACCAGGAGCATCAAAACAGCCAAAAAATCAATATTTTCAGATTTCAATAAAAATTGGAATAATTGCATGTTTTTAACTGATTTTGAGTTTTTATAGTTTTTTATGTGGAAATTCACTTCCCTCACGTCAGCGTGCTGCGTGCGAACTCGTTTTACAGATTTCTACCAAACTATTTGCAGTTTCACACTTTTAAGATTCCAATCGAGGTATTGTACGGTTCCTTTTTTCCAAAATAATTTTTCTCCTTACGGTAGGAAGCTTTAGAAAAACGCTTAAATTGAAAACTTTACCAATAGCCTACCACTTATTTTGAATTAAAATCACGATTTTTAAATCGTATGATACATAGATGAACGTTTAGTGAACGAAATTACAACAAATTATTTTTAATTGATTAACAATTGAGCCTACAATGTGGGAGATGCAAAACCCTTATTTTAGCGTGCGGAACGCACGTAGGGCGCACCCTTAACTGATTTCTTCAAATTTATTTGCAAATATTATATATTTACACTAGGTTGTACTAGGCAATCAGACTACATTAGAAAACAAATGCAACACTATGTGTTTTCACCCAATTTGAAATTCAGTGTTTGTACTATGAATGTATCAACCTTAATACTGTACAGCATAAAATAAAAGAATCTGCAAATCAAGCGATAAAGGACGAATTAAAAAAATTAGCTATAAACACGAATTGATCTTAAACAGTGACTTAAAAATTAATAAAAACACCCTTTTGGAATTCCTGTGCTTATTAATACCATGCAGTAACGAGAAATCAGAAATAAGTTCTTTATTGGCATCCGACTTATAGAATCATTGACAAACGTCGTATACAAAAATGTGACATAGAAAATATAACTAATAATCAGTACAATGCATAGGAAAATATTATATATGTCAACAGTAAAAAAAGGAAGTAAGTACTTCTTGTCAATAAAATAATCAAACACACTGTAGTATTCCTTAGTAACTAAAAAGGACCTCAGCCTCATCCTGAACTTGCCTACATCAGTTACTGCCATGAGAACGGATTGGAGGGAATTTGTCTGGTATTGTTGTGACGGGGAATTGCCAGAGATCCACACGAAAATGAAACCTATACATAATGAATGACCCAAATTATCTCTAAAGATGATGGGGAGTGGTCCACTAGTTAAGGCGTTTAATTTGATTTACAATTTGACCTATTATTTTATTTACGATTTTGTTCTTGTAGGCCGTCAGAACAATTAAATGAAAACTAACAACACATTTTTGGTGAAGCTTACTATTGAAGTTAGGCGATTTTTTAACATTAACAAACAAATGAAATGAAATTACAAATGACCTACACTTACTGTTAATTCATACTGCGCTAGTAGTATTTGTCAGTTTTAATAATAGTTTTTTCATTATATTGAGCAGCTGGTTAAAAATATGAAAATATTCTTCAAGCTACGGACTAAAGCTAACTTTGGGTGTAGCCGTGGTCCCTTTAACTGAAATATGTTGTTTACATGAAGGTTAGTTTTTGTATAAACCCTTGACTAAATTCCAGTCCAGTAGTCAAACCCAGAGAGATGCAGCAAGTTGACTAATTACAGTGACTGGATGCGAGTAGAAGGGCGAGTCCAGTAATCAAATCCAGAGCGATGCAGCACGTTGACTAATTACAGTGGCTGGATGCGAGTAGAAGGGCGAGTCAAGTAGTCAAACCCAGAGAGATGCAGCAAGTTGACTAATTACAGTGACTGGATGCGAGTAGAAGGGCGAGTCAAGTAGTCAAACCCACATAGATGCAGAAAGTTGACTAATTACAGTGACTGGATGCGAGTAGAAGGCGATTCAAGTAGTCAAACCCAGAGAGATGCAGCAAGTTGACTAATTACAGTGACTGGATGTGAGTAGAAGGGCGAGTCAAGTAGTCAAACCCAGAGAGATGCAGCAAGTTGACTAATTACAGTGACTGGATGCGAGTAGAAGGACGAGTCCAGTAGTCAAACCCAGAGAGATGCAACACCTTGACTAATTACAGTGAGTGGATGCGAGTAGAAGGGCGAGTCCAGTAGTCAAACCTAGAGAGATGCAGCAAGTTGACTAATTACAGTGACTGGATGCGAGTAGAAGGGCGAGTCAAGTAGTCAAACCCAGAGAGATGCAGCAAGTTGATTAATTACAGTGACTGGATGCGAGTAGAAGGGCGAGTCCAGTAGTCAAACCCAGATAGATGCAGCAAGTTGACTAATTACAGTGACTGGATGCGAGTAGAAGGGCGAGTCCAGTAGTCAATCCCGGAGAGATGCAGCAAGTTGACTAATTACAGTGACTGGATGCGAGTAGAAGGGCGAGTCCAGTAGTCAATCCCGGAGAGATGCAGCAAGTTGACTAATTACAGTGACTGGATGCGAGTAGAAGGGTGAGTCAAGTGGCGAGTGATAACTGCACAAGTTGCTGATTACAACACGCTCCAGTCAGTGACCCTGCCAAGGCCAGTCGCTGGTGACCTACCTATCAGTCTGTCTGTCCGACGGCCAACCGGCAAGTAGCCGCCGCCGCGCCAACCGGCTCCATTCATTCGCGAGTTGCCAAGAAATGCTAAATCATTTAACTATAAACTTCCCGGCTTCGTTTTCATTAGTATAGCTTCAAAAAGTATAGCTTTAAATTGTTGTCAATTGCACTATGCATTCAGTACCGCTTGCAGATGGCATGCAACTGAAACAAAGGGTTTTATCACCTTTTGTGTGGGTAGCACATTTCAGAAATGTCTTGCAAACGGGTAAATTAATTATTTGAATTAATTAATTGGTATATTAATTAATTGGGTAAATTAATCTAATTTAATAAAAATAAAATATAATCTTTAATGAGTCATATTAAAAATGTGCGTATTGTAATTAACTGGTTTTCTGAGTTTTACTGGTGGTACCATTTCATTACTACTAAACTGCGGGTTTCTACCAAAAACTTTAATTGTGATAATTAATCTACAATAGTATTTCCCCTATAAACAGTCCCAAAATATAAATTGACATGTTATATCCCCTTTCTCCTGAAAACAAAAAGTACTATATTTTCTGTGATCAATTTAGAGTTCAAGGTTTCAGTTTTCTAAATGTATGAATCATAAATAATTAAGATTGACGTCTTAATCATAAGACGCCGACGAAACAAGGGCGTATTTTAAGAGTCTTCATCACCGGAAGTTGCCGGACGCCATCTTGGTGTTTTGTTCCATAAGGCCAATGTTAACTTTGTGCCCCCATTACTCCTCACCTGATCGTCACAAACAATTAATTTTGGTCTCAAATTAAAGGTTTCCTCGTCCCCTAGGGAAATACAATAGTCGAATTTGGATTTTGATACAAATTAATGAGAACATGTACAGTGTTTCAATTCAAAATTAAACTATTTATTATGCGACTATAGTACCCAAATTAAAAAATTCGATATTGTATTTCCCTAGAGGACGAGGAAACCTTTAATTTGACACTAAAATGAATTGTATGTGACGATCGAGTGAGGAGTAATGGAGGCACAAAGTTAACATTGGCCTTATGGAGCAAAACTCCAAGATAGCGTCTAGCAACTTCCGGTGATGAAGACTCTTAAGATGAATATGAATGAAGATGAGTGTAGAATGGGCGAGATGCCTTGTGTAGCCTTGTTACTGACTAAGACCGACTGATTCTTTAGTCAGGATCATTAATTAATGACCAACGGCAGCTGGATCCGGTATCGAAAATTCACAAAACTGTCGCAGGAATTTGCTGAGGATCTATCTAGCAAAATTCAGATTACGAAACATAACTAAGAAAATTATTATTATTATAACTGTAATTTTATGTTAGCTATAAAAAAATTAACAAATAATTCTCTGAAAACGACAAAACACACATATACAATTTTCCGGTGAAATTTTTACAAATCTCAGAGGTTAAAATGGTTAAATCTGAGAGGCAGAAACTATTATATTACAGAAAGGGTCGAATCCCCTTTCAGAATGTAACTGTAGAAATATATGCTGGCATTTACATTTTAGCCGTCATGTTATATAACAGTTTATTCTCCATTTGATTATCAAGAGCGAGCTCTTGCTTCTTCCATAAGACCAATGTTATTTAAAATCCCGTCCTTCTCGATCCGATTTTCTAAAATCCTTGATTTATAACTCATTTTATGGAGAAAAATATAATACTTAGCGATTTCAGTAGCAGAATTTTGACATCACAAATAGCTAACCCATAACAAAAATTGAATAGTTATAGTAATAGAAATATTATTGGAACGATTATTATTTGGATGTTAAGTTCTGTTCACTGAATTTGCTAGGTATTTTCTGCTCTCTAACGAACCATGAATAAACGATTTCTAACCATTCGTTGAGGAGGGGAGGGTTTTGAAAGTTAACATTATATTATAATGTTACCTGGCTTATAGAAGAAGAAGAAGGTAAAACACGAAATGATACGTGACCGGAGCCCCTTCTTAGACATGAATGCGTAATGTGTTTGGTTTTTTATTAATTTTAGTTTTGATTTCAGGCTTCGGGCAAAACGATGATCGACAGTGTCGGGCAGCGGTGGGCTAGGTTCAAAGACCTCGGGATTGGCAGAGCCGTGAGTACTTGTTGACAAATGTTATGATTACAGTTCGTCAAGTAGTTTACACACAGTATGATAACGTCAAGTTTCATTATAAACATTTTCAAAAGTTCTTTTTTAGGTACAGCAAAATAACTTGTATTTCTGGTGGAAGCTTACTATGCAGAAGCCAAAAACTTATTGTTTGGAAGCGGATGCTCGCTTGCCCGTGTCCACCGAGATCGTCATGTCCGAGTTCGTCACATCTACGAAAATCAATGAGCCGTACTAATTAGGGTCGGCCGTCTACCTGCCCCGCCGGGTATGTCATACCTCCTCCGCCCGAACGGGAACAACTTATCCTAGTCACAGATCACAAGAGAACGGTCAAATACCGTTCTGAATCTTTACGCTCAGAGTTTACTGATGTTGGTTCTTCATGTAGCTGAAAATTACAACTAGCCTGTACATTTCACCGAGCAATATTAAAAGTGTTAAATATAAGTTCAATTAAACTTTTATCCATGATAGGATTTGGTTGTTATATTTATTAAATTCTTAAATAGTAAGAATGTATTTAACATATTTTTAAGTAAGTAATTGCGAAAATATCATATCAAAACTACTACAACTTTGGTAAATTTAAACTGACAGCTGTACTATTGTATTTATTTTATCCGCACGAATACCAAGCCCTTGGCTTAAAAATACGAATAAGTTTCTTAAAATAATCTTGTTATCCTAGTATAATATAATGAATGCACCCCTTTCAGTGCGATATCCTTTTGTATGAAATTTTTCAATTTTGTAACACAAATCCCTTTGTACTAAGGCTGTTTTTTGGGCTCACGAACAAACAGCCTCAATCGGCTAAACAGCGATCAATCGCCCTAATTCATCCTTTCAGTGCGATATGTAGTCGTATGACTTCAATTTTGTCATCAATTTTGTCACGAGTTAGTTTGTATAATTTTTAGCTACATGAAGAACCAACATCAGTAAACTTTGAGCGTAAAGATTCAGAACTGTATTTGACCGTTCTCTTGTGATCTGTGACTAGGATAAGTTGTTCCTGTTCGGGCGGAGGAGGCACGACATACCCGGTGGGGCAGGTAGACAGCCGACCCTAATTAGTACGGCTCATTGATTTTCATAGATGTGACGAACTCGGACATGACGATCTCGGTGGTGACCCGCTTGCCACTGTCTTTCCCAATAATCTTGAAATTTTATCCGATGTTTTCTTTATCTATAACCTTCCTTCTTCCTTCCTGTTCTTCTCTATCGTTATTAGTGAATTTCCTTTGGAAAGTGAACTATTAGCATGACCCGCACGGTGAAACTTAAGCCCGGGACCACCATAGAAGTTCCTAACGTGACCCCCTGAACACGTTTTGGGGGGTCGTTCAAAATTTTATTTATATATAGACATATATATATATATATATATATATATATATATATATATATATATATATATATGTGTGTATGCACTCTAGCGGTCACATTTTTTGCCCGATTTACTTCAGATTTGGTAGGGACGTCCCTTTCTATAATCTGTTGGACAAGTTCGTTGGGCAAAACAATCGGAAAACTCTAAACCCATTTTTTCGGGATTAATCTTTCAAATTTCGAGTTTTTGGGCCCAGAAAGGGTCAGAAAAGCCCCAGATGTAAAATTAATGCATGTAAAAAGATGGGAATTAGAAAGGCGAAAGTTTTAAGCCCTCTCTCGTCATTCTAGCATAAATATTTACCGAGTTATTAAAGAAAAAGTGTATCGACTAAACACAGAACGTTGTCTTATGGGGGTTTTACACTAGAAAAGCCTGTTATTCCTTTGTTAGAGTACTTTTATTACCCCCAGCAACTTCACGCCTACTTTCAAGCCTGTCTGGACCTTCTCCTAACCTTATAATGCGCAAAATTGTATTAACAGCTTTGCAAGTAAATGAAACCAGGAGTATCAGAACAGCCAAAAAATCAAAGTTTTCTGATTTCGATAAAAATTGGACAAATGTATGTTTTTACACTGATTTTGAGTTTTTAAAGTTTTTACGTGGAAATTCACTTCCCTCACGTCAGCGTGCTGCGTGCGAACTCGTTTTATTTTATTCCCAGTTCAAAATATAACCAATTGTATTTGAATGACTAGGTATCAAAATTGTTTAAGCTTTGATACTTTACATACCTTTGAATCAAGAGCAGAATTCATCCATTTTTTTATAAATTAAATACATTTTAATGCATTATATAGAAAAACAGGCTAACTGAAAATACGTTTACATTTCTGAGAATTATTTCAAGGTACTTACATTTTGGAAATATTGATTCTTATTTAGATTGTTTGCCCTTTTATACTGCTTTCTGACCAAGAACTGCATGAGCAGCATATTTCTTCTTCCATTACTCCAGTTATATCTAATAACGAGCAACGTTTATAGTGTGCACCTTACTTTCCTACTTTACAATACTTTTAGCGGCTTTTCCACGAGAGGGAACAATGCTAGTTTCTTTTTCTTTAATATTCATCGAGTAAAGTTCAATAATACATTTTATTATTTAGTAAGCTTCACCACAGGGGAGAAATGATGCAATGAGAAAATCATCAAATGAAATGAGAAATTATGAGAGGGAAGTTCCCATGTTGCACGGAGCGGTTGGCTATTGAGGCCGCCATTGTCCGTGTCTCTCTCTGACGGGGGTGGCGGAAAACTACACCCAGAAAAGTACCCCCAGAAAAAGTATTGATAATTTTGACGTCAGAAGGGTTGGGGGTAGTTTACCGGCCTCAAAATTTAAGAACAGATAAATTATTATGTAATTTATTAGACCAAAATTGTACGGATTAAGTAGTTAAATTAAGTGGTGGATATTTAATAAAAATACCAGAAAACTACCTCCGAAAACTAACCCCAGAAATCGTATCCCAGAAAACTACCCGCAGCGAACTAATCTGCAGAGGTCGACTATCGGAATACTACCCCCAGAAACGAAGCCCCAGAAATCTAACCTCAAAAACTAATCTGCAGAGTACGTACACTGGAATACTATCCCCAGAAAGCTACCTCTTCAAATGTAACTCTAACTCTCCGCTGTAGGTAAAAGTTGATACAGTGGTATCGTTGATATGAGTGGTGTCGTTTCTCTACCACTAAACAGAAACCACCATAGATTATTTGATAGTGTGTATTACATTAATCAGCCTAAACTATGCTGCGTTACTGATACTCTGGACCACAGGTTTTTTAATTGTGAACTAACTAAATACAACAGTACTACATTCTATTCCTGTAATTTGTACCTTATTAGAAAGAATGTAAATTTATACAATTTAGAGATTTATATAAATTTATCTAATTTCGCAAGTGGGAAATTTGGTTTTTGTTGCGGCTTCACTGAAATATAATTTAAGATCAAATGCATTAATAGTTACACGTCGGGTGATGTAGGATTAATGTTGCACCTTTTATTTCAGTTACTTCGCAGTCAAAACAGCCTGTGGCCCGGGGTGTTAATACCATATAGCATGAATTAGGCAAATGCAATTTAATAAAGACCTGTATTATCTTTTAGCTACAACGGGGAGTTTTATTAGAGGGGGTAGCTTTCGGGGTGGTGGGGGGAGTGGGGGGAGCTTTCCAGAGTAAGCTCTTTGGGATGGGATTTTTATGGTTAGATATTCGGGGTTAGTCCATTGGGGGTAGTATTCTGGGGATTGTTTTCTTGGGGTGGATTTCTGCAACCCGAGCTGTTGAATTAATTATCTAAGTGTTAACGTGATTGGAATCTGATAAAATGATAATGTATTGAAGGTAGGATTACAGTCGCGGGCCAACTTTTATACGGTTTTAGGCCCCGCCCTTCGTGACGTCAAAATCACGTATGCGTTTTTTTCGTGGGGGTACTTTCCTGGGGATAGGACTTCAGCGACTCTTTTCTTGGGGGTAGTGTTCTGGGGGTTCTTTTAGTAAGAGTACTTTCCTGGGGGTTGTGCTCCGGCGACTCTGACAGCAGTCTTTGTGTTCCAGCTGGCCGCCACGGTGGCCACCCACATCAACTCCGTGTCGGTGGGCATGTGCCAGGGCTACTCCGCCATCCTACTGCCCCAGCTGCAGGCCTCCGCCAGCCCCATGCACGTCGACACGGACGAGGCCTCCTGGATAGGTGAGTCACCGGCTCCCGGCCTTCTTCAATGGATCATCAGAGATCGTTCATTTATGGTTCATTTTAAATAAAAAAGAATAACTAGCGATTTGAGGGGGCAAAGTTTCTGTATCAGCCATGAGAAATATCGTAAAAATCGCATATATTTGAATTTTACTGAACGACTATCATTTGTCATGATAACATTTTGCTCACTGAAATCTCTAGGTGTTATACTCGTTAAAACGAGTCATAAGTCAACGATATCGGATGATTTGTTGATGAGGAACTTTGAGAGTTAACATTGGCCTTCTTGGTTTAGTAAGGGGGGACACTAGGTCCCGTGATCCTGGATGAGATAGTGGTGGGAGTGCCTGGGACTCAGTCTTCTTGCTCCCCTCCCCACTTCATCCGAGTTGGCTCTGTCTGTATTGACGTTCTGTATAAAACAAGTCACGTGATCCTGGATGAGATAGTGGTGGGAGTACCTGGGACTCAGTCTTGCTCCCCTCCCCACTTCATCCGAGTTGGCTTTGTCTGTATTGACGTTCTGTATAAGACAAGCCACGTGATCCTGGATGAGATAGTGGTGGGAGTGCCTGGGACCCAGTCTTGCTCCCCTCCCCACTTCATCCGAGTTGGCTCTGTCTGTATTGACGTTCTGTATAAGACAAGTCACGTGATCCTGGATGAGATAGTGGTGGGAGTACCTGGGACTCAGTCTTGCTCCCCTCCCCACTTCATCCGAGTTGGCTCTGTCTGTATTGACGTTCTGTATAAGACAAGTCACGTGATCCTGGATGAGATAGTGGTGGGAGTACCTGGGACTCAGTCTTGCTCCCCTCCCCACTTCATCCGAGTTGGCTCTGTCTGTATTGACGTTCTGTATAAGACAATAAATGATCTAATCATTAAAATGATTGCCCGTATACGTAAGTTAAGTTAGTTCTAGAACATTTATTTAGTAGTTCATATTCATATTTGTTTGTCACCTTTAACATGAGGATGAGTTATGGGACCAGTTGCACCAAATACCATATACCTCATTAAAGTCTTAGCATGTCCGTGTGCGGGAATTACTTAACGACCCCAAACTCGTAAAATGTGTTTTATGGAGACTTGGCCTAATTGATGCAGCAGGAAAAGGTAATAGAGATTGCTTCCCGGAGCTGTTATCTCAAATAAAAAGTGGAAACATTTGAAGCTATTTGCCAAATATATAATTTAAATGGTCTTTCAAACAGTTGTACTACTATGCTGAGATTTTGTTTACATCGTGGGTTTTAAATTTTTCAAGAGACACTTTGACTGTACGACGACATCAAACACAAACTTGACAATACTATACTATAGCAATTTTAGTAGTAGGCATGGTTTAGTTATTTATAAAATATATGACAACTTTAAGAGCTGTGTTTTCCGTGTCTAAAGTTTTCTTCCAGTTAAATTCAACCATAATTACTGTCCATCAACATGTCCTCGTTGTCTTGCTGACGAAAAAAACAGAATAAACAAATATATAAAACCAAACCGCTTCAAACAATAAGAAACATAATAGAGACTGCGAACGACAGGTGGTGGAGGGACAGTATTCATTTTTCTAGAGACCATACACATATTTCAAAACGCATTTTTCGTAATTTAACCCCCCCCTTCCCATAACACTTGAGCATACCCTACACCCTCATGCGTTACGTAACGTAACACAAATTAAATGTTGCAAAGCTTAAATCTTGTAAAACTATATTTTTGCATACATTTAAATAAAATAGTATTTTAATATTTTTTTATATTTTCATTAACAAATCTGCTATACCATTCATACAAAATTAGTCGAATAACAAAAACAAACAAACGTGCAATATAATTTAAGATGAATATATTTTATGACAAACCTTTAGTAACAAATGGAATAAACCACATAAAATAACGTAATCAAAATTATAAAAAGTTCTAATATTAAATTATATAACTGAAGTCCATTCATGGCATCTATCTTCTATATTATTAATACGCTTCATGCAAACTTTATAAACGATAAGGCTTTTTTGTTTTAAGATTTATCCCCACATATTATACACTATAACGCGCGTCTAGGTGTGCAGATGTGCAAAATGACTTTAGATTTCCGATTTTGGCCTCAGGGCTCTGCTCACGGGACTTCCAAGTTCCCATGTTATTGTATGGGGGAGAGTTTTATTTTAATTATAATAAGGAGAGTTTTATTTGGTTTATGTAACATGTGTTTTAGCAAATTTCCCCTATAGAGAAGAAGCGATTACCGTAGGTCTCATGGTAAGACTTAAGCCCGAGACCATGATAACTTTTCATTTTGAGGTCCCCAGATGCCAAAAACACCATTCGTTCAAATTTGTATATATATATATATATATATATATATATATATATATATATATATATATATATATATATGTGTGTGTGTGTGTGTGTGTGTGTGTGTGTGTGTGTGTGCCCGTAAGCACGATAACTCTCGTAAAAAAGGTCCGATCTTAATGAAATTTGGTACAAATGTGTAAAGTACCATTTATTTGAACGAGTTCGAAAACCAGACGAATCGCATCATCCGAAGGGGGGATTTGTGGAATTTGTACAGCACGAATGGTTTTTTTGGGGTTTCCACATGTAATTTTTATTTAAACCAAATTTTAAGTTTTACCATTGAATTCAGCATAACAAATAATTTGGTGTTTTGATCATTGCTCTACGTCAATTGGTTAATGAGATATTGAAAGTGCTAAACACAGTATGTTGTCTAATGTTATTCTTATGGAGAAAAAGACAAATTTTATACGTCATTTATGGAAATAAACTGACGAAATTTCGGATATGGCTTCATCTGGTTGTGTTTTATTGTTTTTTGGAATAAAAAACTTTTCGCCTATGGTTACCGTAGTAGCAAACCTAGGTAATCAGGCCCCATGTTATTCTTTTGGAGGATAATTAAAATGCTATATATCCCTTATTTATGAATGTATATGGATGAAACTTGGTATGCGACTTCACTAAGATGAGTTCTATTGATATTTGTATAAATCCCATTATTTTGTGTTCCTTGTTGCAGCAAACCTGCGTACTCATCCCCAATGTTATTCTTATGGAGAATAATTAATATTTTAAATATCGCTTGTTTGTGAATATATTTCTTATGAATCCTGTCAAGTGTTTTAATGAGTTATGTTATGTATTCATTGGAAATTCGCTGAGTATGCAGGTTTGCTGCGACGGGTATTTTAAAATTCAGTTTATTTAAATAAACAGCTGAAATAGTGATTATATCTAACTGCAGACTGTCATTGTTTTGTTTGCTATTTAACTATTTACTATTCTCGCTTCTCAAAACGGGATACGCAAGCTGCGCATAGGAAATTATAGTTATATTAAAAGTGCGTGAGTTACGTAGCGCTGAGCCAGACCCCAATCCCCCAAATTACACAGAGTAACGCTACGCCGCACTCCATCCCCCCTGTAAGTGCATTATTATGTTTGTCCCCTTCCTCCTTTCCCCAATCCTATCTCCCATCTCTCTTCCATTCCATCTCTCTCGCACAAGTACTCCGAAAAGATCGCTCCTTCAACTGTCCAACTTTATAAATTGTCTTGCACTGTTATTTCCAATAATACAAAATATAAAGACAGCTACCACTTTTCAGACGTTACAATTGTTATCGTGGTTGTTCAAAACAGTTTTCCAGAAAGGTACTGCAACCAAGGGACTTACTTAATATCCGTTTCGAGAAACCCATCATTATTTGGAAGAAACGCTTCATAATAACGGCTTGATAACCAATTTATAACACATACTATAAGTTACATCACGCTTAAACCACCCCCGAATAGCACTCAAGCATCGAGGCTCCGCCCATATCAATCATATCCACATTATCATATCCCATAATTAACAATGGCAGGCATGTGAATCATATTTCACAATGAACTCACCCTTCAGTTGCGGAATAGTATCACGGGTAATCTATCCATCGCCGAGGCCAAGGTCGCTATATATCATGAGTCATGAGCGCCAAAACCGAGGTGGAGAATGTAGAAGGTCGATTGGCATTGCCAAGGTGTTGCTGAATGGGCAGAGTGCTGGTGATGAGTTAGGCTACTGCTGCTACTATACACAACACGCTCCAATACAACTGGAGTAGCACGCTCGGCGCCGCGCCGTCGTGACGCTAGACGAGTCTTCCGCGATGATGACTTGTGCTGTGTTGAGCTCCCACCGTTGAGTCGACCGGACAAACATTCGGTTCGAACGACTCGCTGAAGGTTAAACCACGATGGCAATTAGATAACTGGACATTTGTAATTTAAAATACATTTATTGACTATCAATTAAGGGCTCCATGGCTCCAGTCAGGAAATATGTTGCCTTTTAAGCGAATTTCCCCTATAGGGAAGAAGCTATTACCGTAGGTCTCATGGTAAGACTGAAGCCCGAGACCATGATAACTTTTTGTTTTGAGGTCCCCAGATGCCAAAAACACTATTCGTTCAAATTTATATATATGTATATATATATATGTGTCCGTTACCGCGATAACTTTTGAAAGAAGCGCCCGATTTTTATGAAATTTGGCACAAATGTGGAGAATAACATTTATGACTTTAAGTTCGAAAACCAGATTGATCGGTTTATGGGAAGGGGGTTTTATGGGGGTTTAAAATTTTCCAAAAATCAGTTTTTTGAACTTTTTACCCTAAAATTTTAAAAACACTAGATTTTTGTTGTAGCCATTTTGTAGAGCTTAAAAAAACAAACAATTTAGTATTCTCAATCATTAACCTAGGTTTAGTGGTTGTAGAGAAAAGTCAAAAAATGTGTCCATAAAGTTTCTCATGTTAATCTTATGGGAATACGGTTTTTAGATTTTCCTCAGATAATTTCACTAAAAACTCCACATTTATTTCTACCAATTATTTTAGCTCTACGAAACAATCATTTTGGCGTTTTAATTGTTGTTTTGCGTCCAACCGTTGCAGTGATATTCAAAGTGCTAAACACAGTACGTTGTCCAATGTTATCCTTATGGAAAATAAATAGAATGTTATATTTTGATTATTTATGTATGTATATTGATGAAACTTCGTATGTAGCTTCAACTAGTTGTGTTATATTGATAATAGCACAAACAAAGTTTTTTGTTGATTTTTCCTGGTAGCAGCAAACCTGCATACTCGACCCCCATGTTATTCATATGGAGAATAAGTAAAGTTTTATATCTCCCTTAGTTATGAACCTAAATTAATAAAACTTGATATGTAGCTTCACCTGGTTGAGTTATATTGATAATTGCAAAAAAAACACATATCTTATCTTCCTTGTTGCAGCAAACCTGCGTACTCATTTATAATGTTATTCTTATAGAGAATAAATAAAATGCTATATATATCACTTATTAATGAATGTATTTTTGTGAAACTTGGTAAGTGGCTCTAGGTAGTAGTGATACCCATATATTTGCATTGGAAATTCGCTGAGTACGCAGGTTTACTGCGACGGGGGTATTTACTCACTTCTCCCATAAGTCAAATGTTAAATTTAAGATCCCGTACCTTTTTAATGGATTATCCGAAATCGATGATTTATGAATAATTTTAAACATAAATACCCCCGTCGCAGCAAACCTGCATACTCAGCGAATTTCCAATGGAGATATAAATGTCTTAATACTACATAAAGCCACTTACTAAAAAATATATTCACAAATAAGCGATATATACAATTTTAATTATTCTCCATAAGAATAACATTGGGGCTGAGTACGCAGGTTTGCTGCAACAACGAACACAAAAAATGGGTTTTTATGCTAATGTCAATATAACTCAACTAGGTGAAGTCGTATACCAGTTTTTATTCATTTATGTTCATAATTAAGGGAGACAGAGCATTTAATTATTATCCATAAGAATAACATGGGGGCTGAGTACGCAGGTTTGCTGCTACGGGAGGATTATGCAAAAACAATTTTTTGGAGCAAATATCAATAGACCTCATTGAGATGAAGCTGTATACCAAGTTTCGTCAGTATACGTTCATAAATAAGCGAGATAAAAAAATTGTCTTTTCCTCCATAAGAATAACATTAGACAACGTACTGTGTTTAGCACTTTCAATATCTCGGTAACCAATTGACGTAGAGGAATTATCGAAATACCAAATTGTGTGTTTTTTTAAGCTGAATCGAATGGTCAAAACTAAAATTTGACTTTTTCAAAAATTATATGTAAAAAATTCAAAAAACCCATTTTTGGGGTACAAAACCCCCCCAAAATGCCCCTTCGAATAGGTCGATCCGTCTAGTTTTCGAACTTAAAGTCATAAATGCTGCTTTACATATTTATACCAAATTTCGTCAAAATCGGATAATTTTTACGAGAGTTATCGTGCTCACGGACACATATATATATATATATATATATATATATATATATATATACAGTATCGAACGAATGGTGTTTTTGGGGTCTGGGGACCTCAAAACGAAAAATTATCATGGTCCCGGGCCTAGGTCTTACCATGCCGACTACGGTAATAGCTTCTTCCCTATAGGGGAAATTCGCTAAAAACCGTCACGAGACAAAATGTTTCATGACAGGAGCCCCACTCTTAAAGTGTATAATTGGTTTTAATGCCAATTCAAACGTATGTGATTTGACTTTACAATAATTTTTGTATAGAGATGTGAAGATTGAATAATGATAAGAAGATTTTAACTATAGGATTTTAAATAACTGTGTGATATTTACAAGTTCAAACATGCTTTTTTACCATTTCTAGACTAAAACATAATGTTTTAACTTATACAAATCGCTATTACTCATTTAAATCCTATAGTTAAAATCGTTATATTATTATTTTTAGGACAAAATTACACAACTCTTTTGACACAAACAGATTTGTCCGAAATATTACAGTTTTTAAGATATTTAGCTTTGGAAAACAAAAATGGCCGTCATATTTAAATGGTACAAAGTAGAAACTTGATATTCCATATCAAATTGGTTCTTATTAGATGTAACACATGTACCAAGCTTGAAGTTGATATCCTCAGATATTCCTAAGATATAATGTACACAAACAGACAGAAAGACGGAAAACGAAGCATTTATATACCTTTTTTTCTTTAATTTTACTTGTAAAATGAGCTCCCGAAGTTTCTGCATATCTTTGTGAGTCACCCTGTATATAGAGGTCTTATCTGGGGCAAACAACTGCACCTTACCGTCATTTTGACCCTCTGTCAACTCTGCTCCCATGGTAACAACCAATCAAATCCTCTCGTCACATTTTTTGTCAGTCTTGATTGGTCGTTTGCTAGATGTTTTGTTTACAAAAATGTCTTCCAGTGAGTCTTTATTTTTTTTAAAGACGAGACCTCTTTATATATTTACCTCATTGGTTTAAACAGTCTGGGTTCAGGTCATGTACGGTTCGGTTACGCTGAGATTAAACTGAATTTAAGTTCAGTTACACCGGAGGTTCCAAAGAATGTTATACGTAGTAATAACAGCAGTAATTGGTTCTTTGACGTTTCTATGTTGAAAATAAATTTATCCCACAAGAAGTGAGTTACAAAGGGAGTTACAAACGTTTGTTTGCAACAAAATCATTGTTTACACCAACTGAAACAGAACTCTCATTAACAGCTGAGACGCATTGCTAACTCTAGCGTAATCGTGTCTGTAGGGTAGGTTAGGCTTTGTATACATACGTGATGTTTCCTCTCTGCCCGCAGCCAGCCTCGGAGTGATCACCAACCCCCTGGGCGCCATCCTCTCCGGCCTGCTGATGGAGTGGTTGGGCCGCAAGAGGGCGGTGCAGCTCGTCTCCATCCCCTTCCTGCTGGGGTGGCTCATCATCGCCTGCTGCAACAACCTCTTCATCCTCTGCATCGGCCGGGCCATCACCGGCGTTGCCATAGGTGGGTTGAGGTTGAAACTTGTTGAGGGGGTTCCAGTTAAGCGACATTTCACGTTTATACTCCTTCTCCCTTAAGCCTAATGTTAACTTTCGAAGCCCGTCCTTCATCGACGAATTATTTAAAATTGTTGAAATCTGGTTTATTTTAAAGAGCACAAACATACAGTTCGGAGCAAGGTGCTTGGCGTCTGGGAAAGGCGAGAAACTACTCACATGTCTCGTAAATAAAAGCAGACAATAATTAAAATAACCAAAACAAATGTTTTGAAATTAAACGAGTTCGCAAGCACGCTGACGTGAGGGAAATGAATTTCCACATACAAAACTTTTAAAACCCAAAACCAGTGTAAAAACATACATTTTTTCCAATTTTATTTAAATCTGAAAAACATTGATTTTTTTGCTGTTCTGTTGCTCCTGGTTTCATTTACCTGCAGTGCTAGGAATATAATTTTGCGCATTATAAGGTTAGAAGAAGGTCTAGTCAGGCTTGGAAGTAGGCACGAGGTTGCTGGGGATGATACAAATACACAAACAAATGAATAACATGCTTTCCTAATGTAAAAACCCCATAAGACAACGTACTGTCTTTAGCCGATATATATTTTCTTTAATAACTCGGTAAATATTTATGCTAGAATAACGATAGAGGACTTAAAACTTTCGCTTCACTGAGTCCCATCTTACCTTAAGCATTAATTTTACGTGCGGGGCTTTTCTGACCCTTTTTTTGTCCAAAAACTCGAAATTTGAAAGAATAATCCCCAAAAAAAGGGGTTAGAGTTTTCCAATTAATTGTTTTTCCCAGCGAACTTGTCCAACTGATTATAGAAAGGAACATACCTACCAAATTTGAAGTAAATCGGAAAAAAATGCGATCGCTAAAATCACACATTTTAACGATTTTAACTGGTGGCTTGACGGGGCGATAGCCCCTAGCCTTGCTCGAAGTAGGAACACATGTCAGATCGTAAACAAAGTAGACACTTAATCATATGTTTTATTGTAAACAAAGCAGATGTTTCCCAAAACAAATTCCCATGATTTTTTTAAGGGGGATGTTTTCGTTATTTCTCGTTTGCTGCTAACATTTTGGAAATACTGATATTTTTCCCGAGTCCCTGGGATCTATACCTTTAATTTGAGCCGTCTCACATCATCCTGCGATTTGCCAAACTCCCACAATTTTGACTTAACAATTTCGCTTACAGAATTATATATAAAGATGATGAATGTAATATTTAAGTGACATTGCTTTAAGTTCAGTCATGGCAAAAATTAAGCTTGGTTATTTCACCACGACCAGCGGGGAGCAAGACGTATATTGTCGCACGGTTAAATCAAACTGGTTAGCAGGGGGAGCAATCCGTATGTCGCTCGCAACGATCATGGTAAAAAATACTCCTATATAAACTGTGTTTCTCTTGTCAATTTTGTTATTCCATTTCAAATCAATCTGATTGTAAAGTAAAACAAATAATGCCACAAATAATATTTTGTTGTTTATATTGTGGATATTAACATAAGATAGGAAATCATTTATGCAGAAAGAGTTATAATAATAGTAGTTTTTAGTTAGAATATTTATCCCATACTATTAGATAATAAACAACATTTTGAAGTACACCTTTCATATACTGACTATCTTTTTTTGGTTTGGTAAATTGGGTAGTTTCATGTTATCAATATTTTTATAATATTAATTAAAAAATTTACTGAGGTTAACAAATGTGTTAAATCACAAAAGCTTATTAAAAACGGCATTAAAAATGGCACATTTAAAAATCATGAATGTTATTAAAATAATTAAATAAAAAATATCGGATTTATAAATTGCGTTGGATTCATATTGCGTCTTAGAAATTGGCAGTTACTCAACTCACAATCATTGCGACCGATACAAAAAGTTGGTTTTCGCAACTAAGGGTTATCGCTAAGTTTATTATTTGATCATTTATTATCTCAAGTACAAGGTTTTGTTGTAGAAGTCAATAACTGACACGTTACTAACTTCATGCCCTCGTGAAATCGATTGTCTTTTTACTGAATTATTGAATTTTTGTCTGATTACTGAATGGCGTATAGTTACAGTATTATATTTTTTTACGTTTTACAAAATTATAAATATGACTCTCCTAGGAATACAAAAATAACTAGAAGTAAAAGTTGGAAAAAATTATGTTTCTTTATGTATCCACTTTACCAAGTGAAACTATGTTAAATGAAAAGAGTTAAATGTCAACAAAATATCACTACTGAGATTAATTACAGCCTTACCTTGATTAATTAATTAATCAGGTCAAGTTATGGAAAGTATCGGTGTGTAAATCAAGTACGAAATCAATATTCTTCTGCAGAGGTATACGTATACCTCTGGTCAGTAATGTGAGTTTATTAGTAAATTTCCTATAGAAAAGTAAACTATTTGTATGACCCACACGGTGAAACTTAAGCCCAGGACCACCATAAAAGTTCCTAACTGACCCCCTGAATACCTTTTGGGGGTCGTTGAAAATGATATATTCATGTGTCTGTTTGCACTCTAGCAGTCGCATTTTCGGTCCGATAACTTCAAATTTGATAGGGACATTCATTTCTATTATCTACTGGACAAGTTCGTTGGGCAATCAATCAGAATAATCTAACCAACTTTTGGGGGATTTTAGTATTACAAATTTTTAGATTTGGGCTCAACAAGGGTCAGAACAGCCCCGGATGCAAAATTAATGCATGTACAAATATGGAGATTAGATCAGGGAGATAAAGTTCTAAGCCCTCTCTCATCCTACCTGCTTCCATACTTACCATGTTAACACTGGCGTTTCTACTTGCTTCCCATAAGGCCAATGTAACCTTTCGATGTAACTTTCAAAGTCCATCCCTCAATAGATTATCCGATACCCGTTGATTTATGGCTAATCTTAAAGAGCAAATATAACAAGCGATTTCAGTGAGTCAAATGTCGATATCGCAGGCAATGGTGTCCAATAAAATTCCAAAATATTCAATATTTACGATTTGTTATGAATAAACTATATAAGATATAAAATATCTTACGCTACTCACTTAAATGGCTAGGTAATATATATTTGCTTTTAAAATGAAACTGAAATAAATGATTTCAGATAATCCGTTAATATTAGCCTTACGGGAGAAGCAGGGAGAAACGCGAATTTGTGCGTGGTTGGATCTCCCTCTCAATTGATTTGTGCCTACAGTAACAGTGGTGTAACCTGTGTGTGTGGCTGTGCAGGCATGGGCGCCGCGTGCTACGTGTACGTCGCCGAGATCAGCCTGCCAGAGCACCGCGGGTTCCTGTCCGCCTTCGGCCCCATCTTCGTGTCGCTGGGCGTGCTGCTGGTCTACAGCTTCGGCTACGTGCTAAGCTGGCAGGCAGCGTCGGCAGCGTGCGCCGTGGTCGCGGGTCTCAGCGCCTTCATCATGTCGCTGATCCCGGAGTCGCCGTCCTGGCTGCTGGCGAACCGGCAGGAGAAGAAGGCTCGCCAGGCGATCGTGTGGTTCCGCGGCGACAACGACCAGGCGGCGCAGGAGCTGGCCGACCTCTCGGAGTCGCTGCGGGAGAAGACCGCGGAGAACGAGAGCCGCGGCAACCAGTGGGGACAGTTCCTGTCGCCGTCCGTATGGAAGCCTTTCTTGATACTCATCACCTTCTTCGCGTTCCAAGAGGGCAGCGGCCTCTACATCATGCTGTATTACGCCGTCAACTTCTTCCAGGAGAGCGGCAGCACGATGAACCAGTACGTCTTGTGCATCATCGTGGCGTCGGTACGGCTGGTGATGAGTATCGTGGGAACTGTGGCCATCAAGAAGTTCAACCGCCGGACCATGGCGTGCGTGTCGGGTGCCGGGATGGCGCTGTCCATGGGCGTGGCCGGCAGCTACGAGTACCTGTACGGCGAGATGGAGGTCGCGGCGAGACCCCTGCCCTGGCTCCCTCAGGCCTGCATTGTCGCCAACGTGTGCGCCTCCATGCTGGGGATGCTGCAGCTGCCCTGGGTCATGATAGGCGAGTTGTTCCCCACCGCGGTCCGAGGCATCATGGGAGGAGTCGTGTCTTCCCTGGCTTACTTCTTCATCTTCGTCATCGTCAAGGTCTACCCGCAGTGCCTGAGAGTGATGGGGGTTCACGGGATGATGTTCACGTTCGCGGGGATCTCGCTCTCCGCCATATTCTACGTCGTCATTTTCCTTCCCGAGACCCAAGGCAAGACTTTGCTGGAGATAGAAGCGAGGTTTAGAGGCGAGAAGAAGAGTTGGAAGGCGACGGAAGCTAGCGAGTCATGAGACTGTCCGCGGGCGGGGAGACGACGCTCCGACTCACCTCCGGGGAAGACGTTCGGGGACCGGCAAGAGAAGTTCCTACTCAGACGATAAATGAAAAGTGAACCGAGTAAACTATGTATCTGATAACAACTCCACCGAAGTGCACGATTGTGCCTAACTTTATATTTGAATCCAAGCCGCGGTTCCTTAACACATTCACTTCAGTTGGCATTCCACCACCGGCAAACACCTTCTCTTGCCGAGCTCCGAGACGCATCATCAGTATTTATTTTATAGTATTGATCGAACAGCAGTAGTCATACTGCAGTAGGCTAGGAACTAGTGTGTCTGTTCCGATTCTGAATACTCTCCTTCTACTGATATTGTAGGACAGACGTTAGACGTTAGTAGAGTCCTCTTGTGATATTCTACCGTGCTCTATGTTCGAGTAGGTTTTAGTTGTACGATGCCCGATGTGATACAGTATTTATTACAGATTAAGAACTCTACAAGAGAGTTAGACTGGTTTGTTATTGATTTATATTGTTTTTAATAAACTATCTTTATATATGACGTGTTTTATTGAATCCAGTCCACAGGTAAAAATGTTCAGCGAATCTTTTGAATCCGCCAACTCGATTATCAAGTTACTAATGAATGCAAGGAGCTGACTTGATGGCTAGCTAGTAAAAAAAAGACTGAGGGGAAAGTTACCCCTTCCATTGTTCATGCTCTGTTTATTGACAAACCAACAAAGAAACTATCAATGAACCGTAGTAGTGTTTGACGATCAGCTGTGATAAATTCTTGAAATGAAACCAATCAAATTTGTCCAGTGGTGTAAATAAGGAAGGATTGTAGTGGGGGTGTTTTCCCCTTCTCATCCTCTTTACAAGCTGTGCTCCTCTGTACAGTAGACTCCCTTTTGTTTCAAACTGTTCACGAGTAAAGGTAATCCATAGGAAAAAGGGTACCATGTCTTTAGATACAAAACCTAAGTAGCTCTAACTTCCAATATATTTACACCTTTTTAAGCGCATTAATGCCAACTAGAATAAAATATATTTAAAAAATATTCTACAACGAATAGCCAAACTGTATTCATCAATAACCTAAATAAATTGAGTGCTGTCAATGGTTTGGTGAAACAAGCCGATTAATATGGGACATGATTAATTTTGCAAATATTTTGAATACATGGAGAGAAATATTTTCAAACTTTATTTAAAGTAAATCTCATTTGACAGTAAGTGGGATTACTGAAACGTATAACCAATTTTACTAGATTGGAAGACTTCCATTGTATCTTCTACAACATACAGATACCATGTCGCTGTGCAGAGACTGTGACATGAGAGGGTCGGGCGAGTCATACGGCTACTGCAGGAGTTATTAGACGAGAGGTCAAGGGCGCGGCCCGCGGTGGTAATCAGGGCAAGGTTTGTCACAGGGAAGTCCACTCTCATTCATACTCGACACTCGACAAACGACCTGAATCTCTACACCGGCGGCGACGGTAGATCTCTACATTGAAAATGGTAATATGGCTGCAATTATGGCATGTAGAACTGACCAGACAAGGCCTAACACCATTCGCCTTTCTTGCCCTTTGAATTATGATAGGAAAATGCACTCATTAATACTAGACAAATGTCGTGAATCTCTCCAATCAACACCTTGTGAAGGGTAAGGTGGCCGGGATGATGGTGTGTAGAGTTTTTGAACAGGGATGTTTTATAACAGCGAAGTATATACACTAATTCATCCTCAATCAACAAATTATCTCAAAATCTCCAATCAGAGTAAATTTACACCTTATGAAAGTTGATGGCTGCGATGATGCAGAATTTACCAGAACAAGGTAGGTCATAGGAAGTTGAACCTCCGCCACTGCGGTTATATCTACCCGATTGCTACGCACAGCATAGACCTAGGGGTGCGCTAAATCTTCTGTACAGAAACGACTTGATGGCAAGTGAGGAAAAAAGAAAGAAAATTATCTTCACCAAGTACTTGCTTACTTGTACCACTGCACGGATAGAACTTTTTTCATCATTTCATCACAGCTCGTCAGTAGTGTAGTCTCGGGGGTTTTAGAGAGCTGCAACCATTTTTTCAGACTTTTCGTGTCAATTGACAGAACCTGTAATATTTGTGAAATGTGTCTGTTATCATTACTGTTCAAATTAACACAAACTTTGTCAATTGACACAATTTATCTGTCAAATGGCAAGTATGGTTTAACAGACATATTAAACAAATATTACAGTTTCCGTCAATCGACACAAAAATGACTGAACAAATTATCGCAGCTTTATAAACCCCCCGGAACTACCACTACCACGGCCGTTATTATTACAACACAAAATAATTTACCACAAATGGTTGACTACCACGTTAACAATAGCTGCGCGTTTAGAACGGTTAGTTCGGTCACCAGCTACTTTGGACGCTAGTGGCGCTAGGTCGCTCAGAGGGGGTGCACTTGGGTGTACACCAGCTGCCATCCCTATCGCGACACGACTTATTCCCCACTCCACCCGCTGCCTCCCCTCTCGGCGACCCGACTTATTCCCCACTCCACCCGCTGCCTCCCCTCTCGGCGACCCTTATTATTCCCCACTCCACCCGCTGCCTCCCCTCACGGCGACCCGACTTATTCCCCACTCCACCCGCTGCCTCCCCTCACGGCGACCCGACTTATTCCCCACTCCACCCGCTGTCTCCCCTCACGGCGACCCGACTTATTCCCCAGTCCACCCGCTGCCATCCCTATCGCGACCCGACTTATTCCTCACTCCACCCGCTGCCTCCCCTTACGACGACCCGACTTATTCCCCACTCCACCCGTTGCCATCCCTATCACGACCCGACTTATTCCCCACTCCAGCCGCTGCCTCCCCTCACGGCGACCACGGCGACCCGACTTATTCCCCACTCCACCCGTTGCCATCCCTATCGCGACTCAACTTATTCCCCACTCTACCCACTACCATCCCTATCAGCTACCCGACTTATTCCCCACTCCACCCGCTGCCTCCCCTCACGGCGACCCGACTCAAGTCGCTGCCACGGGAGCGCAACCCTTTTCTTATTCCAGTCAGCCTTCTGCAGTGTTTTATAGTTTTCTGTGTCTTTACATCCACCGATCCATTTATCCATTTATTTGTTGCTCCATGAATTATGTTAAAGAATAAGACAGTAAATAGTTACACAGCTTAAAACCCGATAAATGCAGGCCAATAGAAAAAGGCTAAAATTGCCAAAGGCCGATCAAGGTTTGCAGAGAGGGCACCAGGTCTTAATTTCCATGAGAGCAATGTCCGGCCTTGTACGATTGCGTTTCCTGCCTCGCATGATGTCGTTCAAAAACAAGTTGATCTCATGTGAAGGCACTGGAGGACATTTCAAAAATCTGTAAAACTGGAAAAAAACATATCTTGTGGCATTCTGAATAAACTTTGAAAACCTTGAAACCTTGGATGTATATCAAGACTATTTCATACTGTTAGTAAGGCCTATATAAGGAACATTCTGCCACGCATTTTCATGTCTGCAAAGACATGCGTTGTCAACCTCAAATTAGATTGTAGCAGCCCTGGCAGCCAATGCTCCGTATTTATCGTAAGTAATTGGAAGACTGTGATCAAAACAAAGATATGGCTTGAAACCAATCAAAACAAAACCTCACTGAAATCGCCGCCCATCATTACATCCTAGTCTTAATCAGATTACAATGCTTCAACAATAAAATTCAGATGAGTAAGAGGAGACCATATAAATATGCCACTTTGGACAAACAGTACCACGAAATACTTTTCCAAAATATTTGCCAAACGTGGAATAGTACATCTTTGCGCGATAATTTTCTTTATAATCAGATTTGACTAATTTAAAATACAACAAACCAAACCATGTCAGCAACGTCAGCTCTGCAGTTAAATGACAGTTGAGCGAGTGCTAATGATGCAGCAAATCAGCACATTAGTCTGAAATGGACCATTACCTTGACGATAACGTAGGGCAGCAGGTAGTTCTCATCTCCTCCTCTAGGAGCGCTACGAGCCAGCTCCAATGTCGGTAATGTAGTGTTGTTCATTCCGTGCGTTTTCTATCAGTGTGAAATATATGATTTAAGAAATAAGGAAGTAAGTTTGATGAGGGTTTTTAATTTACAATTGTCTAACACCTAGAAGAATGTTTTTGAAGAAGGCGTGGCATAGGTTTCGCTAGCTAATTCACCTTTGTTCTTATGTATTTTTCTATTTTAAAATAACTTTGTTTTCGACCTAAAAATGCCTATCTACATATAATTAAAATTCTTTTAGCGTGTTTAAACAATTTGTTTGCTAAAACTGGAGGTCCTATGAGCTTGTGCAATTAAATATTATCTTATGTTCGAGTAAAGTTAAAACGTTAGTTAAGTCTTCAAAAAGATACTTCAGCCTAATAATTATAGTTTAAAATTATATTTTAACAGTTTTGAATAGTTTTATGGTTGTAATTGAGTTATATACGAATACTAGCTGCCATCCGTACCCGGTTTCACCTGGGATAAAACCAGTGGTGTGTGCTGCATTCTGTGGTTAACCCGTGGAACCACAGATACCCGACTCATGATAATCTGTTTGAATTTTCATCAGCTCATACCAAAGTGAATGTCTATAAGAATAACATTGGATTGGGACTTTAACTCCCCGTGGGACGGAGCCCTTTGGGAATTTCGTAAAATCCTTTCTTAGCGGTTACCTATGTTATGGAAAGAGTATACATGCCAAATTTAGTGGTTTCAGGTAAAGAGGTTTGGTCTGGGGATGATCGGGTTTTGTTATTTATAAATATAGATATAACATCTAATATATGCTTTAAACAGTGATCAGTGATATATTCACTGGAATTATTAAAATATAAAACATGTTAGATTAAAAAATAATTTAAATATTAGAGAAACATGTTAATTAAATAATGTTGAATTCGAGATTTTTGCCGAACCGTAGTGGTTCAAATGGTGAAGGAGAGTGATTGGTTGATCGGGAGGACAACAGTTCAAATTTCCAAAAATCAACATTAGTTTTTACTTACTTACTTGCTGTCATGACCATTTGTATCCCAGTTGAGACTCAGTGTTACCCAGTGTGAGGGACCCAGTGGTACCCAGTGTGTGAGAGACCCAATGTGTAAGATACTCAGTGGCACCCAGTGTGTGAGACATGCTAACGGGTGGCCATAGCACACCGTGAGCGCCGATCCTGACAGCGCCACAATGAGTGAAGGATCACCAGGATCTCTCCATTGACCATTTCTCAACCCTCGCCTCTCCCTCGCCGTGGCAGCTAAACTCTCCGGGACCGACCGTGGCTTTGTACAACTCCCAGAGGAAAGAGAACGTACAAAACCAACTATTGTTGAATAATCTGTTTGTCGAGTGTGAATTTTTGGAAGGCGAAAAATAGGTTGACGAGTGGTCGGTTATCTTTCAACAAGTGCTGAGAATGGCTGTCTTTCCAGTTGTTGGAAACTAGCCCATAGTACGGAGTTGACTTGATGGCTGGCTAGGAGCATGGGCGTGAGAGAAAAGTTACTCCCATCACGATAATTCTTTTTTTAATACAATTTTATTAACAGGATCCATAAAAAACGAGTTTGCACAGAGCACGCTGACGTGAGGGAAGTGAATTTCCAAATAACAACTTTTAAAACTCAAAATCAGTGTAAAAACATACATTTGTCCAATTTTTATCGAAATCTTAAAACATTGATTTGTTGGCTGTTCTGATACTTCTGGTTTAATTTACTTGCAAAGCTGGGAATACAACTTTGCGCATTATAAGGTTAGGAGAAGGTCCAGACAGGCTTGAAAGTAGGCGTGAGGTTGCTGGGGATGATAAAAGTACTCTAACAAAGGAATAACAGGATTTTATAGTGTAAAACCCCCATAAGACAACGTTCTGTGTTTAGTCGATACACTTTTTCTTTAATAACTCGGTAAATATTTATGCTAGAGTGACGAGAGAGGGCTTAAAACTTTCGCCTCTCTAATTCCCATATTTTTACATGCATTAGTTTTACATTCGGGGCTTTTCTGACCCTTTCTGGGCCCAAAAACTCGGAATTTGAAGGTTAATCCCCAAAAAAGGGGTTTAGAGTTTTCCGATTGTTTTGCCCAACGAACTTGTCCAACTGATTACAGAAAGGAACGTCTCTACCTAATTTGAAGTAAATCGGAGAAAAGATGCGACCGCTAGAATGCAAACACACACACACACACACACACACACACACACACACACACACACACACACACACACACACACACACACACATATATATATATATATATATACATATAATTTTGAACGACCCCCCAAAACGTGTTCAGAGGGTCACGTTAGGAACTTCTATGGTGGTCCCGGGCTTAAGTTTCACCGTGCGAGTCATGCTAATAGTTCACTTTCCAGAGGACATTCACTAAACGTATTTTACACTGTGGAGTTAACAACAACATTAGAACTAAAACATATGCGTAACATGCTGGGGAAATACAAACTTTGCCCCTCTTAACTAGGTTAATAAGTTAACTATAAGTATATGAATTTCATACTAACTGTTTACTTAATAGTCAGATTAGCATAGATTTTCTAGGTCAGTTTGAAAGATAGTAACTTTAGATTACCTAATATTCAATTCGTCTTCGTTTCAACCTATTTTCTTCTACGAGTGGTTCAATACTATTTATTGTTTGAAGATATGATGACAATGATTTGGTATAATAATTTGTTGTTAGGCTACTTGTTTTGTGAAGTCTTCATTGGTTGGAATTTCGAGGTCTGTGTGGAGTTGAGAATTTCTAATACATTATGGTGACACAGATACAGGGTGTCACAAAAAAGTGTGATGGGCTATACAGGACCTAATTCTACATGCAAAAATAAGTCAAAAATGAAGGATAACATTTTTTGGATTTCGGCTTCGTTTAGCCGTAATCCGCCATTTTGTTTTTTTGGGAAAATATTTATTATTTCAAAAACCCAATGAGATATTTTTACGAAACTTGGCAAAAGTGTTTACACTAAAGTAAGTAACATTCGTAAAAAAAAATATTTTTTTACCTTTCCAAATTTCAAAATGGCGGCCATTTGAATTTTTTTATGCCAAATTTCATGAAAACCGGTACCTAAATCAAAATTTTTCAAGACACAAAATGTTTGTATTTATTATAACAAATCCAACAAAACAAAAATGAATAAAATCAGTTCATAAATAAAGAAGCTGTGTTTATTTTAGTAATTTAGACTGAAATTTATGTAATAATAATTTATGTAATGTAATTAAGTCATTTCAGTCTAAATTACTAAAATAAACACAGCTTCTTTATTTATGAACCGATTTTATTCATTTTTGTTTTGTTAGATTTTTTATATTAAATACAAAAAGTTTTGTGTCTTGAAAAATTTTGATTTAGGTACCGGTTTTCATGAAATTCAGCATAAAAAATTCAAATGGCCGCCATTTTAAAATTTGGAAAGGTAACAAAATATTTTTTTTTTAAATGTTACTTTAGTGTAAACACTTTTGCCAAGTTTCGTAAAAATATCTAATTGGGTTTTTGAAATAATAAATATTTTCCCAAAAAAACAAAATGGCGGATTACGGCTAAACTAAGCCGAAATCCAAAAAATGTTATTCTTCATTTTTGACTTATTTTTGCATATAGAATTAGGTCCTGTATAGCCCATCACACTTTTTTGTGACACCCTGTATAAACAGAATAAACAGATATTCGCAGAATTTTGTTATTGGACAAAGCGAGTTTGTTTGTTTAGAATGAAAGGTGACGTCAAAGCTTATTGTTAAACACCATTTTATTTGACAGTTTCTTGGTTGGTCGAGTCAGTAAAAGTTTACTAGCAGTAGAAGGTTTAACTTTCCCCTCAAAACTTTTTTTATTAGCTGGCCCTCAAGTTTCCGAAAATTAGTTTTACATTTTGTATGTATACTAAAGAAAATATTTACAAAAGCAATAGTTCATTTTTTAACTTGTAATGGTATAATTGCATTTAGTATATTGTGACAGATTAACTCCGAGAGAAATACAGGACAGAATGTCGTTTTTACAACAGTTTCTCTAGTGAAAAGTTAAAACCTACTTTCCGCCTCGACAAATTATTTGGATTTTTTATTTTTAGTAGCATTATTATGCCGTAAAACAGCAATAATTTTGTATATTACCGTTTTATTAATGAACGCTAATGTGAGGTATAACAATTTTACTCACTGCGGATTTACTCTTTAAGGATTTTCCTCCTTAAAGGACGTTCGGAAAGGAGTCAGTATTAAAAAAAACATCATTTCCGTTAAAAAAGGAACAAAGGATGATGCACTACGAGAATTCGGGAAGGACATATTTCGTGACTGTACCTTATGAGAACCATCTTGAGATTGGGGGGGTTACAGTATAGATTAAGTCTTAATTTATGGTTAAAGTTACTGATTTATATATAATATATATATACCTGCTCCTGTAAGACCAATGCTAACTTTAAAAGTCCGTTCCTCAGACTATCCAAAATCGATTATATATAATTTATTTTAAAGAAAAACGAGTTCGCACGCAGCATGCTGACGTGAGGGAAGTGAATTTCCACACACAAAAGTTTTAAAACTCAAACCTAGTGTAAAAACATACATTTATGCCAATTTTACTGAAATCTGAAAACATTGTATTTTTGGCTGTTATTCTGATGCTCCTAGTTTAATTTACCTGCAATGTTAGGAATACAATTTTGCGCCTTATAAGGTTCGGAGAAGGTCCAGTCAGGCTTAAAAGTAGGCGCGAGGTTGCTGGGGATGAAACAAATACACCAACAAATGAATAACATGCTTTTCTAATGTAAAAAGAAAGACAACGTACTGTGTTTAGCCGATATACATTTTCTTTAATAACCCGGTAAATTTTTATGCTAGAATGACGAGAGAGGGCTTAAAACTTTCGCTTCACTAATTGCCATCTTAATACATGCAATAATTGTACGTCCAGGGCTTTTCTGACTCTTTTTGGGCCCAAAAACTCGAAATTTGAAAGAATAATCCCCAAAAAAGGGTTTAGATTTTTTCGATTGTTTTTCCCAACGAACTTGTCCAACTGATTATAAAAAGGAAGGTTCCTACCAAATTTGAAGTAAATCGGACAAAAAATACGACCGCTAGACATATAATATATATATATATATATATATATATATATATATATATATATATAATTTTGAACGACACCCCAAAACGTGTTGAGGGGGTCGTTGGTCCAGTGCGGGTCATGCTAATAGTTCACTTTCCATAGGAAATTCACTAAAAAATACCTAACGATAATAGCGAGCAGAATTTTGTTATCACAAATTGTTTACTCATAGAAGAATTGAACAATATTGAATATTTTGGAGTTTATTGAACAATTATTATACCTATGTGATATCACAATTTTGATCACTAAAATCGCTGGCAATTTTTTTTTCTTTCTTTATAATGAGCCATAAATCAACGATATCGGATAATCCTTGGAGGAGGGACGGGCTTTGAAAGTTAACTTGGGCCTTATGGAGGAAGCAGGTAAAAAAAATCAAATTTTGCATGGCTGGAGCCTCCTCTTGGTATTGATTATGGGGAAATCAGGTAAAAATCCGAAATATGTCTTTACTGGAACCTACTCTTGTGCTTAAATCACATAGACGTTTTCATGTGATACCCGAACGCCTTCAATATTGAAAATACAACATCAGGACGGTTTCGTTGTGCGTGTAGTATTGTGCTGTTTGGAGTTTTTAAGGCAACGTAGTTTAACTGTTCTCAAGAAGACTAAAAATTGTGATTTTGTTTAGTTCGGATTGTAAAAATTTGTATGTAACTATCAAACTGCTTATGCCAATAATTATTAACTACATCGAAATTCGACCTTTTGACAGTCAGTAGTCAAAACTGGAACTAAATAACACAATTTTATGAAAAGAGCAAAATATAAAAGTGTCTTTCTCACGAAATTATTTAAGTGAAAGAGCACTGTAAGTCTCTAGGGCTTAAACATCGTGAAGATCTTAGGGGGTTTCAAAGTGAAATCATATTATTAATATACATTTATTAGCATCTTCGAAATAATTAAATGTTATATTACGTGATAAAAGGGTTTCAAATATCTGTTAACGCCAAAACATATACATAATGCAACAAAAGGTACATTGTGAAAATATGAGTTCGTCCACGGAAGTAATGAAATACCCCCGTAGCAGCAAACCTGCGTACTCAGCGAATTTCCAATGCAGAATACCCCAATATCAATATATATATATATATATATATATATATATATATATATATATATATATATAATATTATAAAGAAGAGGTGGTTTCTGTCTGTCTGTCTGTCTGTCTGATGTTCCGGGTGAATGCAAAAACTACTTAACCGACTGGGCTGAAACTTTACACAAAGGTAGATCTTGAACCCATGCAACACATAGGCCTATTCACTTCCTTAAAATCCCCTCGGGCTACGCCCCGTGAACGTTCTAAGTTTCAATGTTTACATTTCATAAGAAAGTAAACATTCAGAAACTGTAATCCGAACAGCTGAGGGCACTTACATTTGATAGCTTAAAGAGCAGAAGCAAGAACAGCTGTTTCAAGCTAACTAAAATGCAAATTGCATTGACTAAGAACGGGTAGAGAAAGCCCTTGTGCGAAGAACGGGTACATCTGCTAGTATATATATTGCTCTACGTCAATTGGTTACTGAGATATTGTAAGTGCTAAACACAGTACGTTGTCTAATGCTATTCTTATGGAGAAAAATACAAATTTTATATCTCGCTTATTTATGACCATAAACTGACGAAACTTGTTATCTTCATATGGTTGTGGTTTGTTGTTGTTTGCACAAAAAACAAAATTTTCCCGTATGGTTCCCGTAGCAGCAAACCTAGGTACTCCGTCCCCATGTTATTCTTTGAGCATAATTAAAATGTTATATATCGCTTATTTATAAATGTATATTAATGAAACTTGGTACGTGTCTTTACTTAGATGAGTTCTATTGATATTTGCATAAAAACCCATTATTCGGTGTTATTTGTTGCAGCAAACCTGCGTACTCATCCCCAATGTTATTCTTATGGAGAATAATTAAAATTGTATTTATCGCTTATTTGTGAATACATTTTTATGAAACTTGGTATGCGACTTTATGTGGTATTAAGACATTGGAAATTCTCTGAGAACGCAGGTTTGCTGCGACGGGGGTATTTTATTACTTCCATAGACGAACTCATATTTTAACTATGCACCTTTACTGGTAATACTTATTTGTTTTGGCGTTAATACATATTTGTAAATCTTTTATTAGGCCTACGTAATAATTAATATTTTTTTAAGAAATGTAAATAAATCATGCAATTTTACTCTGAAAACCCCTACGATGTTCACGGTGTTTATCAAAATGTTTCAGGAGTACCTTTCCTTTATTCAGTAGGGTGTCCAAAAATACATCAGAGCCAACGCCACCTGTGCAAGGCGAAGACAGGTGGGGACTATATTAGACCGGATTATTCCACCGGCCGAACGCCAAAGCCGCGCGGCCTAAGTCTTTTGTGCGCGGACAGGCCTTTTGCGATTTCGACACCAAGATTCAATGGTTGTCTCCCCGCCAAGCCGTCCGGCGTCTTCATTAGTGTCAGGCTTATGTCCGGCCCAGTGGCCTCAAAGCAGCCGCGCCAGCGTGGGAGCCCGGGGCTGGCGACTGCGGTGCGCGGTAGCGGGGGGTGGCTAGGGGTGGTTGTATACTGCTGACTGCTCTGGGAGTGCTACTACTTCAAGGTCCGTAGAGAGTAGCTCCCAGTGCTCCTGAGGTCTGCTTGCTTCCGCAAGAGTAATGTTCGCAATTACGATGTCGTCTGAGGTCGTTAAGCTGGTACATAATCTGATCAACATACTACAGTAGTCTACAAGTGTTGCCATCCTTACAGAGGACAATAATGGTACAGTTTTTATATAGTTCTTTTTTCGCTGTGCAACTTGGTTACGTTCTTTGCGTTTTCAAAATGTTATATTTTTAACTAGCTCATTATACCGATTTCACCCGGGTATAAAATGTAGTTAAAAAAGTAAATTACTAATGCCAGCTGTTTAATTGAATATCATTAAACAAATAGCAGCAAACTGTAACTGTATTGTCTCATTTGATTAACATTGGAATTTTGGATGTCACACGGGGAGTAGCCCTAGAGGATTTAGAGGAAACTGAGAGTCAGGTACAACAGCTGTAACCTAAAGCAATGAATACGGAGTCTTATAAGAAGAACTCGCCTTATGGGCCAGGGTCTGTCAGTATTAGAAACTTGCCGTGCTAGTTTTGCGCTCGGCCACGAGGCAGCGCACGCTGTCTACCCAGCCACTCCTCCCCTCCAACCGTTGCTACAGCCAACCCCGCCCTACTACTAGAGCGAAGGGACCTAGGCCACCACGGCAACACCTCGTGTTTACGGTACCGGTCTGCAGTGCTAGAGGCGCTTCACAGCGGCGGGGCGCAAAACTACGGATTTCCAGTGCGCCAACTTCAAATAAGTGATAGAATTTTTAACACGGGACCTATCCTTATAAGACTGTATTCATTGCCTAAAGGAACCTATACCCTGAAAACGTTATGCCTTTAAACTTCTTGTAGTTAGCCGTACGGCGATCCACACACAGAGAAGAACTCTGCTTTATTTATATAGACTTGAATTAATTATTTATCACTAAAGTTCGGGATTCAATAAAAATATTTATCATAAAATACAATTACAAATATTGGCAAACAAAATAAAAACACTTTAAATATCGATATAACAAGGAAAAAATAAAGACTTTTTGTTCATAAAGTACCCTAGTATTCTGATTTTGATTTTAAAAGGCTAATGTGCATTAAACCAAAAAAGATAATAAAAACATCGGGTTTGTTTAAAACTAAAATGTGAGCAAAGTCGGTACTAAAATTTAAATTATAAGTATGATCAAATATATAGTACGGTACACAAACGATAAATATTGAGTCTCCTGCCAATTGGACTGGTAATCTCAAGGCATTACAGCTGATTTTTTACTTCTACAGGTATTTTACGGTTTATTAGTTAACACAATTTAATTATTGTCAAATGAGCAAAACTTACAGCAGCAATGCTAAAGCTCTCTACGGCCGTGTTTTTATCTGGCTTTGATGTACCAGGAAAATGGTTACGGATAGTGTTTGTCGATTCCCTATGAGTATAATTATGCAAGGAATTTAGTTAATTTCCTGATAATTCCTGGGATTTGACAGAGCTCAAGTATGGGCAAAATAAGCCGGGTCCGGACTCGCTAATGAATTTTTAATGAGTAGGTAAAAACCTACTTTATTCATTTTATAATGTTAACCTTTAACTGTAATGGGAAAAATAGCTATATTCATATTATTAGTGTTTTATAAAAGTTAACTGTAAATATAACATTTACTAAACATTTTGACTATAAAACTTCCAAAACACGTGATTTTGTATGGCTGCAAGATCTCTAGATTGTTAAAATGTTATACATCTATTAATCTTACTCGCAGCAACTTTCGTAACTCTTTTGTCTCTGTGTTCAATTGTTGTACAACAACATTAAGAGTCTTCATCACCGGAAGTTGCCGGACGTCATCTTGGTGTTTTGTTCCATAAGGCTAATGTTAATTTTGTGCCTCCATTACTCCTCACCTGATCGTCACAAACGATTCATTTTGGTGTCAAATTAAAGGTTTCGTCGTCCTCTAGGGAAATACAATAGTCGAATTTGGATTTTCTTACAAATTAATGAGAACATGTACAGTGTTTCAGTTCAAAATTGAACTATTTATTATGAAACTATGATACCCAAATTAAGAAATTCGACATTGTATTTCCCTAGAGGACGACAAAACCTTTAAATTGACACGAAAATTAATTGTATGTGACGATCATGTGAGGAGTAATG
The DNA here is from genome assembly GCA_963675035.1 of Allygus modestus. NCBI lineage: Eukaryota > Metazoa > Arthropoda > Insecta > Hemiptera > Cicadellidae > Allygus > Allygus modestus. Next base: position 482,156,816 of record OY776112.1, on the reverse strand, counting down.
GAGGCACAAAGTTAACATTGGCCTTATGGAACAAAACTCTAAGATGGCGTCCAGCAACTTCCGGTGATGAAGACTCTTAATGTTCTACAACTGTAGTCTATGCAACTCACACGATACTGGATCCAGCTGCCATTGGTCATTGGGCTATTAATTAATGATCCTGGCTAAAGAATCAGTCGGTCTTAGACAGTAACAAGGCTACACAAGGCATCTCACCCATTCTACAATCTTCATTCAATTATATTCGCCTTAAAATACGCCCTAGTTGCGTCGGCGTCTTAGACAATAATTTAATGATATTGTTTCAAATGGGACCTATTATATTGACGTGTGTCTGTTGCAGTTGCCTTAACAGTTGTCCAATGATGACGATAATTGCTCGGAGCTTATATTTTAGTATGGCAATTGTTTCGTGCAACAGGTGACTAGTATAATAGAAGCCTTAGCTAGACACAAAAATAAACCAACCAATCGACGCTTCGCATAATAAGAAACAGGACAGATGATATATCACTGTACCAATCAGCTGAACAAGATGATTACGTTGATTGAAACAGGTGACGTAACAGCTGGCGGCTGATCAGCTGATTGTGGGATGATGAGAGGGGTTCGTTATTGGCACCGTCAGACCTGGCCTCGCTCAAGACCTCGCTATACACGTTATAGTGGAGTATAGTGTGGTCTTGCCTCGTGTGAGCACTTTTTCGCCTACAAAATTTCGAGGTTGTTTGGTCGATATCGAAAAATTTTACCAACCGGTTGTTTTATCGATTGAATGTTGACTACGATAGTAGATAGATGTTTTCGAAGTTGTAAGGAAAATGGTGGTTGTTGGAATACAAAATCTACACAGCGCTAGTAGATTTTATGAAGCTGAAACGTTCGAAGAGTTTATAGGAGTTTAAGAGTTTATAGGTACTTTAAATTATGGATATGGAAAGTTAATATAACTCATAATAACTGAGCCTTTCAAGTCCTTAGCTATAATTAAGCCTATTACTTTGGAAAGGAATGGGTTTTATTTCATACTAGTTTAATTTATGAACAATTTTTCTCTTATCACAAGTAATTTAGAGAGACCGATTAATTATCTTAACCCTACCTCGGGGTCTTTCTATTTATGATTGCAACCAATTTGTAAATTTAAAGGCATCTTATCTGTTTAAGACCTTGTATACATTACTTAATTAACCTAGCATTACAAAGTTGATTTAAATTGGGTATATCTTTTGGCATATTAAGTGGATGTAAGGTATTTCAATTTCAAATTATCCAATGGCCAAACTTATACTTCAACAGGCCCTAGTCGAGTCGGCTTAGAACTTTCCACAGTGGTTTCCATTTCCAAGTTTAACTTCTTGGCAGTTGGCAATCTCAAATCATCCAGTAGAATGAACGAACAATCGGTTGATGAAACGTTGCGGTATCGTCTGTTCGATATCGACCAAACAACCTCTAAATTTTGTAGGCGAAAAAGTGTCCCCCCTTGTCTCGCTCCACAAGGCGGTTAACGGGAGCGAGCGGCCATCGCGCGTCGCCACAATGGCCTAGACTGCATAAACCGCCGATGGGCGTTTTCACACTAAGCGACACGGCACCGGCACGACAACGACACGACGCCGACTTACCGTCACGGAAACGACACGATTGTTAGTCGGTGGAGAACTCACCTCATGTTTTAAGTAGTACATGATTGCTGATTACAACAGGAGGCTGTATTTATTATATCTACGACATAAGATTGTTTATATAGTTCGATGCATGAGAGACGCAGTCGGTATAGACAAGTTTGGATTGACACAATAATAACAGTTCGCTATTTGAATGGATTGTATTATACCTACATTATTTGATAAGCTTAAGTCAGTGTCACATCATTGCAAGCTTCAACGCCAAGTACCTTCCGCTCCCCTCTACCCCCCTTGCCTTGCAATGTGGCCGTTGAGAGTATTCCATCGAGGTAAAACTACTGGAGAGATCGCTAAGTGAGCTAAAAACGGTCCGCGTAGGTCTGTGCGGAACAGAAATGGTGGGCCACTGTGTGCTCAGAGCTGTTTCTGGCGTTGAACGCGCTGTCATTTACACGCTCCTGGACTTCACTGCCATGTTTGAATTGTAATGAAATTTATATATCCTTTGTGTACGTGAACTACGGAATCCGAAAGTATAAATATTTTTTTTATTTTACCGTTTTTTAATATTTTTAATAATTAAAAACTCTTACGTGTTATTAAAGAGGGACATGAAAAAGTTACTCAGCGAGGAAGTTTTTTATTTTTAGGTTAGAAACAAACTTCCAGCGGGAAAGTTGTAGATAATTAGTTTCTCTAGAACTTTTATTTGAAACATTTTTCGGTAAAGTTGTTGGTTTGCCTACAATTCGTTTGGAAAGATGCTGAAACTTTTCGCCGCGCTCTATCCAAGACGTGCCACGCGCCGCGCCGCGCCGTGCCGCGCTGTTAAATTCAACTCAGTGATGCTGTGTTACAACATGGCCTAGTTTTTTGTTAAAATACATAGTTATACGACTTTTGTTTTAGTCGTATTTTGCTAAGTAATCTTACAACATTCTACAGTTTAACTGTAATGTGTAATGTAACAGTTAATCAGTAAATAAAAATTAATTTTGAGAAAAATCATTTCATTTAATCCTATGCCTTCCAAAATACTCTTAAAACTGACTAATGCTACGGATACATTTATACTATACCCCATTATTATTATACTGTACTTGTATCGACTCTTAAATAAATCATAATCAATTGTTATCATACACTGAAGATAATTTTTTGTTATTCAATAGCGAAATGTTGTATTAATGCAACATTATGTAATCGTTCCTAATACTATACGTGGACGGGTGAACGAACCATGTTGGTAATTAATGTTTATTAAGAATACATTTGCTATTAAAAAGTATTTGTCTTGGTATTCATTAATCAACAAAATTTTATGATATAGGCCAATTAACTTTCATACAATCTACAACTTTTGGCGAACGTCGAAGTTTATATGCTAAAATTCAAAGTTTCACTAGTCCAAAGAACGATATTACTGCTCATAAAAAATTCATTCCAGTACCAAAAACTTCAAAACATCATTATTGAACAACACCTAAAGCCTAGTGGATCGTACATAAATTTATATGACTGGAAATATGAAAGAATCAGCCATGAAGTAGATTATTTTACAAAACTCCCAACTTTCTGTTATTTTTACGCAACTAACCCTGGTCGAATATATTTACTTTCGGTATTAAAAATTCGAGAAACTATTCAGGAATACAGATCAGAAGGCCATTCAACCATAAAAAATGTTCCCTGGCTGCAAATGCAATTCAAGTGAGCGCGCGTCGTGTTTTTCCCTATATCCCCCATGCTAAGCGCTGCTGCGGTAGCCCACCATTTGCGGCGCGACCTCGAACGCGGCCGGACCGAAATTTGGTTCGCTTCACCACGGGCACGAGCGGTCCAGTAGTTTTAAGTCTTTGGAGTATTCCTGCCGTCTGTATTAAAATAGTTGTTTATGGGATTTGATTCTTAAATGTAAGTAAACAAATTGGCAACATGGGCGTAAAAGCGAAGCTTGCAATGTTATGACACTGACATAGTGTCAAACCCAAATACATTTCTCATATGAGTTATGAATATTTTTTTCCTAGGAGTAAAGAAACCTTTGGCTATAATACATTTTTCAAATTAATTTTAATATTTTTTCATATGAGCTAAGAGACCTTTGGCTATACTGTATTAAACTTGAGCATTACAAACACAATTAAACGTTACACGATTTGCTGCCTCGGGGACCACAAAAATGGAACCTCGTCTTCAGATTAATACATGGGGTTAAGATATAGCACACTACCATGACATTGTAGTGAGGCTGATGTGTGGCAAGGTCGAAGCCACTGAACACTGGACTCCATGCATATGCAGGGTCGCTCTCGCTCAGGTCGTTCCGTTCATTCACCCTATTACACTGCCGATCAGTTTACAAACAGTCGTGTTTTCATTGAGTACTGATGAGTCACACACGTAGTACTGCATGTTGCATCCATAAAGCGGGGAGGGACAGTGAAGCCCCGTTTCCATTAAACATTTACGGGAACAATGTTTTGAGCTAAGCTGAAAGCTGTTTTGAGAACCACGTACCAATCATGATGTTTTCAAGGTCGAATTGTTAACACAAATAACGTGATTTTAGCGAATTTCCCCTATAGGGAAGAAGCTATTACCGTAGGTCTCATGGTAAGACTTAAGCCCGAGACCATGATAACTTTTCATTTTGAGGTCCCCAGATGCCAAAAACACCATTCGTTCAAATTTTTATATATGTATATATGTATATATATATATATATATATATATATATATATATATATATATATATATATATATATATATATATATATGTGTGTCCGTAAGGACGATAACTCTCGTAAAAAAGGTCCGATCTTAATGAAATTTGGTACAAATATGTAAAGTACCATTTATTTGAACGAGTTCGAAAACCAGATGAATCGCACCATCCGAAGGGGGTTTTTTGGGGGGTTTTGTACCCCAAAAATGTGTTTTTTGGGGTTTTCACAGGTAATTTTAATTTAAATCAAATTTTAATTTATAACATTAGGTTGAGCTTAAAAAAACAAACAATTTGGTATTTTTATCATTGCTCTACGTCAATTGGTTACCGAGATATTGAAAGTGCTAAATACAGTACGTTGTCTAATGTTATTCTTATGGAGAAAAAGAAAAATTGTATATCTCGCTTATTTATGAACATAAACTGACGAAATTTGGTATATGGCTTCATATGGTTGTGGTTTATTGTTTTTTGCACAAAAAATCTATTTTTCGCCTATGGTTCCTGTAGCAGCAAACCTAGGTACTCGGTCCCCATGTTATTCTTATGGAAAATACTTAAAATGTTATATATCGCTTATTTATGAATGTATATGGATGAAACTTGGTATGTGACTTCACATACATGAGATCTATTGGTATTTGCATAAAAACCCATTATTTTGTGTGCCTTGTTGCAGCAAACCTGCGTACTCATCCCCAATGTTATTCTTATGGAGATTAATTAATATTTTAAATATCGCTTGTCTGTGAATACATTTCTTACGAATCCTGTGAAGTGTTTTAATGTGTTATGTTATATGTTCATTAGAAATTCGCTGAGTATGCATGTTTGCTGCGACGGGGGTATTTGTAGATAATGTTACAGTTACAGATAAAAATTTGATATACGACTTAACAACCTCTGGCCTCCACTTAATTAAGCATACTGGAGTTAATTTATACTTTTTATCGTTTGGGGTTCCAGATTCAATACTGGCATTACACTAGGTAATATACAGAGCATAGCGAATTATCTCTTCATGTCTTCGATGTTAGTTGTAAAACCCCCTGAGAAACTCCAGGCAGTGACACTCGCATCGTCCAACGACCGGCCTCGCGACTCGCCGCACTCCCCCGGGCCAGCCAGGGCCTCGCCCCACTTGGATCGCAAGGTCCTGCAGTCACTTCCGTCCAGCTTCTCGATTGTTCTTGAACTCGTAACCATCGTAATCAGATGGCTCGTACTCTGGATGGTTCTGCGGACAAGGGCCGATTACGGACATTAGTCTAGGTTGATTAGTCGACCCCGGGTGGGGAACCAAGGGGGATAGAAAATGATTGGCTCGATAGTTGTATAGCCTACAACGTCAAATACTTGACGTGCTAGAGCAACATTATGACATGAGCACTGAGAAAATTGCGATCGAAAACAAGTGGTAATATAACTGGATTTCTTATTATCGTTTCTGATGTACTGTTTTAAACGATAATAGTTGAGGTTCAGATTATTAAATGGTTTCAGTTTAGAATTGTCGTTCCTCAAATGGTCGTGGATTAAGAGTCTTCATCACCGGAAGTTACTGGACGCTATTTTGGTGTTTTGTTCCATAAGGCCAATGTTAACTTTGTGCCTCCGTTACTCCGCACCTGATCGTCACAAACAATTAATTTTGGTGTAAAATTAAAGGTTTCGTGGTACTCTAGGGAAATACAATAGTCGAATTTGTATTTTTTTACTAATTAATGAGAACATGAACATGTTTCAGTTCAAAATTAAACTAGTTATTATGAAATTATGATACCCAAATTAAGGAATTCGACATTGTATTTCCCTAGAGGACGACTAAACGTTTAATTTGACACCAAATTTAATTGTATGTGATGATTAGGTGAGGAGTAATAGGCACAAAGTTAACATTGGCCTTATGGAACAAAACTCAAATATGGCGTCTGGCAACTTCCGGTGATGAAGACTCTTTTAACTAAGAAGGTGCTCCAGTTACCTGCTTCTCTCTCGGGACCACCATTCAAATCCCATTCCCCGTCATCCGATTATCCAAAATTGATGGTTCATCGCTCATTTTATAAAACAACAAATACCTATATTGATATAAGTGATTAGAATTTTGATACCACAAATAGTTAACCTATAACAAAAATACCAAATACATTGAATATTTTGGAACTTTATTGAAAGAATATGTGTGGTATCAAAAGTATGCTTATTTAAATCGCCAGGTAATTTTTGATGTTTTTCTTTTTTTTATGAGCCTTGTATATGAATCAACGATTTTGAATAATCCGTTTGGGAGACAAAAGATTTTATATTATACACTGGCCTTATGGGAGAAGCAGGTACAACGTTAAATGGTAAATGTTCCTTGACTGATGGAAGTTTTCACGACACATCTCACTCCTAGTCCGTTCATTTTAGCGAATTTCCCCTACAGGGAAGAAGCTATTGCCGTAGGTCTCATGGTAAGGCTTAAGCCCGAGGCCATGATAACTTTTTTTTTGAGGTCCCCAGATGCCAAAAACACTATTCGTTCAAATTTATATATATGTATATGTGTGTGTGTGTCCGTTACCGCGATAACTTTTGAAAGAAGCGCCCGATTTCGATGAAATTTGGCGCAAATGTGGAGAGTAATATTTATGACTTTAAGTTCGAAAACCAGATCGATCGGTCTATGGGAAAGGGGTTTTATGGGGGTTTAAGATTTTCCAAAAATCCGTTTTTTGAACTTTTTACCCTAAAATTTTAAAAACACTAGATTTTGGTTATAGCCATTTTATATAAATTAAAAAAACAAAAAATTTAGTATTTTCAATCATTAAGATAGTGGTTGTGGAGAAAAGTCAAAAAATGTGTCCATAAAATTTATCATGTTAGTCTTATAGGTATACGGTTTTTAGATTTTCCTCAGATGATTTCAATAAAAACTCCAGATTTCTTTCTACCAATCAGTTTAGCTCTACAAAACAATCATTTTGGCGTTTTAATTATTGGTTTACGTACAACCGTTACAGTGATATTCAAAGTGCTAAACACAGTACAGATTATTTATGTATGTATATTGATGAAACTTGGCAGGTGGCTTCAACTATTTGTGGTATATTGATATTAGCACCAAAAAAATAGTTTTTTTTTTTATTTTTCCCGGTAGCAGCAAACCTGCATTCTCGGCCCCCATGTTATTCATATGGATAATAAGTAAAGTTTTATATCTCCCTTAGTTATGAACCTAAATTAATAAAATTTGGTATGTAGCTTCACCTGGTTGAGTCATATTGATAATTGCAAAAAAAAACACATATCTTATCTTCCTTGTTGCATCAAACCTGCATACTCAATTATAATGCTATTCTTATGGGGAATAAATAAAATGCTATATATATCACTTATTAATGAATGTATTTTTGTGAAACTTGGTAAGTGGCTCTAGGTCGTAGTAGTGAAATTCTCTGAGCAGAGCATTGGAAATTCTCTGAGTACGCAGGTTTGCTGCGACGGGGGTATTTATATTGCGTCGGCGTCAAAAAGCGGTCGATTATTTTGTCCTTATGTGAGAACCACAACATTACAAATTGGAGCACATGGTAAACAAAATGAAGCGACAAATATTACCGGTATAACAGAAAGGAAAACTACCACTCTCAAAAATAATAATTCCCAGAAGGTAGACAGAAGGGAGAGCTGGCGAACTATACGAGCGGCTACTGAGAAGGGTACAATACAAAATGTCAACACTGACTGTGATATAGTGTGCCTGGGCAGTGCGTCCATACAGTGCAGTAGCAGTGTAGGTATAGGGCACCGACAGTGATTTACACTGGCCGGGCGTCATTGTTGTATCGAGTTCTGACAATATTTACAACTGTTCGGCGGCTGAACACGATTGGGGATTTCTTAAAAATGTCCTGACGATCGGTAAAATGTATAGTGAGCAAACATAAACGGTAGAACTGCACCAAGGGTCTAACATGTAAATGTTTATCTGTCAAGACTCTTCTTGAAAATCTGTTGGTACTTCCAAGTTTTTAGATTTTTCTATTTCCATGGTCGGTGGTTTATGACGAGGAAATTCCCCGCAGAAAATCTGCGTGAAAAGAAATGAAACCATCTGGGAAAAGAACTAACGAAACAAGCTGTCTCGGATAGTAAGCAAAAAGTAGTTAAGTTATCCTAATATGAGTAAGGTTTGCTTGTATGTTTGCTTGCTTGCGACACTGATCTCAAAAACGGCTCCAACGTTTTCCTTCAAATGTTGGAAATAACTAATTTCTGGGATAAAAATACTATTAGGATGGCAATTTTGTACATTATAGGGTTAGGAAGAGGTATAGTCAGGATAACAAGTTGGTATAGGGGTATTAGGGGTAATAAAACTACATCGAGATATGAAAAACAGCCTTTTCCAGTGCAAAATCCTCATAAGACAACGTACTGTGTTGATACAATTAACATTTTCTTTAATAACTCGGTACATACTTATGCTAGAATTATGAGCGAGGCCTTAAAATGTTTGGAATTTTACTTACAATAATGTAATGTGCAATAATGTTACGTTCGGGGCTTTCCTGACCCTTTTTGGGCCCAAAAACTAAACATTTGAAAAATTAAAATCCCCAAAAAAGGGGGTTAGAGTTGACCGATTGTTTTTCCCAACGAACTTGTCCAACTGTTTACAGAAGGGAAGGTTCCTACCAAATTTCAAGTAAATCGGACAAAAATTGCGACCGCTAGAGTGCGGACACATATATATATAAAGTTTTTAGCGACACCCCAAAACGTGTTCAGGGGGTCACGTTAGGAACTTCTATGGTGGTCCCGGGCTCAAGTTTCACCGTGCGGGTCATGCTAATAGTTCACTTTTCCATATGAAATTGAATAATTAAGGTTAATTTGTTTGAGTTAATAAGTCGTTTGTCCAATTACGATGCAAATTTGCATGGTAATTTAGGTTGACCCTAGGAAGGTTTCTACCATTAATCGAAGTCCCAAACCTTAGGGCTCCGCCCTACTTTTAAATCAACAATGTTAATCTTGTGGAGGACAGTAATAATTTGATTGAAGTTTCCACGGTAACAATATTTTCCCCACCCGAAATAAACGGAACTCACCAGAAATCAATAAATAAGTCGTGGTACCAGCTACTAGTAGGAATTTAAAAGCCTGTATTTAGGCTGTAATGAGTGCTCGTGAATGCTCAACAATATGACCACGCCTACAATACATCGACGCAACCAGCGCAACAGCTCGGTCCTCGTATTGCGTGCAGCTCCTCAAGTCGTGGCAAGGATCGTGGTGGGTGAATTTCCTATAGAAAAGTGAACTATTAGCATGACCCGCACGGTGAAACTTAAGCCCGGGATCACCATAGAAGTTCGTAACGTGACTCCCTGAACATGTTTTTGGGGGTCATTATATATATATATATATATATATATATATATATATATATATATATTTGTGTGTTCGCGTTCGCACTCTAGCGGTCGCAATTTTTGTCCGATTTACTTGAAATTTGGTAGGAACCTTCCCTTAAGTAAACAGTTGGACAAGTTCGTTGGGCAAAACAATCGAACAACTCAACACCCTTTTTGGGATTTTAATTTTTAAAATTTTGAGTTTTTGGGCCCAAAAAGGGTCAGGAAAGCCCCGAATGTAACATTATTTCATATTACATTATTGTATGTAAAATGCCAAAAATTATAAGCCCTTTCTCATCATTCTAGCACAAGTATTTACCAATTTATTAAAGAAAATGTTAGTTGTCTTAACACAGTACTTTGTCTTATGGGGATTTTACACTGGAAAAGGCTGTTTTTCATATCTTGATGTAGTTTTATTACCCCCAATACCCCTATAAAATTTATCCTGACTATACATCCCCCTAACCTTATAATGTACAACATTACCATTCTAATAGTCAATTTAAATATAACCAGGAGCATCAGAACAGCCAAAAAATATATTTTTCAATTTTTAAAAAATGTTACCAGTGTTCTTTTGAACCCTTTATTAGATTTTTTAAAGGTTTTAATGCGGAAATTCACTTCCCTCACGTCATGGGTGCTGCGTGCGATCTCGTTTCTATTCTATCATTTAGTGGCCAACAAGTTTTCTCCACACATTGACTAAAGACCAACCATTTACCAACCACTGACTAAGCAACCATTTAGTACTGTGACAGTCGTATTTTTACTTTCTCCCCTTATACATAGTATATGGAGAAAGTATTGTTTTCGTACAAATTTTCGAATTTGAGTTGTTAGTGGAAATATTCGTTTTGGTGCTCCCTGAACCCAAAAAAGTGGTTTTTACGTGATGTCTGTCTGTGTGTGTGTGTGTGTGTGTGTGTGTGTGTGTGTGTGTGTGTGTGTGTGTCCGTGTGTGTGTGTGTGTGTGTGTGTGTGTGTCTGTGTGGATGTGTACAGAGCTACAGCCTTAACCAATGGGCCGATTTTTATGAAATTTGGCATGTAGGTACTAATCCACGATATCTCCAGGCATTTTTTTCATTTTTTGGAATTTTTGATTTTTAAGGGTAATTATCCCCCCAAAACCGCCAAAAAACATGAAAAATCCAAATTTCTCAAAAACGGCTCTAACGATGTTAATTAAACTTTAGTCGTTTGTAGAACTTCAGTTTTCCAACAAAATGGCACTACCCGTATTCCTGTAAAAATTCGGGTTCAGAAATTACAGGACTTAAAACATCAAAAATTCAGTTTTTTGGATTTTTCATAAAAAGACATAAACATAAAAAAATATTACTATTCACCATTAAAAAGAGCTCAAAAAACTAAATAATTTAGTATTTTGAATTACTATTCTACGATTTCTGGTTTCGGAGAAAATTGAAATTTTCATTTTGCAGTAACGCAGTATGTTGTACCCATGTTATTCTTATGGGGAATACAAAAATTACTATTTCTCTCTTATTTACTGATCAATTTCATTCAAACTTGATATGCTTGTCAAGTTAGTATTGACCAACAGAGGAAATTCGAAATATGTTGACCCTTAATAACCCTGGGGGGGAATAGGGGGCATTTCCCCTCTTAAAACCACGAGTGCAGCAATGGATTCTGTAGTGCCTCCAAAGCAGGGATTTGGGTGGATGTGTTTTAAAACAACTTGTTTACAAGATTTTCTGTACATTCGACCGTGCTTTGTATTCTATATTTAGTAAATAAAAAGTAATTTATTCATTAAAGTTGGGCTAAAGGGAGAAAGTATGTGTCAGTTTCCTGATACCGTTTATTTGGGATTGTATCGTTGAAATAAACCAATACTATAACGACTATTCTCCAGTCACGGTTTCTCCCTGCTTCTCCCATAAGACAAATGTAAACTTTCAAAGCCCGTCCCTCCTCTCCGAGTTATCCGAAACTGTTGATTTCTCATGAAAAATTAGATGCATACATAATAGCTGTTACCCGCAGGCTTCGCCCCGCAAACAATTTATAGAAAATTATGACAGTCGTGTGTTCTGCATTCTGTGGTTAGCCAGCCAGTGGATCTATTACGAATCAAGATCAGCTGTTAGTATTTTCATCACCTCAAACAAAAGCGAATGTCCATAATGTACATGGGAACTTTGTCGGTGTCTCTGGCGGAGCCCTAAGGTCAGATCAGGATGAAAGCTATTTATTTTTCATAATTTATGCCTAAAGAATCAGCCTACAGAATTTCAACTCTCTAGGTAAATGGGAGGTAGGAAAATTCGTGCGATGAGGTAATCAGTGAGTGAGGGCTTTGCCTTTTATAGGTTTAGATATACCTAGAGATTTCAGTAAGTAGAATTTTGACTTCACAAATATAACCGTTCAATCTAATTTCAAATATTTAATATTTGAAATTTTTGTTAGTATTAACTATTTGTTTCATAATTCTGCTCACTGAAGTCACTTAACCCTCTTTATTTAAAATTGATTTAAATTAACAAATTCGAATAATTACTTGAGGATGAGGGGCGGTATTTAAAAGATAACATCAGCCTCATGGTAAAAGCAGTTGGAAACGCAAATTGTATCGGAACTGGAGCCCCCTCGTAAATGCTCTTTTCTACTTCATTATAAATTTAATCGTAAAGGGAAGGAAAAATGTTAAATAACCAATTCACTATTTCCAGCTATCATTTCCGAGAAGGCGAGACTCGCGCTCGGCACCGTTAGAGATAAGATAACTTTGTTTCTTCTTTTCATTCATTTATTCATTCAAAGTGCAGAAAATGTTTGTATGGAATTCCAAGAATTAATTGAGATATCTCTGGAATTTCATACAAATGTTATCCGCATTATGAATGAATAAATTCCTCCCTTTTTCGATCGTGATTATTTTACCTACGTTTATTTACAGTTTGAACAGGCGATTTAAATCGTGGTTTCTGGTTAACTGGTAATATGATAATTTATTTTTTATTATAATTTATTAAAATTAGCCCTTATTTCGTATTAGCTTGACATATTTTTTAAAACCTTTTCTTATTAAAGGAAGGATGAGGGAACTTATAACGTTAAACAAAACTTGACCCTCGATTTCAATTCGAAATTTCCCAAGAATTGATATCTTTCTGGAATTTCATGGGAGTTATGGGGAAAGCAGGTAGAAACGTTAACAAATTCATGACTGGAGTCCCCTGTTAAACATAAAAATCTAAGTTTATAGTGTTAAATTGGCTCGGATTTTACATTTCTTCTGTGGTCTTTTCAGCTTCGAATTATTTACATCTTTACACTGTATTTATTTGAACCCCAAAGACACTCCCGATTGGCCAAAGACTGGCGTGAAAGTGAGTTGTGAATACAATGGAGAAGCAAAGGGCAGGATCAGCAGAGGGCAGGAGCAGCAGAAGGCAGGAGCAGCAGAGGGCATGAGCAGCAGAGGGCATGAGCAGCAGAGGGCAGGAGCAGCAGAGGGCATGAGCAGCAGAGGGCATGAGCAGCAGAGGGCATGAGCAGCAGAGGGCATGAGCAGCAGAGGGCAGGAGCAGCAGAAGGCAGGAGAAGCAGAGGGCAGGAGCAGCAGAGGGCATGAGCAGCAGAGGGCAGGAGCAGCAGAGGGCATGAGCAGCAGAGGGCATGAGCAGCAGAGGGCAGGAGCAGCAGAGGGCATGAGCAGCAGAGGGCATGAGCAGCAGAGGGCAGGAGCAGCAGAAGGCAGGAGCAGCAGAGGGCATGAGCAGCAGAGGGCATGAGCAGCAGAGGGCAGGAGCAGCAGAAGGCAGGAGCAGCAGAGGGCATGAGCAGCAGAGGGCATGAGCAGCAGAGGGCAGGAGCAGCAGATGGCAGGAGCAGCAGAGGGCATGAGCAGCAGAGGGCAGGAGCAGCAGAGGGCATGAGCAGCAGAGGGCATGAGCAGCAGAGGGCAGGAGCAGCAGAAGGCAGGAGCAGCAGAGGGCAAGAGCAGCAGAGGGCATGAGCAGCAGAGGGCATGAGCAGCAGAGGGCAGGAGCAGCAGAAGGCAGGAGCAGCAGAAGGCAGGAGCAGCAGAGGGCATGAGCAGCAGAGGGCATGAGCAGCAGAGGGCAGGAGCAACAGATGGCATGAGCAGCTGAGGGCATGAGCAGCTGAGGGCATGAGCAGCAGAGGGCATGAGCAGCAGAGGGCAGGAGCAGCAGAAGGCAGGAGCAGCAGAGGGCAGGAGCAGCAGAGGGCATGAGCAGCAGAGGGCATGAACAGCAGAGTGCATGAACAGCTGAGGGCAGGAGCAACAGATGGCATGAGCAGCTGAGGGCAGGAGCAGCAGAGGGCATGAGCAGCTGAGGGCAGGAGCAGCAGAGGGCATGAGCAGCAGAGGGCATGAGCAGCTGAGGGCAGGAGCAGCAGAGGGCATGAGCAGCAGAGGGCATGAGCAGCTGAGGGCAGGAGCAGCAGAGGGCAGGAGCAGAGGGTAGGAGCAGTAGAGGGCAGGAGCAGCAGAGGGCATGAGCAGCTGAGGGCAGGACTAGCAGAGGTCAGGAGCAGCAGAGGGCAGGAGCAGCAGAGGGCATGAGCAGCTGAGGGCAGGAGCAGCAGAGGGCATGAGCAGCAGAGGGCATGAGCAGCTGAGGGCAGGAGCAGCAGAGGGCATGAGCAGCAGAGGGCATGAGCAGCTGAGGGCAGGAGCAGCAGAGGGCAGGAGCAGAGGGTAGGAGCAGTAGAGGGCAGGAGCAGAGGGCAGGAGCAGCAGAGGGCATGAGCAGCTGAGGGCAGGACTAGCAGAGGTCAGGAGCAGCAGAGGGCAGGAGCAGCAGAGGGCATGAGCAGCTGAGGGCAGGAGCAGAGGGTAGGAGCAGTAGAGGGCATGAGCAGCTGAGGGCAGGAGCAGCAGAGGGCAGGAGCAGCAGAGGGCATGAGCAGCTGAGGGCAGCAGCAGAGGGTAGGAGCAGTAGAGGGCATGAGCAGCAGAGGGCAGGAGCAGGTAGCCGATCGGCCGTCAGGGATTGAGAGATCTCGGCCAAGACGGATGGTTCGTCGCCGTCGTATATTACAGGGTCGCCGCGGGACGTTTATGGCCCAGGGACGACCGACTCCTATAAAACCCTTACAAGGTCGTCCCAGCTGGCCCCCGGCCCTTTACAATCCTTGCTCTACTAGTACCCGTCTAGACTCTAGAACCAGAACACAACTCTGAGGTTTATAATTTCCAAACTTTAACACGACGTTAATGTTTGAGTTTGTTATTTAGAAACCGGGTTTCTTATAAGGACGTTCCTACCTCGTCATTTTTCGCCCCAACGCCAGAAAAAATTGTGGTCAAAAACTCAAAAGCTGTTATTTATATCTTATATTATACAATTGTCCTTATACTGAATTCCGAGCTTGTAGTTGTAAACTCGTACTTAGTCCCAGTTTTGCCCGGGAGTACACCAGTTGCTTGCATTCTGTGGGTAAGAGGGGGCAGTCACGACACCTTTGGCAGTTCTACCTAATTCCCGAAAAGGTCAATGTTAACTTTCAAAGAATGGAAAGCAGGTAGAAGCAGAGGACTTGAGCCCCTCTTAGCCTTCTGAAATATTCCATACTAGCTGTTCCCGCAGGCTTCGCCTCGCAAATGATTTATAAAAACTATTACAGTTGTGTGTGCTACATTCTGTGGTTATCCCGTGGAACTACTACGAATCAGCTGTTTGTATTTTCATCAGCTCAAACAAAATTGAATGTCCATAAGGAATACATGGGAACTTTGCCGGGGTCTCTGGCGGAGCCCTAAGGTCAGATCAGGATGAAAACCATTTAGTTTTCCTATTTTATGCCTAAAGAATCAGTGTACAAAATTTCAGCTCTCTACCTAGATGGGAAGGTGGAGAATTAGTGAGAATTATTGTATGGAGTGAGTGAGTCAGTCAGTCAGTGAGTGAGTCAGCCAGGACTTTGCCTTTTATAGGTATAGATAATAAACATCTGTTTCAGTTATCAAATAATAAAAATAAAAAATGTACGTAAGAAGGTAGAACGGAGCTCAATAGAAAGTGGTGACGTACGTTACAAATAAAGGATGTATCCAAAATATAGGATGTCGGGTCTCTATAGGTGTAGTAGAGGTTTGGCCTGGGGTTGATCGTTTTTTAATGCGATTGTATCGCTAGTTCTTTCAATCAAGAATAAAATAGGACAATAACTCCCGGTGGTTTGTAATAGCCAGCTCTCGCTACCAACGGCCGACCAAGGGCCAAGGGCCAAGGGGCTGTGCTGTGAGCGATGGGTCGACCCGCCCCCGCCTCGCCTGCGCAATGTGCACCACACTCCCGCCGACCGACACCGCCTGTCTTGTTGGGGTGGAATGTTACGAGGAGCAGAGGAGGCCTATCAAAATATATAGGCTATAACCAGTTTTGATCTTGTCATAAGTGGGTTTCCTTGGTTGAATAAAATACTAAGTTCTCGTTAGGCTTGACCGAGAAAAGGAAACTAAGAAGGGTTTTCGTTGGGTGTGCGGTGTAGTCAAAAAAATCATTGGTGATCAAACCTGTTTCCCACAAAAAGCCAATGTTACTCTCCTCAACGGATTATCCGATATCGTTGAGTTATGGCTAATTTTGAAGAACAAAAAAATACCTAGCGACTTCAGTGAGAAAAATGTCAATGTCACAATTGTTCAAAAAAGTCCAAACATTCAAGGTTTACGATTATTTATGGGTGATTTATTTGTGTTATCGAAATTCTATAAGCAATGAAGTCGCTTGATACTTTTTCTAGCACTTCGTACTTTTACTTTCTCCCTCTATACATAGTATAATGGAGAAAGTATTGTTTTCGTCAACATTTTTTAATTTGAGTTGTTAGTGGAAATATTCGTTTTGGTGCTCCCTGAACCCAAAAAAGTGTTTTTTACGTGATGTCTGTGTGTGTGTGTGTGTGTGTGTGTGTGTGTGTGTGTGTGTGTGTGTGTGTGTGTGTGTGTGTGTGTGTGTGTGTGTGTGTGTGTGTGTCTGTGTGGATGTGTACAGAGCTAGAGCCCTAACCAATGGGCCGATTTTTATGAAATTCGGTATGTAGGTACTAATCCACGATATCTCCAGGCGTTTTTTATTCATTTTTTGGAATTTTTGATTTTTAAGGGTAATTATCCCCCAAAAACCGCCAAAAAACATGAAAAATCTAAATTTTTCAAAAACGGCTCTAACGATTTTGATTAAACTTTAGACGTTTGTAGAACTTTAGTTTTCCAACAAAATGACACTACCCGCATTCCTGTAAAAATTCTGGTTCAGAAATTACAGGACTGAAAACATCAAAAATTCAGTTTTTTGGATTTTTCATAAAAAGACATAAATATAAAAAATATTACTATTCACCATTAAAAATAGCTAAAAAAACTAAATAATTTAATATTTTGAATTACTATTCTACGATTGCTGGTTTCGGAGAAAATTGAAATTTTCATTTTGCGGTAAACACAGTAACGTTGTCCAATGTTATTCTTATGGTGAATACAAACATTACTATTTCTCTCTTATTTACTGATAAATTTCATTCAAACTTCATATGTTTGTCAATTTAGCATTGACCAACAGAGGACATTCGAAATATGTTGCCCCTTAATAACCCTGGGGGGGAATAGGGGGCATTTCCCCTCTTAAAACCACGAGTGTAGCATTGGATTCTGTAGTGCCTCCAAAGCAGGGATTTGGTTAGATGTTTTTTTTAAACTACTTGTTTACAAGATTTTCTGTACATTCCACCGTGCTTTGTATTCTATATTTAGTAAATAAAAAGTAATTTATTCATTAAAGTTAGGCTAAAAGGGAGAAAGTATGTGTCAGTTTCCTGATACCGTTTATTTATATTAACTTCGTATCAACGATTTCAGTTAATCCGTCAAGGAGGGGGTGAGCTTTAAAAGTTAACTTTGGCTATGTGGGAGAAGCAGGTAGAAGCCGGTGACAGGAGAAGCCTTTTAAGAAAAGGGTCTTATGGGTTTAGAGCTCCAACGGGGTTGTCGCTCTGTTTAATGTAGGTGGAGCTCTAATTTCTGAATGTAAACTCAAACTTTTGTTAGATATTCCACATTAGTTAGTACCGTATAATAAAATCTCTTCCTAACCAAGCTTCCTTATCTTTTATAGTTAACATTTGAATGACATGATAAATGGAAATTCTGAGACTTATTAGCCTGAACCGACATCTGACGGTTGGAGTGTTCATAAGGGATTCATAATCGTATATATTAACACGCTAGGAGTTTTTTCTTCACAGTCATAACTCGAAAACAGCTGAGAATTTTAACGTTTGAGGTGTCAAAGGTATTTTTACGTAGATTTGCCAATACGACTGAGAATTTTAAGAAAGGGCATCACTTAAATATAGTAAAGGGCTGAATTTTCGGAGCAGTGGCGCTATCTGACGGCGCACGGCGGAAGTATAAACTACGTGTTGATTGAAAGTACGTTATCCGCATTATTCTCAGATGTTATCATCCGTTTTAATATCAGATGTTTCGTTATGTATGTTTACAACTGAAGTAACCTTTCGTTGAGTACTTTTTCTTCACAGATAACTTGATAACGGCTGGACGGATTTTAACGTTTGAGGTGTCAAAGGTATTTTTACGTAGATTTGCCAATAAGACTCAGAATTTTAAGAAAGTGCATCACTTAAATATAGAAAAGGGCTGAATTTTTGGAACAGTGGCGCTGCACGACGGCGGAAGTCTAAACTAAGTGTTGATTGAAAGTACGTTATCCGCATTATTCTCAGATGTTATCATCCGTTGTAATATCAGATGTTTCGTTGTTTGTTTACAACTGAAGTAACCTTTCGTTGAGTACAACTACAAACACCTCGTATTCGAGCAACAGGTCAACTAGTTGATGTCCTATTCTATGAGTAAGGTTTGCTTTTATGTTTGCTTGCTTGCTTGCTTGCGACACTGATCTCAAAAACGGCTCCAACGATTTCCTTCAAATGTTCGAAATAACTAATTTCTGCGATAAAAATAAGTTCTAGACAGGCCTCATCCCCAGGAAAAATCAAATAATGTAAAAAAACTAAAATGAAAAGTTAAAAAAATTAACATTGGGCTTATGGAGTTTCAAAACAGAATTTTAACAGCTGTTCATAATCAACCCGGAAACTGTCAAAGTAATACTCATGTTGTTTATGATTATTAATTAACATGTGGTTCCCTGATAGCAGGGATTAAAATATTTGAGTGAAGATTACATATATAGAGCAGTAAAATAAATCAAAGGGACATTGAGCTATAAATAACAACGGAGTGACCTTAAAAATGTAGGAAAGAGGCAAATGAGTTATACAAATCAGTAAGGGGAAGTGGTGAAATATTACTCCAAGTCATCTAAACAAACTGATTGACCTTCTCCCGAGCAAAGCTCGGCACCCAGGTACTAATTGTGTAAAACAATAACACTTTCTGTCTGATTCCCCAGCTGTTACTGTTGATGGATAAAATCAGATGGAAGAATTAATAAATGCACGAGCCAATTCCAAGTTGAATACTTATTTAGTTGACTTTCTGGGGACTTTTTGAGGCATTGCAATGTTAAATAAAAGTTCGTTAAATATATTTTAATTAGTTATTATAATGAAGAAAACCAAACTGCATAGACTTCGCTCTTGACTACACCTTTGCCAGAGTCGCCTCATCAGCATAAGAGGTTGGATTTCCAGCCTACACAACCTGGTAACCTGGTATCTGGTAATCGTCAACTCAGCCATCCGGATGCTGAGCGTCTGCAGTTCCCGCCAAGACACTGCCGCACTTCCGGTCGCCGTCCAAGATGGCGGCCGCGGCGCCGCTCCGTCGACACGTCACACCCCTGATGAATTATCCCATCTGGGCTCTGACAGCGCCATTATCACGTGTTCAGGTGATCAGCCTCCGTGGTCTTTGGAAGGTTCTCCACGCCGCCTGATCACGTGACGCGCATTTAGAGGCCTTTGGTTCCCGCTCGCCGCCGCGCGCCGAGCCGCTGTCAAGAACTCCTTTCAGCACGACGTCCTCTGTCATTTTCTCTCAGGGATTTTGTTTTTGTTAGGCTCACCATTACAATGTTGACGTTGACAGGCCTGCCATGCCGCGTATAACATAGGACCTTGGCTGAAGGTATCGATGTGTTGGCAATTGCCTCTTGTTTCCACAAGTCCTTAGAAACATGTCACTAGAAGTTAGTTGTGTACCAATTTTGATAGTAACCAGGATGCACAAAACCGAACAAAAATTTAGCATTTTAATAAATCTTACCATTACCACTTAATATGTAGCGGCAGTGCTTGAGCCGCAAGGTCCCGTGTCAAATCCCCGCCGATCGCCAACACCAGTGGCAATCAGCTGTGTTATAAGGCCGCGGCCTAGTGGTTCGGAATCCACCTTGGTCCACCTGATAACAGCCATTATGGTTATAATAGGCATACATTCCAGTTTCTGCTCCCAATCAATAGCCATAAACTATTACTTCAGCCTTCTACCTCAGTACGTAATGTTATTTGTACATACAGGAACTTGGTGGATAGCCCGTATTACTAAAAGTTTAGGTTCTACCCTAAATCCAAATCCCTTTAATAATCCTAAATCCCAAATCCCAAAATGTAAATCCAAGGCTACCTTTATATTTATCTGAAAAATACCAATTTTCTTATTTATGTAATACAAATCAATCGTGTTATTACAGTAGTAGTGCGGAGCTTTTTCATACTGCGATTTGGCGTATTAAAGCACAGATTATAAAATATAAATAACGATTTAACTTTGAACCAAGAGGAGTCATTACTGTCTAGTGGTAAAATACCCCCGTAGCAGCAAACCTGCGTACTAAGCGAATTTCCAATAGATATATAAATGTATTAATACTACCAAGTTTCATAAAAATATATTCACAAATAAGCGATATATACAATTTTAATTATTCTCCAATAAGAATAACATTGGGGCTGAGTACGCAGGTTTGCTGTAACAAGGAACACAAGAAATGGGTTTTCATGCTAATATCAATATAACTAAACTAGGTGAAGTCATATACCAGATTTTATTTGTTTATGTTCATAATTAAGGGAGACATAGCATTTAATTATTATCTATAAGAATAACATGGGGCTGAGTACGTAGGTTTGCTGCTACGGGTGCCTTTGGCAAAAATTATTTTTTTTGAGCAAATATCAATAGACCACAACCATATGAAGCCATATACCAAGTTTTGTCAGTATACGTTCATAAATAAGCGAGATATAATTTTTTTTTTCCTCCATAAGAATAACATTAGACAACGTACCGTGTTTAGCACTTTCAATATCTCGGTAACCAATTGACGTAGAGAAGTGATGAAAATACCAAATTGTGAGTTTTTTAATCTGAATCCATTGATAAAAACTAAAATTTGATTTTTTCAAAAATTACATGTAAAAAATTCAAAAAAAAACCTTTTTTGGGGTACAAACCCCCCCCAAAATATCCCTTCGGATGGAGCGATCTGGCTGGGTTTCGAACTTAAAGTCATAAATGTTGCTTTACACGTTTATACCAAATTTCATCAAAATCGGATCATTTTTACGAGAGTTATCGTGCTCACGGACACACACACACACACACATATATATATATATATATATATATATATATATATATACAGTTTCGAACGAATGGTGTTTTTGGGGTCTGGGGACCTCAAAACGAAAAGTTATCATGGTCCCGGGCCTAGGTCTTACCATGCCGACTACGGTAATAGCTTCTTCCCTATAGGGGAAATTCGCTAAAATATACAAAGTCAACTTACGTTCCGAAAATCAGTGTAGCATAAACATTGAATATACAGGGTATTTCACGTACGGTGTCTCAAACAGATTACAGAAGAACTACTTATAACCAAATTATTCCCATCTCTCAACTAAACCAACCCCGAGCAATAACGTTTTAAATTTCTCTAACACCGTATGTTCCAAAAACTCATGGCTACTTGTGCGATTATCTGAATTTTCAAACATAAACATTTATGTCATGTTGTACATAATTATTTTAAATCCCTATAATATACAAACACATTTTGGCGAAAAAGAACTGGCTAATTTTGATCTGTTTAAAAACGACGACCATTTTTGTAAAAACCTAAACTGAAATTAAAATATGCCTTGCAAACCAACAGGCACATTTTTTGGATTAAAGTTGTTTACGCGTAATAACTCACTTTACTCTGATTTGCTACATGACAGTATTAAAAAAAAAAACATTTGTTGAAAATGTGTATATCACGAGGCTATAAGGTTGGTGAAAATTATAAAGTTGCTAGGATTTACAAAACCTTTCAAATGGTGTGCTTCTTGGCCCAGATTACTATTTAACTTCTACGAATTTTGGGATAGTATAATTTTATAAACGAGTTCGCACGCAGCACGCTAACGTGAGGGAAGTGAATTTCCATATACAAAACTTATGCCAATTATATTTAAATCTGAAAACATCGATTTTTTGGCTGTACTGATGTTCTTGGTTTAATTTACCTGCAATGTTAGGAATACAATTTTGCGCATTATAAGGTTAGGAGAAGGTTCAGTCAGGCTTAAAAGTAGGTGCGAGGTTGCTGGGGATGAAAAAAATACACCAACAAATTAATAACATGCTTTTCTAATGTAAAAACCCCATAAGACAACGTACTGTGTTTAGCCGATATACGTTTTCTTTAATGACTCGGTAAACATTTATGCTAGAATGACAAGAGAGGGCTTGAAACTTTCGCTTCACTAATTCCAATCTTTTACATGCATTAATTGTACGTCCGGGGATTTTCTGACCATTTTTGTGCCCAGAAACTCGAAATTTGACAGAAAAATCTCCAAATATGGGGTTTAGAGTTTTCCGATTGTTTGTTCCAACAAACTTGTCCAACTGATTACAGAAAGGAACGTCCCTACCAAATTTTAAGTAAATCGGACAAAAAATGCGACCGCTATAGTGCATATATATATACTAGCAGTTACCCTGCGCGCGTTGCTGCGCCCAAAACTTTGATTTTTTTAATTACAGCTGTTAATTTTGTAAACACTAAATTTCTAAAACCTGACACTGCACCCTTGTATGCCCTCTGGATCGGAGCCCTTTGGACAGATTTGCACCAAACTTCACACAAACCATCCTTGAATAATGCTTAATAATTCCTGAAAGTTTCATTACAATCTGTCGAGCGGTTTCCGAGTCCATAGGCTACATACATATATAATACATACTTCCTTTTTTATAGATATAGATATATATATATATAATATAATATAATTTTGAACGACCCCCCAAAACGTGTTCAGGGGGTCACGTTAGGAACGTCTATGGTGGTCCCGGGCTTAAGTTTCACCGTGCTAATAGTTCATCACTTTCTATAGGAAATTCACTAAAAAGTATGTATTTATTTTAAAAACATACTGTTATGTGTCAAACCAGACTACAGTTGAGTTTATTACGTTAGAAATTTGAATTTGATAAGTATATGTCTAGTGTTTTACAAAATACGATTGTTACGGAAATGGCTGCCATTTTGACACGGATGGTTATAAGTCAGATCTTTTCCGCCAAAACGATCGTATATTATATATATTCATGGCTTTAAATGTATGCACACTGTGATGTGTTTACTTTTGTTAATTCAGAGAATCGCATTAGTGGCCCTCATTTTTTCAGACCTCTCTAAATTTAAACGAGTTCGCACGCAGCACGCTGACGTGATGGAAGTGAATTTCCACATAAAAACTTTTAAAACTCAAAATCAGTGTAAAAACATACATTTGTCCAATTTTTATTGAAATCTGAAAACATTGATTTTTTGGCTGTTCTGATACTCCTGGTTTCATTTACTTGCAAAGCTGGGAATACAATTTTGCGCATTATAAGGTTAGGAGAAGGTCCAGACAGGCTTGAAAGTAGGTGTGAGGTTTCTGGGGGTAATAAAAGTACTCTAACAGGTTTTTCTAGTGTAAAACCCCCATAAGACAACGTACTGTGTTTAGCTGATACACATTTTCTTTAATAACTCGGTAAATATTTATGCTAGAATGACGAGAGAGGGCTTAAAACTTTCGCCTCTCTAATTCCCATCTTTTTAAATGCATTAATTTTACATCTGGGGCTTTTCTGACCCTTTTTGGGCCCAAAAACTCGAAATTTGAAAGATTAATCCCCAAAAAAAAGGGTTTAGAGTTTTCCGATTGTTTTGCCCAACGAACTTGTCAACAGATTATAGAAAGGAACGTCCCTACCAGATTTGAAGTAAATCGGACAAAAAATGCGACCGCTAGAGTGCATACACACATATATATATATAATTTTGAACGACCCCCCAAAACGTGTTCAGGGGGTCACGTTAGGAACTTCTATGGTGGTCCCGGGCTTAAGTTTCACCGTGCGGGTAATGCTAATAGTTCACTTTCCAAAGGAAATTCACTAACAAGTTTAAAATATGTTTATGTTACTACTCGGGATTTTTATAGTGGGAAATAATTGTGTTTCATCCTTTAAGGTCGAGTAGTTGGTCTGTTATCTCGTCTGTTACACCTTACCTGAGACACCCTGTATATTCAATGGTGTAAGTAGTCTTTCCCCTGGTCCCACTGCATTTTCTATTTCTGTACACCAGGCACAACCTATCTCTTCAAATCACTGATCTCTTCTTCAGTTGATCAAATTTCACCAGCCTATGGAACAAACAAAACATGATTAATTCAAAAGTATTTTATATTAAGGATATTAAGGAACTGTACTTCTCCAAATGTATCCATATTTTAATGTTTTAAAATCTACAATTTTCAATTAAAGTCAATGTATTTGTTATAAGAAAATTACTCTAATGTTAAAAATTTAAAATTACTCGGATGAAATTAAAAATGTATAATTGGCCCAGTTGATGTTATTTTATAAAATAACGGTCATTAAGTCATAAAATTACCAGTCATAAGAGGAAGCAGCGTCTCATTTATACAATTACCGAACATTGGTAATTAAAGTACATTAAATCTCATAGCGTATTTGTCTCCAATTACTAATCTTCGATGTCAAAATTATTTCATCTGATTTTAAGTTAAAACTAAAACATTTTCTGTTTCCATGGTTTTCTATTTTTCCGTGTACAAATATTTTATCCAGTTTGCTTGTGCGTTCGTTAATTTTAACTACATAAAATGGCTAAAAATCTTGTATCTTTATTGTAATGCGCATGAACATATTTCCATTATATACTTTTAATTTTCTGGTTTTGCAGTTTATATCTGATGATGAAAATATGTATACACAAAATATAAAATTAAGTAAGAAATTCTCCAAGATACACTTTTACCTCTTTCTAAATATACATTCCTTTTGAATTAGTTTTTTATAAACTCGCTGTTGATTACGTGGATATTCGTACATCGTGCATACTAAATATTAAATAAACGGCATCAGGAACTAACACATACTTTCTCTCTTTTGGCCCATTGTTAACGAATAAATTACTTTTTATTTACTAAATATAGAATACAAAGCACGGTCGAATGTATAGAAAATCTTGTTTTCAAAAATATCCACCCAAATCCATGTTTAGGAGGCACTACAGAATCCATCGCTGCACACGTGGTTTTAAGAGGGGAAATGCCCCTATTCCCCCCTTCAGGGTTATTAAGGGGCAACATATTTTGAATGTCCTCTGTTGGTCAGTGCTAACGTGACAAGCATATAAAGTTTGAACGAAATTGATCAATAAATAAGAGAGAAATAGTAATTTTTGTATTTCCCATAAGAATAACATTGGACAACGTACTGCGTTTACCGCAAAATGAAAATTTAAATTTTCCCCGCAACCAGTAATCGTAAAATAGCAATTAATAATACCAAATAATTTAGTATTTTGAGGTCTTTTTAATGGTGAATAGCAATATTTTTTTATATTTATGTTGTTTTTTTAATCCAAAAAACTGAATTTTTGATATTTTAAGTCTTGTAATTTTTGAACCCTAATTTTTACAGAAATGCGGGTGGTGTCATTATGTTTGAAAACTAAATTTCTACAAACGACTAAAGTTTAATCAAAATCGTTAGAGCAGTTTTTGAGAAATCTCGATTTTTTTGTTTTTTGCGGCTTTGGGGGGATAATTACCCTTAAAAATCAAAAATTCCAAAAAATGAAAAACCTGGAGATATTGAGGATTAGTACCTATATACCAAACTTAATAAAAATCTGACCATTGGTTAGGACTGTACACATCCATACAGACAGATAGACAGACAGACAGACACACAGGCATCACATAAAAATCACTTTTTTTGGTTCAGGGAGCACCAAAACAAATATTTCCACTAACAACTCAAATTCGAAAATGTTGACGAAAACAATACTTTCTCCATATACTATTTATAAGGGGGAGAAAGTAAAATGGTGCTCCTGTCACCGGCTTCTGCTTTTTCCATAAGATCAATGTTAACTTTCAAAGCTTGTCCCTCCTCGACGGATTATCCTACTAGCATTGACTATAGATACTGAAGGATCTAGTCAATGCTAGTAGCAGCTAAAACAACAAACGAGCCACTGGAGGAGGAGACTTTGACACCCGAAGGAAGCCGAACTTGTCCGATGACGAACGAACTATCCGAAACAGATGCTTCATAATGAGAAAATAATGAAATGTTGTATTTTCAAATGTAAACAGAGGAAACCTACTTATATTCTAAAAAAATACGCTACATTTACGAAAAAAGTATAGTAAAATAACCTAACCTAACTCCGTAGAGTGCTGAATGGCGGCTCTTTTCTTTGTAACATATTACAAAAATGGGTTTGTGTAAAATTAACAAAAATTGGTACCTCAAAAAGTAAACACGAAAAGGAAGAATTGAACCTGGGACCTCTTGATCCCAGTACCATATCCATTAGACTACCATAGCGTATCGAATTATAAATAAACAAATTTAAATAACTTAAATGTAAATTAAATCGAATTGTAAATAAAAGTTGTTACAATTCATCAAGCAGTAGACGGTGCTGTGATTTTAAAATTTGCCACGGGTAGCGCTCGGTGTGATTTCAAAGTTACACCTGACAGCGCTCACGTAGGAAATGTCTCCTCTTCCAGTGGCTCGTGTGTCTTCTTAGCTGCTAGTGATTATCCGTGGGTTGTTTATGACCTTTAAAAAGAGCAAAATATCAGTGATTTCAATCAGCAACATTTTGATATCACGAATAAAATTCCGAAATATTCAATTCTTTTTATGAGTGAACTACTAGTGATATCGCAATTCCGCTCTCTTGAAATCACTAGTTTTTTTTGTTCTTTTAAATTAACCATAAATTGACGTTAAAGGAAAATCCGTTAAGGAGGGACAATCGGGTTGCCCGTTGAGGAGTGCGGGCTTTGAAAGTTAAAATTGGCCTTGGGGGCCATACATATGTTACGTAACTCACTTAAGGGGGGAGAGTTATGGCGTAGCGTTATGTGGGGAGGGGGGGGTTGGATCAAATTTACGTAACTCACACATATTAACCCTAATAGCTAGCGCACTCCCGTATCTATTACTGTTATAAATCTTTCAAAATTTAAAAATAATCAAATTGATATCTAAATCAAAGGTACAGTTATATAAAAATACTTCCGTCATACTATTTTAATAACAGTTCAAATAAAAATAAATATATAACGTGTTTTGAGTAATTTCTGCATTGCTTTGCTTTACACCTATGTTTTGCGATGTTTTAGAGTGTAAAATCATGACTTGATATGTTACTGCGTAATGCCACCACAAATTTATTTTTTTAAGTTGTTTTGTACTGTAATACATTTTTAGTTATAAATTAAATTTGTTACGTTTTAGCTGGGATAGTTTATTTGGTTGTTCATATTCTTAGTCACAGTCCTGTTTGATTTTATACATTTGTCATTGAAATAAGGCATTATAAAATGTTGTTAAAAGGAAGTCATTTAAAGTTTAATGATTCATTGAAATCTATATACGAAACTGCTAATAAAACGTGTTTAAAAGGTTTAAGCTGTTTTAAGGCCTACTACGATTGAGTTATGTAGCACATTGGTGGTAGGGGGAGGGGTTGGTCAAGCGTTATGGTGCGTTACATGGGTGAGGGGGGTCTGAAATTACGAAAAATGCGTTACGTAATATGTGTAGGTCCCTTAAGGGAAGCCGGTAGAAATGCCAAAAGTTTCGTGAGTGGAGGCCCTATTTATCTTTCTGAATGATCATCCTTATGGATGCCCAACCTACACAGTGTCGTCCCGTGGCCCAGAGCGCCTGATGAAGCTGTCCAGACCGTCTCCCATCTCCCCGCTGATACAGTTATTTATACCCGTGGATGTCTGGATCTGGATCTGGTTCGTGTCGATATTTCCGTGCGACGACAATCGCCCGTTCCCAACAGTAACGCCCGCTGTGATACAAGGAGGCGACGATTGCCACAACACGCGGCGGAACAGTTTACCCGGGATTGACTTTGAGAAATGGAAGCGACGGGGTGTTGCATATCTCAAGATTTTAAGTTTGTTTTTAGTCTGTTCTGGACCCTGTTAGATCCCGCAGTTGTTTATACGGCTGTGAAAGATCATTTGCATTTCAAAATTCCTTGTGAACATCAGTCTTACTTATAAATACGAGTATTGTATGCTTTATTTTGTTGATTCTATACAAGTCGAAAAATGTCTATCAGTAAAAGTATCAACGGGAATGGCTTCACTGATTTGTGAACTTGCCAGTGCTGTATAATATGTTGATGTATATGGTCAACAAGCTTAAGTAGGGGGCAGCTTACTCTATGTATATAGGACTACTGTGTCTTGGTTTCTTGTGCATCACATACAAGCGCGATCTTACATAGCCATTGGTCACGGGTGTTATTTGGCTGGGGAAGTCACTCTACAGGTAAAGAGACAATTACAGACTCCAGGCAAAGTTCGCTCATTCGTTTTTAGCTAGAGACAAATAAAACTTGGAGTAATACTTTAAACTCTTAACAGCTTTCGTTGGTGCGGTGAATCAACATCAGTTGAATTAAGACCAGGCGGAATTTTTAAATCTTTACAGTTATTTTTCATAATTTCTCTTTTATTTCGGTATATCTTGATCATTACGGTATCTCTTTAAAATACCTCATTTTCCGCTATCATTTGTTTCTCAAACATTTTGCCATTTATTTTAGAAAGACGGAACAAAAATAAGCTTTATGTTCTTTCTTCTAGACGAGTATCAGTTATAATCGTATCAGCAAAACGAGAATCTCACAGGAAACTTAGCTAACTTGGATAATACCCAATTATAATAATGTTTCCACGTCAACAAAAAAAATCAACTCACTTTGAGTACGAATCACAAACAATAAAGTACTTAAAACTATTGAAATCAAAAAGATCTTGATAGACTCGTTCACAGGTTCTTTTAGACTTAGGCTGTTGTGTGAAGCGAGTCTGCTGGTTAGTACACTTGTTAGAGTTGATGGGCATACAGCGGATGAAGCGACCATCCTGTACATATCATTGTCTAGTGAAGACGCATAATATGATCTGAAAAATCTCGACCTTCTTATACATGCAGGTATGACTGAAGTAAATAATTTCCAGAACTTTGTTTCTAAGGTTTACAGGACTGTGTACTGGCGACAAAATAAGCACCGTTAACCGATATGTACATTGAGAAGTTTGTTCTGTACAAATACTTTTACTTCCTTATCTAAAGATTTGGGAAACCCGTTACGTACATATTTAATAACTTTGCACAAGGCTTATCTTTGTTTTGTTACTGACTTTTGTAAGAAACCTAAAGAATAACAAGTACAACTACGTGAACAAGTACGTGGACAAGTACGTGAAAAAACTAGTGCCGTATCTTTAAATTTAATATCAATTTTCTTCGGTATAGGTTGTTGGTACTTGTTTTAATGTATAGGTACAATCAAACTCGGATCTTTCATATACATCATTCAAAGAGGACTCACTACATACTAGTGGGGGACAGAAAGCGTTTGAATAGTTGTTATATCCGTTTCATCTGATGGACCCATGAAGAAGATACAGCTCACAATTTATCAATATACACAGTTTCTCAAATAAATCAAATGTATTAAGTCGCCCACTCAAAAGAGCAAATGCCAATCAACGATCAAACCGATCAGAACTTAAGAGTCGACATTTAACGCCTGATCCATGTGTCAGCAATAATCCAGTTGGACGCGTACTAAAGAGCCGCTAAATCAAGTCTTCTCTTCCTCCATAAAACGTAAGCGCAGGAATGTAGTCCCAGGAACAGCTGTTTACAACGCGGCGATGCTAATGTCTCACTCACTGCGCGCGGCGCATGCGCAGTTGCGCCGGTGTCCGGTAGAATGCGCATGCGTTCTGTATCGCGTATCATCTGATAGTGGATGCCCACAAGGAGGGGCGATAGGGGCAAAACAACGCGTTTTATATCAAAGGACTAATAAAGTTGGCTGCCTTGCTCGTCTCGTAAAAGATGCGGGCTTGGGCCTGTTTGAAATGTGATCATACATGGTCCATATATTGTAAAAGTAAGGATAGTCTCCTGCCAGTGACACATAACGGTGAGGATTTAGCTTTCTAAATGGAAAACCGTCAATGGTGTAAATAAATACACAAAAAGAAAAAAGCGGAATATGAAGCAAGATCAGATCAGCCTTGGAAGTGCGTTGCATTTGTTAGGCTCAGCCTTCTCTACATAGGATACTAAAACCCTTCCCTAATACGAGCAATGTCTATTGGTTTGTTGGATAGTATGTTTGTTTTATTTTCATAATTTATCTTTGAATCCAGCGGATGAATTTTTCATAAACTTTGGGACTAGAGTTTAGGACCTAAATATCTATTGGTGTAAAACTCAACCTTAGAAAAACGCAAATTTTGTCAAAAAAGTCCTTTGACAGTGAGTCAGCTTTACACTGGGCTTGGAGTTTCAAATATTCGTAGCTGTGAAGCCAGCGAATTGACAGTAACATTTCAGACACGGTAAAGATCAACTTGAAAACAGAGGCTAGAACCATTGAATGAAGATTGTATACATTATATACGTATTTGCATTGACTGATAGTTCTGGGGTCTTGCCGTGCCAACACAACACAACCCTTTCATCTCACTTTGAGCCAAGTAATGGACCACATCGGAATGTAACAGCGCTCAGATATGCCCAAGATCGCCGAAAAGTAATATTACACAGTTCTCTGTCAAGACAAAGCTGTCATCCCAAAAGAACGGTCGATTAGTTTTTATTTGTATCTAGGCTACGTGGTTTCCAGCAAATATTAAGTGCAGTATGCCGTTAATAATTAAATTATACGATGAAATAAAATCCACACTACAGAATTCAAAAACTGCAGTCGGCCCGAATATTTTCCTGGTTTGTATATTCTGCGCAAATTTTGCCTAACAAGGTACTCGTGTAGTTGTTTTACACGGTATTTTTTAATTAATATATCTCATAAGAAATAAGATTTACTTATAAGAAATGTAGTTATTGGTATTAGCTGTAAATGTTTAAGAACACCAAAGTGTACAATATGGACATCATTAACTTAGGCCTACTAGCATCGGTAAACTTATATACATACTAGCTGTTACCCGGCAGACGTCATGCCATTGCCTTTACCAACTAAAACCAATATCACCAAGATCACCTTTCAAGTAAAAATGTCAGTTTATATGGGAACCTTTTTGGGCCACTTGGGAGGAACCC
This sequence comes from Allygus modestus, assembly GCA_963675035.1. Classification (NCBI taxonomy): domain Eukaryota; kingdom Metazoa; phylum Arthropoda; class Insecta; order Hemiptera; family Cicadellidae; genus Allygus; species Allygus modestus. The sequence continues at coordinate 482,125,334 of OY776112.1, read as the reverse complement.
AATTGAGTTAGGACGAAATGGATGGCTTAAAAACCTTCTCCGTGAAATTTTACATAATATATATATATATATATATATATATACCAAGTTTCATGGCAAACAGTGTCCGCGTCCATAAACTTCAAATATACATATACAAACAAACAAACCAACATTCTTTTTTATAAATATAGGTTCATCTTACGTGCTATATTGGTCCTTTAAATCCCTACTCGATGCCGACAATTGCAATGAAAGACTATTTATTTTAAGTGTAATTACTTAGAAATTCAAAATACACTAGTGAAAATTAAAGTTAACTTGAAGTGACCTGAACATAGGGGTCAACAAAATTTAAAACTATTCAAGACAAAAATTGCTAGTCAACAACACATCGTCATTGTTCACATTTCAGTTTGTTCTTACTCTACTGTATTCACTTTCATTGTTGTCTAGTTGGTCGGAATTCCGTTTTTTGAGTTGGATATCTGATTATGCTGTTATTAAAATCCCGTGATTTTGGGATACTATGGTAAAAAAAATTCTACATTTTATGTTTATTGTGTTTAGTGATGAGATTTAAACAAATGTTAAGTATGCATTAGTACATTTTTAAAGTTACGTAATATAGTTTATATTATGAGTCAGAAGAATATGCAGATTACGCAGTATTATATCCAGAGTAAAGTTAATTTTAAACTAACTAATACAAAAGTCATGCTATATTCCAAATTGCATACGATTCCAAATTGTATGGTGAGATTATACGATTTATTTTTTGTGTTATTGTTTAATGGAATTTAAAGAACCAATAGACAATTTGTCAACCTAAAATATCGAATTAAACTATATAAACTACCTTGAATTAAATTTATCAACTGGTCAGTAATAAAAAAAATATTTGTAGTCTATAAAACAAAATAGTATACAACTGCATGGCAAAAAGTCACTGTTGATTTAAGAAAAGTTTAAGCCAGGTACGTACTTTATATGTTAAACGAGTTTGCACGCAGCACGCTGACGTGAGGGAAGTGAATTTCCACATAAAAAACTATAAAAACTCAAAATCAGTTAAAAACATACAATTATTCCAATTTGTATTCAAATCTGAAAATATTGATTTTTCGGCTGTTTTGATAATCCTGGTTCTATTTACCTGCAATGCTGGGAATACAATTTTGTGCATTACAAGGTTAGGAGAAGGTCCAGTCAGGCTTTAAAGTAGGCGTGAGGTTGCTGGAGATGTTAAAAGTACACCAACAAATGAATAACAGGCTTTTCTAATGTAAAACCCCCATAAGACAACGTACTGCGTTTGGTCAATACACATTTTCTTCAATAACTTGGTAAATATTTATGCTAGAATGACGAGAGAGGGCTTAAAACTTTCGCCTAACTAATTCCCATCTTTTTCCACGCAATAATTTTGCGTCCGGGGCTTTTATGACCCTTTTTGGGCCCAAAAACTCAAAATTTGAAAGATTAATCCCCAAAAAAATGGGTTTAGAGTTTTCCGATTGTTTTGCCCAACGAACTTGTCCAACAGATTATAGAAAGGAACGTCCCTACCAAATTTGAAGTAAATCGGACATAAAATGCGACCGCTAGAGTGCATACACATATATATATATATATATATATATATATATATATATGTCTATATATATATATAAAATTTTGAACAACCCCCCAAAACGTGTTCAGGGGGTCACGTTAGGAACTTCTATGGTGGTCCCGGGCTTAAGTTTCACCGTGCGGGTCATGCTAATAGTTCACTTTCCAAAGGAAATTCACTATTAAAACAAAATCAAACAATTGTATTGCCATTAGAATATATATACATACATAGCATACTATATACGTAGTCTGTCTGCCGGGCTGGGGGACGAACCGTCCTGGGGCCACCCGACCCCTGAGAGGTTGGAGGCTCTGTGCGATGGCGGTCCCTGTCTAGTGGGCTTAGGGGGACGTCGGGTTAGAGGGCAAATCGTCCTGGGGTGTTGTCACCCACATAGCCCGGGAGCTAGGTAAGGCTCTCTCTCCCTTTCTGGAGCGAGGCAGACTGACCCCATCCTACCACCTTTCCCATCCCTCTTTTCCCTATTTCCGGTGGCTGTACAATATCCCAAGGGAGACGTGCCGGCTATGCCGGGGCCCCCTAATCCCCCCAAAAACAAACAACAAACATATACATAGCATAATAAACAAGTCAGCACAATTTGTTACCCTATAATAAAAAAAGGTTCATTACAGTTAAACCATCTTTACAGGATATCCAAGCTATTACTGAATTATGAGGGGGCTCCGGTCTTGTAACAGTAGTTTTACTACCTACTTCTCGAATAAGGCCAATGTTAATTTTCATATCCTTAATGCAAAATGTCAATGCAAACGCCATAAAAATAACAATATCAATGGGAGCTCAAAAACTAGGTATTGAATATTTTAGAATATTATTTAACGATTATTATTTGTACTACAGTATTAACAATTTTTGAAAATCCGTCAAGGAGGGGCGGTATTTTAAAGGTAACATTGGTATCATGCGAGAATGAGGTAGGCTACTGGAGACGCTCTTAAATTAATTTACAGGATTTAACAAATTTGAAGTGAAACTGTAATTATTCCGTATATCATTATTAATTAAACTACTCTAAAATATCAATTGACCCCAATAATTTTTATAGTTATGGGTTTAAAAGTCGGCTACCCTATCCGCCTCTTGGTTTTATCGCCTATAAGAATAATGTTAAGTTCATACCCCCAATTATTCGTTTATTTCTTGAGGTAAAATTTTGATTTTAATGCCAATTGAAAGATATTCTTATCCCAAATGATAATTGTGGAAAATATTTTGAAAATTAATACTAATATAATAATATTTTTTACTTAGAAAAATAATAAAGTTTTTAAAATTACAATTCATTTTCAAAATATCTTGCATAATAATCACTACATAATAGAATATCTTTCAATTGACACTAAAATCAAAATTGTATCCCAAGAGATAAGCGAAAAATTCGGATATGGACTTAAAATTAGTCTTATGGGCGATAAAACCAATATGGCCGAAAGGTATCCATCTGGCTTTTAACTATCCCCGAAAATCCCGGGTTCGAACTTGCAAACCCAGGACTTGACGGACTTGATGAGTCCCAACAATAGACGAACGCGTTGATTTAATTCCCCAGTTTTGATGAGGCGTCGAGGCTCTCCGTTGTAACCAACAATAATGTTAAACACTTCCGGCTACAAACAGACGAGCTTAATTGGTACTTGGAACATATCGAGATAGACATGTCTGCTCACAGACTGTGAAATGAAGAACAACTCTGGTTCACCTAAATGTGTTAATGACTGGTTCATGCCGTTGGTGGCTCATGGGGGTTTTAATACCTCCGAGCAGTGGTGGCTTATTTGTGATTGACATAAAAAACGCACAAATTTACCGATGTTTTAGGTAATTTGGTTCTTTCTTATATAACCATAAAATACCTTGCGATTTCAGTGACTTTTAATACCAAACATAGTTAACCCATATAACAAAAATAGAAAATTTTAAAAATTTTGAACTTCATTGTACGATTATTATTTGTGATATCCAAATTATTCTTACTTAAATTGCTAAGTATTTTTATTATTTGTTAATTGAGCCATGTAGCCTATTTAAGATTTCGAGTAATTCGTTGAGGTGTCGTGTGGAGTGTTTGAAAGTAAACACCTTTATTACGGGAGAAACCGGTAGAATCGTGACTGGAAGGTTTCCATAAATGCTAAACTTAACAAAACACTGTAATTGAGATATTGATACACTAACCCCCCTCAAATCTAGCTCCACAATCGGCCAGCAAGTGGTAAAACTATGAAATAATCGATCAACCGAGGTGGGATCGGATCAAATGGAGTAGAAAGGATGAGGATGAGGATGAAGATGAAGACGCAGGAGCGCAGGATGGTGGGAGAGGGAGAGAGACACTCCCCCTGAGAGAGTGAGAGATACAAAGGTAGGGGAGGGGGGCGCTCTCGCCTGCACGGCTGTCAACTTTGGGCCGCGGGTTCACATCTCAATTGAGTCCCGACGGTCCGAGAGTGCGGTTGTGTTGTGTCTTGTGTTGTTGCCAGTGTACGGGTCTGTCGCTCGCCAAACTGGGCATCAGGTCTGTTGACATTTGTGTATCTGTAGTTGTAAATGTATAAGTAACCCAGCGGTTGTCTTAAACTGTTGCGTATGGAAAATTAAGCATACAGATGGTTCACTTCAACTGAGAAAGTGCCGTTGTGAATGAATCAATTATTTAGTAAATAATTTTATTCTTAGAAAATATCTGTATTTTTTACTGGTTGAAATAGAATAATGTTTCTTATAAAAGTATTTTTGGCTTAGATACAAAATTTAAACTTTGTTTTGGTTATTCGTAATTTTTCTGTTGGTGAAATTTTTAAAGTTTTATCGATATTTTAACTATGATATATGTTTTTTTATATAAGTTATAATTTTGCGTATGGTCTAGTTCACGAACGAGAATTTTAAAGTAAATTAAGCTATGAACATTGTTTTAACAGTAAAAATGTTAGCCATTTCCGACATAAACATTTTACCGCGTATAACATTTAACGCTTTAATCATTAATCCCGTCGAATGTTAAACCAAAAATAAGACTCCAAAAAGAAGATCCGAGCGTCGAGTCATCCAACGAAAACAATACTGTTGCGACGTGCGAACCAATCGCGTTCCCGATCCGGATCAATTGTTGCCACCGTGGGCCAATCACCAGCGAGAGTGATTGTTGTGTTAATTGTTGCGTCGCGCGCACACGATGAAGACGCAGGCCCAGCGGCCGGGACCGCGACGGCGGACCCCCCACGACGATCGCCCTACGCTTGCTCATTTGTAATCTTTCTTACAGTGTTATTACTATATTCAGCCACTCGGGCGTAAAAATGCGTATATAATGCTGCATCGGCTCGTAAAAAACAGTTCGGCCTTGCGAGTGACGTTGGCGGGAGGCGCCGGGGGTTGAGACGTCATGTAGCGAGAACGAGGTGATATACTGCGGTTCGACATCACTCGCGTAGTATAGAGGAAGTAGCGGGTGTTGACTGGACTTGGGAATACAGATTTACCTGAGTCAGTTGCTCGCCTTCAAAATTATAATTAAATACCCCCGTCGCAGCAAACCTGCATACTCAGCGAATTTCCAATGCATTTTAATTTATCTTAATACCACATAAAGCCACATACAAAGTTTCATCAATATACATTCATAAATAAACGATTTATTACATTTTAATTATTCTCTATAAGGATAACATTGCGGCTGAGTATGCAGGTTTGCTGGAATAAGGAACACTAAAAATGGGATTTTATACAAATATCAATATAACTCAACTAGGTAAAGCCAAATACCAAGTTCTATTAATTTATGATCATAATTAAAGGAGATAACACGTTAATTATTGTCCATAAGAATAACATGGGGCTGAGTATGCAGGTTTGCTGCTACGGGAACTATCGGGCAAAAAATGGGTTTTTGTGCAAATATCAATAGACCACAATGAAATGAAGCAATATACCAAGTTTCGTCAGGATAAGTTGATTAATAAGCGAGATATACAATTTTTCTTATCCTCCATAAGAATAACATTGGACAACGTACTGTGTTTAGCACTTTCAATATCTCAGTAACCAATTGACGTAGAGCAATGATTAAAACATCAAATTGTGCGTCTTTTTAAGCTGATTCCAATGGAAAAAATAAAATTTTACTTTTTTAAAAATTGTATATAAAAAACTCAAAAAAAACATGTTTGGGGTACAAACCCCCCCCCCAAAATACCCCTTCGGATAGGTTGATCCGTCTGGTTTTCGAACTTAAAGTCATAAATGCTGCTTTACACGTTTGTACCAAATTTCAACAAAATCGGACCTTTTTTACGAGAGTTATCGCACCCACGGACACATATATATATATATATACAGTTTCGAACGAATGGTGTTTTTGGGGTCTGGGGACCTCAAAACGAAAAGTTATCATGGTCCCGGGCCTAGGTCTTACCATGCCGACTACGGTAATAGCTTCTTCCCTATAGGGCAAATTCGCTAAAAATGAAGAAAATATTCCAAGCTTTGATAAGTAACCCAAAATTGGTGTTATTCCAATTACTTGAAAGCAGGTATAAGTATTTTTCAGTAATCCGGAGGCAAAACAAATCAAAATGATGTTAAATAAGATTAGAATTACAGCAAAAACCCGCTAATCCGGCATCCGATGGCTCGGCACTTTCAATAATCCGGCATCGGTCTAAGGGTTCTACAAAAAATTGTTTTGTGCACTGTGTAACCAATGATGACATTTTGATTCTCTATTATTAGCGTTATTTCGGCTATTCTCGCAATGACGGCTATTTTTTGACGGCGCTCAGTAATCCGGCATTTTCGGTAATTCGGCACTGCCAAAGTCCCGAACGTGCCGGATTGAGCTTCTACTGTATAAAATACAAACTGTAGGATAACAAATTACAAACAAAATATAAAAACTCATGGGTCACTACATTTTGATATAGCCTAGCATTGTAATGAAACATAAAATCAGAAAATGTATACGACACGATAAATTAGAAAAAGTTAATAAAAAGAAAACAGCAATATTTACAAGGTGAGATAGTTGAAACAATAACTGGCCTAACCGTTAAACATATGGTTAAATAACACATGGTTAAGGGGGCTCACTCCTTGCTTTGGTGGATATGTTCCACGCACATGCGCGTACCGTAGTCTATGTGGACGAAAAAGTAAGGCCAAAAGAGGCTATGCCTACCTCTTAAAAAAACATTCGTATAAGATTGAATTTTTTTATAAATACCAAATAAGTATTAGGAGCTAAATAAACCAAGGGAAACGACATACATCAACACTAAACATAAATACACCCGTCGCAGCAAACCTGCATACTCAGCGAATTTCCAATGAATATATAACATAACACTTAACAGGATTCATAAGAAATGTATTCACAAACAAGCGATATTTAAAATATTAATTATTCTCCATAAGAATAACATTGGGGATGAGTACGCAGGTTTGCTGCAACAAGGCACACAAAATAATGGGTTTTTATGCAAATATCAATAGAACTCATCTTAGTGAAGTCACATACCAAGTTTCATCCATATACATTCATAAATAAGCGATATATAACATTTTAAGTATTTTCCATAAGAATAACATGGAGACCAAGTACCTAGGTTTGCTGCTACAGGAACCATAGGCGAAAAATTGTTTTTTGTGCAAACAACAATAAACCATAACCAGATCAAGCCATATACCAAATTTTGCCAGTTTATGTTCATAAATAAGCGAGATATACAATTTTTCTTTTTCTCCATAAGAATAACATTAGACAACGTACTGTGTTTAGCACTTTCAATATCTCGGTAACCAATTGACGTAGAGCAATGATCAAAATACCAAATTGTTTGTTTTTTTAAGCTGAATTCAATGGTGTAAATTAAAATTTGATTTAAATTAAAATTACATGTGGAAACCCCAAAAAACACATTTTTGGGGTACAAAACCCCCCCAAAACCCCCCTTCGGATGGTGCGATTCATCTGGTTTTCGAACTTGTTCAAATAAATGGTACTTTACACATTTGTACCAAATTTCATTAAGATCGGACCTTTTTTACGAGAGTTATCGTGCTTACGGACACACATATATATATATATATATATATATATATATATATATATATACATATATAAAAATTTGAACGAATGGTGTTTTTGGCATCTGGGGACCTCAAAATGAAAAGTTATCATGGTCTCGGGCTTAAGTCTTACCATGAGACCTACGGTAATAGATTCTTCCCTATAGGGGAAATTCGCTAAAAGGAAGTTTTTATATTATATATGCCTAGCGGTCTGCAGTTATTACACTGCCACAGTACAATCGTAGACCAATTCGATTACAAATAATGTTTATAATCATGCAGCCTACCGTTTTCATAAAGTGATCGAATATTATAAATACCCCGGTCGCAGCAAACCTGCGTACTCAGCGAATTTCAAATGCATATATATATAATTTAATACCGCATAAAGCCACGTACCAAGTTTCATCAATGTACATTCATAAATAAACAATTTATGACATTTTAATTATTCTCCATAAGAATAACATGGCGGCTGAGTACTCAGGTTTGCTGAAGCAAGGAATAAAAATGGGATTTTGTACAAATATCAATTTAATACAAGTAGATAAAGCCACATACCAAATTTTATTAATTTATGTTCATAATTAAGGGAGTTAACACTTTATTCTCCATAAGAATAACATGGGGATGAGTACGCAGGTTTGCTGCTACGGGAACTATCGGCCAACAAATGTTTTTTTAGTGCAAATATCAATAGACCACAATGATATGAAGCAATATACCAAGTTTCATCAGGATAAGTTGATAAATAAGCGAGATATATAATTATTCTTATTCTCCATAAGAATAACATTGACAACGTGCTGTGTTTATCACTTTCAATATCTCTGTAACCATTTGACGTGGAGCAATGATCAAAACATCAAATTGTGCATCTTTTTAAGCTGATTCTAATGGAAAAATATATGTAAAAAACCCAATTTTGGGGTACAAACCCCCCCCCCAAAATACCCCTTTGGATAGGTCGATATGTCTGGTTTTTCGAACTTAAAGTCATAAATGCTGTTTTACACGTTTATACCAAATTTCGTCAAAATCGGATTATTTTTACGAGAGTTATGTGATCACGGACACACATATATATATATATATATATACATATATATATATATATATATATATACAGTTTTGAACGAATGGTGTTTTTGGCCTCTGAAGGCCTCAAAACAAAAAGTTCTCATGGTCTCAGGCTTATGTCTCACCATACCACCTATGGTAATAGCTTCTTCCCTATAGGGGAAATTCGCTGAAATGAAGCGCACAGCGTTATTATAAACGCATTAAGTATTATAGGCGATTGGTTTGGAAGATTCAGAAGTGGACCTACAACTGTTACCCTTCCCTTTCATGTTTGGGTAAATTTCCATCTTGTAATTGTACGAATTATTGTGTAACAAAATCATAAATAATCTGTAGCCTAACAACAAAGCAGTTTTTTGTTTTTAGCGAATTTCCCCTATAAGGAAGAAGCTATTACCGTAGGTCTCATGGTAAGACTTAAGCCCGAGACCATGATAACTTTTCGTTTTGAGGTCCCCAGATGCCAAAAACACCATTCGTTCAAATTTTTATATATGTATATATATATATGTGTCCGTAAGCACGATAGCTCTCGTAAAAAAGCTCCGATCGCAATGAAATTTGGTAAAAATGTGTAAAGCACCATTTATTTGAACGAGTTTGAAAACCAGACGAACCGCACCATCCGAAGGGGGGCTTTTGGGGGGTTTTGTACCCCAAAACTGGGTTTTTTGGGATTTCCACATGTAATTTTTATTTAAATCAAATTTTAATTTTTACCATTGAATTCAGCTTAAAAAAACAACAAATTTGGTATTTAGATCATTGCTCTACGTCAATTGGTTACTGAGATATTCAAAGTGCTAAACACAGTACGTTGTCCAATGTTATTCTTATGGAGAAAAAGAAAAATTTTATATTTCGGTTATTTATGAACATAAACTGACGAAACTTTGTATATCGCTTCATCTGATTGTGGTTCGTTGTTGTTTGAACAAAAAACTAATTTTTCGCCTATGGTTCCCGTAGCAGCAACCTAGGTATTCGGTTCCCATGTTATTCTTATGGAAAATAATTAAAATGTTATATATCACTTATTTATGAATGAATATGGATGAAACTTGGTATGTGCCTTCACTTAGATGAGTTCTGTTGATATTTGCATAAAAACCCATTATTTTGAGTACCTTGTTGCAGCAAACCTGCGTACTCATCCCTAATGCTATTCTTATGGAGAATAATGAATATTTTAAATATCGCTTATTTATGAATATATTTCTTATGAATTCTGGTAAGAGGCTTAATGTAATATTAAGACATATATATTCATTGGAAATTCGCTGAGTACGCAGGTTTGCTGCGACGGGGGTATTCGTAATCAAAAAGCTTAACTAATTCAATATCTTTGTAGGTGAGATGAAAATTGTATAAATGGACTTCAATTAATTAATACGATTTTGTTTAAACAGGTAAGTGTTGGATCAATCAACCTAGTTTAGTTTTTAACATACATTGCTTATAATTTTACAATTAAGTAGGGCCTAAGTTAAATTTCATCAGACTTTTTAATTCTTTGGAAAACCCACATTTACGTTTAAATTAAATTATACATAATTTCCCGCGTAAAATTCGTCATTAATAAAAAACAATAGGAACAGTAACAGTTTAGTAAGAAAACATAAACAAATGTTAAGAGTTGTTTATAACAAAATGAAAACAACTTGTAAACCAATCCATCGCCAAAATAAACAGCTACACACGCGTTTACATGGCCCGGATTACGTTGGTTGCGGTATGGTAGGCAGACAAGCTCCCCTCGATGGGTTCTGGCTATTAATTAAGTTGTCGGTGTGTAGCCGGAAGTGTTATGATTGTTGTGAGACGCGTCCACAACACTGTTTTTCTGTAGTGAGGGCCAGCTGGACAGCGACCAAAGTGTATTGTATTAAACGGGGTGTTCAGATACTACTGGCTTCACCAGGGGTTTCCTTAGCTAAACCAAACAAAACTCACCAATTAATGGTTAGTCGTATATTTCTTAATTTTTTTATCTTAATGCCTAGGGTTGCCATATGTTAGTTTGGATAAAGAGGAGATTTTAGCTGGCGACTCCTGAAAAAATATGAGCTTTTGTAATAACCCCTATTGGGGAGGGTTGGAGGGTCCGAAGGTGCTCCCTCCCTGGAAAAATGTTGAATATCATGTATTAAAAATACGATTTTTAATGCTATTAAGCATATGAATGCAATGCGGCAGTAAGGCAAATCAAGTTATTTTCTAATTTTATATGCCTACTGTACCCAAATTTAGTGGGAGTGATAACAAAGTAATTAAAGATTAAAGTAAACTGTATTGTAAAATGTATTTATTACTTTTTGTTTGATTTAAATCGTAAATCTCTCAAAAAAACTATACAAAAGTATAAAAACTAATAGCCTAAAACAATATAGGCTACCTACTTTTCTGATTTATAATTTAATACTGCAGAGAGCTATAAATCTTCATACTGATTTTCAGTGTTCTTTAACAGCGAAAGTTAACCATATTTCCCGCCGAAATAAAGCCAAAGAATAACAAATATAGTAGAGGTTTGAGTTACAGGAAGATAGGATATTTAGCTTTGGCAACCGTTGTATCAAGTTGCAAACGTAATTACATTTTTGTTCATAGATAGGATTTTTTAAAAACTTGCGTTTTTCAAGGCATTTTTGGAAACAGTTTCCAAAAGAGGAGATTTTTAATTTTTACCTGTAATTCCCCGGAGCTATATTTTTACCCTTAAAATCCGGTAATCTCTGGGGAAATCCGGTGATATGGCAACCCTATGGATGTCATTTTATCAAAAACCGAATATATCATAAACAGTTTAGGAAAATGTAATGATGGACTAAAATAAAACAAACTACGTAGATTGCAAATTATTTTAAAATGTATGTGTCTCAAAACATTCCGCTTTGAAATGGCGGCAGTTTAAATTAAATATAGGGCCTACCTATAAAAACTAAAAAGGTTATGAAAAGCGTCGACACCAAATTTCCGGATAGTTTGAAGACAACTGTAACTTCTTCCTATTTATAAATTATAGTATAATAATTGCTCTATGTATATAGGGAATAAATCAAAGTTGGCCCATATTACACTTAATGTGGTTATATTACACATAATATAACCCTCTATTGCCATGAGTTTTCTCTATTACTTATTATTCAATTATTGCAAGAAATCATCTTTGAATTATATTCTTTGAAATATTCGTACCAAGTTTCCTTATTTATTTTATATACGTTCCTATGCTACGTTATTTTTTTAAAATCAAACACAGATAGGCAGAAAACTATGAAAGATAGGACTATGTATTATATGGTGAGTTTTGTTAAACAAACACCATAATCTGGTTAAGTTAGGCGCTATTTCTAAACACTGTATAGTGAAAACGTCTTGGCGATACAGTATACATATACCGTAATTTTTTTCCGTTGCTCCTAGAGATTTATTTCCTTTATTTCAAACAATGTCATATTTGAGTGTTGAAGTGTTTACTTCTTCGTCAAGTCTTTGTTTTGAATAACTTGCGCTGTTTGTAATCGGACGTTCATCCGCTGTTTAAACCTATACATTAAATTAAAACATTTACTTGTCGTCAAGTTATTTAAATCAGTAAGATATCTCATTTCTTGGTTTAATTTACTTTATTTGTTTAGCTGACCAAATGTCAAACAAATTTTAATTGCGAGATTTTAGAAATGATTAACTAATTACAATTAACCAACTTTACTAACTAAATCGAAATCCCGGTTTGATTGTTATAGTTTTAGCGAATTTCCCCTATAGGGAAGAAGCTATTACCGTAGGTCTCATGGTAAGACTTAAGCCCGAGACCATGATAACTTTTCATTTTGAGGTCCCCAGATGCCAAAAACACCATTCGTTCAAATTTGTATATATGTATTTATATATATATATATTTATATATTTTTATATATATATATATATATATGTGTGTCCGTAAGCACGATAACTCTCGTAAAAAAGGTCCAATCTTAATGAAATTTGGTACAAATGTGTAAAGTACCATTTATTTGAACGAGTTCGAAAACCAGACGAATCGCACTATCCAAAGGGGGGTTTTGGGGGGGTTTTGTACCCCAAAATTTTTTTTGGGTTTTCACATGTCATTTTTATTTAAATCAAATTTTAATTTATACCATTGAATTCAGCTTAAAAAAACAAACAATTTGGTATTTTGATCATTGTTCTACGTCAATTGGTTACCGAGATATTGAAAGTGCTAAACACAGTACGTTGTCTAATGTTATTCTTATGGAGAAAAAGAAAAATTGTATATCTCGCTTATTTATGAACATAAACCGACAAAATTTGGTATAAGGCTTGATCTGGTTGTGGTTTATTGTTGTTTGCACAAAAAAACAATTTTTCGCCTATGGTTCCTGTAGCAGCAAACCTAGGTACTCGGTCCCCATGTTATTCTTATGGAAAATACTTAAAATGTTATATATCGCTTATTTATGAATGTATATGGATGGAACTTGGTATGTGGCTTCACTAAGATGAGTTCTATTGATATTTGCACAAAACCCATTATTTTGTGTTCCTTGTTGCAGCAAACCTGCGAACTCATCCACAATGTTATTCTTATGGAGAATAATTAATATTTTTAATATCGCTTGTTTGTGAATATATTTCTCATGAATCTTGTTAAGTGGCTTAATGTGTTATGTTATAATTCATTGGAAATTCGCTGAGTATGCAGGTTTGCTGCGACGAGTGTATTATTATATTATTTGTTATCCATTTGTTCACCGTATTACTTTTCCCGGAAATCACGCTGCGCATGCGTTTTTCACATAATGCACATAATAGCAATACAGCCCGTTGTGGTTTAAATTGCAATAGTATTATTTTAGTGCAAATGATTATACTGAATGATGGAATATTCTGTATAAATCCGGTTCGTTTAAAATAACTATAACCTACAATTTAACGCAAAAAATAGCTTTAAAAAGTACCTAATTTGTAATTTAATTTAAAATTAACATTTTGCGTATTTACCCTAAGTTATATACAATTTTTCAATTACATAAATATTTGACCATCTTCACAGTTAAATGTTTCTAATTAAGTTTTTTTTAAGTATTCAAATCGGTCCAACGGAACTCAAATTTAGTTGCACGAAAGTCTTACATTCAATATACTGGTAGCTTGTAAGATATAAATTGGAAATGGAGGTAGTTCGGTTTTTATTTATATCAAAAACGTAAACGGTAATATTATAAATTCTCGGAATATGCATTTCTAAATGCTGTTTGCATTTATTTAAAAAGCGATAATGGGGAGCAAAAAGTAGACAAACAAATTTGTTTTATACATTTTTATTGCATTTAATAGGCGTTGTTTCACGTTTATCCCCACAAATTTTATACAGCACTAATAAAAACATCCAGTTCCCATAGTTCTGTTAATGTATCCAACATGTGGGGTTTTAAATGGAATCGAATGTCCATTGCAACTGTACGTTTATTTGTCCATGGGAACCTCTTGTTTCCGTTAGCTTATTTTCAAAAGGTAAATTATTGCAAATTTGGAGGTTGATAACATAGTTTACAACTTGGAAAATAATTTACAAATTGTTTACACAGAATATGAACTTTTTCTAAAGTTGTTTAGGGAAAAAGTTGTCCTATAAAGTTTATTTGTATACCGTTCGTAGGACATTTATCCTTTGTTTTACGTACGGTATATCATAAACCAATGTCCAGCTTTTATAATAATTTGCAAAAAATCAGCAAATTCAGAGGTTTTTACTATCGCGTCAGCCCAATGTAATCGGACCCGTATAACTCTTTAGTTTAGTTGCAAAAACAAATCTCTGCTTTCTCAAAAGTAGTATATCTTAGTTTTTAACGAATAAACACGTATTTCTTAACGAATATCACATTTAGTTTGTTACGGGATGTATGAAAATATGTCTTACAACACTTAAGATATATTTACACTAATACTGATTCACATACAGACGGTAAACATATATAAAAGATGGTACTAGGCTATCGATTTCGACCAGTCACACCAGTCATCATCAGGCCAATGAGAGAACTGACAGAATCAAAATGGCTTTTATTACATCCCGTAAGTAATAACAACACGTAATATGCTAATAAAAAAGTTATTTAGTTTGTTTTACACATTCATAATTATTTGACTATATGCACTGTTTGAGGTTTGCTATGACATTAATTATTAAAATTGGTTCTCTTGTACAAATACATATAGGGCCTATTAAGAAATTATTATAGTAGTAAATTATTATAGTAGTAAATTATTATAGTAGTAAATTATTATAGTAGTTTATTGAGCGGATTAAGGGTAAATCTGTTTAAACTATCATTATATTACGCTAATGTAGATACACTGTGCAGTACATGCTAGTTTCGTGGCTTAGTTGCTCCTAAATGTTTATTTAGTTTTTCGAAGGTTGCTCACTTTATTTATAGGCCTATAATATAAACTGCTACGCGAGTTTTCTACTGTAAAACAAGTTTTATAACGTTTTCACATAATTTAATAAATGTATGGGTACATCTGCCAATCGTCTGTGAACTGAAGTACTCGTATAACACGAGCGAGCTTGAGTCCGCTACGTATAGCAGCTGTTAGAGCGGGCAGCGGACTATCCGCCAGCAGTCTGGTAAAGGTGCAGTAGGAACTATCACTGGTATCAGTTGCTCACCCGATCTTCGACGAGCTTGAAATGTTCGTACAGCTGACCGTGAACACTCTGTCAGTCTCAACGTTGTTTAGAATAGTTATATTTATTCTACATAAATCTATATTTAAAACGCTACATGTATATGTAGCGTTTTTGGAATACACTTAATCTGCCGTATCAAATTTAAAGTTATTATCGCGACAAAACTTTTAACATATACATGTTTGTTCTTCAAAGGTTAAATATTTTTTATCATTTTAGATAATAACCTTTGCGATTCAACGTACAAATTGGAAACATTAATAAAAAATGCTATTCTACTGGTTAAGATTAAATTTGTATTACTATTCAAAACATTATTTTAAAAGCTCACTAATTCGATTCAAATAATGACTTTCTGTACGACACATTAACAGACGCAGATGTAGGTTAAACAGTGAAACAGGTGGGCGACATAATAAGAATGCAGATGAGTCAAGGGTCTCCACATGTTGGTCGAGCTGATTGTTCCAACATTCCCAACTGATCACACGAGGTGACAGCGGGCACTAACATGTGATGAGTGTAATGGTGGAACTATAATAACACACAGACATCACTCTTGGATACCACCTGTTGTAGGAGACTCAGACTTGTACAGTTTCCTCTTCTTATGCAGTGTAACGGCGGAACTATAATAACACACAGACACCACTGTTGGATACCACCTGTTGTAGGAGACTCAGAATTGTACAGTTTCCTCTTCTTATGCAGTGTAATGGCTGGAACTATAATAACACACAGACATCACTCTTGGATACCACCTGTTGTAGGAGACTCAGACTTGTACAGTTTCCTCTTCTTATGCAGTGTAATGGCTGGAACTATAATAACACACAGACACCACTGTTGGATACCACCTGTTGCAGGAGACTCACACTTGTACAGTTTCCTCTTCTTATGCAGTGTAATGGCTGGAACTATAATAACACACAGACACCACTGTTGGATACCACCTGTTGTATGAGACTCAGACTTGTACAGTTTCCTCTTCTTATGCAGTGTAATGGCTGGAACTATAATAACACACAGACTCACTCTTGGATACCACCTGTTGCAGGAGACTCAGACTTGTACAGTTTCCTCTTCTTATGCAGTGTAACGGCGGAACTATAATAACACACAGACATCACTCTTGAATACCACCTGTTGTATGAGACTCAGATTTGTACAGTTTCCTCTTCTTATGCAGTGTAACGGCGGAACTATAATAACACACAGACATCACTGTTGGATACCACCTGTTGCAGGAGACTCACACTTGTACAGTTTCCTCTTCTTATGCAGTGTAATGGCTGGAACTATAATAACACACAGACACCACTGTTGGATACCACCTGTTGCAGGAGACTCACACTTGTACAGTTTCCTCTTCTTATGCAGTGTAATGGCTGGAACTATAATAACACACAGACACCACTGTTGGATACCACCTGTTGTATGAGACTCAGACTTGTACAGTTTCCTCTTCTTATGCAGTGTAATGGCTGGAACTATAATAACACACAGACATCACTCTTGGATACCACCTGTTGCAGGAGACTCAGACTTGTACAGTTTCCTCTTCTTATGCAGTGTAACGGCGGAACTATAATAACACACAGACATCACTCTTGGATACCACCTGTTGTATGAGACTCAGATTTGTACAGTTTCCTCTTCTTATGCAGTGTAACGGCGGAACTATAATAACACACAGACATCACTGTTGGATACCACCTGTTGGAGGAGACTCAGACTTGTACAGTTTCCTCTTCTTATGCAGTGTAACGGCGGAACTATAATAACACACAGACACCACTGTTGGATACCACCTGTTGGAGGAGACTCAGATTTGTACAGTTTCCTCTTCTTATGCAGTGTAACGGCGGAACTATAATAACACACAGACATCACTCTTGGATACCACCTGTTGTATGAGACTCAGACTTGTACAGTTTTATCTTCTTATGCAGTGTAACGGCGGAAGTATAATAACACACAGACACCACTGTTGGATACCACCTGTTGTAGGAGACTCAGACTTGTACAGTTTTCTCTTCTTATGCAGTGTAACGGCGGAAATAATAACACACAGCCATCACTGTTGGATACCACCTGTTGTATGAGACTCAGACTTGTACAGTTTTCTCTTCTTATGCAGTGTAACGGCGGAACTGTAATAACACACGTGCACTTTAATTACTTGCTGGTAAAATATAATATTTAAAAAATCTATATATTAATAGGCAAGCATGATTTTTGTCGTACGTTTTTTCAGCTCTTGCGCATTGAAGGAAAAACCTAAGCACACCGTTAGAAATATATTTTTCTGTAGATGTGCACAATACCATCGTAATTTACATTTAGTTTCTGAGAAAAGGAGAAAATTTAACTTGAAATTTGAAAAAATTACATTGGCATTATTGGCATTATGGGTTGTGCCATGTTGGTTACGGAATAACAACTTAAAATAAATATGTAGCACACAGCAAGAACAGATGATTCATAAATAAAACATTTTACTAACTATTGGAATGGTAACACCATTCTCTAATCAGTTTAAACTCCACATTAAAATAAATTAAACCTGTTTGTGAGGGGGGAGGATAGGTATGGGAGAGGATGAGGTGGATAGGTTTCAAACATAAATAAAAAGGCTACTGGAATGGTAACGCCCTTCTGTTACCGTTTTAACTCAACATTAAACGGGGAGTGGATGAGGTGGAGAGGTTTCAGGAATAAATAAAAATGAAAAAATATTACTGGATTGTTATAGCCCTTCTTTTAGCCTTTTTAACTTCACATTAAAATAAATTAAACTTTTTTGTATGGGGAGGGGGATAAAGGATGGGGAGAGATGTCAGACATAATTAAAAAGGCCACCGATTACTCAAATGGTAACATCCTTCTCGTATTCGTTTTAACTCCACTTTCAAATAAATTAAACCTGTTTGTGAGGGGGTGAGTGTGAGGGACGGAGAGAGGATGAGGTGGAGAGGTTTCAGGCATACTAACTACTGGAATGGTAACACCCTTCTCTTATTCATTTTAACTCCACATTAAAATAAACTAAACCTGTTTTTGAGAGAGGAGGATGAGGAATGGAAAGAGGATTAAGGTTGGGGAGAGGATGAGGGACGTGGAGATGATGAGGTGGAGAGGTTTGAGGGATAAATAAAAAGGCTACTGAATACTGGAATAGTAACGCTCTTCTGCTATCCGTTTTAACTCCACATTTAAAAAAGTTACCTGTGTGTTCGGGTGGGGGAGGGGGAGGGAAAGAGAGAGGGAGAGAGATATATTTGAGCGCCAAAGAGCCCACTAGATATTAAACTATTTTTTGTTTTTCAAATATTTGGTCGAATTTCGACCACTGGGCGGTCTCTAGTATACATGAATCACTACTGCTTACTGCCAAACACTTTCTATTGGCCAATCACTTAATAGGCAGGGTGTAACAGAATAGCCTAAAATTAATAACAGAATGCTACATTTACAAAATTCAATACAGTTTTCAATCTCAACGTTGTATTTTATTTGTTAAGCCTATTGAAAACTGTAATCTCTGACCTTGGGTTTATGTATATGAAGCACGCAACTTGACTGATGATAATGTCATCTCTGTTTCAGCAACCTGGGGTTTACCCTGCGAATGGAAATGCCAACTTTACTTTTTCTCCTACATTGAGGTAAGATTTTTTAAAGTAATTCATTAATTTAATACTTGAGAAGTCGTACGCACGTACTCCTATAATGTTTTCTTCAAAAACGCCATTGTTTATAAGTGCACCTTATTTCTGAGGTAAATGAGAAGGTACCACTCTCCTGCCGCCTCAGATTTGTGTATTAAAATCAAAGAAAAAAACATGAAATAAATCATTGGCAATTCGCATAATGAATGTGGCGTACTGTTTGATGCTACGTAAGAGTTTTAAGTTATTAACATTGATAGAGATTTTTTAATTTGGCTAACTGATTATACTGTAAATTGTGTTCGAGTATTTAAATAAGCGGGAATATATCGCACTTTAATTTTTCTGTCCTGACCATGAATATTTTACTCGAAATCTGTAATAGTGTAATAGGTCCAGGTCTATCTATTTATAGTATTGTATGTTAGCTGAACATGAACAATAATATGATTTTGTGACACCAAAAAAGAATTATTGCTAAATACGGAAATTTCTCAATGTTACGACAAGTTATTTTATTAATAAATTGACTTTGACTTCGTCCAGTTGATTTACTGTGGTTTTCCGTCCTACTAGTAGGTCTATATAAACTTGTGCGGTTTTACACGTATTTATTTTTCAAACTTGATTCCAAACCTTCACGAATCACTGAACAGAAACATCTGGATCGGTTTTTGTTTTGTAGCCGGGACGGAACCAGTTCGCTGGCAGGATCTGCTATTTACAAACTAATGACTTAATTATAATGAATCGTCTTTATTCGGGTGTAATTACGGACAATCGCTGTCAATCAAGGTGCGGAGCGCCCTACCGCGGCGAGGACGCGCCCTGGGCCACTCGGTGGCGCCAAACTGTGGTGTAAGCGCTCTAGGCACCTTGGTGGCGCACAACTGTGGTGTAAGCGCCCTAGGTATCTCGGTGGCGTCATTGTGTGATGTAAGCGCCTTGGCACCTCGATGGCGCCCAACTGTGGTGTAAGCGCTCTAGGCACCTTGGTGGCGCACAACTGTGGTGTAAGCGCCCTAGGTATCTCGGTGGCGTCATTGTGTGATGTAAGCGCCTTGGCACCTCGATGGCGCCCAACTGTGGTGTAAGCGCTCTAGGCACCTTGGTGGCGCACAACTGTGGTGTAAGCGCCCTAGGTATCTCGGTGGCGTCATTGTGTGATGTAAGCGCCTTGGCACCTCGATGGCACCCAACTGTGGTGTAAGCGCCCTAGACAGCTCGTTGGCGCCCATACTGTAATGTAAGCGCTCTAGGCACCTCGGTGGCGCACAACTGTGGTGTAAGCGCCCTAGACAGCTCGTTGGCGCCCATACTGTAATGTAAGCGCTCTAGGCACCTCGGTGGCGCACAACTGTGGTGTAAGCGCCCTAGACAGCTCGTTGGCGCCCATACTGTAATGTAAGCGCTCTAGGCACCTCGATGGCGCCCAACTGTGGTGTAAGCGCTCTAGGCACCTCGGTGGCGCCCATACTGTAATGTAAGCGCTCTAGGCACCTCGATGGCGCACAACTGTGGTGTAAGCCCCCTAGACAGCTCGTTGGCGCCCATACTGTAATGTAAGCACTCTAGGCACCTCGATGGCGCCCAACTGTGGTGTAAGCGCTCTAGGCACCTCGGTGGCGCCCATACTGTAATGTAAGCGCTCTAGGCACCTCGGTGGCGCACAACTGTGGTGTAAGCGCCCTAGACAGCTCGTTGGCGCCTATACTGTAATGTAAGCGCTCTAGGCACCTCGGTGGCGCCCAACTGTGGTGTAAGCGCCCTAGACAGCTCGTTGGCGCCCATACTGTAATGTAAGCGCTCTAGGCACCTCGGTGGCGCACAACTGTGGTGTAAACGCCCTAGACAGCTCGGTGGCGCCCATACTGTAATTTAAGCGCTCTAGGCACCTCGGTGGCGCACAACTGTGTTGTAAGCGCTCTAGACAGCTCGGTGGCACCCACTTGTGGCGTAGGCGCCCTAGGCACCTCGGTGGCGGTAGAGTATGGAAGACGCTGATGGTTGAAGGGTCATTGCAGAGTCCACGACGCATGTACACGACTGACATAGTGACATGCTAAGCCTTTGATCCCCTCGGCGCTGCCCGCGCTTTTCCCATGCTCATCACGCGCTGTTTGGCCTTCCTGCGCTCGTATTGCTCTCTTGGCAGCATTTCACGCGCATTCCAAACCACTCACCTCCTTCCGATGGCTCGTTTTATAAGCAATTTATTTTGTTTTTCAAAGAATTTTTGCGGACATTTTCCATAATTTATTCACTTGTAACACTTACTAACACGTATTGATGTCCGCAAAAGTTCCTTAAATAACATAAACTCGCCATCACCAACAATGAACTTTAAACAAAGAATTTATTTTGTTTCAAAAGTGCGTGGTGTTCTATAAATGCACTGATTAATGTTTTTAAATGTTCTTATTAAGTTCAGTTTATTTAAAAAATTAGTTTTATGAATCTGAAAATAATTCATTTATTGTATGCTTTTCAATAAAGACGACCATTTTACGTAAATAATTTTGGTAATTAATATTATGGATTCTTCATAAAATTTAAATTTAAATATATTGTTATTCATCATGTTTTTCTCCAGGACCTTATACAGGTGTTTTATAAACAAAATATTCCAGGAGAGCACCTTAGCCTTCGTCAATCCATCTGGTTATTGCACTAGTTACGGGACTTTCAAATTACGGCATACTTATTTATATACTGCATACATATTTCAAACTTACGGCATTTTTCAAATCGTACTCGTCGTATTCAAACGTAAAACGCATTGATGTTAAAAATAAGTACAGGACTACATGAAGTAACTTGTAATACATTAAATAATTCAAAAAGTTTACAAAATTGAACATGATTACATCAAAACTGGAGTTTTAATCGTGGCTGGCAATAGGCAAGACTTAAATTAATCAAACATTGCCTGGATTGACGACGACCAAGGTACTGTAACACATGGTATAAGTAAGAAAGTTAGTACTTAACCACTTCAGATCGTTAAGTAAGGGAGTACTTATCTACACTATGCTATAACCTTCTGTCATTACAATTTTATATTTGCGATTCTCCAACACAACACAGTCATCGATTGGTAATTTAAACACCAAGACTACAGTGGTTTATGCCTGAAAAGGATTCCAAATTGTAAACTAAACTGTGGTTGTTCAAAATGGGATCACCTGCATAGGAAGAGGATAAATGCATTACTACATGTGTCAATATTCAAAATTCCTTCAGGGCAAAGCCACATTGGTCTCAAAGGTTTTAAGATTTTTCCATCAGACTGTAATTTTATTTGGTCCAGGTTATTGTTAAAAAATATTGTTATGCATTTATACATTTCGCTACAAAATGCATCACAAGGAAATGTTCCTCGGTCTCCTTGACTCTCCCCAGTGCATAGGAGCGTCGGGCACCCATAGCCTCTTCGCTGTTTGTCTCATTCTGCGAGTGTAGGACACGAGAACCTTTTCTATGACTATGTCATGTGAAATATGCACTGTTATCAGGCACAATATTTCAACGTTTACTTGTCACCCTGTAACAGCGGAATCACTCTGTAATCACTGCAATCCCCCACACCGCTCCGCTCGGCCCGGGGGAGACCCGACGCCCATCACGTGACTCCTGGTCACATGACCGGGACTGTCCCCGGCCATCCATCACGGGCGCCGACTGCTGCCTTTCTCCTCCCTCGGACCGCATTCCGAGGCCGCCGGGAAGAAACACTTTCATCAACATACGTGATTTTGTCCATTTCGCCCATTCTACATTTATATCAAACACTTCATCGACTTGAATAACTTTGTTATGATTTCACTTCGTGTTCTTCTTCAGAAACAAATTATTTTCTGATACAGTATCTATATTCTGGTCGCTGAAACCGCTAGGTGTTATTTCGCTCTTTAAAATAAGCTTTATGCAAACGATTTCGCACAATCCGTTGAGTATGGAAGGGATTATAAAGGGAAACATTAGACTAATGGGAGAAGCAAGAATAGACGAACGGGAGACCCTCTTAACTGGTTTTAGAAACAATACGACAATTTCCTTTACGCGAGGGGTATATTACAATAGAAATATGAGGAGGTCCCGAGGTGGCGGGTGGAGGGTCCTCGTTAGCAGAGGTAAACATCGTCGGCCTCGGCAGCTATGCACATAGTCGGCCAATACAAACAATCCCTCTGATTTACATAGGTAGGCGCGTGGCGTGTGGCGCGTGGTGATGTTTGCTTCACGAGTGTTTGCCCGCCACTCCGTAACCGCTACTGCTCCACTGCTCCTCTGTTCCTCTGTCAACACCCGGTCCAGATCCGGCGATCCAGCTGTCACTATCCCTTGGGTCCAGGGTGTAAGAGGCGCACAAGCTGATTTATAACCCAACTGCGTATTTCATGTTTACTTGTAAGTCTAAATCACTTACTGCACTCCTTCAAACAGCTTCAGAGGGGGCTCCAGTTAAGAAACATCTCCTTTCGACCTGCTTCTCCCACAAGGCCAATGTTAACTTTTAATTCAACGAATTATCCAAAATCGGTAATTTTGAGCTCACTAAAAAGAGATCAAAAACCTAGCGATTTCAGTGGGCAGAATTATTAAAACACTGCGTAATACATCAAACAATCGCAAATACTAAGATTTTGTAATTTTTTGAATGATTTACATTTGTGATATAAAAATTGTGCCCACTGAAATCGTGATGATCTTTTTGTTCTTAAAAATCAACGATTTCGTATAATCAGTTGAGGAGAGACGATTTAAAATTTATCACTAGCCTTATTGAGGAGCAGATAAAAAAAATAAAATAAAATGTTACGTGTGTGAAGCCCCCTCTTAACATGTGTTAATCGCGTTTGGGACATTTTTTGACGATAATACGTCATCAGCTGCTCACAATGGATTTTTGACCACTTGGTTTCGTCAGGAACATTAAAAAACACAACATTTAGGCCTACACTTATATATATAGTGCGATTATCGAAGGAAAGTGACTGGCGTAGCACTAACAACTATTAGTTCAGCTGATATAACTGTCGTTTTGGAGGTGTACACCTTTGTTGACATCACGAAGTACTTTATTACAGTTCGGTTCGGTGCTTGGCACCTGAGAAAGGCGAGAGACTACTGAAATTTCTCGTAAATAAAAGTAGACATTAACAAAAACAAATTAAATTTAAAATTAAATAGGTGATTTTTGCTTTCTGTTGACAAAAGTAGACTGTAACACTACGGTACTAAGCCAAATAGAGGCGAAAAGTCATTCCAGAGCATACGCTAACCAGATGGCAAGCACTGGGACCCGAACTGTACGTGAATTCGATTGAACAAATTGGAGAATAGGGTGGTTTCCACAATCGGTTGTTATTCTGGATACAGATGAATCAATGTTGATGCCACAACTCAGTAGCGCGTGCGATCAGGTAAACTTTTCGCGCAACCAATAATAAATTATATCTTCAAAAATCCCTCTAAAACAATCAGCACGAGTAAACTCCAAAGTTGAATATTCGTGCGGAAATTGCACTTCCTGAAATTTAAAATCTCTGAAACATATTTTTTTTAACCGGAAAACCTATAGTTTTTTCCAATCGGTCTAGCGCAACTCAGAGGCGAAATCTACACTTGAATTTGCTTTCGATATTGCTGAATTTTTCCTGCTTTTTTACCCTCTATGGCCAAGTTTTCCAATGTGATGGTTAGAGTTTAAAATGTTAAACTTCAAAAAGTGCAATTGCAGCTTACGTAAGCAATTTTAGAGTCGCGGCTTACTTTTGGGAATATAGTTTGTGGATTTGAAAAGTTGCACGGCGGAAGTTCCCAGTATGTTCGCCCTTCAGGGTTTTGGTCCTATTTCGCGCTACTGTTATAGCCTATAACAGGTGTTTGTGAAGCAATAATAGCAGCGCCTAAAGATACATTTCCTCTATGTCAATCCCCTATACAGGCATGACATAACATGCGGGTAGTGTAGGATAGAGTAGGATAGCGTAGGATCGTGTTTATTTACTTGAGCCCATCCTCCGTGCGCCGCGTGGGAGTAGCCTATGGTATAGTAGTATAGTTGATGAGTCACGCCAGCCGAGGCTGAGATGCTTTCCGTTCAATTGATTCGTTATTGGCTCTCATTCTCGCTGCCATTGACCCCAGCGGTCGCACAATCACCAATTAACCCGACTTTATTTTTACCCACTCTATCAAATTAATTTCTACATTCCAATTCAATCGTGTCTATTCACTGTGCTCATTCATCTCCCAGAAGCTTCTTAGTCTGCGTTTGTTTCTTGAGGTCATTCCGTAATGGGATGAGTTCAGCGGGTTCAAAGTTCGGTGATACGCTATCACAGGAAGTGCCTCTGAGATAGCGTTTGGGTAAGCAGACAATAAAGATTTCCTTAACCGTGCGCTGGACCACCGTGCAACCTTGAAAACTTTGGTGATACGCTATCACAGGAAGTGCCCCTGAGATAGCGCTTGGGTAAGCAGACAATAAAGATTTCCTTAACCGTGCGCTGGACCACCGTGCAACCTTGAAAACTTTGGTGATACGCTATCACAGAAAGTGCCCCTGAGATAGCGGTTGGGTAAGTGACTATAAAGATTGTTGGGTAAGACAATAAAGATTTCCTTAACCGTGCGCTGGACCACCGTGCAACCTTGAAAACTTTGGTGATACGCTATCACAGAAAGTGCCCCTGAGATAGCGGTTGGGTAAGTGACTATAAAGATTGTTGGGTAAGACAATAAAGATTTCCTTAACCGTGCGCTGGACCACCGTGCAACCTTGAAAACTTTGGTGATACGCTATCACAGAAAGTGCCCCTGAGATAGCGGTTGGGTAAGTGACTATAAAGATTGTTGGGTAAGACAATAAAGATTTCCTTAACCTGTGCTGGACCACCGTACAAGAAAGACTTCCTTAAAATCTTTTTGGAGAGATCTTAAGGCTGAAACGTCGTCACGAAACCTTTCGCATTTCTACCTGCTTCCCCCATAAGGCCGATGTTAACTTCCAAAGGCCGTCTCTTCTCAAGAGATTATACGATATCATTGAACAGAGAAAACCCTCTAGCAAGAAAATGCTGATATTACAAATAATAATCGTTCAATATCATTCAAAAATATTAGTATTTACGATTTTTTAAAGATGAACTATTTTTTATACAGAAATTCCGCTCACAGAAATCGATAGTTATTTGATTTTATCTTTAAATTTAACTAAAAATCATCGATTTAGGATAATCCGTTGAGATTGGACGGGCTTTGAAAGTAACATTGGTCTTATGGGAGAAGCAGGTAGACGCAGAGGACCGGAGCCTCCTCTTAATATTATGGTAGCCTCCTCTTAATATTATGGTAGCCTCCTCTTAATATTATGGTAGCCTACTCTTAATAATAATGTTTGTGTATATAATAATAATAATAATGTTTATAATACTTCATTTGATAAATAGTACCATTGACTATAGATACTGAAGTCAATTGTACGATAGTACTATCATTGACTATAAATACTGAAGTAGACTTCTCATTGCCATTGTAAAATGTGTCCCTAGTTTTGTGTATGCCAGGATTGAAAGAGGTCGTAGTTTACACCAATCACCAACAGAGTATACTGCTGTCAACTATTACTTATCCTCTCAAGGAGGGGATAATACAACAGTTGGTGTGTCAGGAAGCAAACATAAGTTGATTATCACTTGCTTTCTGGGGTGGAGATATTTTAAAAGTTAACGTAAATAACTAAAATACAAAGTTTACAGCAGCACAATCTGTCGGTGACCCAATCAAACTACTTCAATTTTAAATTCTAGCATACACTAAAAGTGGGACAGCTGGATGGGATGTCTCCTTCAGTATCTATAGTCAATGGTACTATAGTCAATGTAATACCAAGAGTCAACTGTACTATTTAGTGAAAAATAATATTTACCACGAGCTTTGAGATAGTAACAATCAGTCCAGAAATTAATTTTTGTGCATGATTTGGCCTGCAGTTTAATAATTTGTGTTGATGGGTTTTGCAAAATACCATCATTTTATAATTGTTTTGCATCAGAAAATACATAATGTTCGTCATCTCCCAATCCATTACGTTCAGGGTAGACGGTTAATTGTGTTCGTCATTGTTTATGATTCGTAAACAAAAACAGGGATTATGCGGTAGATTGTGACTGTTCCCCCATTTCGTCCATTCGACATAAACTGCTTTGTTTTCCAGCATCCAGACCGACAACCTTTTGAAAAATGTTATAAATACATTACGGACAGGTTTAAATACAACTTCACGTTGTGTAAACTTTCCATGGACACCATTCGGACTCACTCCAGCCGCGACGAGCGTCTCCAGCACTCGTGTCTTGTCTGTCCAGGAATAGCCACAGGAAGCCGTAGCTCTGCCGCGATGCTGTGATGCTGTGATCCACACGTGTACATTAGTGATCCCACTGGAAGGATTCTGATCCCATTTTAGGGATATTTTAAATCTTAACTACGTAAAGTTTTGTTGTTTAAACAAATCCATAGTAAATTTTGCTAATCACAAACACCGTTGTGTAATATTTTCAATATTCATCTATGTTGATTGCTAGCCTTTACAGTATAATAGGGTTATGTACACATCATAATCATTATATCAAACTTGAATTATAACCATTCTTTTTAGGAACACGTTTCGTATATTTCAAAGAAGAAAATATTAACTATATTCAGATTATAATATGTTGTAGGACTACTAAAATACTACTTAAAAATACCCCCGTCGCAGCAAACCTGCGTACTCAGCGAATTTCCAATGCATAATATATGTCTTAATGCCATATAAAGCCGCATACCAAGTTTTAAAAAAATATATTCATATATAAGCGATATATACAATTTTAATTATTCTCCATAAGAATAACACGGGAGATGAGTAAGCAGGTTTGCTGCAACAAGGAACTAAAAAAATGGGTTTTTATGCAAATATCATTATAACTCAACAAGGTGAAGCCACATAGCAAGTTGTATTAATTTATGTTCATAATTAAGGGAGTCATTACATTTTACTTATTCTCCATAAGAATAACATGGGGGCTGAGTACGCAGGTTCGCTGCTACGGGGATAATCAACAAAAAATCAATTTTTTGTGCAAATATCAATATACCAGTACTACGTGACCCCACGTGCCAAGTTTCATCAATATACATTCATTAATAATGGAGATATGAAATTTTATTTATTCTCCATAAGGATAACATTGGACAACGTACTGTGTTTAGCACTTTGAATATCTCTGCAACGGTTGGACGTAGAATCACAATTTAAACACCAAAATGATTGTTTTGTGGAGCTGAATTGATTGGTAAAAGCAAATGTGAAGTTTACATAAAAATTAACTTAGGAAAAGCCAAAACCCTTTTTCCCATAAGATTAACATAGGAGATTTTATGAGCAGGTTTTTTTGGATTTTCTCAGCAACCACTTAACCTAGCTTAATAATTCAAAATACCATATTATTTGTTTTTTTTAAGCTCTATAACATGGTCTAAACCAAAATTAAGTGTTTTAAAAATTTTAGGGTAAAAAATGCAAAAAACTGATTTTTGGAAAATTTAAAACCCCCATAAACCCCCCTTCCCATGGCCCGATTTTTCTGGTTTTCGAACTTAAAGTCATGAATGTCACTTTACACATTTGAGCAAAATTTCATCGAAATCGGACGTTTTTTACTCAAGTTATCGCATTCACGGACACATATATAGATATATATATATATATATATATATAGATAGATATATATATATATATATATATATATATACATATATAAATTTAAACGAATCGTGTTTTAGTCATCTGGGGACCTAAAAAAAAAATTTGTCATGGTCTCGGGCTTAAATCTTACCATGAGACCTACGGTAATAGCTTCTTCCCTATAGGGGAAATTCGCTAAACAAAAAAAAAACAAATTCACCAGTAATCAATGACACATCCAATATGACAAAAGAAAAAAGATTATCCAATACATCGAACAACGATATATGAAAAAACTATTTATCATGCAATTGGCAAATTATTAAATAAATGAAAGGGAAATCACAAAATTGTAATTAATTCAAGTAGACACATCAAAAAAATAAAACTGTTGTATATTAATTAGAAAATCCATTATACATAATGAATTCAACCAAGTATAGAAGACAAAGACAGCAAAATCTACCATTCCTGTTTTCCAAATGTTCCTCACATTTGTATAATGTTATATGCAGTAAAATTATTATTATTATGGTGGGTGGAGTGGGTTTATCAAACCCACTTTTGTGAATAATTCTAGAACTTGGTATTAAGTGTAAAGGTACGACCCGATAAAATAATATAGGTTACGACTAGAATCCAATTTGCCATGCAATCTTTGCGATGCAATCTATTTATTTACCAAAGAATACAGAGGGATGCAATTATACTTTATTATGAACCGACTGATATTAAGTACATCTACTTATATAATTTTTTTAAACTCTATGGTGAATGAGGGATATTTCTTAGCAGAGCGAGGGATGAAGTGGGATTTGTTGATGAATTTGTGGGATATTGTTTACCGCGGGGTGTATCAGTGTATCAGTGTAGCAGTGTAGCAGTAGCAGTGTAGCAGTGTAACAGTGTAACAGTGTAGCAGTGTAACAGTGTAGCAGTGTAACAGTGTAGCAGTAGCAGTGTAGCAGTGTAGCAGTAGCAGTCGCGCGTCTTGTTTGGACTATTCTCGACTGTCCGCCGCCTCTCTCTTCGCTTTGGCATCGCGTTGGCAACCATTTTAGCAGCGGCAACAATCGATTCCCCGGCTCTTTGTCGATGGCTGTTTTCTTACAAACGGATCTCTCGGTTGTGGGTAATTTATCGAGGCATTGACCTTGTGTCTAGTTATCGGGTAACTGTACTACCGACAGAGGTACCTTATTGCACGGCAAGATGTTACTTAGATAACGATCTCTCTAAAAGTGTTTTCAAGAAATTGTTGCGGACATTGCTCATCGCTAAATGAGAAAGCTTCCGACGTTACTCCGTGTGAGGAGAATCCCCCTAGGACATAACACAATGAGTGGCACAATCCATGCAAAGCTGAACAAAACCCAAAGCTAAAACAGAACTGTAAAAGCAATCAAAAATAGAAATATCAAAATCAAGCGAAACCAAACCCATAAAGCCAGACACTCAATGGTAAAGCACGACACATGGATCTACCAAACATAAACGTGCCGATCGTGTAATCCCGGGTGTCACGTTACTGGAGCTATTACATTTATTTTGGTTTTGCCAACTGTAAAACAGAGCTTACTTCAGGATTTATAGTTGGGTTTTAACAATTCACTTTTTTAAACATTTTTGTCAGGCGGTGTTTTAAGTCGTTGTTTCATTTCTACACAAAGTTAATAATAATAATAATATTTATTCCGTGACAATGTTTTATAAAGTATCGAAATTTACAATGAAATAGATAATTTATGGGGAAATCTTGTAACCAGGTAAGGTAGGCCTGAGTCTTATCTTTCCCTTCCTGGCGGTACTCGGATATATAACCGAACGATTTAGTCTTTGTAACTAAATCGAATCGTCTATATTCAAAAGTACGGTAATCAAATTTAGAGCAACATCTGTACATAATAGTAGTTTTCATCGCTAGGAGCAAAAGTGTCTCTTTTTGGTGCGCAATCGTGTTTTAAAAGCGAGACTCAGCCGAGAACTTTTGCATCGAGTGATGAACAACATTTTTTATGATAATGCGGAATTAGAATTTTAATCGTTGAAAATGTTAACTATAAAGTTGTGTTTTTGAGGTTTTGTTTACAAAGTAAGTAATATACAGTGTTTACGTTTCTGTTATTTACAAACAATACTTTTTATAACGTGTGGTAAGGAACGCTTATAAACACACACAACAAGCCAACAACCACACCAAACGACCCCCCAAAAACCCCCATTGGGGGGGGGTTTGTTCTTGTTTATAGAT
Source organism: Allygus modestus (assembly GCA_963675035.1). Lineage (NCBI taxonomy): Eukaryota > Metazoa > Arthropoda > Insecta > Hemiptera > Cicadellidae > Allygus > Allygus modestus. The sequence goes on along the minus strand of OY776112.1, from coordinate 482,094,191 downwards.
GAAGCAAACAGCTGACTTTTTACGTCCTAGGACTTTAAAAAGGTCACAGCTGATTTTTTTAGGTCCAAGGACAATAAAGTGACGTTTTGCGTACTATTTAGAGAACAAAAATCAGGTTGATTTCGTGCAGAATTATAGATAAAATGTTTACGAATGTGGTCTTAAAGTCATCTGTTTCATCCATGAGGCCAATGTTAACTTTCAAATTCCGTCCGTCCACAAACGAGTATTCGAAATTGTTGATTTATGAATTTACGTATTTACGGCTCGTGTTATACCAAACAGTCGATCCATAGTCAAACGCAAATATTTTTGAATATTATTCGGACGATAATTATTTTTGGTATCAAAATTCTGCTCACTGAATTCCTAGGTATTATTTTGCCATATACAACAATTTAAGATAATTCATTGTGGAAGGACGGTATTTAAAAGTTAAAATTGGTCTTATGGGAGAATTAATGGGCTGAAGCCCCTCTTAAACACTCCATATTAGATTCACAAATGCAACTGTCCTATAAAATAGGGAAGTTAGGAAGATAGGAAAGAAGAGGAGAATCTAGTAGGATAGAATAGGAAATAAGAGATATTATAGAAGTAAGGGACAGAAGAAACAGGAAGGGAATGGAAGGAATGAAGGAAGGACTTAGAGGACAGGAAAGGCAAAGAAAGATTACAAATACAAGAAACAGAAAGACAAAACTTACCACCGATGAAGACACTCAACTCAACACAGAGTACCTCGGGCCCGTGGGCCCCCCGGCTGACATCAAGCTGGAAATGGTAAAACAATAGGTATAGGATAAAATCAATTAGGATAATGGTAGGAGGAATGAGAAGGAAGGAGGAGTTGGGAAGTGCAGGAAGAATCAGAGGAGAAGGTTAAACACAATCAAAAAGATGGGAAGTTAAGGAGAAATTTAAGGCAAAAGGAAAGTCAGAAGAGCAAGATGCAAAGATAACTCAAAATATGCCGAAAGGTAGGGGTTTGACAAACATAGAAAGAAATTTTAAAAATCCCATAAAATCGTCATAAAAAGGATCACAAAGAAGGTTTGGCAAATTAGTTTGACTTCGCAGTAGCGCCTGCGGATGCCACGGAGAGGTCCGGGGTCTTCGGAGAACGACGGAGACGGAGGCAGGCTTGGAGTCACGGACAGTTGCAGGAACCTATAAACACGGGGAGTGAGAGGGCGATGGTTTCCGGGACTCGGGATTACACCCGTAAATTTGATGTCAAATTGGGCTCATTTCCGAGTACCTCTTAAGTGGTCATCAGAAGCTTTTATCATGCGCGAAAATAACAAAATTGTCACTAAAGGCTGTACGATGTGTAAATATTAATTCAATAGTATTATAGGTTAAATATTTGTGTAATATACGTAATAATTAAAAAAGGACCGCTGCGCTTTTAAAATCACCTTTTCGCTACAAAATCAATAAAAAAATTATGCAATATAAATCAAAACGTTTCTGGTTTAAATCTTATACAATCCATTTGATGAAAATAAAACTTTTATCAGTAACAATAATTTTAGGTTGCTGTTAACGTTTCCGACCTTTTGGAGGATTTAAAATCCCTGTATCATTCATAAAATAGTTTATTCATTTAATAGTTTAGTAATTTGTAGTTTTGTACATTTTAAACTAGAAATCTTTACAAAATATTTAAAATTGTATATAATTCACTATAGGCCGTTGTGAGCTTCGCTGAAAAGCCACGCCCACAGAACCTCTGTACGTAGCTGTATTTGTATTTATTTATTTTTCAGTTACCAACAAATATAATATCTATGTACAATTCCAAATTTCTCCTCAAATCTGTTATTGTTTCATGTTCATCCGTGCACAATAGCACACCCTAATATCACCACATGTAGTCTATCGATGTGCTTATAGTTATTAAAATGTGTGTGTATTATCGAGGGAGCGCTTGTTTTTGGAGTGGGATTTAACTAATTTTATACGAAGAATAAATTCCGAGACTAAAACCGTGATGAAAGTTTGATAAGATTAGTATTATCCATCGCCTCGCCTACGTCGCCCACTCGCCACTCGGCTCGGCTCGCGACTCGTGGTACGTGGTCCGGTTGCGTGGGATCGCATCGGATATCAGAACATCAGAACACGTTTCTATATCTGTCCGAATGTAGTGTAGGCTTGTTGGCTGTTAATGCACGGTATAGTGTTGCTCTCGAAGGGGTTATAGCGCCGCACCCACGTCGAACAGCACATGGCACGTCTCGTATTTTAAATCTCGGTATTGGTCGTAGCACAGTCCAGTACTGTTAGATAGTGAGGTATAAACTGAACAAATACACGATACACTCGATTTGATTGATTTTATAGTCAGATTATAAAAAATACCAGACACCGACTGGGCACAATCGTATGTGAAACTACTGCGACTGAACTGTAGAGCAGCGCACGAGAGCAACTGGTTGTGGCGATTGAGAGGTCCGCGGCCAGAGCCACCGGAACAACCGGTTCTCGATATTTGATGTTTTAATCATGACAGGGTTTTTACCGCGGGGACGGTCGTTGAAGGCACGCCGGTACTGTACTATGTTTCTCGCACTTGGCGCGGGCGCGTGCGCGTGCGGAGGCGCTTAACACACACTGGGACGTTTGTCGGAAGCCGCACATGTTTTTTGGACGCGTACATATCTTCTTGGCAAATTGGAACCGTTTACAAGAGGCTCCCACGGCAAATTCTGAGCTTTATATGCCAGTTTATCCCATTAACCAATAACTTTCAAAGCTCGTCCCACCTCAATGGATTATCCGATGATCTCTTGCTGATTTTAAAGAGCAAAATAAAATAACTATAGCGGATTCAGTGATCACAATTTTGCTATCACAAATACTTGTTCAATACAGGGTTTCCGAAAAAGAATGACGGGATTTTGAACGGCCGTTGCTTGGGGACTATTCAAGATAACTAAACGATTTAAACGTCAAATAGAAGAGAAAAGAACTAAGTTTTTTTTTCATACCTTAATATGTTTCGATGCGAGCTCCATTTGTTGCTCTGCATACATCTAAGTGATATTCGATTTCTCGCCAAGTATTATGAAGCATCTCTGGTGTCACAGTTGCGATCGCTTCCGAAATTTGCCCACACAGATGTGGCAAATCACGAATTTTCTCGGCATAAACAATGTTCTTTACGTAACCCCACAAAAAAAGTCCAAAGGGGTCAAATCAGGACTCCTGGGAGGCCAGGGAATAGGCGCACCCCTGCCTATCCAACCATTTGGAAATTTGTTGTTAAGTGTGTCGCGCACTTCCCGAAGGTAATGAGGGGGGCGCCGTCCTGCATCAAAATGACTCGTTCACCGGCTTGTTTTTCAATTTCTTCAATTTGAGGAAACAAAAATTGTTCTAGCATATCTAAATAAATTATGCCATTTATTGTTTTTTCGGCGAAAAAGAAAGGCCCTATCACCCTACGTGCGCGACACACTTAACAACAAGTTTCCAAATAGTTGGCTAGGCAGGGGTGCGCCTATTCTCTGGCCTCCCAGGAGTCCTGATTTGACCCCTTTAGACTTTTTTTTGTGGGGTTACGTAAAGAACATTGTTTATGCTGAGAAAATTCGTGATTTGCCACATCTGTGTGGGCGAATTTCGGAAGCGATCGCAAATGTGACACCAGAGATGCTTCACAACATTTTGCGAGAAATCGAATATCGCTTAGATGTATGCAGAGCAAAAAATGGAGCTCACATCGAAACATATTAAGGTATGAAAAAAACTTAGTTCTTTTATCTTCTATTTGACGTTTAAATCGTTTAGTTATCTTGAATAGTCCCCAAGCAACGGCCGTTCAAAATCCCGTCATTCTTTTTCGGAGACCCTGTATAATGCAAAACAATATTCAATATTTTGTATGTATTACCTGAGTGTGTTACACAATTTCCGCTCTCTGAGATCGCTATAGGTATCTTTTTGTTCTGTAAAACGAGCATTAAATAACAATTTTGGATAATACGTTGTAAACATGCAGGTCTTCCATGGTTGAAAAGGGGTGTATTTCAAAAGTTAACATTGGGCTTGGGGATTGCAGGTCGAAAAGCTAAATGTCAAAATGTGTTAACGATTTTTAATGTGCCGTATCTTTGTAGTTGAAGGAAGAGCCTACAATTTCTCGTAATCGCTGTCCTTACTTCGCCGCCCCAGGGGATTTGACTGTTTACCAGATTCTGACGTCACGATTAGAAAGTTCGCCGAGTGGCTAACAATACTCGTGTTCGTGGACCGATGAAGTCGCTTGTCAATTATTACAATGGAACCCTGTTGGCGAATGTTTAGAACATTGTTTCACTACCCCTATCAACCTTTGGTGCACGATAATTGATCTTCTAATGCCCAACAATATTGGACAATCGTTTACAATTCACGGTAAGAGCAGGGCCTGATTACGATATGCGGAGCCCATAGGCTTGAGGTTATTTAGCGCGCCCCCCTCCATCGAATATTGATGAAGGATGTGTGTCGAAAAGACTTGATGAACGAGAGTCTGAACGCGGCCCAACGTAGCTTCATTTTGAGAATGCGATATGCGTTAAGGGGATACCAGCGTCAGGTATCTTTGTTTCTCTTCAACGTAGAGCTCCATCTCTTTCCGACCTTGAGTGGTTGCCTCTGTTATATATCCCCTTATGGCACATCGGCTGATCTAAAGGGTCCTAGGCCTTTGTCTCTCGTTTTCATCTCCCACCGTAAATGATGGCCGGATCGCGTAACATCGGCCGTAATTGACGATCGCGCCACGTAAAATATCAACCGTAAAAGACTAGTGGACGATGTGCCATTAACATAATATATGACAGAACCACGTGATAGTTGCCGTAAATTCATGATCGCAACTTGTGTCTTTGGCCATAAATGACGATCGCAACGTACTTTATAAAAAATAATGACGATCGCGCCCGCTATCCGCCGAAACAGACGATCGGACCACGTGATATCGGCCGTAAATTACAACCGCGTTGCGTAATCACGGCTGTAATTGACGATCACACCACGTGATATAGGCCGCAAATGACGATCGCACTACGTTATATCGGCCGTAAATGATGATCGTACCTCGTAATCATGTCCTTAAAAGACGATCGCTCCGCAGAATACTGTTTCGTGGATATAATCCCGTCCCGAAATAATCCCGAGGTAAAATAAATCCCGCCCGTTAAACGGGATTATTTCCCCCCCCGAAAATGTTACGAAATTTCGGGACTTGTCCATCCCTAATCACAATCCAAGGCCCAAGGAACAATTAAACTAGCCTATAGAACAACTGATCATAAAGCAGGTGTGGCGACAGGAAAGGGCGCGCGGATATAGTATTCTCTCGCCAATTGATCACCACACTTCGAAGATTACTAAACAAATTTGAGCCTCTCCGGCGCCCCTTGGCCGACTGGCGCCCTAGGCTGCAGCCTAGTCAGCCTAATGGTTAATCAGACCCCGGTTAAGAGGGGTTCCAAGAGTCCAGCCACGAGACATTAGCGTTTCTACCTGCTTCCCCTGGCCAATGTTAACTCTCAAAGTCCGTCCCTCCTCAGTGGATAACGTTGACTTATGACTCATTTTAAAGAGAAAAAAATACCCAGCGACATTCAGTCAGCAACATTTCGATATTAAAAACTATAATCGTTCAATCAAATTCCAAAATATTTAAATTGTTCATAGGTAACATTTTTGTGATATCGAAATTGTACTCGCTGATATCGTTAGGTATTTTTTTCTCTTTAAAAAATCAACAATTTCGAATCATTTTTTGAGGAGAGGTGGGTTTTGAAAGTTTTAGCCTTACGGGAGAAGTAGGTGATACAAATTATTGTTGCGAGGAGCCCCCTCTCAACCCAAAAATAATCCATTGTAAATTTGTTCGATATTTTAATCCACACACGCACAATACACAACCCGAAGAAATCGCTCTTTGTGAATCTTTTATTGAATTTCTTCAGAACGTATGTTTAATGACATCAGCGTTTTTTGCCCTCAATTAGTTAAACATATACTGGGTGACGGTTGTCTCCATTTTCAAAAATTATTATTTTTTAATTGGGTTTAACACAATTCACATACCAGTGTTGTAATTGGTACATAGAGTACAGAGTATTTGATGACACTGGTCAAACCGCTGAATCTGGTCAGCTCAGCGACTGCCCCATCTGGGAGCTGAGGGCCTACTACTGGGCCCTTGAGCTACAGCTGGGTCGTATAGTTTGGTTCAGTAATAATGAACCCCAATTTCAAAATAAAATAGTGTTAGACACTTCACTGACAAGTTTAAATAAAATAAATGTTGCGATATTTCATTTGTATTTTATTCACTCGCTAACAGAGGAAACAATTCCATTCCAGTCCATCGCACACAATGTAATTTAACACCCTCTTATGAACTGAACTGACTGATTAGGTTTAAACAGTTACCCAAATACCCTCGACCGCTGGAGTCCAGGATTAGTACCAACACAACAGAGTTGCACAGCTGTTGCTCGTTAGTGTTGCCAACTGAATAGATCAGGGTTACCAACTTTGGATCGTTAGTTTCTATTGTCCCTCTGTTTACCTGTAGCTAACTTATTGATTCGGTCCATACACTCAATAATGTTTGGGTACTTTGTGAATTTGCATTCTTTTAGTGATTGTGAACTGAAGAGCTCTTTGTTGCAAATCTTTTGAGAAGTGGCATTGGAATCCCTGAGGCTTTTGAAAATAAACGTGGTGTGAATACTAAACGAGTTCGCACGCAGCACGCTGACGTGAGGGAAGTGAATTTCCACATAAAAACTTGTAAAACTCAAAATCAGTGTAAAAACATCCATTTGTCCAATTTTTATTGAAATCTGAAAACATTGTTTTTTTGGCTGTTCTGATACTCCTGGTTGCATTTACTTGCAAAGCTGGGAATACAATTTTACGCCTTATAAGGTTAGGAGAAGGTCCAGACAGGCTTGAAAGTAGGCGTGAGGTTGCTGGGTATAATAAAAGTACTCTAACAAAGGAATAACAGGCTTTTCTAGTGTAAAACCACCATAAGACAACGTACTGTGTTTACCCGATACACATTTTCTTTAATAACTCAGTAAATATTTATGCTAGAATGACGAGAGAGGGCTTAAAACTTTCGCCTTTCTAATTCCCATCTTTTAACATGCATTCATTTTACATCTGGGGCTTTTCTGACCCTTTTTGGGCCCAAAAACTCAAAATTTGAAAGATTAATCCCCAAAAAATGGGTTTAGAGTTTTCCGATTGTTTTGCCCAACGAACTTGTCCAACAGGTTACAGAAAGGAACGTCCCTACCAAATTTGAAGTAGATCGGACAAAAAATGTGACCGCTAGAGTGCATACACACACACACACATATATATATATATATAACATTTTGAACGACCCCCCAAAACGTGTTCAGGGGGTCACGTTAGGAACTTCTATGGTGGTCCCGGGCTTAAGTTTCACCGTGCGGGGTCATGCTAATAGTTCACTTTCCATAGGAAATTCACTAATAAGACACTACGTTTCGCGTTTTACTTGTGAGAGGTATCCACTCTCCGCATTCGAGAATTAAATTGTTAAAAGTTCAATTATTGTAGTAATTATGTTGCACGAAATTAAATAGTATCTTTACATGAATTGAGATAAGTGGTCATAGCATTATATATGATGTTCGCGCTTGACGACGCGACCCATGTCAGAATTAAGTTGTCTGAATTAACTCAATTCCAGATAAGCCATTATTAAACTGTTAAATGGCAATAACCATATGGAAAGAAAAGTAATGATGACTTGTAGCAAAGAACAGAAGGCGGCTGTTGTAACTTCCAAGGCCGCGCAGATATGATCTGAGCCTTGGCAGGATGCAGATGCGAATGCAGTCAGTCGGCAGTTTGTTGACTTCCGCGCCGCAAAATGCGCGTTCTGTTCTAGATAAATGCATAATTATCAAAGCATAATATCGTTGTCAAATGAAAAGAATGGTAGTTAAAACCTGTTACTCTAATTAAAACTTGCATAGGCCTATACTAGATTACTATAATGCTCACCAACTAGTGGAACAGTATAGACTAGAGAGTGGGGTCTAAGGTAGCTTTTGAGTTTTAATATTAACTGACTGTTTTGCAATCCCAAATGCCTGTCTACTCACCTATTGCGATCGTTCTCAAAACTCGTTTCTATGCGAGACTGAAAAACCTTTTAAGTTCTCATTACAGAACAACAACCCCTTCAAGAACCACATTATTTCATTGGACCACTGGACGAGGAGTCACGCTTATTTAAAACTAAAATTTCTCTTACACCATAGCCAACTTCAAGATGACCACCAGAACCATACAACGATGAAAATTATTATGAATAACCATTATAAGACCTACCTATTGATGTTGCCTTTGTCCCAATCAACTCCCTAAATCAAGACATGAACGCAGCTACATCTGCATAACCAGTACTAGAAAACGGGATATCCCTTCACTGTGGTAAGGATTCAAGCTGGTAGATGACCAGTTTGATCGATTAGAAGATCCGTCAAAGTGGTAAGATTTCAATTTGTAGTAATGTAAACCACGTCCTATGCAGCAAATGGGTTGATATTTGTGAATAATTTTGGAGATGGACACATTCAAGGGAGGGTCAAATAGTAATGGTATGGTAAGGACTAGATGTGCCAAGATAAACTGAAGGGTAATGTGAATAAAAAAAGTGATTTCAGGTTTCCCGATTAGTTAGCATTGAGTAAAAGAATTTGCTAAGCTTCATTCGCATGGGATCCCCTTAATCTGGTAACGTTTCAAACTAGTAATGTTACTAACCTGAACGATATGAGGATCAATCAAGCTGGTCACGACTAATGCAAACACCGCCCTTATATCAGCCACTGTGATGCTACCCAGTCTTAAACAATCATTTAATTTGAGAATATACGGAGTAATCATGAGTATGACGCATCTGTCGAAACCACTAACAGCAGGTGTGTTGTTGCAGTTAATGGTTCTCCTGGTGCTGGCAGGTGTGTTGTTGCAAGTAATGTTTCTCCTGGTGCTGACAGGTGTGTTGTTGCAGGTAATGTTTCTCCTGGTGCTGGCGGCGGGCGCGCTCCTGTGGACCAGCGGCGGCGGCAGTGAGGCGCGCGGTCGCCAGGTGAGCTGCGAGGAGGCGCGGCTCAAGTGCGCCTACCGAACGGGCTGCGGCATGGCGCTGCAGAACTACATGGTGGGCTGCAGCAGCGTGCTGCGCGACAGCGGCGACCACTGTCCGGAGGCGTGTCAGCACGCGCTGATAGCGCTCACCTCCACGGACGAGGGCAAGGACCTCATGACGGTGAGTGGCCTTAGGTTGTGTTGGGTGGAGGGTACGAGTAGAGACCTCAACCCAGCGGTTATGTTGGTTAGAGGGTACGAGTAGATACCTCAACCCAGCGGTTATGTTGGGTGGAGGGTACGAGTTGAGACCTCAACCCAGCGGTTATGTTGGGTAGAGGGTACGAGTAGATACCTCAACCCAGCGGTTATGTTGGGTGGAGGGTACGAGTTGAGACCTCAACCCAGCGGTTATGTTGGGTAGAGGGTACGAGTATATACCTCAACCCAGCGGTTATGTTGGGTGGAGGGTACGAGTTGAGACCTCAACCCAGCGGTTATGTTGGGTAGAGGGTACGAGTATATACCTCAACCCAGCGGTTATGTGGGGTAGAGGGTACGAGTTGAGACCTCAACCCAGCGGTTATGTTGGGTAGAGGGTACGAGTATATACCTCAACCCAGCGGTTATGTGGGGTAGAGGGTACGAGTTGAGACCTCAACCCAGAGGTTTTAAGAGTCTTCTTCGCCGGAAGTTGCCAGCCGCTATCTTGGAGTTTTGTTCCACAAGGCCAATATTAACTCTGTGCCTCCGTTACTTCCCCGAACATCACTAAACTTCTGTTTGGGTGTAAAAATAAAGGTCTAGTGTTTCTAAAGAGAGATACATGTTCAATTTTAGCATTCTGATTTCAAATTAAATGATTTAATTTCAGTTTTGTTGTGAAATGTTTCAATCATTTCTAAATAAATTGTTAATAATAAAATATAATTCCCTAGACGAAATATTTAATTTGAGACCCAAACAAATTGTATGTAGCGATCGGGTGAGGAGTAACGGAGACCCAAAGTTAAAATTGATCTTATGGAACAAAACTTTATATAATATGGCATCCGGCATCTTCCGGTGATGAAGAATCTTAAGACGTTCAGGTGTTAGGGGAGTAGGGAAATTTGTTCTAGTTATTTTCTGTTTACTTTTACCAATGAGTACACAAACACCAAGAAGGTCATTATAGTCAAATATCAGCCAAGCGTTTACCAGTTCGATGTAGTTCTGCATTTAACAAGACATACCGCGTAAAAGAGACAGCAGCTAATTCATTGCACGCATGCAGAGTTATTATAAACGCACGCTAACCGCTAACGCTATCTTTGGTTTGAGTGCAGAACTTGGGCTATAACGCTCAAACAAAGGGGTGAGGGGAGTTACCCCACCATAATCCTTCCTACCTATGTCATTAGACAAGTGATTTGATTTATTTATTGCCGTGTTTCATCAAAGCTGATTGTTCAAACACCATTACGTGTCACTGATATTTCATTGGTTTCTTTGCTGGTTTTGTCAACAGTGTGTGAACAGTGAAGGGCGTGACTTTCCCCTCAACGCCTTGTTTACTATCTGGACATCAACTCGTCTACTTTCACTTAGTCTGAGTAGAAGTTTGTCAGTTTTTATCATCAGAAATCGATGTTTGGTCAGATATTACCAAACAGATAGTTGTTTTTCCCCATGCCCAATACCGTATGGGACCGTCCGTCGATACTTACATCATTTAATAAACAGATTCGTGTAAAATATACTCGAACCACCTCACGATAATCATAAAACTTCATCTGGAGATGTAAAAATAATTGAGACATTAATGTTTTAAATTTTAATGATAAGCGTTCTTAAAAAAATTTAACATCAGTTGTACACTTCTGACCAGTCTACAATTAAAAGTTTCACTGCGCGATTTTTAATTTTATGAACACTCAAAAAAAACGATATTTCATTTGAACGATTCAAGGTAGTTTATGGATTTCAGAATTACTATGAAACTTTACAGGGTTAAATGAGTTTTTGTCTTTTTCCATTTGTTTTTGAAAATTTCGATATAATGGAAATTGGCCGAAAGATGTTCGTATCACAAAAGTTACCGCTATGAACAAATTCCTCAAAACATCTCCGCCAACATTACCGTATTAGTGCGTGGAACAAACAACATATTATCTAGAAATCTTTCAATTCCGGAAACCAGCACCATACTTTGGGAATTGACTTAATACATATAAAAGAGTAAAAATCAGCCGGGAGGCAAGCTTAAAAATAATTACGTCACGAGCAGTGACGTCATCAATATGGCCGCTCAGCCAATTCTAATATGTCTCATATCTCGGAAACCACATAACCGATTTTGACATTTGACATCTTGTTTAAAAGGTCTAATTATTATCTATAATAAAGGTTATTACATCTTTAGCGGTAAAAACAACGGTTGTTGAGTATTTTGTAAAATATACATATTTTTAAATATTTTAAAATGTTATGTATCTAAATTTAGTTTAATAATAATACAAGGTAAAACTAAGGATATATTTATTGTTAACATATATTTCATGTAAATATACACACCTAACTATGTGTCCATTCTTGAGCAATGACCTTCACAAGAACATAATAGAGTGCACCGAAGTCCCATTTTCACACAGCGGCACTTAGTACATCGTTCCTTACACTTACATGAAACAAGTTCTTGACAGTGTACACTAACGTCTGGAATTGTTGTCCAGAGAGGTGTGAACGTGGTGCCATCATCGGTTTTCCAGCCCCACTGACATGGATCGATCACGGAAGGGATTTTTGTTAAGCAGTTTCTCCAAATGTTACATTGAAGCATTGAACGTTTTAAATGCTGCAATAGCGCATCCGCCGTTGGTGGGATATGTTCTATGTTCCTATTCATTTGAGTAAAAAGTAGTCTGCGTGCGTGGTTTACATGTTCTGCAGTACATGCGGTGTGGTACATTAATACCACAAAACGTTCAAGTAAGGAAAATGCAATGCTGTCGGTCGTAACTGTTGTTGCTGAAATATTTGAAAACTCTTTGAAGCTACATAAACATCACGAAATGCCATCCATGTTTTCCAAGCAATTTTTTTCCCAACGCCAGAAAACGATGACACCGTGTCACAACCTGTGAATGAGTGGAAGAATAGTATAAGCTCGGACATATCAGTGGGAAGCTTTGAATGTAATTCATGAATAGGCACATACTGTAAATGCTCTCCTGTTCCATATTCAATCCATAGTTCTTCAGCTTGTTTAATGTAGGGAAATGCAAATAAAGCTATGCAAATTACATCAGAATCAACTGTTTTAATAACAATTTTGTTGTGTCCATGCATAGCAGCATCATGTGCATGTAAAATAAGTCGGGCATCTGCTTCCTCGAACAAAGATGGAGAAATTGATTGCACACTCTCTTGACCGGTTGATGATAATATGCAAAAGTATCTTTCAAAGTGCAAAATATTTGTTTGCCAGGGCTGTCTATTGCAACAATATTGTTTGCCAGCATACTAAAAAATTCCTCCTTATTGCTGTCTTCAAACAAAAATTGTTTAAAATTGCGTGGTATCTTTACTCCAGGTTTGACCGCTATACGATGACCACTTCCTCTAAACTGGCGAATTTGGGACTTTAAACTTCCTTTGCTGTATTGGTCAAACACCAGGTCCAATCTACTGACAGTCTCTAACCTTTGATTTACATAAGGTATTACAACAGAGTCAATGTATTGCTGAAATGTAATTCCAGCCCCAGGTGTCAACATGTGAACGAGGGCAGCTCCGTCGATTATTAGGGCAGACACATTTGGTGTTTGGACAGGGGCTGTAGCTTCGCTTGATAAACAGCATGTTTTTTTAACACAGGAGACAATATCAGATTTACATGAAGGGAGTCGAAGCTCACCGGACTCAGAAATAGATGGGGGATACGTACTATTTTCATGAGAAAAAAACTCTTCCACATCTCCTTGTCTAACTTGGCTTGCAACGTAAAGCCGGCAAAATACATTGGAATCCTTTCTCAAATGTGCCACCTGATTTTTTTCTTTCGACTTAAGGGAAACCTTTTTCTTAGAGAACAATAGAAGGTTGTTCTGTTTTATTACATCATGAATAGATGTTTTTCTACAAACTATACGATCATTTACGTAGGTGGAATATTGTTCTTGTCCTGTGACGTGGGCTTCAAGGACAGATTTTGCGGCTATATCGCTCATGACTACTTTACTACTGTTTACGGTTGTAAGGTCTTTCTCCTCAAATGGATTACCATTCTACTGGTACACTTGAACTAAATCACGAACATTTTTCTGAAAGCGGAGCTTAAATGATTCTTTATCTTCGTGGTGTTTACCTGAATCCAGAGGAGCCTTTTTATCCAAGTTGTTGATATCTTCAAAGTCACTGTTCATCCGTGAAATTTCTGGGCCAGCAGTCATCCACTTTAGAAGTGCATCTTTGTTGCTCAGTAGGGATAGTTTTTTACTATCAAGATTCACAAGTTTGTTGTTTTGCTCATGAATTTGATCGTGAGACAAGCATGAGAAGTTCCGCAGTGTTTTACAGCCTACAAAGTTACCTTTCAAAAATTTATTATACACTGTCGGGTGAAGCTCTGGTAAATTCCACAGACTGTGTACAAAAATAGGCAACCATCTAGCATAGTTTACACGATAAAGTGCAAACATCCAAGGTCATATATTTTCAAGTACTGAAATGAAATCTTGCAAGTTTCCCTGACTACGAACAAAAACTAAAAGAAGACCTTCTAATTGTATAGTTGTTAGCCAGTATTTGAACTGAACAGATTCTTGCTGCATCCGGTTACACCACTCAGTTTTATTTTCTACTAATGTAGCTTCATTGCTGTCGTATGCTTGCTGCAAAAGAATGTTAAGGGATGCATAGCTCACTTCATGAGCATACCGACTTCTTTTAACGTGAGATGCGTTAAGGATGCCCTCAGCCCTTCCTGAAGTTGTAACACTGGCTTCTACGAGATTGTCAGTCCAACCAGAGCCTTCTAACCATGAACCAATCATAGACATTATGGCCATCTCAATGTGAAGTCCGCCTAACATTAGAAACATTTTGTCTTCTCCGTATAAATTGGGATACCTCCACTGAAGTTGTTTTTCGATTGCATATACCGGTTGGTCTGCCGTGATAACTGGAATTTGATCTGAGTTTATATTTTTCAACAAAGTTACAACAATGTTCATAGAATGGCAAACCATAGCTGGTGAGTTAATGTCCTCTTTTAGGAGTGGAAGCAGAATTGATGTACACTTTGATTTGTTGATATCAGCGTTTTCTTCCTTACGAGAGTAAAATACAGCCCATGGTAGAATGTCCCCTTCAGCATTGCATTTAACTTGATCCATCCATTCTTTTGTTTCCTCAAAAACATTGAAGTTGGAATTACCATATGTGTCATTAATCAAGGGTAAAGGGTTGTCACAGCTACGTTTAGCTGTTGGTGGAACTGAAGTGTACCACTGAGGTAGAGAAATCTTACTGTTGTGTACATTGTGATTTAGCGATTTCATCGAGTTTTTCTTGTTGTGGTCTGAGGGATATTGTATTAGTGATATGCTTGTACCGTGAAATGAGTCGAGTGACTGATTAGAGGATGTGTTGTGGTCTATGTTATCTATCGCCGCACATGTGAATGCATCTTGTGTAATATTGGGTGGCAAAACAATGTCCTTATTCTGATTGTAATACTCGCATACACTAGCGGCAACAGATTGCTCTACTTGTTGAACTCTTTTATAGGATACGCTTAAGCCAAGGTGATACATTTTGTTAATGATCTTTTCCCCCCTGTATGATTGTGAATCATTAGCCCTAAATATAAGGGTAGAGGAGTTTCTTGGTCTATGTTATGACGTATGAACTTAGCATCGGGTTGTCGTTTTCTTTTGATGCTATTAAATCTGACCAATTGTGCAATAGTCACAGCTGCAGCAGGTACTTTTTCTTGTTCTTCAAACGATGCTTCTTCTCTAGTTATTGGTTTTCCAGTAGATATTCCTTCTAATACCATTCTAAAAAACATTATCGATTTCTTAGTCACACAGTTCACACTTGTAAATGGTTCTGTAAAAGAACCGTCAAACTTAGGATATTCGGCAAACATATCTTCACGAAGAATGTTAGCAGCACGTGAAAGACACATTCCATCACTTAAAGAATTGTAACTACAAGCATCAAATATGGCATTATGTACATCTCCTTCAAAGGTAAGAAAAACGTCTCGACCAACTCTGTCTTCACGAAGACCCGGTACAAAAGCAATTAGTTGATCTTTTAAGCGTGTGCTATTCACCAAAAAATCTGTGAAACCCAACTGTTCAAGCCGTTCATCAACAAGCTTCACAAGATTTGCTAACCGGAAAACTGGAACTATATCATTGTAGACGTACATATCTTGCAAGTAAGTCACTAGTTCATTTACAACCGAGCCATATGCAGTTTTTGAAGGATCGCTATTTACATTAGACTGTGACCTACTCTTACTTCGAACTTTATTTAATAACTTTGTGTAACATGACTTGTGGTATTTTGCTCCTAAAGCGATTAAATCTGTTGAGTGCAACTTTGAAAGAAGTTTTTGGTCCTCAATTAGCTGCGCATATGCAAATATATTTGGTCCAATCCCAAGCGTTGATGCAGACACAAGTTTTTCCTTGTGATCCTTAAGTTCACACAATATGCAGGTGGATTTTATATCAAATAGAGTGCAACTTGATCTTGTAAATGAGGTCATGAGTTCAACGGATTTATTTTTGCAGGGTTTGTCTGGGGCAGATTCTCATCCAAGCATATACTATCAAGGCGTGGTTTTTTTCTTAGTCGTTCAATCATGCGACTGTTATATTTGCTTCTACAGGTTTTGTGATATTTAGCACTATTTTCAACAATAGTCTGATGAATTTGTTCCAGCTGCAAGTGTGATGGAAGGGCTTCATATTTAGCATACTCAATTAAATGTTCACTTAGTGAATTATACCCACTTTCTGTTGGTGAAATGAGAGGCTCTTTGTTTTCAGTTTGGCAAAGGATGCATTTCTCCCACGATATGGTTGGTGTGACGAGGCTTGCATCAAGCAATACAAACTTTCGCTTCTCTTTTTTAGCCATGTCTATTCTGGTTGTATTATATTAAATATTATAAATAATAAAATTTGTTTAAAATAATTAACAGAGACGCCAAGCCTGCATTTCATACTATTCTTCAGTTAGGCTAACAACTACAAAGATTAAATAAACAGTCTAGTCGTATGTAATAAAATGTTTCAATGAGGAATCTACAGTCCCATACCACTAACCACTATACCACCAATACCACCATGCTATACCACTGTGTGCCTGTAATGCATACTATTCTTCAGTTAACTACTAAACAAAATTTAAAAAAATCTAGAACTATGTTTTCAGTACCGGCAGCACAAACAAATTCTTAGCCTACAATAAAATAACTAGAAAAATTAAAACACAAAGAACACAAAAACAACATGTTACCAAGGATATATCAAGTTTCTTAGTCAACAATGGTGACAAATTACCCATCCAGCTGTTAGTTGTTGTTTACTGTCAGATGACACGTGGGTGATCAGTCTAACCAACCAAGCAAAAATACATTTCCCTAAAAAAATTACAAATATTTAAAAATATGTATATTTTACAAAATACTCAAAAACCGTTGTTTTTACCGCTAAATATGTAATAACCTTTATTATAGATAATGATTAGACCTTTTAAATAAGATGTCAAATGTCAAAATCGGTTATGTGGTTTCCGAGATATGAGACATATTAGAATTGGCTGAGCGGCCATATTGATGACGTCACTGCTCGTGACGTAATTATTTTTAAGCTTGCCTCCCGGCTGATTTATACTCTTTTATATGTATTTAGTCAATTCCCAAAGTATGGTGCTGGTTTCCGGAATTGAAAGATTTTTACACTTGTTCCACGCACTATATCTCCCTTCACCATTTTCAGTGACACTACAAACCTATATAAAGTAGGCCATCCTGAATCACGTGGTCCGCTGCCGCCCACGCCGCCGTTGTAAGCCTCAGCCGCCCGCCGCGCCGCGTCCCCCGCCCGCCACGTCCCTCGCTCTGCTACGCTGCCCCAATGGAGCTGTCCGGCTAGATATATAGCGGCTGTTACCGTGGCTGGAGACTCCCTCCCCGTAAAGAAACAAGATACGTGTCTCAGTCTGGTCTCCTGATTGTTTAAGCAGTTTTATTGGATGGCTGTATTATGTGGGTGCGCGTTGCACATGTGTGCCTTATCTGTTATACTAAAAGTTTTCTTTATTTTTGTTGTATGAAGACTTTCACCCTCTAAAATGACTATAACGCAATTCGTCATTTCAAACCCCTTCCGCCACATAACACAACCAACACACTGCACTTCATACAACACCCATCGGATAAGTACCGTACTCAAAGTTGTGGGAGTTGTGGTATTGATGTTACGGGGGAAACTCCTAGAAGGCTGTTACCAGCTTCTGATGACGCGTTACTCTGACCATGAGATAACCTTCGTGTTTGGTGTTGCAGTGCGAGTGCACGGACGAGCTGTGCCGCGAGACCAAGGAGCGGGTGGAGGTGTGCCGCCCGCACGTGCTGAGGGCCACCAGGAACGAGAGCATCGTGTCGTGCCGCGTGGCCGAGTGGATCTGTGGCGCGGACGGAGTGTGCAGCACGGCGCTCGACTACTACCACCACTACTGCCGCAGCATGTTCCAGGGCCGCAAGTGCTCTAACCGCTGCAAGAACAGCATCTCCATCCTCAGGCGGCAGGAGAAGGTAACGACCTGGGGGGCGGGCTTTGCTCGGGGAAGGAAAGCCAGTTTGTAGAAGACTTGGACAACTTTGGTTTTAACGGGAAGATTCATAAAGAACAAAAACATTTATTTGCACTGCATTCTGTTGTGAATAACCGATACCTCTTGTGGCCAATAAAAATAACTTTAATTTTTCGCCTGATCCAACAAAATTCTCTATTGAAACTTTAAAGGCCAAGTGGGTGAAGGTCAAAGTGAGTTGTGATTTTCTGAATATTAATACATGTAGCCGGAGTTAGCAGACAGTGAGTAGCAGATGCGTCTATTTCAGCTCTATCGATGGGCGTGTATATAATTTTAAGTTTGGGAAAACTCTGAAATTTAAAAAAAGATAATAATTTTATAATAAAGTAAATTTCTGATTTCTGGTTCGGTAGGAATCATAAGGAACATTTTGTTATGCTATATGATCGGGTTTCGTCATGGGATCACCTTCAAGTTTGGTATGATATGGTTACACTTATTCCAAAAATAGCATTTACAAAATTATCAATATGGATATTCAACAGAAGGCCTAGGTAATGGAGGAATTGGTGTCATGAGTGTAAATGCCATGATGGTACTGCAATTATTTTAGGTTTAAGTCCCAATGAGAATCCATTCCCTCTTTACCCCCACTCCTGTTACAGGCTGCCAAGCTGACGACGTGCGTGTGTGACGGAAGAGAGGAGTACAACTGTGAGCAGATCCGGACCAACATGGCGCGACTCTGCTACCACAAGGAGCCAGAGCCCCCGCTGGTGATAGACCCCGTGGACCCGGTGGACGAGCTGGGGCCCTCGGACACAGCGGGGGCGCCGGACGACGGGGGCAGCGGGGCGGCGGTGCAGGCGCGGTGGGGCTCAGTGTGCCTACTGCTGCTGGCCTGCCTCCTCGCCACATGACCAAGGTAGGCAATGTAGCCGGAGATAGTGGATACAAGTAGCAGTTCAATCAGTAAGTGGACAAACTTTCAAGTTTGGAAAAACTCTGAAATTTTAAACAAGATAATGAACTTTAATGAAGTAAATTTCAGCGTGTCACGGTGCATCGAACGAAATGTTTTACGTTGGTAAACTGTGAAGCCTTCTTTAAAGCAGAAAACTGTCAAACTTTAATCTTGTTACTCAGAAGCACCAATTATTTTTTATTTAGCTAATTATTTTTTTCCAATAATCCTTGGTCAGGGAAAGTTCTCTCAGGACCTTGAAGATCAGAGGATTTTTTCTGTTAGAGGTAATCACAAAGAATTTGATTTCTTATTATCCATTGTGCCACCAGAGACAAGCGCCACAGTGAAACTGTAGTTTGTGTTTTACCTAACTTGATGTACCACATAATGTTATATCTTGTCTACTTTACCACCTAATCCGTGGGGTACACTATCTTGTCTACTTTACCACCTAATCCGTGGGGTACACTATCTTGTCTACTTTACCACCTAATCCGTGGGGTACACTATCTTGTCTACTTTACCACCTATTCCGTGGGGTACACTATCTTGTCTACTTTACCACCTATTCCGTGGGGTACACTATCTTGTCTACTTTACCACCTATTCCGTGGGGTACACTATCTTGTCTACTTTACCACCTATTCCGTGGGGTACACTATCTTGTCTACTTTACCACCTATTCCGTGGGGTACACTATCTTGTCTACTTTACCACCTATTCCGTGGGGTACACTATCTTGTCTACTTTACCACCTAATCCGTGGGGTACACTATCTTGTCTACTTTACCACCTATTCCGTGGGGTACACTATCTTGTCTACTTTACCACCTAATCCGTGGGGTACACTATCTTGTCTACTTTACCACCTAATCCGTGGGGTACACTATCTTGTCTACTTTACCACCTATTCCGTGGGGTACACTATCTTGTCTACTTTACCACCTAATCCGTGGGGTACACTATCTTGTCTACTCTACCACCTAATCCGTGGGGTACACTATCTTGTCTACTCTACCACCTAATCCGTGGGGTACACTATCTTGTCTACTTTACCACCTAATCCGTGGGGTACACTATCTTGTCTACTCTACCACCTAATCCGTGGGGTACACTATCTTGTCTACTTTACTACCTAATCCGTGGGGTACACTATCTTGTCTACTCTACCACCTAATCCGTGGGGTACACTATCTTGTCTACTTTACCACCTAATCCGTGGGGTACACTATCTTGTCTACTCTACCACCTAATCCGTGGGGTACACTATCTTGTCTACTTTACTACCTAATCCATGGGGTACACTATCTTGTCTACTCTACCACCTAATCCGTGGGGTACACTATCTTGTCTACTTTACCACCTAATCCGTGGGGTACAGCCCTTTGGGAAAACCATTGCAGCATTGGTCTGGGTGAGATGAGAAACCATTCTAACTTAAAAGTGGGCTCCAGTCACAAAACATTTGGCATTTATCACGGTCTTCCCCCATAAGGCCATTGTTAACTTTCAAAGCCCATCCCTCCTCAACGGATTATCCAATAACGTTGATTTAAGGCTCATTTTAAATAGCAAAAAATACCTAGCAATTTCATGAGCAGAATTTTTATTTGACAAGTAGTTCACTCATGAAACAAATTTTTAAAACATGTAAATATTGATTATTTTGGAATTTTTTTTATGTTTAATAGTTATTAGTGATATCAAAATTTTGATCACTGAAATCGCTAGATTTTTTACAAGTAATGTCATTAATCAATGTTATCTGATAATCCGTATGGGAGGCACACGCTTTGAAAGTAAACGTTGGGCTTGGGCTTATGGGGAAGTAGGTGGATGCGCGATAAGTTTTACGACTGGTCTAATATGAGCCACATGTGATCAATTTTACGTGTAGTCATAAAATAGTCATCCTGCCGTTTAAAAATCTTACAACTACGTTCAGCTGAAGCATTTGAAGTATTTGACTCTGTTATAATCTGACTGCTTACTAATTTTTGTAATCCTGAACAGGTTGGCGTCCCAATGAGATGACAGCTTTAAGCAGAACCAATGACACCTACCTCAGCAGTCGCCCCGCAGCAGTTGCCCCGCAACAGTTGCCCCGCAGCAGTCCGCAGTTACCATCCACAGCAGTAGTTCCTCCAGCCCCGTTCCTTCCCCTCAGCCTTAAACACAAAATATTTATTGCATCACTCTAAACTTTGTATATTTTGTGTATATGTATATACTGTAAATACCTGTGAATACTCGTGTATCTTGTACATCTATGCTGCTGTAACTGGGCCTTGAGTTTGAGCTCTTAAAGAGGCTAGGTCCGTGAAAGGACAGTAAACTCGTGTATAAATCTTAACACCAAAGAATAATTTATGTGGAATTGTAAGTCTTGTTAGTTTTCTTATGGAAGTATTAAGTGATTACTAAAACAAAATTAAGCATTTTTCTTTGAAGAGGTACATTCCTGTTTACAACAATTTCTTTTGCTTTTTAATTTTGAAAACAAAAGCTGGTTTTTTTAGACAAAAATATAATGAATTTTTAAAATCATTAATACCTTGAAATTTTTGTTTTTCTTAACAGAGGGCTCCAGACCCCTGTGTCTACTTGTTTCTCCCATAAGACAATTTTTTTTCATTCAAAGATCTTCCCTTATCATCGGATTATCAAAAATTTATTATTTTTGGCTGGTTTTAAGAGCAAAAAAATACCCAAAGATTTTAGTAAGCAGAATTTCGATGTCACAAATAGTTAAAAAAAAACGTAAATATTGAGTATTTTGGAATATTTTTGAATGATTACTACTTTTTATATTGAAATTTTGCTCACTGAAATAGCTAGGTTTTTTTCTCTAAAATGAGCCAAAAATCAGTGATCGGATAATCTGTTTAGGGAGGGATAGGCTATGACAGTTAACATAGGCCTCATAAAGGAAGCAAGTAGAAACGCAATTAGTATTGTGACTGGAGCTTTATGTAATAAATAAAATTGATGTCGCTAGATTTATCAAATGGTTGATTTTTGAATCCTGTTTGATTAACAGTAGTTTATATGTAGTTACTTTATGCATTTGGTGATAAAATTGTCTTAAAGTAAAACATTTTATTGATTTGGAAAACACTTGAAATTGTCTAAACTAAGTACTAAACTTTAAAAGTTATAGCATATTTTTATTAATAAACAGTTTGGTTACGTGTGAACTGATTATTGATAATTATAACTGACTGTCGCCCTCTTTTTTGGTATAAATAAACAAAGTAAACAGTTACTATTTATTGAGATGTCTAAATATTTACATTATACGAATCACATCTTCCCTTAAACCTACTTTATTCACATATTCCTTAAAAAATGTACAGCATAAACTATTCTTACTAAAATAACTAAAGTATAAAATAAAATATATGTGACTTTAGAATTTATACTACACAGTTGTTCACTTGGTACAAAAATGTGTTCCTGCTCTTTTTATCTACACTAAATCATTGTTTTTCGCCAAAGAATATTTTTATTTATACTTTTTCATACTCACAGTTTAGTTTGTAACTAATGGGAATCAATTAATAAATTGATTGTAAGATTGAACAAATGTTTAATTTACTAACCGAATGTAAGTACATGACTATAGAGTTTAAAAATGATGACGAACATTTAAAATTGAATATTCATTACTAAATGATATGTTGGCATGGTTTTATATCGAACTGTCTCTAATGACTATAAATTTATATAATATTTAACTTTTGTAATTTTTAATTTATGAAAAGGATTTTATAATTTTAAGTAAATAATCATTTTTATCGTCAAATTATTTGTTAAATAAGACTTATGTTTACAAGGTACAATGAAATATATTTTGTGGAAACGAACAGTGAATTTCTTTGCTCAATGTACATAACGTTAAATGTATCCTAAGGAAGAAAGGTACAATATAGTGTATACAATTATATTTATTGATTTTATTTTATTTTTGTTATAACGATTTTGTTTTTAAAACAAATTTCCGTATAACGAAAGCTCTGGAGCTGTTTTGTTATTTCTGTTGTTTTATTTTTTGTGACTTTTGTAGAACCTGTTATCTTTTAGTAGTATATGATTTTATGAGAAATACATTTGCAAAGCGACATCATCATTTGGAACTGGATTTTATAATAAAGACATTTTGTACAAAAGTTGTATTCCTTGGCCTGTGTTGTGGAATGGGTTGGGAGCAGCAGGAGAGGCAGAGAGAGAGAGAGAGAGAGAGAGAGAGAGAGAGAGAGAGAGAGAGAGAGAGAGAGAGAGAGAGAGAGATAGAGTGAGAGGGACAGAGATAGTCACAGCTGAGTGGACCACCCATGGTCATCCTGGATCCTGGGCCCCAGAACACACCAGGTCATAAAAAACCATCTTCACTTCCTCTTAAACATTAAGTCTGTTTATTTCACTGTGAAATTAAATATGTTTAATAAGTCATACCTACAACAAAGCATAATTTTAAACTTCTATTCGTTTTATATTTATTTTTGACATTTTTACTTTCTCCCCCTATACACCTTCCTTTTTTCCTTTTCTCCTTTTTTTTTGATATGGAGAAAGTATTGTTTTCGTAAAAATTTTCGAATTTGAGTTGTTAGTGGAAATATTCGTTTTGGTGCTCCCTGAACCCAAAAAAGTGGTTTTTACGTGATGTCTGTCTGTGTGTGTGTGTGTCCGTGTGTGTGTGTGTGTGTGTGTGTGTGTGTGTGTGTGTGTGTGTCTGTGTGGATGTGTACAGAGCTAGAGCCCTAACCAATGGGCCGATTTTGATGAAATTTGGTTTGTAGGTACTAATCCACGATATCTCCAGGTGTTTTTTTCATTTTTTGAATTTTTGATTTTTAAGGGTAATTATCCCCCAAAAACAACCAAAAAACATGAAAAATCCAAATTTGTCAAAAACGGCTCTAACGATTTTGATTAAATTTTAGTCGTTTGTAGAACTTTAGTTTTCCAACAAAACGACACCACCCGCATTCCTGTAAAAATTCGGGTTCAGAAATTACAGGACTTAAAACATCAAAAATTCAGTTTTTTGGATTTTTCATAAAAATACATAAATATAAAAAAATATTACTATTCACCATTAAAAAGAACTCAAAAAACTAAATAATTTAGTATTTTGAATTACTATTCTACGATTGCTGGTTTCGGAGAAAATTGAAATTTTCATTTTGTGGTAAACGCAGTACGTTGTCCAATGTTATTCTTATGGAGAATAAAAAAATTACTATTTCTCTCTTATTTACTGATCAATTTCAATCAAACTTGATATGCTTGTCAAGTTAGCATTGACCAACAGAGGAAATTTGAAATATGTTGCCCCTTAATAACCCTGGGGGGAATAGGGGGCATTTCCCCTCTTAAAACCACGAGTGTAGCAATGGATTCTGTAGTGCCTCCAAAGCAGGGATTTGGGTGGATGTTTTTTAAAACAACTTGTTTACGAGATTTTCTGTACATTCGACCGTGCTTTGTATTCTATATTTAGTAAATAAAAAGTAATTTATCCATTAAAGTTGGGCTAAAAGGGAGAAAGTATGGTTCAGTTTCCTGATACCGTTTATTTCTAAAGAATTTGACCTCAGCCAGAATATCATTTTGTCTAGGAGTTTTACTTTGACTCTCTGAGCTTATATGAATGACAAAACATAAACAACTTTCTTATACAAATTTTTTAATTAAATGTAAAATAATATTCAATTAGTTTAATTAATGACACACTGATAAGTAAATTTATATTTCAATCAAGGGTACAGTTTGTTATAAGGCTATAGCACAAAACGGTCAAAAGATTACAACGCCTTTCCCCTTAGACAATAAACAGTATCAGGAAACTGACATATACTTTCTCCCTTTTAGTGCAACTTCAATGAATAAATTAATTTTTATTTACTAAATATATAATATAAAGTATAGATTAAGTACAGAAAATTGTCTAAAATAGTTGTTTTCAGAAATATCCACCCAAATCCCCTTTTGGGAGACACTACAGAATCTGTTGCTACACAAAGGGGTTTTGAGGGTCCCCTTATCCCCCCCAGGATTAAGTTACAAAATATTTTGAATATTCTCTGTTGGTCAATGCTAACTTGACCTGCATATGAAGTTTAAACGAAACTGATCAGTAAATAAGAGAGCTTTGTATTCCCCATAAGAATAACATTAGACAATGTGCTGCGTTTACGGCAAAATGAAATTTTCAATTTTTTCCGCAACCAGCAATCTTAGAATAATAATTAAAAATACTAAATTATTTAGTTTTTGAGTTTTTTTTAGTGGTGATAGGTTTTTCACATTTATGGTTTTTTATGAAAAATAAAAAAATTAAGTCCTATGATTTCTGAACCCGAATTTGTCCAGAAATGCTGGTGGTGTCATTTTGTTGGAAACGTAAAGCTCTACAAACCACTAAAGTGTAATCAAAATCGTTAGAGCCGATTTTAAGAAATTTTGATTTTTCATGTTTTTTAGCAGTTTTGGGGGATTATTACCTTTTAAAATAAAAAATTAAAAAAACGCCTGGAGATATCGTTGTTTAGTACCTACATACCAAATTTCATCAAAATTGGCCAATTGGTGTAGCTCTAGCTCTACACATCCAGACAGACATCATGTAGAAATCTCTTTTTTGGGTTCAGGGAGCCAAACTAAAAAATGTTTACAAAAACAATACTTTTTCCATATAAATCCTAATACGTATAGGGGGCAAAAGTAAAAAGGTAGATGAGCATCAATAATTGTTCACTTGAATTGACTATTGTTGTACTTTGTCTTAAATATGTGGAGTATTGCCTAAAAATGCCTTACTTAGGTTAGACTACAAGAACAAAAGATTGGGCTCCAGTCCTCTGCTTCTACCTGTGACTCCCATAAGGCCAATGTTAACTGTCAAAGGCCATCTATCCTGAACAAATTATCCGAATTCAATAAATTTTGGTTAATTTTAAGAAGAAAAAAATACTTAGATATTTTAGTAAGCAGAATAAATATCACCAATAGTTCACCTGTAAAAAAATAATAAACACAGAATATTTTGGATTTTTTTGAGAATCCAAATTTTCCTCACTGAAATTGCTAGGTGTTTTGTTTTGTCTTTAAAATGAGCCATAAATCAACGAAGTCAGATAATCTGTTGAGGAAGGACAAGCTTTGAAAATTAAAGTTGGCCTTAAGGGGGGACGCAGGTCGAAACGCAAAAATTTTCTAAGCTGGAACCTCCTCTTAAGTTTCTGGGGACAATGTTAACCTTAGAACTGCTGACAATGCTACACCACTATTCATTCATTATTTTAAAATTTAAATTTGTAAACAATTTACTTAATAAAATTCTACTTAATGTCAACCTCACACTCATTTTTGTCAGCAAAATAAGGAGAATCTAATTACTGTATAGTGTATATATAGTTTATCATAAAACACTCATCACATTCCAATAAAACACACTGCCAAACTTGAAAATTGAATTGCCAAATTGGCAAATTATTGAGATTAGCAATGTAAACAGACCTTATTCATATTACAGTGTATGGTAGGATTTTTTCAGCTCATAAGCTTATGAAGTAAGGATGTAGAATAACTCTGATTTCATAAAAGCTTTACATAAAGCTCTACAAACCAACAAATTTTAATCAAAATCGTTAGAGCCGACTTTAAGAAATTCGTATTTTTCATGTTTTTATCGGTTTTTGGGTGATAATTACCCTTAAAAATAAAAAATTCAAAAAAAAAGAAAAAACATCTGGAGATATTGTGGGTTAGTACCTACATACCAAATTTCATCAAAATCTGCCAATTGGTGTGGGCTCTAGCTCTGTACACATCCAGATAGATAGACAGACAGACATCACGAAAAAATCTTTTTTTTTGGTTCAGGAAGAACCAAAACGAATATTTCTACTAACAACACAAATTCGAAAATTTTGACGAAAATAATACTTTATCCATACTATTTATCCATATCATATACTATGTATAAGGGATACCAAGCCTGGAAAATTTAATGTCCACATTTTAATCGATAGTCTTTATAAAATGTAAAATATCAAGTCAGCTAAACTTACTGTAAAAAAATATTATATTGTATTAGTAAAGTGTCTCTGTGCTATCAATATTGAATGAGTATAAAATATTAATTTTTAATAACATCATTGTCTTAAATGCCACTATTATTCTTTATATTGATGTTTATATTTTTATTTGCGTTTTTTCCTGTTTTATTACAATTGGATTTTTAAGGGCAAATAAATTTACGATATAACTGCTGACATTTTCATAGTATTATTTATTAAATTAATTATTTTATGATTTGAGTTTTTCGATTTCAATTTATTCCTTCAAGTATATAAGATTGAAAGCCTTTGATAATTTTTACTGTTTGATGTCACTTAAAACGTAACACTTCAGTGAGACGCTAAAACAATATACAACTTAAACTGTATATTTTACGGGTTATTAAATTTACGGTTCATACAATTTTACACCATTCTAAGCGTTATAAGTGCAAAATGATGTATAACTGTATATGCGTAGCCACAAATCCAGGCCGCCAAAAGGAGTCGGTACATTTGCTGTAATTTTAAAATCAATGTGTCTGAATTTGAAATGTGTGTCTTAATTTAAACTCAAATACTTTTTCCTTTGAGGTAGAAGAAGGAATTGCAGTTGTGCACAGAAATGACTGTAGGCTGTAGGCCTAGTGCTCCTACCAGAACACAGACACCCACACCTACCAACTGAAAACCTCATATGCTCTTTAGGATTCTAGACTGGGACGGAGTCTATACTATATCACATAACAAACCCGAAATTCTCAGACTTTTAGACATCTACTTTATGCAAAACACAATTCATTCCAGCTCCCCTTATATCCAGCCGCAAACTATAATAATTGAGACTATGAGTCACAATAATATTCCCACATTTTAAAAAACAACCACCAAAAAACAAAACCAACATTTTCAAAATCGTGGATATAAATATCGTACTTGGTTATGCACTGATAGGAAAAATTAAAAGTAATTAATTAAGCTGCATTTAACTTTAATTTATTTAATTTCAAATTTCAAATTCACAAATTTTAATTAATTTATTGTTGAGACACGTGAAAAAACACACCCACACTAACTCAAATACGAAAACGTGCAAAACATTAAAGCACATGTAGACAATAGAGACTAATTCCTCACTGACTGCGACTCACTGTAAACAATAGAGACTACTTCCTCACTGACTGCGGCTCACTGTAGACAATAGAGACAACTTCCTCACTGACTGCGACTCACTGTAAACAATATAGACTACTTCCTCACTGACTGCGACTCACTGTAAACAATAGAGACTACGACCTCACTGACTGCGGCTCACTGTAGACAATAGAGACTACAACCTCACTGACTGCGACTCACTGTAAACAATATAGACTACTTCCTCACTGACTGCGACTCACTGTAAACAATAGAGACTACAACCTCACTGACTGCGGCTCACTGTAGACAATAGAGACTACTTCCTCACTGACTGCGAGTCATTGTTCCTGCTAACAACGTTGCTCAGGGGGTCTTCCAACATGCATTAAATACCTGCAAACATTTAACAACTGATTTTGTACGTTTAGTTTCCAACATGTCCACACACATAAAGCTAACCGTGCCTATGGAAGCGAATTCAGTGGCGGATACAGACTATCGTTTTAGTTGGGAGGGGGGTAATGAGTGAAAACAAATATAAATTGTCAAAATACAACAAAATTCACGGTGAACAATGAGTAAAATACGTGAAGGTCTGAAGTTGTTTTTTTTTATTGGGGGGGGGAGGCGTCATGACCCCTATGACCTCCCCCTGTCCGAACCTGGAAGCGCTATGTCCAATCTCATTAAGACAGTGAAATGGAAATAAGGAAGACAACGTTATAAGGATAATGGTTTAAATGGAGGAATTTTAGGTCCAAAATATGTAACTGTTGTAGATACAATCTGCATCACAGAAAGACACAAGAATCTAGTGCTTCACTGGCTAACAAGGGAAAGTGTTTCCAATCCCTCTACATTTGCGTGTATTAATTATTCTAAGAGGGAGAGGATATTGTCTCGTTGTTAGTATATGAGCGACAGGAAGCTAGATAGTGTGTGAGGGAATTCAGAAAAGTTTAAAACATTAAAAGCTAATTTTATGCAAGATGTTTGAGGCAGGGAACAGTGAATTAGTTTTATTCACTGATGGAGTTTTATGCAGTGATGGAGTTTGTGGCTAGTGACTGAGGCTTCCAGCACCTGCCGTTGTTGGGGCTTGGGGCAGTTGGTGCCCAGACACCGACATTGCAGGCCGGGGCAGCATAGGTCCCTCCACGTATATGCCCGACTGTGGGGGTACGGTGGGGTCGCCGGATGGTTGGAGCTGGGGAGAAGTTTGGGGTTATGCGGACCGACCGGGATGTGGTGGTGGTGGGCCGGAGTTTGGGTTGCGGTTGTTGCTCGATAGGGGAGTAGCGCTATTCCAATTATATAGTTGGAGGGGTGGGTCGGGGCGACGACGAGGGTGGTGTCCCAACGAATAACATCCGACAGGCGGAGAGCTGTAATCCAGTTAACGTTAACGTTAGCCTCCGGTCAGACATCGTCCAGTGGGGTCGCACCACCGAGACCCAGTGGCGACCGTGGAGTCAGAGAGCTACGGCCAGTGGATTGAGGCAAGTGGAAGGCCTGTGGGCAGAGACAACAGGCCGCCTTGGAGGCGCACCACTAGGCTACCCTGTAAATTTCTGCTAACTTTGGAAAAATAGAATAAAAGGAAGGCATTAATATAAAGTCAAACCGAAATGTGTGTATATTTAATAACACGCATAAATACCGTAGTGGATGTTAAACACAGTGAGGGGGGTAGTTTCAGTGGCCAGTCGGTGCGCGGGAACTGCTCGGGAACTGCTAGGGAACTGCTCGGGAGCTGCGCGGGAACTGGACGGGAGCCCGGGGGACGGGAGTAGGGCCTGGAAAACCGGAGTACAATTTTACAGGTATGTGAAAATATTCTTTCAACTACAATTTATTTCGGTAATAGAATTTAATTTTGATTGATTGTGGAACTAGAATATAAAGTATATGCTGGTCGCTTAGTTATTGTCGTTCACGTACATTATTTAAGTATTATTATAGACTAGGAGTTAGATTGGAAACTATTGACAGGAATAAAATGTAGCAAAACGTATTGGCAATTTAATTAAATTAAAATGAGTTAAGTGACATTAAATTAATAATTAACGATAGTCCTATAAATTTATAGAAGAAAGCTGGTGTCCGTCTGTCTAATGTCTGTCGACTTGTTTGTTCCGTTTTAACGTAAAAACCATACTGAACCTACCAAGCTGAAACTTTGCATGCAGGTAGATAATTTATCTGGGTTACATAAAGGCCTATTCCCATCTTGGTAAAATCTTAGGGCTTCGCCCCAGTGGCCCTAAAGCTACAATTTTATTCTTACGGGCAATAGGTTTAATGGATCGCATAATTACTTAAACAGATGTTGTTGCAACAGGAATTGTAATCAGCTATGCGAAGCACTCGTATCAGCTAGTATATAATAACAGAAAAATGTAAAACTCAAAATACCGCTTTATTTTTTCAAATATTGACATTTAAACAAATACTCCATATTTATATGGGAGAATATTTTTGAAGGAACTCGGCCTTAGTTTGAGAAATCCAGGCAACGTGTGGTCATGGAATTTTTACCAATTTGATGCTTGAACATTCCGATACTCCCAAAAATTTCCAGATTTATCATTTCCTCCCTTTAAGTTTGTTTAACGATATAAAGTATAAAGTCCTCAAACTTCCCCATGTTATTCATATGGGAGAAAATTTGACCAGGAACTTGGCCTTAGTTTGAGAAAACCAGGTAACGTGTGGTCATGGGATTTATTCCAATTTGAAGCTCAAACATTCCGGTACTCCCCAAAATTGTCAGATTTGTAATTTTCTCCTTTTATGTTTGTTAAATGATATAAAATGTAAATGTCTACAAATCGTTTTGGTGGGATTTATAGTTTGTTTTGTATACAACAAACAGCTGATCCCTGATCTACAACAATCCCAACTCTGTGATTTTCATTTGACAGCTGATCAGTTCATCAAGCTTTTGATTTATTTTCGTCTGTAGCAAACAATAACGTAAATATCAAGTGTAACCTTTAAAAAGTCACTAATGTTCTAAGTGTTCATTTTTAGTTTTGTGATATTGTGACTTTTAAACTGTATCGTGCCACATATAAAGTTGCATTTTCATAATTTGTAATATTTTCAGTAGGTATATATTAAAAACTGTAGGTACTTAATTGTTGGTCAACTTTAATATTTTAGCCGTCGAATCTTTATGGGCACCCACTATAAAAAAGTTTATCCAAAAATATTGATGGACAACCAACATTTTACCTAAATCTGAACAGGTATTGGGATACAAAGAAATAACGTTTGACTATATTTAACTGTAGTAAAACAAATCAATAGTGATTTAAATTAATAAGAAACGAACGAAAATAAGGTCAAAATGTAACTAGAAATGTAAATATCATGTTAGAATTAAATCACGTCAGTAACATGGGACATGATACTTTGATACTTATTTCATTGTCATATCACATTTTCATTACATATTAACATTTACAACATTTTATGGCAGGAAATATTCTGCTGCAAACGCACGACTCGTCATACAAATTTATAAAATATTACCACATTCAAAAATTCTTTTATGGAATAAAAGGCCTTATCAACAAGTAAGTGTCTAAGTTTATGTGCCATGGTTATTAATGGAAGGTCTATAATTCTTTTGGGTATTTTATTAAGGAGTTGTATTGCTCTGTACTCTGAGAAGTTTATAAACAGGGTCAATCTCTGAATGGGTATTTGGAATCTGTATTGATGTGTAGTGTTATAATCATGTTTTAAAAAATGTACCAGATAAGTAGGTTTATTATTCTGCGCAAAGACTATTGTTTCAAGTATAAATAAACCGGGGAAAGTTAGAATATTTCGTTTTCTGAAGACTGGTTTACAAGATGTTTATTACTATATGTCATCAAACGTAAACATGGATTTTGCATTTTTGTCATTTTAAAAATTGTCCTCTACAGTATATATGTGTGGTGCATAAACAATAAAATAAGCAACGAGGTGATTTATTTACTAACCTATTATAGCCTAAAAAATTGTATTAAACTGCTGTTATTATGAACTGCTTATGGTGATGGTATATCATATATATACCCCTCCCAGGCCGCATACCATAATCCGTTAAGCCAGACGGGCTTTTACAGTTTTTAGCGAATTTCCCCTATATTAGCGAATTTCCCCTATAGGGAAGAAGCTATTACCGTAGGTCTCATGGTAAGACTTAAGCCCAAGACCATGATAACTTTTCATTTTGAGGTCCCCAGATGCCAAAAACACCATTCGTTCAAATTTTTATATATGTATATATATATATATATATATATATATATAGATATATATATATATATATATATATATATATATATGTCCGTAAGCACGATAACTCTCGTAAAAAAGGTCCGATCTTAATGAAATTTGGTACAAATGTTTAAAGTACCATTTATTTGAACGAGTTCGAAAACCAGATGAATCGCACCATCCGAAGGGGGGTTTTTGGGGGGTTTTGTACCCCAAAAATGTGTTTTTTGGGGTTTTCACATGTAATTTTAATTTAAATCAAATTTTATTTTATACCATTGAATTCAGCTTAAAAAACAAACAATTTGGTATTTTGATCATTGCTCTACGTCAATTGGTTACCGAGATATTGAAAGTGCTAAACACAGTACGTTGTCTAATGTTATTCTTATGGAGAAAAAGAAAAATTTCATATCTCGTTTATTTATGAACATAAACTGGCGAAATTTGGTATATGGCTTGATCTGGTTGTGGTTTATTGTTGTTAGCACAAAAAAAATTTTCGCTTATGGCTCCTGTAGCAGCAAACCTAGGTACTTGGTCCCCATGTTATTCTTATGGAAAATGTTTAAAATGTTATATATCGCTTATTTATGAATGTATATGGATGAAACTTGGTATGTGACTTCACTAAGATAACTTCTATTGATATTTGCATAAAAACCCATAATTTTGTGTGCCTTGTTGCAGCAAACCTGCGTACTCATCCCCAATGTTATTCTTATGGAGAATAATTAATATTTTAAATATCGCTTGTTTGTAAATACATTTCTTATGAATCCTGTTAAGTTTTTTAATGTGTTATGTTATATATTCATTGGAAATTCGCTGAGTATGCAGGTTTGCTGCAACGGGGGTATTTCGTTAGTGGGTGGGTATTATTGGCCTTATGTAGGGTTGCCATATGGTAGTGTGGGAAAAAGAGGATATTTTAGCTGGCGACCCCTGACAAAAAGAGGAGATTTGGTAACTACCCCCATGGGGGAGGACAGTCCGGGGGAGCCCACCCCCCGCAGGAAATATGTTGAATATCATGTATAATTAAACTTCATGTATACATGTATTATATTTAACTATTTATGTATTATTCTTTTAGGTATTATAATTTAATAAACTTCATACTGAATTTCAGCGTTCAATCACGGTGAATATATGCGAAGGTTAACGCGGCATTTCCCGCCGAAATAAAGCCAGAGAGTAACAAATAATAGAGGTTAGAGTTACAGGGAGACAGGATTTAGCTTTGGCAATCCTTGCATGACGATAAAGTTGCAAACGTAAATAAATTGTCGTTCCATTAAGGATTTCAACACAAAATGTGCGTTATTTAATACATTTTTGGTACCAATGTAAAAAAGAGGAGATTTTTAATTTTTCTCGGAAATTCCACGGAGCTATATTCTTACCCTCGAAATCCGGTAATCTCCAGAGAATTTCGGTGATATGGCAACTCTAGCCTTATGGAAGAAGCAGGCAGAAACGCGAACCAGATACCCCTCTAGCTAATGAATCATAAAAATACCTCCGTTGCAGCAAACCTGCATACTCAGCGAATTTACAATGCACATATATATATATATATATATATATATATATATATATATACAAATATATGCAAATATCAACAGACCACAACCAGGTGAAGCCACATACCAAGTTTCATCCGTATCCATTTATAAATAAGCAATTTATACCATTTTAATTATTCTCCATAAGAATAACATGGGGGCTGAGTACGCAGGTTTGCTGCAACAAGGAACACAAATTATGGCTTTTTATACAAATATCAATGTAACTCAGCTAGGAGAAGCTACATACCAAGTTATATTAATTTATGTTCATAATGAAATGAGGCATAACAAATTCTTATTTTCCATAAGAATAACATGGGCGCTGAGTACGCAAGTTTGCTGCTACGGGAACCATCGGCAAAATTTTGTTTTTTTGAACAATTATCAATAGACCACAACGAAATGAAGCCATATATCAAGTTTCGTCCGGATACGTTTATAAATAAGCGAGATATACAATTTTTCTTATTCTCCATAAGAATAACATTGGACAACGTACTGTGTTTAGCACTGTCAAAATCTCGGTAACCAATTGACGTAGAGAAGTGATCTAAACACCAAATTGTTCGTTCTTTTAAGCCAAATCCAATGGTGTAAAGTAAAATTCGATTTCTTAAAATATTATATGTAGAAAACTCAAAAAAACAACTGTTAGGATACAAAACCCCCCCAAAATAACCCTTCGGATAAAGTGATCTGTCAGGTTTTCGAACTTAAAGTCATAAATGTTGCTGTACACGTTTGTACCAAATTTAATCAAAATCGGACCATTTTTACGAAAGCTATCGTGCCTTCGGACATATATATATACAGTATTGAACGAATGGTATTTTTGACATCTGGGGACTTCAAAACGAAAAGTTATCATGGTCTCGGGCCTAGGTCTTACCATGCCAACCACGGTAATAGCTTCTTCCCTATAGGGGAAATTGGCTAAAATAAACCCAAGAAAGTTCAAGACCTCGTAACCAGTCTCATTGCTATTTGGACTTGTACCAGTAGGCGGTGCGGCGACAAGGCGGCAGTGACGGTTCAACAGCATCCATAGAGCATCAAATTCCTGGCACGCCGCGGCCAGCACACAGCACACCTGTGGCCAATTACAACTGTGCCATTGGCAGCCTTGCGTCCGGTCTGATGCGCTATCAGCATGCAGCGCAAGCGCGTGTGCGTGTCACCCGCCACGTAATGCCAATGCCATCCTCCATGTAAGGACTAAATTCAGTTCGTGACCAATTTTTCATCTAATAATGTTTTTGAGACTTATTACCGGGACCCCCCTTTTTTGGGATTTTGAAATTTTTTTTATAAGTTTTAAGGCCCAGTAGAGTAAAAAAAACCTTGTTATAAAATAAATGGGCATAACATATTAGGACGTAAAAAATATATAAACCCTCCTTTAGCATTGTAGCACACATATTTACCGAGTTAGTATAACAAAAATTTAAAGTAACTAAATACATTGTCTAATAGGGATTTTACATTGGAAACCCCGTTTTTCATGTTGTGGAGTGATTTTGTCAACCCTCCAACTCTTACCTATACTTTCACCCCCTCCTAATATTATAATGCATTGTTTTCCCAACATCGTAGATAAGTAGAACCAGGAGCATCAGAATAGCAAAAATAATTCCAATGTTTTCCAATGTTGAATAAAATGGTTTATTTGAGTTTTTGAAGTTTGTAGTGCAAATGTTCGTTCCTCTCGCGTCAGCGTGCTGCGTGCGAGCTCGTTAAATAGGTTTGAAACCTGATCGAATGACATTAAGTTTACTTTTTTAAGAGGAATGAAATTACATACGATTTCCAACACAACAGTTGCTTATGTATTAGGAGCGTAAAGTAGGGGTTTTCCGCTTGAAATAAAACTGTACCTAATTTTCCTAAAGCGACATAGTAATTTTTCCTGCAACTGCAATTTTTGATACCACAAACATAAAGAATTCTCTTTCATCCATTTTGGCTAAATTTAGGAGATTGAGGTTATAAACCCCGAGTCAGTTAGCTTGGTCCAAAGCAACAATCAATCCAATCAATTCAGCGAGCGGGAAAGATTTTTTCGCTCTTTAAACAGAAACAGCTGTTTACTATGTGATTTTAGATAGTAAAGAAGAGCTTTAGACGTGGTTCTAGGAAAAAATACATTTTCATCACTCCGTACAGAAAGTAGTTATTATCGATGACAGCTGAAGTCAAAGAAAATTATCGCTTCCCAAGCTCTAATTTAGAGCAAGGGAAAAACGATCAGCTGATTTTCCCTTGCTCTAATTTACTTCCCCTTGCTCTCAATCAGTTTTCCATTGTCCACTACGCGCACTAATGTTTCTTTGCTATTTATTTTTACGATTTAAATCAGCTGTTTTTACTGTTTAACACCAGTGTAAATGTAAACAGGAATAGGCGTCGCAAAACCTGATGAAAAGTATCGTTCATAAATGTACCGAAAGTGATTTTCTGGCACTTGCGACGATTATTCCCGTTCTCGGCTCCGCCTCACACATAAACCGTGAGCGCACTTCGGAAAATGCCACTTTCGGTACTTGTAATGAAATATACTATTATACCGTATTAAAATCGAACAAAACAATAATTATACAAATAAGACGGTAAACGGCTAACGATTTCGATCGGTCCCGCCGATTACCATCAGGCCCAATGAGAGAGATGCATGTAGGCATGTTGTCTTACAGTTAATGACCCTATCGAGATTCCTGCGTAAACCAGATTAATATGAATATAATAAAATGAATACTATATAACGAACCATGGAGAGCAAACCCGATTACATAATCCTGAACATACGTTACACTCTTCGGCTTTCGTAATTTCGCAGCAGTGCCTTGTGCAGCTGTGCAGAGATCCTGTTGAACTATCATTACAAATCATACCCATTTTATCACTGTAAAATTCAACGCGCGGAAAATTAATATTATAACTCACGGACACGGAGTTCCCAAGACGTCACCCATTATAATGGGGCTCCAGTCATATAACGTTTTGCGGTTCTACTTCTCCTCCCATAAGGCCAATGTTAACTTTTAAATTCCGTTCCTTCCTCTTCTGGTTATTTGACATCGATGATCATGGTTCATTTTAATGAACAACAAAAATACCTGGCGATATCAGTGGGCGGAATAAAATCATTGAGTGTTTCTTCCAAACGAGTTTGCACGCAGCACGCTGACGTGAGGGAAGTGAATTTCCACATAAAAACATGTAAAACTCAAAATCAGTGTACAAACATACATTTGTCCAATTTTTATTGAAATCTGAAAACATTGATTTTTTGGCTGTTCTGATACTCCTGGTTTTATTTACTTGCAAAGCTGGGAATACAATTTTGCGCATTATAAGGTTAGGAGAAGGTCCAGACAGGCTTGAAAGTAGGTGTGAGGTTGCTGGGGATGATAAAAGTACTCTAACAAAGGAATAACAGGCTTTTCTCGTGTAAAACCCCCATAAGACAACGTACTGTGTTTAGTCGATACAAATTTTCTTTAATAACTCGGTAAATAATATTTATGCTAGAATGACGAGAGAGGGCTTAAAAATGTCGCCTCACTAATTCCCATCTTTTTACATGCATTTATTTTGCATCTGGGGCTTTTCTGACCCTTTTTGGGCCCAAAAACTCGAAATTAGAAAGATTAATCCCCAAAAAAGGGGTTTAGAGTTTTCCGATTGTTTTGACCAACGAACTTGTCCAACTGATTACAGAAAGGAACGTCCCTACCAAATTTGAAGTAAATCGGACAAAAAATGTGACCGCTGGAGTGCAAACACACACACACACACACACACACACACACACACACACACACACACACACACCCATTTATATATATATATAAAATTTTGAACGACCCCCCAAAACGTGTTCAGGGGGTCACGTTAGGAACTTCTATGGTGGTCCCGGGCTTAAGTTTCACCGTGCAGGTCATGCTAATAGTTCACTTTCCAAAGGAAATTCACTAATGATAATCGTTCAATGAAGTTCCAAAATAGTCAACATTTGCGATTTTTGTTATGAGTTGCTTAATCTGTGGTCTCTGAGATTCTCTTCACTGAAATGCTAGGTATTTGTTCTCTATAAAATTAGCCATACATCAACAATTTCGGATAATCCGTTGAGGAGAATCGGTATTTGAAATTACCATCGGTCTTGTGGGAGACTGGTAGAATCAGTAACTGGAGCCGCCCACTTTTAATATTCACTCGAGGAATATCTATGTGAAGCGCCTACTTGACGCACTCCTGAGGAACCTCGCAATTATAAGTATTGACAATCGCGGGTCATGGGAGTAACGGAGGCACGAAGTTAACATTGGTCTTTATGGAACAAACGCTAAGACGGCCTCCGGCAACTTCTCGTGATAAACACCAACGCTCCAACTAAATACTCGGTTTCCTGTTTCAGTGGCATCGCTTTAACTTACGGAATTTAAGAAGTTAACTGACTAACAAACAGTTTGAACCGCACGGTCGGTTGTGGTTGTGGCCGCGGTCGTGCGGTCGGAGCGGTCGTAGAATGCCAAGCACCGCTGGCCGTCCTACCTGCTTATTACCCCAACCTAATGTCTCTATCAGACCAGGTCCGGCTGAAATTATAACCCCTCCCCTCCCCACCCTTCCCCTCCCCGTCGTACAGGAGCCGCGGCGGCGCGCACGATCCCGCTGTATCCAACCAGCGGCAGCTTTCCCCTCAACGTCTTTCAGCCTCTGGTATAATTCACGATTCCTTTATTTTTCTTTGATGTAGTAATTGTCTGACATGTTTGCTTTTGGGTTTAAATATTAAATGGAAATTTCACAGTTGAAATTACTTTTATAATATTTAAGTCCGTAAAATACTTAATAAAACTATATAACTGGGTCAATCGTGGAACCAGTAGCCGATTTATTGACTGCGAATTGGTGTCTGCCATTTATTCTCATCACTGCTCTCAGAGGTGCCCGCCTTGCCCTCACAACCCCTCTCAGCGGTGTCCGTTATTGCCCTCATAATCCCACTCAGGTGATCACCATTGCCCTCACAATCCCTCTCAGAGGTTTCCGCCATTGCCCTCACAACTCCTCTCAGAGGTTTCCGCCATTGCCCTCACAACTCCTTTCAGAGGTTTCCGCCATTGCCCTCACAATCCCACCCAGAGGTGTCCACCATTGCCCTCACAACTCCTCTCAGAGGTTTCCACCATTGTTCTCACATCTCCTCTCAGAGTTGTCCTCCACAGCCCTCATAACCCCCCCTCAGAGTTGTCCACCATAGCCCTCACAACCCCTCTCAGAGTTGTCCACCATAGCCCTCACATCTCCTCTCAGAGTTGTCCACCATAGACCTCATAACCCCCCTCAGAGTTGTCCACCATAGCCCTCATAACCCCCCTCAGAGTTGTCCACCATAGCCCTCACAATCCCTCTCAGAGGTGTCCACCATTGCCCTCACAACTCCTCTCAGAGGTTTTCGCCATTGCCCTCACAACTCCTTTCAGAGGTTTCCGCCATTGCCCTCACAATCCCACCCAGAGTTGTCCACCATAGCCCTCACAACCCCTCTCAGAGTTGTCCACCATAGCCCTCACATCTCCTCTCAGAGTTGTCCACCATAGCCCTCATAACCCCCCTCAGAGTTGTCCACCATAGCCCTCATAACCCCCCTCAGAGTTGTCCACCATAGCCCTCATAACCCCCCCTCAGAGTTGTCCACCATAGCCCTCACAACCCCTCTCAGAGGTTTCTGCCATTGCGACATAATAATAATTATTATAAGTTTGTTCCCTTGTACAATTATTACAATTGCATAGGTCATACATTCTTTGGCATACCATATTTTTTTCGGAAGTAGGTAAATACTAGTAAGAAATGTTTTTTATAATAGACTAATAAGAAATTAAGCCCTATATTTTACAAAAAATAAGCGGTTCCTTAATAATTTTATAGTAAGCCATTATAAGAGAAGATCAATTTCAGAATAGATCAATAAATAAACTCAACTATTCTAATTAAAACTTAGTACATAAT
This sequence comes from Allygus modestus, assembly GCA_963675035.1. Classification (NCBI taxonomy): domain Eukaryota; kingdom Metazoa; phylum Arthropoda; class Insecta; order Hemiptera; family Cicadellidae; genus Allygus; species Allygus modestus. The sequence continues at coordinate 482,054,184 of OY776112.1, read as the reverse complement.
TACCCTATGGTCGAGTATTCGAAAAACAACTTTACTAAAAGTGAATCTTTAAAGCAGATTACTTTGCTGACACAAACAAATTTCTTTATTTGATTGAAGAAATCATTATCAACCTCGGCAATTTAAATCTAGAATGAGCTACAAGGTTCAAACAGCATTACAATAAATGCCACAGCACAAGCTACAAGCCGCAGATATACTCATCAACTGCGCCGCGTTGGACCGGGGCCAAGCGCAGGTGTGCTATAAACCACATCCAGCCAATTGGTATAATAACAGGCGTCGTAACGTTCCTTGTTACAGCGCATCCGGCGGGATTTGCATCTATCGCGCGTAAAGGCGCAACTACATACAAACGTATAGGGGGAGGCCTTCAACATAGTAAGTTACGAACAGGTGGTAACGAATCGTACTGTTAGGGGATGGGAATAGTTTCTTCCCCAAATCGTGTGTGTCTCTTCACCAACGAATACCGGTAAAACATTACCAGGATGAAGGTCCGTCCTAGCCTTAAGAGGGCGCTCCAGTCACGAAACTTTTCGCATTTCTACCTGCTTCCCCTATAAGGCCAATGTTAACTTTCAAAGCCCGTCCCTCCTCAATGAATTATTCGGTATCGTTGATTTATGGCTCAATTTAAAGAGCATAAATATACCTAGCGATTTCAGTAAGAAGAATTTCGATATCGCAAATAATAATCGCTCAATAAAATTCCAAAATATTCAATATTTACGATTTTTTATGCGCGAACTGCTTACGATATGAAATTCTGCTTTCTGAAATCCAAGATATATTTTTTTCTTTAAAACGAACCATAAATAATCAATTTCGGACAACCCGTTGAGGAGGGACGGACTTTGAAAGTTAACATTGGTCTTATGGGAGAAGCAGAGGACTGGAGCCCCCTCTTAAGAGGACCAGTTACGTAACATTGGCCGTTTCTACCTGTTTCCCCCACAAGACCAATGTTGACCTTAAAAGTACGTCCCTCTTCAACGGATAATCCATTATAATAGACTTATGGTTCATTTAAAGAGCAAACAAATATCCAGAGATTTCAGGGAGCAACCTTTTGATATCATAAATAATAAAAAAATTACAACATATTTAATATTTACGATCTACTCATGGTTGAACGATCTGCGGTGTCGAAATGCAGCTCACTGAAATTGATAGGTATTGTTTTGATCTTTAAAATAAACCTTAAACCATCTATTTATGATAAACCGTTGAGAAGAGACGGACTTTAAAAGCCAACATTGGTTTATGGGAGAAGCAATAACACAGATGACTGGAGCTTCCTCTTAAAACCACTTTTTAGATCTTGAGTTATATTAATCTGTACAAAGAAGCAGACAGCATTAGACAACATACTTTTGGAGTTTTATGTATACGTTCCTAATCCAAGGAACGTAAGTCTGCACACCTGCAGACAACAACGTTGCATTCCGCCCCCCCCCTCCAACCAGGTTACGTTGTACGGTGTGTCGCACACCTTCTGTAGACTACTACGTGGCATTCCGCCCCCAACTACGTTACGTTTTGCCATGTACGGTGTGTCGCACCCCTTCTGTAGACTACTACGTGGCATTCCGCCCCCAACTACGTTACGTTTTGCCATGTACGGTGTGTCGCACACGTTCTGCAGACTACTACGTGGCATTCCGCCCCCAACTACGTTACGTTTTGCCATGTACGGTGTGTCGCACACCTTCTGCAGACTACTACGTGGCATTCCGCCCCCAACTACGTTACGTTTTGCCATCTACGGTGTGTCGCACACCTTCTGCAGACTACTACGTGGCATTCCGCCCCCAACTACGTTACGTTTTGCCATGTACGGTGTGTCGCACACGTTCTGCAGACTACTACGTGGCATTCCGCCCCCAACTACGTTACGTTTTGCCATCTACGGTGTGTCGTACACCTTCTGCAGACTACTACGTGGCATTCCGCCCCCAACTACGTTACGTTTTGCCATGTACGGTGTGTCGCACACCTTCTGCAGACTACTACGTGGCATTCCGCCCCCAACTACGTTACGTTTTGCCATGTACGGTGTGTCGCACATGTTCTGCAGACTACAACGTGTCATTCCGCCTTCAACTAAGTTACGTTGTACGGTGTGTCGCTCACCTTCTGCAGACTACAACGTGTCATTCCGCCTTCAACTAAGTTACGTTGTACGGTGTGTCTCACACCTTCTGCAGACTACAACGTGTCATTCCGCCCCAACTACGTTACGTTGTATGGTGTGTCGCACACCTTCTGCAGACTACAACGTGTCATTCCGCCCCAACTACGTTACGTTGTATGGTGTGTCGCACACCTTCTGCAGACTACAACGTGTCATTCCGCCCCAACTACGTTACGTTGTACGGTGTGTCTCACACCTTCTGCAGACTACAACGTGTCATTCCGCCCCAACTACGTTACGTTGTACGGTGTGTCGCACACCTTCTGCAGACTACAACGTGTCATTCCGCCTTCAACTAAGTTACGTTTTACGGTGTGTCCCACACCTTCTGCAGACTACAACGCGTCATTCCGCCTTCAACTAAGTTACGTTGTACGGTGTGTCGCTAACCTTCTGCACTCTACAACGTGTCATTCCGCCTTCAACCAAGTTACGTTGTATGGTGTGTCGCACACCTTCTGCACTCTACAACGTGTTATTCCGCCTTCAACTAAGTTACGTTGTACGGTGTGTCGCACACCTTCTGCAGACTACAACGTGGCATTCCGCCCACAACTACGTTAAGTTGTGCCATGTACGGTGTGTCACACACCTTCTGCAGACTACAACGTGGCATTCCGCCCACAACTACGTTACGTTGTGCAATGTACGGTGTGTCGCACACCTTCTGCAGACTACAACGTGGCATTCCGCCCACAACTACGTTAAGTTGTGCCATGTACGGTGTGTCACACACCTTCTGCAGACTACAACGTGGCATTCCGACCACAACTACGTTACGTTGTGCCATGTACGGTGTGTCGCACGCCTTCTGCAGACTACAACGTGGAATTCCGTCCCCCAAATAGGTTACGTTGTACAGTGTGTCGCACTCCTTCTGCAGACGTTACATTCTGCCCCCCAACTAAGTTACGTTGTACGGTGTGTCACGAATTCGTCTCAGGTTATATTCAAGCTGGCTCGAGTATTATGATAAACCGGCAATGTTGTGTGGGACGCGATCGAGAGACCCGATGATTAAGTGACAGAAACTCGACTGGAAATGTTAATTAAATGCTCGAGATCGCCGATAAAATGCGATATAAATTACTTTAGTGCAAATTAATGTAAATTAATGCAAGCAGGTTGTATTTATTTTTAGTTACTTAAGTGACAGATAATTCTGCATTAGCAAACACGTTATTCGGGATTTAATGTTTTACAAGTTGGTTTTATAATAATAAATATAGAGTATATAGTTATGCGAAAGACTTTATTGGCCCTTTTTTATAAAATTGTATGAACTAGTATATACTCATCGAGGTCCCTAAGTAATTGGTCCCTAAGAAAGGTCCCTAAGAAAGAGGTCCCTTAGAAACCTCGAATAAGTATATACTTATTTGAGGTCCCTCTAAACAAGCCCAGAAGCTAATTTCAGGATCGAGACTCAATTGCCCGTTTAGATGAATAAAACGAAACAGTAAACTTTCATTGCAAGCTCTGACAGCCACAGGTATCTCCAAAGTCTGCATCTCTAAAGCTATAACTTCCTTTAAGCTATGTCCTCACCCGATTATCCAAAAGTTATACAAATTTGTTTTCCTCGAAGTTTGATTAACTAAACTTAGTGTCTGGGATGTCAATTACGAAGTGTAGGTACCTACTGGAATCAGTTACGCCTCGCAGTATAACGACACTGTTCCGTTATTGTTACTGATTTCCTTACTTTGGACATTGTTGAATTTGTAATACAAACAAAACAAGTATTTTTTTCTAAATTATCAGATTTTATATTATTTAAATTGTAAGGATTTTAACGTCCGCCATTTTGAAACGAGGAGAAATATTGTTTTTATAATTTGCGTGCCTTTACACTTTTCATCTTTATACGTTTAACGGCTCTGGACAAATGCAATTTCAATTAAAAATTACATGCAGACAGGTAACTGAAATAAGTATTTAGGACATGCCTGAAAGCTTTGATCCTTCTCTGAAGTTTAGAAAGAATTGCATTTAAAATTTAATTATCGAAGGTTTTTTCTGAACACCCAGTATATTTGCGATCGACCTCGCCTCAGACATGCCCGCCATTACGCCACCATGCCATCACGCCATCACGCCACCACGCCACCACACCACCGCCAGCGCCAGCTCAATCGTCGACGCATGTGGTCCCGACTCTTAATAACTGTGGCGGCTATTGAAGATGCCAACAAAAGGAAGCTTTTCACGCGTTCAAGGCGTCACGTGTCACAACAGTTCACTCCGGACAATCACCGCGCATCTGCTCTTCATCAGTCTGGTCGGATCGATCACAGAACGGTCGACGATTGTGAGGGGGACGCGACTGGGCGAGATCGAGAAAACCTAAGCAAAGCAGCACTAAATAGACAATGTAGCCTTGGCTAGAGGCAACGACATCCTCCTCTAGGAAACCCATTGAAATATTTTGTTTATCTACATTTGAGGGGGTTCCAGTCACGAAACATTGCGCGGTTTTACCTGCTACTCCCATAAGACTGATGTTACTTTCCAAATTCAGTTCCTCCTCAACGGATTATCCGAAATTGTGTGTTTGTGACTCACGTTAAAGAGCAGCAAAGTACGGGGATATACAAGCTGTACAAGCTGCGCCCGCGGTCGAAAGGGGCACTTTACCAGCTGCGCCCTGCGGTCACTGCGCAGAATAAGGGTCCATTACGTAACGCATTTTTTTAAGATCCCGTCCCTCCCCCATGTAACACACCGTAACACCTGAGCATACCCCCCACCCTTCCAATGTATTACGTAACTCAATCGTAGAAGGCTTTAAAACAGCTTAAACTTTTTAAACATCGTTTTATTAGCAATTTAGAATATGGATTTCAGTGAATCATTAAACTTTAAAAGACTTTTCTTTAGTTAATTTGTTAATACCTTTTTTGAAAACTAAATTTATACAAACAAACAATACTGTTACAAATAATATAAACAACAATATAAACTATCTTAACACCAGCTCTTAGGGTTAATATTTGTGAGTTACGTAACGTTGATTCAACCCCCCTCCCCCACATAACGCTACACCATACCTCCTCCTCCCCTTTAAGTGCGTTACGTAATATGTGTATGGTCCCTAACAAATTATACAGATGTAACCAGTTTATGGCTGGGTGCATGCGTATTACTATTTAGTAAACACGTTTTTTATCAAATCAAATTTTCCGTGGGTCACGAGGTTACATTTTTAAATAAATAAGGTCAAAATAAGACATCACGACTGTAATAAACGTATTCCAGTAACACACAAACTTGTTAGCATTGTAATACGTTCATATAAGGTGCCAGAATAGTAGTATGGCGCAGCTGGCAAAGCCCTTTTTCAGGAATGCAACGTGAGAGTACCCTCCGAATTACTTTAACCGCAAGACGCTACTGGTGATAACCCCAAAATACCTAGCGATTTTAGGGCCGTTTCCCCCAAACTCAAGTTTAAACTAAACCTGGGGTTATTTTGAACTTGAAATTAAGGCACAAACTGATTTCCCAACAATGCGAACTAGCCAGTTTAGACCCACAAAATATCAAGTTGGCAATATTTCTCAAATGATTTAATTTGTTTGTTTACCCTCTAATTAAACTGAACACAAATGTTTATTATACATGATTGATGGTTAAGTTATATGTTATCGTAATATATAAAAGCCAAATACCACTGACTAACTATCCTAAAAAAAACCTATCACGAAATCTCTATAACTATAAGGCCCACAGAGTTGAAATATTTTCTCTTTGGCCCTAAGTGCTTTTTCCCCTGTGTTCCGCCCCGCTGGGTCCCAAATTTCCCATGTATTCCTCATGAACATTCACTTTAGTTGACGAAAATTCAAACAGCTAATCTTGATCCGTAGTAGTTCCTCGGACAACCACAGAATGCAGCACACACAACTATCATAGTTTACGCGGGCGAAGCCGTAACGGGTCGGCTAGTCATGATATAAAATTACTAAACAAGGTTCTCTCCTCAGGTTTAACATAGACCAGGTTTAAACTACCCATAACATATTGGGAAAGTGGAATTTCTCAAGAACTTAAGTCTAAACCAAAGTTTAAGTTAAACTGTGCTTGGAGAAAGCGGCCCTCAGAGAGCAGAATTTTGTATATTTTGGAATTTTATTGAACGATTATTATTTATGGTATGAACATTCTAATCACTGAAATCACTAGGAATTTTTCTCTATAAAATGAACAATAAATCAACGATTTTGGATAACGCGCGTTGAGGAAGCACAAGCTTTGAAAGTTAACAATGAAATGGTGTAATGGAGAAGCTGGCGACTGGTGCCTCCTCTTAAAATTGTACATACTGTAAGTAATATCTCAATAAGATCTTGTACCAAGGGGTAAAGCCTATGCGCCGTGGTAAAATCCTAGAATCTCGATATTTTAGTCACGGCTATATTTACTTGACATAATTTACTTCGCGTGGAACATAAATATAATTTGATTTACTGTTCATCACAGTATAGTGTTCGCGGAAATTTCTTGCAGACATTGCATGACTTATATAATTGAAAAATAAACACCTGATTGACAAACTACTTTGTCTACAGTTTATAACTGGGGAAATACTTTTCTCCAGTCTATCCCTGCTACACAGCACACAATTGGCGCTTCTATCCGCTTCTCCCAAAAGGCCAAAGTTAACTTTCAAAGCCGTCCCTCCTCAGCTGACTATCAAATGTCGTTGATTTATGGGATTTATAGCTCATTTTAAAGGGCGAAATAATATCTAGCGTTTTCAGTGAGCAAAATGTTGATATCACAAATAGTAATTGTTCTAAAAAATCACAAAATATTTATTATTTACAATTTTGCATAGGAGAATATATGTGATACTCGCTTCACTCGCTGGGGGCTCCAACCCCAGACCACTGTGGGGGGCTTCGCCCCCAGGTCGATTGGCCTCATTTTGAAGTGGCGTCAAATCAACTGGCCCAGAACCCCCATAAGACTACTACTCATACTAAGAAAACTGATAAATCAATAGAAACTTAAATATGAGAGCATCTGTAAGGCCGCTGGAACTGTAATATATTCTCCTAATTTTACATAGGAGAATATATGTGATATGTGATACTAGCTGCTATGCCCGTGCTTCGCAACGAGGTGAAAATTCAGAGTAGAAAAATAATTGTAGAAAAAACAATGACAGTCTGTAGTTATATGCTCCTTAAAACACCTATTTATTTAAATTAATTTAATTAGGAAAACACACATGTGACATAAAGCAAATAAAACTCACCTCCATAAGAATAACATGGGATCTTGGAAGTCCCGTGGGGCAGAGCCCTGAGGACATTTCTAAACCTATGACACTCCTCGGTACAAAGACTTCATTTGTGCAAAATTTCAGCAAAATTCGTCCAGTGGTTTTGACGTGATGGAACAATAGACAGACATACAGACACCACCTCATCTATATCTATAAAAGAGGAAATATGTATGTATGTATATATACATGTATGTAGCCTATGGACTCCGAAACCGCTCGACAGATTGTAATGAAACTTTCAGGCATTATTAAGCATTATTCAAGGATGGTTTGTGTGAAGTTTGGTACAAATCTGTCCAAAGGGCTCCAACCCAGAGGGAATACAAGGGTGCAGTGTCAGGTTTTAGAAATTTAGTGTTTACAAAATTAACAGCTGTAAATAAAAAATTCAAAGTTTCTTTAAACTGTCATTTGTTTAAATGTAAACAACACAATGTAAACAAAGAAATGTAAACACTGGCTGGTTTATTATCTTTTGAATATTTGTGAATTACGATCAATAAGGCACAAGGGCAATCTTTGACTATTGCGGGTTTAAATTTGGAAAATGCCTGTTTTTCGCACGGCCAGTTATACGTGGGGTGCTCACGAGTTGGTACGCCTGAAAATTTGTACATTTATACACCAAATCAAAAGACGAAAAACATTGTTTATCCTTTGGCCTTACAATAAAATTAATATACTTACTTTCTATTCCATTGACTTTTTTTATTATATTAAAAAACTATTAAAATAGCTTTATTTCTGTAAACAACTTAATTTGGGCGCAGCAACGCGCGCCGGGTAACTGCTAGTTTTTATTATAGTAGTGGTAAAATTCTTCTCATTTGAATCGGTAAGTATTTTTTGTTCTTTTAAATGACCCATTAATCAACAATTTCGGAAAATCCGTTGGGAATAGACTGGATTTGAAAAATAACATTGGTCGTATGAATGAAGCCGGTAACAGCCAATGATTGGCGCCCCTCTTAAGCAAAGTATTGTCTTCATGCCTGTGCACACGAACGATTGACACGGAAGTAGTTATGGAATGGTAGTGTTTTATGGTTAGTTGACATTTTATGTTAAATTTTATTTTAAATTGAAAAGTTCGTCCTTAGTGAACTAGTGGGTGGTATGGGTATGTGAACTATTCATTGTGAACGAGTGTGTGAGTGAACGAGTCAGTGTGTTTGGGGGGGTGTGTGGGGGGTAAGTTATTGTAAGGGTGGGGATAAGGGTTACTTGTATAGGGGTATTGTAAGATTACTTGGCTAAGGGTATGACAAGGTTACTTGGATAAGGATTGGATAAGGTACTAGGAGAGGTGTGGGAGTATGTGATGGTATGTGATGGTATGTGATGGTATGTGATGGTATGTGATGGTATGATGGTTTTATATATAGTATGTGACGATGGAGGGTAATGAGGGGTTAATGTGATTTTAAGAGGATATGAGAGATTTATTTTTTTTTGTGTGTAATTTTACAGTATCTATTACTCTGTTATAGTGCGTATATTTTTAAAGTATCTATAGTATATTTTTGTAATTTTCAAAACTAAATGATTGAGAATCTTTTAGAGTTCTGTAACCGTATGTTTTTACATCTTACTGTAGTAAAGTCTAGCAAAGTCTAGTAAAGTCTAGTAAAGTCTAGTATGGGGTTATTAGACCTAGACGTGAATGAAATCTTGTTTTTTTTTTAGAGAATATGTGCAATGCGTGTTTGTGTATTTTTAAAACACAAATATATTAGTTTGTACATTTTTTTGAACGTGTGCGTGGCTAAATTATACAGAGTATGTACAGACACTGGTATAGGATGGTGTTTTCATACTATGTACATAACGCTCCTACAAATGCATACACTTCCACGATCCACGTAGTCTACTCTTACCGGTAGGGACACACACACTAACTAACATTGATATTTCACACCTACTTATACGAGTAATATATACTGTAAAATTACACAAAACCATCACATACCATATAAAACCATCACATACCATCACATACTCCCACACCTCTCCAAGTAACATTAATAATACCATTAACCTAACCATAACCCAACTTGTCATATTCATATCTCACAATATCCCACCATTAGCCATGTAAACCTTACAATACCCCCATAATACCCATATACCAGTAACCCCATCACATACAATAACTAACCCCCCCCCCCACACACACACTGAATCGTTCACTCTCAGATTCATCCACACTGAATCGTTCACTCACTATTTCAAACACCCATACCACCCACTAGTTCACTAAAGGACGAACTTTTCAATTACAAATATAAATTTAACATAAACGTCAACTAACCATAAAACACTACCTTTCCATAACTACTCACGGACATACAAAACAAGTTCGCACGCAGCACGCCGTCATGAGGGAAGTCAATTTCTACATATTATATATTTAAAAAAATATGTTTTTCTTTTCCGAGTCCGTTCGGCTTTTCTACCCAACCGATTTTTATAATTTAGGTCTTAAATTAAAGGCATGCACGCCCAGATTTGCCATCAACCATCCACATCAATTTATCTACCGCACAACTTGACTTATACTCAATTAAAAATTCCTCCTCATGAATTTGTTATGGGAGTTTCAAATTTGCTGTATTGTCATATGATTGTGTTTCATATATATCCGGGTTTAATCCAGGTGCATGGTTACTTTTGGTCTTTAAATACTCACTGAAGTACAGACTTTTATATGAGATAGAGATCATTCAAATCTGTCGAGTTTCAGGCGAGTTATGGACCTCCAAACAACATAAATTTGATTTTTTCCTAAATTCGACTTTATTTAAAGATCTATATCTCCAGTTCAAATCTTGTTACCCGAAATGTATTTGTCTAAGAACCATCAGTGGAGTACTAGCTTTCATTTAAGCTATTCATTATAGAGATTGGATGAGTTTCAAGCGAACGCAAGGTGGACAACCAACTTAAATTATAATTTTACCAAGATTTGTCGTTAACTATCGATTGATAGAGCCAGTATTATTTATGTTATTATATATATTTTGGTATGAGAACACTCAGTGGATTACAGACTTCCATTTGAGCCATAGGTTATGTAGTTCTGATGAATATGAAGCAAACTGTAGACCTCCAAACAACACTAATTTTATTTGTTTTATGAGTTGCCTGAAATTATTGATCAAAAACTCCAATTTTATTTAGATTATTTGATATGTTTTGGTCTAAAAATACTCACTAAATTACAGTCTTTCATTTGAGCTATTGATAGTCTAAATCGGACAGGTTTTGGGCGATTTATGATAATCAAACTTCATAAATTTTCATTTTTCAAAAGTTTGCCTTTTTAATTAAAGATCCATACCTCAAATTATCATTAAATTATGCTATGTATTTAGTCTAAGAACCTTCAGTAAAATACCGGCTTTCATTTAAGTCATTGATTATTGAAATTGGACAAGTTTTAAGCAAACGCACTGTGGACAACCAACATAAAGTTTAATTTTGTTAAGGGGTTTCTTTAAGTAAATATCAATGGCTCCAGCATAATTTATGTTACTATAATGTTTTGGTATGAGAACAATCAGTAAATTACAGGCTTTCAGTTAAACTATTGTTCATTTTGGTAGGATGAATTTTATGGGAACTGCTTGATTCCAAATAATACCGATTTTATTTTTTTATAGGATTCGTCTTCGATCAACGATCCATAAGTCCAGTTTTTAAAAAGTGATATGACATATGTTGGTCTTAAAATACTCGTAAAAGAAACTCTTTCATTTGAAATATTGATTGTTGAAATCTGACAAGTTAAGGCGAGGAATGAACAGCACAAATTTGACGTTTTCCAATTTATAGTTCTATATTTCCATTTATAATTATGTTATGCTAAATATTTTGGCCTAAGAGCTTCAGTGAATCTTTGGCTTTTTATTGAGGTATTCATTATTACATTCGGATTTATTTGTGTGATAAGGGTTTTGAGAGTTACAAAGTAGAAGGTATGTTTACATGTATACATCTGGCAGGCCTACTAATATGATTAGAATATTATCACCATTATTAAGTTAAGTATTTTTTTATATTTTTATTATTAATTTCAATGCTGCGGAGCAGCACGGGTCCTCTAGTTAAAATATTAAAAAACTCAAATAAAGGGTTTAAACCAACACTAGTGACATTTGTTTGAAAATTGATAATGTTATTTTTGGCTGTTCTGATGATGCTGGTTATATTTAAATTCACAGTTAGGATGACAATGTTGTACATTATAAGGTTAGGAGGAGGTATAGTCAGGATAACAAGTTGGTAAAGGGGATTTGAGGTAATGAAACTACATAAAAATGTGAAAGACAACCTTTTCTAGTGTAAATCCCCATAAGACAACGTACTATGTTTAGACAATTAACATTTTTGTTAGTAACTTGGTGCATACTTGTGCTAGAATGATGAGGGAGGGCTTAGCATTTTTGCCTTTTTACGTACAATAGTTTAATATGCAATAATTATACATTTGGGGTTTTCCTGACCATTTTTGGTCCCAAAAAACTCAAAACTTGAAAAATTGAAATCCCAAAAACGGGGGTTAGAGTTTCCCATTGTTTTACCCAACGAACTTATCCAATTATATACAGAAAGGAGGATTCCTACCTACTAAATTTCAAGTAAATAAGACAACAATTTCGACCGCTAGAGTGCGAACACACACACACACACACACACACACACGCACAGGCACACACACACACACATACATATATACATATACATATAAAGTTGTTAGCGACCCCCCAAAACGTGTTTAGGGGGTCACGTTAGGAACTTCTATGGTGGTCCCGGGCTGAAGTCTCACCGTGCGGGTCATGCTAATAGTTCACTTTTCCATAGGGAATTCACTAAAAAAATGAGCTGATCTCTCTGTTAAAGGGGGTTCAGTACGAAACACAACCATTTTCATTTTTATTTCACAGCTGTTGGTTCCGATGGCGCCACCGCCACCTCCACATGATGTCACTCTATAATGCAGGCACTCGCCCGTCGCACTAATAACAGGCTGGCCTACAATTTCACATCGTTTCAATATAATGAATAATAACAGCCCTGAACCGCATAAATTGCTGCCTTCACCGCAGTCGAGAAATGAAAACCGCAATTAAAATCTATTTATTTTATTGCGCATGGTTATGCAGTGGGAAGTGTACAGTTTTGACGTTGGAAAAGCTACAATATTGTTAATCCACCGAATGTTTCACGTGTTATATTTTAATTCATCCTTAATTTATAGTTTTTCTAAGTACTTTATTAGCTTAATGTTCTGAAATTATTTTGTTAAATTTATTTTTATTATTATTATTTGTTGCTTCTTTAAAAATCCAGGGTTACAGCCCGGCATATTTATTAGAGTTACACGTTATAAGAAGATAGAGGCTTTTAATCCTTACTAATATATAAATACCCCCGTCACAGCAAACCTGCGTACTCAGTGAATTTCAAATGCATATATATGTGTCTCACTACTACATAGAGCCACTTACCAAGTTTCACAAAAATACATTCATAAATAAGTGATATCTATATCTATATTATTGAAAGAATTGCTTGATTTTTTGTCAGTGATTTTCGACCCCTAGAAACATTATTTTATATACATATGTGTCTTTTGGGATTTCCATAACTCTCGATCACGGGGCTTTGCCCCACGAGCTCTCAAAGTTCGTTTTTAGCCCATAAGATTAACATGGGGAATAATTTTTAATTTTAATTGCAGCTATTAATACAATATGGACAGGTTATTAGGAATACCAGATTTACAGGTAAGGAATCTATTTATCTATATAAATAAAATAAGTTATATTTCTACATCGCTTTTAGCAGTGAAATGTTGTATGCAACAGAGATATTTAAATTTGTGTTAACATTTGCTTATCCGTCTATTTTTGTTATAAGCCATCAGATTTGTTCTGTGCTTCACAATAAAAGACTATACTGAATAAAATGAATTATTTTCCCATTTTCGTGTGGATTAGGAATCCTTTTGGCTGTTTTAAAGGCTGCATGTCTTTTGCTCCGCGGTTGAGGGTCATTTAAAAACACATCTTTTGCTCCAGGGGTAGAGCAGGTAGAAATCGGGGCCGCTGGAAACACCTCTTTTGCTCCGCGAGGGGGAGAGTAGCTAACACTCCCTCTGCCCCAAATTCTTTCACCATCAACTGGAGGTGCAAAGTCAATCCGAACTTTCTTTCGAAATACTCTAGATTTTATTACTTACCGTGGAGAATTTAAAAAAAATATTAAGTTCAGGTATATATTATATTGACCAGCCCTAATCCTGTTTGTTCAAAACACTGGAATTGTTGCGAACCCGAGCGTCGATCCACCTGAGAATAATTGCCACTGCCTTCCTTAAACTCACACAGATAACTTAGTTCAGTACAAATATTACTTCAGTACCCTGAAAACTAATTGAATTGATTCTAAATGTACAATTTGCACAACTCGAAATGTTTTTAAACAAATATTACTTCAGTACCCTGAAAACTAATTTAATTGATTCTAAATGTACAATTTGCACAACTCGAAATGTTTTTAAACAAATATTACTTCAGTACCCTGAAAACTAATTTAATTGATTCTAAATGTACAATTTGCACAACTCGAAATGTTTTTAAACAAATATTACTTCAGTACCCTGAAAACTAATTTAATTGATTCTAAATGTACAATTTGCACAACTCGAAATGTTTTTAAACAAATATTAATTCAGTACCCTGAAAACTAATTTAATTGATTCTAAATGTACAAACTGCACAACTCTAAATTCTATGGTTTTCTTAATTTAGTTTTGCAAAGACTATTTCATACTTGGCGACATAAATGTCCTATTCACAGTAATTTGATTGCGAATAAGTGTACTAATGTTAACTATCTCTGTAAGTAAAAGTAGACTATTATGACAAAGCATATAATAACCATGAATAATAATATTTTACAATAACCTATAAATCATGGTGTTCAACTACACTAACACTATTGGGCACACAACAGTTGTCAGCTACTCTCCCCCTCGCGGAGCAAAAGACGTGTTTCCAGCGACCCCGATTTCTACCTGCTCTACCCCCGGAGCAAAAGATGTGTTTTGAAATTACCCAAAACCGCGGAGCAAAAGGCGCACACGCGTTTTGAATCATAGTACGTCATTAGGGTAATACCTCTTTGTCTGGCACTGATACAAAGTCGATCTAAAGGTTACAGGTTACTTAATATTTCACTACGGCATGCACCATATTTGTTCTAATGAGCATTTAGTCAACTAATTATAATAACAGAACGGATAAAACACGTACTGCTTTACTACCACACAAAGGTATACTAAACCATTTAAAATAGCGGCACGGTAATAAATCATTGCCCATACAGAACACGTAAGCTCTTTCAACATGGTATTTAAAGCTCAGTTTGTCTAAGTAGCCATTGTTATTACCGAATATTTTATATGTTGTAAAGTCTACCTTCAATAAGTCCAAAAAACTACAGAAGTTATTAGCATACATTTGGAAGAAGATGGGTCCATCCCGAAAATACAGTTATGGGCTTACTCCCGTTCCAATGAGGCTAGGCCCCAACGCCCTTTAACATTTCCATGTTAATTATATACTTACTAGACCGATTTAGCATATATTTGGTAGAAAGACAGCAGGCAATGCACTATATTCAGAAACAGACCTATACTTTCTATCCTGAATGCCCTTTGGGACTTATCTGCTCCGTCGGACTTTAAAATTGTTATTTATTTATCACTGATGTTAGTAGTCAACTGAACCGATTGATCATACATTTGTTAGGAGGATAGTTAATACAACATAATAAAACCTTTGCCTACTCCTGCTCCAAAAAGGCTTTACTAAATGTTGGATCTATCGAAATTATGGGTTAATAAATGTGTTCTAATCAGACCTCATCCATAGAAAAATGTAGTATTGTATATAAAGATATTGAAGAAAAAACTAACATTTGGTTTATGGTTAAGATTTGTACAAAATCAAAAAAATCATAACAGCTGTTCAAAAGCAACCATTCAATTGTAAAAATAACACTTACTTGGTTAAGTATAATGTGATTTTTATGAGAACAGTGATCAGAACCAATGTGTACATAACTTGAAATATTCATGATTAGGTTATGTATAAATTGCGAGAACTATTAAAACTGAAGATTGAATATAAAACGGACATGCCCAAAATGAAAAGAAATGAGCAATACGCAATAAGCAAAGCAAAAATACGCCCGCCTTGGAGAGGAATTATGAATTTAAGTACTCTAGGCATTTTTAACAAACTGACTGGATTTTCGAGCAAAGCTCGGTCCCCCAGGTGCTTTAACAAATTAAACTAACTTCTCAAAGATAACATTGTACTGTGATCGCGAGCGAAGCCGCGACGGGCTACTAGTAGCATTTTATTTATTCTCCGTAAGAATATCTTAGAGATGAGTACGCAGGTTTGCTGCAACGAGGAATATAAGAAATATGTTTTTTTCAATTATCAATATGTCTCAACCAGGTGAAGCTATATACCAATTTGTATTAGTTTATGTTCATAACAAAGGGAGATATACAACTTTACTTATTCTCCATATGAATAAGATTGGGGCCGAGTATGCAGGTTGCTGCTCTGGGGAAAATCAACAAAAAACAAGTTTTTGTGCAAATATCAATGTACTACAACTAGTTGAAGCCACATACCAAGGATTCATCAGTATACATTCATAAAAATTCGAGATATCAAATTTTATTTATTCATCATAAGGATAACATTGGACAACGTACTGTGTTAGTAAAAATTATTCTTTGAAATGTTTGAGTATAGTTTCTATTGACAAGGGCGTTGCAGAGGATTTTGAATATCTACGGTTGGACGTAGAACAAAAATTAAAAAACCAAAATGATTGTTTTGTAGAGCTTAACTTATTGGAAAAAGGAAATGCGAATTTTTAAGTAAAATTATCTCAGGAAAATCCAAAAACCTTTTTCCCATAAGATTACATGGAAAATTTTATGGACGCGTTTTTTTACTTTTCTCCACAACCACTTAACCTAGGTTAATGATTCAAAATACTAAATTATTTGTTTTTTAAACTTCAAATGTCTTTAACCAAAATTGAGTGTTTTTAAAATGTTACGGTAAAAAATTCAAAAACCTGGTTTTTGGAAAATTTAAACCCCGATAAAACCCCCTTCCCATAGTCCGATCGATCTGGTTTTCGAACTTAGTCATAATGTTACTCTCCACCTTTATGCCATATTTGATCAAAATCAGGCGTTTCTTTCAAAAGTTATCGAGGTAACGGACACACACACACACACACACACACACACACACACACACACACACACACACACACACATATATATATATATATATATATATATATATATATTATTAAAAAAAAAACCAGAGTACCCTTCAAAATTCTTCTTTTTTAAGGGTGCTCTGGAAATTTTCTTTTAAAAATAATAATAATAATAGTAGCCCTATGCAGTGAACTAAATAATATATCTGTATATACATATATATTATTTTTAAAATAAAATTACCAGAGTACCCTTCAAAATTCATTTGTTATTCACTGACGCGTGTTTCGAGTTTTACCTCATGATCACATTGCCGCTAATAACCTTAAACTTAAAATTAAATAATCTGTATATAAACAAAACAGTATGATAACTGTGTTAACATGTTAAACTATCTATCTAAATATGATTAATTAATTACTTTTGATTTTTTTATGGTTTCAAAGGTTGAATTTTTTGTTGCGCCTGCATTATGTTTAGTATGTTAGTTTTGTCTTCTGAATAATTCATGTAAATGTGTAGCTCTTCTTTGGCATTCATTTTGTCACCTTTATTTTCAATAGATAAAACTTCTAAACGTTCTTGCAGTGTACCAAAACTGTGATCTGAAGTTCAAATATGTTCGGCAAATTTTGACTTTTGTGTAGTTTGGTTATTTGATTTTATAGCTTGAATATGCTCTTTATATCTACATTTAAAATGTTGTCCAGTTAGCCCAACGTAATATTTTGGGCATTCCTTATATGTCAATTTGTATATTCCAGATCGGTCAAAAATGTCGACTTTTTGATTATGCGTGCCTTTTAAAAATTTTGTTATCAGATGAATTGTATTATTCCTGGTTTTATAGCTGACCTTTAAGCTGGCCTTTATTTACGAAGGTTTTTCTCATAGCTTTGTTCAACACAGAACTATAAGGCATGCAGATAAATTCTGTCTTGTTTTGGCCATCAAAATTTCGTGAAGTTTTATTTTTAATTTTTCTTATGATAGTATCAATTCCTTTAGAGTTGTATCCATTTCTTAGAGATATAGATTTGATTGTACTTCTTCCTTCCTCGCAGTGAACTAAAGAATTCAACATATATATATATATATATATATATATATATATATATATATATAAGTATAAAAACATGAAAATAACCATGAGTACCCTGTTAAAAACATTTTTTAATTATATTTTCACTAACATGTTTCGACTTAAAGTCATGATCACAGTGCTAATATTTATTTGGTTGACCTAACTCTGGTGTTATCAACAAATCATAAATATACAGGTTTTTGATAATAAACAGCTGATCTATTTTTCTTTTTGGTGCAATCGTTTTGAGTTTGTTCTTATATTTATAATTTTATTGAAGATTGGGTTGCTAGATTGAATTTGCATTGTATTTAATATATTATCTTTGTCATTCTTTTGGCTTTGGTATATATGAAATTCTTCTTTTATGTTCATTTTATGCCCCTTGTTAATAATCTCTAGAATTGACATGTTTTCATTGCAGTTCTTGTAACTATGGTCTGTTTTTAAGATGTGGTCAGCGAAGGCAGATTTTTGGGTTGTTTTATTATTTGACTTTATTGCCTGTATGTGTTCACTGAACCGACGTTTGAAGTTTCTCCCAGTTTGGCCAATATAGTATTTTGGGCAGTCACTGCAGATGATTTTATATATGCCACTTTTTTCATACTGATCTGATATATTTTGATTATTTGTATTAGAGAGCTTATTAATAAGGTGAAATGAATTATTTCTGGTTCTGTAAGCCAATTTGTAGTTTGATTTTTCAAACGTTTTTCTAATGGCCTTGTTCAAAGTAACACTGTATGGTAAGCATAAATAATTCATTTCACCTTATTAATAAGCTCTCTAATACAAATAATCAAAATATATCAGATCAGTATGAAAAAAGTGGCATATATAAAATCATCTGCAGTGACTGCCCAAAATACTATATTGGCCAAATTGGGAGAAACTTCAAACGTCGGTTCAGTGAACACATACAGGCAATAAAGTCAAATAATAAAACAACCCAAAAATCTGCCTTTGCTGACCACATCTTAAAAACAGACCATAGTTACAAGAACTGCAATGAAAACATGTCAATTCTAGAGATTATTAACAAGGGGCATAAAATGAACATAAAAGAAGAATTTCATATATACCAAAGCCAAAAGAATGACAAAGATAATATATTAAATACAATGCAAATTCAATCTAGCAACCCAATCTTCAATAAAATTATAAATATAAGAACAAACTCAAAACGATTGCACCAAAAAGAAAAATAGATCAGCTGTTTATTATCAAAAACCTGTATATTTATGATTTGTTGATAACACCAGAGTTAGGTCAACCAAATAAATATTAGCACTGTGATCATGACTTTAAGTCGAAACATGTTAGTGAAAATATAATTAAAAAATGTTTTTAACAGGGTACTCATGGTTATTTTCATGTTTTTATACTTATCTTATAGTAGCCCTATTCGGTGAATTTGATTATCTAATATATATATATATATATATATATATATATATATATATATGGCTTATTGGTTGCCATGTTGGATTTCATGAAAATAGTTTAACGATGTTTTTCAAGCTACGACACCCACGGTACCGCGGTGGTCCGGACCGTGGCGCCGCTCCCAGTGCGTTCGCCCGATCAGAGCAGTTCCGGTAGACCGATTCGCCCGATCAGAGCAGTTCCGGTAGACTGATTTCAGAGATCATTAATCTCTAAAGTCTGAATTAAATTTATTTTAACACCATCTTCTACCTGTAATAATAGTAGGGAGCCTGGGAACGTAACTCCACTACTTCAAATCCGTTTGACTGTTGACTGGTTTCAGACCTCACTGTTTCTTTTCTACGACAACAGTTCTGAGAATGTTATTGGTTTGTTATGGTAGATCTAAGGAGATATTTAACATTTGAAGCTAATCTAATCGTAAACTTTTAGAAGAGAGAAAAATGTCAAACAAGGGGATTATTCAAGAGGTGGCATAGAAGCCAGTCAAAGAAGATCCAGTACTTCCTGTGAGGGCTCTGACTTTACTGCGTATCCTGGCTGATTAGGAAGTATCCGATTTTCAGAAATCAGCTCCGAAGAAACAAGAATTTACTAAGTTGAAAGTGAAGCTGGTAATTCTGGATAGCCAAAATAATTTACAAAATTGTGACTACTTTCTTTTGTTGCACCCATTTTGGTAAGTGACATACTGAATTGTAGCTTGAAGATGAGGTTTTAACCTCGAAACCGGTCGCCTATATTGAGTACGAGTAGGATCACTGACGAAAAAAAATAAATTAAACCATTTAAGTAACCATTTAACCATTTGTTATGGACCTCAAAGCTGGCATAGACCACCCCGAGTGAGATTTAATTTAATTTTTGACAGTTTCGTGAAAATTCGCCAAAATTGTTGAAACGTATAATTTGTTAGGATTATAATTTTAATTGACTTGAGTTTATATACTAAGAGCTATCCCTTTTTTCACGGGAATTGTACTTACAAAAGGGAAAGATTAAAGTATGGAGTAAAGATGTTTTAAAAACTATCTTTGCTACAACTGGAGTTCTGGAGTAGTGATTTGTTGTTTGGGTTCCACGAAAAGGTACCTAGCGATTACAGTAAACAACATTGCAATATCGCAAATAATAAATCGTTCAATTCAATTCCAAATTATTCAATATCTATAATTTGTTTATAGGTGAACTGAGGACTATTTGTGATATCGAAATTCTGCTCACTTTTATATCGTCGGTTTTGCTTTGTACTTTAAAATGAACCATGAATCAAATATTTCGGATAATCCATGGAGGAGGGACGAGCTTAGGAAGTTAACATTGGCCTTATGGGAGAAGCAGGTAGAAAATCAAAATGGTAGTGACATAAGCCTCCTCCTAAACTGTGGGTCCCTGAGATGACTCATTGCTACACTGGCAGCTAACTCATTCTACGCATAACTCATTAAAAATCTCCCTAAAATACGCATGAAGGGTTGGTGTCTTAAATAGTAATATTATGAACCTTTTTTGTTCAAACTAACCCAGTTGTCCTAAATTAAGGTTTGTTTGGAGTAAGCTTGCTGGAACGCTAAAACGGATTATTATCTTTAATTTCTGTTTCCAATCCGCCTGAGTTTACACACTGCAGTTTCAACTATTTTTATTTACTCCCAACCAAGGAGGTTTATAGTATTCTATTTTTGTCTAAAACGCGAGCCGGTGATTTTGTCAGGTTGGTACACTGGTGAGGCAAATTTCTCGTTCTTTGAACCATCCTGATTGGTTGTGTTACTCCTATAAATGAATCTACTCTTGCAAATCACTGGAATAAAAGTAATACAAGTTGGAACAAATTAATTTTTTCGATTGATTTATGCATCTACTCTTGTGAAATATGATAAATTAGAGCAAATAAACAATTACAAGTTTACTAATGTTCAAATCATGAGTAGGTATTTTTGAGTCACTTTGTAGACTCGTTCGATTTCAGCGAATAGTTCTTTGCCTCACCAAACTTTGGCAAAGAACGTCTTGCAATTTTGTTCATCAGTGTTGTCTCCAGTATTACCAATAGAACTCCTCGCTCCCAACACATTTTACAAGAGTTTAGATGCTGAGAAAATTGTCTGGATTGCAATGTTTTCTGGCCTCAATTTGTTTGTAGCACACCCACAAGCAACAAGAGGCCTTCCACGCTTGGGCCAAGCTAGGACCACCAAGATGTGCCGCAGCACGCAACAGCAACACAGGCTCTCACGACAGCGTGCCTGTCAGCGCCCTGCAATTACACAACTGGAAACGCTCTATTTGAATAATTATAAATGTTTTAATTTAAAGCGAATCTTGTTCGTGTACAGTGTGCATGCTTGTAA
Source organism: Allygus modestus (assembly GCA_963675035.1). Classification (NCBI taxonomy): domain Eukaryota; kingdom Metazoa; phylum Arthropoda; class Insecta; order Hemiptera; family Cicadellidae; genus Allygus; species Allygus modestus. Next base: position 482,032,479 of record OY776112.1, on the reverse strand, counting down.
TGCTAGGTTTTGTAGGGTCCAACTACTATAGTATACTGCCGCGTGTGTAACTCAATAGACTCAGGCATCGACTCACGAACTACTCAGGTTCTTCTTGAGGGATTTTCTTCCCATTTTAGGGATATTTAAACGTTCCGTGGGACATTTTGGACGACCTTCAATATCACATGCCCTCGGTTTGTAAAATTTCTGTTGTAATACATTATGCCAATGATTTCCATACAATTTGTAATATTTCCAATATACAATATTTCCAATATATGTTGGTTACTATACATAAAATAAAACTGTGATCTATATTATCCTTCTTATGAACAGTTTCATTTATGTAATTTATGTTTATGGAGGGACGGGTTTACAAAGTAACTAACTATATTTTAGAGATCGGTGGTCTTAACAAGATGTGTATTTGGATCACACGAGTAAATAATTTTGTGAATCAATCTTAAGTAAAAAGGATGATCTAACATAAATCATATAAAACATATCTAACATATAACAATCAATATGTTCCCTAAAAGTAAATTTGCAATATAATATATTTAGTTAGTATTTAAAAACAACGAATAAAATTAGATTCAACGATGAAACATGGTTATAAACCAACTAATATTAAGTACAAACTATTTTTATAATCTTAAGGACAAATGGGGCACATTTTGGTGGATATTTATTAGAAGACCAAGGGATTAAGTTACATTTTATTAGGCATTCTGTGAGCTATTTTTACCACGAAGTAGAGAACCCGCTACTCACATGTATTTAAAAACTCTAACCCACTTCTTAACCAACTGAAAACAAAGTTTAGCATACACGGAGGGAGCTACAAAGTACAGAAAATTCCCCAAACATGGCCCTATGATTTTTGCAAAAAATGCAATTGTTAACTTTAGAAGCCTTAAAAAACAAATTAATTGTAAACTTTTGAACACTTTAAAATTATTATTTATTGATTTAACATCCATAAAACCCAACCCATTGGCACCATTCGAAAAACGGAGACTACCAAGGAAAAAAAGAGACATTTAAAAACTATGGCCATTTTTGGAATTGTACGGTTCTTTCGCCATTAGATGGAAAAATTACTTTTAAAGTCTGGTATTTTGTTGGGAGAATTAATTTTTATTTTGTCATTGATATTACTGATTCTTATAGACGTTTCTCCAGGACGGCGGTGGTCACTGTAGCATGACACCCGTCCACCATGACCGGACCTCACAGCTCGACGGAGCCTGGGACAACCCATTAAAACATTACTTTATCATAATCATGTTTCAGCGCCCCGGTATCTCAATTAACTATTTACTTGGTTTTCAATTTATATTCAATGTATAAACGACTTCCTTTTTATTTTAGCGAATATCCCCTATAGGGAAGAAACTATTACCTAGGTGGCATGGTACGAGTTAAGCCCAAGACCATGATAACTTTTTGTTTTGAGGTCCCCAGATGTCAAAAACACTATTCTTTCAAATTTATATATATTTGCCCGTTAACACGATAGCTTGAGTAAAAAACGTCTGATTTTGATTAAATTTAGCTCAAATGTGTAAAGTGACATTCATGACTTTAAGTTCGAAAACCAGACAAATCGGACCATGGGAAAAGGGGTTTTCTGGGGGTTTACGATTTTCCAAAAATCAGTTATATTCAAAGTGCTACACACAGTACGTTGTCCAATCTTATCCTTATGGAGAATAATTACAATTTTATATCTCGATTATTTATGAATGTATATTGATGGAACTTGGCAAGTGGCTTCACCTAGCACTGGTCTATTGATATTAGCACGAAAAATTAATTTTTTGCCGATTTTCCCCGCAGCAGCAAACCTGCATACTCAGCCCCCATATTATTCTTATGGAGAATAAGTCAAATGTAATGTCTCCCTTAATTATGAACATAAATGAATAAAACTTGGTATGCAACTTCGACTGGTTAAGTTGTATTGATAATTGCATAAAAACACATATTTTGTGTTCCTTGTAGCAGCAAACCTGCGTACTTAGCTTTCAATGTTATTCTTATGGAGAATAAATAAAATGCTATTTATCACTCATTTATTCATGTGTTTTGATGTAACTTGGCAAGTGGCTTTATGTGGTAGTAATAAACATATACATGCATTGAAAATTCGCTGAGTACGCAGGTTTGCTGCTAGGGGGGTATTTTAATATCTGATTTCATTATATATAACAAATCGCCACATCGCTTTAGTTGGCGATGAAACGTAAAGCAGAGATTGTTTATATTTATAACTCATATTGATGCATTGGTGTGTATATATAATACCGAGAAAATAAACGAAGGGTTCAAAAGCTTTCGTACAATCAACGAGTAAACATACTGCGTATGGGATGATAACCCCTTGATCCAAAAATAACATTATTAGAGGAGTTCCTCAAGGATCAGTATTAGGTCCTATAGTTTTTATATTGTTTACCAACGACCTACCAAATACTTCAGGGAGGTCTGTTGATGTTTTATGCACGCAGATGGCACCGTCTTATTACCCGGTGAAGTAAGTAATCGGCTAACATCTACAACTAATTCGGTTCTAGATACTGTAGATATTGCTTTAATAACAGTCTGTTTATCAGTAAATCCAATGCAAACCAAAATCCAAACCAACTGGAAATGAAATCCAGTGGTCAATTGGTGACTAATTACTGTTCTCAATCAAGCTCCATCAGTTAGTTACCTTGCAACACATACTATTATCTGTCAAATTTTCTTTTTATTGGCTATTTGTTTAGAATACTATGAGTGAATCTGTACTTATCAAGGTCTATAACAGTTATATGCGGTGAAAATATAGCAAATATTTAAGCCCCTTCCATAGCTTCCATAGCTTGAGATACGTTCGTATAGCTACTGTATATAATCTTAATATTTAATTCCGTAAGTGAATCGGTTCCCACGAAATATCTCGAGCTAGGAAGAAGTTAAGTTATGACGATTCATTTTAAAGCTTGAGGGCCAAGGACGGTGGGAAAAATATCAGAAATGTCAAATATTTCGTGGGCTACGAACCACTGGACTTCAAAGATCCAATGATTTTCTTATGGAAATATCACTACAGTGTTTTTATTAATAAGAATAGACGGTATCAGGAAACTGACACATACTTTCTCCCTTTTAGCCCAACTTTAATGAATAAATTACTTTTTATTTACTAAATATAGAATACAAAGCACGGTCGAATGTACAGAAAATCTTGTGAACAAGTTGTTTTAAAAAACATCCACCCAAATCCCTGCTTTGGAGGCACTACAGAATCAATTGCTACACTTGTGGTTTAAAGAGGGGAAATGCCCCCTATTCCCCCCCAGGGTTATTAAGGGGCAACATATTTCGAATTAACTCTGTTGGTCAATGCTAAATTGACAAGCATATCAAGTTTGAATTAAATTGATCAGTAAATAAGAGAGAAATAGTAATTTTTGTATTCCCCATAAGAATAACATTGGACAACGTACTGCGTTTACCGCTAAATGAAAATTTCAATTTTCTCCGAAACCAGCAATCGTAGAATAGTAATTAAAAATACCAAATTATTTAGTTTGTTGAGCTCTTTTTAATGGTGAATAGTATTATTTTTTATATTTATGTATTTTTATAAAAAATCCAAAAAATTGAATTTTTGATGTTTTAAGTCCTGTAATTTCTGAACCCGAATTTTTACAGCAATGCGAGTGGTGTCATTTTGTTGAAAAACTAAAGTTCTACAAACGACTAAAATTTAATCAAAATCGTTAGAGCCGTTTTTGAGAAATTTGGATTTTTCATGTTTTTTGGCAGTTTTTGGGGGATAATTACCCTTAAAAATCAAAAATTCAAAAAAATGAAAAAAACGCCTGGAGATATCGTGGATTAGTACCTACATACCAAATTTCATCAAAATCGGCCCATTGGTTAGGGCTCTAGCTCTGTACACATCCACACAGACACACACACACACACACGGACACACACACACACACACACACAGACAGACATCACGTAAAAACCACTTTTTTGGGTTCAGGGAGCACCAAAACGAATATTTCCACTAACAACTCAAATTCGAAAATTTTGACGAAAACAATACTTTCTCCATATACTATGTATAGGGGGAGAAAGTAAAAATGAACTAATGATCAGCTGTGATTATCCACTTACAAAAAAACCATATGTTAGGGGCTATAACCCCTGTAAGCTACTAGTGTTTATTTATTTATGATAAACTAACCTAAGTTAACTCCGCAGAGCGCTGCAAGATGGTAATTTGTATGTGAAAATAACCCGTTTAATAAACAAAGTACCAAGAAACCACGCAATATTTTTTGTTTAGATATTTCGAAACTAGTCTGTATAATATTTTTATCTGATAGTTGTATACTGAACAGAGACGACTTGACGATCAGCTAGAATACAAAATGTTGACGGGAAACTTACCTCTTCCACTGTTCATCCTATCCTATACCCTAATATGAGTAAGGTTTGCGTGCGTCGTGCTTGCTTGTAACTCTGATCTCAAAAACGGCACCAACGATTTCCTTTAAATGTTGGAAATAACTAATTTCTGGGATAAAAATAAGTTCTAGACAAGTCTCAACCACATAAAAAATATAATAATGTAAAAAACGAAAATTAAAAGTTAAAAAAGTTAACATTGGGCTTATGGAGGTTAAAATCAAAACAAAATAATTGTAAGAGCTATTGATAATCAACCAATGAACTGTCGAAGTAATATACTCATATTGCTTATGATTATTAATTAACATATGTGGTTTCCTGAGAACAGAGATTTGAGTGAAGATTACATAGAGTGGTAAAATAAATCAAAGGGACATTGAGCTATGAGTAACAACTGCAGTTACCTTAAAAATGTAGAAAAGAGGCAAAAGAGCTATAAAAATCCGATTACCAGTAGTGGGAAGTGGTGAAATATTACTTCAAATGATCTAAACTAACTGACTTACCTTCCCCGAGCAAAGCTCGGGCCCCCCGGTACTACTCAGATAATTGAAAAAGCCATCGATTAAACTTTGCCCAGTGGTATAAGCAAGGAAGGATTGTGGGGGTAACTTTTCCTCAAAACCTTATTTAATATCTGGCCATCTAAATCATCTCCCTACAGTAGGACCTACACGGAACCGCAGCCTGAGCTGACTTGATGCTTTGAAAATATGATTGGGCATTAATCCAAATTTTTTAGCTTTTTAAAATTATTTATAACTTATGACCTAAAACAGCTCCTATAACTCCTGTTCAAAGTAATCGCGATGTAGCAAGGTAACTCTTTCGGAACAACACGCTCTATCCGATTTCCCGCTCGGCCTTTTCCAAACCCAACTTCCTTTCTCCTCACCAGTTTCCCAACGTAGAGATAGCGCCTAGCGCAGATCTAGAGCAGTAGTGGCCCAGGCCAGCGTCCGGACCACACGCAGAGCCCACCCAGCTCGATCTCCATTTGGCAACTTTACTCTACAATCCAACATTTAATTCAACCGATGTGGCCGGCGTTTGTTTGTTTTTCAACGGAAACCTCTCAATTTAGGTGACAGCATGGCTCGGTTTCCCAGCTGTTCGATCGCTCCTCGGGTTTAAAATGACCATTAACTAGACTAACACATCAAGAGGGGGGTCCAGTCATGCAATTGTTGGTGGTTCTACCTGCTCACCCCATAAGGTCAATGTTAACTTTCAAAGTCCGTCCCTCCTCAAAGGATTATCCAATAACGTTGATTTTTACTTTCTCCCCTTATATATAGTATATGGAGAAAGTATTGTTTTCGTCAAAATTTTCGAATTTGAGTTGTTAGTGGAAATATTCGTTTTGGTGCTCCCTGAACCCAAAAAAGTGATTTTTACGTGATGTCTGTCTGCCCTGTCTGGATGTGTTCAGAACTAGAGCTCTAACCAATGGTCCGATTCTATGAAATTTGGTATGTAGGTACTTTCCACAATATCTCCAGGTGTTTTTTTTAATTTTTTGGAATTTTTGATTTTTAACGGTATCCCCCCAAAACCGCCAAAAAAACATGAAGAATCAAAATTTCTCAAAAACGGCTCTAACGATTTTAATTAAACTTTAGTCGTTTATAGAGCTTTAGTTTTTCAACAAAATTACACCACCCGCATTTCTGTAAAAATTTGGGATCAGAAATTACAGGACTTAAAACATCAAAGATTCAGTTTTTTGATTTGTCATAAAAAAAGATAAATATTAAAAAATATTACCATTCACCATTAAAAAGAGCTCAAAAATCTAAATAATTTAGTATTTTGAATTAATATTCTACATTTACATTTCTGGTTGTGGAGAAAATTTAAATTTTCATTTTGCGGTAAACTTTGCATTTTGCGTTGTCCAATGTTATTCTTATGGGGAATAACAAAATTAATATTTCTCTCTTATTTACTGATCAATTTCGTTCAAAATTGATATGCTTGTCAAGTTAGCATTGACCAACAGAGGAAATTCTAAAAATGTTGCCCCTTAATAACCCCCCGGGGGGGGGGGAATAGGGGGTATTTCCCCTCTTAAAACCACGTGTGTAGCAATGGATTCTGTAGTGCCTCCAAAACAGAGATTTGGGTGGATGTTTTTGAAAACAACTTGTTTACATGATTTTCTGTACATTCGACCGTGCTTTGTATTCTATATTTAGTAAATAAAAAGTAATTTATTCATTAAAGATGGGATAAAAGGGAGAAAGTATGTGTCAGTTTCCTGATACCGTTTTTTTGGCTCATTTTAAAGAGCAAAATGTACGGAGCGATGCAGTGAGCAGAATGTTGTATCACGAATAGTTCATCCATATCCAAATATCACAAATTTGGATTTTTAACTTTTGTGAACTATTATTATTTGAGGTAACAAAATTCTGCCCCCCCCCCCCCCGAAATTGTCAGGTTTTTTTTATTTTTAAAATGAGTCGGAATCAACAATTTTGAATAACCCGTTGAGGAGGACGGACTTTGGAAGATAACATTGGTCTTATGGGAGAAGCAGGTAGACGCAGAGGATGGTTGATGGTTTGTTGCTTAGTGATGCTATTGAAAGCCTTAGTTTATCCATTTCACTATCTGAGGTTTACTATGTATGTAAAAAAGTATAACTAAACATATTACATATTAGTTTCATATTGCAAAAATTATTTAATAGAATCGTTTGCAAAGCGTGTTGTTTTACCATCTTAAAGAAACATGCAATACTTTAGTTATGTATATTTAACCATTTTACGCTGAGACAACTCATAAACATTCAACAATAATCACTCATTCATTTCACGCAATATGATATAGCATAAATAGAATAATTAAAGTTTCAAGCATATAGGCCTATCAAATATTTTGTCACATATGTTTTCCCCTTTAGTTAAATGTTATTATTTCGCTTATTTTAGTTATTTATTTCATTATCACCCCTCAGAAAATTTAAATTTTAAATAATTATTCATTATTTTGTGATGTAATAAAATATTTAAAGTCATATTTCATAATTTAAGCCTACATGTACAAAATTACCTCATAATTAACTTAATATAATATAACTAAATTCAAAATTGATCTCAAACTTTCCCCCAGCTGAAGTGTTTTGTGACTAATGTATTTTGGTTCCAAGATTATTGGAAAATTGTGTTTTGAAAGTAATCATGTGAACCCCATAGCATCATCTGGAGTTTGCTGAAGAAAGAAGAGGTCTGCTGATAAAAAAAAAAAATGGCTGGTGTTAGATGCTTTGATTGAGCATTGTCTCATTCAAATAAATTTCCCCTTTTAAAAAGTTTTTTTTCTGTAACCTGCGAAACTCAGAGCAACCCTTATTTAGCCCATCAAGATTCGTGAAGAGCAGACTCTTGAGTGAAGAAATTGTCTGTGTGGTGAGATCTTTCCATTTTTTTAAACTACCTATCTGGAACCACTTACAACCTATATAGCAACTTACAATCCCTAGGACTTTAAACAAAACAAAAAAATCAATTCCTCTTTATCAACGATTTGTTTAATCAAAATTTAATACAAGTTCTCAACCTAAGTTAATCAAGAAGATACTTTATTTATTTGGACAAAAATAACTTCAAAAACTTAACTAGGCCCTCAGCCTAAATTCAAGAAGAAGCTGCCATTTTGAACTTTAAATTATAGACCTCAAGATCCCACAACCATAATTATAGATCAATAGTAAGTTTTTATCGAATCGTTTAAATTCACATAGATTGGACTTTTTTTAAATTTTTAATGATTTTTATTCATATGAAACAAAGTTATTCTGACCTTTAAGCCTCAGCACGATCACCCCGACCCTGTATTATAAATGACTCATGTTATAAATTACCATCTTTATGAAATATAGCTGTGTATAATACTTTGGACTTTGATATCATCTAAATTGAAGATTACATTCTTATAATTTTATTTTCTCTCCCCAACATTGTACATCTATTGTAACCCTTATTCATTTAACCATAATTTGTCTGCAATCTATAAATGTAAAATAATGAATAAATGTCCACCATTACTTTGTTAATTGTATTTATGAGTTTTCATTTTAATTTAGATAAAACAGCTGTTAGGCCTAAATAGTAAACCTGTGAATTTAGTCATCTAATCAAGGATCAAGTTACGAATAGTTGAAAGGGAATTATTACTGTATTTACAATAAACTCTTAGTCGAACAGTCGATTGTTATTAACCAAAAATTATTCAAGAGAATAGTAATAAGTGTTAGTTTTGTTTCAATGGCGCCCAATTCGTGAGGCTTAAAGTAATCAGAATAACTTTGATGAGGTAATTTTAACTAGAAATAGTATAGATTTAACCTATATTTGTTTACCTACCTTGTTAAGCTAAGTTATCCACCATGTCTGAAGGTTATAATTTACGTCCCAACCCCAAACCATCAGCAAAGAACTTAGAAAATAACCCAAATGTTAGGTCCCTACGACGAGCAAATGTAACATTAGAATCTCAAAGTGTAGGCGGTGAAAGTGAACTTAACCTTAAATCTGACAACACAACACCCATACCACATATCGAACATTCATCAACCAATGATACTTCGGACAATAGCTCCCACGACAGTTTTGCGTTATTTAATGAGCCCCTAAGTGACGATGAAACCCCAAATGATTTTGTGATGTTAATAACACGAGTAGGCCCTTTAACAGCAGACAGTACTGACATTAGCAAAAACGTAAACATCTCGGATTCGGCTGACTCACACATTCGCTCAGGTCCCTCTCTCCCAGCAACTAGCGCTGCACAACACGTAACGGTGGACAACGGAACTACCGACAACACAACACATACACCTGAATCGCCCATTTCCACGGCTGCCTCGGAACACGGAACGTCTCAAAACAGACAAAATAGTGACCTATTACGACAAATTGCTGCGCTTTTAGAAATTAACAGTGCGTCCCTTGAGGCTAAAATAGAAAGTAACAACGCATCGCTAAAATCTGCCCTTGAAATCAAAATAGAAACTAACAGTGCCTTATTTAAATCTGAACTAAAATCACATTGTGAATCCCTCAAAACGGAATTAAAATCTGAAATAATCCACATCTTTGAAGACCAAATTAAAAATTTACGCCACAATCAAGAAACTGTTCAAACAGAATTAACACAGATCCGTGACACTCAACAAGAACATACTAACAAGCTCAAGAAAATTAAACAAGAAATCGAAACTAAGTTTGAAAACTGTGAAACTGAAATTCGACAACACTTAATTCTCGATTTAACTAAACAAGAAAAATCCCTAACAGAACAAATTAATCATAAAACATGTAAAATCGAAAATCAACTCACATCTAAATTACAAGAACACTGCTACAATACCAGCACCCAAATCAAACAAATTCAGAATGAAAACATAAAATACATTAATCACAGCGTTCAATCCCAAACAAATAAAGTACAAGAAGCACTAATGCCTAACATAAAAGCAAACCAGGCCCTAATTAATGAGAACACATCTAAACTTCATGAATTAAATCAATCAATACAAACTCATGAATCAAAGATCGAAGATTTAGAACACCGTATTAGCACACATCATGCCACATACCCGTCAAACATTTATATTACTTGCAATGGGAACTCTGGCCTTGTACCGGACATGACATTACCTAAATTTCATGGTAGATCACACAACCCGAAAGAATATTTAGCTAAACTAAGAAAATATTATGACCGAAGATCGCTACAACTCCCACCCCAACAAAGTAAACACGAGTATCTAATCGATCTAATTGGTAACAGCTTAGAACAACACGCTTCACGTTGGTTTTGCCTTATCAAGGACGACATTAAGTCTTGGGAGGATTTTCAAATCGCGTTCGAAAATAAGTATTGGAATCGGGAAGTTCAGAAACACATTAGGCAACGCCTTGAAAGTGAAAAATACCGACCTAATGGGACACTGACTCGTTCAGAATATTTTATCGAACGTGTTATTACTTTACAATCCTTCACACCCTCACTAAACGAAGAAGAAATAGTCATATGTCTCGCGGAACATTTCAATGATCTTATACAAGATGCTCGTAGAGTTCAGAACATAACCACAATCGGTGATTTTGCGGAGTTACTCCAACGAGAAGACCTGAGGAAACCAAAAGAAAATTCCCATCAAAATGTCCCAAACTCGTCAAACCGAGATAAACGACACTTTAGCCGTGATAATTCACAAAACTATGACCACCGTAACAATCACCAGTACCAAGGATTTAACTCATACAATCCGAGACACAATTTCGACTATCGGGCATACCAACCAGGAAATAACCCACACCAATACCACAACAACTCCGGAAACCAAAACTCATACACAAATAATAGATCAACTAACCAACAACAACAATATAACCACAACCAAAACAACAATTACAGGAACGAAAGAAACAACCCACCATTCCCTAATAAGAATTACCCCCATAATAACCCTAATTCAGCAGAGAAAAAATATCCGACTCGAGATCAGGCTCAAGTGTGTAGCACACTCGCAGAGCGCAGCATGCCTTTAAGTCAGTATCCACCAGACCAATCAAAACCATCTTTAAACCCGTAAGCACTGGACTTACTCAGAGGCCTTCTTTTAATGATGTAAATAGTGATTTAAATTCAGTATTTTCAGTGCTACCTACGAATCTCGGATGTCAAAGGCCTAACCAAAACTGCATTAATAATCATATTAATCAGAATAATAATAATAGTAATAACAAAAACATTTCCCCACCATTAACAAATGAATTAATTGTTAGTAATATTTATTGTGATCATGAATTTTTATTATCTGAGGAAACTGAAACTACCCCAAATCAAGAAGAGAAGCAATTCATAGCATGCCCAGAAATTCCCATCCAAATTAATCAAATACATTTAAAGGCTTTAGTTGACACAGGATCCAACGTATCATGTATGTCAGAGCAATGGTATATGGAAAATCAAATCAAAATAGGTAAACATGAACAATTGCCAGTAACTAACACATATATCAAGACAGCCACCAATGATAAATCACGAAGAGTATCACACATAGTAATGATTCCTCTAACTATACAAGACTACACTACTCATGTTCAAATTTTATTAATACCGAATTTAATTAGACCTCTAATACTCGGAACAGATGTGCTTAGCGAATGGGAACTGGTTATGGACTTTAATAATGAACAAATTAAATTAAACATTAATAACAATAATGTCATATTGAAGTTCGGCAAGGTAAACGAAGTTGGAATTTTATGTTATTTAATAACTAATAATGGCCATAGGCAAAATAATAATCATGATAATATAAATAATAGTAATCAATACGGGTCTACCAATAGTATAAATCGAGTGGTTAGTGAAATTTCTCCAAACATAGTAATGGAATCCTTAAATAATAATAATGGTATTATCAATGATGAACAGAAGCAACAATTAAGTGATTTATTGTTAAAATATAGCTATTTATTCTCTAATGAACCTGGTTTGTGTAATGTATACCAACATACTCTTAAAGTTGAGAACCCACAAAATTTTAAATGTAATACATATCCTGTCCCACTCGTCCATCAAAATGCTGTACTGGAGGAAATCAATAGGATGGTTCAACTCGGAGTTATCGAGCGGAGCGACAGTAAGTTTATCAACCCAATCATTCCTGTGACCAAGAAAACCGGCGAGATCCGTTTGTGTCTTGATGCGAGAAAGGCTAACGAAATTATTGTCCCAGATTACGAATGCAATAGGAGTATAAACGAATTACTTATGAAGTGTAAAAGTGCAAAATTTATCAGTAACATCGACTTGACCGCGTCATACTGGCAAGTCCCTCTAACACCCGAGTCTCGCCAATATACTGCTTTTCAGTTCCGTGGAAAGACCTACCAATACAGAGTAACACCTTTTGGAATATCCACCTCCCAAGCAGCCCTCGTCAGAGCTCTAGACTGTATTTTCGATGATAGTGTAGAAGATTTCACAATTATATATATCGATGACATTTGTATCATTTCACCGGATTTCAAAACTCACCTTGCCCATTTGGAGTACATCTTTCAAAAACTTGCCAATGCCAACATGACCATTAAGTTTTCAAAGTCAAAATTTTGTCAAAGTTCAATACCGTTCCTGGGTTACACACTTACAGAAAATGGCCTCAAAATGGACGAAAGTAAAGTGAAACCTATTTTGGACTATCCTTCCCCTAAAAATCGTACACAGTTAAAGTCATTCCTTGGTTGTATTAATTACTACAATAAATTTATAGATAAATACTCAGAAAATATCCAACCACTTTTAAGGCTTACTTCTAAGAAAACTAAATTTGTTTGGACTCCTCAAAATGAAGAAACGTTTGTTCGTATTAAAAACTTGTTCTTGAAAACCAACACACTGTTTCATCCTGACCTATCAAAGCCTTTTTTTTTACAAACCGATGCGTCAGATTTCGCCATTGGGGGACATTTGTTCCAATATCGAGAGAACGGCGAAAAAGCAGCCATTGTCTTTATGTCACGCGCTCTGCAGCCGGCCGAACAACGCTTCACTACTACGGAAAAAGAACTTTTAGCTGTAGTCTACTGTCTTCAAAAGACTAGATACATCATTCTTGGTACAAAACTCAAAATCCTAACGGACAACCATGCGATAACATTCCTCAAGACCTGTAAATTACTCAATAACAGATTAACCAGATGGATTTTAGCAATTCAGGAATATCATTTTGAAATAGAGCATTGTAAAGGAACAGACAATGCAACAGCCGACGCCCTAAGCAGAATCCCACATTCATCATCAAATGTTCCCAAAATTCCAACTCAAGAGCTAACTATTAATTACATAAATCAATTTGAAGACCAACATTTAAGAGAAGAATTTCAAAATTTACCTCTTCTACAAGCTACAGACCCTCGTCTCCAAAACATCTATGAAACCTTATCCCTTGGCCCTGAATCCCCAGAATTCGAACAGGTTTCTCACAACCATATGTTGCATAAACAGATTTTGTATCAAAAACATCAGAATAAATGGTTGATCGTTGTCCCCGAATGTATGATAAATCGCCTTATCTGGGAATGTCATGAATCCTATCTACATTGTGGCACTAAAAAATGTTTCATCTTACTCCAGGAATGTTTCATCTTCAAAAATATGTATAGGCGAATCCGGCAACAGCTATCATCTTGCGATTCTTGCCAACGTTGCAAAGTTAGTCCCCATCCATATCGAGGCCTGGCACAGGGAATCAGCTGTATGGCAAAAAACGAACAACTTGCAGTCGATGTTATCGGACCACTTCCAACTAGTGTAGGCAACGTGAAATATATCCTAATTGTTATAGACATTTTCACCAAATATGTTAAATTGTACACAATGAGGAGAGCAACCACACAAATTATCATTAATAAATTATTCGGAATCCATTTCCTAAATCAGCCAAAACCCAAACGAATACAGACCGACAATGGGACACAGTTTAAAAGTCATGCTTGGCTCCAAAAATTGGAAAGTAACGACATTACTCCTATATTCAACCCAGTGTACTATCCTAGTTATAATATGGCTGAGCGACCCATTAAAGAAATAAAGCGTTGTCTCCGTACTTACTGTTCCAATCAGCATAAAAAATGGGCAAAGTTCATCCCAGTCATCAATGATTTTATCAATGAAGTTCATCATGAAACCACTGGTTTTACACCAAATGAACTACATTCTGGAAAACATGATCCAAGGTTCTGGGAAAAATATATTAGCAATCCTTTCCAGGTTGACATACCTATCGAGAGAAAACTAGTCATTGCAACACAGAGAATTAATGAAAAACGCAACAAAAGAGCCAGACGTAAAAATGTAAATAACCAACCAACACTTCTAAACTTGGGAGAATTAGTGTTAATTCGAAGTCACCCTCTATCACACGCAGCGTACGGCGAAACAGCGAAACTCTTTCAAGTTTACGAAGGTCCTTATAGAATTAGCCGGATTTTAGGACAGTCCACTTATCACATCAACAGTTTAGACGACCGGCATACTTTCGGCCCATTCCACGTTTCGTCTATGAAAAGATACATACAACCTTTGAACCCCTGAGGACATCCACATCATCTATTAACTTTACATCATTAAAGGAACCGACTTCAGTAACATCATCACATCAGTGTACATACTCCATAGTAAGTTTTAATCCCTTGTAAAACATTCTCCACAAAATAAATAAATATATGAATTCTACCCTTAAATAAACTGCTAGATAAACTTTTAAGTGAATTTTAATATTCAGTTATATTAAACGATAGGAGGGGATAAAGTGACTGTGAAAATTGTACAGCAAGGTGTCACGCATGAACACTTTTTCCTTTTTTCTCAGTGCAGTGCCGCGAATTTTGAACAGTGCAAAACATTTCGGACCCCAACCATCACAAATATAAATGACCAATATTCCCTTACTTATTCAATATGTGTTGTCTTAATTAATTGTTTACTTGTGTGTTCTCTTCCCATGTTTTGTTATGTTTCATTCTAAGTTTCATTCCATATGTTTATATTCATTTAGATTTAATAAATATTCATATATTTGTGTTTCATGTTTATTCACTGTCATACCGAAATAATGATTTTCATTCATTCCATCATTATTTCTGAGGGGATATTGAGACAACTCATAAACATTCAACAATAATCACTCATTCATTTCACGCAATATGATATAGCATAAATAGAATAATTAAAGTTTCAAGCATATAGGCCTATCAAATATTTTGTCACATATGTTTTCCCCTTTAGTTAAATGTTATTATTTCGCTTATTTTAGTTATTTATTTCATTATCACCCCTCAGAAAATTTAAATTTTAAATAATTATTCATTATTTTGTGATGTAATAAAATATTTAAAGTCATATTTCATAATTTAAGCCTACATGTACAAAATTACCTCATAATTAACTTAATATAATATAACTAAATTCAAAATTGATCTCAAACTTTCCCCCAGCTGAAGTGTTTTGTGACTAATGTATTTTGGTTCCAAGATTATTGGAAAATTGTGTTTTGAAAGTAATCATGTGAACCCCATAGCATCATCTGGAGTTTGCTGAAGAAAGAAGAGGTCTGCTGATAAAAAAAAAAAAATGGCTGGTGTTAGATGCTTTGATTGAGCATTGTCTCATTCAAATAAATTTCCCCTTTTAAAAAGTTTTTTTTCTGTAACCTGCGAAACTCAGAGCAACCCTTATTTAGCCCATCAAGATTCGTGAAGAGCAGACTCTTGAGTGAAGAAATTGTCTGTGTGGTGAGATCTTTCCATTTTTTTAAACTACCTATCTGGAACCACTTACAACCTATATAGCAACTTACAATCCCTAGGACTTTAAACAAAACAAAAAAATCAATTCCTCTTTATCAACGATTTGTTTAATCAAAATTTAATACAAGTTCTCAACCTAAGTTAATCAAGAAGATACTTTATTTATTTGGACAAAAATAACTTCAAAAACTTAACTAGGCCCTCAGCCTAAATTCAAGAAGAAGCTGCCATTTTGAACTTTAAATTATAGACCTCAAGATCCCACAACCATAATTATAGATCAATAGTAAGTTTTTATCGAATCGTTTAAATTCACATAGATTGGACTTTTTTTAAATTTTTAATGATTTTTATTCATATGAAACAAAGTTATTCTGACCTTTAAGCCTCAGCACGATCACCCCGACCCTGTATTATAAATGACTCATGTTATAAATTACCATCTTTATGAAATATAGCTGTGTATAATACTTTGGACTTTGATATCATCTAAATTGAAGATTACATTCTTATAATTTTATTTTCTCTCCCCAACATTGTACATCTATTGTAACCCTTATTCATTTAACCATAATTTGTCTGCAATCTATAAATGTAAAATAATGAATAAATGTCCACCATTACTTTGTTAATTGTATTTATGAGTTTTCATTTTAATTTAGATAAAACAGCTGTTAGGCCTAAATAGTAAACCTGTGAATTTAGTCATCTAATCAAGGATCAAGTTACGAATAGTTGAAAAGGAATTATTACTGTATTTACAATAAACTCTTAGTCGAACAGTCGATTGTTATTAACCAAAAATTATTCAAGAGAATAGTAATAAGTGTTAGTTTTGTTTCAACGTCCTAATTCATTCGACTAGAACCCACAGGACGTAACCTTCATATCGGACTAGGATACATGAGATAGGACACTGCCCCTTCCCGACGAATTATTAAAGTTGAGCAAAACTCAAAAGTGAACTTAACGTTTCTAAATACAGAAGATACTTCTGCACTGGATTATTTGCCGGTGAGTTTGTATTTGTTTTCTACAACACCTTCATTTCTCAGAGTCCCAATTTTAGTATCTCAATTGATAAAATAGTAACTGAAAAGTAGGTATATCACCGTATTTAACAGTTCGGGTCACAGGCTTGGCACCTGGTAAGCGTATGCTCTGGAATAACTTTTCGCCTCTATTTGGCTTAGTACCGTTATATTTACAGTCTACTTTCGGCAACAGAAAGCAAAAATCACTTATTTAAGTTTAAAACATTTGTTTTGGTTGTTTTTGTTAATGTCTACTTTTATTTACAACAAATTCCAGTAGTTTCTCGCCTTTCCCAGGTGCCAAGCACCGTGAACCGAACTGTATAGATAATTGTGAAAAATTACATTAAAATAATTATAAAACACGTGTTAAATAATCAGAAAATATAACTATATGAGGTTCCACACTATATGTACCAGGTTTAAACCTTAGCGCGAGGGCTGGGGTCGATTGAGCCATCACCTCACTGCCGACTGACCGACTTTCACATTCATTACATCTGACAGCACGCCACACTGCACGCTGCTGACATTCACGGTCCTTGCAGAACCACGAGAACAACTATCAGCACACCCACACTGCACGCTGATGACGCTGTCACGGTCCTTGCAGAACCACGAGAACAACTATCAGCACACCCACACTGCACGCTGATGACGCTGTCACGGTCCTTACTGGACCACAGAGAAGAACTATCAGCACACCCACTCCGCACGCTGATGACGCTGTCACGGTCCTTGCTGGACCACAGAGAAGAACTATCAGCACACCCACACTGCACGCTGATGACGTTATCACGGTCCTTGCTGGACCACAGAGAAGAACTATCAGCACAGCCACACTGCACGCTGATGACTCTGTCACGGTCCCTGCTGGACCACAGAGGAGAACTATCAGCACAGCCACACTGCACTCTGATGACGCTGTCACGGTCCTTGCTGAACCACAGAGAAGAACTATCAGCACAGCCACACTGCACGCTGATGACGCTGTCACGGTCCCTGCTGGACCACAGAGAAGAACTATCACCACAGCCACACTGCATGCTGATGACGCTATCACGGTCCTTGCTGAACCACAGAGAAGAACTATCAGGACAGCCACACTGCACGCTGATGACGCTGTCACGGTCCCTGCTGGACCATAGAAAAGAACTATCAGCACAGCCACACTGCACGCTGATGACGCTGTCACGGTCCCTGCTGGACCGCAGAGAGGAACTATCAGCACAGCCACACTGCACGCTGATGACGCTATCACGGTCCTTGCTGAACCACATAGAAGAACTATCAGCACAGCCACACTGCACGCTGATGACGCTGTCACGGTCCCTGCTGGACCACAGAGAAGAACTATCACCACAACCACACTGCACGCTGATGACGCTATCACGGTCCTTGCTGAACCACAGAGAAGAACTATCAGGACAGCCACACTGCACGCTGATGACGCTGTCACGGTCCCTGCTGGACCATAGAGAAGAACTATCAGCACAGCCACACTGCACGCTGATGACGCTGTCACGGTCCCTGCTGGACCACAGAGAGGAACTATCAGCACAGCCACACTGCACGCTGATGACGCTGTCACGGTCCCTGCTGGACCACAGAGAAGAACTATCAGCACAGCCACACTGCACGCTGATGACGCTGTCACGGTCCCTGCTGGACCGCAGAGAGGAACTATCAGCACAGCCACACTGCACGCTGATGACGCTATCACGGTCCTTGCTGAACCACATAGAAGAACTATCAGCACAGTCACACTGCACGCTGATGACGCTATCACGGTCCTTGCTGGACCAAAGAGAAGAACTATGAGCACACCCACACTGCATGCTGATGATGCTGACACGGTACTTCCTGGACCACAGAGAAGAACTATCAGCACACCCACACTGCACGCTGATGACGCTGTCACGGTCCCTGCTGGACCACAGAGAAGAACTATGAGCACACCCACACTGCACGCAGATGACACTGTCTTGGTCCTTGCTGAACCACAGAAAAGAACTATCAGCACAGCCACACTGCACGCTGATGACGCTGTCACGGTCCCTGCTGGACCACAGAGAAGAACTATCAGCACAGCCACACTGCACGCTGATGACGCTGGCATGGTCCCAACTGGACCACAGAGAAGAACTATCAGCACAGCCACACTGCACGCTGATGACGCTGTCACGGTCCCTGCTGGACCACAGAGGAGAACTATCAGCACAGCCACACTGCACGCTGATGACGCTGTCACGGTCGCTTACGGCAAAGGTATTCCAGTTTGATGAACACTTGGTCAGTCTGCAAACAATGTTGATATCTCTGCCAAATGTTGTACCGTACTCGAGATAAAACCTCGCTGACATTCTTTATACCAAAGATCCCTGGGTGAAAAAGCGTTGCTTTTACGTGTTGTCGTTCCTTGGTGTTCGGAATGTGGTATAAATTGATTACACGGTCCGACGACGATGTTCCTAATGGAGTCGTCGCAGCATGTCTTGGGTTCCGGCCCATAGCTCCACGTCCTCGACCTGCCTGCGGACATTTCTGAGAGTCTTTCGAAGAAGTCATTGTTGTTATTTTTGGAAGTCCAGAATCCCGCGTTACCATACCAGGGATGCGTGACTTGGGCATCACAGTTGAAACTCGATTTGAGAGAAATATATTAGGAACAAAAACTCGTCAATTTGACATCAAATTCAGAAAACCCAATTTACAGTTTAAGGATAACAATTTCCATCACTTAAAATGAAAATTCGAAATATTCTAGAAGTGCGACTGGGAGACCTCTATTTCATAACCAGATCTCCTCCCTCAACGACCTATCATTTTTTTATTTGTAGAAATACTAATACAAATAGATCTACAACTAAATTAAGGTTCCGCAATCATAGAGTTGCGGTATTATCGCATACAAATTGTTATTGTCTCTTTGTAAGTTAGACCGTACCCAAGACACAGCTCTTGTCCCCACACAATATGAGCTTTCTCAACAATGTCACCACCTTATTACTTGTTAAAAACAAAATAATGGTGAAGTCTTACGATGCTGATTCTTAAACTGATCGTATGTAAGCGTAAAACCAAGCTGAAGCTCTTAAGTTTCTTCATCACCAAAAGTTCATTCATTCATACATTCATACATCAAAATCGAATCAAATGAAAATGAACCAAATCCAATCACTTCACCACCTGACTGTGTTCCATGAGGAAACTGCTTGACGGGTCCAACGTCACTAGTGACCAATTGGATGACTAGAAAAGTACCAAGTAAGTTCCAAGTGCCGGAAACCATCTGGAGTTGAGTTCCAAAAGACAAATATCAACTTTGTGCACAATCGGATAGCAATGGTCGTAATCGTGATTACCGTAACTTTCCGTATCCGAATTTCCGAATTTGTATAACTCAAATAGTTAACTTATAACGAAATTTGAAAATGCAGAATATTTTGGGCCATTATTGAACAATTATTATTTGTGGTATCAAACTTCTACTCACTGAATTCGCCACGTACTCTTTTCTCTTGGATCAACAATGTCGGATAATCCGTTGAGGAGGGACACGCTTTGAAGTTAACATTGACCTTATAGGGGAAGAAGGTAGAAACAGCAAATATTTCGTGAATGAAGCCCCCTCTTAACAGTGGCGACGCGGATATTTCCTAAAGGTAGACCAGAAGTCTTAAACGATATCTGTATTTGGGGGGAGGGGTGAACGAATCACAAATTCCACCAAACAACCGACGGCGCTGCGTCACACGTGAACTCGTAGACTCGATTATTGTTAAACTCGAGCGAACGTCTTGTTTTTTTTGTTTTTATAGCCTATATATAATCAAAAGAATGCAATTAAGGACCGAGTTGATGATGAGATGACAGGACAAAGCGCTTTAGAGGCGTCAATCCACGGCCACTCCCGTCATTGTGACGCCGCTCAACCGCATTGTCCTATCATACCGCACTTAAATTTAACTTATAATTAATTGAAGTTATTAGAACGGTAAGACTTAGCTGAGAAAGGTTACTTTTTGTTTTGATATTCCTAAATTAAAACTCTTCATGTGCGTAGTATGTAAATTTAATCGTTTGCTTACAAGTTCAGAATTTAAAAGTCAATTTCTGAGCAACTTTTTAACATTACTGGCTATAAAAAGTAAACTAAAAATTGCTGTTATCCGAAGTATTGTTTTGGGACTAAGCCTGTTTTCAAGGTAGAAACTTGAGGGGGTTCCAGTCATGCAACAATTTGCGTTTCTTCTTGCTTCTCCCTTAAGGCCAATGTTAACTTTCAAAGCCCCCCACTCTTCGGATTATCCAAATTCTTGATCTGTGGTTCTTTTAAAAGAGAAGAAAATACCTAATGGTTTCATTGAGCAGGAGTTTTTCATAAAAATTTGTTTACGCTTTCAAAATTTGAAATGTTTACTATTTTTTCAAACGTTATTGAACAATTACTATTTGTGATATTAACATCATGTTGACTGAAACCACTAGGTATATTTCGTTGGCTCTTTAAAATGATCCATAAATCAACGATCTCGGGTAATCCGTCGATGAGGGACCCTTCTGCGTAGGGCTAGGAAAGGGTTTGTAGTATCCCTCTGTACAGCTGCTACAACGCCCTTTAATTAAAGTTAAAGTATAATATTAAAGAGGAAAATATTATCAACACATTGTACCTTTTTTATAACTACTTGCATTGAAAACCACTTGTAAATGTAAAAAATGAGCGTTGTCAAACAACAACTTACGACAGAAACATTATTTTGAAATTCTAAAAACGAGCATGAGTATTATTAAATTCATTCTGTCGAATTACTTTTATAGTATGTTGATAACATAGCTATCACAGCCGTAAACAGTGGGGATCCTGTGGACCTCCACCACGCTCCTTTTCCCTTTCACAATATATTTTCACGCGGCGGCGCAGATTTTTCCACAGGGTAGACCGGAGCCTTGAAAGTTGACAATGGTCTAATGGATAAGTAGATAGAATATCCAATTGTTTCGTGACTGGAATCTATTCTTAAGATTTTGTTGAATAGGAAACAATCATGAATGTGTGATAAGAATGATCATATCCACATCCATCTCATGACTACTCGAGCACGATCAACGTGCTGAGAGATCTCCACACAAGGACGTCACGACGACACGTCCTGATAGAATCACAGGAAGGAAACAGGTGATATCTCGTATCTAGGAAGACGCAATCGTCAGTTCCGGTGAGACCACCGGCGCCGCTATCAGGATCACTTGATATCAGGATCCGTCTGAGGAGCGCGTGCCTCCCGTACCTTCACACCTCGAGGTGGACCAGTCTGTGATCGAGATACGGCAGAAGAAAATTAAACGTGATACGAACACGAGGAAACGTAGATAATGCTCACGTAAACTAAAATGTGTCATCTTGAAATAGAATAAGATATGTTTCGAGTTTTCCTTAATAGTCGCGTGCCTTCTTGTTCCTTAGTTAGTTTATTGTACCTAGGGGGGCAAGCTTTGCTGGGGTAAGGGCAGTCAGTTTGTTAAGATGACTGGGAGTAATAGCAACTAATTATCATAATTGTATAGCTCATTTGCCTCTTTTTACATTTTTAAGGTCATTCCAGTTGTTATCTCAAGGTTCTTTTAATTTACCACTTGAAATTTGTAATGCCGCATATGTCGAAATCGATTTTGTTTAAATATGAAATGTCAGGAAATTGTAAACATCAGTACCACACCAGGTGATAATTTGACGAACTACATAAGCCCACACAGTTTCTTTGTAAAACATAAAGTATTTTGAAAGGGTTATTATTGGTGGGCATAGATTCCAATCGACGCTTCCATTGTTTAAAGAATTGTATATTTTTCCTTTAAGGTACTTGTATGTGTTTATAGTTTTTCGTATGTTTTTTAATAGAAGTGGTCATATTTCTGGAAATATCAATGTTTTTTTTCAAATAGGCTTAGGTTGCAGAATTTTGTTTTGACTCCTCAACCCAACACTGAATTCTATAAACATTTATTTTATTTTTCTGCCCCCAAATTGTATAATCTCCGTCCATTAGAAATTACCTCTGCTTTATCTCTGTAACAGTTTGCTAGTAAATTAAGGAAATATATTTTTGATTTGGAGTGTATTGATAGTTTTTTTTTTCTCTAGGAGTTTGTATTGGTTTTTATAGAAAACTGCAACTGTATTCTTTGTATTTCCTTAAAAAAAGGTAATACATATCCCTGTTGTATACTGTACATTTACTATTTTATGTTACATGTAAGGTTTGTTCACTAAATAATTACGTTACTGTGTTGTATACTGCAAAGATTTTCTTTCATTTTTTTGTAACCTTACTTCTTTTTAAGCTTGTTTTTAATATACGTGTGTTTCAATGTTATATTTTGTTATTGGTACTAGTTTTAATATATATGTATTTTCATTTATTAGTTTATTGAGCGTTTTGAGTTCTCTCTAAATGTAAATATATTTATTTGTTGTGTCCCAACTCAACAATACTTTGTTAATAGGACACAGTATTTATTGTACTCTGCAAGTGTTTTCTTTTTAATTCTTAGTATCTTATTTTGTATGGATATTTGTGCAATTGTAATGTATTATTCAATTTTAATGTATTTTTCTAAGAGTGCAATAAAATTCTTCGAATCTTTGAATCTTTACCGAATGATAACGTACTCCGGTACAAGCTTTAGTGACGAGGATGCCGATCGTATTGCGTTACCGACAAAGTATTAATGCTAATTATTCACTCCACCAACCTTAAATACCCCCGTCGCAGCAAACCTGCGTACTCAGTGAATTTCCGATGCATAATATATGTCTTAATACCACATAAAGCCGAAAACCAAGTTTCATAAAAATATATTCACATATAAGCGATTTTAATTATTCTCTATAGGAATAACATTGGTAATGAGTACGTAGGTTTGCTGAAA
The DNA here is from genome assembly GCA_963675035.1 of Allygus modestus. NCBI lineage: Eukaryota > Metazoa > Arthropoda > Insecta > Hemiptera > Cicadellidae > Allygus > Allygus modestus. The sequence goes on along the minus strand of OY776112.1, from coordinate 482,008,718 downwards.
CAAGGAACAGATAAAATTGGTTTTTATGCAAATATAAATAAAATTTAACTAGGCGAAGCCACATACTAAGTTTCATCAATATTCAATCATAAATAAGTGCTATATAACATTCTAGTTATTCTCCATAAGAATAACATGGGGGCTGAGAAAGCAGGTTTGCTGCAACAAGGAACAGAAAAATGGGGTTTTATATAATTATCAAATATAACTCAACCAAGTGAAGCTACATACTAAGTTTTATTAATTTATGTTCATAATTAAGGGAGTCATTACATTTTACTTATACTCCATAAGAATAACATGGGGGCTGAGTACGCAGGTTTGCTGCTATGGGAATAATCAACAAAAAATCAATTTTTTGTGCAAATATCAATATACCAGTACTACGTGAAGCCACATACCAAGTTTCATCAACATACATTCATAAATAATCGAGATATCAAATTTTATTTATTCCCCATAAGGATAACATTGGACAACGTACTGTGTTTAGCACTTTGAATATCTCTGCAACGGTTGGGCGTAGAATCACAATTTAAACACCAAAATGATTGTTTTGTGGAACTGAACAGATTGGTAAAAGCAAATGGGAAGTTTACATTAAAATAAACTGAGGAAAAGCCAAAAACCTTTTTCCCATAAGATTAACATGGGAGATTTTATGAGCAGGTTTTTTTGGATTTTCTCCGCAACCACTTAACCTAGGTTAATAATTCAAGACACTAAATTATTTGTTTTTTTAAGCTCTATAACATGGTCAAAACCAAAATTAAGTTTTTTTTAAATTGTAGGGTGAAAAATGCAAAAAACAGATTTTTGGAAAATTTAAAACCCCCATAAACCCCCCTTTCCATGGTCTGATTTTTCTGGTTTTCGAACTTAAAGTCATGAATGTCATTTTACACATTTGAGCCAAATTTCATCAAAATCGGACGTTTTTTACTCAAGTTATCGTGTTAACGGACACACACACACATATATATATATATATATATATATATATATATATATATATAAATATATATAAATTTGAACGAATAGTATTTTTGGCATCTGGGGACCTCAAAACAAAAAGTTATCATGGTCTCGGGCTTAAGTCTTACCATGAGACCTACGGTAATAGCTTCTTCCCTATAGGGGAAATTCGCTAAAAAGTACTAGAGCATAGAGGGGCTTCAATCAAATTATTTTACCTGCTTCTCCCATAAGACCAATGCTAACTTTCAAATACAATTTGTCCTTAACGGATTATCCGAAATTGCTATGTATTGTATTGCTATGTATGTATTGCTATGTATGTACTGTATTGCTATGTATGTATTGCTACACTGAAAGAAATATTATAGTAACCTAAACAATATTGCATAGTAAATGCAATTCTGGTAGTTTTTACAAGATTTATATTAATTTACACAATAGTTATGGTAATGTCCTACCATCGCGTCTGTCAAAACTACTATAATATTCTTGCTAAATTATTTGCAATGAGGCTGGTAATTGCATCAACAAATTATTGTTGCTAATACATCATAACGATAGTAGTATAGTAAGTAGAAATGTTTAGCGAGAATATTCTGTTATATTATACCAGATTCTGTTTTTGATTACACAACAATGTCTCAAAGTGGAAATGAGTCGTCACCGGCCTGCCCTGAAGCGTGAATGCACCGAGACAAGCAATGTTATAGTTTATCGTGTGATCGGTATCGGAATGTGTTATACTGCAATATGTATGTGTTAAGTGTCTCACTGTCTCAGTAATGTTTTAATAAAATGAAGAATCAACCTAAGGATTAACTGAAGATGTGGCTGTAGCCGCAAAACATGCAATGGCATAACCTCAAAAAGTATATTGAACAGGTATAGTATTATCCAGTAAAGTATTATCAAGTAAAATCCAGCAGTTTCAACATGAATTCAGAATCTTATTTAGGCTTTCAATAGCCTAGGTTGGATATTAACAAGGTAAAAGTAACAAAGAGACTGAGATTAAGTTACTAAGCCTTAAATAATCACAATAATAAAAACAAAATATGATTAAAGCAAAGCGAACGGTGATCTATTGACCCCATACTTCTCCAGCTTTCATGTAAGCAATTTGATATAACTGATTTTGGCTAGTTTTCAGGTTATGTTCGTTAATCTGTAGGGTTTTACGTAACCACTCCACTGTAGTAACCACAAAAACAACTTATTGTAGAAATAAAAAAAGGTATTGCCATAGCTACTATACATTCTGAGAGGAGAGTCAACCGAACTTATAGCTGCAGCAATAACTTATTGTAAAAGTAAAAATAAGAGTTATTGTTATAAATACTATAAACTCAAGTAACGATTCTCATAATGTATAGTATTATTGACAATAATTATTGCTCTGACAGCAAGATGTATTGCTTGGGCTCCAATTTCATTATTGTAATATTTGCAATAATTTATGTTGCACGCTACAATAAAATATTGACAATAACAGGATTGTAGCTGCTACCAAACACATTGATGGGACCATATTTACAATAATTTATTGTTCCACATACCATATTCTGGTTCATATAACAATAATCTTTTTTCAGTGTATGTATGTATTGCTATGTATTGTATTGTATGTATGTATTGTGTATGTATTACCATTGCATATAGCAAAAATTACCTAGCGATTTAAGTGAGCTGAATTTTGATACCACGATTAGTTGATCCCCAACAAAAATACTTATTTTTTTACTTTTTTTGAACGATTATAACTATCGTTTGTTATACTGGAATTTTACTCCCTAAACCCGCTAGGCATTTTTTACCTTTAATGAGCCACGAATCAAAGATAGCACAATCCGTTGGGGAGAGACAGGATCTGGAAGTTAGTTACCATGGCCTGATGCGAGAAGCAGATAGAAACGTGAAACTTTACGTGATTGCAGCCCCCTCTTATGAGCATTAATGCAACATTGTAGAGCGGTTCCTCTCGAAAATCTGGAAACCGTTTAGGATTACATTATAGATTACTGACGGACGTATCGCGTTCCCGTCGGCGGCACGAGCGTCGCCGTCGGTCGTGTTGGATGTGCACCGCGAGTGGGAGTGCGCGTGTGTGCGAGTGCAGGGCGTATAGGGTGTCCTTACACTCCATTACTCCTGCCCTCTCAATCCTTCACACTCAATTTCCCCTGTGGTCTGCGGTCAGTCGTGCCACCTGTTCACCTGTTGAACCGCCTTGATTGAAAATACCATTGACGTTAAAGGCGAGGGTCTCAGAAGGAGCTGGCCCGTTGCGCGTATTGCGTTACGCTTGTTTCCTTTCGCTTCAAGAGTCTCCGGTCTTCTCCGTTACTTCCATAAGACTAATGTTAGGTTTAAAATCCCGTTCCTCCTAATCTGATTGTCCGAAATTAGTGCTTATTTTATAGGGCAAAAATATCCTAGGGATTTCAGTGAGCGAATGTTACCCCAACTGGCCACCTGTAATGCGATTATCGAAAGAAAGCCAGGTTAGCCTAACCTTTAGCCTAACGGTTAGCGTCTTGGACTTCGGTTCAAGGGGTCACAGGTTCAAATCCCGGGATATACACTACAATTTGAGGGGTTTGGACCGCTTTCCCTTAAAAGCGTTTGTAGTGCACTCTTAACAAAAATGCCACTGTCGTTGAGTACAAAAAAAGTAACTGGCGGAGCAGCCGTGGAGCGATCAAACATTATATTTCATAACCTCGTGGAAACGTAAACACATGGTTAGAAATGTCCAATAAACGTTATTAAAATATTCAGTTAAACACGTTTTTTAGCAAGTGTTTAAAATATGTTATTCCGAGGAGTTTATATTGTTAGAACAAAAAACAAATTCGAATTGCGAAAGTTTTATTGGTAATTCGTGTTTTATTTTGTATATATAACTATCAATACAAACTCTTCGGGATAAGATACAAAAATTTTAAAACAGTTGCTAAAGGCGAGTTTAACTAATTATTTTAATAACGGTTATTGGACCTTTCTAACCATGTGTTTTACGTTTCCACGAGGTTATGAAATAGAATGTTTGGTCCCCGTGGGCCGCTCCGCCGCGCCAGTCACTTTAGATAATCACACTTATATCCTCGTACTGTACACCCTTATTTTCGTATTTGTAAAAAATTAAATCATGTTTAAAATTGTTAAAAAATGTTAAAATCATTACGGGACTTATTCATGTGGAACTCATGGTGAAGTAGGAATCAGTTAAAGTCCGATAATTCAAACAGTGAGTTTTGTAGATTATGCTTCTATTGACAGTTTATTCAATGCCAACTTGTCTCCTCCTGTGAGTGTTACATGGGGAGTTTCATTCCCATTTTTAGCTTAAATCTAACAAAAAATAATACCCATGAAACGATATACACTTATGGCCGCTTTCCCCAAATGTGGTTTAAGTAAAACTGGTTTAAATGTACACGGGGGTTTAAACTACAGGGTGTTTATAAAAAAACGTTACAACTTTAATGTTCTCCCATTCATGTCCCATGGGACATACAAGTTTCCTAATGCCACCACATGAAAGAGTGGCTCAAAAAGTTTTAATCAGCAGGCAGTTTAATCAGCTGATTCGTTTATATTGTTGCCTGGTAAACAAAAACAAATAATTGAAGAGTCTCGTTAAAATCGCAATGGACGCTCATGCTAAAGTACAGTGTGTTGAAGCACATTGAAAGAAATTCTGATGTGGCTGTTCAATGGAGACTTCGATCAAGAAATAATTTTTTAGGGGAACCCCAATTAGAATAATTGCAATAATGTGCATGCCAATAAGGTAAACATCAAAGAAGAACTGAGAGAACGAATCAGGGGAGCGTTTGCTGAAATCGATGATTATAGTTACCGTTGTGATTGGGCCGAACTGAAATGTAGACTTGATTATTTTGCGTGCAAATAATGCGAAACATATTGAAATTAGGTAAACTACTTAATATGTCACAAAACTTGAGAAAATTTCTTATATTTTGGTTGTAATTTTATAACTTTACGTGAAAAAATTAAGGTTTTATGTTTGTTTGAAGTTGTAAAGTTTTTTTATAAACACCCTGTACATACCACTCTCCCAACTGCTCAGTTGCTTTGTTTTAGTTTATCCTTGTAGGTAACAGTGGTGGCACTACTGATTTGCCATTTCGTCTGCATTTTTGCCAACGAGGTTAAACGCGGAGCTCTCGTCAGGGGTAAAAAAGTTAAGCCTACAAGGTGACAGCTATTTTCCCCTCTGAATGAACAAAAGATATGGTCAAAGAACGGGGTTACCAGCAATGGACACGTGAGGTTCGAATTATTGGTTATTTGGTTACCATGGACACGGTTTGGTAGAATTGTTTACGATGGACACGGCGGGGTTTGTATTGTATACGGATTTATTTATTTGTTTACTATTTTTTTAAAATTGATTCTAAAAGACCTTCGGAAAATATCACAAGCTCATCCATAATTTATTTGTTCTTTGTCTAGTTTACTATTGCTACATGGGGTTTAAAAATAACTAGAAATTTGAACTTTTCAAACTTTGTAAACTTCAAACACCAGCTTCAATAATTAAATCCATAAATATTTTAAATATTTTAACAAGCCTAACACAGTAATTATAAGCAAACAAATACAAATCAAACATTTCATTGACACTACTTAAAACTTTCAATTTTAGGTTAGAATGTAAGAGGTAAACAAAACAAGATACGGTGAGTCTATCCTCTATGTTTAGAAAAATATTACTCTTTGCTCTTGGTTATTACTCGGTAAACTACCTCTCCGTTAAACTAGGTTTACCTTACACCTAGTTTAAATGGAGGAAGTTGTTTGGGGAAAGTGATTTTTTGGTTCAACTAGAGTTTAAACCAGCATAATAGTTAAACCACATTTGAGAAAAGCGGCCCTTAGGAGTATCCATTTGTTCATGGGATCTTTAAATTTAAAAATTTAAATATTAAGTGTAAAATAGGTACCATATTACTGAACTATATACTGTCTATGTGCATTTCATTAGCTAAATTATTGTTCTTCAGCACCGGAGTTTCGTCTTCATCTACACAAAAATAAATTATTTTGTTACCCAACATTTTGGTGGCATCTTGGCGTAGTTCGCCCAAAAACGTCAGGCTAAAATTCCCAGTTCAATTTGGAATGAAGAAAAGTATTGGTTAAGGAAACACAGTGTTACCATAAATATTCACGATATTCACCACCAATTTGAAATGGGCAAAGCTCCCTCCAATGGAGTTCTGTTCCCTCTAAATTGTGTGTATGTTATAGGGCTTTAAAATTATGTAATCATAACTTATTTACGACTGAAACTTTAAGATTCACGATAGTCACCCTCATTTTTGAACACCCTGTATGTAAAAAAGTTAAACACATTTTTAAGTTATTCGATGGGGGTTGATTTGTTGGAAAACATTTTTGCTTCATCCTTCTAGGTCAACGCTTTCATCTGATACTTGAGAAACTTTCCGTGACCAACCACGTGTACAACGTGACAAACCACATGTACAACGTGACAAACCACGTGTACAACGTGACAAACTACATGTACAACGTGAAAAACCACGTGTACAACGTGACCAACCACGTGTACAACGTGACCAACCACGTGTACAACGTGACAAACTACATGCACAACGTGAAAAACCACATGTATAACGTAACCAACCACGTGTACAACGTGACAAACTACATGCACAACGTGACAAACCACATGTATAACGTGACCAACCACGTGTACAACGTGACAAATTACATGTACAATGTGACAAATTACATGTACAATGTGACAAACCACGTGTACAACGTGACCAACCACGTGTACAACGTGACAAACTACATGCACAACGTGACAAACTGCATGCACAACGTGACAAACTACATGCACAACGTGACAAACCACGTGTACAGCGCGAGTGACTTGAACGCCGGGTTGCACTGAAGGCTAACCGCTAAAATAATGCCGATAGTAATTATTGCTTTAAAGACGTTCCAAATCTAATATATTATTTAAAATATAAATATTTTTCAATTCCAACTGATCTGTAAATTTGTCAAGGTATTTGTAACGAAATGTTTGTCCTATGACTATTTTAAATACTTTATAGTAAATATCGTAAAAATAAGCGAATTGTATTTTTGTTGTTTTGGTTCTTATAATAATATTATTAGACCGTTTTAACTTTGTAAATAAATAAAATACCTTACAATAATATATATTAGGAGAGCCTGCTCATAAAATATTCTTGAACGCATTGAAGCACGGCTTTAGGTGCATCATGTAGATCTTAAATACAAAAATGAAGGTAACGCTTAGTATGGAGTTTTTAAATATATTTCGATGAATTAAATTTATAGCTAAGCAGATTAATTTGTTTTTCTATTCGATAAAATATATACATACACGTACTAACTTTCGCGTGACCTCAATGGAATAATTCATAAGGTTTACACAACATGTAATACACCATTTGTTTTGAACTCATTCACATGAGTCCAATTGTTATGAACTCATATATCTGCCTTTACAAAGCTGAAGTTCCTATTATCGTGAGCATGCTAATCCACTATTAGTGACAACCAAAAACAATTCGAACTTGTCATTTAAATAATTCCTAACTACTGTATAGGCCGTATTCAAACCATGTTCAAACCATCCTTCATACATTTTTTTGTTCGCTTGACCTGCAAATGATACTTATTATATTTTATAAATATATAGTTATGATAGGTCTCTGAAACTCGTTGAGTGCCTTTTATGACCAGAATAAACCGAAAGTGATTTTGGAATTTTTCTTGGAAGCACTGATAAATAATTTCAAACTCTCCAACCAATTCTCTTAAAGGAATTTGTGTTTAGTGCAAATTGAATCGGAGTAGGCTCCAGTCACGCAATAATTCCCGTTTCTATTGATTCCGAAAAGCCAATTATAACGTTCAAAGCCCGTCCTTCCCCAACGGATTATCCAAAATCGTTGATTTATGGTTAATTTTAAAGGGCAGAAAAAATAGCTATCCATTTCAGTGAGAAAAATTCAATTTCGATGTCACAAACATTTTAAACATAATAAATCGTAACTATTGCATAATTTGGAGGTTTATTGAACTATTACTATTTGTGATATCGAAGTTTTGCACTCTGAAATCCTAAGTATTGTTTTGATTTCAAAACTAGCCGTAAATAACGAGATCGGAAAATCCGTTGAGGAGGGACAGACTTTCAAAGTTAACATTGTCCCCCATAAGGCAGGTAGAAACGCCAAATTTGTTTCGTGAGTGGCACCCCTTCTTATTATAAGATAAATAAAATACCGCAAACTCTTCACAGAACTACACATTTAATTTGTCACAAAAACAAAGTATTTGTATATGATATGGCTTACTGAAGGTCCACCCCCATTGGTTATGTGACACGAAATGGTTGCATTTTTTTATTTTCGTTAATTACGGCACAAAAACAAAGTATTTGTATATGATATGGCTTACTGAAGGTCCACCCCCATTGGTTATGTGACACGAAATGGTTGAATTTTTTTATTTGCGTTAATTACGGCTTTACAACCAGTTTCATTTCCATTAACATCAAACGCCAATCGGCTGATTACAATATATGTTTTAGGCTACCAATATGTTTGGGGTGATCAGATTTTTGTGGACTGATGTGGAACCGATGACCGAGCTTTGAAACTCTTAAAAATATAGTTTAGATTTGATTACCAAGGTTTGATATGCGTAGGGAGGTTACTTACTATTAGATGATAAGGGTGCTTTTCCTTACTTACTATTAGATGATAAGGGCGCTTTTCCTTACTTACTATTAGAGGATAAGGGCGCTTTTCCTTACTTACTATTAGAGGATAAGGGCGCTTTTCCTTACTTACTATTAGAGGATAAGGGCGCTTTTCCTTACTTACTATTAGAGGATAAGGGCGCTTTTCCTTACTTACTATTAGAGGATAAGGGCGCTTTTCCTTACTTACTATTAGAGGATAAGGGCGCTTTTCCTTACTTACTATTAGAGGATAAGGGCGCTTTTCCTTACTTACTATTAGAGGATAAGGGCGCTTTTCCTTACTTACTATTAGAGGATAAGGGCGCTTTTCCTTACTTACTATTAGAGGATAAGGGTGCTTTTCCTTACTTACTATTAGAGGATAGGGGCGCTTTTCCTTACTTACTATTAGAGGATAAGGGCGCTTTTCCTTACTTACTATTAGAGGATAAGGGCGCTTTTCCTTACTTACTATTAGAGGATAAGGGCGCTTTTCCTTACTTACTATTAGAGGATAAGGGTGCTTTTCCTTACTTACTATTAGAGGATAAGGGCGCTTTTCCTTACTTACTATTAGAGGATAAGGGCGCTTTTCCTTACTTATTATTAGAGGATAAGGGCGCTTTTCCTTACTTACTATTAGAGGATAAGGGTGCTTTTCCTTACTTACTATTAGAGGATAAGGGTGCTTTTCCTTACTTACTATTAGAGGATAAGGGTGCTTTTCCTTACTTACTATTAGAGGATAAGGGTGCTTTTCCTTACTTACTATTAGAGGATAAGGGTGCTTTTCCTTACTTACTATTAGAGGATAAGGGTGCTTTTCCTTACTTACTATTAGAGGATAAGGGTGCTTTTCCTTACTTACTATTAGAGGATAAGGGTGCTTTTCCTTACTTACTATTAGAGGATAAGGGTGCTTTTCCTTACTTACTATTAGAGGATAAGGGCGCTTTTCCTTACTTACTATTAGAGGATAAGGGTGCTTTTCCTTACTTACTATTAGAGGATAAGGGTGCTTTTCCATCTTAAGAGGGGACTCTAGTCACGAAATGGCCGGCATTTCTACTTGCTTCACCCATAAGGTCAATGTAACTTTCAAACTGCGTCCCTCCTCAACGCGTTATCCGATATCTTTAATCATGGCTCATTTTAAAAATTCCAAGTATATCTAGCGATTTCAGTTACCAAATTGTAGATATAACAAATTCAAAAATCGTTAAATCAATTTCATAAATATTCAACATTTACGAATTTTTATGTGTGAACTATTTCTGATTTCGAACTTCTGCGGACTGAAATCGCTAGGTATATTCTTTTATTCTTTAAAATGAACCATATATCAACGAATTCGGATAATCCAGGGGGGAACGGAATTTGAAAGTTAACATAGACCTTATAGGAGAAGCAGGTAGGATCCCTCTTAAAAATATTATACCCTCATGTCTTAATGAGCTAATACACCGGTGATATTAATAACCATGTTTCTAATTTATAGTAGAATAGCCGGTTGTTTAAAGCATTCTCACACAACGTGTGGTAGTCGACTCATGAATCACCCCGGCATTTGTCGGCACCAGGAATGGTTTACCGATACGCCATGGTGACACCATAAAACCATGGCGTTTATTTCAGTCTGTAAAACCAATGGAATCACGCCCTTAGTCACATTACCACGACGGGGAGAGTTGCGACCAGTACGTGACAGCGCGGCCTCTCAAACGCGCCGCACCCGCGCCCAGCCACTCCATTGGAAAAGACTTAAAACTACTTGGTTTTGGTTGCTTTTCAATGTTACCCCCTAATTTTTTATATGACAAATTTACCGAGGATGCTCGGAGATATTTGATCAGTTTTCATTGATGTAATTTCAATAGATAAACGCTATGTAGCTATGTATTTCACAATGCATCTTCTAATGCAATGGTCAATAATATTCACCTAAGCTAGTTAACTATCTCTTTATTTTATTTAAATTGCTTTGTTTATATTGATATTTTATTCATGCTATTTGCCTCCTGGATTGATTTACGTCCCGTATGTGGACAGGTAACTATAAACCGTAGTAATAAGTGGTACACAGTGTGTTCCTTTAAAGGCACCACCAATATCATTGTGAAACATAGACACTTAAATTGTACTATTTGATTCGGCTCGTTAAGAGGGCTCTAAACCTTTGCCAAACGACTGAAAACCACACCTCTGTTTTATTAAAATTCTGTTAAAGCCCCTAGCGACCTCCGCTGAACGAGAAAATGTTTCTCATGAAATTAACTTAAACAATTAAGTAATTCAGTTAAAAAATTTCAAATTGTAGTGTTTGTAATTATTGTTAGACATATTTTATTCAGGACACCGCCTGAGCAAACACTATCACATTCACTAAGAAAACATGGTTTATGGCATCAATTGCCTCATGGTAACTGCTAGGACGTTCCTTTTAAAGGTGAGAATAGATGGACCGAAGAAGTCAACGTCAAAGGAAACTTTGCTGCCAGTTCTCATCAACCTCGGAATTACACTGAAGTACATGTAGGTAGAGTAGTGATGCTTAGGAAATAGTTTAGCTCTTCCATGTCGAGCAGACTTACTTCGCTCATTTGCCTCTTTTCCGCATATCAGAGCTACTCCAGTTGTTATTATAACTCAATCTTCCCTCTTCCCTCCTCTTCCCTCTTCGCTCTTCCCAGATAGTATTGTTTATGTACACAAAGTGATTTATTTGGATATGTCTATTCTATATGCAATATTCGTTCAATGGTTGCAGTCACTGCTTTCTAGAAATAACTAGTTTATACTTTACTGTAAATAATAATCATAATTTTGTTTAAGTACACCAACTCATCTGGGGGCCATAAAAGTGACCCTCGTCAAAAAGCTGACCTCTGTGCGCAAAACGGGTATTCCCCCGAGGCTTCGACCCACCAACCCCCCCCCCCTACCCGTGGGAGGTGTGCTTTACAGCCCATCAACGACATTTCGCTTGAGCGAGATGATTAGTCTTCGACCATCGAGGCAGCTCTTTTTCACATCCGGCTTCTCCCATTACTGCCACGAAGATGAACGAGTTTTTATAAAGATATTAGCGCATTTTCAGTGTAACTGCAAAGGTTACATGATTTCGAGGAAGCGGCGTCGTCGTAACATCGCACACTTGTACAGGCAGCCCCCGAGCGGCTAATTAGCAAGCTGTAGAAGCGGATGACGCGATGCTGCAAAACCACCATTTTAAGGCGGTCAGAGAACTGGAAAAAGGCCCTACCTTCTTAATTTATGGGCTAGTGTGACCTTACAATATTAACGGAAAAGGATATTATCTTTATTTATGTATTATTTCTCAAGGGTGTTTTGGCGGTACACTATTTATCCCTTATATACTTCATCCAATAATTCATAATTTTGAAAATTTCCTTCACAGGCGAAAAATAAGAAATCGATTCAAACTCTAAAATAAATAATGGGCGATTGGATAACCGAATTGAGTCCTTCATTTTTTGTGTTTTCGACGATTAACTCATAGACGCTTTAAGATATTTCAGTTGAACTTGACACACAAACTCGTTTCTTTCAGTTTTAAGTCAAGTTCGATAACCAGTCTTCTCACTTAAACTTTCCGTGTAACGGCCCTTTGAAATCGCTTAAACAATATTACTCCACAACAGTTTGTCCGATTTAAAATCCGATTAACCCATTGGATTCCTCGCAAAACTTAAGTTTTGTACACATTTAGAACATGTGTACCTTTTTACATCCATTACTTAGATAAATAGTACATCATAATTTGTTTATAGCCAACTTCCTGTCCTGGGAATACAACAGTTTTGTGTGCTGCATTCTGTGGTCAACCCATGGAACTACTACGAATCATGATCAGCTGTTAGAATTCTCATCAGCTCAAACTAAAACGAGTTCGCACGCAGCACGCTGACGTTAGGGAAGTGAATTTCCCCAGTAAAAACTTTCAAAAATCAAATAACGGGTTTAAAAAAAATTGTGACATTTTTATCAAAATGGAAAATTTCAGTTTTTTTTACTGTTCTGATGCATCTGGTTCTATTTAAATGCAGTATTGGGATGGGAATGTTGTGAATTGTAAGCTTAGGAGGATGTACCATCAGGATCAAAAATCGATATGGGGGTGTTAGGAGTGATAAAACTACATCAAGATATGAAAACAGCCTTTTCCAATGTAAAATCCCCATAAAACAACGTACTGTGTTGACTCAATTTTAATTTATTTAATAACTCGGTAAGTATTAGTGCTAGAATGATGAGGGGGGCTTAAAATTTTCGCCTTACGTTCTATAACCTCTTATCCATTAATCTTACATTTAGGGCTTATCTGACCCTTTTTGGGCCCAAAAACTCAAATTTCAAAATTTAAAATCCCCAAAAAAGGGGTTTAGAGTTTTCCGATTGTTTTGCCCAACGAACTTGTCCAACTGATTACAGAAAGGAACGTCCCTACCAAATTTGAAGTAAATCGGACAAAAAATGCGACCGCTAGAGTGCAAACACACACACACACACACATATATATATATATATATATATATATATAAAATTTTGAACGACTCTCCAAAACGTGTTCAGGGGGTCACGTTAGGAACTTCTATGGTGGTCCCGGGCTTAAGTTTCACCGTGCGGGTCATGCTAATAGTTCACTTTCCATAGGAAATTCACTAATGAATGCCCATAAGAATAACACAAGATTTAAACTTTGACTCATCGTGGGGTGGAGCCCTATGGGGATTTCTTAAAATCCTTTCTTAGTGGTTTCTATCTCGTTGTTGGTTATGTACGTTATGAGTATACGTGCCAAATGTCGTGGTAGTAGGTGTAGAGGTCGGGCCTGGATAATGATCGGTTTTTCGTATTTATAGATATAGATAGATATATAGAAGATAGATGGATAGATAGATAGATAGAATAGAATAGACTAGAATAAAGATAATAATAGTTACCATAAATTGCATTGCCTGTACGGCAATTAGTACGGCATGTGTTGGCACGGGAGTAGTTTGCAATTGACACTAAAAGTCAACTTTGTTACAGATGACCTCCGCCTCCGCCGCTCCTCTGGTCTTGGGCAATGTGAGTATATCGTGCGATAACAGTTGGTTGCAATTACTTTACAAGAAATATTTTGGAAGGACAGCAAACGATTAATCCAGTAAAATAATATTCAGCTAGAACATTTTCAAAGATTATTGAATTATCAAATCAACTTCACAACCCAAACCAGGCTCTTTGTTTTATTTTGGGTCCATAATAGGTTTAACGAGCTTTTTATGACTTTTCAACCAAATTTAATCTAAATTTTGTATTCACAACCTCTGTTAAACGTTCCTGAGATTTTCTGAACGAAAATTGATTTACATACAATTACTTAGAATGCATATTACAAACACTTGTCCTCTTTAAGGGTCAGCTTGGTTGTGTTAAATCCTTTCACTTTACTGGCCTCGAATGAAATAACACAACTGTAAAATGGGATTCTGCAGTAACCTACCCTTACGACTAGTCTAAAGTTAATTTATTATTGGCTAAATTTGGAACGAAACTTGTTCTTAGCTGTTGCAAGAATTTTAAAATTATCTTGTTTTTGTTCAGCGGCCCAGCGCCAATCCTGAAGCCAAGCCTCGCTGGGGTCTCGATTCCAGATATAATGCAGCACTGCAGGGATTATTAAGGCGAAGAGAGTGATCTGTTATGTAGCGTAAAATCAATCAGCTCGGTCCAGAAGCCAAATTATTTTTTCGTCATACTGCTTCAAAAACATCTGTTTTTGACAGATGCGTTGAGATTCAAAAGTTCTTCTTTTTAGTCTTTGGATAATAACATATGTTTTGATGATCATTATCGTACTAGGACTAAAAATATCATTGTTGATGATACTTTTGATTCGAGGTCGTCATAAATCGATTAAAATTCATTCGATTATAAATAATCGAAACATTCATTGTTATTATCGAAACATTCATTGTTGTATTTTTATTTGAAGAACAACCGATTGATTCGAACCACAATGATTGGTTTGAATGATCGACTCAACAACCGATAGATATGAATGAACCGAAGTTATGCATGTGCAACAGCTGATTGTTTCAAGAGACAAGCTGAAAGAAACATTTGAGGTTATGAAGACACAGTACGTAAATTTTACTTTTGTTTTTGTTTAAACCTTAAGTTTTTTGGCAGTATGACGAAAAATATAGTTCGTCACTCGGATCAAAAGTGTCTTTTTAATACTCGCTCATTTCCCAGCCTCGGCTTCGCCTCGGCAGTTAAACTGGAGCTCGTATTAAAAAGATCCACTTTTAATCCTAGTGACGAAATATACTATTGTATAACCTAAACATCAACTAAAAGTATCATGTGAATTATTTTTGTTAGGTGCTCCAGCGCCAATCTTGAAGCAAAGCCTCATGCCGCTGCAGGCTCTATTGCAAAATAAAATGTAAAATTTTTAAAGTTAAGTATTTATAATTCTATAAATTTGAACTAATTGTATTTTTGGCATCTGAGGGCCTCAAAACGTAAAGTTATCGTGGTCTCTGTCTTAAGTCTTACCATAAGTTAATAGCTTCTTCCCTATGGAGAAATTCCCTAATATTAAAATGTTATGGCTATACGTATAAATAATTTGTAAAATAAAGTTAAGGTAATGGAAGGGTCATATTCATTATATTTGTTATTGGAAGAAGGACGTGGGTCTTTATACTTAACTAAAATACATTCTGTTGGTGATTTTGTCGGTTGACTCAAGAGTATTTTAATATATTTCAGTGAAATTTAGCACACAAATTAATTTATTTTATTTTTAGGTATAGTTCGTTATTCAGCCTTTTTGTTGAACCCTTTCAGTATGGTGGCTCTTTGAAATTGCTTAAAGTATATAACACCACAGCCGTAGATCCGATTGAAAATCGGTTACAAAGACCGAACGGGTCAGATTGAATTCTCAAAATCTGCTACTTTTTAGGGGTGAGACTGGACGATGGGCTGGGTAGTCAGCTGACGAAGCTCGAAGGATTGCTTCCCGAGGGCTCTTCATCCTTCGTAGGGTGAGGACCTATGGCAGCATAACTCTTTCTAAGTTGGTCTGCTTTGGACTGCTCGAACAACACATTTCATTCTGTGGGGACCATAGTAAAGGGAAATTAGAATTATAATAATTCTACCTAAATAATTAAATTATTGTATGGCAGGATAAAGCGATTCTGACCATTCTGAGCTTACCACCAAAAACCAGCTGCAAAGAAGCGTTCGTTCGCTTGGCTTCTTATTTAACTGTTCGCAATCTTGTTATCTTTGAAGCAATAATTTACATTACAACTCAGAAAATAAAACCCACTTTTACCAATCATAAATATAACACCAGAAGAAAAGGAATTCACTCAGAACAGCATTGGTTAATTCTATCTGAACACAAACCTAAAAAGCTCCTTTAGGCCTTCTAGAAAGATTTCAAAAATTTGAGAACATTTCAAAATTCAAACTTAAAGTCAAGAGCACCTTGATCCAGTCTAGTTTTTACGATCTGAGAGCTTATTAAAATCTGAGTAGGATGGTAGTTATTCTTTGCAAATTATTTGTAGGGTCTTTTGACCTGTCCAATTTCTGGTCTCCACGGACTACTGACGGAATACTCAAACAAAACAAACAAACGAGTTTAAAACAAGTCAAACACAATAGCCCACGAATCACGAAGCATAAGCCGGCCACACTCATGTCATATCCACTTATAACCGCGGTCTCAAGGATCATTCCACGAGAAGTGTCTAGTTTCTGATCTGTAGTGGCTCTAGCTTTGTGTAACGCGCTATCCGGGTCGAGGGACGCGTCCACAGAAGATCTAGTAATTGAAGGATATTGTTTCGCAGACTGGTAAGGCTAAATGGCGGAAGCGGACTATTTGCTCGGAGGTCCAATTACTGTAGCATAGGTTCCGGCCGGTGCCGCGACTATAGTGGGGTGGTTCCTTCATGGGATAGCAACAGGTAGGTCCATCAACAACTTACGGTTCACTGGACCAAGTAATTCCCCAGTGCTTCCACTCCGCGGTAATATCCTACACAATTTGAGAAAAATCATACTTTGCCCTATGAAAAATCTCTCATTTTCCCTTGAGTTTCTAAAAATTATCAGGGTTAGATGGTTTATAATCGAGTACGATAATGGATTCACCTTTTAATTCATTGGTTTGAAATAAAGATCAATAAATATAACTTATTACAAATTGGTTACTATAAATACATTTTTAATTTTTTGTGTGATTTCACTTCTTCACACAATACTGATTCACAACATTATTTGCACAAATAATCCAAACGTACATGTTGCACATGCAAGTGTAAACATTTTTTGCTCTACAAATTGAGCCATAAACCATCTATTCCGGATAAGTCGTTGAGAATGGATGGAATTTGAAATTTAGTATTGGTCTGATGGGAGGATCTGGAATAAAATGTTTCGTGACTGGAGCCCCCTCCCCTTAACTGACAAGGAACATGATTAGTTCAGTAATACGATACAGTTCAATATTGAATGTCTACCATGTGGAAGCCCCATGTTGTGATGCAGCGTCTGGACCATATCCACTGGCTCCTGGCTCCTAAGGCTATTCAAGATGAAATAATTTAAATCGTTATTACCTATGTAACACTTGGAGTTTCATTAATATTTTCTTTTATTTGTACTTTAAAAGATAATATTAATGGATATTAATCGTGTTACATAGGCAAAATACAACTTTTATGTAAAACATATTAGGTATCATACATATTATGTTTTCCAAAACCATTGTTCCCTGTATTTGTTTAACAAAATATCGTCTATTGAGGCTTCATTTTTCTACCCCAGATGAGAACTCAGTTTGAGCTCGTCGGTTCAAATATTTTAAGATACAAAGTACCCCGTTCAGAAACATATGCGTACCCAGTAAATTTATCATGGCACAAAATCAAGGAAAGGTTTGCACTTGTTACTGTGATTGTTGTTCTTTATTTACACACGGTCCAAATTGTTCGCCCACGAGGCAAAGTTTTCGTTCACGAGCCAAGTTTTCGTTCACGAGCCAAGTTTTCGTTCACGAGCCAAGTTTTCGTTCACGAGCCAAGTTTTCGTTCACGAGGCAAAGTTTTCGTTCACGAACCAAGTTTTCGTTCACAAGCCAAGTTTTCGTTCACGAGCCAAGTTTTCGTTCACGAGCCAAGTTTTCGTTCACGAGCCAAGTTTTCGTTCACGAGCCAAGTTTTCGTTCACGAGCCATGTTTTCGTTCACGAGCCAAGTTTTCGTTCACGAGCCAAGTTTTCGTTCACGAGCCAAGTTTTCGTTCACGAGCCAAGTTTTCGTTCACGAGCCAAGTTTTCACGCGCGTTGCATCAAATCGTTGTTTCCGTGCATTTTTCTTTGCTTGTTTAAGCCAGTGGCATTTTGTATTTAACGTTGCTAGAGGGCAACGGTCCAAACCTAAGTCTTGTGGGCGCCCCGGGAATCGAACCCGTGACCTCTTCGCCGAAATCGAAGACGCTAACCGTTAGATCAGCGAGGATTTTGTAAAGTAACATTTCCGCCCGTTTGTAATAAGTCATTTTCTCCAGTACGCCAGCTCCGCACACTGGACGTCTACACCGCAACAAGTGCCTCGCCCCAGCCCCAGATGGCAGCTGGCTCGCGTTACCCGCAGGTGCGATGCGGGCGCCCCCGCTGATTTGTGCCCTACAAAAACCAGATGCTGGCCGAGGGTGTTTTTATTGAAACCCTACCCCCGTAGTCTCGCAGTGGTCCTCCCTTCACGACGCTGCATCTTCAAGTGGTCCACAACTATTGGAAACTACGCGCTGTTATTGATAAATCCGAGATGGTATAAAGCAGTATCCTTTTGAGTCGATAAAAGTTTCATATACAAATTGTAATGTTCTTGTTAATTAGAAGTTCAATATAATTTCATTTACCGAGTAAATAAACAATCTATGTAAGCTGTGTCTTACCCAAAAAAACTAATTTAAAATCGAGAGGGGCGTTGCTCCATTGTTTGAATACGCGTTCTTAAAAAACAACTTAAATGCAGTTTTTGAGAACAATATTGTATCTACTTAAAGTAAAAAGGTTACAGGAATGTTTAACCCTAAGCAAAATTAGGGTCATCATATTATGTACGGCAAAATTATCTCGATACCTCACACGTGCGGAGCGGTGCTCAAAACGTATAACGCTCTATTTTGTAAGCACCTTGCTTATAATTATATTTGTTTTACCTGTTTTCCATATTCACTCTGAGCATGATGACGGTCGGCCAAATCCTAAACGCATGTCTAGAATTTGTTCAGTGTTGCTGATGATGTTCATCACACCCATCACCCATTTCTCCTTTTTAAATTTGATTTCAGTTGTCTAAACAAATGTGATGAAAAGTAAATTACTGGTTGGGTTGTCCAGGGGCCCTTATGACTGCAGGCAGCACAACTCTCCCTGACCAACGGCCGGCGTTCACTACGCCCCAGGCGTGGTTCGGGCGGTGGCGCAAAACCAACTGAAATACCAACCTTGTAACAAATGCAAGCTCCAAGCTTAATAACGCAAACTTAATTTGTTCTGCTGTTTGATGTAGAAAGCCATAATTTAAATGATTTAACATTTGTATTTACAAATTAGATTATATTAATAGGCAAGCAGATATTTTGGAAGGCTATGATCTAGTGAACTTATGACCCGATTTGTAGTATTATAGCATATCCTATACTCTAATATGAGTAAGGTTTGCTTGTATGTTTGCTTGCTTGCTTGCTTGCGACACTTATCTCAAAAACGGCTCCAACGATTTCCTTCAAATGTTCGAAATAACTAATTTCTGGGATACAAATAAGTTCTAAACAGGCCTCATACCCAGGAAAAATCAAATAATGTAAAAAAAACTAAAATGAAAAGTTATAGTATATTTCGCACCAAGGGCCGAAAGTGGGGTTTTGCTGGCCCGAGATCGTGTTTTATGACCGAGACGAAGTTGAGGTCATAAATCCTTCGAGGGCTATACAAAACCCTTTCGGCAGAGGTGCGAACGATATTTTTCACCATACTACAATTATTAACGGGTTAAATGTGATCGGTCATAAAACACGACTGGCCTCATGCAATCTCGGACTAAAAACAGTTAACCAATAAACAAAACATTGATAGGATAATGTTTTGAATTTTCTTGTTATTTTTCCAGTGTTTTAACCAAAGAACACAAAACAGTATGCACGTATTAACCAGGTAACGTCGTGAACGCTTAAAAATAAGTTGGCAACACTGGCTAAATAGATCAGCTGACTTTCGACCCTAGGGTTCCGAAAACAGGTGATTACAGCGTAGTGTGGTGAAAATAGTATATTTCGCACCAAGGGCCGAAAGTGGGCTTTTGCTGGCTCGAGATCGTGTTTTATGACCGAGACGAAGTCGAGGTCATAAATCGTTCGAGGGCTATGCAAAACCCTTTCGGCAGAGGTGCGAACGATATTTTTCACCATACTACAATTATTAACGGGTTAAATGAGATCGGTCATAAAACACGAGCGGCCTCATGCAATCTCGGACTAAAAACAGTTAACCAATAAACAAAACATCGATAGTACAATGTTTTGAATTTTTTTGTTATTTTTACCAGTTTTTCATTCAAAGATCACAAAATAGTATGCACGTATTAACCAGGTAACGTCGTGTACGCTTGAAATCAAGTTGGCAACACTGGCTAAATAGATCAGCTGACTTTCGGCCCTTGGGCGGAAAAACTCTACTTTCGGTATTCAAATGACGTTCCGAAAACAGGGGATTACAGCGTAGTGTGGTGAAAAAAACATTGGGTTATGGAGTTTCAAATCAAAACAAAAGAATTTTAACAGCTGTTCATAATCAACCAAATCTGTCAAAGTAATACTCATGTTATTTATGAGTATTAACATGTGGTTTCCTGAGAGCAGAGATTAAAAGATTTGAGCGAAGATTACATATATAGAGTATTAAAATATATCAAAGGGACATTGAGCTATAAATAACAACTGGAGGGACCTTAAAAATGTAGAAAAGAGGCAAATGAGTTATACAAATCTGATTATCAGTAGGGAGAAGTGGTGAAATATTACTCCGAGTCATCTAAACAAACTGGCCTTCCCCCGAGCAACGCTTGGCCCCCCAGGTACTGTCAGTTAAAATAGGTCGAGGCGTAAAAAAGAAATACCCCCGTCGCAGCAAACCTGCGTACTCAGCGAATTTCCAATGAATTATAACATAACACATTAAGCCACTTAACAGGGATTCATAAGAAATATATTCATAAACAAGCGATATTTAAAATATTAATTATTCTCCATAAGAATAACATTGGGGATGAGTACGCAGGTTTGCTGCAACAAGGAACACAAAATAATGGGTTTTCATGCAAATATAAATAGAACTCAGCTATGTGAAGTCACATACCAAGTTTCATCCATATACATTCATAAATAAGCGATATATAACATTTTAATTATTTTCCATAAGAATAACATGGGGACCGAGTACCTAGGTTTGCTGCTACAGGACCCATAGGCAAAAAATTGTTTTTTGTGCAAACAACAATAAACCACAACCAGATGAAGCCATATACCAAATTTCGTCAGTTTATGTTCATAAATAAGCGAGATATACAATTTTTCTTTTCCTCCATAAGAATAACATTAGACAACGTACTGTGTTTAGTACTTTCAATATCTCAGTAACCAATTGACGTAGAGCAATGATCAAGATACCAAATTGTTTGTTTTTTTATGCTGAATTCAATGGTGAAAATTAAAATTTGATGTTAATAAAAATTACATGTGGAAACCCCAAAAAACCCATTTTTGGGGTACAAAACCCCCCCAAAACCCCCCTTCGGATGGTGCGATATGTCTGGTTTTCGAACTCGTTCAAATAAATGGTACTTTACACGTTTGTACCAAATTTCATTAAGATCGGACCTCTTTTACGAGAGTTATCGTGCTTACGGACACACACATATATATATATATATATATATATATATATATATATATATATATATATATATATATATATAATTTGAACGAATGTTGTTTTTTGCATCTGGGGACCTCAAAATGAAAAGTTATCATGGTCTTGGGCTTAAGTCTTACCGTGAGACCTACGGTAATAGCTTCTTCCCTATAGGGGAAATTCGCTAAAAAAAACTCACTGGCACTTACAGAAATCCCAATTTATTCCTGCTCTCAAGTTTACCCTACAGATCCTTGTTTTATGGAGAAATATAAATCAATTTAAAAAACATTTGCATTCTAAACGGTTGTTGGTAATCGAA
The DNA here is from genome assembly GCA_963675035.1 of Allygus modestus. Classification (NCBI taxonomy): domain Eukaryota; kingdom Metazoa; phylum Arthropoda; class Insecta; order Hemiptera; family Cicadellidae; genus Allygus; species Allygus modestus. The sequence continues at coordinate 481,986,626 of OY776112.1, read as the reverse complement.
ATACACCACTAAAGCTATAAAACAAACGCACAAACGTCACAACAGTATTAAATAAAAGGGGTACTGGATTGATAACACAGCACAAAGATAAAATAATATTTGATTCTGTTCGTGTGATTCCATGCTACGAATTCCGTAATATAGTAAATTATCCTGCTCGAATTCGAGTGACGGAATCCACTTTTTGTTCGATGCAACTTGAAACCCTGAGCTCAAGTTTCGCGCGGACATCTGCTCGCAGCCATTCACTTGGGTTCTCCCATAACTACTCCTTGTAGGTGGGAACGATGCAACATGGAGAGAATGTTTACAGGTCTACCTATAGGATCTATAGGACCTACACACCGGTCCGGTTTGTAGGTCTATCTCTGGATTACCTACACACCGGTGGAATCCCGGCTCCATCTAACACAGAGGGAATAAAGAAATAAAATATTCCTTTATTCCTTTTGCAAAACAGAATGTCGACACCGACTGCGAGATCTCGATAAAGGCGATAACATCTTCAGAAATATGGAGGTGTCGGCCGATATGGTTTATGGGCCGGGCGCCGCCGCTAACAAGGCTCGGCCCTCGCACTCTGGCTGAGTTACGATTGGGACGTTTATATAGGTGTGATTTACCGAACTGTGGACGTCCAAGGATGTGGTGGAAGTATCTATACTCTATGAGGAAATGCGCTGAAGCTTCATATCGTAACTGAAATAGGACTTTATTTACTGTGGATGTAAGGACTTATACGACTACACTAGGTTTTGTAGGTGTTTGGTAAGTGCGAGAACGAGTTGGCGCCAAAGGACCGTTTGGCTTCAAGGTAAGAAATTTGGTACCAGTTTCGACGGATGAATAGAAAGTGTTCCCCGAGTAGCTGAACGTTGTCATATTAGAAATGCTATCAAAGGGTGCGAGAAACTAAAAATAAACGGTATCAGGAAACTGACACATACTTTCTCCCTTTTAGCCCAACTTTAATGAATAAATTACTTTTTATTTACTAAATATAAAATACAAAAATGGTCGAATGTACAGAAAATCTTGTAAACAAGTTGTTTTAAAAAACATCCACCCAAATCCCTGCTTTGGAGACACTACAGAATCCATTGCTACACACAGTGGTTTTGAGAGGGGAAATGCCCCCTTGCCCCCCCCCAGGGTTAAATAGCAACACATTTCGAACATTATCTGTTGGTCAATGCTAACTTGACCTGCATATCAAATTTTAATGAAATTGATCAGTAAATAAGAGAGAAATAGTTATATTTGTATTCCCCATAAGAATAACATTGGACAACGTTCTATGTTTACCGCTAAATGAAAATTTCAGTTTTCTCCGTAACTAGCAATCGTAGAAAAGTAATTTAAAATACTAATTTATTTAGTTTTTTGAGCTATTTTTAATGGTGAATAGTAATCTTTTTTAACATTTATGATTTTTTATAAAAAATCCAAAAAACTGAATTTTGGATGTTTTAAGTCCTGTAATTTCTGAACCCGAATTTTTACAGGAATGCGGGTGGTGTCATTTTGTTGGAGAACTAAAGTTCTACAAACGACTAAAGTTTAATCAAAATCGTTAGAGCCGTTTTTGAGAAATTTGGATTTTTCATGTTTTTTTGTGGTTTTTGGGGGATAATTACCCTTAAAAATCAAAAATTCAAAAAAATGAAAAAAAGCCTGGAGATATGGTGGATTAGTACCTACATACCAAATTTCATCAAAATCGGTCCATAGGTTAGGGCTCTAGCTCTGTACACATCCACACAGACACACACACACACACACACACACACACACACACACACACACACACACACACACACACACACGGACACACACACACACAGACAGACATCACGTAAAAATCACTTCTTTGGGTTCAGGGAGCACCAAAACGAATATTTCCACTAACAACTCAAATTCGAAAATTCTGACGAAAACAATACTTTCTCCATATACTACGTCTAAGGGGGAGAAAGTAATTGTTTATTCAATAGTGGGTTACAGTTACGAAGTATTTGCGTTTCTAATTGCTTTCCCCATAAGGCTAATGTTAACTTTCAAAGCCCATCTTCAACGGATCATACGATATCGTTGATTTATGGCTCACTTTAAAGAACAAAACATATCACAACAAAAGTTTTTAGTTAACAAAATTGTGATATCACAAATAATAATCGTTCAGCAACATTAAATAATATATAATATACACGATTTTCTTATGGGTGATCTGTGATATTGAAATTCCCTTCACTGAAATCGCTAGAAATTTTTCTTTTGCTCTTTAAAATAAACCATAAAAAACGATATAGGATAATCCATTGAAGGAGTCGGGCTTTGAAAGTTAACATTGGCCTATGGGAGATGCAGGTAGAAACGCAAAATGTGCCGTGACTGGAGCCCCCTCTTACAGTATTGCTTTATTTCGACGAGACATTCCTAGAAAAGCTGAATGTGGCAGTACTATCTACTATGGCTGCTTAATTTTCCCCCACATATAGCAGTTTTTGTAAAACGAATTTAAAATACCTTGTGATTCTTAAAACGTGTAGTGCAGCCATGAGTTTTCATTTATGAAAAGAAACTACGTAATATTACGTTTATATCCGAGGATAATGTGTTTAGAACGTATAGCAACCCGAAGCAATCCTTATAGCACGCATAGAACGGTGCAACGCAACATTCCAATAGTGTCACATTTCATCCTCTTCCCCAACACAATGCTGGCCGTATAAAGGACTAGACGTGTTGAAAAAGACTCAGCTTATAATTTAGCAGCTTTAATGCTTACAAACCGTCGACTGTCGGGACGGATTACTGGCACAAAAACTGACGTAACTCCCTTGGCAACTGACGGCCGTGAAGGGCTCTAGTAGATAACAGCTGCCAGTCGATCGTACCAGTGACTGGCACAGTGTTGACACTCTTATTTAGTAACTTCCACATAATCAGCTGATTAAGCTGACTATGTTAATCGCCACGCTAGTACCTGCCCCCATGCAAATTAGGCATTGGGAAACGGTAATGGAAAACATGTTTAGCTACCTAGAGAAAACAGCTTCTCGTTGTCCCTTTGATACCTTTGGCTTAGCAAACCCCGAAGGAGCTCTAGGAAGGAAAATTTTACCTTCCTTACCCAGTAATTTCCAACTGCAAGGATACAACACTCTTACACTTTTGCCTCTTAGAGCTCAAACATCTGGGTATCGCTATGCTGAAGGTCTGAAGGAAGCAAGGTAGTGCTATCAAGAGGAGGGGGGGCAAGACACTGTCTCAGGCCCCAAAAACCCTTTCGGCGGTCCTGGAACAAGGACGTGCCCCCCGTAACATAGGTAGGATCCGATCTACGAGGAAGGACCCCCCAGTTGGTTTAGGAAGCAGATGGATTGAAGGCTTCACTTCAAGGAAAGGTCCTAGTATTATAGGATAAGTCCTAAGAGATCAGCTGGGTTAGAAGGCGAATCTACGAACCCAAAGGCTTGGCACATCGTCTAGGAGCCTAGGAGCTGGATGAAATGAGAAGTAATTATTGTTATATTTGGGTTAACTTGGCAGTATCTCTCTCGCCTTTTCAATCCTTGCACACCGCTTCCTTCTGGTAGCTGAACAACATTTCAAAACAAAAACACGCCTGGCGTCTCACCCAACCCAGCAAATCTGACAGCTACGCACTTTCCTACACTCCCCAATGATTAGAACTTCTACAGCCAACTGGCTACAACATACTATTAAATTGTATTGGAACCCTGTAATTTGTATGATGCTTGTTATATATTCAATCATTGACGCTTTTATTGCAAAAGACATTGTCAACAATTTTTTTTAGACTGTCCCCCTAAAAACACGTTGTAGGACAATATAATTGATTTCATCGGACAACCGGAATCATTGCTTACCTCGACCTACTACAGGATACATTAAAGCACTCTGACCTTTTCAGTAAAACGCCAAGTCGTGCAACAATACCTTGTCCTGCCAAGTTATGGTGCAGCATCATTAGCGTGTGCGTGCGTGCGTGCGTGCGTGTGTGCGTGCGCCATATCGTATCCGAGTGAGATGTCCTCTAAACTGTTACATACGACCACGGTTATTCATGTAGCACCATTCTACGACCACACTCTCCTACAGTTGTAACCCGCATTAGCATACTAACTGTGGCGTGGTCCTAGTGGGTGGTGAGGCGATGTCCGATGGCCGCGCGCTATATCATCTTGTATAAAACCGTTAAAATGTTTAGTATTTTCCAAGCATATATAAACTATATATACAGTTATATATTCCAAGCGCATATTAAAACTATATATCAATTTACCGCGAGTACTCTATAATATGAAAATAGTTTTAATAATTTGTTTAGATGTTCTAAGTTTAAGAAGCAATGACAACAGAAAATGTGTATCTCTAAAGAAAGATTGCTCGTTTCAGTTGTACACCCATGCTTTTAACAAAGGTATGATCTATTTCTAATGTAATGGCAAAACAAAATTATGTTTCTTTAAAAATGTAATCATTCCCTAGCAATTTGTATCATTACTAAAGCTCTCTGGATAAATAATACCCCCGTAGCAGCAAACCTGCGTACTCAGCGAATTTCCAATGCATATATATGTATCTTAATACCACATACCAAGTTTCATCAATATACATTCATAAATAAACGATTTGTGACATTTTAATTATTCTCCATAAGAATAACATGGCGGCTGAGTATGCAGGTTTGCTGAAGGAAGGAAAACAAAAAATGGGGTTTTATACAAATATCAATATAACTCATTTAGGTAAAGCCACATACCAAATTTCATTAATTTATTTTCATTATTAAGGGAGATAACACGTTACTTATTCTCCATAAGAATAACATAGGGCTGAGTACGCAGGTTTGCTGCTACGGGAGCTTTTGGCAAAAAAATTGTTTTTTTGAGCAAATATCAATGGTCCACAACCAGATGAAGCCGTATACCAAGTTTTGTCAGTATACGTTCATAAATAAATAAGCGAGATATAAAATTTTTCTTTTCCTCCATAAGAATAACATTAGACAACGTACTGTGTTTAGCACTTTCAATATCTCGGTAACCAATTGACGTAGAGACATGATAAAAATACCAAATTGTGTGTTTTTTTAAGCTGAATCCAATGGTAAAAACTAAAATTGGACTATTTCCAAAATTATATGTAAAAGATTCAAAAAACCCATTTTTGGGGTACAAAACCCCCCCAAAATACCCCTTCGGATAAAGCGATCTGGCTGGTTTTCGAACTTAAAGTCATAAATGTTGCTTTACACGTTTATACCAAATTTCATCAAAATCTGATAATTTTTACGAGAGTTGTCGTGCTCACGGACACACACACACACATATATATACTCCATATATATACAGTTTCGAACGAATGGTGTTTTTGGGGTCTGGGGACCTCAAAATGAAAATTTATCATGGTCCCGGGCCTAGGTCTTACCATGCCGACTACGGTAATAGCTTCTTCCCTATAGGGGAAATTCGCTAGAATAATGTACACGTGTAATCAATTTGTAATGATGAGAAGTGTACTATAGCAATAAGCAATCATTTGCATTACACGACTAAACTCGTCAATATAACAAATCTAGTAAAAAAACCTGAGCCCGCTTTGGCAGACATTGCACACTTGCCCGGATGTCATACAGTCCTATACTCTTATATGAGCAATGTTTGCTTGGTTGGTTGGTTGGTTGCACAATTATTTCGAAAGCGGCTCCAAGGATTTCCTTCAAATTTTGGAAATAACTAAGTTCTGGTATAAAAATATGTTCTAGACAGGTCTCATCCCCAGTAAAAATCAAACGAGTTTGCACGCAGCACGCTGCCGTGAGGGAAGTGAATTTCCACATACAAAACTTTTAAAACTCAAAACCAGTTTAAAAACAAATATTTTTCCCAATTTTATTGAAATCAGAAATCATTGTTTTTTGGCTGTTCTGATGCTCCTGGTTTCATTTACCTGCAATGCTAGGAATACAATTTTGCGCATTATAAGGTTAGGAGAAGGTCCAGTCAGGCTTGAAAGTAGGCGCGAGGTTGATAGGGATGATACAAATACACCAACAAATGAATAACATGCTTTTCTAATTTAAAAACCCCATAAGACAACGTACTGTGTTTAGCCGATATACATTTTCTTTAATAACTCGGTAAATATTTATGCTAGAATGACGAGAAAAGGATTAAAACTTTCGCTTCACTAATTCCCATCTTAACTTAAGCATTAATTTTACGTCCGGGGATTTTCCAACCCTTTTTGGGCCCTAAAACTCGAAATTTGAAAGAATAATCCCCAAAAATGGGGGTTAGAGTTTTCCGATTTTCTTGCACAACGACCTTGTTCAACTGATTGTGGAAAGGAACATCCCTATCAAATTTGAAGTAAATCGGACAAAAAATGCGACCGCCAGAGTGCATAGACACACACACACACACACACACACATATATATATATATATATATATATATATATATATATAAATGTATATATATATAATTTTGAACAACCCCCAAAACGTGTTCATGGGGTCATGTTAGGAACTTCTATGGTGGTCCCGGGCTTATGTTTCACCTGGCGGGTCATGCTAATAGTTCACTTTTCCATAGGAAATTCACTAATAATGTTAAAAACGAAATTGAAAAGTTAAACAAATTAACATTGGGCTTATGGAGTTTCAAATCAAAACAAAAGAATTGTAACAGCCGTTCATTATCAACCAGGGAACTGTCAATGTAATACTCATGTTGTTTATGATTAACATTGTGCTGAGAGCAGAGATTAAAAGATTTGAGTGAAGATTAAATATATAGAGAAGTAAAATAAATAAAAGGGACATTGAGCTTTAAATAACTACTGGAGTTACCTTAAAAATGTATAAAAGAGGCAAATCAGTTATACAAATTTGATTATCAGTAGGGGGAAGTGATGAAATATTACTCCAAGTCATCTAAACAAACTTACTGCCCTTCCCCCGAGCAAAGCTCGGCTCCCAGGTACTGTTAATTAAACTGTAAATTAATTGGGGACTCCAGCTTTCTTCCTGCTTCTCCCGTAACACTAATGTTAACTTTCAAAGCCCGTTAATCAACGAATAATCAAAAATTAATTTATGGTTCATTTTAAAAGCAAACAAAAATCATACTAGTGATTTCACTGAGCAAATTTTGATACAACACATGGTACACCCAAAATAAATTGTAAAATTGAATATTTTGGATTTTTTTATCATTACAGTAATATTTGTGTTGGCGAAATTTTTTCACTAAAATCTCTAAGTATTTTTCTGTCCTGGTAAAACGAGCCATAATCAACATCGGATAATCCGTTGAGGAAGATCGGACTTTGAATGTTAGAATCGGCCTTATGGGGGAAGAGGGTAGAAACGCGAAATGTTTCGTGGCTGGAGCCCCCTCCCCAGGTGAGGTTGGACCGTTCCTCGCGTGACCGGGTAATGGCGCCGTCGTGCGTGCCGCGATGGCCCCGACATGAACCACGATCTCTGCTTTCATTTGCGACCAAACTCTCAATTATCGATGCCAGGATGCCAGATGCAGATCAAATCTTTAACTCAGTCAATGAAGACATCCCTCGCCCGCGGTTTGCCGGCCACCCATCCTGTTCCTGGACTCGCCTGTCTTCAATTGTACCTCTAAGGGCCGCTTTCCCCAAATGAGGTTTAAGTTAAACTGGTTTAAATGTAAACGGGGGTTTAAACTACATACCACTTTCCCAACTGCTCAGTTGCTCTGGTATACTTTATCCTTGTAGGTAACAGTGTTGGTACTACTGATTTGCCATTTCGTCTGCATTTTTGCCAACGAGATTAATCGTGGAGCTCTCAAAAAGTGAAGCCTACAAGGTGACAGCCATTTTTTCCTCTGTATGAACAAAACATATGGTCAAATAACGGGGTTACCATGGACACGTCAGGTTGAATGGGTTACTATGGTTTGTATTGTATACGAATTTGTTTATGAATTAAAGGAAAATTGTGGCTACGTAGGCTTCACTTTTGTTTTTGGAGAATGTGTACGAGAGCTCTAGATATATAAAGCTTGTTGATGTTTGCAGCTACCTAGATTTTTTAATTTATTCCAAAAGGCCTTCGGAAAATATCACAAACTCATCCATAATTGATTTTTGCTTTGTCTTGTTTACTGTTGTTACATGGGGTTTAAACATTAACTAGAATTATTTACTAGGCAACGTTGTTAAATTCAAACACCAGCTTCAATAATTAAATTCATAAATATTTTAACAAGCCTAACACAGTAATTATAAGCAAACTAATATAAATCAAACATTTCCTTTACATTTACACTACTTGCAACTTTCAATTTTAGGTTAGACTGTTAGAAAAGTAAACCAACCAAGATTCGGTGACAGTCTATCCTCAATGTTTAAAAAAATATTCCTCTTTGCTCTTGGTTTAAACTATCTATTACTCGTTAAACGACCTCTCCAGGTGGTTTAATTTAAACATAGTTTAAACGGAGGAAGTTGTTTGGGGAAAGTGATATTTTGGTTAAACTAGAGTTTAACCCATCATAATAGTTAAACCACATTTGGGGAAAGCGACCCTAATTGTTTCAACCACTTAACTTTTTTATTGTACTCCTAAACACATACTCCGTAGTCATATTTTCAAAAAATTAACTAACGTTCAACTTTTAGGTGGTAAATAGTTCGGCCATTTCGATGTTTCAACTATCATTTTAAATTTTTAATTATAACAAATATTTTAGATTTAAAGTTTTTGATTTGTATTTAATCTAATGAACCTTTTCAGAGCAGCAGAAACTAGTTGTAACCCAAAACGTTGTGAAACCCACAACACTGGTTTGTTTTGTTTGTTTTTGTTTTTGGTGATTCTACGCCAGTGACATTTTTTACGTTTTGATTGGGAACGGTCCAAACCCTGGTCTTGTCACTATCTAAGGTCGACCTGCTCTTAGAAAGCATAATTAATTAATAGCCCAATGACAAATGGCAGCTAGATCCAGTTTTGATCTGTTATGGTACCAACATGTTCCATGCCAAATGTCAGCCAATTACGCTTATGCAATGTTATTAATCTGTCAAATTATAGATGTTTATTTCTGTAAATATCATCATCAGCTATTTAATCCATTTTTTCCTGAGCAATTCATAGGCTTTTAATTTCCCCATGTTAATTTCATGGAGAAGATGTTTGCCATCGTTGTGAAATGCCTTTAAACGTGAACCCTTCAAAATTTAATGAGAAACTGGTGTCAAAATCAATTGGTTTTTACCCCACTCGGGTTTGAGCCGCCGCGCCGCCTCCAACCATCACAGCAATCAACACTCGGCCCTGGACCTGGACAGATGGGGACACAATGGCCGATGACGAGAAGTCGACAACTAGCTCGTCACATCGTCACATCTACAATGCTAAACATCCGACACGGACTCTAGGCTCCACATACCGGATGTCTCGATCAAAACATCAACCGACACGGCTCCTTCGTAATTATAGACAAGTCCTGTCCATAAACAATGTTATCCTCCAGATCCCCTTTTTGAAAATTCTTTCTGTTAGACATACTGTATTTGATTTCGCATATAAATGTAGGAAACAAAAGTGTATAAAGTTGTAAATTAACTGTACTTCTTGATGTTCATGAAAATTGAATACATTTGTTAAAATATAAATTTGTAGGCCAAGAGGGGGCTCCAGTCCCCTGATTCTCCTATAAATCAAACCCCCCCCCTACTTTTTGGGGGCAACAGTTATTACAAACTTACTTTCTGCACTACCATATGTAGAAACTATCTTGGTAAACTGAATTTACGTCCCCTATTTACGTCCCTATTGTACGTTCAAATCCTGACCCTCCTCGACAAATTATAATAAATTGTTAATTTTTGGCTAATTTTAAAGATCAGAGGATACCTAGGGATTTCAGTAGAATTATAATATTTTTAGCGAATTTCCCCTATAGGGAAGAAGCTATTACCGTAGGTCTCATGGTAAGACTTAAGCCCGAGACCATGATAACTTTTTGTTTTGATGTCCCCAGATTTCCAAAACACTATTCGTTCAAATTTATATATATGTATATATATATATCTATATATATATATATATATATATATGTGTCCGTGAATGCGATAACTTGAGTAAAAAACGTCCGATTTCGATGAAATTTGGCTCAAATGTGTAAACTGACATTTATGACTTTAAGTTCGAAAACCAGAAAAATCGGACCATGGGAAGGGGGGTTTATGGGGGTTTTAAATTTTCCAAAAATCAGTTTTTTGCATTTTTTACCCTAAAATTTTTAAAACACTTAATTTTGGTTTAGACCATGTTATAGAGCTTAAAAAAACAAATAATATGGTATTTAGAATTATTAACCTAGGTTAAGTGGTTGCGGAAAAAATCCAAAAAACATGCTCATAAAATCTCCCATGTTAATCTTATGGGAAAAAGGTTTTTGGCTTTTCCTCAGTTAATTTTACTTTAAACTTCACATTTTCTTTTACCAATCACTTCAGCTCCACAAAACAATCATTTTGGTGTTTAAATTGTGATTCTACGTCAAACCGTTGTAGAGATATTCAAAGTGCTAAACACAGTACGTTGTCCAATGTTATCCTTATGGAGAATAAATAAAATTTGATATCTTGATTATTTATGAATGTATATTGATGAAATTTGGTATGTGGCTTCATGTTGTACTGGTATATTGATAATTGCACAAAAAATAAATGTTTTGTTGATTGTCCCCGTAGCAGCTAACCTGCATACTCAGCCCTAATGTTATTCTTATGGAGAATAAGTAAAGTTTTATATCTCCCTTAATTATGAACATAAATTAATAAAACATGGTAAGTAGCTTCACCTGGTTCAGTTATATTGATAATTGCATAAAAACTCATTTCTTATCTTCCTCGTTGCAGCAAACCTGCGTACTCAGTCCTAATGTTATTCTTATGGGGAATAAATAAAATGTAATAAATCACTTATTTATGAATGTATTTTTGTCAAAATTGGTGAGTGGCTTTATGTACTAGTGAGAAACATATCAATGCATTGGAAATTCGCTGAGTACGCAGGTTTGCTGCGACGGGGGGTATTTAATAGTTAATCCAGATCAAAAATCACACATATTGAATATTTTTGAATTTTTTCAAACAGTTATTACTTGAGATATGAAGATTCTGTTCTCTGAAATCGCTAGGTATCTTTTTCTCTTCAAAATGAGTCATGAATCAACGAGTTCGAAGTATCCGTTAGTTAGGGAAATGTTTTATAAGTTAACATTGGCCTCATAGGAGAAGGAGGTAGAGGCGCTGAATGCAATGTGACTGAAAAGCCCATCTTAAAGTGATTTTCAAATATTATAAACCAGCTAAATTATGTTCTTCAAACTCAATAACATTTGTATAAACGAGGAAATCGCACAAGCTTTCAAGCTGTATCACAAAACTCAATACAAATTTATAACAACATTGTAGTTATCACTGAGTTCAGTCTACCATTTATTATATATCCTTCGAGATATAATTGATATACAATTCATTATACATTCCGTAGGCTGTACAATCAATGGCTTCACGCCTCCCGCAACAACGGGGGAGGAGGCGGGTCACACCTCAACCAACATTTGTACGGTCGTTTGGTGTTGTAATGGGAAAGTTTTAAACTAAACAAATTTAAATTCCGATGTACCTTTAGAATAAAAACTGCCAGTAAAAATTACACAGATTTCGTGTCGCGATCAATTGACGACAGAGACCGCACTCCTAGAAAATCTTCACCTTTAAAATATTTTTTTTGTTTTAGCGAATTTCCCCTATAGGGAAGAAGCTATTACCGTAGGTGGCATGGTAAGACCTAAGCCCGAGACCATTACAACTTTTTGTTTTGAGGTCCCCAGATGCCAAAAACACTACTCGTTCAAATTTATATATATATAAATATGTATATATATATATATGTATATATGTGTGTGTGTGTGTGTGTGTGTGTGTGTGTGTGTGTGTGTGTGTGTCCGTTACCGCGATAACTTTTGAAAGAAACGCCCGATTTTGATGAAATTTGGCACAAATGTGTAAAGTAACATTTATGACTTTAAGCTCGAAAACCAGATCAATCGGACTATGGGAAGGGGGGTTTATGGGGGTTTTAAATTTTCCAAAAATCAGTTTGTTTTTTAATTTTTCACCCTACAATTTTTTTAAAACTTAATTTTGGTTCTGACCATGTTATAGAGCTTAAAAAAAACAAATAATATTGTATTTTGAATTATTAACCTAGGTTAAGTGGTTGCGGAGAAAATCCAAAAAGCCTACTCATAAAATCTCCCGTGTTAACCTTACGGGAAAAAGGTTTTTGGATTTTCCTCAGATAATTTAACTAAAAACTTCACATTTCTTTTTACCAATCAGTTTAGCTCTAGAAACAATCATTTTGGTGTTTTAATTGTTGTTCTATGTCCAACCGTTGCAGAGATATTCAAAGTGCTAAACACAGTACGTTGTCCAATGTTATCCTTATGGAGGATAAATGAAATTTGATATCTCGATTATTTATGAATGAATATTGATGAAACTTGGTATGTGGCTTCAACTAGTTATGGTATATTTATATTTGCACAAAAAAGGTTTTTTGTTGATTTCCCCGTAGCAGCAACCCGCATACTCGGCCCCCACGTTATTCATATGGAGAATAAGTAAAGTTGTATATCTCTCTTAGTTATGAACCTAAATTAATAATACCCCCGTAGCAGCAAACCTGCGTACTTAGCGAATTTCCAATGCCTATATATTTATCTTAATGCCACATAAAGCTACACACCAAGTTTCATCAATATACATTCATAAATAAACAATTTATGATATTTTAATTATTCTCCATAAGAATAACATGGCGGCTGAGTATGCAGGTTTGCTGAAGCAAGGAACACAAAAAAATGGGGTTTTATGCTAATATCAATATGACTCAACTAGGTGAAGTTACTTACCAAATTTCATTAATTTATTTTCATAATTAAGGGAGATAACACGTTACTTATTCTCCATAAGAATAACATGGGGCTGAGTACGCAGGTTTGCTGCTACGGGAGCCTTTGTCAAAAAATTGTTTTTTTGAGGAAATATCAATGGTCCACAACCAGATAAAGCCGTATACCAAGTTTCGTCAGTATATGTTCATAAATAAGCGAGATATAAAATTTTTATTTTCCTCCTTAAGAATAACATTAGACAACGTACCGTGTTTACCACTTTCAATATCTCGGTAACCAATTGACGTAGAGAAATTATCAAAATACCAAATTGTGTGTTTTTTAAGCTGAATGCAATGGGAAAAAATAAAATTTGACTATTTCCAAAATTATATGTAAAAAATTCAAAAAACCCATTTTTGGGGTACAAAACCCCCCAAAATACCCCTTCGGATAGAGCGATCTGGCTGGTTTTCGAACTTAAAGTCATAAATGTTGCTTTACACGTTTATACCAAATTTCATCAAAATCGGATAATTTTTACGATAGTTATCGTGCTCACGGACACACACACATATATATATATATATATATATATATATACAGTTTCGAACGAATGGTGTTTTTGGGGTCTGGGGACCTCAAAACGAAAAGTTATCATGGTCCCGGGCCTAGGTCTTACCATGCCGACTACGGTAATAGCTTCTTCCCTATAGGGGAAATTCGCTAAAAGAGCAGGAAGATTAAACTTAGACCTACAGATTCTAGTTTTGTTTCATTTAAAGAACTTGGAGTTCCGACTGTACCGTACCTAGTATTTATGTATTTTAACTAATCTCACATGCGAAATAACATCTTGTAAAGGCGCATTAGCATTCTTATACTATAACACTAGAAATGCAAACTGTATTCCCTCTGTATTACATAACTTGAAGCATTTTGAAAGCAAGCTCGAGAACATTGGTCTCTCCTGAAGAAGCCAGAAATTACTTTAAACAATTTTAAAATGAGCTCAAAAAATGTTTATTAGATAAACTAAGTAAGTTCCATTCCTTAGCACTCGATTGAAGGCATGAGTGGAGACGGCTGCAAGGGTGAGAGGGAGAGGGTGAGAGGAGAGGGTGAGAGGGAGAGGGTCAATCCGCAAGTGTGACTGGCCGCGCCAGATTGAGACATAAGGCGGCGACTTCAAAGGCAGGGCGTGGAGCGGCCATAACCAGAGCTACAATTTATGCCGCTGTAGCTTGCTGGCCGCTAGCCTCGCTCGCTCAAGCTTTAACACGTAGCGCAGCGGAAGCACAGAGCAGCGACGCGGCTCTCGTGGCCGATGGGACGATGTGGCCTCAAATTACCCTCGTAACAAAGTTTTCCACCTTCTACAGGTATCATAGACATTAGGAGGGGGCTCCAGTCAAAAAGTCCACCTACTTCTCCCACAAGGCCAATTTTAACTTTAAAATCCCGTCCCTCCTTAACGGATTATTCGAAATCGTTGATTACTATAGGTCATTTTAAAAGCGTAAAGAAAAAAAACAGCGCTTACATAAATGACTCCTATGAAAGCAAGGAAAACGTTGTTTGACTTCTCCATTTTTTCTGAATTTAAGCATCACATAGACCTAACACTTTGGGAAATAACTTAGAAGAACTATTTTAGATAGTCCTTGAGTCTTCAGGCCAACTCCTTAGTGTATGTATGGTGGAGAGGCCCGTCAGACATGCGGCGATGGACTGGCCGCCTGGATAAACTCTAGTGGGATTTGTCCAGTTCAAACATCTTGTGTATGGACCCGCCTCAAGGCAAGACAAAGGTTCCGTTTATGCCAACTTAAACTGTTCAGTCCGAACTAAGAGACAAGAGGCACGTGTGGGGAGTCGCGACCACGGGCCAAAACTTTGCAATTTTGGGGTGGCCTTAAGGTCGGGCCTCATTATAAGGGGGTAGGGCTGCAACGAGGCGATTGGAGGCCTGGGAGAGAAATTCTGTGGAGGACCCCAGGGACCTCTATTTTGTTATCTTGTTTTTTATTTGGACGGAGGCCCCCTGGAGCCCCTGAATTTGGGGGCCTGGGGCAAAGCGCCACGGATGCCCCCCTCCTGGCGGCCCTGTATGGAGGGCCTAAGACCTAAGGGACGCATTGAGGAAGCGATCGGAACCTAATTGCTTGTCTGCTATAGACGCTCGTCTACGAAATGTTCTAATAAACTATTTTATTTTGCATGTGTCATTTTACTCAAAGAAGCGATGGCAAGAACTAATTCTATTCAATTCTTATTGTTATTCTATTTAATCCTTTGCTTTGATTTACCTGAACAAATGATAAGATTGGTTGCAAATTCGTTAAAATGTAAAGGGGTTTGTATTATTCTTTTCATACAACGCTTTATTACAAGCTTGTACTAGTATTGCAGGAATTATCTCCTGTAAAACATTCACACAGGCTATAAAACCTCTCAATATCAAAATCTCATTCGCCATAAACATTTTACTCACTCGCGGCGCCATAAAGCGTACCGCGAGTACTGCGTTATTGCACAATTCGATAGAGACAAAATCCTATGCTCGCGCATGCGCGGACACGGCGCACGCGTGTTTGCACGTCACGGCGGCAGATCTATAGGCCATTGTCTGCAGCGAAACACGTAAAGCAGGCGCCGCAGCGCGCCGCGCGGCAATAACATAGATCTCGGTTTTAACACCTCGTCCGAGCTTTATACAGCGAAGGAGACCCACAGCGTCCCCGCTATCATTCATCAAGCCCCCTCCCCCTCCCTATCACCCCCCTCCCCCTCCTTCCGAGGATAATTGGGGAGCCGACACCGCCATCTTTGAGACAACCGCACAATCTAACTGCTGTTCAATTTTTTTCTAATTTACAGCTCGCACCCCCTTCCCCCTCCCCCACTTCCCCCTCCCCCTACTTCACAGCCTCTGTAGTTTCGCTCCTTCCCCGATTAACGATCCTAGTTTTCTCTTTTTCTTTTTACGGCTCCGTTCGAACAGCACATAAAATAAACGGTTATCTCTCCTACGTGCTGGTGTCTTATTGCGGCCTTTTTATTGCGGCGTTATTTTATAACTTAATTATATAACGATTCGGATCTCGCGGGCCGGTTGGCGCGGTTCCCACAGGCGGCTTGATTCTTGAGCCTCGGAGTCCTCTTGAGGATCTTTTATTTATCACCAGTTATACAGGGCAAGCCGAAAAAGCTTTTGGGATTTATTATGTTGCTAGAAAATATAAATTGTTATTTCAGGTTTGGGTGGTTAGCTTACTGATTTTTCCTTTACAGTTCTTTCAAAGGTGTAGTAATACTACGGCTAAGTCATCCATCCTGATTGTAGCACGTTAAGCACGTTCCTCATCTTTTACACCAATTTTCTTTTAGCGAATTTCCCCTATAAGGAAGAAGCTATTACCGTAGGTCTCATGGTAAGACTTAAGCCCGAGACCATGATAACTTTTTGTTTTGAGGTCCCCAGATGTCCAAAACACTATTCGTTCAAATTTATATATATGTATATATATATATATGTGTCCGTGAATGCGATAACTTGAGTAAAAAACATCCGATTTCGATGAAATTTGGCTCAAATGTGTAAACTGACATTTATGACTTTAAGTTCGAAAACCAGAAAAATCGGACTATGGGAAGGGGGGTTTATGGGGGTTTTAAATTTTCCAAAAATCAGTTTTTTGCATTTTTTACCCTAAAATTTTTAAAACACTTAATTTAGGTTTAGACCATGTTATAGAGCTTAAAAAAACAAATAATATGGTATTTTGAATTATTAACCTAGGTTAAGTGGTTGCGGAAAAAATCTAAAAAACATGCTCATAAAATCTCCCATGTTAATCTTATGGGAAAAAGGTTTTTGGCTTTTCCTCAGTTAATTTTACTTTAAACTTCACATTTTCTTTTACCAATCACTTCAGCTCCACAAAACAATCATTTTGGTGTTTAAATTGTGATTCTACGTCAAACCGTTGCAGAGATATTCAAAGTGCTAAACACAGTACGTTGTCCAATGTTATCCTTATGGAGAATAAATAAAATTTGATATCTTGATTATTTATGAATGTATATTGATGAAATTTGGTATATGGCTTCATGTTGTACTGGTATATTGATAATTGCACAAAAAATAAATGTTTTGTTGATTGTCCCCGTAGCAGCTAACCTGCATACTCAGCCCTAATGTTATTCTTATGGAGAATAAGTAAAGTTTTCTATCTCCCTTAATTATGAACATAAATTAATAAAACATGGTAAGTAGCTTCACCTGGTTCAGTTACATTGATAATTGCATAAAAACTCATTTCTTATCTTCCTCGTTGCCACAAACCTGCGTACTCAGTCCTAATGTTATTCTTATGGGGAATAAATAAAATGTAATAAATCACTTATTTATGAATGTATTTTTGTCAAACTTGGTGAGTGGCTTTATGTACTAGTGAGAAACATATCAATGCATTGGAAATTCGCTGAGTACGCAGGTTTGCTGCGACGGGGGGTATTTTTAATTTTTAGGGCGACTCTCTTACTATCCTAAGACACATGATCAGTAGCTGCAAGTCTTCAAAGGTCGACATCGGTGCTGATGACACTGAGGTCCCCAGAATAGACTTAAATTCAGTCACCGGCGAACAGTTTGGATTGAGATGAAGCATCGTAAACTCATGTCTCATATGTCTTCTGTCTATAAGGTCAGCAACGTGAGAACAAAAGTTGGCATTTATCAACAAGCTGATACTTTAAACCCTACATAAAGGTCCAATCACAGAAACGAGTTCTCCTGAAAATCCTCGGCATCAACATTGATATCAGTTAAGTAGATCAAGCACTTCGTATTTTCAGCGTTGAATCGTTGACTGTCCAGAGAATTTATTCTGTCATTTTTATTTAACTTGGGGGTTTCATTTATCCAATTGACAGTTCACTTACGTTGTATTTGAATCCCGGGTTTACTTCTTCAAAATCAAAAATCATAATTGAGTTTTTCAAATGATAATACTTCTGAATTACATTTTCCATCGCCTCTCTGAGCTGATTTCTACCCAGAGCTTGGATTTTTTCGAAATATGCTAAAATCCAAATAAACAATCAACAGAAGATGACTTTAGTGAAAATTAGCATGAGTCGGCGTAGTGTCGAGGCAACGAACTCCGACATCATGGCAGTGACCCTGTCAAGAGTTCGAATCCCAGTCCTGGCATGTAAATTGTATAAGTCCTGGAACATAAATTAATAAAACATGGTAAGTAGCTTCACCTGGTTCAGTTACATTGATAATTGCATAAAAACTCATTTCTTATCTTCCTCGTTGCCACAAACCTGCGTACTCAGTCCTAATGTTATTCTTATGGGGAATAAATAAAATGTAATAAATCACTTATTTATGAATGTATTTTTGTCAAACTTGGTGAGTGGCTTTATGTACTAGTGAGAAACATATCAATGCATTGGAAATTCGCTGAGTACGCAGGTTTGCTGCGACGGGGGGTATTTTTAATTTTTAGGGCGACTCTCTTACTATCCTAAGACACATGATCAGTAGCTGCAAGTCTTCAAAGGTCGACATCGGTGCTGATGACACTGAGGTCCCCAGAATAGACTTAAATTCAGTCACCGGCGAACAGTTTGGATTGAGATGAAGCATCGTAAACTCATGTCTCATATGTCTTCTGTCTATAAGGTCAGCAACGTGAGAACAAAAGTTGGCATTTATCAACAAGCTGATACTTTAAACCCTACATAAAGGTCCAATCACAGAAACGAGTTCTCCTGAAAATCCTCGGCATCAACATTGATATCAGTTAAGTAGATCAAGCACTTCGTATTTTCAGCGTTGAATCGTTGACTGTCCAGAGAATTTATTCTGTCATTTTTATTTAACTTGGGGGTTTCATTTATCCAATTGACAGTTCACTTACGTTGTATTTGAATCCCGGGTTTACTTCTTCAAAATCAAAAATCATAATTGAGTTTTTCAAATGATAATACTTCTGAATTACATTTTCCATCGCCTCTCTGAGCTGATTTCTACCCAGAGCTTGGATTTTTTCGAAATATGCTAAAATCCAAATAAACAATCAACAGAAGATGACTTTAGTGAAAATTAGCATGAGTCGGCGTAGTGTCGAGGCAACGAACTCCGACATCATGGCAGTGACCCTGTCAAGAGTTCGAATCCCAGTCCTGGCATGTAAATTGTATAAGTACTGTTCAACTCGTAATGCGAAGGCTCATCGCTTGTTTTGCTGGAGACGTTCCACGCGCAGATCTATTGTCTGTGTGAAGGGGCAAAAAGAGATTGTTAAGCTCTTGAAAAAAGCGGAAAGTACTTCACTAGGACAAATAAACGGTATATCCGCAAAGAGAATTAAATGTTGTTAAAGAGAAGATTAGAAGAAGCTAGGAAAATAAAGGAATGAGCAAATGGGCAGCCATTCAGTGAAAAGAAGCAAAATCATGGCAGAGCAATCAGTTACCGCGCGGCGTGAAGCGGAGAGGCCAATCTGGCAGGATGACGCGGCACGGGAGAAACGCCCGGCAATCGCGGAGGAAATAGTTCGCAACTGCCTGAACAAAAACTCCACCATGTGTGATTATTCAGTTACACATGAATGTACAAAGATAACAATCTTCAGAGTGGGCTCCAGTCACGGAATATTTCGCTTTTCGACATGCATCTCCATAACGTCAACTTGAATTTTTAAATGTCATCCCTCTTTAACGGATTAGCCAAAGCTGTTAATTTATGGCTCATTTTAAAGAGCAAAATAATGATTTTACCGAGTAGATTTTTTAAAACACAAATAGGTAATTCATAAAAACTAGAGTTGCACATGTGGAGATTGCGCATTGGTTGGTTGTACTTGCCACTGTACAGTACTGCAAGACAGTCCCCAGAACGTTGAAAAATATGGTATAAGTGAGAATTACCCGATATACTATCATTGCCATGGTACAGCATAGAATTTGTTGTATATTTTTGCATGTGGCGGTAAAAATGATTTTCAAAATGGTGGCGCAATTATTAGTTTAGATCAAGGTATAGGTCAGCCAACATAAGTACACTCTCGAGAAATATATAAATATCGCAAATATTGGATATTTTGAAATTTTATTGACGATTATGGTTTGTGATATTAAAATTGTACTATTTGAAGGATTCATTGTTGGTGATGGCGAGTTTATGTTATTAGCGATTTTCCTATGGAAAGTGAACTATTACCATGACCCGCACAGTAAAACTTAAGTCCGGGACCATCATAGAAGTTCCCAACGTGACCCCCTGAACACGTTTTGGGGGGTCGTTCAGAATTATATATATAATATATAATATATATATTATATATATTATTATTATATTATATATGTGTATTTGTATGCCTATAGTGGTCGCATTTACTTCAAATTTGGTAAGGACGTTCCTTTCTGTAATCAGTTGGACAGTTCGTTGGGCAAAACAATCGGAAAACTCTAAACCCCTTTTTTGGGGTTAATCTTTCAAATTTCGAGTTTTTGGGCCCAAAAAGGGTCAAAAAAGCCCCGGACGTAAAAATTAATGCATGTATTAAGATTGGAATTAATGAAGCGAAAGTTTTAAGCCCACTCTCGTCATTGTAGCATAAATATTTACCGATTGATTAAAGAAAATGTATATCGGCTGTACACAGTATGTTGTCTTATAGGGTTTTTACATTAGAAAAACATTTTATTCATTAGTTGGTGTATTTGTATCATTCCCAGCAATCTCACGCCTACTTTCAAGCCTGATTGGACCTTCTCCTATCCTTATAATGCGCAAAATTGTATTGATAATTTCTCTACGTCAATAAGTTACCGAGACATTGAACGTGCTAAACACAGTACGTTGTCTAATGTTATTCTTATGGAGAAAAAGACAATTTTTATATCTCGCTTATTTATGAACGTATACTGACGAAACTTGGTATACGGCTTCATCTGGTTGTGGTCTATTGATATTTGCTAAACAAAATTTTTTGCAAAGGCTCCCGTAGCAGCAAACCTGCGTACTCACCCCTATGTTATTCTTATGGAGAATAATTAAGTGCTAGGTCTCTCTTAATTATGAACGTAAATTAATAAAAACTGGTATATTACTTCACCTAGTTAAGTTCTATCGATATTAGCGTAAAAACCCATTTATTGTGTTCCTTGTTTCAGCAAACCTGCGTACTCAGCCCCAATGTTATTCTTATGGAGAATAATTAAAATTGCAAATATCGCTTAGTTGTGAATATATTTTTATGAAACTTGGTAAGTGGCTTTATGTGGTATTAAGACATTTATATCTCCATTGGAAATTCGCTGAATATGCAGGTTTGCTGCGACGGGGGTATTTTAATAGATATGTCGCGTACGCATCCAAAATCATATCTTATCTCCTATCATATCTTCTATACCTTGCACCCAGTAGTTCTTGGAGAAGGTCAATGAAGTGAGACGTTTTGAAAAACAAACCAAACAGATATCGAGTAAAGGTGAAGAACGAAACATCTAAGATAATATCAGATTGTGAATATTGTGATGAGAAATGCACATGGTGTGGATATAAACATGAATATGGGAAGTGCCCGGCACTCGACACGAATTTTCGAACTGTTTGAAGAACAACCATTTCATGTCATTTTGTCGGCAAAACATAAGTCCACAAGTTGTAATATCAATTATGCAAATTATGGTGATTGTGTTGTATTCGATGTATTGACTCTTGCCCATAAATCACAAGGTATGTGGTTTGAAATGTAAATTCTGTTCTACTGAAAGTTATGCAGTCACAAGGACGCTAATATTACTCCGCCAAGAACAGAACTTGTGCCTTTCGAAGGTCGTAAAATAAAGCCTTCAGCTTCAGCTTCTAATCCAGTGAGTGCGAGCACAGGAGGAAAGGATATCAAAAACGTTAAAGCAGAATTTAAGTTGTAAATTTAAATAGTAAGCCAATTTTAAGATTATGTCATTCAAGAAAACTAGACTTAGTGAAATGTGTTGATGGAGTATATAAAGGTAAAATATATACTGGCTGATCCAGTATCTCGACACCACCTAAAGTCAGATGAGTCTATCTTAAGTGATACAAAAATGGTCCATGGTATTCTTACTGGTCCTGAGAACTAATTACAATTGAGTGATGAAAAGTTGGAAACAATGTTTGCAGAACATTTACTGTGCGAGATGATTGACCATTAACAAAGGTTGGCCAGAAGATCCAAAATCATTGTCGAACATAAATCCTGGTGTACACACGTATATTACAAGCTAAAGGGAGATATTTTATGCTCAGATGGAATAATGTTATTTCAAGGAACGGGTTTAATCCCTCCTTACAAGATAAAAGCAGTATTAGAGCTGTTCCATGCAGGTCACACAGGGATTGGCAAAATTAAAGCGAAAGCAATGCAAGTAATGTTTTGGTCCGACATGAACAATCATATAGAAAACTTTGTAAAGCAGTGTTCAGCAGGTTATGGTTAATTTACGCTACAGACCATCGACACAACGACCCTCAGCATGTCTAATCATCAGCATAGTCAACCAAAAACAACACTGCTTTCTCATGAAATTCCTATGTTACCGTTCAACACAGACGCTGAAGTTAAAAGAAAGAATTTCCTGATATGTGTGAATGAATTATTATTGTAAGTGACTGGAGTTTTTGACCCTTGCATCAAAGTCAGCTACTTCAATAATTAATGTGCTGAAGGATTTGTTTTCTACGTTGGGGATTCCAAGAGTTATAGTTTCAGACAATGTTCTGTTCATGGTGCAAATTTGAAATATGTTGCTAAAAAACTGCTAACATTCAGTTACAAAGGTGTTGGGGCAATGAAACAAATTCTGAAAATATGTAATTATGATCTTAGTAAAATATGGTATGGTGTAGTAGAATATACGCCAGTCATAGGAATAGGGTTGCATCCAGCTAAACCTCTTTTTATTAGACGATTACGATCATTTGTGTCGATGCCAACAGCTTTGTTGACTCCTGAAGTTCACAAGGGACTAGAGAGAAAAAGTAAAAATTCCCAAAGAAAGCAAGCTTTATATTACAATAAGACTGCTGTACCCAGTGTTGGGAAGCTACGTTTTTTGAGTCATTAGCTACAGCTACAGCTACCAGTAAATTCCCCCCGGCGCAGCAAACCTGCGTACTCAGCAAATTTCCAATGAATATATATGTCTTAATAACACATTAAGCCTCTTACCGGCATTCATAAGAAATATATTCATAAATAAGCGATATTTAAAAGATTCATTATTCTCCATAAGAATAACATTAGGGATGAGTACGCTGGTTTGATGCAACAAGGGACACAAAATAATGGGTTTTTATGCACATATCAATAGAAATCATCTAAGTGAAGTCACATACCAAGTTTTATCCATATACATTCATAAATAAGCGATATATAACATTTTTATTACCCTCCAAAAAATTTATTTGTTGTACAAACAACAAACCAGAACCAGATGAAGCGATATACCAAGTTTCGTTAGTTTATGTTCATAAATAGCCGATATATAAAATTGTTCTTTTTCTCCATAAGAATAACATTGGAAAACGTACTGTGTTTAGCGCTTTCAATATCTCAGTAATCAATCGACGTAGAGCAATGATCAAAATACCAAATTGTTTGTTTGTTTAAGCTAAATTCAATGGTATAAATTAAAATTTGATTTAAATAACAATTACATGTCAAAATCCCAAAAACCCCATTTTTGGGGTACAAAACCCCCCAAAGCCCCCCTTAGGACAGTGCAATTTGTCTGTTTTTCAAACTCGTTTATATAAATGGTACTTTACATATTTGTACCAAATTTCATTAAGATCGGATCTTTTTTACGAGAGTTATCGTCCTTATAGGCCTACTTTGTCATGTTGTAATCTGTTTACACCAACCATAGATTTAAAAATACATTTGATTACATAGAAAACTAGGACTAAAAAACAACAAAATAAGGCAACTTATGTATTTCTGAAAATTCAGAACTAAAACACTATTATATATGAGTGCGTGGGGCAGTAAAGTTATATATAAACTTATATATATATATATATATATATATATATATATAATTAGGGCAGTAATACTTATATATATAAACATTTGAACGAATGGGGTTTTTGGCATCTGGGGACCTCAAAACGAAAAGTTATCATGGTCTCGGGCTAAAGCTTACCATGAGATCTACGGTAATAGCTTCTTCCCTATAGGGGAAATTCGATAAAAGTAGCTAGCTACAATTTTACCTACTTTCACAGTCTGGTCCTTACTTTCTTTAATAATGTAAACAAACTTTACTGCCCCACACACTTATGTATAATAGTGTTTTAGTTATGAATTTTCACAAATACATAAGTTGCCTTATTTTGTCTTTTTTTAGTCCTAGTTTTCTATGTAATCAAATGTATTTTTAAATCTATGGTTGGTGTAAATAGATTACAGCATGACAAAGTAACGTCTTAAAATCATTTTCAAATACAAAGGCCTACATCAAAGAAACAGCTGAGGAACCAAACAATTTTCAAGCATAATATCCTATACTGTACTCTAATATGAGTAAGGTTTGCTTGCTTGCTTGCGACACGAATCTCAAAAACGGCTCCAACGATTTCCTTCAAATGTCCGAAATAACTAATTTCTGGGATAAAAATAAGTTCTAGACAGGCCTCATCCCCAGGAAAAATCAAATAATGTAAAAAAACTAAGATTGTAAGTTAAAAAAATTAACATTGGCTTATGGAGTTTCAAATCAAAACAAAAGAATTGTAACAGCTGTTCATAATCAACCAGGGAACTGTCAAAGTAATACTCATGTTATATATGATTATTAACATGTGGTTTCTAAGAGCAGAGATTAAAAGATTTGAGTGAAGATTACATAAATAGAGTATTAAAATAAATCAAAGGGACATTGAGCTATAAATAACAACTGGAGTGACCTTAAAAATGTAGAAAAGATGCAAATGAGTTGTACAAATCTGATTATCAGTAGGGGGAAGTGGTGAAATATTACTCCGAGTCATCTAAACAAACTGACTGGCCTTCCCCGAGCAAAGCTCGGCCCCCAGGTACTATTCAATAATCCATGACAATAATAACATAGGCATATTTAAGTCACGTCAGACTGGTTTCACAATTTACAAATACTAGACCGTCAGGCATACTTTCCATATTGAAAATATTTGTGGTATTGAAAAAACGTTGGTCTTTGCAATAATTTATTTGTAAATTAACTCATAGAATTAATAGACTTGGCCTACATACAAATTTTAGAATAACTAACCTGAATATGTAGCTTCATATTAGGTTTTGAATGTCTAAAAACAGGCCACAACCCCACCATAACTTACTTTTCTTCCAATTACTTTTCCTTGCAAGTTTGAACAAATGTTCTTGGCCGGTCATGGTAGGGCTTTTTGTATGTCCACCGCCCTATAGAAGTACCAGCTTCTTTATCAATAACATTAATGCCATCGTATATTTTTGCTTTTGGTGCCTAATAAACTAGTTAGCAAAATAAAAATAGAATACAACGTACCCTGTGGTATGATGTACGTACATTAAATGTAACCTACATCTACATGTCATAATATTGAAAGTTTTTACTTTGCAAAACATCGAGGTCAGAGATTGAGGTTATGTTATGATTAATTAATTGAAGTCAAGTATGTAGACGTAATTACATCAAAACTGTAAAAGTAGCGTAAAAAGTAGCTACATAATCCGCTACATCTACTCTAAAAATGTAGCGCACTACAGCTAAAGCTACTTTTTTTCTAAAGTAGCGGAGCTACAGCTGACGCCACTAAAAAAGTAGCGCGCTACTCCCCAACACTGGCTGTACCTCAGAATCCCAATTTCAATCCAAAATAAGCCGTTTTGGTCAGAGAAGGAAGTGTTTGGGTAAAAGAGATTGGTCCGGTAGACATCCCTCATAGTCACCTTGTTGAAGATGAAGGGGGAAGAGAATTGAAGAGAACCCCTAAGCGCTCGTCAAGCCATTCTACTAAAAGTTTAACTCAAAAACATTTAAAAAGGAGCATGATGTTTCTTTACCAATAGGAGATATTCGCAAACATGTTAGCAGTGTTAGCATGTTAGCATTTTTTTAATCCGCTTTTCTTCTTGATTTTAATTTTACGTCACCTTCTTTATTTGCTCCGCAATTTGCAAGCGAAGGGGTCAGTCGTGCAGTATTGCTGCCCTCGTAGGCGACTGTGAGGTACATTTTAATTCGAGGCGGTCTTTGGACCTTTAATAATTCACAGCTAAATAGTTATTTTTTTAAGTAGTGTGTAGCGTTGTCTCCAGTCTCGTTCTGTACAAAATTAAACAAAATATTTATAATTTATATTTTGATTCCACTTTTGGACACATTGCATTAGTTTGGACCTAAATCCTCTGCTATTTTAAATCATTATTGGTTTTGGACCTAACGCCACTGATGATTCGATTCATTTTGGACCTAAAGAACTGGAATATAATTTTGGACCTAATCCGATTGGATCTAAAGCAACGCATCCCTCGTATTCGTATTAGAGAGTGAGATAGGATAAACAGTTGTGATCACTTGAGGACGTTAAGACGTGTAGTCAATTCCCGAACATTAAATAGTTCCAATGTTATTCTATTTAATTAAGTCATCAATGGAACTCTAAACTACGTCCATATTCGGCTTTGAAATTTACAGCTCATAAACTTCGAGATAACGAACATTTCCGTTCCCATGGGAGAAAAAAGGTTCTAAAACGAAAAACATTCGGGAATAACGACATGACCAGCATCCAGAGACAAGCAACGGCGGGGCTCCGACCCCAATTAACTCCCATCGTCTCGTCTACCAGATTGTAGCCGAGAGGAGAAAAAAGATAACCGTGCCGTGTGAGAAGCGAGGAGCCGGGCCGGGTGCGTGTCGTGCGGCTGTGGCGGGTGTGGAGTGCGGGGACAAAACGAGGACTGACGATTTACGAATTCATAAAATGTCTCGCGATCGTACAATCGCAACCTCTATGGAAGTTGAGAGCCGGAGAGCCTATAAGGGGATAAAAAGCCGAGTTTGTCGCGCGGCGTTTCTAGGAAAACATGGAAGAAGGCAAACGGCCAAGGCCGACGAGTCGATAGTCCGAGGGTAAAATAAAGACATCAGTGTCGACAGGCCGCCGGTGGGTCCGCGCGGCGCGGGATAAAGCTCTCCTCCCTTTGATTATATCGCGGCGTTCGACGTCGTGCGGGTCGACCCGGTGATGTGTTCATCTCAGAGATTATACGTCGCCATCGCGTCACGTGACCCCGTGTGCGGCCGAAATGAAGAAATTAAGTCGGGAAGTCGACACCCCTCGATTAAGTGTAGTTTGAGACGGACGTGCCGCGAGTGGCACTGCCCGATGCTCAGATGCTCTAATTTTCGGACGTATTATTCGTTTCGTCACGAATTTGTCTATGGGGGGTTTCATGGGGAAGGGAAAATTAAGTAATTAAAAATTTAAAAACAGCAGTCATTTATTTGTTATTGCCAAAACTCGTGACCATAAGTCTTCAGAGTTGGTAAATTGACATCTGGACCCTTCATTTAACTCTTCATCGGGCGCATCGATTATAAATCACCGACAAGTGCTCAAGGAAGTTACCTCCGGGCTCCGGGTATGCAAAAACAAGACAATTACTTCAAAAACAAGTTTTAAACCTGTTTAGCAAAGCATATGTTTACTTTTATTAAAGGGCCAACATTGACATGTTATCATAAACCATCAAAGCTAGATTTATTAGAGTTTTATTCCTAGTGTATTTAAAAATTAAGACTATTTGTGACGTTTTTCAATCCGCCTGTACCTTAGAAAATTAAAAATCTTCGGTTTTATAAATCATCGGTTTTATTATCTCGGAAGCTCCGCTCATGTTCCGCACCTTCTCCATCAGGAGTCGGCAACAAGTCCGAGTAACTTTACAAGAAAACTTCACGTTAGACCTTATAATTTGTGTATAACGTCAATTGACCAAAGGTTAATTGATTAAACCTCAAGGTATTGCGAGATATTTTGCAATCAATACACAATTTCTTAATCTTAATAAATAGACGAGTTCGCACGCAGCACGCTGACGTGAGGGAAGTGAATTTCCACATAACAAACTTTTAAAACTCAAAATCAGTGTAAAAACATACATTTGTCCAATTGTTATTGAAATCTGAAAACATTGATTTTTTGGCTGTTCTGATACTCCTGGTTTCATCAACTTGCAAAGCTGGGAATACAATTTTGCGCATTATAAGGTTAGGAGAAGGTCCAGACAGGCTTAAAAGTAGGTGTGAGGTTGCTGGGGATGATAAAAGTACTCTAACAAAGGAATAACAGGCTTTTCTAGTATAAAACCCCCGTAAGACAACGTACTGTGATTAGTCGATACACATTTTTTTTAATAACTCAGTAAATATTTATGCTAGAATGACGAGAGAGGACTTAAAAGTTTCGCCTTTTTAATTCCCATCTTTTATCGTGCATTGATTTTACATCTAAGGCCTTTCTGACCCTTTTTGGGCCCAAAAACTCGAAATTTGAAAGATTAATCCCCAAAAAAGGGGTTTAGAGTTTTCCGGTTGTTTTGCCCAACGAACTTGTTGTCCAACTGATTACAGAAAGGAACGTCCCTACCAAATTTGAAGTAAATGGGACAAACAATGTGACCGCTAGAGTGCAAACATACACACACACACATATATATATATATACAATTTTGAACGACCACCCAAATCGTGATCAGGGGGTCACGTTAGGAACTTCTATGGTGGTCCCGGGCTTAAGTTTCACCGTGCGGGTCATGCTAATAGTTCACTTTCCAAAGGAAATTCACTAATAAATATTATTGCTTTGACAAAATTGTTCATCAGCATTACAACTTATTACTTAAAACTAGATTTATTTGTATTAGTTTCTTAATGCTGTTCTTCTTTTACCATATTTTATAAATTCATAAAGCTCCCCTTCTTACCAAAAAGGAGCATGAACGCATGAATGAAAATAGTTGATTGTGCACCCTTCTTGAATTCATTTTTTTTTAGGATTAATATATATATATATATATACATATATATATATATATATATATATATATATATATATATATATATATACTTCTCTTCAGTGGTGATTCTGATCACAAAAAAATCATCCATAGTATAGCACTTTTTTAAGAAGATAAGATTTAAACTCTCCAGAAGGTAAATTTTTTAAATTGCCAGGCATTTTATTCGTTAGTTTTATTTCATTGTATATTAATTGTCTTTTGAAAAATATTGTTTTATGATAATTTATGGATATAATATTATTTTTTCGAACGAATCTCTTTGTTTCATATTAAATATAACACGTAGTGCATCTTTTTGCAGTTTAAAGATATGACATACGTTTGATTTTGCCATACCCCAAATTTGGATGCTATATGAAATGTGAAGGATGAATAAAGAATGGTAAACATTTAACAGTACTTTTGTCTGTTACAAATTTGGGATAATCATCGTAATATAAATTAATTAGTAGATAATTTATCAGAAATTTTGTCAATGTGCTTGTCAAATATAAGATGTCCTTCCACCAAAATATCAGAAAGTTAATGGAGTTATCTTTTTAAACATTCTTATTTCGTAGAGTTAAATTTAGATAATGTTGCTGTTTGTTTGGATTTTTAATTGAAAATTCAACATATTTTGTTTTGGAAAAACTTATTTCAAAGTAGTTTTCTTCAGAGTTAATTATTTCAAATGATTTAAAATACAATTCTACTTCTAAATCTTTCTAATTTTCATTTGAAATTGATAATGTAGTGCCATCCGCAAATAGGTAAATATCTGATGATTCTACATTTTCAATTATATTATTAATATAGATGATAAATAATTTCGGACCAAGAACACATCCTTGTGGTACTCCAGATTTAATTTCAAGGACATTTTAATTTGTATTTATCATACAGTTCTCTTTATTTTTGTATGGAATTTGAACATGTTGATTTCGATGAGATAGATAAGATTCAAACATTCTAGAGCAACCCATCTTATTCCAATTTAATTTAATTTATCAATTAAGATATTGTTATTTACCATGTCAAAAGCCTTTTTCAGGTAAAGAAATAAAGATACAGCATTTTTCTTTTGGTCTAGTTCAGAAATATTATTTGATAAAGTTTGGAATAACGCAATTACCATTGACATTTTTTGTCTGGGTCCAAATTGGTTGGGTGCATTAAATAAACCTACGTGAAAGTAATATCTCATACAATGTCCGGTCTCCGCCATGGAGTTAGGCTCAAAGAGCAATTAATTGTGACTTTGGGGACTTTGAGGATTAATCCTCTCTAAATCTTCAGTAAATTTGTTTTATTTTAATTCTATAGAGTCATAGTATATTTCAGATTTCCGAATTCATTTAATAATTAATAATATAATGTTTGATAATCCCAGTGAGAATTTTAAAGCATTGTAAAATCCGGAAGACCAAATTGAAATTTCAAATCGACATTTTTTAATTTGCACTATATATATTGGATGGAAGTAACGCGTAATTAAAATCAACATCATTCAAAACTCCAAGATGTCTGTCTTATGGCGATAAAGGCTCTTTTAACTGACAGTCTCATCAATTATGTAGAACGTTTAGTAGTGTTTGTATTAGGATAATGCATAACATATTAAACTTTATGTATACTGTGATGATATATTACTTCCTACCCGTCCTCCTGTCTGTGAATACAAATGCATAGACTACTTTAAAAAATCAGTCAGCGTTGTATCAAATATAGGTGGACCGGACAAAATAAATTACCCACTTTTATAAATATAAAAAAAAACGATGAAAATTACCTAGAAACCAACTCAACACATAATACTCTCAAATTCAATTATTCTTCCTTACCAACTAACCGGTTCTATTTCTCGAGACACGAAATCGCTCCGTGAAGATCGAGTCAGCCTTGAGAGCTCGTAAAATATAGAGGAGGAAAAATGAAAAATAGTTGATACCTGATTTACAGCGTAGCAGGTTGTTAGGAGGGATGATTGCGCCCCCCTCCCCACCACCATCAGGGAATGAATATGGATGAGAGGGGGGGGACGCAGGTGTCTGCCGTGATGAAGCGGGTGTCAGCGCAGGGGATTGTGGGTAATTGGGTACAAGATAAGCGCGGGGCCATCGCTCATCAGGAGATTGTGCAACACGACTGTTTAACTGAGGGGCGAATTTAGAAATGAGTAATAACTTATACTTTGGGAAGCTATGTTACTACCCTTCTTGTTAACCATGCAACTGTCTAAAGTAACTGTTTGATAAAATATCAGTAGGAGGGACCTTCAGTCACGTTTTGTTACCTGTTTCCCGCATAAGGCTGATGTTTACATTCGAATCCTGTCCATACCGGTACTCAACGGTTTTCAGAATCGTTGATTTATACCTTGTTTTTAGGAGCCCTACACATATTACGTAACGAATATTTTCGTCATTTCAGACCCCCCTCCCCCATGTAACGCACCATAACGCTTGACCTTAACCCCCTCCCCCCAATGTGTTACGTAACTCAATCGTAGTAGGCATTACAACAGCTTAAACCTTTTAAACATCGTTTTATTAGGGAAACAATTTAAATTATAATACAAAAACAAAACAACTTAAAAACTAAATATATGCGGGTGGCATTGTGTATCAAGAGTAGGGGACATTAGTTCCTTCTGACCCAGCACAGGCGCGTGAGGAGGAATGAGGAATCACCCCCCCCCCCCCGATGACCTTGACCTTGACCCCCAAGGTCACCCCCGAGGGCACGCCCGAGGGACCTCCCCCCCCCCCAACATCACCTGCAGTGAGGATATACCTGCCCCGCAACATAGCCTGACGTGAGGATTCAACTAACCCCCCCCCCCCGTCACGTGACCTGGTGGAAACCTAACATAGGCTGGCGTGAGAGTAGGAATGAGGAATCCCCCCCCCCCGGTCGTCTGCAGCACTTTTCGTGATGAGGAAAAAACTTTCGAAAATTAATAACTAGCCTATTTACCCACCGATTCCCACGGGACTTTTTCCAGAGTGTAGGCCTATCCTAGAGGAAGCGAATGACGTAAGAACCCCATAGATCCGCCATTAAACAAGGCCGCTATTAATTTTTAAACGCGTTTTCCTTATGGGATCTCAGCTGTTTACCGGCCGATTTTGACGAAACTTCACCACATGTCGGGCGACGGCCTAAGTAAACCATCCCTTAAAGAAGATTGAAAATCAACCGTTAAACGGGCCCGCTATTAATTTTTAAACGCGTTTTCCTTATGGGATCTCAGCTGTTTACCGGCCGATTTTGATGAAATTTCACCACATGTCAGGCGGCAGCTTAAGTAAACCATCCCTTAAAGAAAATTGAGAATCCACCGTTAAACAAGACCGCTATTAATTTTTAAACGCGTTTTCCTCATGGGATCTTGGGGGAGCAGCTTTGCAGAGTCACGTGTCGAGGCGCGTGCTAGGGCCTACGTGACCACCCGGGGCTGTTTACTCATCAGCGGTTCCGGGAACTGTTTACCGCTTACATTCCACTGCGAACCTAACTTAAACCTGGCACCTGGCGTGAGGATGCGAGGAAGCCCCCCCCCCCCCGACATCACCTGCAGTGAGGATATACCTGCCCCGCGACATAGCCTGGCGTGAGGATTCAACTGACCCCCCCCCCCCGTGAGCGGCTTCGCAGAGTCACGTGTCGAGGCGCGTGCTAGGGCCTACGTGACCACCCGGGGCTGTTTACTCATCAGCGGTTCCGGGAACTGTTTACCGCTTACATTCCACTGCGAAGCTCCTCCGGAGGGCGACAGCGGGTGAAAGCGGTGTTCGAGTCAGTCTTGACCAGAGCCGCTTCCATAATGGACGCCCTTACTGTGGAAGTCTTTGTCAACGTTCCCAACATCAGCCGGTACCTCCTGCTCGGACCGGAGTACCTTACTCCCACAAGGACTCGGGTCGAGGAGGCGATGAGGAGAGGTGGTCACGTCTTCCTCAGGCCGGGGTGGTGGAGTTCAGCCAGTCCCGTGATGTCCTCTCGTCGTTACAACCCGGGGGACCCGGCGCAGTGGAACGAGGTTCTGCAAGTGCTGCAGTTAACTCTGAACCAAGGCAGCATGGCGGTGTTGGACGTCCAGGAAAACTATAGAAGGCCTGGACAATAACCCACTACATGTTTTTTCCGGTAATAAAGACTTCTTTTACCCTTAACCTCATTCCTTAAAAAGAAATAAAAATAAAAAGTTTACTTATAAACTTGAACATGACCCCCCCCCCCGACATCAACTGGTGTGAGGATATACCTGCCTCACAACATAGCCTGGCGTGAGGATTTACCTGACCCCCCCCCCGTCAGCGATAGACAACCTCTCACGTTTCTGGAAGCTTCTAGAAGGTTCGCTGAAGCGTGCAACCTGGGTATAAAACCGAGGCAGAGCCGCGCGCGCGACCTCAGTGTTGTTGTTTAAGACGTTACCATGAACGGAAACGGAGTCAGTGCAGCTGAAGTGGACCAAACGATCCGCTCCTTCCTAGAGGAGCTGAACGCAATGAATGATGAGAACGCCAACGCACCGCCAGTAGAGCAGGGATGTGTGTCAAAGAAGAAAAAGCTCGATGGGTGGACTGTAAAGAGGAAGGAAGTGCCTATCGATTCCCCGACACTGTGCTGGTCCGCTGGTGGATATCAGTACACTGTGAAGAACCCTACCAACAGCGGTAATGTACTGTTAAAGATGAACGTGTTCAAAGGAGGTCGCCCCACGTTCAGTTGTGGCTTGTACTTGGACGAGGAGCGAAACGATGAAATCTGCATATGCCTAGAGGACCTGCTATCCAGATTGCAAAACCTATGGCTGGCAAATAGCGAGACGGGAGAGTCAAGATACGACGGCATCACTAGAACCGCTACTCTTCTACCTACCTGGCGAAAGACCGATTGCGTCATCTCAGGGAAAACCAAGAGGAGCGTACACTCCAAGCGCGCTACCCAGTAAACGAGAGAGAGCGTGGAAACTTCCACTAAGCAGATGATAACCGAGTCCCTTCAATATTAAAAAAAAAGCGAGAAAAGAATTTAGTTTTAAGAGCCGAGGTGGCGGTGCATGGCAGTCAGTAGACGCCATGGACTTGAGGTGGAAACACCCGTTCACCGCCATCGTGGCCGGGCCTTCGGGCAGCGGCAAGTCGCACTTCGTGGCTCGCTTCATAGAGCACGCCGACCGCATGTGCGATACGCGGTTCGCCCGTATCACTTGGCACTATGGCAGTGGTGGCGGCGGTGGCAAGAGCCGTGCGGACTCTGCCGTGCGCTACGTAGCCGGCCTGCCAGACCTGGACGACTACGACGGTAGTGAGCCCGCCCTGGTCATCGTCGATGACATGATGCGCGAGGCCGGCCCCGGCGTGGCGGACCTGTTCACCAAGGGCTCACACCACCGCAACATGAGCGTGTTCTTCATCACGCAAAACCTGTTTCACCAGGGCAGGGGCCAGCGCGACATATCGCTGAACGCCCACTACATAGTATGCTTCAAGAATCCCAGAGACCGCGCTCAGATCAAACACCTGGCCCGTCAAGTATACCCGGAGAACCCCAAATTCGTGGAGGAGGCTTACGCGGACGCCACGCGTGATCCGCACGCCTACCTGCTCATAGACTTGAAACAGTCCACGCCCGAAGAGATGCGCGTACGTTCGGCCATTTTCCCAGACGACCCGGTGAACTACGTGTACCTGCCCAAGAAGAAGTGATAAATAGGCCGAGCGCGTGCCAGCGTCAGTCATCATGTCACACCGCGTGAAGAAGGACGCGGCGCTGCTGAGGGCCCTAATACACGCTACGCCCAAAGAACGCAAGGCCCTGTTAAAAGCGTGCGACAAGAGTCGCATCAAGTCATTGTGCGAGTGCGCGTATAACGTGCTACGCGGAAACGTACCGCTTTCCCCCTGTCTCAAACGCAAATTGAGCAAACACAAACAGGCGCTCAGACGGCTGGTGAAACGCGGTGAGGGTTGGGCCAAGAAGCGACACTACCTCGTCCAACGGGGCGGAGGGATCCTCCTACCTCTGCTGTTGAACGCTGTTCTGCCCGTTCTAGCGCAGAAGCTAATCGGACATGGAGTACGCTAGGAAAATGGTGGTTGTACCGCAGGAGCTCATCGAGAGATTGCGAGAAGGACCGGGACCAGGGCCGGGGCCAAGAGGAGGAGCAGGTAGCGCCAATAAGCCAGCCAGCCTTGACGCTGAGATGCATCGCATATTGAGCGACAAGCGGCTGGACGATACGGAGAAATGGAAACAATATCAGCAGGTGTTACAGCGGTTCCTGCACTTTTCCGCGGCTAAACGTCAACCCATAGGTCTGTCAATCATCGAGGGCGAGGAGAGGGAGGAGGAAGCGGCAGGGGGTCCGAGTCAGATGAAGCGCGAGTCTAGCGCCTCGGCGGAGGAGGACATTGTGGAATCGTTCTCAAAAATCTACAGGTCGGTGGCGCGCAACTTGTTGCGATTCATGACCCGGCAAGGCAGCCCCATCGCCTGGGACGCCAGTGGGGCGGTGTACGTGAACAAGGTGAAGATCCCCGATTCCAATATAGTGGACATCGCGCACAGCATAGTGAGAGCGCGAAGGGCGGACCGATTGCCTACCGGCTGGCATCAAGTGATGGCCGCCTTGAAGGACATGAACGTGCCCAAAGAATACGTGAGCAATCCCACGGCGTTGCGTTACCTAGGCGTGGGGCTGGACTCGGCATCGAGCCCCTGGGGAGACACAACGGCCTCCTCAACACCCCTCTCACCGAGGTTGACACCGATACTGGATCGCCTGAGACCGCGACCCCCAGCGGCTAGGAGAAGGATAATAACCGAGGAACCCGACCGGGAATCGTCATTGGACAACTGGGAGCCGTTCACACCGTAATGGAGAAGTTGTACTACGACCCGAGCCAGCCCGGTTCCCTCGGCGGGGTGGCCGCCCTGGCCAGAGCCGCGCGCCTCCCGAAACGCAGAGCGGTGGAATGGCTGCGCGCTCAGGACACCTACACGCTGCACAAGCCAGCGCGCAAGCGGTTTCCTCGCAACCGCTACGCCGTGTTCGGGCCCCGGGAGCTGTGGCAGGCGGACCTGAACGACATGCGCGGCCTGAGCCGGTACAACGACGGAGTCAACTACCTGCTGACTGTGATAGACGTATTCAGTAAGCGGCTGTTCGCGGTATCACTGAAGAGGAAAAGCGGGCCTGAGGTAGCTGCTGCGTTCGAGGGAATATTCGCTGAGGCGACTCCTCGCTGCCTACAGACCGACAAGGGGACGGAGTTCACTGGGGCCGCGACCAAGCGAGTGTTCAAGAGTCACGGTGTAAACTACTTCACCACGCAGAACCCCGACGTGAAGGCGGCGGTGGTGGAGCGAGTCAACCGCACGCTCAAGAACCGCATGTGGCGCTACCTGACCTACAAAAACACGTATCGCTACGTGGACGTGTTGGACAGGCTTGTGGACGCCTACAACCGCAGCCCGCACAAGAGCCTGGGTGGCCTACGACCCGTGGACGCGGACAGCGGCGATGGTCAAACGGTGTACAAGGTGTGGCGTCACATGTATGGAAAGGCGATCCGGCGACACAAGCCCAGGTTCGAGCCTGGTGACACGGTGCGCATAGCCAAGGAGAAGGGCACGTTCGCCAAAGGTTATGAGACCAACTGGAGTAAGGAGCTGTTTGTGGTGGACCACGTATACGGGTCGCATCCTCTACCATTGTACGTGCTGCGAGACCTGAACGGGACGCCGCTGGAAGGGCGCTTCTACGAGCATGAGATGCAAAAGGTAACGATGGCCCCGGACCGCCTGTACCAAATAGATAAAATACTGGACACTAAAGGGCGAGGCTCCAGTAAGCGCTACCTAGTCAAGTGGGCCGGTTACGGAGAGGACTTCAACTCGTGGGTACCTGCATCTGAAGTGCAACAGCTGCGATGACGAGGCACAACCAGTTTTACCTGACGTTGCCCAGTAACAGTTCAATGACGTACTATCCCAACAACATGGTGACAAACTACACGACCCATCTACCCTCGACCGTTGATCTGTCAGACGGCGAGTGGGAGGTCGCTCTGGCGGAGGCGCACTACCCCTTCTCTTTTCTGACCGTCGGTGAGGGAACCTACATCAAACTAGTGCTGGGAATGAGGGACTCGAAAGGCGGGTTGGCCGTGGTGAACAAGTTGTTAATCAAAGTGGAGCCGGGCAATTACAGTAGTACCGAGGAACTCGTGCACGCAATCAACAACCACCCTCAAATGAAGAGTAACCTGTGCACCTTCTCGTATGACGAGAGGTCCTCCAGGGTGGAATTGATGTCGACGTCTTCAGCCGTTCAGAGCCTCAAACTGAGCCCCAGTTTGGCGCTACAGTTTGGCTACGAGGTGGATACGGATATCGTCAAGCGTCACAGGTCCGTGAGGCCGACTAACCTCTTCGCCGGTCTACCATCACACATGTACGTGTATTGCGACCTGGTGGAACCCCAACTGGTGGGCGACGCTGTGGCGCCACTACTGAAGATCCTCAACATCGACATCAGGAATTACACGTACGGTGCCAACACGACAGTGTATATAATAGACCCGCACTACGTGCCGGTGATTAAAACCTCATTCGAGAGCGTGGAAATCGATTTAAGGGACAACCAAGGGCGACACTTGCCATTCCACTTCGGGACCACGTGCATGAAGCTTCATTTCAGGAAAGAGAGGCAGCGGCAATGAATCCAAGCGATCCCTATCTGGCGTATTACCGCCACCAGCAGGCGGGCCATGGCGTATCCTCCGTATTCAGAGGAGCCGCTTTCCAACGCGGACACGGTATCGGCATTTTCCTAGGCGGGCTGATGCGTACAGTGGTCCCGTTGATCAGATCCGGCGCATCGGCGCTGGGCAAGGAGGCGCTGAGGTCCGGTGTGGGCTTCTTGGGCGACGTGGCGGCGGGCACAGCCAACCCCCGAGTCGCAGCCAACGCCCGACTCAGACAGTTTACCGGGTCGCTGAAACGCAGGGCTGATGAAAAACTGGATCGCGTGCTGAGCGGTGGTGGTGCCTATAAGAGGAGGCGTGTACAGCAGGTTACTCCTCAGTCTCTAGCGAAACTCCTCGGAGGGAGGAAGAAGACCGCTGCGCCCAAGAGGAAGCCCGCAAAACGTGTCGCTAAGAAGAGGAGAAGCAAGAAGAGCGAGAGTACCGTGAAGGACATTTTTGGATAATGGCGTTTCTACATCAGAAGTCGTGCGAGTGTGTCAAGACCGAGTTGGACCTGTTCTCGCTACCGCCCACGCAGACCAGTATAGAGAGTGGTAAATGGGTGCAGTACAAGCCCATCTCCTCCCTGACAGACGACTCACCCGTTGAGTTCATAGTTCCGGGTCATGGGGACGAGTACACGGATCTGTCACAGACGCTACTGCATGTGAAGGCTACCATTAGAACGGCTAATGGAGGCGCTGTAACGGGTGATCAAGCGATAAAAGAGGTGGGTCCGATTAACAACTGGCTGCACTCGCTGTTCAGTCAAGTGGACCTGTATCTGAACAACAAACTGGTGTCTCCTCAGAACAACACGTACGCCTATCGCGCCTACCTGGAGAACCTGTTGTCCTATGGCGGTGATGCCAAGACATCGCACCTCACCGCGGAGTTGTTCTACGAGGACTATGCCGGGTACATGGACAATACTGAGGAGGATAATGCCGGGCTCAAGAACCGGAGGGAGTTTGTCAAGGCCAGCCGGTACGCGGACATGGTCGGACATCTGCACGTCGACCTGTGCAACCAGGAGAAGTTCATGTTAAATGGCGTGGAGATGCGCTTTCGCCTGATCAGGTCAAAGAACTCATTCTCCATCATGTCCAAAACCGTGACAGACTATAAAGTGGACATTGCCGAAGTCAACCTGTTTATGCGCCGCTGTAAGATCAACCCGAGCGTGCTGTTGGCTCACAGCAGGACGCTGGAGTCGGGCACAGCCAAATATCCCATTACGCGCGTGGAAGTCAAATCCTTCACACTACCCTCCGGTATCAGCAGCAAGACTCTGGACAGTGTGTTTCTGGGTCAACTGCCGAAACGCATTATAGTTGGCCTGGTCAGCAATCAGGCGTTCAACGGGGACTACAAGAAGAATCCGTTCAACTTCACCCACAGCCACGTGAACTTCTTCGCGCTGTACATAGATGGTGAGCAAGTGCCATGTAAGCCGCTTCAACCGGATTACACGTTCGGTCAGGAGTTGTGCGTGCTCGCCTACCACACGCTGTACACCGGCACCGGCATCAATTTCTCAGACTGTGGTAATGAAGTCAGTCGCAACGAATACCCCTACGGATACTGCCTGATGGCGTTTGATCTGACGCCCGATATGGCAGCCTCTCAATCCAGCCACTGGAACCTGGTGCGTAACGGTAACCTGCGCATAGAGATTGGGTTCTCCGAAGCCTTGGCGGAGGCGTTCAACTGCATAGTGTACGCCGAGTTGGACAACGTCGTGGAGGTGGACCGTCATCGCAACGTCACAGTCGACTTTGGCGGGTAAACGAGTTGCCGCGCGCGCTCAAGGTCACCGCGCGGACCGTTAGGTGATGGCGGCGCGCGCAGTCAAGGTTATCCCGCTAGGTGCGCTCCCGCCAGCGCTCAGTCGAGTTCAGTCAGCCGTACGGGATGGACGTGCCGCCACCGATCTATAACGAGCCGCCACCAGCGCGCTGTCATCACGGAAGCGTGGTGATGGATATGCAGTGTTTTAAAGACAGTGATAATGACTTTCTACTGAAAGAGGTTTGCGTGGTGGACGTGACTACCGGCACGCTGCTCCTACATCACATCGCCCGCCCACCCTTCAGTAAGGACCTCCTGACTCCCGAGAAACAGCGCGAGAGCGTCTGGATCACTCGCCACTGCCACGGCTTGGAGTGGGACCAGGGGGACATCGCGTACATCGCCCTGCTGGACAAGCTGCGCTCCTGCCTCATCCACCGCCCCTTGGTCTACGTCAAAGGATCGCAGAAGAGGGACTTTGTACAACGCCACCTCATAACTGAGCCCGCCGCCACCACTGC
Organism: Allygus modestus; assembly: GCA_963675035.1. Classification (NCBI taxonomy): domain Eukaryota; kingdom Metazoa; phylum Arthropoda; class Insecta; order Hemiptera; family Cicadellidae; genus Allygus; species Allygus modestus. Next base: position 481,946,459 of record OY776112.1, on the reverse strand, counting down.
TCAGGACATGGAGGATCTGGGCTGCGGGTCGCTCAACGGTGCGCCCACCTACCGGACCCTGCGCTGTCGCCACCATAAGAGCTCCCACAACCGTTGCGCCCTTCATAACTGCATAGTATTGCGGGACTGGCTCGTGGCTAACGACAGTCCAGACCCGTCCGTCTCAAGCTGCCTGTGCTGCTTCCGTCCACGATGAATACCGTCCAGATCAGAGAATGCTTGGTGAGGATCCCCGGACTGAGGAACGTTGCGGTCTACGCCTCTGACCAACTACCGGACGTGCCGGTCAAGCCTCTCACCGCCATCGTGTCCAACACAGTGGCACACACCGAGAGCGGTGAACACTGGGTGGCGTTTTACTGCTCGGAAGAGGACAGACTCGAGTACCTGGACAGCTACGGAAGGCCGCCATACCAGGCCGACTTTCAAAGGTTCCTGAGGCGCAATCCTCATCACCGCCACTACGTCTACAACAGGTATCGACTCCAGGGCTACGATACCTCTGTTTGCGGTTACTACTGCCTCACTTACCTGTACTGCCGGGCTGTTCTCCGCACGTCACTCAGCGACTACGTCCAGCTCTTCGACCCTGCCGCTCCCGCCGCCAACGACGCTCTCGTCCGCAGGCTCTTTCACTCCATATTCGCTTAAAACTAGTTTGTAAGGTTTTTTGTAGTATGTGTATGTAACCTTATTACTGTACAATACATGCCTCATAATGATAAAGCTTGTGTTTTCATTTCTCCTTTCTCCTTACTAAATTTTAAAAAATTATCAAAACTGAGGCAGCGGGGCTGGACCTCAGGTTTATATACCAGCGGCGCGTGTCACTGGCTGAGCCCCCGTCAAGCGGCAGTGAAGGCCGCCAAAGAGGGTGCGCCACGAGACCCCTCGGACATCAGCAAACCGCTGAGTAATTCGAGGGTGCAACCTTGAGCGTCAGCAAACCACTTAGCAACTCCTTCCTGGGCAACTCCTTCAGGGTCGTCCCCGACACGCGCCGCCAACCGCTCCCGGTTGGCGGGGGCTTTTTAAGCTGCACGGCTCGGGCCAAACGGCCCATAACGCCTTTCTGAGCCTAACGGCTTGTGACTTTTGAGTGAGCAAAGGGAGGAAATAAACAACTAGGGTTCATGCTGTACATAAAGCTATTATATTTTCTTACAAATACTATTTACAATTTTTTTTTCTCTTATAACTAATATATACAACTAGACGGGGAATTCCTCTTCTTCCTCGTCTTCGTCCTGGCGCTGTCCCTCCTCCTCGCCGTCCACTTCCATCCGCTGTGGTTGATCTCCTCTCCTCCTGGCTGGTGGTAGTGGCGGGACGTCCTTGTGTCCCCATGGCAGAGTGTGGATGCCGTCGGGGAGGACGCACCGCTTGTCGTCAGCTGGACTGAGGCTCAGCTTGTTCACTTCCACGGTGTACACCCGGTGCAAGTGGGACTGGAACCGGACGTTGGTGGTGTGCTTCCGGACCCCGTCAAACAGACACTCTCTGTAGTCGTCGGGGGTGAGGACGTTCTTGACAACGCCCTTCGCAACCCCCTTGGCTCGCTTGAGAGCCTTACTGCCGCCTGTCGCTGCGTCCTCGATGTCCATGAAGTACAGCTTGGACCGCAGGCCGAGGTACTCGTATAAGGACAGGCCGTTGCACTCGTCCTTAAACTTTCCGATGACCTTGGCGTTGACGGGGTTGTAGCAGGGGTGAGACCTCGGATAGCCGCTGGTGTCGAAGTCGTCCAGGTGTTCCTTCATCTCGGCGTAGACGTCCTGGGACACGATGTCAAAGACGAAGCTGTCCGTGTCCATGTAGTCCACGGTGAGACGGTCACCGTAGCGCTCCTTCATCTTGCGCAGGAACTCGTACATGAGCCACTTGCTCAGCTCCAGGACTGACATGCCTACGTAGATTGGCTTGTCCAACACAATGTTGACCTTGGACAGATGCACCAGGGCCACGTCCTCCGTGTAGTACGTCCGGTCCAGGAAGTTGGATCTGGCGACGTACTTGGAAAACTTCTCCGGGGTGCACACCAGCTTCACGTTGAGGCGCTTCCGTACATTCTCGATGGTCTTGCCAAAGACCGCGTTGTTCATGAGCTTGAAGAAGTCCTGTTCAAACTTCGTTTTGGCCTTCTTCCGCAGCTCCGTGTTCATCAGGATGTACGGTTCCAACCACCGCGACTGGCGAAACGAGATCGCCCGATGCACCGCGACCAGCTCCAACCCGTTTTGCAGCGCCTGCTGCAAGACCCTGTAGTGACAGATGTAGTGCGTCTTGTCGTCCAGGGTCGTCAACAGTTTGGGGAACTTCCCTGTTGGCGGACGCTTCGTCTCGCAGCAGTAGGGAAGGTCCTTGTGCAGGTCGTGTAGGCGCGCGGGGTAGTGGAGGTCCACCTCCAAGATGTAGCCTCGATCGGCCTCCGCGTCCAGCGCCGCAACGTCCAACGCCTGGATTTCCTCACGGCCGAGCCATTGGAAGTCTCCGGTCGGCAGGCGCTGGGACATGGCCCAGCCGTAGAGGTTGTTGGCGTCCAGGTACAGGAGGAAGCGCGTGGGCTCGTCCGGGCGGTAGTCCGGGCACCTGTCGTGGTTGGCCTTGGCGTAGCGGGTGATGGCCTGAGAGATGCCTCCCCGGATCCCCTGCTCCACGAACAGGTACATGTCAAAGTCCTGCAGCGTGTCCAGCTCCACACCGCAGGTCTTGAGCATCACGTCCCAGGCGTAGGACGGCAGGGTGTAGTAGTGGGCGGGATCCAGCCCATACTCAGCCAAAGAGGTGTCGCGGAACTGCTCAAAGACATCGGTGAGGAGGGCGATGTCACATCGCAGGTACTTGTCGGCATAGTCCTTGAGGTTGTGACACTCAAAGGCTCGCCACACGTTGAGGGCGTGCTCGTACTCCTCCTCCTTGATATCCTCCAGGGTCATGGAGTTCCTGAACGCCTCCTTGGGAGGCAGCTCCCTGGTGGAGTACAACGTGTCGTACGACGTGACAAAGTCGTAGGGGAACACGCCCTTCCTGCGCACCAGGTCGAACAGCCCGTCGTCGGGGAAGCGCTTCCTCGTCTCGCGCATCTTGTCAGTGGGCAGTCCCGCTGCCAGGCTGGCCAGGCTCATGGACAAGAACCTGTAGGTGTCGAGGAACCGCACCGCGAAACTGCTCTGTCGTTGGTTGTCCCCGGGCTGACCAAAGTGAAACCGCTTGGTGAAGGCGATGTAGCGCTCTTCGGTGTGCGCCAGCACGTCCACATCGCCGGGGTCGATGGCCAGCTCCCGCACTACGAAGTGGGCGTCGTAGTTGGACAGGTTGTGGAAGTAGCAGTTGATGTGTTGCTGCTCCCGGTACCTGAGGTTGCACGAGCGGTGGGCGGCTCCTCGGAACTCGTAGGGCGGGGCGTGGTTGTGGTCCCGCACCTTGACGTCCTGGTCCGTGAACTCCTTCCCGCAGAGGTAGCAGTGAGTCGCCACCAGGTACTCATCCATCTCCTGCCGGGTCAGAGAAGGGTGCAGAGCTCTCGTGTTGAACAGGAACTCCCACAGCGCCAGCACGTCCATCTTGAGCCTCTCCATGAAGACCTTGGACGCATCAGCCCCGAAGTAGACGCGGGGCTCAAACTCCTCCAGGCCGAGCGAGTCCACGATCTGGTAGGCGAAGGCGTACGGGACGTGCAGTTGCAGGGGCCTCGTGCTGGGCGGCGCTTCCGCAGGGTCAGCGGCGACAGGCTGCAGAGCACACTCAAAGTCCGCGTAGATGCAGAACCTCTCCCGCCTAGTGTACTCGGGGTGGGTGAAGCGGATCTGCTGCTTCTTCGACATGTCCAAGCGGAGGGGAGCCTTGGCGGTGCAGTATCGCATGTGCTCCTCCAGACGCTCGGCACCGGACAGTTGCAGCTTGTTGGGCTGGTTGTCAAAGTAAGCGAAGCATCGCTTACACACGTGGATAGTGCCGCGGTGGGACGTCAGCTGGGGTCGCACCAGCCTACTCATATTTGCGATGTAGGCGTAGTGACTGTCTCCGCCGGTGGTCACGTACAGCAGGTCCCGGTGATCCTCCAACTCCCGCTTGCATATCTTCAGCGGGAACACGCGGTCCTGGAACTTTGGCGATCCGTCGGGGCGTCTCCCCACCATGGCGCGCTCGATCCCGTACACGTTGACGCTGATGGGGTTCCTCCTCTCGAAGACTTTGATGTCCTTCACGGCCACGGGGAAGCGTAGGCCGACCCAGTCGTAGCGTGCCATGACGTCCGGTGTGTACGATGTGGGCCTCTCCGGGTGTCGCGCGACGAACTTGGCCAGGACGGCATACGCAAAGCACATGTCATCGACGTTTTGCACGTTGATAACGGCGTGCGTGTCGCAGATGGTCCTGGGAAGCTGGACGAACCGAGCTCCGCGTTCTCCCAACGGGGTGTAGAGGTTGACGCGGATCTCCAGGTCGCGTATCCGGAGATAGCTCCACCCGCTGCCCACTAGCAGGCACTGCTCCTTCTCTTCCTCCAGCTTGTGGAAGGACGCCGACAGGAAGTCCTCCAAGTTGGACGCGGCGGTGAGAGGCACGTTCTTCGTCTTGAAGGCCCGCAGACAGGTGGCCCCGTGAACGTTGGCGAATTCGCACTCCAGGAACATGTTGACCTTGGTGTTTGGGTGTCGGGTCCTGACGTCAGTCAACAGGTTCAGGACGCTGTCGAACAGCAGCACCAGCGCGTCCTCCACGGTCAAGAAGTCCTCCATGGGTCGAGACAGGCCGAAGGTCAGGAGGCGTCCGCGGAAACCCCGTTGGACGGTGCGGAACGTGGGCAGTCCACCACCCACCATCCCGTCGGGTGCCATGCTGGGTCCGGGCTGGGGCTCGCGGCTGGGTCGAGGCTCGCGGCTGGGTCCGGGCTGGGGCTCGCGGCTGGGTCCGGGCTGGGGCTCGTGGCTGGGTCCGGGCTGGGGCTCGTGGCTGGGTCCGGGCCTGGGCTCGCGGCCGGGTCGGGGCTCGGGTGACAGGACGGGCAGGCGTGGCATCTCGTCCACAACGAGGTTCCTCACGACGGGGCAGTTGTGAGCCTCGTGCTGGTCCCGGTTGTAGCGCCGGGTGAAGCCTCGGTCGCAGTAGGCGCACGCGAACCTCATGCTGCGGTGGGCGCTCGCCACGTGCTGCTGGAGATAAGTGGCCCTGCGGAAAAGGGCGCCGCACTCGGGACAGCGGACCCCGTTGGCGTGTACCAGCTGCACATGATGCCGGAGCAGATCCTCGCGGGCGAATCGCCGCCCACACGCGTCGCACTCGGGCCGTGGGTCTCTGACGGGTGGCGTTGCGGAGGAGGAGGTCGAAGCCGACGGGCTCGCACCGTGGACCGATTCCATGTGGTGGCGAAGATCCTCGGGGCTCGCCAGGGTGACGGAGCACAACGGGCACGGACGGCCTGCGAACAGGAAAACAAGTCCTATTAGTTACCTCGATAAACACGAGGGTGAGGAACTGGCGGCCTCTTCCTCATCTCGTTCGCCAGTTTGAGCCCAGTAAATACAAGGGTGAGGAATTGCACAGAGGCCTGGCGACCTCTTCCTCATCTCAATCGCCAGTTTGAGCCCAGTAATACAAGGGTGAGGAACTGAACAGAGGCTGGCAGCCCCTTGTTTACTACTTGAATCTGTTTACTCGGCTAAAGCCGTTTACTCTCTCGAAAACAAGTCATTAGTACTGACGGTTTCTTGTTTAACGTAAAAACCGTGCCTGACGTTCCTCATCTCGTTCGCCAGTTTGAGCCTAGTAAATACAAGGGTGAGGAATTGCACAGAGGCCTGGCGACCTCTTCCTCATCTCGATCGTCAGTTTGAGCCCAGTAATACAAGGGTGAGGAACTGAACAGAGGCTGGCAGCCCCTTGTTTACTACTTGAATCTGTTTACTCTCTCGAAAACAAGTCATTAGTACTGACGGTTTCTTGTTTAACGTAAAAAAACCGTGCCTGGCGCTTGATCGTGAGGAACTGCACAGAGGACTGGCGACCTCTTCCTCATCTCAATCGCCAGTTTGGGCCCAGTAAATACAAGGGTGAGGAACACACAGAGGCTGGCAGCCTCCTTTCTTGTTTAACATAAAAACCGTACCTGACGCTTGATCGTGAGGAACTGTATAGAGGACTGGTGACCTCTTCCTCATCTCGATCGCCAGTTTGAGTCCAGTAATACAAGGGTGAGGAACTTTGGATGAGGATATCGGAGAAGAAGGCGTGCTTAACAAATCTACTGGCGGTTTCTTATTTAACTTAAAACTGTACCTGGCGCTTGGTCGTGAGGAGTAGGAGGATGAACTGTGGTGAGGTGGCGTCGCAGGTTGTCACTTCGCCCGAAGCGTCTCCCGCAGACGTCGCAGTCGAAATGGCGGTCCCTGTGAGCGGCTGCCGTGTGACGAGTCAGGTTTCCAGCGTTCGCGAAGACGCGACCGCAGACCTCACATATACGAGGAACAGCCATCTGATTGAAAAGCAAAACCTAATTTCATTTCGCTTAAACATTTTTTTAAAAAAGAGTGGTAGTGAATCTATTTTGTTTTTTAAGTTTGATTCATTAATTTTAATCGTTATAAAACACAACTGTTTCAAGGTCATTACAATTCCACTCATCTCCATCGGAAAAAGAAACAACGACAAGGCTCAGTGTACTGGGATATGTAAAAGATTAATTATTAATGTTAGCTAATAAGATTTTAGAGCATTGGTAAACTTGCTGATGAAAAAGTAAATTATATGTTACTTACATTTTAAGATATTCAAAGAGAAAGTCGTAACAGTCGCATATGTAATCACCGCGATAGTAACGAAAATTAAAAATAACGAATAATTAAAATAGAAACGCTAATTAATAAATATGTTGTTACTTACGTTGACTTTTACGGGAATCCAAAGGCAATGAACAGCAGGTTGTGTAGGTGTATCACAGAGACATCAATACTTCGTCCGCACAGTAAGAGCTCCAAAGACAAACTGACGAAACCCTTGAGGACGCGCTCATAAATAGCACTCCAGTCGGGAGGAGTAAGCGGTAAACAGTTCCCGGAACCACTGATGAGTAAACAGCCCCGGGCGGTCACGTAGGCCCTAGCACGCGCCTCGACACGTGACTCTGCAAAGCCGCTCACGGGGGGGGGGGGACTTGCATCCTCACCGCGCCTTTGCTAGTTTTGAACCATCGTGAGGGGTCTGGAAAACAGCCAAGATCCCATGAGGAAAACGCGTTTAAAAATTAATAGCGGGCCTGTTTAACGGTGGATTCTCAATTTTCTTTAAGGGATGGTTTACTTAGGCTGCCGCCCGACATGTGGTGAAATTTCATCAAAATCGGTCGGTAAACAGCTGAGATCCCATAAGGAAAACTTGTTTAAAAATTAATAGCGGGCCCGTTTAACGGTTGATTTTCAATTTTCTTTAAGGGATGGTTTACTTAGGCCGTCGCCCGACATGTGGTGAAGTTTCATCAAAATCGGTCGGTAAACAGCTGAGATCCCATAAGGAAAACGCGTTTAGAAATTAATAGCGGCCTTGTTTAATGGCGGATCTATGGGGTTCTTACGTCATTCGCTTCCTCTAGGATAGGCCTACACTCTGGAAAAAGTCCCGTGGGAATCGGTGGGTAAATAGGCTAGTTATTAATTTTCGAAAGTTTTTTCCTCATCACGAAAAGTGCTGCAGACGACCGGGGGGGGGGGCATCCTCACTTCGCCTGTGCTCGCCAGCCTATGTTAGGTTTCCACCAGGTCACGTGACGGGGGGGGGGGTAGTTGAATCCTCACGTCAGGCTATGTTGCGGGGCAGGTATATCCTCACTGCAGGTGATGTTGGGGGGGGGCTTCCTCGCATCCTCACGTCAGGTGCCAGGTTTAAGTTAGGTTAATGGGTCATGTGACGGGGGGGGGGTGATTCCTCGCATCCTCACGCCAGGTGCCAGGTTTAAGTTAGGTTAATGGGTCACGTGACGGGGGGGAGGGGGGAGGGGGGGGGAGGTCCCTCGGGCGTGCCCTCGGGGGTGACCTTGGGGGTCAAGGTCAAGGTCATCGGGGGGGGGGTGATTCCTCATTCCTCCTCACGCGCCTGTGCTGGGTCAGAAGGAACTAATGCCCCCTACTATCAAGTCATGATTTTACACTTTAAAACAACACAAAACAGCAATACAGAACTTACTCAAAACAAGTCATGTATTTTATTTTATTTTAACTGTTATTACAAATATGGATGGAAGTATTTTTTTTATATAACTAACTGTAACCTTGATTTACATATCAATTTGATTATTTTTTAATTTTGAAAGATTTATAACAGTATTAATAGATACGGGAGTTAGGGTTAATATGTGTGAGTTACGTAACGTTGATCCAAACTTCCCCCTCCCCCACATAACGCTACGCCATACCCTCCCCCCTTAAGTGCGTTACGTAGTATGTGTATGGCCCCTAAAGGGCAAAATAGATCTAGCGACTTCAGAGAGCAGATAATATTTATACCAAAAATAATACTCGTTCCATAAAATTCCAAAACATTCAAAATTTTCTTATTTTTGTACAAATTATATTTATGTTGTACAAATTCTGATCTCTGAAATCGCTACATATTTTGTTATCTTTAAAATGAGTTATAAATGACCGTTTTTGGAAAGTCCTTTGAAGAAGGGTATAATTTAAAAGTTAATATTGGTCTTATGGGATCGAAAAGCGGAATTTTTCGTGACTGGAGAAACATTTTACATTGCTCTAAGAAACATTGTACATCGTTTCAAGTGTGTAATAGATGTGAGCTTTTATTGATACATATTTATTACCAAATATGTATTGTATCAAAGAATATCGCGGAGAATGACACTACAAAGATTATTTTCCCTATCTTGACAATATCTTGGAACACTTCTAACAACTGTTTAAAAATAGTTAAAAAACATACACAAAAACGATGACTGACCTATTTTGGGTAGGGATGTGTTTGCCATTAAATCCTCCTCATAAAGGGACTTAACAGCACTTTTAATACGTATTGCTACGGGTTCATTTGAAGAAGAGAGCCAGTCAACCGAAACTAATTGGGACCAGGGGTTCATTAAATTGCTCAGATAACCGTACAAAATACCTAATTACAATTTTAAATCCTATAGTTGCCGTAAAAAGTCTGAAACCCGGCCACCCAGCCCTTAGGTTTTATAGTTGGGATGGTTTCAATTTCCTGATTCATTGTTTTGTGAATGGAAGGCAGGTTGGGATTGTTTATGACAACTCTGAAATAACGATCAAAACATCAAGTAACAATTATAATGAAAAAAGAAAATGCAATTAATTAAGGATATTTAAATTGTACTGTGACATCTGTTCCAAAAGAGTGTTTAAGTAAAAAGTACCATGTGTTGTTTGTTTATGTTTGTACTTTTGTTTTGAGTATTCTTGGTGTGATTATGATTTGCATCTTGAAATAAATGTTTTGCTTTACAATATTATATTTTATTAATCTCGCAACATGGTGACAGCGGTGTAAAATGTATTTAGAATTATGTCCGATATTGAGAATTTGACTAAGGCATTAACAGATTTTTTAAAGAAGACAACAGAGACAACATCAAATGTTGTTACCAGTAGTAGTATTGATCTGAATCCTCCTGAGACTTTTGATGTACGCGAACCCTCAAAATGGCCTAAATGGCTGCGTAGATTTGAAGTTTATCGTTCAGATCGGGAATATTTCAAAATGAAGAAGATCAACAAGTCAACTGCCTTATTTAATGTTTAGGGGGTGAAGCTGACTCACTACTCACATCCATTGGACTGCCTCCTGATAAAAGGGAAACTTATGAGCAGGTAAAGAAAACGTTTAATGATTATTTTTATACCCGTAAGAACCTATTTTATGAACGTACTAAGTTTCTCCAAAGAGTACAAGGGCAAAAGAATCTGTTGACAACTACATTAACGAATTATATAAGTTGGCTGACAAATGTGAATGGATATGTGAACGTTGTAACTTTGACAAAAGTATGTTATTGCTTAAGCTAGTTTCAGGTTTGTCAGATAGTATCTTTCAACACAATTGCAGCTCCACAAAGAAGACGCGATAGTGCGAATTCGGCAATCTGTGGCTATTGAGAAGCAACAAGATGCGGTACGACAAGATCACTCCGGATCCGAGGATGTTGAAGATCAGCATGGAGTTATGAAAGTTGTCAAATCCAATAAAAAAGTCAATCTTACAAGTGTTCCAGATGCGGTAAAATAGTCGGGTCCCGGGAAAACATTCCTCAAACTGTCAGGCAAGAAAGTCCCGATGTCATGGCTGCAAGCAGGTTGGAAATTGGCGTCCTATGTGTCCCAATATTAAACGGTCTTCATTAAACCAGGTTGGCACTGAGTACGATGATGTTAAAGGTCCCTGTGGCTGTAGTTATTCTGGTGAGTCGTGTATATCTAATTTAAAAAGCATTTATTTGGCATCTGTACAAGACGATAGTGATTTATTTTATACCGACATTGAAATTAATGGAGTTTCAGTACATTGGAAAATTGATTCCGGTGCTGATGTTTGTGTCTGTGGTCCAGGTTTGGCCAAAGAATTAAATCTTAAGATCACACCGACCTCTCGTAGTTTAAATGGGGCAGGTAACAGTAAATTGTCTTTGAAATATCTATCTAGAGTAACACTTAAGAAAAACTCTGTTGAAACCCAAATGGACTTGTATATTGTGGAAGACCAAAAAGAGCCTTTACTTTGGGAGGTTTCTTTGGGTTGTTGCATAAGTCTGTGGATCACATTAAGTCTGGCGTCGAGTGGATGACCAGGTACCCTAATGTTTTTAATGGTTTGGGGGTTGTAAAAGGTGATCCATATGTCATTAAATTGTCTGATGACGCTAAGTCATTCTCTGTATCCAGTCCTTGTCGAGTTCCTATACCTTTAAAGGCTAAGCTTAAGGAAGAATTGGATCGCATGGTAAAATCAGATATTATTGTCCCAGTATCTGAAGCAACAGATTGGTTTTCGCCTATAGTAGTCGCTTTAAAGAAGAATGGCACTATTAGACTTTGTGTTGACTACGCAGAATTAAATTTGTTGTCCGAGAAAGGCTCATTCTGCCATCAGTGGATGAGCTATTGGCAAATATAGAGTCTGCCTTTGTAATGCCAAAGCTTGATGCCAAAAGTGGCTTTTGGCAAGTTGATATTGATGAAGCGTCTCAGAAACTAACAACCTTCATTACACCTTTTGGTCGCTTTTATTTTAAAAGGCTTCCATTCGGACTTACCTCGGCTCCCGAGCACCTCCAAAAGAAGATGGCTGAAGCCATTGAGGGGTTAGAAGGTATTGTAAACTTAGTGGATGATTTTTTGGTTTATGGTAAAGACAATAAGGAACATGATGACCGACTTGATAAGTTGCTGAAGCGTCTACAGGAGAAGGTTATAACACTGAACAAGGACAAATGTGAGTTTAAAGTAGATTCCCTGAACTTCTTAGGTCACAGGTTGGAAAATGGTCAAGTTAAGCCAGACCCAGATAAGTTTGCTGCAATCAAAGCTGTGGAATCCTCCAGAAACTTAAAGAATTTGCGTTCATTTCTAGGTATGGTCATCTACCTTATGAAATTCATACCTCACTTGTCATATCATGCAGCTCCGCCTAGGACCTTGCTCAGTAATAAGTACGAATGGACCTGGACTGATCAACATCAGAGACACTTTGAGAAAATCAAGGCCTTAGTTGCAGATGCTGTTTCACTTGTCTCATTTAACCCAAAATTACCTAATAGGATTTGTGCAGATCCTTCGGGTTTTGTAATTGGGGCTGTGTTGGAGCAGCAGCACAAAGATGAATGGCGGCCAGTTCAGTTTATCTCTAGAAGTCTGAGTGACGTTGAACGGAGATACGCTCAGATAGAAAAGGAGGCTCTGGCGTTAACATGGGCTTGTGAACGTCTTTCTCAGTTTGTGTCAGGTTTGTCATCTTTTGACCTGATTACTGATTTACCACTGGTAGAAATTCTCAGTAGGAACCCCATTGACAGTCTTTCTGTTCGTCTTCAGAGGTTTAGGATGAGGTTACTACCTTTTTCCTTTAATATTTCGCATCAAAAAGGAAGAGATTTCTTTATACCTGACATTTTATCCAGAAACCCGATGGTCCTAAGAGACGAGGACAATAATGGTGACATCTTACAAGAAATGGAAATTCAGGTATGTGATGTAATATCATCAATTCCTGTTACTGACAATCGGCTGGCAACTGCAAAGTCTGCCCAAGTGGATGATCCTGTATGCGATCTTTTAAGAGATGCAATACAAACTGGTGATTGGAGTAAGTTAAATAATACTCCTTTTTACAAAGATAGGGGTAATTTGGTGTTTAATGGTGACTTAATCCTTCATGGTACTCAAATCTTTGTTCCTAGGAGTATTAGACGAGACGTATTGGATAGTATTCATAAAGGACATCAAGGCATCAATAAATATATTTCAAGGTCTCGGGATGCTGTTTGGTGGCCAGGGGTTGTAAAAGATATAAAACAGAAAGTGGAAGGATGTCTAATATGTATAGAAAATTCGTGAACTCCTTGCGAGCCACTTATTCCTTCAACCATGCCTGAGAGGCCGTGGCAAATTTTAGGGGCTGATTTACTTCAGTACGAAAAGAAAACCTTCCTCATTATTCAAGACTATTTTTCCAAGTATATAGAACTTGTTCAAATAATCAAGACAGATGCTCCTTCATTGATCAAGACATTGAAAAGTATATTTACTCGACATGGACTACTATCTGTCATCCGGTCTGATAACAGTCCCTTTAATTCTAAGTAAATCAGGCAATATGCTAGAGAATTCAATTTTGAACTGGTGACTTCTAGTCCTATGTATCCGCAAAGTAATGGACAAGCTGAACGTGCAGTTCAGATCGCTAAAAATATCCTACGAATAAATAATGATCCATACGATGGTAGATTAGCATACCAATCTACTCCACTAGACTGTGGTTACAGTCCAGCTGAGTTACTTTTTGGTAGAAAAATCAGAATCACTGTTCCTGTTTCAGAAGGATCTTTGGAACCCAGATGGCCAGATTTAAAGAAGGTAAAAGAGTGGGATAAAGTAACAAAGGAGAAGCAGAAAAATAATTATGATTTTAGGCATCACACAGAGATCTCCGCATTTTAACTAAAGGAGAACAAGTGTGGGTATCCAACTTAAAAAGGTATGGAAAGGTTGTGAGTTTTGGGTCGAACTCAAGAGAATACGTTGTAGATGTGAATGGACGGATCTTTAGAAGAAATAGAATATTTTTGGTCCCAGTCAGCAACAGATTTCAGTTATTGAATGAAGAAGGAACCAATAAATATAATGTAAATGAAGACGTTCCACAACGTAATAACAAGGAAGATAAAATTATGGATAGTATTAATTTATACAACATGAATTAATGATGAATTCATCACCCCGTCAAACTAGTGAACGTTATATCACAAGATCAGGAAGGCAAGTAAAAAAACCAAAACGATACGAAGAGGAATTCTGAGAGAAGAAAGGATGTGACATGGGTTCCAAAAGAGTGTTTAAGTAAAAAGTCCCATGTGTTGTTTGTTTATGTTTGTGCTTTTTTTCTTTGAGTATTGTTGGTATGATTATGATTTGTATCTTGAAATAAATGTTATGCTTTACAATATTATATTTTATTAATCTCGATACATGTACCAATGTAGATTAACTTTATAAAAAAATGTATGTATATTTATTTTATAATTTATATAAGAAAAAAACAAATCATAAAATTAAAAACTGTAACAGTAAAAAATCAGAATTGTTTTCAAGCATGAAAGAGCAGACTTCATGTCCAAAACATGTAGGTTTCCTTTGTTGTAAAGATGAACTAATAAGTCAAGTTGATTGGTCCAAATCCACCAATCAGGTTATACTTTTCATGGAACATTCTAGTTGGTTTAGACCGGTATAAAAACTGTTGCTTCCCTGTAATCTGCCACATTTGCACAGAATAAATTGGACAGTGATATCAAACTAATGTAAAGTGTTGTCAAAACAGTGATGTCAAAACTTATTCAATGTATTTGGAGTGCTCCAAATGAAACAAAATATCCCTGAAACAAAATTGACATCAGGCTTTGATGAAATATCTTCCAGTTAATTTATATCTAGATATCACCGATGACCCCATTACTCATTGTTTTCCCATTACCCCAACACCTTCTTCAGCAGTAATTCTTCTTTTGATCAAGGGAACCCCGGAATTGTTTATATCTTTAACTAAGCAAGTTTGAACAAAATGAGGTTATTTGAGGAACTGCGCATAGTTGGTTTGTTTCTTACTTGAGGAATTTAATTTTAATTCAACTTCACCAACACATGGTTTAAGTAAGATTATGAGTGTTAAGCATTGATAAAATACCCCCGTAGCAGCAAACCTGCGTACTTAGCGAATTTCCAATGCATATATATTTATCTTAATACCACATAAAGCTACATACCAATGTCCATCAATATACATTCATAAATAAACAATTTATGATATTTTAATTATTCTCCATAAGAATAACATGGCGGCAGAGTATGCAGGTTTGCTGAAGCAAGGAAAACAAAAAATAGGGTTTTATGCTAATATCAATATGACTCAACTAGGTGAAGTCACATACCAAATTTTATTAATTTATTTTCATAATTAAGGGAGATAACACGTTACTTATTCTCCATAAGAATAACATGGGGCTGAGTGCGCAGGTTTGCTGATACGGGAGCCTTTTGCAAAAAAATGTTTTTTTGAGCAAATATCAATGGTTCACAACCAGATGAAGCCGTATACCAAGTTTCGTCAGTATATGTTCATAAATAAGCGAGATATAAAATTTTTATTTTCCTCCATAAGAATAACATTAGACAACGTACTGTGTTTAGCACTTTCAATATCTCGGTAACCAATTGACGTAGAGAAATGATCAAAATACCAAATTGTGTGTTTTTTTAAGCTGAACCCAATGGGAAAAACCAAAATTTGACTATTTACAAAATTATATGTAAAAAATTCAAAAAACCCATTTTTGGGGTACAAAACCCCCCCCAAAATACCCCTTTGGATAGAGCGATCTGGCTGGTTTTCGAACTTAAAGTCATAAATGTTGCTTTACACGTTTATACCAAATTTCATCAAAATCGGATAATTTTTACGAGAGTTATCGTAAAATAACACCATTCGTTCGATACTGTATATATATATATATATATATATATATATATATATATATATATATACAGTATCGAACGAATGGTGTTTTTGGGGTCTGGGGACCTCAAAACGAAAAGTTATCATGGTCCCGGGCCTAGGTCTTACCATGCCGACTACGGTAATAGCTTCTTCCCTATAGGGTAAATTCGCTAAAAAACATGTTATATGCAATGCTTTGTCAAAGCCAGAAATTACCATACCCAAGGATCTAATCTTGGTCAAATTTTAGTTTTACTATATTCATAAAAGTACTAGCTGTTACTCGCAAGCTTCGCCCCGCGAATCATTTATGAAAACTATGACAGTTGTGTGTGCTGCATTCTGTTGTTAGCATGTGGAACTACTACGAATCAAGATCAGCTGTTTCATCAGCTCAAACAAAAATGAATTTCCATAAGGAATACATGGGAGCTTTGAACCCCCGTGGGGTATAGCCCTATACGATTTTCTCAACTTTAATATGCCTATTTATTACTCAGGACTATCAAGTACCTCTCTGTTAAATTTCAGCTCAATCAGTCCAGTAGTTTTCACGTGATGGAACTTCAGAGTTACGCACAAACATCCATACTTTCACATTTATAATATTAGTATATTACAAATTCTTAAGTGATTCAAAAATAATATTATTTGCTGATGACCCTTAAATTGTCTTATCAAATCATTCACAACTACAGTTAAGGGTGCGCCCTACCCCGGACCGAATGATCCACACGATGTTGTTTAACCATGAATATTTACGCTTGTAGACCTTATCGTTTTCGTCGATTGTACTTTTATTTTTTATTTTTCTACAAAAATATTTGTATATTCAAATATTTGGCTTTTCAGATTGCAATCTATGACTCTCTTGTTTCCTTTTTTTCCGTAATATATTTTCCTTATGTTAGGAAACTTTAGAAAAAAACGCTTAGTTTGTAAACGTTACTAACGACCTACCACTTAATTTGAATTAAAATATCGATTTTGAAAACAGCAGGGTCATAGATGAACATTTAATAAATTAAATGACAACAAATTATTTTGATTTGGTTAACAATTGAGCCTACAGTGCAGGAGATGCAGGAGGCGCCTTGCTTTAGCGTGCGGAAGAAAAGTAGGGCGCACCCTTAACACGTGATGATTTAATTGAAATTAGTAAATTAGTTGAGTAGTTTGAAACAAATAAGCTAAAATTAAATCACAAACAACAAGAGTATTAAAATAAAAAATTAACAAAAAATAAGAAAGATGGTTTAGTTCTAAAAATTGACCAACGGCAAATAAAATTGAAAAAATTGTGGAAATTTATGTGGATGGTAAATTAAATTATTTAGCAAATTTTAACTACATTTCAAGAAATTATCGTCATATTAAAAATAAAAAGAATGTATGTTTAAAATATGCTATTCCTAAGGTCAAGGGAAATAAAATACCCCCGTCGCAGCAAACCTGCGTACTCAGCGAATTTCCAATGCATGCGTGTTTCTCACCACCACATAAAGCCACTTACCAAGTTTCATAAAAATACATGAATAAATAAGTGACCTATAGCATTTTATTCGTTCTACATAAGAATAACATTAGGACTGAGTACGCAGGTTTGCTGCAAAAAGAACACTAAATATGTGTTTTATGCAATTATCAATATAACTCAACCAGTTGAAGCTACATACTAAGTTTTATTAATTCATGTTCATAATTAAGGGAGATATCAAACTTAATTTGTTCTCCATAAGAATAACATTAGGGCTGAGTATGCAGGTTTGCTGCTACTGGGATAATCAACAAAAAATAAATTGTTCGTGCAAATATCAATATACCAGGACTACGTGAAACCAAATACCAAGTTTCATTAATTTACATTCATAAATAATCGAGATATCAAATTTTATTTATCCTCCATAAGGATAACACTGGACAACGTACTGTGTTTAGCACTTTGAATATCTCTGCAACGGTTGGACGTAGAATCACAATTTAAACACCAAAATTATTGTTTTGTGGAGCTGAATTGATTGGTAAAAGCAAATATAAAGTTTACATTAAAATGAACTGAGGAAAAGCCAAAAACCTTTTTCCCATAACATTAGGCCTAACATGGGAGATTTTATGAGCAGGTTCTTTGGATTTTATCCGCAACCACTTAACCGAGGTTAATAATTTAAAATACTATATTATTTGTTTTTAAGCTCTAACATGCTCAAAACCAAAATTGAAAGTTTTAAAAATTTTAGGGTGAAAAGTGCAAAAAACTGATTTTTGGAAAATTTAAAACCCCCATAAACGCCCCTTCCCATGGTCAGATTTTTCTGGTTTTCAAACTAACGTAATGAATGTCACTTTACACATTTGAGCCAAATTTCATCGAAATCAGACGTTTTTTACCCAAGTTATCGTGTTAACGGACACACACACGTTTTAACGAATAGTGTTTTTGACATCTGGGGACCTCAAAACAAAAAGTTATCATGGTCTTGGACTTAAGTCTTACCATGAAACCTACGGTAATAGCTTCTTCCCTTTAGGGGAAATTCGCTAATAACTAAACTATTGTCCGTACTAAAAAAGTGTTGTGTTCGTCATATACTTTGTCTTAAAAGAAGAATCACATGTCAACCGTTAAAAAAATTGAAACATGAGCTTTTACTATTAAACGACACTATTAAATATATCCTAGAAGGGGCAATTAAACATATTGTTAAATTACTAAATGAATCGATTACATTTAAGAACCGCTAAATTATTTGTAACTAAATATTATAATCTGTAAACTAATAGTAGAACGGCGAAATATAGCTAATACTTAAGAAATAAAGAAAATTATCCAATAGAAAGACACAAACACAAGTTTTATAAAAATCAAAATTTATACTCTTCAAAAAGCTACACAGAATAAATTCTCTAGCGTTAACTAGAAAAATAAATTTTACCCGAAACACATTTAAAAATGTTTCAATTCGTGTTTTTTTAAACATAACTGTCAATATAAACTCATTTGAATAAGATACAAATATTTAAACGAGTTTGCACGCAGCACGCTGACGTGAGGGAAGTGAATTTCCACATAAAAACTTTTAAAACTCAAAATCAGTGTAAAAACATACATTTGTCCAATTTTTATCGAAATCTGAAAACTTTGATTTTTTGGCTGTTCTGATACTCCTGGTTTCATTTACTTGCAAAGCTGGGAATACAATTTTGCGCATTATAAGGTTAGGAGAAGGTCCAGACAGGCTTGAAAGTAGGCGTGAGGTTGCTGGGGGTAATAAAAGTACTCTAACAAAGGAATAACAGGTTTTTCTAGTGTAAAACCCCCATAAGACAACGTACTGTGTTTAGCCGATACACATTTTCTTTAATAACTCGGTAAATATTTATGCTAGAATAACGAGAGAGGGCTTAAAACTTTCACCTTTCTAATTCCCATCTTTTTACATGCATTAATTTTACATCTGGGGCTTTTCTGACCTTTTTTGGGCCCAAAAACTCGAAATTTGAACGATTAATCCCGATAAAATGGGTTTAGAGTTTTCCGATTGTTTTGCCCAACGAACTTGTCCAACAGATTATAGAAAATAACGTCCCTACCAAATTTGAAGTAAATCGGACAAAAAATGTGACCGCTAGAGTGCATACACACACATATATATATATATATATATATATATATATATATATATATATATAGACATATATATATGTCTATATAAATATATATATATATATATATACATATATATATATAATTTTGAACAACCCCCCAAAACGTGTTCAGGGGGTCACGTTAGGAACTTCTATGATGGTCCCGGGCTTAAGTTTCACCGTGCGGGTCATGCTAATAGTTCACTTTCCAAAGGAAATTCACTAAAAATGTGCTATGAACGTGTTTAACTGACTATTTAAATAACGTTTATTGTAAATTTCTAACTATGTGCTTTACGTTTCCACGAGGTTATGAAATAGAATTTTCGGTCGCCGCGCGACCGCTCCGCCAGACACTTTCTGTCGATAATCAGACTATAGCAAAGTATTTGGTACGAAGATCCAACATTTTGGCAGCAAAAACGTTGTCATGGTTTTAGGTTATAGTACCGGGGGACCGAGCCATGCTCGGTGTTGATTCCGCAGAAGAGGAATTGAATTTGTAATATTTCAAATACTCGTTCATTTTTCAATATGAGCTCGTTCGCTTCGCTCACTCGCCTCCCGGATTAGCTCATTCGCTACGCTCACTCGCCTATCGAAAAAAGAGATTGAGTTGCCATTCAAGTCGTTTTTATTTCCATTATGCGAGTTGCCATTCAAGTCGGTTTTTATTCCCACAATGATAAACCGCTGTTTACAATATTTTAATTTATAGAAGCTGATTTAATGGTTTGTTTTTGTTATTCTTAGTAACCGGTGTTATGATTTTAAACTCCATAAGCGCAAAGTTAAAATTTTCAATTTTCAAATGAGTTGTTTAGAAAAATACGAGTTTTCCTGAGGTAGTGGTTTTCACCAATCGATTTTTTAGACCCAAAAGCCCCTAATCCCAAACTTTCAGCAAAATCCTTCCCCTGGATCTTGAGATAAATTTTGCAAAGAAACAGACATAGCTCGTATTAGAGTATAGGATAGGATAGATAAACCTCTGAAGTCCTCTGCTTCTCCCATAAGACCAATGTAAACTTTTAAATTCCGCCCCTTTTAATGGTTGGAACCTTCATATCACAAATAATAATCGTTCAATAAAATTCCAAAAAATTCAATATTTGCAATTTTTGTATGGGTTAACTTTTTGTAATATTCAAATTATGATTACGTACTGAAGTAAGAATTTTTTTGATCTTTAAAATGAGCAATAAATCAAAGATTTCGGATAACGCATTGAGGAGGGACAGAATTTTAAAGTTAACATTGGTCTTATGAGAGAAGCAGGTAGAACCGTGAATTATTGCGCGACTGGAGCCCCCTCCCCCTCTCCCTCTAAAGAAGTTCACAACTTTTATGAATTACGAGTATTCAGTTAAAAAGAACAGAACAGATGTTTCCTGTTTAGCATCATCACGACACGCGCACACGTCCCTACAGATATTCTGGTTTTCGTGCCAAGACGTGTTAGAACAGGCAATCCCAAGCCCTAAATCCTTAACAATCTATTTTACTGTCAATTGATTACCCTCCGTAAATTTCTTTAATCTGACACATTGTCAAGTTATCAACCGATTTTAGGATCATAAAGTCTAAAGTTACAAATCAGGCAGCCTGGCCCAATTAACCAGTATGTCTGTCTGTCTGTCTGTCTGACAGTCCGTCTGTCTGGTTCTCGGGATTTCAACTTTTACGTAATCTAAATTGGATCGCCCGAGCCTGCATAACGATCTCCAGTCTTGGATTGTATAAAACTTTACTTTTTAGTGGATTAATAATTAGGTGCCTTGCGTACACTGGCAATAAATTAAATAGAAATCAATAAATAAACACTAACCTCTGAACCCGCGTTCTGTTCTCATCAAATGTGTTAAGACATTTTGATGACCAATCACATATATACAAATAAGAACAATTTGAGTTTTTATTTTATGTTTTTGATTTTATATAAATTGACATTATTTATTACAACTAATTGGATTTTAAAGAAATATTACAAGAAAAATATGCATATTATTCTCCTTATCTTGAAGTAAAAATGCAATATAAAATCACAAAGAAAAAAGTACAGTCTAATTCCATGAGTAAATTTACTGGTTTAAACATTCCTGCAAATGCTTCCCCACAGGCGCTAGGCCCAATTACAGGTGTGGCAGGTACATTTATCATCGCCACTGGCTGAACTAAAAATATTTTTTTTTTTTATAAAATTTAGTTAACTGATGGAAAAAGGGAAGTTATAAAAGTGTTGTTATAGCTGAAGTTCATTCAAAACTGAATTTGATTGCTGATTAATATTGAGACTTTACAATGCCTACGGTGTTTGCTTTTTCTAAGGAAAATTCGCTATCAAAGCAGAAATATCCGTAAATTTAATTTTTAGGATAGGTTTTTACATCACAAAATTATAAATTAAAATAATAATTCCAACCCTATTTTATACGTCACTAAAGAAAGCCGTGGCCGTTTTAAAGAGGTCATACGTCACTAAAGAAAGCCGTGGCCGTTTTAAAGAGGTCTCTGTAGTAGCAGAATACATTCTTCCTTGTATTTCCAGGATAATGTAAAGGTATACAAATACTGTATAACAACACTGAAATTGTAGTAGGCACTTTCAGGAGTTTCCTACATGGAGAAATAGCCACGGTTTCCTACCAATTGACGAACCACATGGGTCCTCAAATGAGAATATGAGTAGACGTTAGTTAGGGCGCTATATTTAGGTGAGCG
This sequence comes from Allygus modestus, assembly GCA_963675035.1. Lineage (NCBI taxonomy): Eukaryota > Metazoa > Arthropoda > Insecta > Hemiptera > Cicadellidae > Allygus > Allygus modestus. The sequence goes on along the minus strand of OY776112.1, from coordinate 481,924,865 downwards.
AGCCTCGGTTGTGGGGATTGTGAAACGCCTGCACAATCAAGTCGATTACACCGCACACCGCTACGTTATGTGTAGTGCGAAGACGACCATGAACTACAGGCGTTTAGAAAATGCCGCACGACGCCTTCACTATGAAAGCATATTATAATAATTATTATTTGATTTAGTATTTGTTAATTATTTATTTTTTAGTTTGAATTTTCATACAATTTTTAAATTTAATTTTTTTGCGAAACTGTTTTTTACTGGTAGGAAGACGCTGAAATTTATTTATTCAGAGAGACTCCAGTCCCAAAAATTGTGTGTTTAGCGAATTTCCCCCATAGGGAAGAAGCTATTACCGTAGCCGGCATGGTAAGACCTAGGCCCGGGACCATGATAACTTTTCGTTTTGAGGTCCCCAGACCCCAAAAACATCATTCGTTTGAAACTGTATATATATATATATATATATATATATATATATATATATATATATGTGTGTGTGTGTGTGTCCGTGAGCACGATAACTCTTGTAAAAATGATCCGATTTAGATGAAATTTGGTAAAAACGTGTCAAGCAACATTTATGACTTTAAGTTCGAAAACCAGCCAGATTGCTCCATCCGAAGGGGTATTTTGGGTTTTTTTTGTACCCCCAAAATGGGTTTTTTAAACTTTTTACATATAATTTTTGAAATAATCAAATTTTAACTTTCACCATTGGATTCAGCTTAAAAAACACACAATTTGGTATTCTGATCATTCCTCTACGTCAATCGGTTACTGAGATATTAAAAGTACTAAACACAGTACGTTGTCTAATGCTATTCTTATGGAGAATAAGAAAATAATTATATCTCGCTTCTTTATGAACGTATACTGACAAAACTTGGTATACAGCTTTATCTGGTTGTGGTCTATTAATATTTGCTCAAAAACTAAGGTACCCGTAGCAGCAAACCTGCGTACTCAGCCCCCATGATATTCTTACGGAGAAAAATTAAAATGCTATGTCTCCCTTAATTATGAACATAAATTAATAAAACCTTGTATATAACTTCACCTAGTTGAGTTATATTGATATTTGCCTAAACACCCATTTCTTTTGTTCCTTGTTGCATCAAACCTGCGTACTCATCCCCCATGTTATTCTTTGGGAGATTAATCAAAATGGGATATATCGCTTATTTATGAATGTATATTGATGAAACTTGGTATGTGGCTTCACATAGTTGAGTTATATTGATATTTGCATAGAAACCAATTGTTTATGTTCCTTGTTTCAGCAAACCTATGTACTCATCCCCTATGTTATTCTTATGGAGAATAATTAAAATTGTATATATCGCTTTTTTGTGAATATATTTTTCCAACTTGGTATGCGGCTTTATGTGGTATTAAGACATATACTAGGTGTACGCTCATTCTTCCCGTAAGAGGATGAACGAAGACTGAATTTTTAAAGATATATTTGAATAGACAAGTTGCATGTTGAGCTTTTGTTAACTTACACCTTGTTTTGCCAAACACTTTTAAAATAGGTCAACAAATATCTAGACCATATGCAACATATCTAAATAATTATAAGTACCTGGGCGGCGAGCTTTGCTCGGGGGAAGGCCAGTCAGGTTGTTTAGATGACTCGGAGTAATATTTCACCACTTCCCCCTACTGATTACAAGATTTGTATTATTTGTTGCTTCTACATTTTTAAAGTCCCTCTAGTTGTTATTTATAGCTCAATGCCCCTTTGATTTATTTTACTACTCTATATATGGTTTGTAGGTACTAATCGACCATATCTCTAGGCATTTTTTAATTTTTTATTTTTAAGGGTAATTATCCCCCAAAAAACATGAAAAATAAAAATTTCCTAAAAACAGCTCTAACGATTTTAATTAAACTTTAGTCGTTTGTAGAACATTAGTATTCCAACAAAATGACACCACCCGAATTTCTGTAAAAATTCGGGTTCAGAAATTACAGGACTTAAAATATCAAAAGTTTTGTTTTTTTGATTTTTCACAAAACAACATAAATATAAAAAAATATTACTATTCACCATGAAAAATAGATAAAAAACAAACAAATTTAGTATCTTGAATTACTATTCTACGAATGCTGGTTGCGGAGAAAATTTAAATTTTCATTTTGCGGTCAACGCAGTATGTTGTCCAATGTTATTCTTATGGGGAATACAAAAATTACTATTTCTCTCTTATTTACTGATCAATTTGGTTCAAACCATATCAAGTTCAAGTGGCGGATTTAGGGGTGGGGGGGCTATAGGGGCTGTAGCCCAGGGCGGAAAAACTTTTAGGGGCGGAAAATTTACAGAAAAATTAATAAGTTGTTTACAAAATAAATGTTGAAACGGGAAAATTTTGACGAAAGCGGATGACAATGACGGTGTGCTGCCCGTACAAATGTGTTAAAACAATAAACAAGTATTATATTGTAACAAACAACAATATTTAAACAAATTTTGTACAATTATTCTTATTTTATTTGTTTACTGTTCTTATGCATATGGTTCTACTTGTATGAAATAATAAGGTGTTATATTGTGTATATTAAGGTTAGTACGAAGGTAAAATATAGCGTTAAATTTAAATCATCTAAATCTCATGATATGTTTGGCGTGTACTGACAAAATGGTAATGGAGCCTCGCGAAATAAAACAATAATTAATACCTTCACATCTGAATTTAAATTTCCAATAACAGGTACTAAACCTACCTTAAGGGGTCCACAGTGGTTGTTTACTGTAGCGAAAAGATTGTTCATTGTCAGAGTTCGCACATTTACACGAACACAAAAACGGTACACTTACACGAAACAATGAACACGAAACACATAAATAAAAAGTTGTAATCATTAAAATCACTCCCGGACCGATTTAGAGACACTAACATGCACAAGTTACAACCTGAATGAACGACTGTTCACTTTCCTTCGTTTCAAGACTTGACCGATCAGCTGTTTATCAGTGATCAGCTGTTTATTAGTAAGACCGGTGACACACGAGCGTCGCTGACGTCCGACGTAACGTCAGGTGGCAACGTTCCCGTCTGCCACTAGCGGAACGTTACAACGGACAGTTCAGGATACACGATGGCACATGATGTTTTTAATAGTCTCATGCTGTTCAAATGCTGTGTTTGGAGGGTGACCAAAGTTGTAATGTTTAAGATTTCAATTAATAACTCTACATTTAAAACACGCCATTACAAAATTAAACTATTAACGTGTGTGGCTCTCCACCAACTACAATTACTGGGATCTCTGTATTATTTTGTTTGTAACAATATTTGTATATCGTCTAATAAAAATTAAATAATGACGCCAATATTTTACCCGATAAAGGAGCTTCTTTACGCTTTATAATCTCCTAAAATAGGACCTGGATACGTAACTACTAGGCCTACCATCGAATTTGACATCTCGCTTATGAACATGTAGTCTATTACTATTTGCCTACGAAACTCATTGTTTTGGTTCTCGTGGCAGTAAACCTTTGCACTCAGCCCTAATAATGTTATTCTTATAATAGAATAAAAAACTAAAATAGAAGTTGAACGTCAGCTAGTTTTTTGTCACCATTTTAGCGAATTTCCCCTATAGGGAAGAAGCTATTACCGTAGTCAGCATGGTAAGACCTAGGCCCGGGACCATGATAACTTTTCGTTTTGAGGTCCCCAGACTCCAAAAACACCATTCGTTCGAAACTGTATATATATATCTATATATATCTATATATGTATATATGTGTCCGTGGGTGCGATAACTCTCGTAAAAAAGGTCCGATTTTTATGAAATTTGGTACAAACGTGTAAAGCAGCATTTATGACTTTAAGTTCGAAAACCAGACAGATCGAGCTATCCGAAGGGGTATTTTGGGGGGTTTTGTACCCCAAAAATGGGTTTTTTGAGTTTTTTACATACAATTTTTGAAAAAGTAAAATTATATTTTTTCCCATTGGAATGAGCTTAGAAATACGCACAATTTGATGTTTTAATCATTGCTCTACATCAATTGGTTACTGAGATATTGAAAATGCTAAACACAGTACGTTGTCCAATGTTATTCTTATGGAGGATAAGAAAAATTGTATATCTCGCTTATTAATCAACTTATCCTGACGAAACTTGGTATATTGCTTCATTTCATTGTGGTCTATTGATATTTGCACAAAAACCCATTTTTTGGCCGATAGTTCCCGTAGCAGCAAACCTGCATACTCAGCCCCATGTTATTCTTATGGAGAATAATTAACGTGTTATCTCCTTTAATTATGAACATAAATTAATAGAACTTGGTATGTGGCTTTACCTAGTTGAGTTAAATTGATATTTGTATAAAAGCCCATTTTTAGTGTTCCTTATTTCAGCAAACCTGCATACTCAGCCGCCATGTTATTCTTATAGAGAATAATTAAAATGTCATAAATCGTTTATTTATGAATGAATTGATGAAACTTGGTATGTGGCATTATGTGGTATTAAGATAAATTAATATGCATTGGAAATTTGCTGAGTATGCAGGTTTGCTGCTACGGGGGTATTTCATGCGAGATGTGCAAAGTATATTGAATGTTAAACTGTGTCAATGTGAATCAAGTGAAGTATACATTATTTTACTGTTTTTTTTTCAACTAGGAAATAACAGAAATTTCCTAAACTTATTCATTCAGTAAATTCGTAACTTCTTTAGATACTGTCACAAAATAACTAAACTAGATATATAACATGTGGGTAAACCTGGTCGGCGAAAATGACAAAGATTATAGGGTTGGGGGGGGGAGGGCGGCAGATTTCCTAATAGCCCTTAAGCGGCAATTGCTTAAATCCGCCACTGTTATGCTTGTCAAGTTAGCATTTACCAACAGAGGAAATTCTAAATATGTTGCCCCTTAATAACCCTGGGGGGGAATAGGGGGCATTTCCCCTCTTAAAACCACGTATGTAGCAATGGATTCTGTAGTGCCTCCAAAATAGGGATTTGGGTGGACGTTTTTGAAAAAAAAACATGTTTATACAATTTTCTGTACATTCGACCATGCTTTGTATTCTATACTTAGTAAATAAAAAGTAATTTATTCATTAAAGTTGGGCTAAAAGGGAGAAATTATGTGTCAGTTTCCTGATAACGTTTATCTACCTCTTTCTACTATAAGATCAATGTTTAATTTTAAATCCTGCCCCTCCAGTCACCGCCTTCTATCTGCTTCTCCCTCAAGGCCAATGTTAACTTTCAAAGTCCGTCCCTCCTCAATGGATAATCTAAAATCGTTTATGGTTCATTTGAAGGAACAAAACAATGCCTAGCGATTTCAGTAAGCAAAACGTAAATAGTTACCCACAAAAATTGCAAATATTGAACATTTTAACGGTTATTGTTTGTGATATCAATATTTTGCTTTGAGAAACGGCTAGTTAATTTATGATTAGCCATAAATTTACGATATCAGATAATCTGTTGGGGAGGATCGGGCTTTGAAAGTTAACATTGGTTTTATGATACGCTTTGATCTTGGCTAACAGGCTGAGAAGCGATTATAATTATTATATTATAACTTATTCTAATTACCTTGTATTATTTAGTGTTTCAAGTGATTTCCTTGTTGTATTGTATTGAAAACAGCACTTTTTCTTTTTTTTTCTTCTTCTTCTTCTTCGTTGGTTTTATGTTTTGGTAGAAGTCAAGGTTTGGGGCACCCTCTTATGAATCATTTTATTTTCAACAAAGATTGTTTGCTTATCTCTTCCTAGTAGCATTACTTCGGTGTCGTAAACCAGGGATACTTCAGGTTTTACACAAATGGGAGCAACAAAATAGGTAACTCTGTTAAATTTTTTTATTTATATCTCTACTACCAACAAAAATCAAGATTACACCACAGTAATCATTACATTTACTTCTTTTAAATAAAATTCAATTCCAGCTGAATCAGAGACTGTACTATAGACATCAGTGTTCTGGGGACCGAGCTTTGCTCGGAGGAAGGCCAGCCAGTTTGTTTAGATGACTTGGAGTAATATTTCACCACTTCCCCCTACTAATAATCAGATTTGTATGACTCATTTGCCTCTTTTCTACATTTTTAAGGTCACTCCAGTTTTTATTTATAGCTCAATGCCTCTTTGATTTATTTTACTACTCTATTTATGTAATATATCTGGGGACCGAGCTTTGCTCGGGGGAAGGCCAGTCAGTTTGTTCAGATGTCTCGGAGTAATATTTCACCACTTCCCCTTACTGATAATCAGATTTGTATTATTCATTTGCCTCTTTTCTACATTTTTAAGGTCCCTCCAGTTGTTATTTGTAGCTCAATGTTCCTTTGATTTATTTTACTACTCTATATATGTAAGCTTCACTCAAATCTTTTAATCTCTGCTCTCAGGAAACCACATGTTAATAATCATAAACAACATGAGTATTACTTTGACAGTTCTCTGGTTGATTATGAACAGCTGTTACAATTCTTTTGTTTTGATTTGAAACTCCATAAGCCCAATGTTAATTTTTTTAACTTTTCATTTTAGTTTTTTTACATTATTTGATTTTTCCTAGGGATGAGGCCTGTCTAGAACTTATTTTTATCCCAGAAATCAGTTATTTTGAACATTTGAAGGAAATCGTTGGAGCCGTTTTTGAGACCCGTGTCGCAAGCAAGCAAGCAAGCACGCAAGCAAGCAAGCAAACCTTACTCATATTAGAGTATAGGATTCAATTCCAGCTGAATCAGAGACTGTACTATAGACGTCAGTGTTCTCTAAGAGAATCTAGAATGCATGTTACAATGTTCTACTTGCTAGAAATGCCTTGGACTATTTGTCTTTACGACAGGCTCCTGGGGTGTTATACCAGAGATAAGTCCTAATCTGTCAGTGCCAGGTCTTCCGGGTGACTTTCTCATCAGCCGCAGACACGGACTGGCGTTGTCCTATGGCCAGCTCCAGAGCAAGCAGGAGGCAAGACAACATTGCGGCCGCAGCGTACACTATCACCAGAGCTCTCACATGCCCGATTGTAACTTCCTAAAAATAACAACTTTGTATGATTAAGGATCTAAAGAAATAGTAAAACTCTTTAACTACATGTTGAAATTTGATGAATTAGGCGACAGTAAATAATATAAATCAACATCAATAAACTCCAGCTTAAACAAACATCATTAATTAACAGCTTATATTAAATCTATAATTATATAGAAAATATAGATACATAACCTCTGAGCAATAAAGGCGTTTTGAATAAAAATAAATTATTACGTTTCAAATAAATTAAATAAAGACTAGACTGTCTGTGGACAATTATTTTATTATAAATTATACCTTATCTTATGGTGAAGTACTTTTACAAAGTGCAAGATTTTGTAAACCTTCTTCTTTTAGCTGCTAATCCCGTGCTTCGCAATGGGGAAAAAAATTCAGAGTAGAAAAACTAAGCAGTTATGTGTGTTGCATTCTGTGGTTAGCCCGTGGAACTTCTACGAATCAAGATCAGCTGTTTGTATTTTCATCAGCTCAAACAAAAATGAATGTCCATAAGGAATACATGGGAAATTTTAACTCCCTTGGGGAAAAGCCATGTAGGATTTTCAAAACGAAAATAGGCCTATGTGTTTATTTGGTGTATAAGGAAAATTCCTATAAATTTTCATGCAAATCGGTTCAGTAGTTTTTGAGTGATTGATGAACAAAAAGCAGACAGACAGACACACACCATCCCATTTTTATATATTAGTAGTGATATCCGTCACCTCGGGTTAATCATATTACCATGTGCACAGTTTGGTTTGATCCCAGCTCTAGTCACCAGTCACCAGTGCCTTTGGCAAAGCACAAACACAAAAAACTTATAAGATTCGATAGAACCTTTAATACAAACTTGTTTAAAGTTTGAAACCCACCTTTAGCTGTTAGTCCACCTGTCTACAAACAAAATTGGATAAGTCTCGAAGGGAGGCTGTCTTCAATAGAAATTTCCCTCCACTAAAAGCCATACAGTATTTATTAGAATATTTATTTTATTTGAGGACGGTTCCACATTTTGTTTTATCTTCGGCCAAAAAGTGTGTGTGGCACTGTGGCAGTGAAAATCATTCACTAACAACCACTTGTAAATTCTCATTCAAACGCACCTGGTACTTCTGAGGTCCTGAAGATTTGTCCTTCTCAAAGAGATATCTTTTCTCCAACACATCCAGCACACCAGTGTTTTTCATCTTCAATATCCTGTAAAAAAACCTTTGTTTGAGATTTGTTGTTGGAGATGGTGAGTTTATGTTATTTTAGAAATGATTGCGGACAGATTGGAGACAAGCAATTTTCCCTACGTTTTGAGAACTAAAATCTGACCCGTCTTCAGGTGAGAAAATAACAAAATTAGTGGCACAATCTGAGGCAAAGCTGAAATAAACATTAATAAATCTTATACAGATAACTGCAAAAGCAGTCAAGAGAAAGAGCCAAAACGAATTCAACATAAAAGCTAGTCACTTGATTGAACAGTGCAACAACCCAACGGTCCGGCCTGATGTGGTGGTTACATAGTGTGATTTCGGTCCTTCGGTATGAAAGCTATAAGATACAGGCATACATAATAGGCAGGCTGTTCTCCAAAAAGCTGAACCAGGATATCCCGCACATGAAATGCTAGTGTTATAACTGTGCTATATTTTAGGTGACTTTCATTCAATGTTGTTGGATTAGGAAACCCCAGCATAGCTGCTATGCACGTCTTCCACAAGCGGGAATATTGTGCAGGTTAACGGAATGATAGGATATAACAGGGAAGGAAAGGGTGAGATAGGACCAGCCAAATTGACCCTTCAGAGGGCCAACTCCCATGCCCCTGTGACAGCTGTGATGAGGCTCAAACCGGGGACCTACATTCTGCCCTACAACTGGTCAACTCAACTGACTGGGTATCCATGTACAACAGCATTCATTCTAGGTTGGGGACCAGACTCAGAGATTCTGTTCCCAGCCGCTGTAAATGGAGAGACCAAAGGTGAAAGGGAAGTTTGTCATAATGGACAGCCAAAAGACTTACCATATATGTACAAATTCATTTGCTGTACCCAATGTCAGCCTCAAAACTGGCATAGACCAGTTTTAAGGTTGTCCTGAGACTATTTTAGGTGACATTATAGATCCTTTTAATACACATTTAACCCTCTAAGATATTCCTCTTAATCCAACTCGTACTTTCAGTCGCCTTGATAAGAGGTCCTGTTCGTAGAATGTTTTTAATAAGCTAATAACAAGATGGTACACACGCGCTCCTAAGAGTCTCGGTGAAAGGGAAGTGTTTCTTGAAGAGAATGCTGATCTGGGAGAAGATCTTCTTGGGTCGGAGCCGCAGCATGATGCAGTCACGGTGTGACGCCAGCAGACGACTCATGATGTTGTCGGACTCCAGGATAAAGCACTGGTCCCTGCAGATGTTGGTGGCCACGTCCTCCGTCGACATCGGGTCCGGGTGGCACGGACTCCGGTTGATCACCCGGCTCCACCGCGGCAACAACTCTTTGGAGGTGTCGTTCATCTGGAACAAGCTCATTTTTGAAAAACGTCTAGAACCGTCCGGTTGATTTCTATCGTAAACGGTTATTCCAGTATGCCATTAGGTACTGCACCTACGTATATTTACCTTCTATTATTACCTTCTATTATTACCTTCTATTATATGAGTCCAGTGTAAGAGGAAAGTTGTATGAAGTGTTCTAAAACATATTAAAGAGGGTGCTCCTGTCCTCTGTGTCTACCTGCTCCTCCCCTAAGATTGACGTTAACTTTCAAAGCCGGTCCCTCCGCGATGGATTATCCGAGATCAATGATTTATGGTTCAGTTTGAAAAATAAAAAAAATACTTAGCAATTTCAGCGAGCAGAATTTCAATGTTACAACTAGTTCACCAATAAAAATTGTCAATATTGAACATTTTTAAATTTCTTTGAGCGAATATTATTTGTGATATTGAAATTTTGTTCACTGAAATCACTTTGCTCTTTAATATGAGCCATAAATAAATTATAACCGAAAATCTTTGAGGAGAGGTGGGCTTTGAAATACAACATCGGTCTTCAAGGAATCAGGTAGGAAGGCGACAACATTTGTGACCTTAATTTTATCCTATAGTTATAACCAAAATTACAAATAGCTGGTAGAGCCAGTCTAGGCACTGCACAGGATCTGTTATATAAAATTCTGTGACTTTTCCTGTTCGTTATCCTACCTGGAACATGGATATGACGGCGCTGTTGGTCCGCATGCTGAGGCAGGCGCCCGTGTCAGGGATGTCGTCCAGGCTGGCGAGATGGGAGCGGGGGTTGGCGACCGTGAGGCGGCTCACCAGCACGGAGGTGTACGAGGTTGTCAGCAGGTGGTTGAACACCAACAACACCACCAGCAGCGCGCGCAGCGAGCACACTCGGGTCCTGATCTGGACATCTGCACAACACACGTACATTACTGACACTGCGGAAGGGGTGTAGTCTAGATATATGTATTTGAAGCCCTAATTTTGGAATGTATACATGTAATGAAAAGAGATCTGTGGCAAAAACCTTCATGTATAATAACGAAATGTTCTTTATGTTTCCTTCATGTCTTTCAGGAAATGCCCGTATCTTTGGCAGACGATGATTTTATTTTGTCGCGTGATTATATAAACATGTATATGTTAGTCATAAAAGTTTGACCATAGTGTTTGTCAGTTTGACTCTGTTCAAGCACTTGGCAAAAAGCTGCTAGCAGACACTAGTGCCCACTTCACTAACTGGTTGGTGAGGTAGAGCAGAGATCGGGTTAAGCAGGTAATCATTTTCATAACTGGACAGCCACTTCAGGAAACATCTCTACCCTCACGGACTTCCAAATGATAATCAGGAGTGTAGGCTTTGCAATCAGTCTGAAAAGACTGTCAAGTACATCATACTGGATTGCGAGAGACTCAGGGCAAGGAGAAGGGCTTGGTTTGGTTGCAAGCAACCAGTTGATGAATGGGACGTTAGTGACGTTAGTATTAGGAGAAAATTCCTGGATATCGGAAAGGGTACGGGTATAGGTTTACCCAACTAACGTACTAGGGACACACAGTAAGCTTCATTTGATATGTGAGGATCTCTAATTCCGTCCCTTCAACAACACATAAACATAGTCATTAAAGTTTATGAGTTCCCTGCATAAAGCTGCACAAATGTTTTTCACTCCATGTCTGAATGTTGTTAAACTCCACTGTACCAACCGGTATTGTGAGGCTTAATTAATGTAATAATAATAAATTAAATTCAGTGGACTCCCTCAAGTCCGGCCTCGGTTGGTTCGGCCGTTGGATAGTCCGGCCGGCCTCATAGAAATGAGGTAACTGCCCGCGGGAGGGTTTCCGATGGCAAATATCGACCAAAGTCAATTTGGTTGTTTATTTTCAAGCTAAAATATAATCAAAACATTTCAGTTTAGCTGAAGGGTGAATTTGGTTTCTTCATTTAATTGCTTAGACCACCTTAAAGGTAGATTTTTTATGAACTGGAATGTTATTATACAGTTTGTTGGTATTTTACATTTACAATTAACGACGGCTGGTTCGGCCATTTTGTAATCCGGCCGAGGGTTCGGTCCCGAGGAGGCCAGCCTAGAGGGAGTTTACTGTAACTCTGCAGTTGTCCTCATGATGGTTGGCATGACAAACTCAATTAAATTAAATTTATTTATATCACAGAAATTCACACAATAGCTGGAATTCAGAAATGAATAAATGATATGAGCATAACAATGTAATTCCAACTGATCTAAGTTTAAAGTGTCAAACCTTGCTGGGTAGCGGCTCCGAGAATGACCAAGAAACAGTTTCCCAGGGACAACTTGACAGCAGCCACTTGAGTGGTGGGTGACGAGTGGTCCTGACTTATCGCAGTGTCCAATCCAAACCACCTTCTGAAAGAGAACTAAATGATAGCATTCACTTTTCTGTGAACTGCATATAACAAGGAGTTTTAAAAACTGATATAATAACTTTTATATTAATAATTAGTAATAACTAGATTTTAAAGCAAGCATTATACAGTTGCCAGTGGGGAACTAGTTTTTAATCAAACCAATCAACTAATCTAGTATTTAATACGCTTTAGGATTCAGCTTGATCATTATTTATCTGTGGGATTTATTACATGGTAAAGAAAGTGGTCATAACTGATCAAGGATTCTTGAGTCTTGATTTGTGGCATTTTCAATTTAAGAATTAAATTACAAAGTCAATCATTCTTTCCAAGCCTACCAACCAGATAAGAAGTTGAGGAATGAGATTCCCACTGTATAGATATCAGAGAGGGCTTTCCACCAAAATAATCAATTGATATTTCATTATCTTTATTTGGGACATGTCATGCTGAGCACTATGACCCTACTGTTAACTGTTCTTCCTTATGCTTTTGGTGACAGCCTCAGTTTGAATCATGCTTTAAAAGATGATGAAATAAAAAAGTCTTAATAGAATCCTTTTTTTTCTACAGTAAACAAATTTTCCTTCTTGTTTGATCATCATCAAAGAAGCTTCTTTTTTATTATATTTTTAAACTTTCTTAAAATATCTCTCTCAGTGTACACTATAGGAACGGTGGTGGTCTTACCGTATATTCGTCATGAAGTAAAGCAGCAGTGTGCAGAGGGCCAGCACTCCGGAGTAAGATATCCAGAGGGAGCGGCTCCAGGTCCACAGGTAGGACGACGAGTTGCCTAGGTCATCCGGGGCCTTGAAGTAGACGCTGTACCTGCAACATGACCACTAGTGAGGCCATGAGGTGGAGGTCTGGCCAGCACTGCGGAGTACGATATCAAGAGAGAGCTGGTCCAGGTCCACAGGTAGGACGAAGAGTTGCCTAGGTCATCCGGGGCCTTGAAGTAGACGCTGTACCTGCAACGTGACCACTAGTGAGGTCATGAGGTGGAGGTCTGGCCAGCACTGCAGAGTAGGATATCAAGAGAGAGCTGGTCCAGGTCCACAGGTAGGACGAAGAGTTGCCTAGGTCATCCGGGGCCTTGAAGTAGACGCTGTACCTGCAACGTGACTACTAGTGAGGTCATGAGGTGGAGGTCTGGCCAGCACTGCGGAGTAGGATATCAAGAGAGACCTAGTCCTGGTCCACAGGTAGGAGGACGTGCTGCCCAGGTCATCCGGGGCCTTGAAGTTGACGCTGTACCTGCAACGTGACCACTAGTGAGGTCATGAGGTGGAGGTCTGGCCAGCACTGCGGAGTACGATATCAAGAGAGAGCTGGTCCAGGTCCACAGGTAGGACGACGAGTTGCCTAGGTCATCCGGGGCCTTGAAGTAGACGCTGTACCTGCAACGTGACCACTAGTGAGGTCATGAGGTGGAGTTCTGGCCAGCACTGCGGAGTAGGATATCAAGAGAGAGCTGGTCCAGGTCTACAGGTAGGACGACGAGTTGCCTAGGTCATCCGGGGCCTTGAAGTAGACGCTGTACCTGCAACATGACCACTAGTGAGGTCATGAGGTGGAGGTCTGGCCAGCACTGCAGAGTAGGATATCAAGAGAGAGCTGGTCCAGGTCTACAGGTAGGACGACGAGTTGCCTAGGTCATCCGGGGCCTTGAAGTAGACGCTGTACCTGCAACATGACCACTAGTGAGGTCATGAGGTGGAGGTCTGGCCAGCACTGCAGAGTAGGATATCAAGAGAGAGCTGGTCCAGGTCTACAGGTAGTACGACGAGTTGCCTAGGTCATCCGGGGGCTTGAAGTAGACGCTGTACCTGCAACATGACCACTAGTGAGGTCATGAGGTGGAGCAGCAGTGTGTCTGGCCAGCACTGCAGAGTAGGATATCAAGAGAGAGCTGGTCCAGGTCCACAGGTAGGACGAAGAGTTGCCTAGGTCATCCGGGGCCTTGAAGTAGACGCTGTACCTGCAACGTGACCACTAGTGAGGTCATGAGGTGGAGGTCTGGCCAGCACTGCGGAGTACGATATCAAGAGAGAGCTGGTCCAGGTCCACAGGTAGGACGACGAGTTGCCTAGGTCATCCGGGGCCTTGAAGTAGACGCTGTACCTGCAACGTGACCACTAGTGAGGTCATGAGGTGGAGGTGTGGCCAGCACTGCGGAGTAGGATATCAAAAGAGAGCTGGTCCAGGTCCACAGGTAGGACGAAGAGTTGCCTAGGTCATCCGGGGCCTTGAAGTAGACACTGTACCTGCAATGTGACCACTAGTGAGGTCATGAGGTGGAGGTCTGGCCAGCACTGCGGAGTAGGATATCAAGAGAGAGCTGGTCCAGGTCTACAGGTAGGACGACGAGTTGCCTAGGTCATCCGGGGCCTTGAAGTAGACGCTGTACCTGCAACATGACCACTAGTGAGGTCATGAGGTGGAGGTCTGGCCAGCACTGCAGAGTAGGATATCAAGAGAGAGCTGGTCCAGGTCTACAGGTAGTACGACGAGTTGCCTAGGTCATCCGGGGCCTTGAAGTAGACGCTGTACCTGCAACATGACCACTAGTGAGGTCATGAGTTGGAGCAGAAGTGTGTCTGGCCAGCACTGCGGAGTAGGATATCCAGAGGGAGCTAGTCCTGGTCCACAGGTAGGAGGACGTGCTGCCCAGGTCATCCGGGGCCTTGAAGTAGACGCTGTACCTGCAACATGACCACTAGTGAGGTCATGAGGTGGAGGTCTGGCCAGCACTGCGGAGTAGGATATTAAGAGAGAGCTGGTCCAGGTCTACAGGTAGGACGACGAGTTGACTAGGTCATACGGGGCCTTGAAGTAGACATGACCACTAGTGAGGTCATGAGTTGGAGCAGAAGTGAGTCTGACCAGCACTGCAGAGTAGGATATCCAGAGGGAGCTAGTCCAGGTCCACAGGTAGGAGGACGTGCTGCCCAGGTCATCCGGGGCCTTGAAGTAGACGCTGTACCTGCAACATGACCACTAGTGAGGGCATGAGTTGGAGCAGCAGTGTGTCTGGCCAGCACTGCGGAGTAGGATATATAGAGGGCCACAGGTCCACAGGTTGGAGGACGAGCTGCCCAGGTTTTCCAGATGGCGCCGGCATGATCATGATAGATTATATGTAGTCAGGTCGGGTGATGTGCGGGTCTCCTCAGTGAGAAAGGTGAAATACCTAGGTGTGACGATAACGGAGAGGATGAGTTTCAAGAGCCATGTCGAGGAAGTGAGGGAAAAGGTAATGAAGGAGTATGGATGATTGGTGAGGTTGGTGAAGGCCAACTCCGGGTATGGAGTAGGGACCCTAATGAAGTTGTACAAGTGGATGGTTGAGCCATGGTGTTGTATGGCTGTGAGATTTGGGGGGAGGAAGTAATGGTGACACCAAAGCTTAGGCGAAAGTGGTAGAGCCTGCAGAGGAAAGTTATTATTATGGCGGTGAAGGGTTATAGGACCATGTCGCATGAGGCGGAGAGGGTGTTAGTTGGGGTTCCGCCATTAGACCTGCTGATACAGGAGCGTGTGGAAGATGGCAGGATAAACAGGCTGGAGTGGATGAGGTGGAGTCCCGACAAAGATGCTGGCAAGAGTGTTTGGAGAGTTGGTAGCAAAGGTGGGATGGAAGTGTGAAGGGACAGGAGACGTCAGGGCCAGGTCAGAAGGGCTATATACCATTTCTATATTCACCGTTACCGCCGTGACCCCCTCCCGCCCAGCTGGACAGCGCTGTGACGTCACTGCGCTGACAGCCACTCACCACGTGCTTGGCGCAAATGCTAAATGAATACTTTTTCTCAACAGATTTCTACGAATCTGTATGTCTAAATCTTTTGTCCAAGGGCCCTTCTGTTCCCCCGTTTCCTCTCAAACATGTGTCCTGATCTATTTTTGAATATCCTCAAATATAATCTTGGTATTTGGCTCAGAAAGTGGAAAGTGCTTGCTTACCCTACACAGTGAGCTTGATCAGTTTTATTTTTCTTTAGTAAAGTTGTTTCTTAAATTCTCGTATGACTTCGCCGCCGCTAAAGAAAATTATTTTTCTGATCATAGTATTTAAGTTTTTTTTATAAATACCGATAAAAAACTAATGCTTATTTAAAGTGATTCCATTTCCCTTAATACAAACCTTTATTTCTTACTAAATAGTTTTATAAATAGTTCAGCTGCCAATCCTATTGAAAATTATATCACAGTAAACCTGATTCATCTACAAAATAAAGGTGATGTTGTATAATCATATTTCAAGTTCCAGCCGTGGAAGTTGTAGGGAGTAAGCACTGGTAAAGGCGGCTGTCAGCGTCGTGACGTAGCGGGTCACGTGACAGGGGGGCTCCGCTCACAGGCAAAATGTTACGGCCCTTATTACCTGGCCCTGGGGAGACGTACTGATATTTTTCGTATGTTCAGATGCGTCTCCGGTGTAAGTGGGTCCCGGATCACTACTCGACGCAGTACGTCTCAGGGCACGTAAATTTCCGGGGGAGTTGAGGCAGTTTGGATTAGTGGACGGTGGTAACTGTTGGTAGTGTGGCCAGCCGGAAACAGCTGGACATGTGATATATGAGTGTGAGGCGTACGATACGGAGAGGGCGAGTCTGGTGAGGATGATGATAAGAAGGGGACTGCAGTGGAGGCAGGGGATGTATTTGCGGAAGCAGAAGTTTGGGAGTGTTTTGCTGAGACATGTAGGGTGATTGGGAGGAAGAAGGAGGAAATGGATTCGCAGCGGAGGGAAGCGGAGCGAGGTGAGGAAGTGGATGAAGGGGTTGCAGATGAAGGAGAGGATGAGTCCGGGTTGGATGAGGATTGAGGAGGAACGGAGTTGGTGTGAGGAAAGTAGATGAGAGGAATTGGACAAGAGGTTGAGCTGACGAGGAACTGCTCCTGGAGAAGGAGGAAATGGCGAGGAGGATGATAGGAGGGGTTGTTTGGTGGAGGATGGAGGAGTAGTGGGGAGGCCCTGAGGGGTCGGGGTGTGAATGGGGGAGATGGTAAGTTGGGGACGTGAGCTCATTCGAGAGAACTGGTGTGAGCCAGAAGGGGTGGTAGCCTGAAAGCCAGAAGGGGTGGTTGAAGGTAGTCTGACAGCACTCGAGTCAGAACTGGGTGGATGGGGAGCTGTTGGGAACGGTAACAATAGAGGAAGGTTAATGGATATGAGTAGGGGTCCCACAACTAGGAAAGGTAAGGGGTAAAAGTGGGTATGCCGAGCCCAGAGAGTTTGTGGATCGAGGCTGTCGGGGCTGGTATAAGCTGATGGAGGTACAGGTACCCTGTGATCCTCAGGAAATGCTGGGGTGAGGGGACAGATGTTCCGATTTCAGAAAGGCTATTGAGTAACTCTCGACATGGCTGGGGCTAGTCAATGTTCCTAGGCGGACAAATGACTAGAACGGGACTGGCTGAAGAGCCGTGCAGCTCAAGTCAGAGGTGGTTGGTGGGCGTCCTTCCCCCTAGAGGGGGAGGGACATCTGCCTCCCCAGAACGTGGTGCTGTATTGACTTACACGGTCGTGGCCACGGGGCCACTGATGTCACAGTCCCGCAGGTTCTGAGCCTCGACGATGACGGGCGACAGCATGACGTCGGCTGCCCCGGCCGCCAGCGTCTCCTTGCCTCCCCAGAACGTGGTCCGGCGGTACTCACTCCTGGTCCAAACAACAGGCGAAAGTCATTCGGTAAATGTTGAAATTGTAGGCCAAAATCTCCGTTTAAAATTCACTGTTGGTGTGGTAAGTCTGTGTTATCACCAGAGAGAGACTAAGCCACACCCGGTGATAGCTGATTCGTTTCATGGGTGAAAAAGATGTACAACCTATTTGAAATCTTTATTCAGTCACAGTCACAGTGGTTATCACCGTCACTGTTTTCATGAAATCATTTGTTGATATTTTACCATGAGTCAGTGCTACTGTGACAGTTCACGGGTTAATTTATTCACAGTTCTTATGATTTTTTTATTTTCATTTGAAATCTTATAAGACTGATGTTAAAATTTCCAATATTCAAATGGGATTTTTAAAAAATTATGATTTTTCCTGGGGTAGAGGACCAATTGATTTTTTTAGGTCCAAAAGTTCCTATTTACAAAGTACTAACAAAATCGTTGCTGTATTTCAAGATAAATTTAGCAAACAAACAATCAAACAGACTGGCAGACATCGCTCGTATTAAGTATAGGACTGCGGATATTTTCCAACATTTTCTTATTAGTAACACAAATTCATTTGTTTTACTAATCAGTGATAGAGTGTGTCCGCAGCAATTTTTTAAATAAAATAATTCATTCAGAAATTTAAGTTTTAGATATGTAATCCATAAGCTCAGGTCACTTTACCACTGACCTTGAAAAAAGTATTAAATAAAACCTCTCATCAAGCTTCACCTGTTGATAGTATGCTTTTACTAAGATCTAGTTCAGAGTCCTTGATCATTTTTACTTTCTCCCCTTATACATAGTATATGGAGAAAGTATTGCTTTCGTCAAAATTTTCGAATTTGAGTTGTTAGTGGAAATATTCGTTTTGGTGCTCCCTGAACCCAAAAAAGTGGTTTTTACGTGATGTCTGTCTGTGTGTGTGTGTGTGTGTGTGTGTGTGTGTGTGTGTGTGTGTTTGTGTGTGTCCGTGTGTGTGTGTGTGTGTGTGTGTGTGTGTGTGTGTGTGTGTGTGTGTGTGTGTGTGTGTGTGTGTGTGTGTGTGTGTGTGTGTGTGTGTGTGTGTGTGTGTGTGTGTGTGTGTGTGTGTGTGTCTGTGTGGATGTCTACAGAGCTAGAGCCCTAACTAATAGGCCGATTTTTATGAAATTTGGTATGTAGGTCCACGATATCTCCAGGCGTTTTTTTCATTTTTTGGAATTTTTGATTTTTAAGTGTAATTATCCCCCAAAAACCGCCAAAAAACATGAAAAATCAAAATTTCTCAAAAACGGCTCTAACGATTTTGTTTAAACTTTAGTCGTTTGTAGAACTTTAGTCCTCCAACAAAATGACACCACCCGCATTTCTGTAAAAATTCGGGTTCAGAAATTACAAGACTTAAAACATCAAAAATTCAGTTTTTTGGATTTTTCATAGAAAGACATAAATATAAAAAAATATTACTATTCACCACTAAAAAGAGCTCAAAAAACTAAATAATTTAGTATTTTGAATTACTATTCTACGATTGCTGGTTTCGGAGAAAATTGAAATTTTCCATTTTGCGGTAAACGCAGTACGTTGTCCAATGTTATTCTTATGGGGAATACAAAAATTATTATTTCTCTCTTATTTACTGATAAATTTCATTCAAACTTGTTATGCTTGTCAATTTAGCATTGACCAACAGAGGACATTCGAAATATGTTGTCCCTTAATAACTCTGGGGGGGAATAGGGGACATTTCCCCTCTTAAAACCACGAGTGTATCAATGGATTCTGTAGTGCCTCCAAAGCAGGGATTTGGGTGGATGTTTTTTAAAACAACTTGTTTACAAGATTTTCTGTTCATTCGACCGTGCTTTGTATTCTATATTTAGTAAATAAAAAGTAATTTATTCGTTAAAGTTGGGCTAAAAGGGAGTAAGTATGTGTCAGTTTCCTGATACCGTTTATTTGTTTTAATGTCTCTACTTAACAAAAGTTATGCATCTGGAAAAACAAAAACTCTTGGACAGTTCAGTACTTACTATATAATTGTATTAACAACTTTGAGAAGCAATTAAAAAAGTTATATCATATTTAAACAAATTCAGCCAAAAGGTGAATTTTTTATGTTGATATAAAATCAATGGATACAATCTATAAAATGTAAATAAATACAAGATTGCAAATAAATAAGAGTAAAGCCATCTTGCAACGTTCTAGACTTTACATAACATACAAGAATATACTGAAGGCAGAGATTTTATCAATGTAACCTGAATTGCAGTTGATTTTCAAGTACATTCCACATTTCACCAATATAGCCTGTGAGGCGAATTCTGTTGCCCTCTTGAATGAAGAGTGTGTATGGGATCATCTGTAACAGGTTTGGAAATTCAATTATAATGCAATCAAATAACTAATCACTATATCACTATAAGACACCGAATCAAGCTGTTGAATATTAATTTTAAGTATTACTTTATTAATATTCAGTGTAGAATGGGTGAAATGCCTTGTTTAGCCTTGTTGCTGTCTAAGACAGTATGATACTTTAGTTAGTATAATTTAATTAACAATCATTTGGTTTGTATTATTCCATAAAGATTAATAGTAAAGTTTTAAAGTCCTGAGACATCAATATTGGTTCAGTAGCTGCCAGGGCCAGATTTAGGAGTATGCCACCTGTAGGCTAAATCCATTTGCCCCCCCCCCCCTTTTAGAGACTCACAGTTAATAGACTCATGTGATATTATACATATTACTCATTCGTTTTATACAACAAATGATAGATTCAAATTAAATTGTGCTGAAGAGTAAAACTAAAACCACATAACACAATCATAACTACACATATAGGAGCAGTTGATAACATTTGAGCAATACTTTTCTTTGGCAAAATGGGAATGTGACAGCGTACAACCACGCTATTAGCTGCAGCCCAACTGTCAACTCTCTGTTCTGGTATTATACAATTTTACATCATAACAAAACCTAACCCACCTCATGTACGATAACTTTCAAGGTGATATTCCTTAATACAGCCTCATCAATATCTTTTCTGTTAGAGTTAAATGTTTTGAAAGAGTCTTGCATATTTTTAAAAGCTTTTTCCATCTCAGATTTTACCATCCAAGTTTCAGCAGCAAATATGTGAAGAGTGAAGTGCAGTATCTGTCAAGGAAGAAAAAGACAATTAACATGTCGGCTATAGCATAGAATAAATAATAATAAATAATAATGGCTATAGCATAGAATAAATAATACTAAATAATAATGGCTATAGCAACCATAAAAAATAACACTGCCTCTTCAGACTAGCATGACAAATAGCACTATAGAGTTTGTTCAGCTTCTTGGTATGGGGAATGAAAAAGCATTCTTACAACCCTTATAAAAATAAATAAATATATATCTATAAATTATGTTATAAACTGTATTCATATTATTAACAGAATTTCTTGAATTTTGTTCAGCAATTTCGGGTCTCTATATCTATAACTGTAATAGATATTTTGTGTCAATCAAAAGCTCTTACTCTCTAAATATGCCATTTAGGGTTTTCAAAAACATCCACCTTTGTGGCTCTGCCCCATGGACTTTCAAATAATCCAATGTTAATATTGTTTAGCTAATTTCCCCTATAGGGAAGAAGCTTTACCGTAGGTGGTATGGTAAGACCTAAGCCCGGGACCATGATAACTTTTCGTTATGAGATCCCCAGATGGCAAAAACACCAACCGTTCAAATTTTTATATATGTATATATATATTTATGTCCTTAAGCACGATATCTCTCGTAAAAAAGAAATTAATCTCTGGTATGAAATTAGGTAAAAATGTGTAAATACCATTTTCCTACGGTTACCTAACAATGTACATGTTCTCTCACTGATTTGAGAAAGCAAAGTGGCCAATTCGCTCATCAGTGAGACAATGTTAACATTGTCTCACTCTAATTACTTTGTCTCACTCCAGATTTGCAACGTGAAGGCACGAAATAGTGAGCGTGTAACATGCAGACAAGGTCGTATGCGCGCAAAATACGTTGGCAGCACTGGCTGTAAATCAGCTGGTCAGCTGTTGTACTGTTGTATTTGTCACAACACTTCCGGTCACGGCAGAAGCCACCATTTCATTGATTTGCCATTTGTAAACATTGAAGGTGGTTTTGCTGTCACAAAATGGACGTTAATGACGATTTTAGTAATAATAGTTCACTAGAAGAATCTTGTACTCCAGAAGAATTAAAAAATGTGGCGAGGAATGTGTCTCTAAATCTTCTTCCAGAGAAATCAAAACATAAATATGAAAAAAGGTATGAATTGTTTACTTCCTGGTGTGAAAGTAAGAATGTAAAAAGCCCAACGGAAAAAATATGCTACGTTTCTTTACCAATTTATTTGTTTTATGGTAACTGTAGGAAAAATATAATGTGCAACTCGAGTGCAAAGTGTAATCGCCTCACTCGAGAAACCATTCCTCACTCGCCTACGGCTCTAAGGATTTCTCTCGAGTGAGGCAATTGCTCACTTTGCTCACTAGTTGCACAAATAACTATTATTTGAACGAGTTTGAAAACCAGACGAATCACACTATCTGGAGGAGGATTTATACCCGAAAAATTGTTTTTTTTAGGGTTTTCACATGTAATTTTGATTTAAATCAAATTAAAGTTTTAACCATTGCATTCAACTTAAAAAAAAAACGAGTTCGCACGCAGCACGCTGACGTGAGGGAAGTGAATTTCCACATAAAAAACTATAAAAACTCAAAATCAGTTATAAACATACATTTATTCCAATTTTTATTCAAATCTGAAAATATTGATTTTTTGGCTGTTTTGATGCTCCTGGTTCTATTTACCTGCAATGGTGGGAATACAATTTTGCGCATTATAAGGCTAGGAGAAGGTCCAGTCAGGCTTTAAAGTAGGCGTGAGGTTGTTGGGGATGATAAAAGTACACCAAAAAATGAATAATAGGCTTTTCTAATGTAAAACCCCCATAAGACAACGTACTGTGTTTGGTCGATACACATTTTCTTTAATAACTCAGTAAATATTTATGCTAGAATAACGAGATAGGGCTTAAAAGTTTTGTCACACTAATTCCCATCTTTTAACATTCGTTAATTTCATATCCGGGGCTTTTCTGACCCTTTTTGGGTCCAAAAACTCGAAATTTGAAAGATTAATCCCCAAAAAAGGGGTTTAGAGTTTTGCGATTGTTTTGCCCAACGAACTTGTCCAACAGATTATAGAAAGGAACGTCCCTACCAAATTTGAAGTAAATCGGACAAAAAATGTGACCGCTAGAGTGCATACATATATATATATATACATATATATATATATATATATACATATATATATATATATATATACACACACATATATATATATATATAACATTTTGAACGACCCCCCCAAAACGTGTTCAGGGGGTCACGTTAGGAACTTCTATGGTGGTCCCGGGCTTAAGTTTCACCGTGCGGGTCATGCTAATAGTTCACTTTCCATAGGAAATTCACTAAAAATTGGTATTTTGATCATTGCTCTACGTCAATTGGTTACTGAGATATTGAAAGTGCTAAACACGGTACGTTGTCTAATGTTATTCTTATGGAGAAAAATAAATGTTTTATATCTCCCTTATTTATGAACATAAACTGACAAAACTTCGTATAGTTTGTCTGGTTGTGGTTGATTGTTGTTTGCACAAAAAAACAATTTTTCGCCTATGGTTCCCGTAGCAGCAAAACTAGGTACTCGGTCCCCATGTTATTCATATGGATAATAATTAAAATGTTATATATTGCTTATTTATTAATGTATATGGATGAAACTTGGTGTGTGACTTCACTTAGATAAGCTCTACTGATATTTGAATAAAAATCCATTATTTTGTGTTCCTTGTTGCAGCAAACCTGCTTACCATCCCCCATGTTATTCTTATAGAGAATAATGAAAATTGTATATATCGCTAATTTATGAATGTATACTGATGAAACTTGGAATGTGGCTTCACCTAGTTGAGTTATAATGACATTTACCTACATTAAAACCCATATTTTTTGTTCCTTGTTGCAGCATCCCTGCTTACTCAGCCCCCATGTTATTCTTATAGAGAATAATAAAAATGTTATATATAGCTTGTTTTTATGAATGAACATCAAAGAAACTTGGTATGTGGCTTCACCTAGTTTAATTCTATTTATGTTTGCATAAACACCAATTGGTTGTGTTCCTTGTTTCAGCAAACCTACGTACTCATCCCCAATGTTTCTTATGGAGAATAATTAAAATTGTATGTATCGCTTATTTGTGAATATATTTTAATGAAACTTGGTATGTGGCTTTATGTGGTATTAAGAAATATATTATGCATTGGAAATTCATTGAGTACGCAGTTTTGCTGCGACAGAGGTATTTTAAATATCGCTTATTTATTGTGAATATATTTCTTATGAATCCTGGTAAATGGCCTAATGGATTAAGGCATATATATTCATTGGAAATTCGCGGAGTACGCAGGTTTGCTGCGATGGGGGTATTTATTTCATTCATCAGGAGAAATTTCTGTACAAACGTCCATTTAATTGTTTTTTTTCTTGAGGGGCAATTTAACCTGGTGATGTTATATTAGTCCTCTCTAGTGCCCCACCTGGCCGGTGCGGTCCTCTGGAAATCCCGAGACGAAACAGAACTAATTCAACTCAGATCGGTAAAGTCAGAATTTGAATTCAGGACCTCCAGAATGTGAGGTAAGGTAAAAGTTTGATCATAATAAAAACAATAGTAGCAGTCACAGTGATACTTCACTTACACCATTTCAGAGATGATGCAAGACATTTTTCATGTGATCAATAAAATTTAGTAACTTCTGCAGAAGCTAGAAAAAATTGTAAAACTACATTTTCAGAACAGAATGCAAAACCAACTATTAGTGGTGTTATTCGTTTACTTTTTAAAGTTAAGAAAGCAAACAAGGTTTTTTAATGAAGTGAAAAAAACTAAATAATAATGTAAACTATCAACAACACATTCAAATTAATTTCTTATTTTAAAATTGTGGCATTAAAATAATCAAAACCTATTCAAAGTAGTAAAATATATAAATTAGTAAAAATTAGGGATCAGACGATACCAAAATTTATTGATTCTTGATACTGATACCGATACCAGAAAAATCAATACCAGAAAATCGATACCTACGATTTTCCAGTACCTATAGTTGTTAAAACTATAGTTAAAAACAGTTACCGGTACAAATTTATGTTAGGTACAATTATAATTATTTGGTAGTATTTTGTAGTTAATTATCAAACAAATTTTTGAATGCAATTTTGTACATAATTTAATGTTAATTTCACTAATATGCTATAGTAATGTAGAGAACAAAAACTATTTATTATAAATTGATAATGGGAAAAACTTGGTTATAAGATAATGACTCAAAGAAATAATGTTGGTCAGCCGACTGATTTATTGCTTTCAACCAAACCAACCCCTCCCCTCCTATCCCTCTTCCTTTCTTATCTCCAAGGTAAGATGTTTTGCCATATATATAAACACTTTAATAACATACCAATAGAAGAATATTTATCATACTGTTTACTTCACTTGTCTAAATGTACTAGAATTATTGTATAATAATTGTTTTACAAATATTAGCTACTATTAGGTAATTTCCCTGTTGACTTATACCCTCATTTATAAGTTGTCTAGAAAAATAGTATTATCAAATGTAGAGCTGCTTGTCAATTTGATGTTTCTGACATATATAATTACAGAATATAATTTGAATGTTCGCTTCATCCAAATTGACTTCTAGATCAGTATCTACTGATTTCATGTCAGATATTTTATCTTCATGCATTTAATATTGAGAATAGCTGTTAGTTAACACAAGCAATCCAAATTTGTTTATTAATAAGCCAAATTGGTGTACCATTATGTCATCATTAGCCAGTTACAATGACCAGACTGTTAATGAGGAACTTATTAATAATAAATTTAGTGATCACAGTGTTTTGGTTAAAGTCCTAAAATGCTTAATTAGTCTTGCAGTTTTCTGCAAATGTTAATTGTTTAATTACATTTGTATTACACACCAGAACTACTAACAATACATTAATGAAACTTTGCACTAATTTGTTATCCTTGTCAAAACAGTATTTTTGGGTCAACAATAAAAAAAAGATGTTTGCTCGTTTTAAAATGACTGATGTTAAAAAGCCTTAAAATTTGAATTACATAAACAAGCTTATTTTTCAAAAAAATACATGGAATAACTTGTTTGTGCTTTTTGCCAATGTATAATTTAGGAAAATTAGACAAAAATTACAGAGCAGTGATTAGAAGGGTAGTGATACCTGCATACTCAGCCCTAATGTTATTGTTATGTAGAATAAGTAAACTTTTATATCTACCTTCATTATGAACATAAATTAATAAAACTTAGTATGTAGCTTCGCCTGGTTAAGTTATATTGATAATTGCATGTAACACGTTTCTTATCTTTCTTGTTGCAGCAAACCTGAGTACTCGGCATTTAATGTAATTCTTATAGAGAATAAACCAAATGCTATATATCACTTATTTAATAATATATGTTCAGCGTTAGAGCTATGTTTAGCTATGAAGTGATCTAAGTAGAAATGATTTTTTCAAAATTTATTTTCTGTTTGGATGAAATTTAACTTGTCCAAAGAAACCTTCTTTTACTTTAACACTCTTAAATCTGTCGTGCCCTCTGTCATATGACCAGCACCCAATTAGGAAGCCGACGCTGATGAAATTTAAAGTTGCTGAATGTTATATTATTACTTATATAATTATAATTTTCAATAATTACATATAAAAAGCTGGAATAGTGCCTTAACTCCATAACACAACCAAAGTCTGCTACGACTTGTCTCAGGATAGGTCACCTAGTAGTCTGAATGATGATAATCAAGATTGTAATGTTATCCTAACAATCGAGTGGCGCATGCAATTGCAATGAATCCACCCTCCATTAACATTTTACATTAAAATCACAAAATTGTATCTCATGGAAAATTTGTGTTCACACTATGCAAGATTATTGTCTTTACAACTAATTTTGAGTTTGTTATATTGTGTGCAAAGCACAAAGGTGGCTGAAGTATTCATAAACAAATAGTAATACATTTTTACTAATGAATAACAATGGTTTTCTTCTATAGTCAACTTGTGAACACAATAATTTTAGTGTTGTGTAACGTAATTAATGCGGAGTGGTTACACCACTTGTTCACATAAGGAGTATCGAGACTTAATTATGTTCATTTGGCAGCTGTATCGCTCCCATCATTTTAGTCTACTAAACGGTTATGCCTACCTAGTGAGGAATGGATCCTGTTAGAGTTGGTTTTTGTCTTCTGTTGATAATCTGGTTTCCGAGATGCTGCTGGCAGTCTAAACAAGATCATGACAATTTACTTCCCAAAGAAAAAGAATCTGGTGCAGTCAAAAGGACAGAACCTGAGCAATGGGGTGTAAAGACTCTTGAGGACCTCAAGAATCCTGGAGTTGTAAGTTTGGTGGAAACTTGGACTAACTCTCACAGAGGTGGATACTGTTTGGAGTGCTACAAAAATGTCAAAAAAGGCCTGACATTGTACAGAGCTAGAATTGGTTTTGAATATGACTCAAAAGCTCTTTTGGTAGTGGATGTAATATCCTGTGGATCTGACCTCTTGAACTCTATCACGATTGTGCCTCGACGTATAAAAACAAGTCAGATAATTTTACTCTTTGAGGATGGAACCTGTGAGATGAATATTTCTAATTTTAAGAAAAATCAATTGGTAAGGACAACTGAGCCCTGCCCTCCCAGAAATAAGAGAGGTAGACAAAAGAACGGCAACGGTTACATCAATAGCTGGATGGTATCAAAAGAATAGCAACTTAATGCTGAGGACAGTCTGGTGAGCCCATCTTTGGCACATTTATATCACAAATGATGACTTGTTGTAAAAAAGTAAATTACTTTGTGATAAATGATGTTTTAATTTAACCAGTCTCTTCTTTGTTGAAAAATGTTATTGTGACAGCGGTATGTGAAACAACTATGTCAGTGTATTATTTACATTTATTTTTGCTTAGGGTGGCTCAAGGCCATGATACAGAAAAAAACTATGAAAGGAAAGGGATGCCAGAGAACTTACCCATTGAAAAGAAGTTTGAAAAGTCAACAGGAAAGCTAATTTACTGGCAAAAGTCACACAAATTTACACAGAAACTTGATAATTTTCGGGACAACTTGTCCCTTTCTCAATCAGTTGAGGAAGTGCTTCACACTGATTGAGGAAACACTTCCTCTACTGACTGAGAAAGGGACAAGTTGTCCCGAAAATTATCAAGTTTCTGTGTGAATTTGTGTGGCTTTTTGCCAGTGAATTAGCTTTCCTTTTGACTCTTCAAACTTCTTTTCAATGGGTAAGTTCTCTGGCTTCCCTTTCCTTTCACAGTTTTTTCTGTTACATTTATTTTTAATATCCTTATTTTAGCAAATTAAAATACCCACTAAAAAAAAACAAAAAAAAACTGTGAGTAAAACTGTGTACTCAGCGAATTTCAAATGGTACCTTACTATCACACGAAGCCTCTTACCAAGTTTTGTCAAAACATTTTCATAAATCAAAAGATATGACATTTTATTTAATCTCCATAAGAAAAACATTAGGACTGGAGTACACAGTTTGCTTGAATATAGGGACCACAAATTGGGGTCTGCATAGAAATATCATTAGACCCCAACTGTATGGAGCCGCAAACCAAGTTTCATCAATATATGTTCATTAAAAGCGAGATATAACATTTTACTTACCCTCCATAAAATTAACATTGGACAACATACTGTATTTAGCACTTTCAATATCCTGTTATTTTCCTTGTTTCTTGTAAATAAAAAAGACCTTGGTTCATTTTTTAATTTGGAAAATAAATTTCAATGCATGAGAAGCGTAATTTATTTTTCCTAAAATGTGAAAATCCAGATACGTATTTTTATCCTAAAGTACCTGGGAGAAACATGGGAGGCTGGCAACCAGGCCTTCCAACCAAAAGGCAGGTTGGCAGGTTCAGTTATTGTCGGGTAAACTAAGCGATGGGCCAATTAACAAATAATATTATGGCCAATCACATCGCATCAGCATGCCAACATTGTATCAGTCCAGTACTCAATAAAATGGACGACTTATTGCCTCAATGATGCAAAACGCTTCTCACACTGTACTGTACGTGGAAATACACTGTGGCACTGAATGTATTCCTTTCCAATAATGTGTTTATCTCTGTATATCTTTGTAAGAGGAGCTGTGCAAGATTGAGACATGATACATTGGACTCTCCTAGGTAATATAAACAAAAGTTATAAATCTTTCTTTACCTGTCTGGACCAAATTTCATCAAAATCGGACCTTTTAAAAAAAAGTTATTGCTCCTGCAGAAATATATATGTTTATATATTATTGGTATTAAGTACGGATACTAACATAAATATTATAATTATCATAGTCAAACTGAGTACCCTTGGATTTTTTAATGTATAAGGTATACAGTTTTGAACGAACAGGGTATTTGGCAGCTGATGGGGACCTCAAAACAAAAAGTTATCATGCATGGTCTCAAGCCTATGTCTTACCATGCCGACTATGGTAGTAGCTTCTTCCCTATTGGGGAAATTCGCTAATATGGACTGTGTTTGCCGATGAATATGTGACTATGGGTCAACAACGATGGGTCCAAGTATTAATTGTTTGTTGATTGAAACCGAGCAAAACTGTCGCAACTTGTGGGTTGTTGACCCACAAGCGATGAATGTGACCCATCGCTTGACCCATTGTTGCATTGGTGAACAATGGGCAGCAACAATGGGTCAAGCGATGAGTCACAGCTCACATGGGCTCAACGATGGGTCAAGCGATGGGTCACATGCAGCTCACATGGGCTCAACAATGGGCAGCAACATATGGGCCAAATTTCATCTAAATCGGATGTTTTTTGCTCAAGTTATCGCATTCACGGACACACACACACACACACACACATATGGTATCATTAGACCCCAACCTCACATCAAAGCACACAATTAGACATAATTGTCTTTGATAATGTTTATCTTTGTATAAACCACTTGGGTTTGCTATTTTGGGAACGATTTCAAAAAGGGGAGATTTTTAATTTTTCAAGGAAATTCCCCGGAGCTATATTTTTATCTTGAAACTCCAGCAATCTCTTGGGAAATCTGGTGACTTGGAAACTCTAGCTTAACGTCTAGACGGTCTTAGTGATGTGCTTATATATATATATATATATATATATATATATATTTATAGATATATATACATATATATAAATTTGAACGCAGTGTTTTTGTCATCTGGAGACCTCAAAACAAAAAATTATCATGGTCTCGGGCTTAAGTCTTACCATGAGACCTACGGTAATAGCTTCTTCCCTATAGGGGAAATTCGCTAAAAAGTTACAACCAATACAAGTTACATTGAAGCAGTTAAAAATCCATTCATCTATTCTGAGCTGAGTTTTGGAGTACTTGAATAATAATACAATTGACTATATACTGAAGGAGACATCCCATCTACATGGTCCAGCTGTCCCACTTTTATAGTGTTTGCCAGAATTTGAAGTGGACGTAGTTTGATTAGGTCATCGACAGAGATTGTGCTGTTTTAAACTATTTATATTAGTTATTTACGTTAACTTTCAAATATCTCCACCACAGAAAGCAAGTGATAATCAACTTATGTTTGCTTCTTGACACACCAACTGTTGTATTATCCCCTCCTTGAGAGGATAAGTAATAGTTGACAGCAGTATACTCTGTTGGTGATTAGTCTTAACTACGTCCTCTTTGAATCCTAGCACACACAAAACTATATAGGGGCAGATCTTACAATGGCAATGAGAAGTCTACTTCAGTATATATTGTCAATGGAATAATACTCATTTAAATTCTTTGACTAACTCGGTTGACAAAAATGATCACATTATAAAATACCCGCGTTGCAGCAAACTTGCATACTCAGCGAATGGTACCTCACTATATGTCATGAAATTCACTTACCAACTTTCATCAAAGCATTATTCATAAATAATTGAGATATGAAATTTGATTTATTCTCCATAGGAAAAATATCAGGATAGAGTACGCAGGTTTGCTGCATCAAGAACACAAAATCGGGTTTGTATTTTAATACCAATGGATCATCACTCCATGAGCAGATACTGAGCTCTAGAGCTCAGTGGAAGCAGTGGGTAGGTACGGTGGCAGGGGGATATATATCCTCCCTTGAAACTTGGAAAAATTAAAATTTATATCCTGATATCAAGCTTGTGTCTTTTGATTCAAAAGAAATGCTGCTACTAAAAAACAAAAAAAATGTGTGCAACATCTCCAAAATATCTTATTTATATATTATAAATATTTTTCGCTTACAATAAATAGTAGCAAATGAACTGCTCCGGCACACGGCACGGTATTTGCGCATTGCGTATTTGGGACGTGAGTCACCGAACAGTCTACCCTCACCCCCTAACACTAGCAGAGTTCGGCAACTATAGCGCCCCTGACCTTTACCTTACGTCTAGACGGTCTTAGTGATGTGCTTAACTGCACATGTGTAATTTAATTAACTGCAGGGAGTCATAAATATTCATACTAATTTTCAGCGTTCTATAACCGCAAGTATATGTAAAAGTCAACGATATTTCTCGACGAAATAAAGCCAAAGAGTAACAAATAATCGAGGTTAGAGTGAACGGGAAAATAAAGGGTTTAGCTTATTTGGCAATCGTTGCATGACGATGAAGTTGCAAACGTAAATAAATTTTCGTTCACAGATAGGATTTTAACACAAAATTTGTACTATTCAACGCAATTTTGGGAACGATTTCAAAAAGGGGAGATTTTTAATTTTTCAAGGAAATTCCCCGGAGCTATATTTTTATTTTGAAACTCCAGCAATCTCTTGGGAAATCTGGTGGCTTGGAAACTCTAGCTTAACGATTACTTTCCAGCTTTCCAGTACTGATTACAACTGATACAAGTACTTTTTAGTCGTGTTATAGATATTGATTACTTTTTATCAATGGTTTATGTCTTTGAGGTGTAGGCCTATAATTAAGAATGTAAGGGACACGAAAATTATGTCTTCAACTTTGTATACCCGTATCCGCGCTTGTCACGAACACAATTTTCGTTTTGTATTCTCTAATGAGATATCCCCCCCTTGACAAAGGTCTATCTACGCCACTGAGTAGAAGCAGAGCATACTAAACCAATATACTGTATGTCCGAAAACAAGGGAGATATCACATGTTTATTATTCTCCTAAGGATAACATTATAGCTGCTGAATAGTGAGTCCGCAGGTTTGCTACCTTGGGAACCACTAACTTCAATATCAAGTTTCTGCTTTGTATAATTTAAAAATGGCCGCCATTTTTAAGTGGTAGACAGTAGAAACTTGAAACTCCATACCAAAATTGGTCTTATTAGGTGTAATACATGTACCAAGTTTGAAGTTGATATCTTCAGGTGTTACTACTAAGATATAACGTAGTAAAAAACACAAACATACAGAAAGTCGGAAAACAAAGTATTTCCGGACCCATGTTTATAAAAATTGTTTACTTTAATTTTACACGTAGAATGAGCACCCGAAATGTTTGCATATCTTCGTGAATCACTCTGTATATTTATGTATGTATTCATATATATATATAAATTTGAACGAATAGTGTTTTTGGGATCTGGGGCCTCAAAACAAAAAGTTATCATGGTCTCGGGCTTAAGTCTTACCATGCTACTTACAGTAATAGCATTTTATATATACTGAAGGGGAAATTCGCTAAAAGTGATAAACACTCTTCTTGAAAACAGATTGGAGCCCACCAAATAGCAAAATTAACAAAAAATACGCCTCATGTAATTTAATTTTTGTTTACATGCGTCATATGACGACCTGACGAAAATATTGCAGACGTCAACTACTCCTAGTTACCGGTAAGGTTATGTTGATATTCCAAATTTAAGTAAAATTAGTTCACTGGGAAATTAGGTAAACTCCTCATGCTTTATGTGTTAATCTTGTTTTCCTTATTACTTTGTATACTACATCTTACTTCACCACCTGGACAATCACGCATATCAAAGCTTTGGTTATCCTCTGGAGTTAGGCCTAGGTTTGTATTGGTTTAGCTCATTCTATATATTTTTTTAAACTTTTAATGTTTCCTTACTTTTATACATTTTGTCTTACTTATCTAAATAATAAGTAGGCCTAAATTTATGGTACTACTGAAGTCCTAGTTATTCTGGCCTTTTTATTCTCCTCCTGCCATGCCTGCCAAATAATTTTTATTTAGATTGTTCTGCGATATTTTTAATACAGTGCTTGCTAAATATCCCATAATAAATATTTCCAGGTTCTGCGCCACGCTTGCATCAAATTTAAAAATTAAAATTTATTGTCAATTACACTCTACCTTAGTAAGATACTAGTAGTTCCTTTTTTAGTTAGTAGGTATAGTATTTGGTTAGTATTTGAGGACAAGGGATGAGCAGTTTGTAAGAATACCACACACTTCTGGTGCAGCCTACTTCCGGTAACTGTTAGTTACCTCCTATACAGAATGAAGAAAACTTACATTACTCTACAAATTTTAAGACAATTCTCTTTATAAGGGTGTTTTATTCAAATATAGGCCTATTGAGATTATCAAGGGGGGAATGCAGAAGTTATTCTAAAAATACAAAAACATCCAGCCTGGCTTATTCTATACAGCTTGTTGTAAAGGGAAGATTTTCTTAACAAAAAATCCCTTGAACCAATCAAAGTAAATACTGTTAAACTGTACCCAGAAACTTTTAAGAAACATGTAAACTTAAGTCTGACTCACAACAATCAAATTATTGTATGTAAGGTCTTGTGCACATGCTTTCATAAGGCCATATAAGTTAGCCTGGATTAAATAAAATTGTCTAATTAAAACACATTTGTAAATAAGTTATTGGAAATTTATCAGATGTATAATTTTATTTGATTGTAAAACTGGAATCGGTAATTACTTGGAAGAGGTGCCTCAACCACAAACCTTTTCATATGACTTTATAATGTTTTAATGATTATAACTGGATAATAACAAACTATAAATTAAATGTCAGAGAGTTGGTTTATTAGATGTAACCAAATAGTTAGATAGGATTCGGATAACGCGATAAGGCACTCATTTCCCGCAGACTTTATGTTTGGCCGGTCGGTGTACAGTCAGTGACATTAGTGATGGCTCACCAGTGTAACGTGGATGCTACTGCTTGTGCATGGTGCCCCATGTGAATTGGCGGTTGCCTAATACCATTATTTACTTAGTATTCTTATCTAGTGAATGTACCAACAATAACGTTGAAACTGAAATTGAAATACCATATTTTTGTTTTTCCGGTTATTTATTATCACATAGGCCTAACCTAACCTAGTGCTCATTCATTTTCGAGATGAGCTCGTTCACTTCGCTCTACCCCCTCCAGGATGAGCTCGTTCGCCTATTTTTATATAGAGCTAACTTTGGCATTGACAGTAGAGTTTGAGTTGCCATTTAAGTGGATTTTTTATTTCCATAATGAACATATGTTTATGCCTTTCAAGTATGTTTAGATATAATCCTTATATCAGCTGTTTGGTGTAACTAACTTACTAACTAACATACTAACCCGACTTTGTTTAATGTATTTAAATACTGTATCCAGATGCCATTGGTTATTGGACTAATAATTAACGATCCTGGCTAAAGAATCAGTCGGTCTTAGTCAGTGGCAAGGCTACACAAGGCATCTCACCCATTCTACACTCATCATTCCTTCATATTCGCCTTAAAATTCGCCCTACTTGCGTCGGAGTCTTGTAACGTGATTAAGTGATTCTTTTTTGGGCTCAAGCAATTTCAAGATCCTCCACTTAAAAGTGATGAAAAAGTAGGAGATTAAAAACGAGATTGTTCATGGAGAAGACGAAGACAGTGCACGATGCCCAAGTCAGCGTAATTGTATCATAACAATATCCACCCTCACATGACATTATTGGATTGTTTTATGGTAGAGTGTGAGATATTTTCCGGTTGCTGTTCAATTGCTTTATATGGAAATGCGGTATTGTTTCAGGAAAAGTGTAAAATTGCAAACAAGCAGACTTTGCATCAATATATGGACATAATGGAGCACCACTTGCTCAAGATCCTTTGGTAAGGGTGCACTCATGTACCCGAAGCAGTGAATGTGTCAAACAGTGTTTGTGAATTACAGTATTAACATTTTAAACTTTGCCATGAATTAATATTTGTATTATTATATGGTGATCACAGGCTACTGTTACTTAAGTTACTTACTTACGTGTCACAAAACTCGTAAACCTACTTGCCTCCCCGACAAGGCTGGTGTTTAGTTTTCAAAGCCTCCTTGATCAATTATTCAATATGGTTGATTTAATGGCTCATTTTGAAGAGAACAAAAATACCTATCGATTTACTATTACTATCATTAGGCCTATATAATATATGTACAAAAATCAGAAATATTCAATATTTATGACTTTATGTGAATAAACTATTTGCGATATCGAGATTATGCACACTGATGTTGCTATTTGTTTTGTTTTTTTTACTCTTTAAAATGAACTACAAGTTATCGATTTCGGATAATCTATCGAGAAGGGGCTTGAAAGTTAACAAGCGTTAATCCCTGCGTTACCTTCGTCTTATAGGAGAAGCAAGTAGCCGCATTTGACTGGAGAATGGAATATCCTCTTAAATATCTTAGATGCCGATAAATAATGTACATGGAGTAGTATTTTGTATAGACCTAATACTTTTGATCCTATTTTAGTTTGTTGAACAAAATGTTTTTAGTACGGTCACTATTTATAATAATGATTGCCTTTATTGCAGGTGAAATGAAGAATGTTTCGAATTGAATCATATATAACTTCTATTATTCTCAGCTATGTCGATCGATACATCAAGAATTTCAGACAACAGGATGCCCAGGTACATAGGCCTACCGAATTTTGTATCCAATATTATGTACCTAAAGTCTTTTCTAGATTGTTAAGGTTTTTTTACTAAAAGACCTTGACAGAGATAGTATTAATCGGTGTGGTATTCCACTCCTGGACCTTTGAGGCGACGCATACATTTCAAAACGGGAGAGGGCGCTTGTGGAGGTTCGTTCCGCAAGGTTAAAAGTGTCCAAATATAACCTATTTTATGTTTTTTATTTTAACTTTACTACTAAATGCTACATGGACATATTGTAAACAGTTAGTTACATTAATTTAGCAGTATTTTTAATTGTTTATAAGTTATATTATAAAAAAACTTCTTGAATGATTTATGTGAGAAAAACGTATAATAATGGCTTCATAACAGGAAAGGGCGCTTGCGGGAATTATTTCTGCAATAATGTAACACCACTAATAACACTGTATTTCATATTTCATCTAAAATATTTTTGCCCCTTAACTACTTTGAAGCAAGTGTATTATTGTGTAATAAATTCTAAACTTTAATACATGGAATTTCTTTATATGGCAGGGCTAATTTAAATTCACTCATATTTTCAAAAGAAATGTATTAGATTGATATAAAATGTTAATTTTTATGATCATTCGCTTCCATTATTAATTAGTTTATCACAATATTCTCCCATTAAGATATTTGTATATATTTAAGGTGCTGACTGCATTTTATAAACTGAGTGGAAATGTGGGGCCAACTGTTGGTAATGTTCATAATTATGGCACCAGACAAACCTTAAATAACATATTCCGTTCAACCAAGCCTAATTGCACCTTGATTAAAAAGTGTTTTGTTCAGTTCTCTTATAAATTTTTAATGTTATCCCTGCTTTTGTAAAAATGAGTAGATCTTTAAGTATTTTTAAAAAGGCCTTAAAAAAGTGGCTTCTTACTAAAACTGACGATATAGTACGTTTTTATACAGATTTATAAAGCTAATAAACGTAATTGTTAATTTATAAATTTGTTAACCTATATTGTTTTTCTTTTAGGCTTTGAAGTCGTCACTGTTTGGTTTTCCTGAGTTTTATTACGTATATTTATATTTTGGATCGATAGGTATTGCTGTTTTACCTGTTTATGTTAGACATTTATATAAATATAATGTTTGTGTATATCTGTACATCTGAGACTCCCGTCCACAAACAGAAGGCTCCCTCTTCTCTTGGGCGTGTATTATTTCTCTACTTCAGTTTGTCATTAATGTGATACATGTATTTAGTTTTGTATTATTGTATTTTTTTAAATTTTATGAACTATACTTGTTTTGAAATATGTATTTTGAAGAGAAATAAAGATATTATTATTGTTATTATTGAAAGTTTTAGAACAGTGATATCAAATAAATGTGTTTCAGGTGTCCTTATGGGAGGGAGATGGATCATTTCAAAATTTGAATTTGGATTTAGAAGTTTTGGAAGAGGAGCTAAATCTTCCATTCAGCTTTGTGTCAGGACACATCCACGAGCTGTTGATTCATGTGCCATGGACTCGATTGACCTCAGAACCTGTTCAAATAACAATCAACACAATAGGTAACTATATTACCAATCTGTGCCTTTAATTTACATTTCCATGATCATTTTAGGCATTTTCAATTGTTAACATTATTTTTAGTGAATTTCCTTTGGAAAGTGAACTATTAGCATGACCCGCACGGTGAAACTTAAGCCCGGGACCACCATAGAAGTTCCTAACGTGACCCCCTGAACACGTTTTGGGGGGTCGTTCAAAATTTTATATATATATATAGACATATATATATATATATATATATGTGTATGCACTCTAGCGGTCGCATTTTTTGTTCGATTTACTTCAAATATGGTAGGGACATTCCTTTCTATAATCTGTTGGACTAGTTCGTTGGGCAAAACAATCGGAAAACTCTAAACCCATTTTTTGGGGATTAATCTTTCAAATTTCGAGTTTTTGGGCCCAAAAAGGGTCAGAAAAGCCCCATATGTAAACTTAATGCATGTAAAAAGATGGGGATTAGAGAGGCGAAAGTCTTAAGCCCTATCTCGTCATTCTAGCTTAAATATTTACTGAGTTATTAAAGAAAATGTGTATCGGCTAAACACAGTACGTTGTCTTATGGGGCTTTTACACTAGAAAAGCCTGTTATTCCTTTGTTAAAGTACTTGTATTATCCCCAGCAACCTCACGCCCACTTTTAAGCCTGTCTGGACCTTCTCCTAACCTTATAATGCGCAAATTGTATTCCCAGCTTTGCAAGTAAATGAAACCAGGAGTATCAGAACAGCCAAAAAAATCAATGTTTTCGGAGTTCAATATAAATTGGACAAATGTATGTTTTTACACTGATTTTGAGTTTTAAAAGTTTTTTTGTGGAAATTCACTTCCCTCACGTCAGCGTGCTGCGTGCGAACTCGTTATTATTATGGTATGATTAACTATGGTAAACTGCATATGAAAACTGATGTAAGGGTTCTACTCAGTTTATTTACCTTCTACTCAAAAACATGCAAAGGTTCTACAATATTAATGACTCTGTTCTATATATCATGTACAATTTATGGAATAAAGGAATATTTGATTTGATTTGATACTTATCCATGACTCTTTGATTGCGTTACCGTGACCCTCATTAGTCAAAGTCCGTGGAAGATCACCTTTATTTTCTGTTCCCCCTGAGGTTCGAGTTATTGAGATTCCACTGTAATCACAATTTTTTCGCTAAAATGGTGGCTATTTTTTTACCCATTGTGAATTTTGCTTTACTGCTGTGTTATGAAGATTTTTGAGCAATACTCAGAAACTGATGTGCTTGAATGCTTGTCTTAAGTTTCTAACCATGATTAACTTTCCCTCAGTCTAACTACAGGTATGTTCACAGTGCTTGGCATGTCCCCCTCGAACGGTTGCTTAGAATCAATTAAAAATTGAGCATAACTGTAATGACTTCTGATATGTTTACATACACTCTGCTTTGTTTAAATTTTAAACCAGCTGTACGAAATAGTATGAAGTTGTTATAAATGAACAAATATTGATGATATTAACTAAGATTGGTCATTTGGATGAATGCTATTCACGTTTGACGTTGATATTGAGTCTAGGCGAGCGAAAACGATCACGAGAGTGTAGATACATAGTTCGCTTCCGCTCATGTTATTCCAGCTGATTTAGCCTACCTTGTTAAATAACTTGCCACTTCGCCGTATATCGTTTTTCTGAGTCCTTAGCGACTCCATGAATAGCCCAAATGTAAACGGTGATCAAAATAGTCAAAACATATGTTTTTACAGAAAGATGCATATTGGTAGGCTGACTGTACTAAGTCGCATGGAGGGAGAAAGCCATTACCGCGCATGCTCAAACCAGATGCCAACCACCGCGAACAGGGCTGTAACTCTGCAACCAGAATGATTTTTTAGTAATAATCAGACAGATATTCTGACCATTGCAGATTGTGTAATAGTGGCAAAACTGCTAGTTATCAACCAACCCCAGATGTGGTTAACTAATTATTGAAGTCTTACCAATAATTATTGTTCATAATAATTGTACAATAACCATAATGAATATATTAAATTAAACATTTAGTAACCTATTTAAATGCAACAAAAATACTTTATAGGACAGGTAGGATAGGATAGGTAGAGGATAGTTTTGAAGAAAAGGTAGCCTGTGTTTTTTACACATTTCTAAAACTTTTTTCTATTTCAGAATGTGTCATGAAACTAAAACCTGCCGGCAGTCATCAGCCTCATGTGAGACATCCAAGGTTCGTTTATTTGTAGTATTTTTGAAATTAATTCTAATCCAACGACCTTCCACAACAGTTAAGTAGCTAAAAACCATACTTGTAGCTTTAGTGTTTTAAAAGCTGTAAATAGCTATTTACATAATTAGAAAGGAAAATAATTAAATTGTACTGTAACCTTTTCCTATACGTAATTCTGGAAATTAGCTCTTAGTTTACACATAGTTCTGAAAATTATCTGGCGTTCTCAGTGGCGGATTTAGGGGGGGGCTATAGGGGCTGTAGCCCAGGGCGGCAAATTTACAGAAAATTAATAACTTTTTTACAAAAGAAATGTTGAAACGAGGAATATTTTGACGAAAACGGATGACAATGACGGTGTCCTGCCTTTTAAAGGTAAAAGTAGTAACCAGAGACTAATGTATAACGCTTGCAGTCCCTCAGACTGCAGTTCCTCAAAGCAGTCATAATGCATTTGTCATTCATCCGTACTAGCAACAAGACGATTACGCTACAGAGAAAGGGCGGCAAGCCACGAACTATATCAGGCACTGCGCCACTATGACTACGTCCAACCATATAGATTAAACATACTCCTTGTGGTATTCTTATCTATAGTCCAACTCATAGACTTCCAAGTTTACCCATACATTCTCATAGCATTACAATTCTTTGTTACACAATATCAATAATGACCAAGGCACACGGATGAGAAATGTTGCAACAATCGAATTTGAGATGACAATAATAACATTTAGATTACAATGATATTGTCGTTTCATTTTCAAACTCAAGGTAACAAAGAAAGTTATTTCAGCCATCTTATACTTACTATCAAAGGCTACCACACATAATCGTTCATTCTGGAGGATATTTTTTTAAACAAAACATCTGACCAAAGACAAATAAAGACTAACATAATTTGTGAAGAGAGGATTTGATTCGTTGTTGCCATGGGAGCATAGTTGACAGAGGGTCAAAATGGTGGTCAGCATGTAGGCTGCAGTGTTTTACTCCAGACGAGGCCTCTCTATATATTTTTTGGGTGGAACGTTGTCAAAATCTCCCATTTCATTAAATGAGAAACTGTAATATTTGAAGTCTTTAAATTAATATCTTGTCGCATTTTAGGCGAATCATGATGGTAAACTTAACTTTATAATCTTAAGACATATTTTATATGTAATTTTATTGTTTATCTCGAAGCAAAGTTATGATTTGAGTTAAATGAAAACACCCTTTTAATATAGCTTTCGAAATAGTGTTGAAAACGAGCCGCCTTGTACATTGAATGACACTGTCCCACCAACAAGTTGACACCACAACAGGACAAAATACCAAATATGACGGCACGCTTTTTGAAGGTTATTTGACAGAGAGTAGTGACTCCTGTAGGTATTATATTTTAATGCATTGGATTTACAACATCATGGAGGTGAATCTAGAAGAAGTGTTTGAAAATGTGTAGAGTTTTGTAAAGATTAGGCCTACATCAATTAATTTTATACTAGTAGCCTGTCGCGGCTTCGCTCGCGATCACAACGTAATATTATACTGACATTCCCGTATAAATATTATGTTACCGTTCCAAAGCCAACAAGGCCTGCTGATTAACTGTGTTTACTCTATCCAGCTGATTGCTTAAAACTTATAGTTATTTCCCAATGTTAAGCTTATGGGAAAAAACTCAACTTTAAGGGGCCCCAGGGCCTCACTCACAAAATATTTCTCTATAAAAAATGTTTCCTGCACAACTTTACGTTAGGCTCTTCCCAATGACACCAAAAACATGAAAATCGGTCCAGTAGTTTAGGAGGAGTGATTGTCACAAAAAACTGCTCGCCTATTAAATAAGTATAGATTTTGATCGTTTAAAACATATAAACAGTTATATGTATAAAGTATAAATTACAAAATGACTTAAAAACTGTATTGAAAAGCGCTAATTCAGGATTAAAATAGTCAGAATTTTGAGGCTAGTGGTCCGAATTACGAATTTTAAGGCTACAGTGTCATCATATCTTATTTATTGATTATTTATTATAATTTTCAGTTCGTGTAAAAATTAATGTTTTGATGAAGTATAAGAAGGGATTTTTAGGCCTTTGTTGAAGGATGTTCTTGTTATTAAAAGTATCACTAGCACTGCTTTACTGCTTTTAACACCAACATTTGTCTCTAGGGCTGATTGCCATTGGAGTAGGCTATATTGAATATTAAACTGTGTTAATGTGAATCAAGTCAATTATACATTACTTACTGAATTTTTCAACTCTAGGAAATAACAGAAATGTCTTAAACTTATTCATTCAATTAATTCGTAACTTCTTTAGATACTATCACAAAATAACCAAACAAGATATATAACATGGGGGTAAACCTGGGCGGCGAAAAGGACAAAGATTATATATAGTGGGGGAGTGGGGGGGAGGGCGGCAAATTTCCTTATAGCCTTTAGGCGGCAATTGCTTGAATCCGCCACTGGGCGTTCTAGTACAAATTAAATGAACATGTAAGTGTTAAAATAAAGTTGTTGGTATTGGATTTATTAATCCTAGAGAACCATGTAATAGTAAATTCTTAGTGACTTAGTGCATCCTCTGAATGGTATCAGCCACTAAGAAATAGCATTACAGAAAAGTGATATCACAAGTTGATTTCAGAATTAAACTTTTTATATCAACTTATTCATGCTACTTGTAATGGTCATGCTATACCCGAGGTGTATTTTTGAATTTGGTTACATCAGCACAACTTCGTATTATACTACTATAGTGTATAAAATCTTCAGCGACACACTTTAGGTCTATTATTTGGTTAGTTCCGAATTTACTTACTGGATACTTGACACTTGATGTCTTCATCGATGACTGGAAATTCCAGATAGATTGCGTCATAAGTGTGTACTTTGTCCTAAACTTCCCATGCAATTGTGGCGGCAACTAAAACAGTGGCTCCATGTCAGTTCATCGAGGGAATTGATAGGCCTTTTTATCAGCCTAGTATGGATTTTGGTCTTAAACTTGAGTTTATTCAACTCTCTTATTTCTTCTGGTAGGCTATTGAAAAATGTCATTGCTGCTACCAGGAAACTTTTTTGGGATTTGGACAGTCTCCACAGAGGGATGAAATATCTCTTGCTCTTCGGTTGTTATATTGATGGACATCCTGCCGTCTTTCATGGGCTAAGAGGTTATCTCTGACGTGTACCAGGGAGTCAAAGACATATTGACTCTGGACTGTCAAAATACTCAGACATTGGAAAATAGGCCTACAGTGTTCCAAATGGCCTGCAGATACAATAATTCACAGTGCCATCTTCTGTAGCAACAGCATTCTAGCACAAGCTACCAAGTGACCCCATAGGAGTATTCCGTATGAAATATGGCTGTGGAAGAGTGCATGGTATAGTGTAACAAGGTATCTTTCGGTTACCACAGATTTAAGTTTCCTTGGGAGAAAAATCACCCTGGAGAGTTTAGTGCAGATTTGTGACATGTGTTAATTCCAGTTCAACTTAGAGTCTAACCAGAAGTCAAGGAGTTTGACAACCTCATTTTCGTCATCTTTAGGAGCATCTTGCTTGAGAGTACACAAGAGTTTTTGGCTTTTATCTTCATTTAGTTTAAGCTTATTTGCTATGAGTTATTTAGCTGTGGGCTTATTTACCTCAAGTTACGCATAACCAACTTTGTGTCTCCAAAGTCCTGCTAAACATTTTAACTGAGGCGATTGCCAGCAGAAGGAGTGTCCAAGCGGTCGACGACCCCCAGAACCAGTCCTCTCTGGTGTCCTCCCTGGTCAACAAGATCATCTGCAACGTGTCGGTGACTTGCAACAACCTGATCCTCAAGTATGTAGAGGAAGACATCGTTCTGTCTATGAACATCAAAACCCTCAGCTTCGGAACTGTGAACAAAAATTGGGAACCTGCTTTTATGGGTCAGTCTTGTCTTAATCCTAGTACATGGTAAATGTTGATTAAAGCATATAAGAGCCATAATGTACCTAAAATGCCATA
The DNA here is from genome assembly GCA_963675035.1 of Allygus modestus. Lineage (NCBI taxonomy): Eukaryota > Metazoa > Arthropoda > Insecta > Hemiptera > Cicadellidae > Allygus > Allygus modestus. Next base: position 481,881,417 of record OY776112.1, on the reverse strand, counting down.
ATTAAATCTGTTTATACTTTAATATTTTATGAATTCTTTTCAAACTGACAGCTTTCAAAAGTAGTGAACTTTATTACAGATGGTTACATATAAGGATTCAGGATATTTTATGTCTGGGCAAATGGTATTTCTCCTTTCAAATGAGGAATTTTTCTCCAAATGTATTGGGATTTTAATTTCCTAAAATAAAAATAAAATAAATTACAGTTTTGTCTATAAATCTATAATTTCCTCCTGGATTATCCAAAGACGTTTGGAAACCTGCTTTTCAGGTTAGTCTTTGTGAATTCCCCATACAGGGAAAAAGCTATTACCGTAGCTTGGTAAGACTTGGCCCAGGACTATGAAAGGTCCATAATTTAGGGACTTGCCATAGCATACATACCTGTTAACCATACATACATAACATGATTTTAGGACTCCCAGATTGGCATCTTTTTAACACCATTCATTCAAATTGTTTTGTATGTGTCGGTAGACGCAATAACTCTCGTAAAAAGTTCTGACCTTGATGAAATTTGGTTCAAACGTGTATATTTTCACAAGTTTGAAAACCAGCCAGTTTACACTTTCTGAAGGAAGATAAATAAAATGTTATATCCCGTTTATTCGTGAATATATTTTGATGAGAAAATATCTTTATATGTAGTGAAGAATATATGCACTGGAAATTCGCAAAGTACACCGGTTTGCTGGGACGGGGTACTGTCTTTCTCTTCTTGTATTCTGTAAACATTATGAGGTGGGTCAAATAAAACCAATTGTTTTGAGATATTTAAAAATATAATATACTGTAAAAAATGTAGAATAATATGAGGATTGTATTTCTAACACATATTGTGCTCTGTAGTGTTTTTTTAATTAGCCTAGTGTTTTATATTTTAACAGATTTAAAAAGTTCAGTTATTTAAACTTTTACATCAATAAAACCAAGGAAGTTTCAATCTCGTTTCATCGGTTAAAACACCAAATTCAACATACATTGGACTACAAGTAATATTCTCATTAAATATGAATTAAAGTTTTTAAATAGTGATGCCCACACGCAAGTTCATAACCCATTTGGACACTATTCCAAAGTATGAATAACAATACTACAGGCTGTCATGTAAAAGGTAAACAAATTTAATACTGAAAACAGAACATAAAGTATAGGATAAGGTTTTTTTTAACTCCGCTCTGCTTAACATCTAAGTCTCTATGTGTGTTTTACTAGATAATCTATCTTCACAACCCATAAAGATATTGATTTGAAGTTTGCCATAGTGCTGTTTTGGTATTGCATTTATAAGATGGTTTTGGAATGGATCTTGCTTATGTTTATGTTTCAGAGTTGAGTGCCTCACAGTTGGAGCTCCGCAAGCTCATCTCCCTCTCTGACGTCACCGTGTGCCTGGATAAGAGAAACGCCTCGGGGAGGATAGAGTCCTACTTGGTACTGCCGCTCAAATTATTTGATTATTATTTCGTCAATAGGCTAGTAACTTTTTTGTTATACCAGAACATTTGCATCATAACCACCTTTTTTAACAATATGATTAGGCAAACTGGTAAGATTTTTAGCGAATTTCCCCTATAGGGAAGAAGCTATTACCGTAGGTCTCATGGTAAGACTTAAGCCCGAGACCATGATAACTTTTCATTTTGAGGTCCCCAGGTGCCAAAAACACCATTCGTTAAAATTTTTATATATGTATATATATAAATATATATATATATGTGTCCGTAAGCACGATAACTCTCGTAAAAAAGGTCCGATCTTAATGAAATTTGGTACAAATGTGTAAAGTACCATTTATTTGAACAAGTTCGAAAACCAGATGAATCGCACCATCCGAAGGGGGGTTTTTGGGGGGTTTTGTACCCCAAAAATGTGTTTTTTGGGGTTTTTCACATGTAATTTTAATTTAAATCAAATTTTAATTTATACCATTGAATTCAGCTTAAAAAAACAAACAATTTGGTATTTTTATCATTGCTCTACGTCAATTGGTTACCGAGATATTGAAAGTGCTAAAGACAGTACGTTGTCTAATGTTATTCTTATGGAGAAAAAGAAAAATTGTATATCTCGCTTATTTATGAACATAAACTGGCAAAATTTGGTATATGGCTTGATCTGGTTATGGTTTATTGTTGTTTGCACAAAAAAACAATTTGTTGCCTATGGTTCCTGTAGCAGCAAACCTAGGTACTTGGTCCCTATGTTATTCTTATGGAAAATACTTAAAATGTTATATATCGCTTATTTATGAATGTATATGGATGAAACTTGGTATGTGACTTCACTAAGATGAGTTCTATTGATATTTGCATAAAAACCCATTATTTTGCGTGCCTTGTTGCAGCAAACCTGCGTACTCATCCCCAATGTTATTCTTATGGAGAATAATTAATATTTTAAATATCGCTTGTTTGTGAATACATTTCTTATGAATCCTGTTAAGTGTTATGTTATATATTCATTGGAAATTCGCTGAGTATGCAGGTTTGCTGCGACGGGTGTATTTATTTTTTTATTTTTCAACGCCGATGGCATTTTTTAAGAGAACATAAATACACTTTTAGGGAAAGCAGCCCAAACCCCCAAAAGGTTTGTTTGTCTAAACCCCTCAGGATTTGAGCTGAAGTTCAAGACATTAACCGTTGGGCTAGCGAGAAGTCCTAGATTTCACTAAAAATTAATAGTGTCGTAACCAAAATAATTCTTTCATGAAAATTAAATGATTTCTGAGTGAGACTCGGAGCTGCTCATTTTTATAAATTGAGTCTATATAATAATCTTCCGACCTTAGAATTAAATGTTTTTGAAATCTTTTTAGTTTTGCCAACTCTTATTTTGTGTACATATCTAAGCGAGCCAATTGGTGTATTGTGCGGTTTGTTTTGCCTGTGCTTATTTTGTGTAATCTGTCCTTTATTTACAATGATATTGTTTGCTGTTTCCCGTAATCATAATTAGGATTCCATTTGTGCGTATTTCAAGTATTCTAACACCGAATACTAGATCACCTCGATATATATCTTCTATTACCAAATTATTTTTTATAACATTTCTGGTTTGCACTCCATGCAGTTTTTAAGAGTCAAACCTTTCTTGTCCTAGATTCCGTTAATAATTAATGCAGGTTAGAAAACAAAAGTAGAAATAACTAGCTTGTTTATCCCTTTGAGCGCCACAGACTGTTATTTTACTGAACCCAAAAGCACTGACTAACTGAGCGCGTATCTCTGACCATTGTTGGGAATTTTCCGTTAAAAATATTGTAAATTTAATTTACAATATATGCAAATCTCGGATTATCTGGACCTGAATCATCCGGATCCCGGATTAACCAGACTATGTTGTCCGAAATAAAAAATGAAAATTACAGTAAAATCGTGATTTTTCCCCCACCCCAACCAACGCCTTCAAAGTTTCAGACGTAAACACAATACATTAATGTATTAACGAGGTTAAATATATCTACAGGTCTCGTCTCGTGTAAAAAAGTTCAGTCTAAATGGTCGCCCACCATTTGCTCCTCTGTCAACTCTATTCTCATGGCAACTGACATCAGATCGTCTCTTCGAGTTGTATTACACATTCAGCTGAAAAACTTAAACTTGTAAGAGAGGATTTGATTGGTTATCTGAGCAAAATAGCAGTCAACCACGTAGGCCTCACTTTTTTACCTCGGACGAGGCCTCTAGATATATTTAACCTCGTCGGTTGACCGTTTTACTAACCACAACTTGTGAGGTTATGTTGCGTTTGTGGCTGTGATTAGACTGTATGTAACGACAGTCAAGCAAACACTGTATCTATTCTGTTTTACAGTCTTTCCTCACAATTTTCAGCATCAATATTGCAGGCGCTAGTGTCCCGATCGTTATTTGTGATGTTTTAGTAGCTTCAAATGATCCAGATTTGTTGCTCTCCGGATCAATATGCAATCAATATATATGGGTTTAAATATCCAAGTATGCAGGGTAGCAGTATAACGAGTGTCCGGTCCGCAGGAGCCGCTGCTGTACCGCTGTTTCATCACCGTCCGCCTCTGTCAGAGCTACTCGTCCGTGAGCGCCAAGCGAGCGTCATCCACACGCCTCGACGTCCTCTGCGAGCGAATGGCCTTCACAGGTAAAATACAGTAAACCAACTCCTCCTACCCGGAGCCTAGGTGGCCAGTTAAAAAAAGTTTTAAAAAAATTGCCAAAAATGTAATTCCGTGTTGTTGTAAAGTCTGCAAAGTCTCCACAATAGCCTGGGTATCAAAGGTATTGTATGTGTGCTATAAGATAAAGGGGTGTATTAATTAGCACCAATGAATATGCAAGGGGCTGTACATAAATTACGTAATAGGGTGGGGAGGCTGGATTAAAAAATACTGTAAGTTGGAGGGGATACAATACGATTGTTAAATGTTAAAAACTTTGTTTTTAATTGTCCATTTTCTCAATTCTCCAATCATATACTGACAACGTAATATTATTCTAAAACGTTATAACACATAGAGTACTACATTTTTGTTGTAGTGTATTTTTCTGTCATTTGATAATGTAATCAGCACTTTAAAATAGGAATTTGGTAAAGTTTCTACTGAAAAAGGGTAAAATCGACATGTGTTAGTGATTCGAACAACAACAATCCAATTTAAAATACTGTTGCGTTATTGTCTAAACATTTCATAATTGGTCAATGATCGTATAGTTTTTAAGCGTGGGGGGAGGAGAGGGGGGGACAGTAGGATGATTAAGTGAAGGGGGGTAACAAAAATTGACAAAAACTGATGGCGTAGTTTATGGATGGCCAGCGGTATCTTTTAAACCTCGATTACATTTTCATGTTACTTTTGAATTATACTTAATGTAATAACATGTGCATTGTCTTTAGACAATATTAGTCTCAAATGACGCCTGAAAAAGCTATCCAGATGTTCCTTGCTAAGCACATGGCATGTTGTATAATGCGGGCGCCCATAGACCAATGGTTACCAATAAGATATTGTTTTAAACCTCTTGCTGGTCTATCCAGATTGTTAGCCATCCGGGTCAGGATACGGCAACATTAGTCTGGACAAACAGAGGTTTACATTATTCTGTAATAATTTAAAATACCTTAACCACAAGAAACACCTTTTTTTCCACACACGATAAGGTATCTTTCCAATTAAAACGTTTGACCCGAATGTTGATTTATAATTTGCTTGTTAAGTAGATAGGTTTGATTGTAAGGTGTCGTATTATTCTATTTATATAGAGATTAAATATCAGATTTTATATTTCTGCTATCCTAGGTGGCACTAGGTAAATTAAAACTAAGCCTACATTTTAATTATGTCAAACAATTTTTTAATTGACAGATGCACGTATTCCGATTCCTAGGCAAGTCATTAAGTTTAAATGACTTGATTAAAGGATTGATTTGACTTAAGTGAAAACAAAATGAAGTAAAAATTAAATTTGCTTGTTCCATTGATCGGGTTGAGTTAGGTTAGGTGAGAGTTTGGTTATTCAGAGTTGTTATTGCAGTGAGTGAGCCACAACTGCCTATGTTGATGAGGCTGATGAGTCTGTGCCTGGCGTTGCAACGGAAGCAGTTCTCTCACACCAGCCTGACCACAGTGGCAGCAGACGATGCGGCGGGGGACAAGGAGGAGATGATCGACGGTCTGTTTCCACTTGAACGCTATACATTTACACTCCCTGCCCTCTATTACCCTAAAACTTAACTTATAGCTCAGTATTTGTGTATAAATGTTATTCTGAGTGTAGAAATATTTATCTAAAATAAATTTTACTGTTACATTCTTAACCGACCTTCATGGAAGGCACCAGAGGCGGTAAATAAAAAATTGGTTAAAATAAATCTTAGAGGCCTAGATCGTACACTAATTGTGTGGTTTTATTATTGAAGTGATTAATAATTTGCTTACCATCTATGAATTTGATTTCCTCTCCGTTACATACTACATTGTGTTTTTGCTTATATTAACGTATTCACTGCGGCATACGAGGATTCCAGCGGTCGCTTAGCAAGGAAACAAATGCAATTTACATGATGAATGCAGATAATGTGTTAACTCATTCTGTATTGAGAGGAATCAATACAGCTTACAACAATCTGATCATTATAATTTGATACAATGAACGAAAGGCATAACGAGTATGAACAAACTAAAACTAAAAAAAACCTTACTTTCTGAAGAAACAACCAGCTTATACTATCCAGTATTAGCAAACAAATATTGTACAGTCATGTTAACCCTTAAACACGTGAATATTTAAGAGAAAACCCCCTCTTGCTGTGGGACTTATTTTAAAGCATTTTTACATCACAAAACACATGAAAAACACTAATAAAACTAATATATTATCTACTCAAAACACGATTTCAGAAAGTATTCAATAACCTAACCTACATAAGATACACTATGAATGATCATGTGTAAACAAATGCATAGTAAACAACATGCCAACAGTATCAGAAACTGGCTGCTCAAACAGCTGCTGCACTGTTCAACTAATTTCGTCACCAATGGCAACAGAATTATAGTATGTTGTTTTTTTGTCTGTTTCAATGAGAAATCTTGTCTACAACGTGCGACAATATCTATCGCGTCGAGATAGTTCCAACTTTAGCCGCTAGATGGAAGCATCTGATGGAACGATACTGAGCGTACGCTATACGTCAAAACACGGCGGCGGTGTTAAAAATCCTGGCGTATCACGTACGACGAAACACAGTGAAGGGTTAATTTGTGAGTAAATTGCCAAGTATGGGAAAGGAAATCATGTCATTTATGAAAGAATGTGAATAAACCTAATTGTTGTAAAATCTGGGTGCTTAGAATGAAAAAAGGTTAAAGAATGGTTGGTTGGGAGAGGGCTACTTATCAACCAACAAGTTGGCATTTTACCAGAAGTGTAAAACAGACACAAATAAAAGTGGTAATTCCTAGTCTCACTTCAAAAACATTTATCCCGATTCAGGTGACAATGGTGGCAACCCTGAAGAGTCTTGGTCGAGTTGGTCAACCTGGGCCTTTGGCTGGATGCCGATCTTGATTCCGTTGGTGGACGAGGGCGATGAAAACGACCCTTTCCAAGAATCGTCCCCTCCCGTCAGCATCTTCAACTTTGGATTCTACGTTGACACTTTCACACTGGCTTTGAAGGTATGTATGTCTTTCCCTACAAAATCTAATTGACTTCTGTTGGTTTGTTACAAATTTCTTGTAAATTATACCGACTTCATAAAAATTACGTTAGTTTATCTACTAATAAAAGTTATTTTGACAAAAATCAAAATAAAGATAACACCTTTTAAAGGATGCAATTTTATTCTGAAATTTAGAGCGATATTGACTTGAGGAAGGCTCTACGAAAGATTTTTTATATTTGTGTACGATAGCAAAGTTAAAATTAAAAGCATTGTCATTTCTGTGAGTTAATGTATGCTGGATTAATTGGTCACCTGAGATGTTCATACTGCTGTAAATATAATTTAATTTCTCTCTCTTAATGTAAACCGTTTAGTTTCTGGGTTGCCTTCAGTAATTTGAAAGAATTTTTTAACTAAGGTGTACAATAGTGGATAGTCGGCTATTCAAATCACCTTCGGCAAAGTGTAAGTCGAATAACCAAATTAATTGTTAGGCAAATCAAATGTAAAATATCATGAGTACTCTAAACATACAAGATTGAAAATTTATATAATCATATATTCATTAATCAGGCGTTTGGTAAATACAGATGTGTTTGTTCCCTGTGTTAACAGCTGTGTGAGTCGGACACCAGCGGAGGGATGAAGACTCAGTCCCAGGCGTTCATGCATCTGCTGCTGAAGGGCTGCAGGATGGACCTGCTGTCTCACAACGCGGACTGGACCAACGTGCAGATGGGGGTGTGCCAAGCGACGGTCAGGCCCGATGGGGAGTGCTGCTGTGGCGTGACAGAAATGTCTCAGGTACTGGTGGTCAGGGAAGTCAGGGAATTTGGTGAGAGAGTAGGAAAAATTATCGAAAACGTGAATAAGAGGCCATGCATAAATTACATCACGCTATATTTAGCCCTTTTTTGACCCCCTCCCCCCCCTTGGCCACGCTCAGTCACTCTGCTCATACCTCTCCCCCTCCCCCTCCCCCTGCCACATAACACTAATTACATAATTAAGTATTTAATTTTTGGTACAGTATTTTATCACTGTGTAACTGACTATTTCGCAGGATTTAACTCAATCAATCGTGACATGTCCAGCCCTTAACCCCCCCCCCTCCCCTGTGTTACGGTCTGTCATGATGTGCAACACCTGGATGCGCCTCCCCGGGGAGGTGACGCATGATATATGCACTAAAGATGTTTCTGTAAATTTACCATGTTAACACATTGGGTGCTGACATCATCAATTGATGATTTTTTTTAACATTGAAACATATGTGTTTTCATGTTTGAACATGTTTGTCCGCACTCAACGTGTTAATATATACTGAACTAAGTTTTTTTAGGTTAGGGTGGCTTTAGGCCGTGACACAGAAAAAAAAACTATGGGAATATGGGGATCTGCTAGAGAACATACCCATTGGGTAGAAGTGTCTAGCCTAAAGTCACACAAATTTACACATAAACTTAATAATTTTCAGGACAGCGTACCCTAGTTCCCTAGTCATAAATGTAAATTTCCTCAACTAATTGTGAAAGGGTCGCTGTCCTGAATATCATCAAGTTTACTGTATGTGTATATCTGTGTGACTTTTTGCCTGTGATTTATCTTTCCTGCTGATTTACACCTCTTCCAAATGGGTAAATTCTCTGGCATCTCTCTCCTTTCAGTTATTTCTATACTCACTGAAATAGAAATTTGTATAAAATTGTTCAAAGGATGAAATTCTTCCTCCCAGTATATGGTGTAAAAGGTGTTATCCCAATTTCATCACAGTAATAGTCTCGTTAGAAGGATAATACTACTTTTGTTTGACAGAACGTGGCAAATAATGTTTGACCGAGGAAAATTGTATTTTTATGATATAGGTGCTGAAAAAGTGAGAGGAATCTTACTGTTTCTGGTTGGGTTCTCATTGGTCCAACTAAGCTCCCTCATACAAATGAAAATTCCCTTATTTCCTGTCTTGTCACTTCTGATTCATTCTCTCTCAAAGATAGGTTTTGAGAGATGGAAGAAATTTCTTCTAAGCATCCTAGGCTTAGTCCAGAGGACAAACTCTGTGAGAATTGTTTTGTTTCAACACACACACACATGATCAGTCAGGCTGCTACGCAGGGATTCAGCTGGGAAAAAAATTCTTTGAGCAAAAATGCTACAAGCTCTTAGAGACTTGTAGCAAAAATATTTTCCTTTTCGCATTTTTACTCGCGTGACATTATACTATTTTTTGGTCTTAAGTTGTTTTTTGCTTGTATTTGTTTTTAAGGTTTAACATTTAAATACCGTAATATATATATAATTCAGCAGAGTCGACTTTTCTTGGTAACTTATCCATTTTAACCATTAAAGTCTGAAATGGAAATATACTAAAAATTCTAATAGAATAGACCTAATATGGTACCAGAACAACGAAAACTCACACACCCCAAACATTACACTCTGAAACATAACCTCAAAGCATATCGCGATCGCATTTGCGCATTATTGATTTAGAGTTGTCTGTTTTCGCTAGGTTACCTCTACACTTTCGCCCGATCGTTGCGATTTCGAGCGACTCGTGCTCGTGTAACCGTCCACATTCTGCAGCGAGTTGAGACCACGAGCGGTACTAAGTATGGAGGACCTGCCGCTCGTCTCCTTTGACTCGGTCACAACAACTGACAAGAATCGGTACGATTGCAACGCGAGCGCAGTCATCCCTTCGGAGGCGAACTAGCCCTCAACATTCTCGCATTCGCCATTCGCCAATTCGCTCGGCTAGACTCGGCTACTACAGAGTGCGCGCCAAACCGAGTCACAGCGCAGAGCGCATGACGTCTGCTAGGGGGTTAGCTACTGTAATTACAACTGTCATTTTAGTAACTTGCCCGTTCCGTTTACACGGTACACAATTGAAATCGACAGCAACTGTTCACGTAATGTAGGCTCGTCTCCTCTACCACTCACTCAGAGGCGATCGGTAAAATGACGTAGTGCAACCAACGCAACGTTAAGCCTCTCCAACATCCCAACTACTCTTCTAATATTTTTGGTTGTGGATCATGATCACGGACTTTTAATACAATTTGTATTGTTAAAACCAGATTTTCTGCAATAACATTTAAATATTTATTATACTTTTCTTTGTAGCAAAAAAGCGACAGCCTGCCCAAATATTGTCGCATTTTCATGGTGCATGTTGCATTTTGCGACAAATGCGACCGCAGCTTAAACCCTGCTGCTACATTGTTCCACTGCCATTCAAGGATGAACCTCTAAACTTAGACAACTCTTGTAGTTGAGTGAAATAACTTCTACTGTCTCTTGAGAAGTTATTGTCTATTACCGTAGTTTTCAAGTGTTTCAGCTTTTTCTTAAATGGTTAAGACTAGGATCACACTTATTACAAACCAATTTTTACAATTTAAATTATTTCTCATAATAAAAAAATTGTTGTTTATGTGTTTTATACGTGTCTAGTTGGTGTACCTCTCGAGCGGTTCGATGCAAGAGGGATTTCTGTCGGGATCGCTGTTCGACAAGCACCCGTCTAGATTGCAAGACCGCCTCGGCCACTCTTGGAAGTACCACTTGGAGTCTGTCTCAGGTAAAGTTTGGAGATTTTCAGGTGGGATTCCAGGAAATAATCATTTCAATTTGTGGGTTTACATGTCAAGGAGGTAGGCAAATATTGTTTGAGTAAATTAATTTTTCACCCCTGGAGACAGAGCTTTGCCCAGAGAAGGGCACTCAGTTCTTCAAAAGGCTAGAGTAGTTCTTTACCAGTCCATCTAAATAGTAAGCAGGTTTACTTTCCCATTCCAATTCAACTCTCAACTCAATTGTGGGTGGATTTGCTGCGCTCATTTTTTTAATGAGCCACTCCAGTTTTTATTTTACCTCGATACTTCATCTGGTACTACTTCTAAATACTACTTATAAATCTATCATAGTACCATGTTGTCACAACACTTTTTGTGTTTCTACCTGATTTTCTCATAAGGCCAATGTTAACATTCAAAGCACTCCTCAATAGATTATCTGATATAGTTGGTTTATAGCTCATTTTAAGAGCAAAGAAATACCTTGCGATTTCAGTGAGAAAAACGTCAAATCACAAATAATAATCATTCAATATTTACAATTTTTTATGAATGAACTATTTGTGATATCGAATTTATGCTCACTGAAATCGCTAGGTTTTTTTTGTACTTTTGGAAAATCTGTTGAGGAGGGACGGGCTTTGAAAGTTAACATTGGTCTTATGGGAGAAGCAGGTAGAGGCCAGGGATCGTAGAAATGCAATAGATATGGGTTGAAATCACATTTCTGCTTCATGGCTGGAACATTTAATTCCCTGTTTTGAACAGATGAGCTATTATTTATTTTTTCTTTGATGCGTACAAGCTAATAAGAAATTTAGTTTGGAAAGTTATTATACTGTTGATTTATTTAAGATAAGTTCTTGTTCTCTGAGGATCCAGGAATAGTTTTCTTTCTCTATTTTGCAGTTTCTATAAAGCAAAAATTGATACTTGGCAACTTGAATTTTACTTTTGATTAGAAATTGTCATCTTTCATTTAGCTTGTTTTTATTTTTATTAAAACCCTATTGCCTAATTATTCAAAAAGATTTTCTAGGGAAATTAAATTTTACCTGAAGATGAGACACACATGAATCAAATTTATAACCTAAAAAGAAAACTCGGGGTAGTGGGAATGTATATACGTACAAAGCGAACATTTACAATTTAGTTTTTATTGAACGGAGGTATTTCATTATTGAGCTTCAATTAGTTATGTTGCAATTAAAAATAAATTATCGTGATGTTTAGACATATATTTGGTTTACTTTTGCAATCTTTCTTTTGAATAATAAAATGTTACGTGAGATATTTTTATCCTCTTGCTTGTTAAATTGGATAGAGTCTGAAAGAAATAAATTAAAATAAAATAAATGTATCAATATTTAATATTTGTATATATATTTGTTAAACAAATTACTGAAAAGTGACTGCCACTGTCTATAAATTCTGTTTAAAATGATGAAATCCCGAAACAAGCTTTGACTTACGACCCTGTTTTCCTCCTAGTAGTTCATATATTTCAGGAATACTGAATATTTTTAAATAAAGTATAATTTTAAGGAATGTAAATCGGAGAAAATAAATAATTTATTAATTTTGATCCTCTAGAAGCGATCATGTTAGAGAAAACACCAGCATTCGCAGTAGACTACCTTTCTTGTATCCAAGACAAGTTTGAAGAAACAGAAGAGGATTCTGACGATGAAGATACTGAAAGGTACTATTTCATAGAGATTTAAGCTTTGACCACCACAGTCTGAAACCTCAAGACAGGTTTTTGTAATTTAAAATAAATGAGTGCCCTGATGACTCTGAATGGAATGGTTAGAGCGTGAGACTGGTCAGCAAGGTTCCTGGTTCGATCCCTGCCAGTCACAAATGGCTTAGCCAGTAGCGGTTTGGAACCCACCTTTAGCCTATGTCCATCTATCAAACAAGCAACACAAGGATAGATGGTGAAGAGAACTTTTCCTTTATTGTAGAAAAACCTACAAAACTAATACTCCCGTCGCAGCAAACTTGCATACTCAGCAAATTTCCAATGAATACATAACTAATACATTAAAACACTTAACAGGATTCATAAGAAATATATTCATCAACAAGCGATATTTAAAATATTAATTATTCTCTATAAGAATAACATTGGGGATGAGTACGCAGGCTTGCTGCAACAAGGAACATAAAATAATGGGTTTTTATGCAAATATCAATAGAACTCATCTTAGTGAGGTCACATACCAAGTTTCATCCATATCCATTCATAAATAAGCGGTATATAACATTTTAATTATTTTCAATAAGAATAACATGGGGACCAAGAACCTAGGTTTGCTGCTACAGGAACCATAGGCAAAATTTTGTGTGTGCAAACAACAATAAACCACAACCAGATGAAGCTATATACCAAATTTCGTCAGTTTATGTTCATAAATAAGTGAGATATAAAATTTTTCTTTTTCTCCTTATAATAACATTAGAAAACGTACTGTGTTTAGCACTTTCAATATCTCAGTAAACAATTGACGTAGAGCAATGATCAAAATACCAAATTGTTTTTTTTATGCTGAGTTTAATGATAAAAATTAAAATTTGATTAAAATAATAATAATTACATGTGGAAACCCCAAAAAACTCATTTTTGGGGTACAAAACCCCCCCTTTGGATGGTGCGATTCGTCTGGTTTTTGAACTCGTTCAAATAAATGGTACTTTAGTTTTTATACAGTGAACGGTTTCTTATCTCATTTAGGCAAATGTCAGAATGGTTCCTTAAAAGGGCCGAACCCACTGGACAGGACCACGAAGACAGGACTCAAGACTACCTTACCTAGATAAAAGATTTTTGCATAATATATTTTTTTGTAAATTATGACACATTTTCAATCATTGTCATGCAATAAATATTGTTATTGTTTCCCTGATTGTACAGGTTGCCAGCCAAGGAGAAGGTGGTGATTCGCTACGTGGCCGGTCCTGTCGTCATCAGAGTCTGCTCGGGTCTGATCCACCGGCTGCAGATGCTGGCGAAGGCTGGTGCCAACTACGACTACGTCCCGTACACCACCAACACTGCCTTGCCTGCAGTGCAAGGTGAGCACAGTCCAGATAGTAGAGGAGGAGGTGGAGGGGGTTGTGGTGGGAGACCGATCTCAGAGTTACACTGATGACCCCTGCCACTCATCCTAGATGCCTCTGTCTGATAAGGTAGCCACACGGTCTCTGGTGATACGGTTGCTGGTGATGTAGAGTGTTACGGCCTTGCTACCAAGAAGGCAATTTCTGTGGAAATCTCCAGTCTACATAGTTGTTAACTGCAGTTTCAAGTAACAACATGGACGACCAAGGATAGCAGCTGCAGTGATAATTCTATCTAGTTGCAATGTGATAAAAAAGAAGCGAAGGAAAAAGTGTACAAGATTGTGGTTAAAATGTAGTTTAAAATAGGGATAAGTTTAGAGATTGTGGTTAAAATGTTGCTTAAAATAGGGATAAGTTTAGTCACATTGTAACGGTTGATTGGTCAAGGGTGTTCTTTACATGAGTAACGTTAGCACACCACCTAAGCAACCAAAACGCAACTACAGTTTGCCGGATAAAGTCTGCCCTGCTGGGTTTGTTTCAAGGTATTACTTAATACTTGATGTATTGCAATTTAATTTATAGGCTCAGAGAGACATAAGGGTCAACGATGTCTAGTCTCATCATCGCACGAATAAAAAAACATCAACAACCATTTCAATATGCAAATAAAACAAAACTAATATTTTACTTTCAACGCTTGCAATAAAATAGATACCTTTAACAAAAGAACAGCTATTATAAACTATTATCTAAGGTTACAAAATGGTCAAAATTATTTTATGAATGCCAGGCTCATTCGCCGGTCTTTAAGTAAAATGAATAACTCTTACTTTAAACCCAGTATGGTATATTCATAACCTTAGTCGACTACGAGCCAGGCTATTTGCCGGTCTTTAAATAATAACAAATAATTAACAAATAATATATTATAATACTGTGCCAGGCTTATTTGCCGGTCTTTAAATAAAAGATAAATATACTACAAACAATGTGCCAGGCTAATTCGCCGGTCTTTAACTAAAATGAATAACTCTTACTTTAAACCCAATATGGTATATTCATAACCTTAGTCGACTACGTGCCAGGCTATTCGCCGGTCTTTAAATAATAACAAATAATATATTATAATACTGTGCCAGAATTATTTGCCGGTCTTTAAACAAACGATAAATATACTACAAACAATGTGCCAGGCTAATTTGCCGGTCTTTGAACAAATGATAAATATACTATAAACAATGTGCCAGGCTAATTCGCCGGTCTTTAAACAAATGATAAATATACTACAAACAATGTGCCAGGCTTATTCGTCAGTCTTTAAACAAACGATAAATATACTGTAAACAATGAGCCAGGCTAATTCACCGGTCTTTAAATATATAAGTAATATATTACTAACACTTCACCAGGTTTATTCCCCGGTCTTTATATAAATGAACAATATATTACTTACGGTGTGCCAGGCTAATTCGCCGGTGGGTCCGGTAGTGTAGGAGAACAAGGGCAAGAGGGATCACGGGCCACAGTTTTATTAGCCCGTGGTGAGCGAACTCCAGCGGCGGGCGTGTGAAGCTATTTAGTCGCTCCGCGAGTGACCTCTGCCCCCGCATCGGACCGCGGGCATCGTTTCTACACAGCCGGATAATACTGGCAGCCTCAACGGCCAATTCTAACCCCCCGAATATTTCTAGACATTACATCATAGTCACTTTAAGAACGTTAAGATGTACCCTGTCGGAGCTGTAGGTTACTGGTTATTGTTTGCAGACAACCAGGTGCTGGACCTGGTACACAGGCTGTCAGAGAAGAGTGTGGAGATGGACGAGGACCTGAACAGCCGCTACCTGCCCATACACACGGCGCAGTTCACTGCCTTCAACACAATAGTGGTGCTCTACTCAGTCGAACCTGTAGCTTATTGGTTATTGTTGGCAGACAACCAGGTGCTGGACCTGGTACACAGGCTGTCAGAGAAGAGTGTGGAGATGGACGAGGACCTGTACAGCCGCTACCTGCCCGTACACGCAGCGCAGTTCACTGCCTTCAAAACAATGGTGGTGCTTTACTCTGTCGGACCTGTAGCTTACTGGTTATTGTTGGCAGACAACCAGGTGCTGGACCTGGTACACAGGCTGTCAGAGAAGAGTGTGGAGATGGACGAGGACCTGTACAGCCGCTACCTGCCCATACACACGGCACAGTTCACTGCCTTCAACACAATAGTGGTGCTCTACTCAGTCGGACCTGTAGCTTACTGGTTATTGTTTGCAGACAACCAGGTGCTGGACCTGGTACACAGGCTGTCAGAGAAGAGTGTGGAGATGGACGAGGACCTGTACAGCTGCTACCTGCCCATACAAACGGCGCAGTTCACTGCCTTCAACACAATAGTGGTGCTCTACTCAGTCGGACCTGTAGCTTACTGGTTATTGTTGGCAGACAACCAGGTACTGGACCTGGTACACAGGCTGTCAGAGAAGAGTGTGGAGATGGACGAGGACCTGTACAGCTGCTACCTGCCCATACAAACGGCGCAGTTCACTGCCTTCAACACAATAGTGGTGCTCTACTCAGTCGGACCTGTAGCTTACTGGTTATTGTTGGCAGACAACCAGGTACTGGACCTGGTACACAGGCTGTCAGAGAAGAGTGTGGAGATGGACGAGGACCTGTACAGCTGCTACCTGCCCATACAAACGGCGCAGTTCACTGCCTTCAACACAATAGTGGTGCTCTACTCAGTCGGACCTGTAGCTTACTGGTTATTGTTGGCAGACAACCAGGTGCTGGACCTGGTACAAGGCTGTCAGAGAAGAGTGTGGAAATGGACGAGGACCTGTACAGCCGCTACCTGCCCATACACACGGCGCAGTTCACTGCCTTCAACACAATAGTGATGCTCTACTCAGTCGGACCTGTGGCTTACTGGTTTTTGTTGGCAGACAACCAGGTGCTGGACCTGGTACACAGGCTGTCAGAGAAGAGTGTGGAGATGGACGAGGACCTGTACAGCCCCTACCTGCCCATACACACGGCGCAGTTCACTGCCTTCAACACAATAGTGGTGCTCTACTCTGTCGGACCTGTAGCTTACTGGTTATTGTTGGCAGACAACCATGTGCTGGACCTGGTACACAGGCTGTCAGAGAAGAGTGTGGAGATGGACGAGGACCTGTACAGCCGCTACCTGCCCATACACACGGCGCAGTTTACTGCCTTCAATACAATAGTGGTGCTCTGCTCTGTCGGACCCGCAGCTTACTGATTATTGTTGGCAGACAACCAGGTGCTGGACCTGGTACACAGGCTGTCAGAGAAGAGTGTGGAGGTGTACGAAGACCTGTACAGCCGCTACCTGCCCGTACACACGGCGCAGTTCACTGCCTTCAACACAATGGTGGTGCTCTACTCTGTCGGACCTGTAGCTTACTGGTTATTGTTGGCAGACAACCAGGTGCTGGACCTGGTACACGGGCCCTGAGAGAAGAGTGTGGAGATGAGCGAGGACCTGTACAGCCGCTACCTGCCCATACACACGGCGCAGTTCACTGCCTTCAACACAATAGTGGTGCTCTACTCTGTCGGACCTGTAGCTTACTGGTTATTGTTGGCAGAAAAACAGGTGCTGGACCTGGTACACAGGCTGTCAGAGAAGAGTGTGGAGATGGACGAGGACCTGTACAGCCGCTACCTGCCCATACACACGGCGCAGTTCACTGCCTTCAACACAATAGTGGTGCTCTACTCTGTCGGACCTGTAGCTTACTGGTTATTGTTGGCAGAAAAACAGGTGCTGGACCTGGTACACAGGCTGTCAGAGAAGAGTGTGGAGATGGACGAGGACCTGTACAGCCGCTACCTGCCCATACACACGGCGCAGTTCACTGCCTTCAACACAATAGTGGTGCTCTACTCTGTCGGACCTGTAGCTTACTGGTTATTGTCGGCAGACAACCAGGTGCTGGACCTGGTACACGGGCCCTCAGAGAAGAGTGTGGAGATGTATGAGGACCTGTACAGCCGCTACCTTCCCGTACACACGGCGCAGTTCACTGCCTTCAACACAATGGTGGTGCTCCACTCTGTCGGACCTTTATCTTACTGGTTATTGTTGGCAGACAACCAGGTGCTGGACCTGGTACACAGGCTGTCAGAGAAGAGTGTGGAGATGGACGAGGACCTGTACAGCCGCTACCTGCCCATACACACGGCGCAGTTTACTGCCTTCAATACAATAGTCGTGCTCTACTCTGTCGGACCTGTAGCTTACTGGTTATTGTTGGCAGACAAACAGGTGCTGGACCTGGTACACAGGCTGTCAGAGAAGAGTGTGGAGATGGACGAGGACCTGTACAGCCGCTACCTGCCCATACACACGGCGCAGTTCACTGCCTTCAACACAATAGTGGTGCTCTACTCTGTCGGACCTGTAGCTTACTGGTTATTGTTGGCAGACAACCAGGTGCTGGACCTGGTACACGGGCCCTCAGAGAAGAGTGTGGAGATGTATGAGGACTTGTACAGCCGCTACCTTCCCGTACACACGGCGCAGTTCACTGCCTTCAACACAATGGTGGTGCTCTGCTCTGTCGGACCTGTAGCTTACTGGTTATTGTTGGCAGACAACCAGGTGCTGGACCTGGTACACGGGCCCTCAGAGAAGAGTGTGGAGATGTATGAGGACCTGTACAGCCGCTACCTTCCCGTACACACGGCGCAGTTCACTGCCTTCAACACAATGGTAGTGCTCCACTCTGTCGGACCTGTATCTTACTGGTTATTGTTGGCAGACAACCAGGTGCTGGACCTGGTACACAAGCTGTCAGAGAAGAGTGTGGAGATGGACGAGGACCTGTACAAGCCACTACCTGCCCATACACACGGCGCAGTTTACTGCCTTCAACACAATAGTGGTGCTCTACTCTGTCGGACCTGTAGCTTACTTGTTATTGTTGGCAGACAACCATGTGCTGGACCTGGTACACAGGCTGTCAGAGAAGAGTGTGGAGATGGACGAGGACCTGTACAGCCACTACCTGCCCATACACACGGCTCAGTTCACTGCCTTCAACACAATAGTGGTGCTCTACTCTGTCGGACCTGTAGCTTACTGGTTATTGTTGGCAGACAACCAGGTGCTGGACCTGGTACACAGGCTGTCAGAGAAGAGTGTAGAGATGGACGAGGACCTGTACAGCCGCTACCTGCCCATACACACGGCACAGTTCACTGCCTTCAACACAATAGTGGTGCTCTACTCTGTCGGACCTGTAGCTTACTGGTTATTGTTGGCAGAAAAACAGGTGCTGGACCTGGTACACAGGCTGTCAGAGAAGAGTGTGGAGATGGACGAGGACCTGTACAGCCGCTACCTGCCCATACACACGGCGCAGTTCACTGCCTTCAACACAATAGTGGTGCTCTACTCTGTCGGACCTGTAGCTTACTGGTTATTGTTGGCAGACAACCAGGTGCTGGACCTGGTACACAGGCTGTCAGAGAAGAGTGTGGAGATGGACGAGGACCTGTACAGCCGCTACCTGCCCATACACACGGCACAGTTCACTGCCTTCAACACCATAGTGGAGCTCTACCCGGCCAACCATCTGCCTGTGCACTACGCTACTCTGGGCAGGGTAAGCAGATGTTGGCAAGCAAAACAAAATTTACAATGTAAAATCCATGGTGCACTTAGATGCATGGTTAACTTAGATGCATATGTGACAATTCAATTTTTT
The DNA here is from genome assembly GCA_963675035.1 of Allygus modestus. NCBI lineage: Eukaryota > Metazoa > Arthropoda > Insecta > Hemiptera > Cicadellidae > Allygus > Allygus modestus. The sequence goes on along the minus strand of OY776112.1, from coordinate 481,861,882 downwards.
GCATAAATAAATAAGATACCATGCATTAAGTAGCTAATCATTGTTCTTACGGAGGAATAAATTTATGATGGCGTCTCTCCAACAGCCTTATCAATTGAACCTTGAAATCTATCTGATATCTGTTGGTGATTATGATTAGAAGAACAAATTATGAAAGTTTTAAAATTAAATAGAACTATATGAAGTTTGGGAATAATCTGTATCAGGATCTACACCACAAACAGAAACTACTTGTTAGAACTTAACATTAATTTGTCTTTGATCATTTATGGCGAGTTTGCACCATGCTGGTGTGAGGGAAGCGAATTTCCACATTCCAAACATAACAAATCCAATACTATGTAGAAACCCACTTTTCATCCATATTTTTGGAAATTGGAAAACATTTTATTTTTTGGCTGTTCTCATGATCCTGGTTCTACTTATCTGCAAAACTGAAATAGCGATGTTTTGTTTTATTAGCTTAGGAGGAGGTCTAGACAGGAGTGAAAATAGGTATGGGATGGACTGAGATTCATGAAACTACACCAAATTGTGAAAAACAGCTTTTTCTAATGTAAAAACCCCATCAGTCAACGTACTGTGTTAGTCAATTTACATTTTCTATGGTAACTCGTAAACTATATGTGGTACAGTTATAAAAGAGATCTTGAAACTTTTACCTTTTTACAGTCTACTATTTTGAATGAATTAATTTTACATCTGGGGCTTTAATAATCCTTTGTTGGCCCAAAAACTAAAGCTTTTGAATATTCCAAATCCTAAAAAAGGGTTAAGGGTTTCCAATTGTTTTGTCCAGTGAACTAGTTCAACTGTTTATAGATGTCCCTACCAGATTTGAAATACATATACATAATTCTTAGTGACCCCCCAAACATGTTCAGGGAGTTCAGTTCGGAACTTTATGATGGTCCCGGGCTTAAGTTTTACCTTGCGGGTCATGCTAATAACTCACTTTTCCATAGAAAATTTGTTCATAGTGAAAGGACAGGCAAGTCTTCTCTTCAATCACCTTTACCATTGTGGTAAAGATATTTTGATAAGTTCTAAGTAACTTTGAAATGTGGTATAACTGAAACCAAAATTTAAAATTTATTGAATATTAATTGTTTATTGACAAACTTAATTGCAAGTTCATTTTAACCTCAGTTATTATCAGAAAAACTAAACATACAAATCTAGGCTTAAAAACAGAATTGCTGTAGAGTTTGTGGTTTTAAGTAGTACTAGTGTTGTGGCGAAGTCTGTTGCACCGTAATGTCTGTTGACAGAAGCTGTCGCGGTCCCAGCGCCGAGGGTGTGGCCTGCCGCCCTCCCCCCCTCCCTGCGTCACCCTGGAGTGCCAGTGTGCCTACGCCACCCTCACACGACCGCTGTACCCGGACAAGATACTCCTCATGGCCTCCAAGTTCCACAAGGACAAACTCCCTGCGGAGATCACCGACACATCACTGACCAGGCTCGCGTTCAAGGTAGGCTGTGGCACAACCAAACACTAGTGTTTAGCATGCTTGTGTTCTTTGTTTCCATGTGTAAAAAAGAAGTTTTAAATATGCGGTGTGAATAATACCATGCGCAGAAGTACGGTTTTACCCAATAAATTCTTATTGTTTTTTAACCATTTTATTTGTTGCATTTTGATTAGTTATTCAACTATAAACTTTATTATTATTAGTCATATATTATATATCCATATATTTTAACACATTCAGAACAGATTCAAATAGAGTTTCTTAGGTATTTGTTGTTTTAGGAAGTTTGGCTAATATACGGTACTTCCCTTGTATCTTACTCTATTTTGTTGGATCTGTTCGAAATGGATAAATAAATATGTAAGAATTTTACTGTCGTTGGGCTTCACTTATAGATAGTTTGAGGAGACGACGTGATACTGGAATGCTCCTCTTTCTTCATAAACTAATAAATGGAAGATGACCATAAACTAAGAAATGGTGGAGATGTCAAGTGTGTCCAGTGAGGCACTGGCTGAACTCCCCACTGGATGACTGTGTCATGTCTGACATCATAACTTTGTAAGTTGTATCTCAGGCAGTGGGAGTGAGTAGCAGTCTGCGTCTGCCGTTTCTGCAGGCCATGATGGTGGTGGAGATGTCGAGTGTATCTAGTGAGCAGAGTTGGCACTCGCTGATCCCTCCACTGGATGACTGTGTCACCTCTGACATCATAACTTTGTACGTTGTATCTCAGGCAGTGGGAGTGAGTGGCAGTCTGCGTCTGCCGTTCCTGCAGGCCATGAAGGTGGTGGAGATATCGAGTGTGTCTAGTGAGCAGAGTTGGCACTCGCTAATCTCTCCACTGGATGATTTTGTCACGTCTGACATCATAACCTTCTACGTTGTATCTCAGGCAGTGGGAGTGAGTAGCAGTCTGCGTCTGCCGTTTCTGCAGGCCATGAAGGTGGTGGAGATGTCGAGTGTGTCTAGTGAGTAGAGTTGGCACTCGCTGATCTCTCCACTGGATGACTGTGTCACGTCTGACATCATAACTTTGTACGTTGTATCTCAGGCAGTGGGAGTGAGTGGCAGTCTGCGTCTGCCGTTCCTGCACGCCATGAAGGTGGTGGAGATGGCGAGTGTGTCTAATGAGCAGAGTTGGCACTCGCTGATCCCTCCACTGGATGATTGTGTCACGTCTGACATCATAACCTTCTACGTTGTATCTCAGGCAGTGGGAGTGAGTGGCACTCTGCGTCTGCCGTTCCTGCAGGCCATGAAGGTGGTGGAGACGTCGAGTGTGTCTAATGAGCGGAGTTGGCACTCGCTGATCTCTCCACTGGATGATTGTGTCACGTCTGACATCATAACCTTGAACGTTGTATCTCAGGCAGTGGGAGTGAGTAGCAGTCTGCGTCTGCCGTTTCTGCAGGCCATGAAGGTGGTGGAGATGTCGAGTGTGTCTAGTGAGCAGAGTTGGCACTCGCTAATCTCTCCACTGGATGATTGTGTCATGTCTGACATCATAAACTTGTTTGTTGTATCTCAGGCAGTGGGAGTGAGTAGCAGTCTGCGTCTGCTGTTTCTGCAGGCCATGAAGGTGGTGGAGATGTCAAGTGTGTCCAGTGAGGCACTGGCTGAACTCCCCACTGGATGACTGTGTCATGTCTGACATCATAACTTTGTAAGTTGTATCTCAGGCAGTGGGAGTGAGTAGCAGTCTGCGTCTGCCGTTTCTGCAGGCCATGAAGGTGGTGGAGATGTCGAGTGTGTCTAGTGAGCAGAGTTGGCACTCGCTGATCCCTCCACTGGATGATTGTGTCACGTCTGACATCATAACCTTGAACGTTGTATCTCAGGCAGTGGGAGTGAGTGGCAGTCTGCGTCTGCCGTTCCTGCAGGCCATGAAGGTGGTGGAGATGTCGAGTGTGTCTAGTGAGCAGAGTTGGCACTCGCTAATCTCTCCACTGGTTGATTGTGTCACGTCTGACATCATAAACTTGTTTGTTGTATCTCAGGCAGTGGGAGTGAGTAGCAGTCTGTGTCTGCCGTTTCTGCAGGCCATGAAGGTGGTGGAGATGTTGAGTGTGTCTAGTGAGCAGAGTTGGCACTCGCTGATCTCTCCACTGGATGATTGTGTCACGTCTGACATCATAAACTTGTGTGTTGTATCTCAGGCAGTGGGAGTGAGTAGCAGTCTGCGTCTGCCGTTCCTGCAGGCCATGAAGGTGGTGGAGATGTCGAGTGTGTCTAGTGAGCAGAGTTGGCACTCGCTAATCTCTCCACTGGTTGATTGTGTCACGTCTGACATCATAAACTTGTTTGTTGTATCTCAGGCAGTGGGAGTGAGTGGCAGTCTGCGTCTGCCGTTTCTGCAGGCCATGAAGGTAGTGGAGATGTCGAGTGTGTCTAGTGAGCAGAGTTGGCACTCGCTGATCCCTCCACTGGATGATTGTGTCACGTCTGACATCATAACCTTGAACGTTGTATCTCAGGCAGTGGGAGTGAGTAGCAGTGTGCGTCTGCCGTTTCTGCAGGCCATGAAGGTGGTGGAGATGTCGAGTGTGTCTAGTGAGCAGAGTTGGAACTCGCTGATCTCTCCACTGGATGATTGTGTCACGTCTGACATCATAAACTTGTTTGTTGTATCTCAGGCAGTGGGAGTGAGTAGCGGTCTGCGTCTGCCGTTTCTGCAGGCCATGAAGGTAGTGGAGATGTCGAGTGTGTCTAGTGAGCAGAGTTGGCACTCGCTGATCCCTCCACTGGATGATTGTGTCACGTCTGACATCATAACCTTGAACGTTGTATCTCAGGCAGTGGGAGTGAGTGGCAGTCTGCGTCTGCCGTTCCTGCAGGCCATGAAGGTGGTGGAGATGTCGAGTGTGTCTAGTGAGCAGAGTTGGCACTCGCTAATCTCTCCACTGGTTGATTGTGTCACGTCTGACATCATAAACTTGTTTGTTGTATCTCAGGCAGTGGGAGTGAGTAGCGGTCTGCGTCTGCCGTTTCTGCAGGCCATGAAGGTAGTGGAGATGTCGAGTGTGTCTAGTGAGCAGAGTTGGCACTCGCTGATCCCTCCACTGGATGATTGTGTCACGTCTGACATCATAACCTTGAACGTTGTATCTCAGGCAGTGGGAGTGAGTAGCAGTGTGCGTCTGCCGTTTCTGCACGCCATGAAGGTGGTGGAGATGTCGAGTGTGTCTAGTGAGCAGAGTTGGAACTCGCTGATCTCTCCACTGGATGATTGTGTCACGTCTGACATCATAAACTTGAACGTTGTATCTCAGGCAGTGGGAGTGAGTAGCAGTCTGCGTCTGCCGTTTCTGCAGGCCATGAAGGTGGTGGAGATGTCGAGTGTGTCTAGTGAGCAGAGTTGGCACTCGCTGATCCCTCCACTGGATGATTGTGTCACATCTGACATCATAACCTTGAACGTTGTATCTCAGGCAGTGGGAGTGAGTAGCAGTCTGCGTCTGCCGTTTCTGCAGCCCATGAAGGTGGTGGAGATGTCGAGTGTGTCTAGTGAGCAGAGTTGGAACTCGCTGATCTCTCCACTGGATGATTGTGTCACGTCTGACATCATAAACTTGTTTGTTGTATCCCAGGCAGTGGGAGTGAGTAGCAGTCTGCGTCTGCCGTTTCTGCAGGCCATGAAGGTGGTGGAGATGTCGAGTGTGTCTAGTGAGCAGAGTTGGAACTCGCTGATCTCTCCACTGGATGATTGTGTCACGTCTGACATCATAACCTTGAACGTTGTATCTCAGGCAGTGGGAGTGAGTAGCAGTCTGCGTCTGCCGTTTCTGCAGGCCATGAAGGTGGTGGAGATGTCGAGTGTGTCTAGTGAGCAGAGTTGGAACTCGCTGATCTCTCCACTGGATGATTGTGTCACGTCTGACATCATAAACTTGAACGTTGTATCTCAGGCAGTGGGAGTGAGTAGCAGTCTGCGTCTGCCGTTTCTGCAGGCCATCAAGGTGGTGGAGATGTCGAGTGTGTCTAGTGAGCAGAGTTGGAACTCGTTGATCTCTCCACTGGATGATTGTGGCACGTCTGACATCATAAACTTGTTTGTTGTATCTCAGGCAGTGGGAGTGAGTAGCAGTCTGCGTCTGCCGTTTCTGCAGGCCATGAAGGTGGTGGAGATGTCGAGTGTGTCTAGTGAGCAGAGTTGGAACTCGCTGATCTCTCCACTGGATGATTGTGTCACGTCTGACATCATAAACTTGTTTGTTGTATCTCAGGCAGTAGGAGTGAGTAGCAGTCTGCGTCTGCCGTTTCTGCAGGCCATGAAGGTAGTGGAGATGTCGAGTGTGTCTAGTGAGCAGAGTTGGCACTCGCTGATCCCTCCACTTGATGATTGTGTCACGTCTGACATCATAACCTTGAACGTTGTATCTCAGGCAGTGGGAGTGAGTAGCAGTCTGCGTCTGCCGTTTCTGCAGGCCATGAAGGTGGTGGAGATGTCGAGTGTGTCTAGTGAGCAGATTTGGAACTCGCTGATCTCTCCACTGGATGATTGTGTCACGTCTGACATCATAAACTAGTTTGTTGTATCTCAGGCAGTAGGAGTGAGTAGCAGTCTGCGTCTGCCGTTTCTAAAGGCCATGAAGGTGGTGGAGATGTCGAGTGTGTCTAGTGAGCAGAGTTGGCACTCGCTGATCTCTCCACTGGATGATTGTGTCACGTCTGACATCATAACTTTGTACGTTGTATCTCAGGCAGTGGGAGTGAGTAGCAGTCTGCGTCTGCCGTTTCTGCAGGCCATGAAGGTAGTGGAGATGTCGAGTGTGTCTAGTGAGCAGAGTTGGCACTCGCTGATCCCTCCTCTGGATGATTGTGTCACGTCTGACATCATAACCTTGAACGTTGTATCTCAGGCAGTGGGAGTGAGTAGCAGTCTGCGTCTGCCGTTTCTGCAGGCCATGAAGGTGGTGGAGATGTCGAGTGTGTCTAGTGAGCAGAGTTGGCACTCGCTAATCTCTCCACTGGATGATTGTGTCTCTTCTGACATCGGCATTCACATTGGTGAGTTTATAAACCGATAATACCAGTTATACTGGGAAGGATCATGATGAGCGAAAAATATGTTTATTCGTGTTGCTTTCTGTGAAGAAACCAATAATTTTCTACTACTAACATACACGTGTTTATATCACCTAATCGTTAAAATGTTGAATAGGCCAATGGGGTCTAACTCTGAGGATATTTTGAAATTGTTCTTAATATTAACACATGTAGAAATCCTAATGAACATAATGATATGCAATATGTTGAGGGTTAGTCGCTTGAAATTTATTACATCAGATGACCCATTGGACTATGTGCATTCCTACACTATTACAAAAAATAATACATTATAGCTGTGTGACTTGCTTCATTGAGGCTGGGGTTAAAATTACAAATACGGGATGTAATTAAAAATATCTTTCATTACAAAAATATATATTTCAATGTATAAAAGGTGGTAAATATACATGAGGTGGCATAAGGCAATATATTTCACAATCGGTCAAACCGATCATCATTAGGCCCAATTAGAGAATGTTGATCTATGTTGATCTGATAATGATTAGTGTGACCAAATCGATTCCCTTAATTATTGCCTTAATTACATCAGTATATTTAACGTCTTATATATAAGAACCAGTAATAGTGTAAATATTATATTTTAAACTGTTGTAAGAGGTTTTTTTAATTACATCTCATAATTAACACAACATGTATGATTCTAATAAAAAAAATAAGTACATATTCTATGTAAAATATATGTGGCCCCTTATCAGATAGATTTTACTGTTAATTATCTTTATTTGGGGGTCGATTGTCCCTGATTTGAGGTTTCAGGTTAGGTTCATTTTGGAATGCAAGGTTTCAACCAAGAGTTGAACAAGGGTCAATCCATATGAAATGATTCAGAGCTGGTTGCTTGACCGTTTTTGAAAAAATTGATAATTTTCCAGTTGTTTCTATTGTATTTGAGGAGTTAAAAAAATTTGGACATTTTTTATTTTAACTCGTTTAAGTGTGGCGGCCATTTTTGTATTCCTAAACACGCCGATTTTTGTGTTTGCAATCTTTTACGTTAACAAAAATATCTCATAAACTATTTATTCTAAAAAGATCAAACTAAAACCATGTTAAAGGTAAAGTTCCTTTCTTTAATTTATGTAATTAAAAACTTTTGCCTATTTCTCTTTCTTCTATCAAAAAAGTTGACTTAAAGTTGGATATCAAAAGTGTGCGAAATTCACTTTTTAGACATTTTTTTCTCATGGAAGGAGTCCTATATACATCTTAGTATTTTTTATGGAAAAGGTTATATACGATTACAGTCACCCCAAAAAATATCATTTGTAAAATTCCTTTCCTTTATTTTTATAAATGTTTAAAAATTGAATTTTGAAAGTCAAACGTGACCGTTATTTTACCGCTGATCACAGTTTCGCTCCTCAGAATTCACTTGCATAAGACACATGTTAGTTCATTAGCATTGTCGATAGCTGTTGTTTTATCACCACTTATCACACATTTTTACTGGGCATAAATAAAACATTTTCTTATTGGAAGCAACTCAGTAAAAATGTTAATTTGCTTTATGTAATGCAGTCTGCAATTTTCTACAGAAAATGTAACGACAACATCGTCGAAAGCCAAGTTGATGCTTCTCTGTGAAATACTGAGCTCGTTGATCGCCACCAACAACCGCCAGCGCTACCTGGCAGCTCACAAGACTATCTACAACACTACCCTGCTCCACGATGCAGCTACCACTACTGGTAAACTGCACAACTCTGTAATCCTGCGCTTTGGAATTTACTAATTAAATTAGTTAAACAATCGTGACAAGTTGAACCGTTACAGATTGAAATACCCCCGTCGCAGCAAACCTGCATACTCAGCGAATTTCCAATGAATATATAATGTAACACATTAAAACACTTAACAGGATTCATAAGAAATATATTCACAAACAAGCGATATTAAAAATATTAATTATTCTCCATAAGAATAACATTGGGGATGAGTACGCAGGTTTGCTGCAACAAGGAACACAAAATAATGGGTTTTTATGCAATATATCAATAGAACTCCTCTTAGTGAAGTCACATACCAAGTTTCATCCATATACATTCATAAATAAGCGATATATAACATTTTAATTTTTTCCATAAGAATAACATGGGGATCAAGTACTTAGGTTTGCTACAACGGGAACCATAGCCGAAAAAATGTTTTTGTACAAACAATAATAAACCACAACCAGATGAAGTCATATACCAAATTTCGTCAGTTTATATTCATAAATAAGCGAGATACATAATTTTTCTTTCTCCATAAGAATAACATTAGACAACGTACTGTGTTTAGCACTTTCAATATCTCAGTAACCAATTGACGTAGAGCAATGATCAAAATACCAAATTGTTTTTTTTATGATGAATTCAATAGTAAAATTAAAATTTGATTTAAATAAACATTATATGTGGAAACCCCAAAAAACCCATTTTTGGGGTACAAAACCCCCCCAAAACCCCCCTTCGGATGGTGCGATTCGTCTGGTTTTCGAACTCGTTCAAATAAATAGTACTTTACACATTTGTACCAAATTTCATTAAGATCGGACCTTTTTTACGAGAGTTATCGTGCTTACGGACATATATATATATAAATAATAAATAAATAAATATATATATATATACATATATAAAAATTTGAACGAATGGTGTTTTTGGCATCTTGGGACCTCAAAATGAAAAGTTATCATGGTCTCGGGCTTAAGTCTTACCATGAGACCTACGGTAATAGCTTCTTCCCTATAGGGGAAATTCGCTAAAAATACTGTTTGCATGGACCAATACATACAGTAAGTAAAAAGTGCCAAAAAGGCTGAACAGATGTGTAATTTGTAAAGAATCCTCTCGTCCCATCATCTATCCCTTAGGCCTTACCCTTCGAGTTCCCACAGACGGTGAACTCTCCATAAGACGCTTACAAAAACTGCGGACTGAGGCGAGTTTCAATCTCTTCACTCAGTGCTATCCCTGGCCGGGAGAGAGGCTTATAGACTGAGTGGTTTTTTCTACATAGTAATAATAAGTTATTTTGATTAAAGTTTAAGAATGTCAGTTATTTGTTGAAATCTTTGTTGTGATGTCTCACAACCCAGTCCCACATTCAAGACAGGCGATTTCTTCATTTTTCCTTGTCATCATTGTTTCAAATTAAAAAATTACTGACCTTGGTGTTACTATAGATAGCAAATTTTCCTTTGTTGACCACATTACTGAATCTAGTAGATCGGTCTATCACACTTTTGGCTTTATTTTCAGATCAGGAAGTTTTTTAAACAGCATTTTCGGACTAAAATTTTAATTTTTCTTGGAAAGGTCTAGACTGGAGTTTGGAGCTATTGCATGGCAGGATCAGGATTATCTCATTGATATGATCGAACAGATTCAAATAAAGTTTCTTAAATATTTGTTTTTTAAGAAGTTTAGCTCCTATACTTATCATGTATCTACCCTATTTTGTTGGATCTGTTCAAAATGGATAATTTAGGAGACAAGTGATTCTGGAATCCTACTTTTTCTTCATAAACTAACAAATGGCAGGGTCAATAATGTTGAGCTCATATCGCGGTTAGCTTTCTTTGTGCCCTGTCCTTCGTCCAGAGTCCGCGCATTGTTTAGTCCACACTCCTTACGTACCGGTACCCAGGCTCCTGTTAATGGTATGATAAGGTTGTTTAGCGCCCTTCCTCAAGATGTGGACATGTTTTCCTCGACCTTCGCCTTTTACAACAAAAATCAATTGCCCATCAATAGTTTTTATGTTGCAGTACATGTAATACATATTATTCTATCCTATTTATTTTTAAATGTTTGCTTCGTAATAATCCTGCTTATAACGGAGTTTGGATGTTATACGATCATTAATGTTTGCTTTTAAAGTACAATTAGCACTTTTAGTAGTAATATATTTATTGCGTTCATTGTAATGTTTCATGTTATTAAGTTGACTCTACGTATGAACATTAGATCATTTTTGTCTTAGTGTGTTTCCAGTTTTATTATTTACATTTAGTGATAAATGCTACAGTATAATTGGATTTGTTCTGTTTTGTGCAGACACAACATACCTGAAGCTGGTGGTGGAGCAGGTGAGGCTGCGTCGCGTGGTGGCGGCCGTCACCAGCTGTGTGAGTGTCAGTGTGGCGGCGTGTCAGCTGTTCGCCCTGCGGCTGTCGGACACGGGCGCCGAGTGGGAGACCATGATAGTGGCTGCCCCCGACACCGACACCCCCGCCACTGCCTCCGCCCCGCTACTTCATGGTGAGAAGCATAAGAGTTTAAAGTCTGTTGATAAAGTTGTCGAGTTATACGATGCATGTTTGTAGGGAAAGTAACTTTTTTCAATTTCGCCATTACAGGGCTGTGGTTGTCATTTCTGCACCCTGCGCTATGTACCTGCATCTTTTGGAATGCTTGGGATGCCACCACGGCAAAAACTGACCGTGTTTATGTTTGTTAGTGAGCATTAAAAATGGCGCTACCGATTGAGAATACTGCTATTTGTGAGGTACGCGCTATGGTTCATTTCTAAGTTTTAACGATGTGAAAGCGGCTTAAATTCATTTATGGATTAGCTAAGTGTTTGATAGCTATAGCGTCAAGAAGTTGTTTGACGCCTGCTACAAATTTAGTTAAAAGTCATGATCTTCCACCTCTTATCGCTATTGAGAAGTCAACACACTTCCCAAAAGCTCGGTTTGGTGCACTCAGTCAACATTTTTGAAGGGTGAGCACAGCTTTCGATAATTTAGTACAGTTACAGTTTGGGTCACAATTACCCAAAGAACACATCTTGACACTGTAGGAAACTCAAAAACTAAGGACGAAATTGTAAACTGTATGTTCACTCTCATGTTTTGATCGGCTTTATGCACCAAACGTTGCTCATCATGAGCATTCATGCGGTCATCTTAAAATAATCTAACCCATTTGTGTACCATTCTATTACTTATTATGTTTTTGTCATAAACTTCGGTAATCTGCCGATAAATTTAAGCTGCTTTAACACTTATAAATTAAAATTGCAATGCGACTTCACAATTAAAATTGCAATGCGACTTCACAATCAGTGGGGTCCTCAATCGGCGGTGCCGTTTTGAATGTTCACAAACAAATGAAAATCCGGTCGATTTTTGCCGTAGTTGCGTCCCAGACTTGCCAATAGATGCAGGTACACAGCGCAGGATGCAGGAATCCAAAAGTAGAGCTGCAATAGCGGAATTTAGAAATGGTACTTACTTAAAAACACACCTCATAATTGAGAGTTGTCATAATTTGTTCTATGTAAATAAATAATTGTTTCTACAACATTTGATTTATGTAGCGGTGCTAATGATTGAGGTTCTGGAAAAACAATTTTGATTTGTATTTTATAATGAAGTAGCTCTACGTTGTTCAAAACATTACCATATACATGTTAAATCTAACTTCCGTAGGCTTACATGTAAAAGTAAGTGCCTTTAATACTGCTTTTGAGCATAAGGACACGATAATAGCAATTGTTAAACTTCTTTATCCAATAGTTAGTGACATTTAACATATTTTCTTTTGATATAAATCTACTTTTACAATTCACTGAACAAAGCCTCTGGATTTCTTCACTTGAAGACTTTTACAAGGTAATACTACTTTATTACCTTGGTTTTACTTGAGCTATTTATTTACCTTAAACATCCTTTCAGTAGAGAATCAAGAGTTCAATCTCTATAGCTCTTCCATCAGTCAATAATAATTGATTGGCCATAAACAATACAAGAGTTTTGCATAAGAATAACAAATGCTTTTAAACAATTAATTATAGCCTAAACTATGTACTCTTGTTAATTGAATTTTACTTTATTTTTCTTCTAGGAAATCACCAATGCTATAACATCTCCTCCATCTTGCAGAATTATTTTAACAATCTTCTTAAATTTATTGAAATTTCTCTCTTCTTTATAATGTCGAGCAAGTTTATTATACAAAATTACACCAAATTAAATTGTATTACATTTATACTTCCAATTAAAGGTAGATGTTGAAGAATTAAAATTAATTCCTGCATTGTAAATAGTCTCTATAAACATGGAATATATGTCTTATAGTTTAAATGATATGTTTTAAATATGTTTGAGGTCAAACAGAGGCATCAGGAACAGTTTAAATTTTAAGCCTATTTAATATTTGTCAACTGTAAGAATATATTTAAAGATGAATTTCACATGGAAGCAACAATTTTTAAGTATGTATACATGAATGGTGAAAGGCTTTTATACTTAAAATCTGAATTTCCTACCGAATATTGTTTAGATAATTATCAAATTTCCCTCAGAAGGATATAACTGTTTTATCTCCTACCTTTTAGAATCTACAACTTCCTAGTTCATGCTCTCACCCTGTATGATTGTTTGGTTGCAGCTCTTAACCAGAAGCCAGTGACTCTCAGACAGTTTCCCCCTATCCTCACCTTCACTCTGAGGGAGGTCAGGTTCAGTGGTGACCCGTTTTTGTACTCGTGGCTGCTCTACATTCCCAGCACCTGCTTTCCTACACACCAGGACACTCTGCTCTCACCCTGTATGATTGTTTGGTTGCAGCTCTGTACCAGCAGCCAGTGTCTCTCAGCCAGTTTCCCCCTATCCTCACCTTCACTCTGAGGGAGGTCAGGTTCAGTGGTGACCCGTTGTTGTACTCGTGGCTGCTCTACATTCCCAGCACCTGCTTTCCTACACACCAGGACACTCTGCTCTCACCCTGTATGATTGTTTGGTTGCAGCTCTGTACCAGCAGCCAGTGTCTCTCAGCCAGTTTCCCCCTATCCTCACCTTCACTCTGAGGGAGGTCAGGTTCAGTGGTGACCCGTTGTTGTACTCGTGGCTGCTCTACATTCCCAGCACCTGCTTTCCTACACACCAGGACACTCTGCTCTCACCCTGTATGATTGTTTGGTTGCAGCTCTGTACCAGCAGCCAGTGTCTCTCAGCCAGTTTCCCCCTATCCTCACCTTCACTCTGAGGGAGGTCAGGTTCAGTGGTGACCTGTTGTTGTACTCTTGGCTGCTCTACACTACCAGCGCCTGCTTCCTTACACACCAGGACACTCTGCTCTCACCCTGTATGATTGTTTGGTTGTAGCACTGTACCAGCAGCCAGTGTCTCTCAGCCAGTTTCCCCCTATCCTCACCTTCACTCTGAGGGAGGTCAGGTTCAGTGGTGACCCGTTGTTGTACTCGTGGCTGCTCTACATTCCCAGCACCTGCTTCCCTACACACCAGGACACTCTGCTCTCACCCTGTATGATTGTTTGGTTGCAGTTCTGAACCAGCAGCCAGTGTCTCTCAGACAGTTTCCCCCTATCCTCACCTTCACTCTGAGGGAGGTCAGGTTCAGTGGTGACCCGTTGTTGTACTCCTGCTGCTCTACACTACCAGCGCCTGCTTCCCTACGCACCAGGACACTCTGCTCTCACCCTGTATGATTGTTTGGTTGCAGTTCTGAACAAGCAGCCAGTGTCTCTCAGCCAGTTTCCCCCTATCCTCACCTTCACTCTGAGGGAGGTCAGGTTCAGTGGTGACCCGTTGTTGTACTCCTGCTGCTCTACACTACCAGCGCCTGCTTCCCTACGCACCAGGACACTCTGCTCTCACCCTGTATGATTGTTTGGTTGCAGCTCTTAACCAGCAGCCAGTGTCTCTCAGCCAGTTTCCCCCTATCCTCACCTTCACTCTGAGGGAGGTCAGGTTCAGTGGTGACCCGTTGTTGTACTCGTGCTGCTCTACACTACCAGCGCCTACTTCCTTACACACCAGGACACTCTGCTCTCACCCTGTATGATTGTTTGGTTACAGTTCTGAACCAGCAGCCAGTGTCTCTCAGCCAGTTTCCCCCTATCCTCACCTTCACTCTGAGGGAGGTCAGGTTCAGTGGTGACCCGTTGTTGTACTCCTGCTGCTCTACACTACCAGCGCCTGCTTCCCTACGCACCAGGACACTCTGCTCTCACCCTGTATGATTGTTTAATTGCAGTTCTGAACCAGCAGCCAGTGTCTTTCAGACAGTTTCCCCCTATCCTCACCTTCACTCTGAGGGAGGTCAGGTTCAGTGGTGACCCGTTGTTGTACTCCTGCTGCTCTTCACTACCAGCGCCTGCTTCCTTACACACCAGGACACTCTGCTATCACCCTGTATGATTGTTTGGTTGCAGTTCTGTACCAGCAGCAAGTGTCTCTCAGACAGTTTCCCCCTATCCTCACCTTCACTCTGGGGGAGGTAAGGTTCAGTGGTGACCCGTTGTTGTACTCCTGCTGCTCTACACTACCAGCGCCTGCTTCCTTACACACCAGGACACTCTGCTCTCACCCTGTATGATTGTTTGGTTGCAGCTCTGTACCAGTAGCCAGTGTCTCTCAGCCAGTTTCCCCCTATCCTCACCTTCACTCTGAGGGAGGTCAGGTTCAGTGGTGACCCGTTGTTGTACTCGTGGCTGCTCTACATTCCCAGCGCCTGCTTTCCTACACACCAGGACACTCTGCTCTCACCCTGTATGATTGTTTGGTTGCAGTTCTGAACCAGCAGCCAGTGTCTCTCAGCCAGTTTCCCCCTATCCTCACCTTCACTCTGAGGGAGGTCAGGTTCAGTGGTGAC
Source organism: Allygus modestus (assembly GCA_963675035.1). NCBI lineage: Eukaryota > Metazoa > Arthropoda > Insecta > Hemiptera > Cicadellidae > Allygus > Allygus modestus. Next base: position 481,846,732 of record OY776112.1, on the reverse strand, counting down.
CCGTTGTTGTACTTGTGGCTGCTCTACATTCCTGGCGCCTGCCTCCCTACGCACCAGGGCACTCTGCTCTCACCCTGTATGATTGTTTGGTTGCAGCTCTATACCCGAAGCCGGTGTCTCTCAGCCAGTTTCCCCCTATCCTCACCTTCACTCTGAGGGAGGTCAGGTTCAGTGCTGACCAATTGTTGTACTCGTGGCTGCTCTACATTCCTGGCGCCTGCTTCCCTACACACCAGGACACTCTGCTCTCACCCTGTATGATTGTTTGGTTGCAGCTCTGTACCAGCAGCCAGTGTCTCTCAGCCAGTTTCCCCCTATCCTCACCTTCACTCTGAGGGAGGTCAGGTTCAGTGGTGACCCGTTGTTGTACTCGTGGCTGCTCTACATTCCTGGCGCCTGCTTCCCTACACACCAGGACACTCTGCTCTCACCCTGTATGATTGTTTGGCTGCAGCTCTGTACCAGCAGCCAGTATCTCTCAGCCAGTTTCCCCCTATTCTCACCTTCACTCTGAGGGAGGTCAGGTTCAGTGGTGACCCGTTGTTGTACTCGTGGCTGCTCTACATTCCTGGCGCCTGCTTCCCTACACACCAGGACACTCTGCTCTCACCCTGTATGATTGTTTGGTTGCAGCTCTGTACCAGCAGCCAGTGTCTCTCAGCCAGTTTCCCCCTATCCTCACCTTCACTCTGAGGGAGGTTAGGTTCAGTGGTGACCCGTTGTTGTACTTGTGGCTGCTCTACACTCCCGGCGCCTGCTTCCTTACACACCAGGACACTCTGCTCTCACCCTGTATGATTGTTTGGTTGCAGCTCTGTACCAGCAGCCAGTGTCTCTCAGCCAGTTTCCCCCTATCCTCACCTTCACTCTGAGGGAGGTCAGGTTCAGTGGTGACCCGTTGTTGTACTCGTGGCTGCTCTACATTCCCAGCACCTGCTTTCCTACACACCAGGACACTCTGCTCTCACCCTGTATGATTGTTTGGTTGCAGCTCTGTACCAGCAGCCAGTGTCTCTCAGCCAGTTTCCCCCTATCCTCACCTTCACTCTGAGGGAGGTCAGGTTCAGTGGTGACCCGTTGTTGTACTCGTGGCTGCTCTACACTCCCAGCACCTGCTTACTTACACACCAGGACACTCTGCTCTCACCCTGTATGATTGTTTGGTTGCAGTTCTGAACCAGCAGCCAGTTTCCCCCTATCCTCACCTTCACTCTGAGGGAGGTCAGGTGAAGTGGTGACCTGTTGTTGTACTCGTGGCTGCTCTACATTCCTGGCGCCTGCTTCCCTACACACCAGGACACTCTGCTCTCACCCTGTATGATTGTTTGGTTGCAGCTCTGTACCAGCAGCCAGTGTCTCTCAGCCAGTTTCCCCCTATCCTCACCTTCACTCTGAGGGAGGTCAGGTTCAGTGGTGACCCGTTGTTGTACTCGTGGCTGCTCTACACTCCCAGCACCTGCTTACTTACACACCAGGACACTCTGCTCTCACCCTGTATGATTGTTTGGTTGCAGTTCTGAACCAGCAGCCAGTTTCCCCCTATCCTCACCTTCACTCTGAGGGAGGTCAGGTTCAGTGGTGACCCGTTGTTGTACTCGTGGCTGCTCTACATTTCCAGCACCTGCTTTCCTACACACCAGGACATTCTGCTCTCACCCTGTATGATTGTTTGGTTGCAGCTCTGTACCAACAGCCAGTGTCTCTCAGCCCCCTATCCTCACCTTCACTCTGAGGGAGGTCAGGTTCAGTGGTGACCCGTTGTTGTACTCGTGGCTGCTCTACATTCCCAGCACCTGCTTTCCTACACACCAGGACACTCTGCTCTCACCATGTATGATTGTTTCGCTGCAGCTCTGTACCAGCAGCAAGTGTCTCTCAGCCAGTTTCTCCCTATCCTCACCTTCACTCTGAGGGAGGTCAGGTTCAGTGGTGACCCGTTGTTGTACTCGTGGCTGCTCTACACTCCCGGGGCTTGCTTTCCTACACACCAGGACACTCTGCTCTCACCCTGTATGATTGTTTGGTTGCAGCTCTGTACCAGCAGCCAGTGTCTCTCAGCCAGTTTCCCCCTATCCTCACCTTCACTCTGAGGGAGGTCAGGTTCAGTGGTGACCCGTTGTTGCACTCGTGGCTGCTCTACATTCCCAGCACCTGCTTTCCTACACACCAGGACACTCTGCTCTCACCCTGTATGATTGTTTGGTTGCAGCTCTGTACCAGCAGCCAGTGTCTCTCAGCCAGTTTCCCCCTATCCTCACCTTCACTCTGAGGGAGGTCAGGTTCAGTGGTGACCCGTTGTTGTACTCGTGGCTGCTCTACATTCCCAGCACCTGCTTTCCTACACACCAGAACACTCTGCTCTCACCCTGTATGATTGTTTGGTTGCAGCTCTGTACCAGCAGCAAGTGTCTCTCAGCCAGTTTCTCCCTATCCTCACCTTCACTCTGAGGGAGGTCAGGTTCAGTGGTGACCCGTTGTTGTACTCGTGGCTGCTCTACATTCCCAGCACCTGCTTTCCTACACACCAGGACACTCTGCTCTCACCCTGTATGATTGTTTGGTTGCAGCTCTGTACCAGCAGCCAGTGTCTCTCAGCCAGTTTCCCCCTATCCTCACCTTCACTCTGAGGGAGGTCAGGTTCAGTGGTGACCTGTTGTTGTACTCGTGGCTGCTCTACATTCCCGGGGCTTGCTTCCCTACGCACCAGGACACTCTGCTCTCACCCTGTATGATTGTTTGTTTGCAGCTCTGTACCAGCAGCCAGTATCTCTCAGCCAGTTTGCTCCTATGCTCACCTGCACTATGAGGGAGGTCAGGTTCAGTGGTGACCCGTTGTTGTACTCGTGGCTGCTCTACATTCCTGGCGCCTGCTTCCCTACACACCAGGACACTCTGCTCTCACCCTGTTTTATTGTTTGGTTGCAGCTCTGTACCAGCAGCCAGTATCTCTCAGCCAGTTTCCCCCTATTCTCACCTTCACTCTGAGGGAGGTCAGGTTCAGTGGTGACCCGTTGTTGTACTCGTGGCTGCTCTACATTCCTGGCGCCTGCTTCCCTACACACCAGGACACTCTGCTCTCACCCTGTATGATTGTTTGGTTGCAGCTCTGTACCAGCAGGGAGTATCTCTCAGCCAGTTTCCCTCAATCCTCACCTTCACTCTGAGGGAGGTCAGGTGAAGTGGTGACCTGTTGTTGTACTCGTGGCTGCTCTACATTCCTGGCGCCTGCTTCCCTACACACCAGGACACTCTGCTCTCACCCTGTATGATTGTTTGGTTGCAGCTCTGTACCAGCAGCCAGTATCTCTCAGGCAGTTTCCCCCTTTTCTCATCTTCACTCTGAGGGAGGTCAGGTTCAGTGGTAACCCGTTGTTGTACTCGTGGCTGCTCTACATTCCCAGCGCCTGCTTTCCTACACACCAGGACACTCTGCCCTCACCCTGTATGATTGTTTGGTTGCAGCTCTGTCCCAGCAGCCAGTGTCTCTCAGCCAGTTTCCCCCTATCCTCACCTTCACTCTGAGGGAGGTCAGGTTCAGTGGTGACCCGTTGTTGTACTCGTGGCTGCTCTACACTCCCAGCACCTGCTTACTTACACACCAGGACACTCTGCTCTCACCCTGTATGATTGTTTGGTTGCAGTTCTGAACCAGCAGCCAGTTTCCCCCTATCCTCACCTTCAGTCTGAGGGAGGTTAGGTTCAGTGGTGACCCGTTGTTGTACTCGTGGCTGCTCTACACTCCCAGCACCTGCTTACTTACACACCAGGACACTGCTCTGACCCTGTATGATTGTTTGGTTGCAGTTCTGAACCAGCAGCCAGTTTCCCCCTATCCTCACCTTCAGTCTGAGGGAGGTCAGGTTCAGTGGTGACCCGTTGTGGTACTCGTGGCTGCTCTACACTCCCAGCACCTGCTTACTTACACACCAGGACACTCTGCTCTCACCCTGTATGATTGTTTGGTTGCAGTTCTGAACCAGAAGCCAGTTTCCCCCTATCCTCACCTTCACTCTGAGGGAGGTCAGGTGAAGTGGTGACCTTATGTTGTACTCGTGGCTGCTCTACATTCCTGGCGCCTGCTTCCCTACACACCAGGACACTCTGCTCTCACCCTGTATGATTGTTTGGTTGCAGCTCTGTCCCAGCAGCCAGTGTCTCTCAGCCAGTTTCCCCCTATCCTCACCTTCACTCTGAGGGAGGTCAGGTTCAGTGGTGACCCGTTGTTGTACTCGTGGCTGCTCTACATTCCCAGCACCTGCTTTCCTACACACCAGGACACTCTGCTCTGACCCTGTATGATTGTTTGGTTGCAGTTCTGAACCAGCAGCCAGTTTCCCCCTATCCTCACCTTCAGTCTGAGGGAGGTCAGGTTCAGTGGTGACCCGTTGTGGTACTCGTGGCTGCTCTACACTCCCAGCACCTGCTTACTTACACACCAGGACACTCTGCTCTCACCCTGTATGATTGTTTGGTTGCAGTTCTGAACCAGCAGCCAGTTTCCCCCTATCCTCACCTTCACTCTGAGGGAGGTCAGGTTCAGTGGTGACCCGTTGTTGTACTCGTGGCTGCTCTATATTCCCAGCACCTGCTTTCCTACACACCAGGACACTCTGCTCTCACCCTGTATGATTTTTTGGTTGCAGCTCTGTACCAACAGCCAGTGTCTCTCAGCCAGTTTCCCCCTATCCTCACCTTCACTCTGAGGGAGGTCAGGTTCAGTGGTGACCCGTTGTTGTACTCGTGGCTGCTCTACATTCCCAGCACCTGCTTTCCTACACACCAGGACACTCTGCTCTCACCATGTATGATTGTTTGGTTGCAGCTCTGTACCAGCAGCAAGTGTCTCTCAGCCAGTTTCTCCCTATCCTCACCTTCACTCTGAGGGAGGTCAGGTTCAGTGGTGACCCGTTGTTGTACTCGTGGCTGCTCTACACTCCCGGGGCTTGCTTTCCTACACACCAGGACACTCTGCTCTCACCCTGTATGATTGTTTGGTTGCAGCTCTGTACCAGCAGCCAGTGTCTCTCAGCCAGTTTCCCCCTATCCTCACCTTCACTCTGAGGGAGGTCAGGTTCAGTGGTGACCCGTTGTTGTACTCGTGGCTGCTCTACATTCCCATTACCTGCTTTCCTACACACCAGGACACTCTGTTCTCACCCTGTATGATTTTTTGGTTGCAGCTCTGTACCAGCAGCCAGTGTCTCTCAGCCAGTTTCCCCCTATCCTCACCTTCACTCTGAGGGAGGTCAGGTTCAGTGGTGACCCGTTGTTGTACTCGTGGCTGCTCTACATTCCCAGCACCTGCTTTCCTACACACCAGGACACTCTGCTCTCACCCTGTATGATTGTTTGGTTGCAGCTCTGTACCAGCAGCAAGTGTCTCTCAGCCAGTTTCTCCCTATCCTCACCTTCACTCTGAGGGAGGTCAGGTTCAGTGGTGACCCGTTGTTGTACTCGTGGCTGCTCTACATTCCCAGCACCTGCTTTCCTACACACCAGGACACTCTGCTCTCACCCTGTATGATTGTTTGGTTGCAGCTCTGTACCAGCAGCCAGTGTCTCTCAGCCAGTTTCCCCCTATCCTCACCTTCACTTTGAGGGAGGTCAGGTTCAATGGTGACCTGTTGTTGTACTCGTGGCTGCTCTACATTCCCGGGGCTTGCTTCCCTACGCACCAGGACACTCTGCTCTCACCCTGTATGATTGTTTGTTTGCAGCTCTGTACCAGCAGCCAGTATCTCTCAGCCAGTTTCCTCCTATCCTCACCTGCACTCTGAGGGAGGTCAGGTTCAGTGGTGACCCGTTGTTGTACTCGTGGCTGCTCTACATTCCTGGCGCCTGCTTCCCTACACACCAGGACACTCTGCTCTCACCCTGTATTATTGTTTGGTTGCAGCTCTGTACCAGCAGCCAGTATCTCTCAGCCAGTTTCCCCCTATTCTCACCTTCACTCTGAGGGAGGTCAGGTTCAGTGGTGACCCGTTGTTGTACTCGTGGCTGCTCTACATTCCTGGCGCCTGCTTCCCTACACACCAGGACACTCTGCTCTCACCCTGTATTATTGTTTGGTTGCAGCTCTGTACCAGCAGCCAGTATCTCTCAGCCAGTTTCCCCCTATTCTCACCTTCACTCTGAGGGAGGTCAGGTTCAGTGGTGACCCGTTGTTGTACTCGTGGCTGCTCTACATTCCCAGCACCTGCTTTCCTACACACCAGGACACTCTGCTCTCACCCTGTATGATTGTTTGGTTGCAGCTCTGTACCAGCAGGCAGTATCTCTCAGCCAGTTTCCCTCAATCCTCACCTTCACTCTGAGGGAGGTCAGGTGAAGTGGTGACCTGTTGTTGTACTCGTGGCTGCTCTACATTCCTGGCGCCTGCTTCCCTACACACCAGGACACTCTGCTCTCACCCTGTATGATTGTTTGGTTGCAGCTCTGTACCAGCAGCCAGTATCTCTCAGGCAGTTTCCCCCTTTTCTCATCTTCACTCTGAGGGAGGTCAGGTTCAGTGGTGACCCGTTGTTGTACTCGTGGCTGCTCTACACTACCAGCGCCTGCTTCCCTACACACCAGGACACTCTGCTCTCACCCTGTATTATTGTTTGGTTGCAGCTCTGTACCAGCAGCCAGTATCTCTCAGCCAGTTTCCCCCTATTCTCACCTTCACTCTGAGGGAGGTCAGGTTCAGTGGTGACCCGTTGTTGTACTCGTGGCTGCTCTACATTCCTGGCGCCTGCTTCCCTACACACCAGGACACTCTGCTCTCACCCTGTATGATTGTTTGGTTGCAGCTCTGTACCAGCAGGCAGTATCTCTCAGCCAGTTTCCCCCTATCCTCACCTTCACTCTGAGGGAGGTTAGCTTCAGTGGTGACCCGTTGTTGTACTTGTGGCTGCTCTACACTCCCGGCGCCTGCTTCCTTACACACCAGGACACTCTGCTCCCACCCTGTATGATTGTTTGGTTGCAGCTCTGTACCAGCAGGCAGTATCTCTCAGCCAGTTTCCCTCAATCCTCACCTTCACTCTGAGGGAGGTCAGGTGAAGTGGTGACCGGTTGTTGTACTCGTGGCTGCTCTACATTCCTGGCGGCTGCTGTCCTACACACCAGGACACTCTGCTCTCACCCTGTATGATTGTTTGGTTGCAGCTCTGTACCAGCAGCCAGTGTCTCTCAGCCAGTTTTCCCCTATCCTCACCTTCACTCTGAGGGAGGTCAGGTGAAGTGGTGACCGGTTGCTGTACTCGTGGCTGCTCTACATTCCTGGCGGCTGCTGTCCTACACACCAGGACACTCTGCTCTCACCCTGTATGATTGTTTGGTTGCAGCTCTGTACCAGCAGCCAGTGTCTCTCAGCCAGTTTTCCCCTATCCTCACCTTCACTCTGAGGGATTTCAGGTGAAGTGGTGACCCGTTGTTGTACTCGTGGCTGCTCTACATTCCCAGCGCCTGCTTCCCTACACACCAGGACACTCTGCTCTCACCCTGTATGATTGTTTGGTTGCAGCTCTGTACCAGCAGCCAGTATCTCTCAGCCAGTTTCCCCCTTTTCTCATCTTCACTCTGAGGGAGGTCAGGTTCAGTGGTGACCCGTTGTTGTACTCGTGGCTGCTCTACATTCCTGGCGCCTGCTTCCCTACACACCAGGACACTCTGCTCTCACCCTGTACTATTGTTTGGTTGCAGCTCTGTACCAGCAGCCAGTATCTCTCAGCCAGTTTCCCCCTATCCTCACCTTCACTCTGAGGGAGGTCAGGTTCTGTGGTGACCCGTTGTTGTACTCGTGGCTGCTCTACATTCCTGGCGCCTGCTTCCCTACACACCAGGACACTCTGCTCTCACCCTGTATGATTGTTTGGTTGCAGCTCTGTACCAGCAGCCAGTATCTCTCAGCCAGTTTCTCCCTATCCTCACCTTCACTCTGAGGGAGGTCAGGTTCAGTGGTGACCCGTTGTTGTACTCGTTGCTGCTCTACATTCCCAGCGCCTGCTTCCCTACACACCAGGACACTCTGCTCTCACCCTGTATGATTGTTTGGTTGCAGCTCTGTACCAGCAGCCAGTGTCTCTCAGCCAGTTTCCCCCTATCCTCACCTTCACTCTGAGGGAGGTCAGGTTCAGTGGTGACCCGTTGTTGTACTCGTGGCTGCTCTACACTCCCAGCACCTGCTTTCCTACACACCAGGACACTCTGCTCTCACCCTGTATGATTGTTTGGTTGCAGCTCTTTACCAGCAGCCAGTATCTCTCAGCCAGTTTCCCCCTATCCTCACCTTCACTCTGAGGGAGGTCAGGTTCAGTGCTGACCCGTTGTTGTATTCGTGGCTGCTCTACACTCCCAGCACCTGCTTCCCTACGCACCAGAGCATTCTGCTCTCACACAAGTCCACGGAGTAAGCTACCTTTATTGCTTCGTTAATTATATACATGAATCCCTTTATTCAAGGGAGGCCATAAATATAATGGCCCAAAACTGGATGGTAGGACGACATTTAGGCCTGTGGCCTCTTGCTGTTCCAGGTGACTCCCTCTTAGTTTTTTTTTATAGTCATTTTGCTTATATCGCCGGGGAAGAAGTAGAACCTAAGATAAATGTCTGTTATTCTGTCCATTTTTTCTATAAAAAAAAAAAACAGGACATTTTGGAAACCTACGGCATGTCCCCGAAAACTTAAATAACAGGATGTATGGTCACTCTTTAATCCAAACTTCACTAATCAGAATATCTGCTTAACCTGAACAGAATTTGTTTACATGACAAAAACTGTTATCTCGAGTTTTAGTAAAAGAAAGGGAATTGAATTATAAACACAAACTATAATTGTACTAACACAACTCACCTTTTCTACCGCGAATGTTTTATGTTTACCTATGTAGGCTAAATCAATTATATAACCTACAGATCTACACAGAACCATATCTCTCACACAAATACGTATGATAGAATAGATCAGTTAGATGGCACACCTGTTTGCAGTGTTTATATCCGTTGAAATTATAAATTCTTTATTTGAGGCTAAAACATCCCTCTTTATCTCTCATCACACAATTTGTGTGGGTAATTTTTAAGAGCAACCTTAAATAATAAACTCATCTTTCTGGCGCAATTAACTGAACAATTTTCGTGCAGTTAGTATCCATTCTTTGTAAAAGACCTTTGATTAATGTAACCTAAAATGTTTCTGTTATAAATTGTATCTTATTTGTGTGAATGCTCTGGGTCACTTGCCTGGCGCACCAGGCTTGCCACAGGGCTCAGAGATAGAGAGCTGGCCTCGCAAGTCAGATGAGGTCAGCTGAAGGTTCGATCCCAGGTGATACTTTTTCACAAACGGTCACAACTAGCATGTCCATGTGACTGATGCTGAAACGGTACACCTAAATACAACGGTCTTAAGTGTATAAACGGTCTTTGAGTAAATTGAGTAAACAAAATTTTAACTAAAACTCTGTTGCATTTTTACTACTTATTAAAATGTTATTCAAATATAATTTCCCATACATTACTGAGTTAGTTAGTTAGTTAGTTAGTTACTAGTCACTATTGCCAGCTGATGTTGCGGATGTTGCAGGTCGCTCAAGTCGCGCAAGGTGTCGGAGAGTAGCCTCAGCAGCTACGTGCGGCGCGCCCCCACCCCCCAGGAGAGTGCGCCGAGCTCCTCCGAGCGAGAGACCTTCCCCTCCTCCCAGCCGCTGCTAGACACGGTTCCCTCCGCGGTGAGCTCTGCAACATGGCACAGGAAATCAGAGTCTAATATAACTATATAGGGTAGGCAGTCTTGAAACTCAGCTACCTAAGTCATCGGTCAGATATAAGCGCCTCACAAGCACCTGTAGCGGTTGGCAGCCTAACTACAACCACTGCCATGTCTACTCGCACAATGGCAGAAGACATACAGTCTAGCTTACACAGGCGAGATACTCATCCATCCAAAGTGGTGGGCTGGGGTCAAGTTTGTTTCTGCCACCAACTGCCAGGATGGCTGTGTGTTGTAGTTAGGCCTCCAACCGAATGGATCGCTAGTGAGTTCTGGGTGACACATTCACGTGTGAGTTTCTCAACTGTCTACACTATAGTCATAGTAGACAGAGAGACTCCTAGTATTACTGTGTGTTGTAGTTAGGCCTCCAACCGAATGGATCGCTAGTGAGTTCTGGGTGACACATTCACGTGCGAGTTTCTCAACTGTCTACACTATAGTCATAGTAGACAGAGAGACTCCTAGTATTACTGTGTGTTGTAGTTAGGCCTCCAACCGAATGGATCGCTAGTGAGTTCTGGGTGACACATTCACGTGTGAGTTTCTCAACTGTCTACACTATAGTCATAGTAGACAGAGAGACTCCTAGTATTACTGTGTGTTGTAGTTAGGCCTCCAACCGAATGGATCGCTAGTGAGTTCTGGGTGACACATTCACGTGCGAGTTTCTCAACTGTCTACACTATAGTCATAGTAGACAGAGAGACTCCTAGTATTACTGTGTGTTGTAGTTAGGCCTCCAACCGAATAGATCGCTAGTGAGTTCTGGGTGACACATTCACGTGTGAGTTTCTCAACTGTCTACACTATAGTCATAGTAGACAGAGAGACTCCTAGTATTACTGTGTGTTGTAGTTAGGCCTCCAACCGAATGGATCGCTAGTGAGTTCTGGGTGACACATTCACGTGCGAGTTTCTCAACTGTCTACACTATAGTCATAGTAGACAGAGAGACTCCTAGTATTACTGTGTGTTGTAGTTAGGCCTCCAACCGAATGGATCGCTAGTGAGTTCTGGGTGACACATTCACGTGTGAGTTTCTCAACTGTCTACACTATAGTCATAGTAGACAGAGAGAATCCTAGTATTACTGTGTGTTGTAGTTAGGCCTCCAACCGAATGGATCGCTAGTGAGTTCTGGGTGACACATTCACGTGCGAGTTTCTCAACTGTCTACACTATAGTCATAGTAGACAGAGAGACTCCTAGTATTACTGTGTGTTGTAGTTAGGCCTCCAACCGAATGGATCGCTAGTGAGTTCTGGGTGACACATTCACGTGTGAGATTCTCAACTGTCTACACTATAGTCATAGTAGACAGAGAGAATCCTAGTATTACTGTGTGTTGTAGTTAGGCCTCCAACCGAATGGATCGCTAGTGAGTTCTGGGTGACACATTCACGTGTGAGTTTCTCAACTGTCTACACTATAGTCATAGTAGACAGAGAGACTCCTAGTATTACTGTGTGTTGTAGTTAGGCCTCCAACCGAATGGATCGCTAGTGAGTTCTGGGTGACACATTCACGTGTGAGTTTCTCAACTGTCTACACTATAGTCATAGTAGACAGAGAGACTCCTAGTATTACTGTGTGTTGTAGTTAGGCCTCCAACCGAATGGATCGCTAGTGAGTTCTGGGTGACACATTCACGTGTGAGTTTCTCAACTGTCTACACTATAGTCATAGTAGACAGAGAGAATCCTAGTATTACTGTGTGTTGTAGTTAGGCCTCCAACCGAATGGATCGCTAGTGAGTTCTGGGTGACACATTCACGTGCGAGTTTCTCAACTGTCTACACTATAGTCATAGTAGACAGAGAGACTCCTAGTATTACTGTGTGTTGTAGTTAGGCCTCCAACCGAATGGATCGCTAGTGAGTTCTGGGTGACACATTCACGTGTGAGATTCTCAACTGTCTACACTATAGTCATAGTAGACAGAGAGAATCCTAGTATTACTGTGTGTTGTATTTAGGCCTCCAACCGAATGGATCGCTAGTGAGTTCTGGGTGACACATTCACGTGTGAGTTTCTCAACTGTCTACACTATAGTCATAGTAGACAGAGAGACTCCTAGTATTACTGTGTGTTGTAGTTAGGCCTCCAACCGAATGGATCGCTAGTGAGTTCTGGGTGACACATTCACGTGTGAGTTTCTCAACTGTCTACACTATAGTCATAGTAGACAGAGAGACTCCTAGTATTACTGTGTGTTGTAGTTAGGCCTCCAACCGAATGGATCGCTAGTGAGTTCTGGGTGACACATTCACGTGTGAGTTTCTCAACTGTCTACACTATAGTCATAGTAGACAGAGAGACTCCTAGTATTACTGTGTGTTGTATTTAGGCCTCCAACCGAATGGATCGCTAGTGAGTTCTGGGTGACACATTCACGTGTGAGTTTCTCAACTGTCTACACTATAGTCATAGTAGACAGAGAGAATCCTAGTATTACTGTGTGTTGTAGTTAGGCCTCCAACCGAATGGATCGCTAGTGAGTTCTGGGTGACACATTCACGTGCGAGTTTCTCAACTGTCTACACTATAGTCATAGTAGACAGAGAGACTCCTAGTATTACTGTGTGTTGTAGTTAGGCCTCCAACCGAATGGATCGCTAGTGAGTTCTGGGTGACACATTCACGTGTGAGTTTCTCAACTGTCTACACTATAGTCATAGTAGACAGAGAGAATCCTAGTATTACTGTGTGTTGTAGTTAGGCCTCCAACCGAATGGATCGCTAGTGAGTTCTGGGTGACACATTCACGTGCGAGTTTCTCAACTGTCTACACTATAGTCATAGTAGACAGAGAGAATCCTAGTATTACTGTGTGTTGTAGTTAGGCCTCCAACCAAATGGATCGCTAGTGAGTTCTGGGTGACACATTCACGTGTGAGTTTCTCAACTGTCTACACTATAGTCATAGTAGACAGAGAGAATCCTAGTATTACTGTGTGTTGTAGTTAGGCCTCCAACCGAATGGATCGCTAGTGAGTTCTGGGTGACACATTCACGTGTGAGTTTCTCAACTGTCTACACTATAGTCATAGTAGACAGAGAGACTCCTAGTATTACTGTGTGTTGTAGTTAGGCCTCCAACCGAATGGATCGCTAGTGAGTTCTGGGTGACACATTCACGTGTGAGTTTCTCAACTGTCTACACTATAGTCATAGTAGACAGAGAGAATCCTAGTATTACTGTGTGTTGTAGTTAGGCCTCCAACCGAATGGATCGCTAGTGAGTTCTGGGTGACACATTCACGTGTGAGTTTCTCAACTGTCTACACTATAGTCATAGTAGACAGAGAGAATCCTAGTATTACTGTGTGTTGTAGTTAGGCCTCCAACCGAATGGATCGCTAGTGAGTTCTGGGTGACACATTCACGTGTGAGTTTCTCAACTGTCTACACTATAGTCATAGTAGACAGAGAGACTCCTAGTATTACTGTGTGTTGTAGTTAGGCCTCCAACCGAATGGATCGCTAGTGAGTTCTGGGTGACACATTCACGTGTGAGTTTCTCAACTGTCTACACTATAGTCATAGTAGACAGAGAGAATCCTAGTATTACTGTGTGTTGTAGTTAGGCCTCCAACCGAATGGATCGCTAGTGAGTTCTGGGTGACACATTCACGTGTGAGTTTCTCAACTGTCTACACTATAGTCATAGTAGACAGAGAGACTCCTAGTATTACTGTGTGTTGTAGTTAGGCCTCCAACCGAATGGATCGCTAGTGAGTTCTGGGTGACACATTCACGTGTGAGTTTCTCAACTGTCTACACTATAGTCATAGTAGACAGAGAGAATCCTAGTATTACTGTGTGTTGTAGTTAGGCCTCCAACCGAATGGATCGCTAGTGAGTTCTGGGTGACACATTCACGTGCGAGTTTCTCAACTGTCTACTCTATAGTCATAGTAGACAGAGAGAATCCTAGTATTACTGTGTGTTGTAGTTAGGCCTCCAACCGAATGGATCGCTAGTGAGTTCTGGGTGACACATTCACGTGCGAGTTTCTCAACTGTCTACACTATAGTCATAGTAGACAGAGAGAATCCTAGTATTATCTTAGTGCAACCATCGTTTTCATGGGGAATTGGTTTAAATTAATCAGAGCTTAAAAACTATAAAACTGCTAGAAATGTGTAAATTGTAATTTCTTAAACAAAAGTACAACCATGTTTACATCCCTGAGGTTAATTTCCTGATCAAAAGTTGCTCCTCAAATAAACACTGTTACTACTGTAGTACGTTGATCTTATGCACTGCATTGAAATCGGTTCAATAACTTTAAATCTTGCTCTCCACAGCATGTTGTCTAACATGTTCAACAACATATTCTTCATCAGTTACACATTCTGTTACTACTGTAGCACGTTGATCTTATACACTGCATTGAAATCGGTTCAATAACTTTAAATCTTGCTCTCCACAGCATGTTGTCTAACATGTTCAACAACATATTCTTCATCAGTTACACATTCTGTTACTACTGTAGCACGTTGATCTTATACACTGCATTGAAATCGGTTCAATAACTTTAAATCTTGCTCTCCACAGCATGTTGTCTAACATGTTCAAGAACGTATTCTTCATCAGTTACACATTCTGTTACTACTGTAGCACGTTGATCTTATACACTGCATTGAAATCGGTTCAATAACTTTAAATCTTGCTCTCTACAGCATGTTGTCTAACATGTTCAAGAACGTATTCTTCATCAGTTACACATTCTGTTACTACTGTAGCACGTTGATCTTATACACTGCATTGAAATCGGTTCAATAACTTTAAATCTTGCTCTCCACAGCATGTTGTCTAACATGTTCAAGAACGTATTCTTCATCAGTTACACATTCTGTTACTACTGTAGCACGTTGATCTTATACACTGCATTGAAATCGGTTCAATAACTTTAAATCTTGCTCTCTACAGCATGTTGTCTAACATGTTCAACAACATATTCTTCATCAGTTACACATTCTGTTACTACTGTAGCACGTTGATCTTATACACTGCATTGAAATCGGTTCAATAACTTTAAATCTTGCTCTCCACAGCATGTTGTCTAACATGTTCAAGAACGTATTCTTCATCAGTTACACATTCTGTTACTACTGTAGCACGTTGATCTTATACACTGCATTGAAATCGGTTCAATAACTTTAAATCTTGCTCTCCACAGCATGTTGTCTAACATGTTCAAGAACGTATTCTTCATCAGTTACACATTCTGTTACTACTGTAGCACGTTGATCTTATACACTGCATTGAAATCGGTTCAATAACTTTAAATCTTGCTCTCCACAGCATGTTGTCTAACATGTTCAAGAACGTATTCTTCATCAGTTACACATTCTGTTACTACTGTAGCACGTTGATCTTATACACTGCATTGAAATCGGTTCAATAACTTCAAATCTTGCTCTCTACAGCATGTTGTCTAACATGTTCAAGAACGTATTCTTCATCAGTTACACATTCTGTTACTACTGTAGTACGTTGATCTTATACACTGCATTGAAATCGGTTCAATAACTTCAAATCTTGCTCTCTACAGCATGTTGTCTAACATGTTCAAGAACGTATTCTTCATCAGTTACACATTCTGTTACTACTGTAGTACGTTGATCTTATACACTGCATTGAAATCGGTTCAATAACTTCAAATCTTGCTCTCTACAGCATGTTGTCTAACATGTTCAAGAACGTATTCTTCATCAGTTACACGTTCATTTAAATATGTTCTCTTCATGTTGCATGTTCTCTTCATTACCTTGTTCAAAATATTTCATGAAAAGCGCTCAATTTGTTTAGATACATTTTTACAATGTGATATTGCAATATTGAAAGTTATAACACCACAAGTTATTGTTTTAATTTGTTTCAACTCTCCGACAAGTACATAAATCAGTTAGACCTTCACTAAACAAGATGATTTGATAACTCTCAGGCTAACAAATATCCTATTTCTAAACTAATTTCCCGACTGTTCCATAACTACGACTAAAGTACTTTGGTTATTCCTCAGCCACTGCCAGACCGGGTGGCCACGATGTATCCTCAATGGAAGACCATGGTAGTGTCCGGGGACCTCAGCCAGGTGTCCATCTACCTGCCCAACAGCAGCCTCGCCACCCCTCGCCCTCTCACCATGGAGGAGGGGCTGCAAGCTGCCTTGCGTCAGGCCAAACCTCCCCTGCAGGTACAGTCATATCCACCAGTGTAGACCATGGTCGTGTCCAGAGACCTCAGCCAGGTGACCATCTATCTGCCCAACAGCAGCCTCGCCTCTCCTCGCCCCCCCTCGCCCCCTCACCATGGAGGAGGGGCTGCCAGCTGCCTTGCGTCAGGCCAACCCTCCCCTGCAGGTACAGTCATATACCCCAGTGTAGACCATGATAGTGTCCGGGGACCTCAGCCAGGCGTCCATCTACCTGCCCAACAGCAGGCTCGCCTCTCCTTGGCCCCCTCACCATGGAGGAGGGGCTGCAAGCTGCCCTGCGCCAGGCCAACCCTCCCCTGCAGGTACAGTCATATACCCCAGTGTAGACCATGATAGTGTCCAGGGACCTCAGCCAGGTGTCCATCTACCTGCCCAACAGCAGCCTCGCCTCTCCTCGCCCCCTCACCATGGAGGAGGGGCTGCAAGCTGCCCTGCGCCAGGCCAACCCTCCCCTGCAGGTACAGTCATATACCCCAGTGTAGACCATGATAGTGTCTGGGGACCTCAGCGAGGTGTCCATCTACCTGCCCAACAGCAGCCTCGCCTCTCCCCGCCCCCTCACCATGGAGGAGGGGCTGCAAGCTGCCCTGCGCCAGGCCAACCCTCCCCTGCAGGTACAGTCATATACCCCAGTGTAGACCATGATAGTGTCTGGGGACCTCAGCGAGGTGTCCATCTACCTGCCCAACAGCAGCCTCGCCTCTCCTCGCCCCCTCACCATAGAGGAGGGGCTGCAAGCTGTCCTGTGCCAGTCCAACCCTCCCCTGCAGGTACAGTCATATACCCCAGTGTAGGCCAAGGTGATATACAATTTTCATATTCCAATTTATATAAGTTTAAAAAATTGAATGTTACCACGGAATAAGCAAGTGTTTTGCGCCAATGGCTTAAGCTTTGTAAAACGTTTTATTTTAACAGATGACCACTTAAGTTTATCTACGATAACTAATATATTTCATTAGACTCACTTTAATTGTAGCATATTTATGCTAATTTGTGTATTATGTTTATGTTTACAGAGATTTTGTAATTGGAATTTTTTGTTGAGAAGATTTGATTAATATTAAGACATATCACATTCAAACCGTCATTCATTCTCTACAATCCATTTGTCATTGTAGAAAACTTAAGTAAAACGAGCCCCGTCTTCCCTAGTTTCTTTCACATTAAATTTCCCATCTTCTAAGCGATGAGTGTCTGGATTATATGTTATAACTTTACCCTTTTCGGCTTTAGTTGATATCAGTTACTGTACTTCAAATTACCTCTGTTTTTTATCACACAGGTCGTTGTAACTCCGAAGGTGACCTTGACTTTGCAAATGTGAAGCATTGTAAAGTTGGGCATTGTAAATGGATTAAGTCATTCCATTTAGAAGTTAATTTTTATTTTGTTGTTGTCGTAATAATAAGGGGGTCACTATATAAATTATATACTGTTATTATTAGTACAAGTTGTAACAATACCGGCCGACCTTAACGTACTGCTCCAGCAGATAGAACAAGGATTGTGTAGGTTCCTGAACAGGTGTAAACCTTGGGACCCAACTTATTGTTCCTTTGATGGTACATACTAAACATTGTATTATATAAACTTAATTAAGATTTTCTTTCATTTGTGTATTATTTGCAAAAACCATGTTAAAAAGGATCAATAAATATTTCATTTCACTTCACTTTATTAACTAGTTTTATTTTTACAAAATAACATTTTGATCACTTTTTGATTCACTGTTATCATGACAGGTTCTTGTGATCAAACTGCCGTCGGTTACTCTCAGGTGTACCAACCACAAGCAGGGCCTGCAACAGTATACCGACCACATGCCTGTCAGACTGCCTCAGAACGTGTGGAGTGTGGGTAAGTTGGTGTTGCTGCCATCTGTTTTGAATAAATTCTAGCAAAGGAGAAATCAGTCAGGTAATCAAATAAGATTGGAGAAAGTCGGTACAAAATACATAATTAGGGTCGTCTGCAGTTTTTTCTGATAGTTTTCTCTTTTCATTTATAAAAAAGATTTGCTGATTAGAAATCAGTCATCTACAAAATTTATTTCTCCTCTTGTATGTTATTGGTTGACTAATATACCGTATGTAAATATCCTAAATAATTAAAAAAATATATATTTGAAAAACTAAAGTACATGCGATTTTGTAAGTATTAAATGTTATATTCTAGTAGCAAATGCCAGCATTTATAGTTCACTTTTAGAAAAACAACTCGCCCTTTGCACTTGCTGGGGGGAGGGGGGGTTAAAATCTTATTAAAATACGTACAATTATGTTTATTTAAGAATTGCAATTATTAATTTAAGTAAATTTTAAAACAAACACATATGAAGGTACAACCTGTTAAAAAAACAGTTCTGCATTTTTCTTGTTTAGGTTTTGTTGTTGATTCGTTGCTGACACAAACCCATAAAGCACATTAATTCATTTTTTTACACTGTCCGTGATCACTTTTTATTTTAGTTTATTCCGCTTTCAGAGAAGGACAACTTCCCGTGGACAGTGGCTGTAGCTGATCTCCACTGCTACTCGTTGCATGGTTTGGTGTCCTTGCCATTGCTGAAGCCGGTTTCGTTCAACTGCACCATCGGCACCTCACCCAAGTTCTCGGATCGCAGCACTATGATCTCGCTGGCATTGTGTGTTCACTTGGACACCACTCCCGTCAACATCAAGATCTCTGAGGAACAGGTTTGTCATTAACTAATGTAGTTTAATTGTTAGTACCTGCAGACTAGGATATTGCCTTATGAGCAACGGGTAAAAAAGTTATCATACGTATCCTTGAAATATTCCTGACAAGGTTATAAAATTCGGCTTGATAATGTTCGATACCGGTGAAATAAAATATTGTAAATATTTGTCTCCTTTTGAACTATCCTCTGTTGGATGGTTGGTCCGTCTGAATTAACAGTCCAACCAAAAATTTGATTTTAGTTAGTCATACAATCTTTTGTTCTTTTTTGTACTAACCTACTAATAAAATTATTTATTGATGAGGATGTGTGAGATGTTAAAAAGTTCATGTGTATGAAAAGGTCAACAAATATTTTTTACCCACCCGAATCCTTATTTTTAAAAAATTAATCTTTATATTTTATTATTAGAGAAATAGAAACAAATTGATGTCCTATTACAGATGGTCCCAATCAATCTAGTTTTATATTTTAGAGTTATACTGCCTAACTGTATAATACTAATGACAAGAACTGCTGCTCAAAAACAAGTGAAGGTTTTTATTTTGTTTCTGAATTTCCAATACCACTCTTAACATATTGTTCAGAGTAGGGATGATTAGATTCTCGATACCGATTCTCGATACCACCGATTCTTGGACATTGGTATCGGTATCGAGATTCATTCATTCAATGTCGATACCGATACCATCGATACCCCCGCCGGTTACCCGTGCTACGAAGTGCATGGTAAGCGATGCTCCCGCCGCTTACCCGCGCTCCAAAAGGCACAGGGAGTGTTTTGGTCGGCGGCAAGGTAACTGAGTTTTTCCCCATTATGAATTTATAATAAATAATTTTATTTGTCTATATTACTATAGCATACTAGTGAAATTAACATTAAATTATGTACAAAATTGTATTAAACAATTTGTTTGATAATTAACCACAAAATACTACTAAATAATTTTAAATGGTAACATACATTTGTAACGGTTTTTAACAATAGTTTTAACAACTATAGGTACTGAAAAATCGTAAGTATCGATGGTATCGGTATCGAGAATCGAGAATAGATTTTTCTGGTATCGGTACCGAGAATCGATAAATTTTGGTATCGACTCATCCCTAGTTCAGAGTGTGTTGTAATTTTAGTATTCATTATGAATACAACGCCAGTTGTTGCTGTCTTGCTGTGTTTTTTTTCAACAGCTTTTAAATATACCATTTAGCTGATTGCTGTCCTTCACTGGATAAAGCTTGATAAAAAAAGTAAAACAGTTTGCATGGAAATCAATTTTTCAACAAATTTCCTAAAAGCTTATCATATGTTGTGCTAAAGAATTGTAAAATGACTATTGAAAAGTGGTTGAAGGGAAAGACATTTTATTCTGTAAATTAATATTTAGAAATTAACATGGATTATTTGGAAAGTTTGTCCAAAATAAATGCAGTTCAGGTTGAGTTTGTCTTTTAGATTTTTGTTCTTTTTAAGTAAGTTTTAAACCATTGTTATAAAAAAATATTGGTTTTCATATAGTATAAAGTAATTATAAATCTCCAATCTGTGTTTCTTAATAAAAAAAATTGATTTGATTTACTTTGGAGGTATTTTACTCAGATTTAAATGTGTAACCAATAAATTAATCAAAATAACTTTATTCGTAAGGCATATAACGAGCAAAGGTTATAACGATTCACATAGGTTATAACTGTTATTATTTACATAGTAATTTCACTAACTATATTTTTTAAAGTTAAACCACTTACACACTGTTAACTATATATTAGATTTCTGTCTTAATTTCCATAATCATACATATGCATGTAATGTAAATTATGATAATTTGTCTAATCCTTCACGCTTATATGTGTGCCGACTGATACAAAACAATTGTTTATCAGCTTTAAAAGCCTGTGGGGAGAGTTCTAAAGAAAACTGTAAATTATAAGGAATTAGGTAGCTACGTCTTGACCTATTTTCAGTAACACATCAAGTATAAAAATCGGTTTTGTAGTTACCTTTAAAAAACACCTGCTTATATCCCGGGTGTCTAACAAAGAGGTTTAAACGTTTGATTTTGTATTGCTTGCCCATTTTTGCATCGATTATTTTGAAACTTTGCACACTATGTGATAGAGGTTTTAAAAGTGTGGTGTACAAATTTAATCTCTCTAACATTTGCGGGGGCAGGATGGTGGCATGATGAAAAACGGTATCTAAAAGAAGTAAAATACAGTGTATTAGATTTTGTCTTTTAAATCCTCATCCATCATGTGGGGGTTAAAGTTTGAGTAATCTGGACTTTTGTTATTTGAGTAAATTTATCTTTGAGTAATTTAAATTTTGGTTTTATCTTTTTCACTAGGCTATGTCCTAGAATTTTGATTCATTAAAACGTCACAATAAAAATACCTAAAAAAATCGAAAATACTATTTAAAATTGTCCTGCAAATGGTAGAGAGATGAAATTTTCACAGCACACTTTTAAAACCTCTGTCACAAAGTGTTCAAAGTTTCAAAATGATGAATGCATAAATGGGCAAGCAATACAAAATCAAACGTTTAAACCTCTCTGTGGGACACCCGGTATTAAATGTTAAGATTGTACCGTGAATCGGTTTCTAATGACACCGGTGTGTCCCGTAGGTGGTGCTGATAGTCCACCTGCTCATGGCCCAGATGCGGGTGCTGAGTGTGCTGAGGCCGGCCTGGTCTGCTGAGCCAACCCCTGCTGACACCTCGCTCAGACTCATCAGCAGCGACGAAGCCTCCAACATATCGCAGTCCGACGAGCTGGCCAGGAGTGAGTCTCTCACAGTGGACAATTTGTGTTTTGTAGAATTAGTTTTGGACTGCAACGTCAATTTTCATGTAGTGGTATTATTTTAGGTGGAGAGACAGGGTTTTCTTCGTACAACTCTTAAACCCACCAGTTGGCCATTTTTAATGCACAATCAATGTAAAGTAAGAGCACCCTACCTGGAAATATTAGGAATTCTTAAAACTCGGGTCACTGCAGGACTACACTACCAGGACTACTACACTACCAGAACTACTACACTACCAGGACCTTTTGAGAAAACCGATTTCCTGATAGCCACAACCAAATCAAAAATGTTCTTCAATCATTCAAGTACATTTGGTCTTGCATTCGGTCTTTGCAAGAAAATCAAATGTTGTGATACATTTCCTACTAAGGGCACAAATTGTATTAAAGGGACAACCGTAAATACATTTAAAATATCGCAACATGGTCAGCTGTCAATTTTTATTTTGTTTTTAAACTCAATTCAGGTGAAGGAGTGGAGCTCATAGGCCCAGATAGTATAAATAAAATTCACATTTGAAACTTGCCCTCGATGTGGAGGACATCATCCTGTCGAGAGAGTCTCACGTGTGTTGCCGTTCCAGGTGGCGGGCCGGTGAAGGTCAAGCTGACGGGTTGGCTGCAGTGGACGCTGGTCAGAACCACCGTGTGCCTCTACAGCAAGCCATCGCCGGAGTCTCCTGATGACCTTAAGCTGGCCCTCGATGTGGAGGACATCATCCTGTCGAGAGAGTCTCACGTGTGTTGCCGTTCCAGGTGGCGGGCCGGTGAAGGTCAAGCTGACGGGTTGGCTGCAGTGGACGCTGGTCAGAACCACCGTGTGCCTCTACAGCAAGCCATCGCCGGAGTCTCCTGATGACCTTAAGCTTGCCCTCGATGTGGAGGACATCATCCTGTCGAGAGAGTCTCACGTGTGTTGCCGTTCCAGGTGGCGGGCCGGTGAAGGTCAAGCTGACGGGTTGGCTGCAGTGGACGCTGGTCAGAACCACCGTGTGCCTCTACAGCAAGCCATCGCCGGAGTCTCCTGATGACCTTAAGCTTGCCCTCGATGTGGAGGACATCATCCTGTCGAGAGAGTCTCACGTGTGTTGCCGTTCCAGGTGGCGGGCCGGTGAAGGTCAAGCTGACGGGTTGGCTGCAGTGGACGCTGGTCAGAACCACCGTGTGCCTCTACAGCAAGCCATCGCCGGAGTCTCCTGATGACCTTAAGCTTGCCCTCGATGTGGAGGACATCATCCTGTCGAGAGAGTCTCACGTGTGTTGCCGTTCCAGGTGGCGGGCCGGTGAAGGTCAAGCTGACGGGTTGGCTGCAGTGGACGCTGGTCAGAACCACCGTGTGCCTCTACAGCAAGCCATCGCCGGAGTCTCCTGATGACCTTAAGCTTGCCCTCGATGTGGAGGACATCATCCTGTCGAGAGAGTCTCACGTGTGTTGCCGTTCCAGGTGGCGGGCCGGTGAAGGTCAAGCTGACGGGTTGGCTGCAGTGGACGCTGGTCAGAACCACCGTGTGCCTCTACAGCAAGCCATCGCCGGAGTCTCCTGATGACCTTAAGCTTGCCCTCGATGTGGAGGACATCATCCTGTCGAGAGAGTCTCACGTGTGTTGCCGTTCCAGGTGGCGGGCCGGTGAAGGTCAAGCTGACGGGTTGGCTGCAGTGGACGCTGGTCAGAACCACCGTGTGCCTCTACAGCAAGCCATCGCCGGAGTCTCCTGATGACCTTAAGCTGGCCCTCGATGTGGAGGACATCATCCTGTCACTGGACGTCGAGAGAGTCTATCACAAAGTCAAGTTTAAAGTTGCAACTGCCTCGGTTTGCCACTATACTAGGTAAGAAGACCTATTGGATAAAACTACTTTTTATTTACTTTAAGAATGTGTTAATACTTTAGAATATTTTTCATATTAATTTCCATGTTATAACCATTTTTATAACAAATTACTCATTAATATCCTAATTTATTGTAATTTTATTTAGTATTAAATGTGCACTGTTATAATTAAAAGTAATAAATTTATATGTAGAACATATTAAAATTGTATGTGAGAGAACATATGTTTTAATATTTCCAGTTAAGTACCATTGCAGATGGTCACCTTATTTCTAATAAGTTACTACATTCTTTTGGTTTTAATGTGTTTAATTTTTATCTTTTACTTCATAATGTGTGAAAGTAGTGTTTCTATTTTATTTTGAGTCAGTGGGACTGGTTTTTTGCTTAATGTATTTAGAACTAAAGGACACACAACGGTTGTAACTAAGATCTGTCTAATAGTTAGTGACTCGAATGGTGGCCAAGTGATGTTGTTGTTGTGCCAGGCCGTCGTTGGCCGAGCCGTGGAGGCGAGGGGTGTTCCACGGGCTGGTGATGCGAGGCTACGACCCGGACGGCTTCACCGACGAGAGCCAGGCGCCGGCCGGCTTCCTCATGGCGACGGTGACACGAGCCAGGTGTAACAACTTCCACTCCCGTCTGGGTAGTCCCACCAAGCACCCCACTCTCAGCAAGGTAACCGGGCGACACTTGGTTGTTTTAAAAGTAAATGTAACTTTTTACCTGTTTGTTATTTAGTATCTAATACTTTGGGGAAATATTTTTGTTCATCAAGGTGTTTGGTGACCAGAAAAATTGAGAAAATCAATAAAGTCTGGTGATTTGTGTAAAATTAAGAAAACTTTAACAAAATATGAAGAATGAAGATAAACTCAGTTTTATCCCTTCGCATAATAAGTGTTCCAAAACTGTGTCATGGCTACAAAATAAGTTCTGAAGAGTTCATATGCACATTTTGTCATGTAAGCAATTAACAATAATTAATAATCTGGCCACCTGTAAGAATTAAATAGCATTAGTTCATAAATCTTTTACTCGATATTTAATTTTGAAGATTATTAAGTTGTGGTTGAATTAAAATATCGAATCATAGCTTTTAACTGTGTTTTTTTGTGCTCTTTGAATGTTAATTCATAGTATAGTTTTGAATCCTATAAATCGTAATGAACTTTGTGTTTTCCCCAATTAGGCCTATTTGTCATAAAGAATTATTTTGTTCCAGTAAAAAAGCAAAAATTTGTTTTGGATACCAAAAATCCTATCCCTGAAATTATTTTAGAGAGAAAAAGTCTTACCATGATGAAGAAAATAGTTTTATTCCCCTGCATTTCCAAAGTGCATTTGAATATTCTAAATAACCAAATTGTTTTTTACATCTACTAAAAGTATTAATGAGACATTCTAACTGAACAAGTTGTTCAGTATTTTTGAACACTTCCGGATTTTCAGTTACTACTTCTTTTCTTTGATATTAACATAATATAAATTTTTGAAAAAGTTTAATGAAAAAATAAATAGCGAAGGTGTTATTTAAAGTTTTAGTGAGCTCATGATTGTCCACAAAATAACGACCCAAGATTTGACTTGGTTTTGTGTTTTCCCTATAGTAAATAAACTTCCTCTGTTGTAAGTCGAGTTTACTCGTTTGTATTTCCAGAAGTCATTGAAGAGTGAAAGATTCATCACAGAGATCGAGATAAAGATGCAACCGCTGGACTTTGTTCTCTCTCCTACAACTCTCGGCATGTTTGTGCAGGTATTCTTATTTCTATTTTAACAACCATAAGGGAGAAAAGGAAGATGTTAAGACTATTTTCAGAATCATCAGAAAGAATAATATCTGTGTCTCTCTACTCCTCATCTGAAGAAGTCTCCAATGGAGACGAAATATTATCTAATGTGTGTGTAAATACTTTCTTATTGTTACTCATTTGAACCAGTTTTTCAGGAGAGTTAGCTGTTTATCCCACCTTTTTCATAAGCCAAGTTCTTTTCCTTTGTGAACCCAGCAGGAATAATATGTATTTTTGTTCTAATACAACCTGAGATTGAGAGTGTATTTCATATAAATACATAGTAAATGCAATATAATTATCTTTTGAAAACTATCGCAGGATATACAATCGCAGTCTCACACTTGTGTGTATTTTATTTCAAATCCAAGGCATATCTCACAAGGTGGATTGTGTAATCGTTAACGCCTAATGTCAAATCCAAGGCATATCTCACAAGGTGGATTGTGTAATCGTTAACGCCTAATGTCAAATCCAAGGCATATCTCACAAGGTGGATTGTGTAATCGTTAACGCCTAATGTCAAATCCAAGGCATATCTCACAAGGTGGATTGTGTAATCGTTAACGCCTAATGTCAAATCTAAGGCATATCTCACAAGGTGGATTGTGTAATCGTTAACGCCTAATGTCAAATCCAAGGCATATCTCACAAGGTGGATTGTGTAATCGTTAACGCCTAATGTCAAATCCAAGGCATATCTCACAAGGTGGATTGTGTAATCGTTAACGCCTAATGTCAAATCCAAGGCATATCTCACAAGGTGGATTGTGTAATCGTTAACGCCTATGACCAACAGTTCCTCAACATAAGGGGACGTAGTAGGTTGACCTTGGTAACCATGCGAAGAAAAAGAATCCACAGTTTATCTCAAACCCAGAGACACTTGCCACTACTCCAGAGTCAGATATAATCATACACTCTTGTGTTCATCAGTTTTTTACGTACTACTCGTACAAGAAGTAGGAACTGCACTGTTGCTCCGTGATTGCAACAGCAGTGGGTAGTGTGAATCTCTTCGTTTATCATTTTTAATTAGGTAATATTTATAATTAATTAGGGATGAGTCGATTCTCGATACCACCGATTCTTGGACATTGGTATCGGTATCAAGATTCATTCGTTCAATGTTGATTCCGATACCATCGATACCCCCGCCGTTTACCCGCACTACGAAGTGCACGGGAAGAGATACTCTCGGCGTTTACCGAAAAAGGCGTTTCTACAAAAGGCCCGGGGAGTGTTTGGGTCGGCGGCAAAATATCTTACCTTGGAGATAAGAAAGGAAGAGGGATGGGAGGGGAGGGGTTGGTTCCGGTTGAAAGCAATAAATCAGTCGGCTGACCAACATTATTTCTTTGAGTCATTATCTTACAACCAAGTTTTTTCCATTCTGAATTTATAATAAATAGTTTTTGTTTTCCATATTACTATAGTATATCAGTGAAGTTAACATTAAATTATGTACAAAATTGCATTCAAAAATTTGTTTGATAATTAACTACAAAATACTACTAAATAATTTTAATTGTACCTAACATAAATTTGCACCGGTAACTGTTTTTAACAATAGTTTTAACAACTGTAGGCACTGAAAAATCGTAGGTATCAATGGTATCGGTATCGAGAATCAAGAATAGATTTTTCTGGTATCGTTATCGGTATCGAGAATCGATAAATTTTGGTACCGACTCATCCCTATAATTGATAAATTGTGATACATGTTTCAATGTCAGTGTAATAAAGGGAGTTATTCATTAGTTTAAGGGGTCTGATGAGCAGTCCTCACTGGAGTCAAGGAGGGCTGCGTTGATACTTTTTTCTGTTTCACTTTTCCCATTCCTACAATTTCCTTTTGTTTTCTGCTGCCTCTACAAAATGCCTATGCAAGAGTGTTTTGCACCTCTGCCAGAGTTTCCATCCATAAACCTAACATATATATACTAGGGGTGTACGAGTAGTGATTTTTTTAATTAAATCGAGTCGAGTCGAGTCGACTATTCTCGAGTTTTGAGTATTTTTGTGCGAGCATTTGCATTCAGTTGGTAGTTTCAAGTAGTGAAATGGAATTTGGATACCACTCCAGATTTGATAATCTAAACACGGTTTCTAACTAATAAATAAGTAGCAATACAAATTTTTGGCCAGTACAATCATTGACAAACCAAACACGAATTAACATTTGTTTCTGGCCGATGAAACAACCACGCTCTGGTTGTCATTTAGCCAATATCACCTGGTCTGGACATCGTTTATAATCAGTATTAGATCACAAAATCGTTAGTTACAGCTGATATTAAGTGGCCAGGTCGCCACTTTTGCTGATTTCGTAATTTTCGGCCTTTACTAAGTGATCCAGTTGTAATTTTCAGCCGATTTTACGTGATGCGATCGCCTTTTGCGGCCATTACTACTCTGCAATCGTAAGCGATCGTCCGGAAATTGGCGGGAAATACTCGCTCGAACTTTCGAGAATTTTTCAAAACTTGGAGTCGAGTTTGAGTATTGAAATACTCGGCCGAAAACTCAAAGTTGAGAATACTCGCACACCCCTAGTAAAAACATCTAGGTACTGTACGTAATATGATTAACTGTTTTCATTTTATATCTTCCTGTCTCTAACAATTCCACCTTGTTGTCTGTTCCACCCAGGTGCTAGACCCGCTGCTGTGCCTACTGCAGGCCCCGCCAGGAGGAGGCAGCCACAAGCACTCGGCCCCGCTGCACGTCTCCTCTCTTCCGCTGCTGTACCTCGACCTCATGACCATCCGAGTGGTGCTGCCAACTGCGCGGCAACAGGTGGCATCACCGCAGCCCGACGTGCTCGTCATACAGGTGAAGGGAATAAAGTTTGGTGTAACCTGGCCGGGCAAGAGTTTTCAGGTTGCACTAATGCCTCTGAGAGGATCAGACGACTATAGTCTGTCAGGTAAATTTAGGCGGTTTAAGGGGATGTTAAATTGTTTCCCCCACTCCTCCGTCTCAGCTTGATACCCTATCCAGCTCATCGTACTTTGTTTCAAAATGTCAAAATAGTGTTTATGCTTATATTTACTATTTGATTCATTTGGTTTTTATGCATTATTCCAGCTAAATTATTCAATTTTGTTTAAAATTGAAACAAAAAGTCCTGGATATTAGAAAATAGACTAGCTACACAAGTTGCGTTCATTGTATACAAATTCCTAAAAGATCTCGCCAAAAACCGGCATAATGTATTTCCTTACACAACAAAAATATACTGTTACTGGTGAAAATTGGATTAAATATGATCAATTATTATGTTACCAGAATAATTATGGAAGTGAAAGCAGGGACGACACTGACAGTGAGGGTCCAGATGCCATAGAAAGAGTTTAAACCATAAATATATGTTGTTGTTAATGGGCCTGATATCAAATCGAACAACCCATTTGCTGCTGTTCAAGTCTCCAATAGACATTGCTATTATTTTAATTTTGTCGTTTTGCTTAAAGTTTACCGTATATGTCAAACTATAGAGGTGTGCGGATACCGTCCTTACTATCCGATCCGGATCCGAACTTAAGCTGTCCGAACCGAAACTGATCCGAACTAAAATTCACTATTCGCACAGCTCTGTAAAAACTATACTGTAGTATGTAATCTAAATAATAAAGGTCCGCTTCTCATTTAAATTTTCTTTTAATGTATTTTTTATCAATGCGTACATTATGATACATTATCTAAGGCATATCCTGGTTTGTAAATGATTTTATAAATCTTAATAGCATCCGTGCAAAACACGAATAATTGGATATCTCCCTGGGTAATAGGAATGGACAGTTCATTTTGCCATTTACTTAGCAATGAGGGAAAGCTTTATTTGCTTTGTTTTATTAATATCTCCCAATGCTATAGAATAGTATGCAACGATATTAAAACCATTGACTATGTTATTCAATGTTAAAACGTAATAGTCCTATATACTCGTGGTTTTAGTTTACGTTATGATCGTTTTATAAACAGCTTAAGCAGACGATAGTTCCCTGATCCTTCGATGAGCTTGTTTGTCTTTCATCCATACTGATTGGATTAAAAAAAAAATAGCTGTGATATCATTCAGCGTCTGATCCAATGGAGGAGGTACTAATGCTTCCCCTCAAACTGCCTAAATATATCAGACATATTATAATTATGTAGTCGAGACCATTGCCTTAACATGTCTTCTCAAACATGGTAGCAGTCTGAGTTTCAAACAAAATTCATATGGGTTTCAACAGGAATTGAACCCGGGCCTTTTGGGCGATAGGTCAATGCTTAACCCACTCAACTATACTTCCACACCTTCCAGGTAACAACGTGGCTAGGAGTGTTAATTAAGGAATATTTCTTAGAACGCACGAAGGGACCATCTACATTTTTTTTGCAGATGGGACACACTTAAGGGGGTCGAGGATTGTGTTACTCTGCATTATTTGGGAGAAGGGGTGTTCTAAAAGTTACATTCAATTTTTGATTCATAAAAATCTTGTTTTACACATTGTTTTTTAATTCACACCACCTTTTGATCAAAGGTTTCTTTTTAATTTGACCTACAAATTAATTATTTTTAATGATTTACATTTTCATGTCTTGTCAAAAACATCTGCCTGAATAGTTGGATACTGATCAGTTTAACATTAGTTTCATCAGTTCTTAGTTTAATTTATTGTTTATAGCAAACCCCAGTCCAGTTTGAATCTTGTACTATGAATAACATGGTTCATAATATCTGGAAAGTCAGAGAGAGCCGGGGAATTTTAAAAAGGTCAAGATACATTTTTAATTTAATAGTAAATGAAAACTAATACAGTGCTAAAATAAAAAGTTATTAGATTTTGTTAAATTGGTTTTACGGTGCAACGAAGAGGAAGTGAACCATTGTTGGTAGGGCAAAACATGTATTGGACCATTACAAACTGTAAACCCATTAAACTAAAAAAATAACAGGAGGATGTTGGATAGTTATGGGAAAGTTGGAGTCCTCAACAGTTTTTAGCGAATTTCCCCTATAGGGAAGAAGCTATTACCGTAGGTCTCATGGTAAGACTTAAGCCCGAGACCATGATAACTTTTCATTTTGAGGTCCCCAGATGCCAAAAACACCATTCGTTAAAATTTTTATATATGTATATATATATATATATATATTTATATATATTTTTATATATATATTTATATATATATATATGTGTCCGTAAGCACGATAACTCTCGTAAAAAAGGTCCGATCTTAATGAAATTTGGTACAAATGTGTAAAGTACCATTTATTTGAACAAGTTCGAAAACCAGATGAATCGCACCATCCGAAGGGGGGTTTTTGGGGGGTTTTGTACCCCAAAAATGTGTTTTTTGGGGTTTTCACATGTAATTTTAATTTAAATCAAATTTTAATTTATACCATTGAATTCAGCTTAAAAAAACAAACAATTTGGTATTTTGATCATTGCTCTACGTCAATTGGTTACCGAGATATTGAAAGTGCTAAACACAGTACGTTGTCTAATGTTATTCTTATGGAGAAAAAGAAAAATTGTATATCTCGCTTATTTATGAACATAAACTGGCAAAATTTGGTATATGGCTTGATCTGGTTATGGTTTATTGTTGTTTGCACAAAAAAACAATTTTTCGCCTATGGTTCCTGTAGCAGCAAACCTAGGTACTTGGTCCCCATGTTATTCTTATGGAAAATACTTAAAATGTTATATATCGCTTATTTATGAATGTATATGGATGAAACTTGGTATGTGACTTCACTAAGATGAGTTCTATTGATATTTGCATAAAAACCCATTATTTTGCGTGCCTTGTTGCAGCAAACCTGCGTACTCATCCCCAATGTTATTCTTATGGAGAATAATTAATATTTTAAATATCGCTTGTTTGTGAATACATTTCTTATGAATCCTGTTAAGTGTTATGTTATATATTCATTGGAAATTCGCTGAGTATGCAGGTTTGCTGCGACGGGGGTATTTTTATATTTTCCCTCTGTAAATAAAGTACATATTCCAAGTTGAGAGTCAGGGAAATTAAATTTTTTGGTTAGGGAGAGACAGAGAAATCATTAACAAAAAAAGGGTAAACAACGAAAAAGATTTATCATAATCGTCTGAATTGTATTTGTTGAGAAGTCTGTGAGTAGAGCAAATTTCTCTGTGACCATTGGTTTGTGTCGGCAGTTTGACGGGATGACGGCCAACCCTCACCCGGAGAACCCGCTGTGCCGCGCGCCGCTGAGACCCGACCTCTACCACAAGGGCGAGAAGCAGCGGATACTGAGCATCCCGGGCTCCGAGCTGGAGGACCGACAGTACCAGTTCAACCTCTCCTGCCTGCGAGTCCAGACAGGCAAGTCGTCCGGCCCTGTACCGTACCGTGTAACACGAGGGTCATCCAGAAAGTAAAGAACGTTTGATTACTGCACCTACCACAGCTCTGAACTACCACTCACCTCCCCATCAAAGTATGAGCTGAGTCTCGTTGGTGTGCGCTCACGCGTCTTATTTCTACAGCGATTCAAAATAGCCCCGACAATCAAAAATCCTGCCAAATATATGATGCGCAATTTTATTCGGTTTTTGAATCTAATAAATGTTCAGACTATTGAGATTTGTTGACAAACTCCAAAGAAAGGTTATAGTGAAAGAGGAAACTAGTCCTCAAGTCAAGTCTTCAGGGGGAAAAAGGCGCAATAGGTTTAATGAAAGAATATCCCTTTTGCACTATGAGGATCCGAGTGGCAGGTCATTCCTCGCTAAAGATGATTTGAAAGAGACTTGAGGGAAAATTTGAGGAAAACAACCGCCAAAATCTTAGCACATTACATAAGTTTAAGATCTTGTTTTTGCACTTTCACCATCAACTAACTATCTTTTGTTTTTGTCCACAAATTTAAATAGATCAGACATTTTGCGCATCCAGAAACACTGTGGATCTCAAATTTGGCGGGATTTTCGATTGATCAGCTGTCAAACTGACAGCCAGCAGCCAACACACTCGTCGTTTTACCAAATTTCCAAATTTCCCTTTGTAGAAGCTTGGCAAAATAAATGTACTTTAATTAAACAAGAGAAATAATGTTAAAAGGGTTGATAGGCCCTGCTAGAACCGCCCTGCATCTAGAGTACATATTCCATTTAGTCGTGACTGACTTAATTATTTTTTAAACTTATGAACAAGGTGTCTAACGTACTTGAAAACCTTAGAAAACCTGGAATTTGTCAGGGAATTTAAAACCTGCGAGTCAGTGAATAGTCAGGGAATTTCACAAAAAAACTTGATAAAGTCAGGGAACTTTAAATAATTTTAAAGTGCTGATTAATTTGTTATAGATTTTGAACTTAAACTGGCTACAGTGTTTCAAACTGAGTCGTTTATTAGTTCAGAATTTAAGAACACAGAACACGATTCAAATAATTTGGGACACAATTATTTCTCACTCAAATAATACTATTTTTGAAAACCAACCCAAAGTACTTTGTTTATTTTAAATATTTGGCATAGTAAAAGGTTAGTTATAGATATAATAGTAATAGGTTGATAACAAGCCTTTTTTATGCATGTTAGGGCTAATCCGGTTGTTATTATAACGCAAGGTCCTTTCAGGTAGCATTTTTCATGTATACACATTTAATTAATTTAGGATATGTCCACTTTAGATTCAATCTTCATTCAGTTGTTCTAGTCACTGTTTTCAAGATGTCTCTTCTTGCTACTTTACATGTCAAGACAATGATGAAGAGTTAGGTAATCAGGTACAGTACGGGGCACAATGCTTGACGCCTGGTTAGCGTATGCTCTGGAATTACTTTTCGCCTCTATTTGGCTTCGTACCGTTAATATCATTGTATACTTTTGTCAACAGAAAGAAAAATTCATTTATTTAATTTTAAAACATTTGTTTTGGTTATTTTCGTTATTGTCTGCTTTTATTTACGAGAAATGTGAGTAGGTTCTCGCCTTTCCCAAACGCCAAGCACCGTGCCCCGAACTGTACCACGTGTTAGTGTTAACAGTTCACTGGTTATTTATTCACAGCTGTTTTGATTTAAAACTCCAAATTAAGCCCAATGTTAACATTTTTAATTTTCAAATGGGCTTTTTAACCAAATTTTAGTTTTCTTGGGAGTTAGGTTTTCACCATACATTTTTTGAGGTCCCAAAACCCCTAATCCCAAAGTTTAAGCAAAATCATTTTGCTGGATTCTGAGAAAAATGTTTCTGTATGTTCATATTACAGTGTAGAATTACCTATAACATTCGCATGGTTGTTGGACATTGCAGGGATGTGGTGCGACGTGGAGGAGATATTCGTCCGAGAGGTGGCCGTCACGTCTCAGCATCAGAACCCAGCTTTGGACTGGAACGAGGGTCGCAGTCCGATGTTCCAGGTTCCTATTCTACCAATCATATTTGTATATACAAGTTTAGCTAATCTGTTTTAATTTAAAGGTAAGACTGAACCAGCGATGTATAACTATAGGGATCACTTGCAGTGGATGGCTGTAGGTTGGTGGCTTTCAGTCTGTTACCCCCTACACAGGCATGACAAGATAATGGCGTAAAAGATCCCAGCATTGAGTGTGCTGACGATTACAAGCTTCTGTGCATTGCCGGAATTATTTAACTGGGACGAAAGCTTCATATATTTTATCTGCATGATCTACTGAATTCATCAGTATACTTATACTGTAGTTTAATGAATGTTTGGACTTTTTATAATGATAAATACTATAACTTCCAAATCAAGACGTGGAAAAAATATTTAGGGCACACCTTTATATGTTTGGGGAGACACATACTTCCAGTTGTAATGTTGCTGAAAATTTGTTGAGCTATAACTTTTATTTCAAATAATTTTCAGTGAAATTTTTGCAAACAAGCTATGCTCAGGTAGTTCGTGAAGCTCCACACTACTCAATAAAGCTCACCTTTCAATCTAAAATTTTGGAAAGACTCACACGTTAATTCAATAATCAGACAGATTTGTTTATAATGCAAATTTTAACAGTTAAGCTGTTTGTTTTTGGAAAGCAGTCTTTTCCAAAAACTGGTAACTATAACTGACATGTCATTAGACAAATATTGACTGTAATGGAGGCTTTCACTGTACTCGTGTTCCCAGGTGCCTGCACATCAGCTGATGTCCCTGCTCGTCCATTCGTTCAACCTGTCCGTCATTGTGGCTCCAGCCATGTTCTATCTAGACAAGGATATTGTGTGTGGGCATGCTGCTGAAGTAAGTTGATAACTTAAGAAACATGTTTATCCAGAATATTTAGCATTAGAAAAAATTCAGAAATTTAAAATCACGGAGGAACAACAAAATTTGTTCTTTGGAAGGCATGTTTTAGGTAGGGTTTTTTTTTATTAAAAAATCCTAATTTTCGTTGTGTTTGTGTCTATTTTGTAGTAGTGTTTTGTGAGTTTTTTTATATGTGTATGACAAGAGGTTTTGTTCCTCAAAGTCATCGCCAATATGGACTAACGCCGCATAACCTGAAGGTGGGTAGTGCCCAATAAAATTAGGATTTTTTTATCAAAAAAATTTTAGGGGATTTGTTAATAACCTGCAGAAATAATTGATAGAATTAACTTGCCTATTCTGTAAATATCCTTTACAAAATTTGTAATGTTTAAGATGTGATATAATTTCATTTATATGGAAATACAGTATAAATCCAATTTTCCGAACCCCAATTATCCGAATCTCCAATTATCCGAATCGATTTTGAGTGAAATAATAGAAATACGCGGGAGCCTGTGTAGCGATAATGCGCCGTAACGTTACTATGGCTTTGTGAGCGCTAAAATAAAAGCCCACGCTGTTACCTTCCAGCGCGATATTTTCGCAGGGAACAATGAGTCATACCCCCTTCCTGCCCTGCTCATCATCAGTCGCTACTGTTCTTTCACCGTTCTTTAATATATGATGATGTTTTTTGCTTAATTCCCGAGGTATACCTGATTATCCGAATTTCTGCATATCCGAATCGGCCCGATCCCCAATTAATTCGGATAGTCGGAGTTCTACTGTAGCCTCAGTTGCCCCCTCCATACTGCTACCCTGTGTAGGAGTATATGGAAAATACTCATAATCATAATTAAACATTAAGCAGAATTTACACTTTTAAAAGTTGTTTAGACTTGGGGGGCTAGTTTAGAACTTCGGGTTGTCTAAATTGTTTGAAACTTTACTCAAAGTGGTCAATAGATTTAGACCGATTTTGTCTGAGGATGCAAAACTACAAATGGTGAGATACTTGGTAATGCAATCATAAATTAGGCTCTGCCCGCTTTTGGTTTCAGCTTGACAACCGAGTACATACATATTTTAACCACTTACAGAACTGCTCTAAGGTTTGTTTATGACCTGAAGAAATTTGACCATATATTACAATTCAGAAGATAAAGTAAAATGTTGTTGGTGATGAATTGCGTTTTAGACACCGTAGCCAGTAAACAATTTGTCTTTCTTTTTTACCGTAGCCACTGTGTACAGGGGAGATAGAACACACAGACTCGCTTATCTCAAAGATAAAACAGTGACTTGCAAAGAGATCAGGCGAGAGGTGTACAAGACAGGATAGCCTGCTGCACTTGCCTCGTGTCAAACTCGAGTTAGGAAAAAAAGGGTTTTTGTATTTTGGCTCTCAGAATTACCAAATTCACGATTAGGCCCCTGGACTATATTCAAGACTTAAAGAGCTTATCTTACCTCTGTCAATAAAAAAAGAAAGCTACCAGTGCCATGTCCGTCATGTCGATAGCGCTATTGGAAATGTTTTTATTCGTTTATTGATATCGGTGTTTGTGTTTCTGTGTTTTGATACTTTTTAATTTTATGTTATGACGAATTGCAAGATTTGATAATGTTGCGCTTGCAACGAAACATGTCAGCTCAATTTGTTTGACACTTTGTGACTATTGACAGAGGTGAAATAACCTATTTAAGTCTCAGAAGTACAATGAACTATCTGAAAGTGTTATGATTTGTAGTTATAAAATATTAAAAAATCAAACAAAAAAATTGACATGTAAATATGAGATTAAAAATAAGCTAGGTTTGAGTTGTTTATTGATTACACTGTATTAATGTAACTATTGATTTGAGTTGTTTTCAAAAACAGTTACATGTACTGTAAACCGTTTTAAATAAAAAGACAAAAAGTCAGGGGTTTCCATGTTGTCAAGTATCTAGACATTCCGTTGTTTGACAGATCAACGCAGTGTCGGACATCACCGTGACTATGACGTTGGACCAGCTGTCGCTGTGCGGCGTGTTGGCGGCGGAAATGGCGGCGGTGTTGCGGCTGGGGGCTCGCAGGCAGCCCCGCCCGGCCCCCACGCCCGCTCCCGCCACTCTGCCGCACACCTCGGCCCCACACCTCGACCACGACAGCGGCATAGACGGAACCGACAGCTCCTCCTCGCACCTCAAGCAAGGTGAAGCGACTTGACAAACTTTAAAACAAGATCAATGTATCTGGTGTTAAAACTTGTGAACTTAGAGCCTGAACCCAGTCAATCAATCAATCAATCGATCACTTTATTGTCACAACAAATTTTGTTATCTAGCGCAACTAGAAAAACAGGTGACATTGTCATACTTATTCTAAATGTCTATGCTAAATAAAAGTATTTTAAAATACTTAGTCAACATTTGAAGAAAGTTCCAAAACAGTCTTAACAATGGAATGCTGGCCTAATTAAATTTAATTACCATACAAAAATTCATTAACTGAGTAATATGCCTTGGTTAGTAAAAAGGATTTTAATTTATTTTAAATTGAAATACATCTGTAATCAGTTTGTACTCGGAAGGCAGTTTGTTGAATAATTTCATACTCATATAATGGGGCATTCGCTCAAAGAGATTAAGCCTATGTTTGGGATATTGAAAATCAGTTTTGAATCTGGTCTCATAGTTATGATGATGCTGATGCTTAATCAAGCTATTAGAATTAATTCTTACAAAAACTAAAACCTGAAAAATATATAAACATGGTAAGGTAAGAATTTTATCTCGTAAAAATGATCTGATT
Source organism: Allygus modestus (assembly GCA_963675035.1). Lineage (NCBI taxonomy): Eukaryota > Metazoa > Arthropoda > Insecta > Hemiptera > Cicadellidae > Allygus > Allygus modestus. The sequence continues at coordinate 481,809,554 of OY776112.1, read as the reverse complement.
TTGATGAAATTTGGTATAAACATGTAAAGCAACATTTATGACTTTAAGTTCGAAAACCAGCCAGATCGCTCCATTCGAAGGGGTATTTTGGGGGGGGTTTGTACCCCAAAAATGGGTTTTTTGAGTTTTTTACATATAATGTTTGAAAAAGTCAAATTTTATTTTTTTCCATTGGGATTAGCTTAAAAAGACACACAATTTGGTGTTTTGATCATTGCTCTACATCAAATGGTTACAGAGATATTGAAAGTGCTAAACACAGTGCGTTGTCCAATGTTATTCTTATGGAGAATAAGAAAAATTGTATATCTCGCTTATTTATCAACTTATCCTTATGACACTTGGTATACTGCTTCATATCGTTGTGGTCTATTGATATTTGCACTAAAAAACATTTTTTGGCCGATAGTTCCCGTAGCAGCAAACCTGCGTACTCAGCTCCCATGTTATTCTTATGGAGAATAATTAAAATGTCATAAATAGTTTATTAATGAATGTATATTAATGCAACTTGGTATATGGATGGCTTTATGTGGTACTAACATACATATATATGCATTGGAAATTCGCTGAGTACGCCGGGTTTGCTGCTACGGGGTATTTTACTGTTTTTGAGCTTTAAAAATTGACAAAGCTTCTGATGTAATGCCCCAAAGCTCAATACCATACTGAATGCCTATTCCCAGGTGCTGATTCCCAGGTAGTTGGCTGTGAAGCTGAGAACTAGTGGGAATAAGAAACTAATTATATGGATATATTTTTTTAAGAGGTTGGCAGCCCCTTTTTGCCTGTCTACATAGACTACATATTTGCATGGATCGTATCGAGCAAAGCACGGAGTGACCCGTTACAATACGAGTTGAACAGTACTGATAAAATTTACATGCCAGGGCTGGGATTCGAACCCATGACAGGACCGCTGTGGTTCTGGAGTCCAACGCCTTGACCACTAGGCCAGCGGCTCCCATCGATAACAGGTTAGAGCGGAACAATAATTATACTTGGACGGAAGTGCGTTTGTCAGCCCACCTAGGTGAATGAACCTGCTTAACTTATCATGTTGATGAAGAAATAATCCCTCATCATCGATGTCTGGGATGGATTGTATTTATTTAATAAACTACTTTAATTTCAGAGTTTATTGAAAACACTCATAATCATAATTAAATATTATGTAAATTTTATCTCTTTTAAAAATTGTTAATACTCAGGGAGCTAACTTAGAAATTCAGGGATGTTCTAAATTGGAAGAAACTTATTTTTAGGAATGCAACTATAAAAGTTAGTGTTAAAATAATATTAGCTGTAAACATAAGCCTGTCCCACACCACTCGTGAATAACGCCCAACATTCGGCCAATATCTCCCAAAAGTTCACTGAACATTCATCTCTGCTTATCAACAATGTAAAAATTCTGCGCGAAGCTCCCACACTACCCGGAATATTTGGGATTCAGGAATATTTATGGGAAGTGTGGTACACTTTTAGTCAGGAACGACAATTCTCGTTGATACCATCATTTTATCAACCAGCCGTGCTTTGAGCTTTTTCATAAGTTAGAAATCCCAAACCGGTATCAAGTAATAAAATAAATGAACTTGATGATATGTTTCTGTCTTCCTACCCAATGCTCCAGTTGACCCCAACCTGCCGGCAGTGCATGCTGTGTCGCCCTCGGGATTCTCGCATACCAGCGGCCTCGTCCACTCGTCTCTGCCATCAACAATCTACCCAACTCCTCTGGTGTGGCCTAGCAAAAGGTCAGCAGATTACTCCAACAGCTGGTCAGCATGTTTGATATATTGTTGTATATGGAGAACCGACTTTGTACAAACACCATTATAAACTTGAAGAGTTCTCTCCATAAATGGATGTTTGCTATAGTATGGTATTGTCGGTTGTTATCTCGCAGTATCCGTCTTTTAAAAATATCTCAGTACTTGAAAGTAAAGTATTAGATTTCTCTGTATTTCTGAGTACACCCAGTATAAAGTAACTGAACTGGTCAAAAACGTAAACACACTACTTGTAGGCCTAATTGCTTTGTAATCTGCAAAGCGCCACTTAGGTGTCACTTTTTCACATAGATATTGCATTTCTGATCTTGATATTTTTTGTGAGGAGAGGGGGTGACATAAACAAGCTATCCACACAAACAAACTGTAGCGTTTCTCATAGGCGTAATTTAGGGGGGTCAAGGGGGGCAGTTGCCCCCACAATAATTTGGAAAATATTATTGTAATATATGAAAAGTCGCAATAATCATGATCACAACCGATTTTGTCCCTTCAACCAAAATACTGAAATTACGCTTATGGTGTTTGTAATATATTCGCTATGTATTTTCAGAAAAAAACTTAACAAAGGTCTAAAAATAAAATGAGTAAAGTAAATAAAATGTCTAATAATATTTTCAGGATTATTTGACTATTTATTGGATTTAAGGAAGTTTTAAGAGCTGTAATTTTGATATTATGATAATAAAAGCTTTCTTCCTCGATTTGAGTTTTAGAATATCAACTCTCAACATAACACCGAGGCTGCACAGTTTTGTTATGTCTCTCCTTCCTGCATATCTTTGCTTACAAACTCTTGTTTTTGAGCTAAATAGATCCGCTCTGTAATTTAATTTCTCCGCATGGCCATGAAAAACATATGGTATTGTATGTTTTTAAAGTTAAGCTTCCTTCTGGTATCGTATTGGTTGGTTCGTTAGATAGATTATTTTAGGTAGGTCACGTCAGGACACAGTGGGTATGGTATAGAGAGGATTTGTGGCGGAATGTGATAACTTAGCTGTAAGGGTGAGAGACGGATCACCATATTTAATCAGAGATGACTTCCCGCCTCATAACTGGTAATTATGATTATTACTAGTAATTGTGAATAAAAAGTAATCAGCAACTGCAACACTGGTAATCGTTTAATTCCATACTTACCGACGACCTTATATTATTTAAGGAAGCTACCCCGGCTTCCCATTATGTTTTCACCACACTGTGTCGAAAGTAGCTATTTTCGAAACAGCTGTGAGTACCGGAAGTGATACTTTTCCACCCTAGTGCCGTGAAAACAGCTGGTGATTTTTGCCGCATTGTTATTAGTTATTCTGATACCAGTAGCGCTAGTAGCTTGCCGCATCTACCAATAGCAGTGTTGCATTCAGAACCAGCTGTTCTTATTCTTTTATAATAGTGGACAATTTAGTTGACAGTTGGACTGTAACCAATAGCATGGTTCTACGCTGTCACTGTCGCCACTTTGTCTTAGAAAAATATGACTCAAATGTTATTCCGATCAGTTGGTGTGGAGTTTTGGCAATGCTGATCTTTGGATTCGCTGTTCTTGGTTGATAGCCCGGTAAACCACACCCTCAACTGGCAACTTAATTGTCCGCTTTTATAGTTAACAGTATAAATTTAAATGTGATATGTGCATTCTAAAATAGTTGTTCTTATATCTAATTATTAGATTAACGTAAACACAGTATTAACAAACTATTGTTGTCATTATGTCGTGAGAAATATTACTCAGCAAACCTGATAAACATATCTGAAAAATATGTTTTATTATTATTATTTACAGTGTGATCAAAAATGGCATTCACAACTTGTACCTAATGTGTTTTTCCGGCACTTTATCGAACTTCATAAAATCTTTTTCAAGAATTTCACTTTTTGAAATTTCAAAAACACGATCGCGTGCCGGAAAAGACCACTCTTGGCACTAGTAATGAAATATAGTACTAAAGAGCACGGTTGCTGTGTGTCGCAGGTCTGTGGTGCCGTGTGAGGTGCTCATCACGGGCAGTGCCGTCGTCGTGTCAGTGTTTGCAGTCCAACACCAGGAGCAGCCGTCGTACGAACCTTTGTTTTACACCCACATTTCTCAGCCGCACACTTTTATCTGTAGAAACACGGATAATGTTTTCACTTGTCAGGTGTGTTATTTTAATTGTATTTTCACTTCAAACTTACACTGATATAGAAGAATTTGAATATTAGGAGCTACTCCTCGCTCATTCGGAGTAAAGAAGAGAGGTACGAAGTCAAAATAGCAGTGAGTAATTAAGGTAAAATATCTCCGTTTTATTTGGGTTTTGTGACATTTATTTCTTTGATTTTTTCAACTTTTCTCTTAATATCCATGTTTTACAATTATTTTTACATAGGTCAAAATGAGGATTATTTTTACTGTAGTGAGTAATGAGTTCTTGTCAAACTAATGAACCTATAACAATCATTGATTCTTATACTATATCACCTTTGTATCTCTCAGATATTATTCATTGATGATCTCCTTCAAAAATACCCACGTTAAAGAAGATTGCCAATCTAGTATCTGGAAATCAGAGAAAGGCAAGGAATGAATTAGAATTTTGTTGTAAATTATGGAGTTTGTAGATGATTACTTCGATTCAACGTTACACCTAGATATTGTTTGTTGTGCAGATGTCTGCGTTTGACTTGGGCGTTAGGTGCGGTGCGACCGGCCATGCAGTAGGCAGCCTAGATGGTGCGGGTGGGGGCGGGGGCAAGACATTCCCCCAGCCGCTGGTGGAGACCCGGAGCGGCGACCCCCATCCCATCACAGGCATCCCCCCCTCCGCCCTCATCCTCAGGGCAGCCTGGGACAACGACAAGCCTCCCAAGGTCTGATTGGGTACCAGCTCTTACATTGTTTATTTTATTGTGAGCCTGTCTGATTGTTGGTTTAGTAATTATGAAAATGGTTCAATCAGTTTACTGAAAACTTTGGAACTTGCTTATTTCTGGGTTAAATATGTTATTTGGGCGGGGCTTGCACATAGGAAAAATCTAAGTTTTTAAAATATTTTTACCATCACACTTGTTAAGTAAAAAAATTTCTTCAATGACAGTGAATTATAAAAAATTACCAGGTAATTAAATTATTAAAACTGACTGCCTTCAAGTCCTCACGCTGTTTGGCTGTTTGTGTTTGGTTTTGCATCTGATTTGGCTCTTGTGATATGTGAGTGTTTCTCTGCTTTTACAGTTCACTGTTGAAGTTTGGTAGTTTATATCCAGCTTTGCCTGGATTGTTGCTACCAATCTTATTACGTTCTAGGTATTTTCTGCACCTGAAGACAGAGCTATTTCCATGTCCTGAAACCTTGCAAAACCGATTTTCCTTCAATTAGTGATTGCAAATGTCTGCAGTAATGTATTAATTCAATTCAAATATCTTTATTCATTATCTTTAACATTTCAAGTCACATTGAATAGTGCCATGACAAAGTTATTGTACACAAGGATTACTTAACTTTAGATAATAATCATATATTCTCAAAACAATTTTTGCTAAGGAAAATTGAAATCACAATCGTGTTAACTAAAAATTACATCTATTTAATTCATAAATTCCTTTTTTACAGATTAACTTCGACATGGGGCGACCGTTAAGGATTATCTGCACATTGGAAATCATTGAGTATTTGAAGAGATTGCAGGCCCTGGTATTTTTGTCATTTTTTGAACCTTTCAACAGGTAAGACATGTTTGTGTTTTTGTATATTTATTTTTATTTTAGCGAATTTCCCCTATAGGGAAGAAGCTATTACCGTAGGTCTCATGGTAAGACTTAAGCCCGAGACCATTGAGGTCCCCAGATGCCAAAAACACTATTCGTTCAAATTTATATATATGTATATATATATATATATATATATATGTGTCCGTTACCGCGATAACTTGAGTAAAAAACGTCCGATTTCGATGAAATTTGGCTCAAATGTGTAAAGTGACATTCATGACTTTAAGTTCGAAAACCAGAAATATCGGACTACGGGAAGGGGGGTTTATGGGGGTTTTAAATTTTCCAAAAATCAGTTTTTTGCATTTTTCACCCTAAAATTTTTAAAAAACTTAATTTTGGTTTTGACCATGTTATAGAGCTTAAAAAACAAATAATATGGTATTTTGAATTATTAACCTAGGTTAAGTGGTTGCGGAGAAAATCCAAAAAAACCTGCTCACAAATCTCCCATGTTAATCTTATGGGAAAAAGGTTTTTGGCTTTTCCTCAGTTCATTTCTATGTAAACTTCACATTTGCTTTTACCAATCAGTTTGGCTCTACAAAACAATCATTTTGGTGTTTAAATTGTGATTCTAGGTCCAACCGTTGCCGTGATATTCAAAGTGCTAAACACAGTATGTTGTCCAATGTTATCCTTATGGAGAATATTTAAAATTTGATATCTCGTTTATTTATGAACGTATATTGATGAAACTTGGTAGGTGGCTTCACCTAGTACTGGTATACTGATATTTCCACAAAAAATTGATTTTTTGTTGATTATCCTCTTAGCAGCAAACCTGCATTCTCATCCCTAGTGTAATTCTTATGGAGAATACGGAAAGCTTTATATCTCCCTTAATTATGAACATAAATCATTAAAACTTGGTATATAGCTTCACCTGGTTGAGTTAGATTTATAATTGGAAAAAAACCCATTTTTATCTTCCTCGTTGCAGCAAACCTGCGTTCTCAGCCCTAATGTTATTCTTATAGAGAATAAATAAAATGCTATATATCACTTATTTATTTAAGTATTTTTATGAAACTTGGTAAGTGGCTTTATGTGGTAGTAAGACATATATTCATTCATAGGAAATTCGCTGAGTACGTAGGTTTGCTGCGACGGGAGTATTTATTTTCACACTTAAAATATTCTACTGTATTTATTTAGATTAACTGAAGTTCTTTGCTAAATATTACGCAGAAATGTTATTCTTGTGCTTTAGTTATATGGTTTTATGTTTCTTTCATTATTTCATTATTTCTATAGGCCTAACTTATATTAAAATATACTGGGTTTTTTTCAGAAGGTTCTGAGATAACCACTTGACAGATTTTAATGAATTGTGTTGTTGAATAAAACAACAGTTTGTTGTAGCAAGGAATGTCAAAGCATGAATTTCAATGTAGTATTTTCATTTTTTAAAATTTGATTTTAATTTTCAAAAAGTCTAGCAGCCAACACAACAATGTTAAGTTTGTTTTCAAAGAACTTTAAAGTCATATGGTGTAAAAGATTTAACTTGGTGGTATAAACTTTTTCAGCTGCAAACAATTTGAACCATGGAATTGTGTACAAGTAGTAAGTGAGGATGGTTTGTGAACATTTTGAATTGAATTGACAATCTTGCACAGATGTTCAGACACGAGTGCGGGCGTGACAATCAACGTGAGTGACACACCAGTGGGGGACACCAGTGACCACTACTTGCGCAAGTTGTTGAGAAAGTTCAGCAAGTTCACTGTCAACACTCAACAGATCGTGCTTGTTGTCAAGTCCTCTAGTCAAGGTAAGTTAATTCATCGAGAATAGAATTAGTTTTAAAACTTATATGTAGGTACTTGAAAAAAATGAGATTAACACTGTTTTCAATGTTTTCATTAATTTCACTAAAAAGTAATAATGAATGTTTTGACAAATTTGAGTTTCGTACTGATGTATAAGAAATCCCTTTGTAGTAGTTACAGTTACATGGTTCTGAACTTCAGTCAGATATGGTTTGTAATCCAATACTAATTCTCAAATGGTTCTAAGTTTGTTTTGTTGTAATATTTGGACTATACTCTGCTAAAACTTTGATAGCTTCTGATGCAAGTTTTTTGATTGGACTTTAGTGATGATTTTGTCTTGTTACAAGATAATGTAATAAGATCCATTGCAATAATTTAAAGAATAATATAAAAACTATTATGAAAAGTAGATGTTGCAAATTATTAAGGTTACAAAGCCATTCCTTCAATATGTCATTCAGTAAATCACTTATTTTGTTTAAATACATTTATTGGCAATTCATTATGTGTTATACAATGTGTAACATGTTTTGCTCCAACCCTTCCTTGGAGAGCTTGATCCATCTAGATGCCTCCCTTGCTATTTTACAATCAGTGCTGATGGGACATTGTTTAAATACACCATATTTCAATAGCTTCACCATATTTTCCTAGCTTGAGAGTTGTTACTTCTCCTCCATTTTCTTATCTTTTCTATTCTTGCAAGTTCACTTTATTTAATGGTCTACACAATTCCTTTGATGGGAGATGTATATAGTCACTTTTAGACCATGGATGAGTTACTTTTGAGTCATCTAGGTTATTGTGTGGGTTTTTTTTTTAATTTATAAAGTTATAGTAAAATTCTTAATAATGACAGGTAGAAAGTGGAGTAGTTAAAAATACCCCCGTCGCAGCAAACCTGCATACTCAGCGAATTTCCAATGAATTATAACATAACACATTAAGCCACTTAACAGGGGTTCATAAGAAATATATTCACAAACAAGCGATATTTAAAATATTAATTATTCTCCATAAGAATAACATTGGGGATGAGTACGCAGGTTTGCTGCAACAAGGAACACAAAATAATGGGTTTTCATGCAAATATCAATAGAACTCAGCTATGTGAAGTCACATACCAAGTTTCATCCATATACATTCATAAATAAGCGATATATAACATTTTAATTATTTTCCATAAGAATAACATAGGGACCGAGTACCTAGGTTTGCTGCTACAGGACCCATAGGCAAAAAATTGTTTTTTTGTGCAAACAACAATAAACCACAACCAGATGAAGCCATATACCAAATTTCGTCAGTTTATGTTCATAAATAAGCGAGATATACAATTTTTCTTTTCCTCCATAAGAATAACATTAGACAACGTACTGTGTTTAGCACTTTCAATATCTCAGTAACCAATTGACGTAGAGCAATGATCAAGATACCAAATTGTTTGTTTTTTTACGCTGAATTCAATGGTGAAAATTAAAATTTGATGTTAATGAAAAATTACATGTGGAAACCCCAAAAAACCCATTTTTGGGGTACAAAACCCCCCAAAACCCCCCTTCGGATGGTGCGATATGTCTGGTTTTCGAACTTGTTCAAATAAATGGTACTTTACACGTTTGTACCAAATTTCATTAAGATCGGACCTCTTTTACGAGAGTTATCGTGCTTACGGACACATATATATATATATACATATATAAAAATTTGAACGAATGTTGTTTTTTGCATCTGGGGACCTCAAAATGAAAAGTTATCATGGTCTCGGGCTTAAGTCTTACCATGAGACCTACGGTAATAGCTTCTTCCCTATAGGGGAAATTCGCTAGTAAAAATAGTTGTGTTTGACAGCAGAGATTGACGGGTGTGCAGAACTGTGTCTCAGTGTGGGAGGATGCCAGGGAAAGCTGACCAGCACTCTGTCCCTGCAACACGCCGCCACTGGGGTGCTGCACCTGGCCACTGTCACTGTCTCCACCCGCAAGGTAAGGCAACAGTCTGGTCGGGAGGGGTAGAGAAGACAACAGGTTAGAGGGAGAGGATGAACATGCTGAGGCTAGAAGGCTGAATTTGTCTATCCTGGTTTTCCTGGTTCAGGAAAAACCTGAGAACCGATAATTAATTTGTGGTTTCAATTCCATCCTATCCTATGTCTGGATCATCAGCCTTAATATCGTACATAAAAGATTACAACGCAGAATATAGGCTGTGAATGCACACTTAATATCGGCAGGGAATTTAGGAATGTAATGTGTAATATTGACTCTGATTGATGATCACACCTTGTATTGCTGTCAGTAAATTTTGACTGCACCTCATAATATCAGTTATCAATGATTATAACTCTTAAATAAATATTGGCCTTTCTTCACGTGTCAAGTTAAATCATCTGTTTGCTCTTTTAATTGAAATGGAACAAAGAAAATTATATTTTGAGGATTCAATTTCATTAAAACCAGATTCAATAACATTCAACTATAATTATTCAGTTTCATTAGCATTCTTCTTTTCAAGCATCTGAAGTCTTTCACAATATTTATTAAAGTCATCAATTTACTATTTAGATTTCATTAAAATGTATGAAGGTTAAAGAAATTTATAAAAATAAAAGTTAGCTTTACATACAAAATATTAATCTTAAAAACCAAAAACCTTTTAGCGAATTTCCCCTATAGGGAAGAAGCTATTACCGTAGGTCTCATGGTAAGACTTAAGCCCGAGACCATGATAACTTTTCATTTTGAGGTCCCCAGATGCCAAAAACACCATTCGTTCAAATTTTTATATATGTATATATATATATATATATTTATATATATATATTTATATATATATATATGTGTCCGTAAGCACGATAACTCTCGTAAAAAAGGTCCGATCTTAATGAAATTTGGTACAAATGTGTAAGGTACCATTTATTTGAACGAGTTCGAAAACCAGATGAATCGCACCATCCGAAGGGGGGTTTTTGGGGGGTTTTGTACCCCAAAAATGTGTTTTTTGGGGTTTTCACATGTAATTTTAATTTAAATCAAATTTTAATTTATACCATTAAATTCAGCTTAAAAAAACAAACAATTTGGTATTTTGATCATTGCTCTACGTCAATTGGTTACCGAGATATTGAAAGTGCTAAACACAGTACGTTGTCTAATGTTATTCTTATGGAGAAAAAGAAAAATTGTATATCTCGCTTATTTATGAACGTAAACTGGCAAAATTTGGTATATGGCTTTATTTGGTTGTGGTCTATTGATATTTGCACAAAAATCCATTTTTTGCCCGATAGTTCCCGTAGCAGCAAACCTGCATACTCAGCCCCATGTTATTCTTATGGAGAATAATTAACGTGTTATCTCCTTTAATTATGAACATAAATTAATAGAACTTGGTATGTGGCTTTACCTAGTTGAGTTATAATGATATTTGTATAAAAGCTCATTTTTAGTGTTCCTTATTTCAGCAAACCTGCATACTCAGCCGCCATGTTATTCTTATGGAGAATAATTAAAATGTCATAAATCGTTTATTTATGAATGTATATTGATGAAACTTGGTATGTGGCTTTATGTGGTATTAAGATAAATTAATATGCACTGAAAATTCGCTGAGTACGCAGGTTTGCTGCTACGGGGGTATTTAAGATTAATATTTTTTAGTACAGCTAACTGTAATCATTCAAACTTGAACTCTATTTTTACAATGATTATTTTGCCATACAGATAACATCGCCCAAAGTTCGTCTGCTCCTGAACCCTTGGCAGTTGACAGTCCACACCAACCTGAGCTGGGACAGCTGGCTGTCATCAGCTGACCCGCCTCTGGTCAGCATATCAGCTGATTCCGACATTCTCTCCCTCCAGCTGTCCCCTGAACAGCTGATCTGCCTCCAGGCTCTGTGGAGAGACTACTGCCCCCTACTGAGCTCCAGTGGTGGAGCGGGTGAAAAACCAGTTTTGTCCAGAGCAAGTGAGTAATCTATAGTTATTATTTTGTAACTCTGTTACTTAAGATTAACTTAACTATCTACAACTATCGTCATGGAAACATTTCGGACCATCCTCCGTACAGCCCTAACCTCGGTTTCGGCGACTTTCAATTCTTTTTGCATCTGAAATGTGCCCATGGTGATCAACACTTCAACAATGATGATGAGCTAAAAGAACAAGTTACCACAGTTGAAGAATCAGGCGGCGAAGCTCTATGAGGAGGGCATACGAAAACTTCTGCCACGGTACAAAAAATGCCTCAAAAATCACAGGAGTTATGTCAAAAGATATTAAGAAGATAATTTGGTACAATCAATTGCTTTACTGTACCTGTCTACAATTTAATTTGATTACCAAATGGACCTTATTTTCTGGACGTACCTCGTATATCAAGTATAAACACACATAAATACATAATATATCATTTTTAGCGCCCCCCCTCCAAAACTTGTTGAGGGGGCTGCGTTAGGAACTTGTATGGTGGTCGTAGTGCGGGTCATGCTAATCCATCTGGTGTTCTGCTCAGACAGCCCTGGGGACTCGGCTTGTGAGGAGCAACACTACCACGACGACCTGCAGGCCGGAGCGTTCCAGTTCGTGGAGGAGCCGTGCGAGAGAGGCCGGGAGGAGCCGCCACTGGCCTATCAGGTGGTGTTCTGGCCAGCGCTGCCCCCCGCCATGGCCTGGCGCTACCCACAGCCCCGTGCCATCACCAAGCTCTCTGTCATGCCCGTGCCGTGCAGGGTCAGTGTGTGCCACACATAATGCAGGTGAAGGTTGGCAGTTTGATTACATACCGAATACGTTTCTATATGTGCTCTATTATTTGCACTGCAGACATCAAGTCGGTAATCTACTTCTGCCCACGTACTCTGGACAGTACACTGAATGATTGGTCCATTTCTTTTAAAGAACCATTACAGGGGACGTTTTTCTAGATATGATCGGGTTGTTAGTTTTTTCCAAGACTGACTTAACTGAACAAGAAAATGGTTTCCGTAATACGTTTATGTACAATAGGGTGCCACCACATTTTAAAAGAAACATTTGCACAGCGTTGAATGCCCAGTTGCTCAATGGTTGAGGTGATTAGTGGAGGCTTATTTACTGGCCGCCTAGAAGTTCAGACTTCACCTATAGACTTCTCCTTCTGGTGATATATTTAAACATTGTGTACTGTATAGTAAAAAAGTACTTGACTTGGTGCATTTCAGAAAAATAATTATTACTGCTGTCGCAACTGTATTTCCAGCGTACTTGTGCAGAAGTAGATTATCGAATTGTTGTCTGCCGTGTTACTAACAGTGCACATAAAGAAACTTAACGGGAATGTAATAAAATGAAGCTCCCAACCTTCACGTGCATTTTAAGACCCTGACCAACTCGATATGACCATTCTACTTGAAATAGTGACCTATTAAAATAAGGACATTCTTTTTCAAAGACCCTGTATATACGAAAACAATTTATTGAAATTATACATCTTTCGATTACAAATTTATTTAAATAAAATAATTATTTAAAATTCACAACTTCATAGCTTATCTACGTATTAATTCCAAAATGATTTTTTTGTTGGTCAGCCATGATCCTATTTTATGACCAATTTTGACAATTGAGGTGTCAAATGAAAGGGATTTTCTTCAATATATTTCTTAAGTAATTGCTTCCCCTCAGTCTTTGGGCTTCACTATCACAACTCGCCCAAAGTCCAATGTTGTTCTTATGGAAAAAATATTTTACTGGGGTCAAGCTAGCCCTTGGGAAATATCAGACCATCTTTGCTGTCTGATGCCACTGAAGAGGAAGGGACTTAATAAACTCTGAGAGCCTAAAATGCTAGAGGGCAATCCGACATGAGAGGAGGACTCTTTGATTCAGATGGTGTTATAGCTTCCTGGAATCGAACAATCTTGCCAGAAAGACATACAAGGTCATTAGTTATAGGATGTATTGCTCTGGGGATTAAGCATTTCTGGGTGACTTTCATGCTTATCTTTTGCATTCCCCATGTATACTGCCTCCAACAGTGTATGGTTGATGTCAGAGGTCTCGTAATTTAATAAGTATCTAAATAAAAAGAGCAGAAGGCTCACCTTAACTGACACAGTGACTGTTTTCTGTGTAATTTAGAATTAGGTTTGACCAACGAGGTTAAATACGTCTAGAGGTCTCGTCTTGTGTAAAAAAAGTGCAGCCTACTTGGTCACAACTCTTTCAACTCTGCTCCCATGGTAACCAATCAAATTCTCTCTTGACCAGCTATATGACAGTCTTTTGGTAGGCTGGGTAGCAAAGTAGTTAGTGTGCTCGCTTCATAATCTGAAGTTCTTCAGACCGATCCTGAGCAAAATCTTGAGAAATGTTGTGAAGGTTCGATACCGGATCCAGCTGACATTGGTCATTGGGCTATTAATTAATGAGCATGGCTAAATAATTAGTCAGTCTTAGTCAGTAACAAGGCTACACAAAGCGTCTCGTCCATTCATAATTGAAGCCCCTAAAGGCAAAGTGGACTAACCCACAATTTTTCAATTTTGAGATTGGTATACAAGCTGGTGAAGAAAAATCAGCTCTATCTAATGGTAGCACGAGCTAATCTTTATCAGCTGTAGTTTTTTTTATAGAAATAAACAATGGTTAGTCCAAAATGCATTTTCACACATTATCTTCTAGGCAGAATGGACTAACCCACAAAGTTAAGTGTAAATTTGGACTATCCCCCATTAGAACAATGTTCATCAAAATGTCATTTTATTAAAAGTCAAAATGGTGAAAGTCAAAATGGACTAAACTGTGACATGCCTTGTATTTTTTGCTCTATTCTCCTTTATACTCTATGTAGGTCTTAGTTCAATGAAAACTAACCTTATAAAGGACTAACCTTAATGTTAAAATGGACTAACCCACAATGGACATGGAAGCAAAATGGACTACTAAATTTTGGAAGCCATTTTGGAAATGAAATATTGTGATTTTTTAAATAATTTACCAAACAGTATAATTCTATGGGTTTAATCTGACAGATTACAAGAAATCACAATCCAGATCAACTTCTGAACTAAGATATGAATTTTTAACTTTAGCCCTTAATATCTCAAAACTTACTTTTCAGAGTTAGTCCACTTTGCCTTAAGGGGCTTCAATTCATTCATATTCGCCTTAAAATACGCCCTATTTACGTCAGCGTCTTAAAGATACATTAAGATATTAAGGTTCCCTGAGGACAATGGTGGTCAGCATGTAGGCTTCACTTTTATACCGCAGACGAGACTTCTAGATATAATCTCGATGATAGTGATGATGAAATCTCTTATATGTATTGTGTGTTTCCCTTCTGTGCCTATGGAATGGACTTATGATGTTATCCAAACTAAGCCTGTCCTCGCCCACTGCAGGAGGAGGAGGGTGAGTCTGTGGAACCGTGCTGCACTCTGCAGTACTACAGTGAGACCCAGGCCAGCTACCAGGACCTCACCACCTTCCCCCTGCCCCAGTCCCGCGGCGCGGTCGTGGAGCTGCCCCAGCACCCACCCAGAGTAGTGGCCGCCACCTGGCGCGTGGTGATCCACCGGGGCGGCGCCACCATACCCGTCAAGGCCCTCGCCGCCGCCATCAGGGTCGACTCCTACTTTTCCCCGGTGCTGATCCCGGCCCTGCAGGTCTCCATGGGCCTCTCTGCTGTACAGGTTGGTAGAGGCAACGTTCAGTATGTGCTTGTCGTGACTGTGAAAAACAGGGGAGTAGGAGAAGTGACAATTGGAGATTGGAAATGAAAACAATGTTAAATGGAAAATGAAACAATACTGCAATCAAAGATTAGGGGTCTGCGGTACCAACAATTTCAGATCGGTACGGTAAAAGATTTTGTACCTCGGTTCTCGGTACAAATTCGGTACGGTACAATGTACCGTCATACATACTAATTTAGTTATTAATTTGAATGTATCATAAACAAATTATTGAGTAATAATTAAGGTCATATACAATTTTTATTATTAATTTGATTAAAAAAATAAATAACTGTACTATGGATAAAAATATTTTTAAAACCTGCATCTTTAGAGTATTACATTTTAACATTGTTATTATTAGATATTAATAAAAGTTCTTGAAATAATCATGAGAAATAAATTCAAAAATTACTTTAAAATCAATCAATTGCATAAGTTGCTTAACTGATTAATTATATTGATTTAAATATAAATAAAAAATATTGGTTTAAATAATACAAACAACAAAAACCAAAGTTTTATAAATACTATTCTTGTTGCATTGGGAGATTATTATATCATTAATACAAAGTAAAATCAGATAACTTAAATAAAACTATGTATGATGTGAAACTAAGAGGAATTATAAATTAGAAAATTAGACCTTTAAATACTGAAGATTAAAATCAAATTAACTCTAAAATTACTTAATTACACTACTAAATTCAAAATTGAAGTCCATAACAAATATTACAGTGCATTTATAAGTACCATGTAAAACTGGAAAATAAATAAAGAAAGTATTAAAAGTAGTGCAGTGATATAATGTTACTTTGGCTATATCACATTTAAAATAATTAGCTATTAACCTCATCAAAAAATAAGTATAGGTTGGTGTTAATTTGTAGTTGAATTTTCCAAAACCACACAAGATAATCTAACATATAACAGATATATGTATGTACAAATTTCACAGCACAATAAAACAATAACAAATTTATGCTACCATTTGAAATTTATCAAGTTAGTGGCTATTTTTTTAATTAGTTCTCAACCATTTTTGAAACCTTTTTTAATATAATTTAAAAATTTCACTAGTATACTTCAATAACAATAATAATAATTTAATACATAAATAAAAGCAGTTTAATTTGAAATCATAATGGAGAAAGACCGTGATTTAAAAGATAGTATTCCTCTTCTCACTCTAGGAATGATGTTGACAAACAACTGATTTATAGCTAATTACCGGATCCCTCCCCCCTCACCCCTCACGCTTTCCTAGTCTAAACCTTTCTTGTCTTCAAGGACATATTTTTTGCCGACCCTACCCAGCCCCTCCCCGCTCCCCTTGCCCATCATTCTTATCTCCATTCTCGTTCAGCTATAAATAACACCTGTCAACGTCTCTTTTCCTATGAGTTTTGGGGCTTCTTTTCCTTAAGGGAAATGACTAGTTATAAATAGGAGTCGGTCTTATTTAAACCACTTATTTTGTTAAACATTGTTTAGCTTATCTCTGTTTATTGTTTTAAGTAGTAAACTGTACCGTACCGAATCTGTACCGGGGTTACGTTCTGTACCGAACCGATGGCGGTAATTAGTTGTGTACTGTACCGGTACCATTTTTTCGGTGCACCGCAGACCCCTATTAAAGATTGTTCATTATAAATTGTCTTATTATAGCTAAAACACTTAATTTATTGATCGTAATGATGATTTGATTGATTTGTGATCATATATTTCTTTAATATGGGCTATTTACGAAATATTTTAAAATTACAAGTTACCCTCTTATCATCCAAAGTTTGCAGTATCTGAGGTAGCCTTGGACCTTCGAAGTCCTAGTCTCTCTATATCCTAGTCCTCGTGATTGCATAAGTAGCTACTGACTATTAAAACTATATACCTAACATTATTTCTTGTGTATAAAATTGTTTTTTGTAAATAAAACTGTACTTAGAGTGTTTGGACCAAGTAATAAAAATGGAGAATGGCGCATAAGAAAAGATCGTGAGCTTAGGGAATTATACAAGGTCCCTGACATTGTAGCACTGGTGAAGAGCAAGAGATTAAGGTGGCTGGGGCACGTGCAAAGAACAGAGGCGGAACGGGTGCTAAAAAGAGTATGGATGGAGCAACCAGAGATAGTCGCCTGCTAGGAAGGCCCTTAGATGGATGATTAGGTGAAGCAGGATTTCAGGAGGCTAGGAACAAGTCCGGAGCTGGCAGAGGGGCGGCAGATGTATCAGGGAATGGTTGGTGAGGCTAAAAATCAGTTGAGGTTTATGTGGCCAATGGAGTAAGTATAAAATATTCTTAACATTAGACTTACATATTTAAAGGTAAGTCTTCATTTATATAGTCTGTACAATCAATCCAGAGAGTTCTGTGTAGTTTGTTTGATCAGTTGTAAATGTAACTCTGGCATCTTGTGTGGTGACTCACATACAGCTGTTGTTGTCTCTGTGGACTCGCTCTGACAGTCTCCTGCCACTGCCCGAGCCCCTGGACCAACACTACCTGGACAGGAGGTTCCCGGACAAACATGACTCTGCCACTATAGTGCTGGAGTAAGCTAACGTTACCTGCTGTAGTATGAGACTCACGCACAGCTGTTGCAGCTGTCGCTGTGGACTCGCTCCAACAGTCTCCTCACCGCTGCCCGAGCCCCTGGACCGATACTACCTGGACAGGAGGTTCCCGGACAAACATGACCATACCACTATTGTGCTGGAGCAAGCTAACGTAACCTGCTGTAGTATGAGACTCACGCACAGCTGTTGCAGCTGTCGCTGTGGACTCGCTCCAACAGTCTCCTCACCGCTGCCCGAGCCCCTGGACCGATACTACCTGGACAGGAGGTTCCCGGACAAACATGACCATACCACTATTGTGCTGGAGCAAGCTAACGTAACCTGCTGTAGTATGAGACTCACGCACAGCTGTTGCAGCTGTCGCTGTAGACTCGCTCCGACAGTCTCTTGCCGCTGCCCGAGCCCCTGGACCGATACTACTTGGACAGGAGGTTCCCGGACAAACATGACCCTACCACTATTGTGCTGGAGCAAGCTAACGTTACCTGCTGTAGTATGAGACTCACACACAGCTGTTGCAGCTGTCGCTGTAGACTCGCTCCAACAGTCTCCTGCAACTGCCCGAGCCCCTGGACTGATAATACCTGGACAGCAGGTTCCCGGACAAACATGACCCTACCACTATTGTGCTGGAGCAAGCTAACGTTACCTGCTGTGGTATGAGACTCACGCACAGCTGTTGCAGCTGTCGCTGTGGACTCGCTCTGACAGTCTCCTGCCACTGCCCGAGCCCCTGGACCGATACTACCTGGACAGGACGTTCCCGGACAAACATGACCCTACCACTATTGTGCTGGAGTAAGCTAACGTTACCTGCTGTAGTATTAGACTCACGCACAGCTGTTGCAGCTGTCGCTGTGGACTCGCTCTGACAGTCTCCTGCCACTGCCCGAGCCCCTGGTCCGATACTACCTGGACAGGACGTTCCCGGACAAACATGACCCTACCACTATTGTGCTGGAGCAAGCTAATGTAACCTGCTGTAGTATGGGACTCACGCACAGCTGTTGCAGCTGTCGCTGTGGACTCGCTCTGACAGTCTCCTGCCACTGCCCGAGCCCATGGACCGATACTACCTGGATAGGACGTTCCCGGACAAACATGACCCTACCACTATTGTGCTGGAGCAAGCTAACGTTACCTGCTGTAGTATGAGACTCACGCACAGCTGTTGCAGCTGTCGCTGTGGACTCGCTCTGACAGTCTCCTGCCACTGCCCGAGTCCCTGGACCGATACTACCTGGATAGGACGTTCAATTCAATTCAATTCAGATTTCTTTATTCATAATGATACTCTTGTATACATAGAATAGTGTCAACGACAAGTAGAACTATATATAATAAGTACTACAAAATACAAGTATTAAATATTAGTACTATACAAAATAAACAGAGGCATAATTCATATATAAAATAAAAATACATTAAAATAGTGTCACTTACAATTAAAACATCATAATCCCGAACCAATTAAAATTTTTACCCGTTTAAAATTCACCCAAGTCATATACAGCTAAATCAATCAAATAATCCTTTAATTTTCGTTTAAACTTTGGATGACTAATTTCATTTTTTATACAATCTGGTATTTTTCTTAAAAACTTTTTGCCTGCAAAAGACACTTTATTTTTGAAAATTTCTAAATTATGATGGGGAATGGGTTCAATTTTTTTTCTAGTATTGTATTGATGCACTGGGATAAATTCATTATTCTGATTATTCCTGACATGCATGATTGTATCAAAGATATATAGTCCATGAACGGTCATGGTTTTTAGTTGTTTAAAATATTCCTGGACTGAGTCTTGAGTTTTTAGTTGTAAAATAATTCTAATTGCTTTTTTTTGAATTTTTAACATACTATTCAAATTTTCTTTTGTTGTGGAGCCATATATACATATTCCATATGCAATATGACTGTGAATAAGAGCGAAATATATACTACGCAAAACATCAATGTTGCACAGTTTGGACATTGTTCTGATTGCAAATAAACCAGAATTTGCTTTGTTTAAAACATACTTCACATGCCCATCCCATGACAGGCTATTATCAATTATTAGCCCTAGAAACTTTGTTTGCTCAATTAACTCTACATGTTTGTTTTTAATCATTAATTTTGGGGAGATGCAATTTTTACTTTGTTTTGTTTTGAAACAAATACCTTTAGTTTTACTTGGATTTAGACGTAAATTAAGATTTTCAAAAAACTGATCTATACTATCAAGTTCTATATTTGAAAATAGTTCGATATCCTCTTGTGATTTGCCCGAAACTTTTAAGTTTGAGTCATCAGCATACAGACATAGACTGGAAGTTGGAAAAAAATTCAAAGACTGCCCTATATTATTTACATAACATAAAAAGAGAAGAGGCCCTAAATTTGATCCTTGGGGGACACCGGTGCTGATTCTATTTAAATTGGATGTGAACTTGACAATTTGATAATTTTTGATGACATGGGTTATTTCAACATATTGCTGTCTATTTGATAAGTAAGATTTGAACCATTCCAATGCAGTATCTGTTACTCCCAACTCCTCTAGCTTTGAAAGTAGTAAAGTGTGGGAAACGCTATCAAACGCCTTTGAAAGGTCCATGAAAACACCTACTACCTTTTCTCCCTTATCCATTGAGTTTATAATTGATTCAATAAAACCAACCGCTGCTGTTATAGTAGATTTATTTTTTCTAAATCCATGCTGAAAGTTAACTAATTTATTATTATTTTCTAAAAATAATGCCAGCCTGTCGTATGCTAATTTCTCAAATATTTTAGCTACAACTGGTAGTAACGAGACAGGTCTGTAGTTACAAATTAATTTAGGGTCATCTTTTTTAAGAATGGGTATAACTTTTGCAATTTTGAGCTTGTCAGGGAATTTTCCACAAACAAAAGAAGAATTCACCAGATGTGCCAACACTCTGCTGATCTGTGTACCAACTACTTTTAAAATTGCTATAGGAATTTGATCTATTCCACAGGAAAATTTGTTTTTTAATGAGCTAATAATTTTAAGTATTTCTTCTTCTCTTGTTTCTTTAAATCGGAAGCGTGTGCTACTGTTATGAAAAATAATATTATCAGTGTGTTTTGCAGTTTCAGTTTCTAATGCAATGTCAACAGTAGGAATTTTAGCTGCAACAACATTAGTAAAATAGTCATTAAAAATATTACTAATAATTCTAGGGTCTTCAACAATTTTGTTTCCTTTGTATATAGTGATGTTGCTAACTCTATCTTTATTTGTTGACCCAATTTCAGAGTTTACAATATTCCATGTAGTTTTCACTATGTTATCAGATTTTTTTACCTTTTCATTAAAATACTGTTTTTTGGAACTCAACAATTTTTTTCTATAAAGCTTATTTCTATTAAGTACATATTTTGGCACCGGTGAATTTTTTGTTCTGCTGGATCTAACTAAGTTTATAATTTCTGTTTTTTCCTCTTTTAAGTTGTAGCTTATCCAATTCTTTGACTTACTTTTAATTTTAAAACGCTTTTCTGGAAATGCCTGATTAAAATAATACATCAAAATATTATAAAAAACATCATACTTTTGATCCACTGTTGAAAAATATACATCCTCCCAAGATTCATTTTGTAACAACTGTTTAAATAATAACTGATTTTGTTTGGAAAAATCCCTCCTAATTATTGTAAAAAACTTGTTGATTTTCTTTGTATAGATATTTTTCAACTCAATAATTTGACCATCATGGTCAGAAAGCATCGTTATAACTCCACTAATATTGAACTTATCTTTACTAAGGTTTGTAAAAAAATTATCAATTGCTGAAACTGACCCATTAAATACTCTAGTGGGAAAATCCACTAGGTAGATCATGTTATAACTTTCAAGTAAGTTTTTTAACTTTCTATGGTTACTGTCATCCTTTAGCACATTAATATTTATATCCCCTGCCAAAATTATATTACTTGATGTTTTTAAAATATTTTCAATCAGTATGCTTAACCTATCTAAAAATAAATTTACATCTGAACCTGGTGCCCCTGGACCGATACTACCTGGACAGGAGGTTCCCGGACGAATATCACTTTGCCACTATTGTGCTGGAACTAGCTAACGTTACCTACTGTATGAGACTCACACACAACTGTTGCAGCTGTCGCTGTGGACTCGCTCTGACAGTCTCCTGCCGCTGCCCGAGCCCCTGGACCGATACTACCTGGACAGGAGGTTCCCGGACGAATATCACTTCGCCACTATTGTGCTGGAACTAGCTAACGTTACCTACTGTATGAAACTCACACACAACTGTTGCAGCTGTCGCTGTGGACTCGCTCTGACAGTCTCCTGCCGCTGCCCGAGCCCCTGGACCGATACTACCTGGACAGGAGGTTTCCGGACGAACATGACTTCGCCACTATTGTGCTGGAGCAAGCTAATGTTACCTATTCGGTTTGGCCCAAAGGTACAGTGGAATTTTAATTTAGTTTGGTATTCCTATCTTCGCCTTTAAAAATGTATACAATAAATAATCTTTTGACATTTTGGTATTACAATGGTAGTTTGGTCCACAGTGAGCCAGCAGGTGTCAGTGAAGGGGCGGTTGCGAGTGGACGTCCTCAACTACCACACCCTCAGTAGCCAGTGCTGCCTGCCGCCCTGCCCCCTGGTGGTGAGCGGCTACACTACGGCGGACTGTCGTCGGTATAGCCTCGTCACGGGCCACTGTCACGTTCGACTGGGCCCCGCGCTGAGTCATAGCCTTGCGTCATCCCTCACCGCATGGCTGCCGGCACACGAGCCCCACACGCAGGTTGTGCTCACTCCGTACGTCGTCTGCAACAACACCTGCATGCCACTCAGGTTGGTGAGCCGATAGTGGGGTAAGCTGTTGTTGAGGGGAAGGAATCAAACATCCTCAACATGCCAACTAAAGCTTATTCTGGTTGAATGAATGAATGAATGAATGAAAAAATGTGTTTATGCCATAATAATATTAATAGAGTACAAGTGGCAATGCAAATATTTTAAATGTATAAATAGCCCACAATGCAAAGTTGGGCAAACATGCATTCACACTTTCTGGTAAGTCAGGGAAAGTCATGTAAAAAGTTGGAAAATGCCAAAAGTAAGGGAAAATACTTGATATTTTATACCATTAGGAATTATTTTTATTTAATTGTAAACGCAAAGCAATACAGTGGGACCTCTATTAACCGTCACCTTCGGGACCGGGACTGTGACGGATAACTGAATAGACGGATAATAGAAATATCATAATATAAACATGTACAGTAACTAAATTTTAAAGTTTTTGGCAGAGAAATTAAAATAAACTGTGTACAAAAGGATAATACTTCCCTCCTCATACATATTTATGTTGTTAGAAATAATAAAATATAATAGCTCATACAGACGCTCAGACACAGCCGTACGGCGCAAATCCTGAGTCTAATAATTAGTAATATCCTCATAGACGGACGACGAATAACAGAGAGTAACGGTTTAAAGAGTGACGATTGATCGAGGTTTTACAGTACTGTGCAAAAATCAAATTTATTTAAATTTTTTAAAGTCGTATTTTTGGTACCAATGAAGAGGAAGTGAACCATAACTGGTAGGGCAATAATTGTATTGGACAACAAAAAAGTGTAAAAATTCAAATTCAAAATTAAACAGGAGAGCTTGGACAGCTAAGGGGAAGGTGGATGCCCAAGCAGGTGCTATTGTAAATAAAGTGTGCATTCCGAGTCGAAAGTCAGGGAAAATTAACTCTTTTGGTTGGGGAAAGTCGGGGAAATCATTAACCAAATAAAAGTGTGAACCCTGTTATGAGTGTCCCTTGTATGTTAGTTGGTTAAACCAATACCCAAATCCTTTATAAGACCCAGGAGTTTTTCCCAATACTAACGTCCCATTCATCACTTGGTTTCTTGCAACCAGTCAACTAAACTTCAATCAACTTGCCCTTCCACTTGTCCCATGACCCCCGAGTCTCTCACAGTCCATTATGATATGCTTACTAGTCTCCTCAGACGACTGCAAAGACAGTTCTGACTCTTGTTTGTAAATTTAAGATTGTAAAGATGTTTCCTGAATTGGCGGTGTTAGTTACCAAAGCACCTGCCAAACTGCTTAACCCGACCTCTGCCAAACTGGTACAATTAACAGTACTGCATTTGTTGCCGAAATTAATAATTGAATGATTAAAACAGTTGTTATTCCATAACATTTAACTACAACATAAATACAATTTAGAGATAGTCGAATTAAGGTAATTCATAATAAAGAATTTGAGTGATAAATTTTTGAAAATGGTATCAAAATCTTTAGCTTGTGCCTGACTGCAGAAGCATTAAAAGGGTAAACTATGTTTTTTTACTGGGAAAGCATCGCAAGTGAACCAAAGTGTAGTAGGTTACTTAGTATCTTAAACTAAAATATACTAACTGTTATACTCTTAGAAGGTCCCTGAAGTTTTCCAAAATTGGGGACATGTCAAAAGATTAACTTCTGCGTTTATGAGGCGCAGGTGTGCCTAAGAGCTTGGATATATTTTTCCTTCAAGCTGCTACAAGCTGCCTATGATAGCAAATTAGTTTTCGTACAATGCTTGAATTAAACTAAACTGTTTGTATGTGATGTAATTATTTCACATCATTACTATTTTTAAGGTCTTAGTTTTCCTAAGTTTACGCAATTTTCGTTGTTTCCAGATTTCGACAAGCGGGATCTGACGAGTACATTTCACTACAAGTGTTCCAATGTCATCTCTACTCCTGGAGAACAACTAAACATCCGATGAAACTGGAGTTCGGTCTCCTAGAATTTGGTCCCTTGGAGTAAGTATAGATAAGAATATTTTGTTTTAGGCTAAAACAAATTTAGATTACAAACATATAACTACAAAAATATTTTAATCCACTGACACTCCCAAGTAACTGATTTTTTCTGGGACTAGACCATTTAGAATAATCCAAAATTTGGTTAGTTGGATATTGGACACAACCTAGGATTGCAGCAAATAAGTGGCTCTCATGGCGGACTAAGAAATGTGGTACAAAGGAACCGTGGTTCACAACAGATACTAAAAACTCTCTGCAGTGGATTTTTAAGTTTATTTTACTACAAAATATGTTTCGCAGAAGGAAAAAAATTTCATAGACAATAATAGGCTCACCCAATTTTTAGCATTTATCTTTCTAACTGCCAACTTTGCCCAGTGATCAAAAATTAAATAAAGAATTTTTAAAGCTGTCCCACACTTCTCGCAAACAGGCCGAACATTCTCCAAAACATTCTTCCGAATGTTCACTGAATGTTCCGTCCCATATTCAAAAGTAGGAGCAGTTCCTACACTTCTCGCGAATACTCTGAACATTCGGAGTTTGGCCAATTGTTCGGGCATATTTGCAAGAATTGTGGGACAGCCTTTACTGCAGAAATTATGAAACATGGTTCATCGACCAAACGATAAGCTCTTTCAATATAGCTGGGGCTATTCAACGAAATGTTCTTCTGTTGAATTATTGTACGTTCTAGATATCTGGTTCCGATTCAGTTTAAAAAAGGAATTAACTATATAAATTTGTATGTTATATTTAATTTATTATTGTATTATCATTAATCTAATAATAAAACCTAAGTGTTAAAATATTGCAGATATTAATTCCTTAACTAAAAAAACATGGTGGTGAAAAACTAGACAGAATAGAGGAAAAGATGTCCTGTCAGAGGTGACCTGTGGTACCTAAGCCTGAACAAGTTAGTTTTACCACTGTCCTGTCAGAGGTGACCTGTGGTACCTAGGCCTGAACAAGTTAGTTTTACCACTGTCCTGTCAGAGGTGACCTGTGGTACCTAGGCCTGAACAAGTTAGTTTTACCACTGTCCTGTCAGAGGTGACCTGTGGTACCTAGGCCTGAACAAGTTAGTTTTACCACTGTCCTGTCAGAGGTGACCTGTGGTACCTAGGCCTGAACAAGTTAGTTTTACCACTGTCCTGTCAGAGGTGACCTGTGGTACCTAGGCCTGAACAAGT
Organism: Allygus modestus; assembly: GCA_963675035.1. Lineage (NCBI taxonomy): Eukaryota > Metazoa > Arthropoda > Insecta > Hemiptera > Cicadellidae > Allygus > Allygus modestus. The sequence continues at coordinate 481,783,908 of OY776112.1, read as the reverse complement.
TAGTTTTACCACTGTCCTGTCAGAGGTGACCTGTGGTACCTAGGCCTGAACAAGTTAGTTTTACCACTGTCCTGTCAGAGGTGACCTGTGGTACCTAGGCCTGAACAAGTTAGTTTTACCACTGTCCTGTCAGAGGTGACCTGTGGTACCTAGGCCTGAACAAGTTAGTTTTACCACTGTCCTGTCAGAGGTGACCTGTGGTACCTAGGCCTGAACAAGTCAGTTTTACCACTTGTAAGATGGGAACACCTAGCCTGATGAATCGCAGTAGTGTCAGTGTTGTAGGCCTACTGACGTAGTTGGGGGCTTGGGGTGACACTTTGATGAGGGGGGCTTATTTATATATATGTCAATAATATTATAAAATTTATCAACATTTATTTATGTACACAAATAATTAACATGTCAACACGTGCAATTATATTTATAGTATTTTATTGTAAAACTACATAATATATTGATTTACAATTGTGTATGGTTGGAAGCATAGTTAAGGACACATGAAATGGTCCAGTAGTCATTTTTGGCCGATATTACGCAGTCCAGTTGTAATTTACACATATTGAGTTATTGTTTAGTACCGGTTCATGTTCTGTGGCGCCATTTTCGACCGATTTGTCATGGTGCAGTCGTCTTTTACAGCTGTTACTACGCGGTCTGGCAGTTCCCAAACGCAGCGATCCTCCGGAAATCGGCAGGAAATACTTGGTCAAACTTTAAAATATTTTTCAAAATTTGGGGGCCTATGACGAAGCGGGGTTTGGGGCGGGCCACCCTTCCGACCCCCCGAGGTACCCCACTCGGGGAGGTCTGGAGTGTAATAATTATAACAGTGGTACTATCACTGTCTCCAATATATTTGAAATCAGGAACATATCCTCAAAGGATTATACTACCCCAGAGTATGTGAGCGAGGATTCTTTAGTTGTAACCTTGCCAGGTAAAAAAGTCCTAAAAACCAGGCAACATGTACACAAGGAGTTATTTAGTCCTCTAATGCCGTAACTTTAAGCAAAGTAAATATAACTTTCCCTACTAAAGAAAGTCTTGTCCCTTTCAAAGAAAGAAATATCATGTAATTTGAATGAAAAATTCAAGATATATTTTTCAACAAGTTCACAATAAATTGATGAATTGAAATGCTTGTTTTTTCAAACTGAAAAATCTTGACACCTTTTTTTATTTCAGAGACAATGATTGGAGCAAAGGCCTATCTTTGAGACCAGGCAGCAACAGTGTGATAAAATTGTCTACTCCTACACAGGATTATGCTTTCATTGTTTCTGTAAAGCGACTGACACCCACCGTTTGTCAGGTATGATTTACATTTTAAAAATTGTTATACTTTGTTTATTTTTATAATATCACAAAAATAAATTTTAAAACAACAAAACAATATACTGTAAGGGGAAAAAGCAAGTTACTTCTTCAGCTGAGTGAGTCAACACTAGACCCAACACTAGACCTCCTTTGCATTTGTTTTAACCTTTTAGTACCAGATCTCTTGACAGCACCATAACAAATCATAGTAACTGTTGCCAGGTGGAGGTCCGTGGCCAGCTGTCCCTGCACAACCAGCTTTCGGTGCCAGTGGATGTGTGTATCATCCCCGAGGGGGGTGGCCAGCCGCCGAGCTCTCTGCTGGTGTCGCCAGGGTCCTCCCCCCCCTCCGTGGCCCTGGACCCCCGCCACAGTCTCAGCCTCAGGGTCCGCTTCAGCTCCTCCCCCACCCCCTGGTCCGGCGACATCCCCCTCCGCCCCCCCGCCAAGCTCACTAAGCAGTGGGAAGTTAAGCGTACGTTCACTTTTTCTAGAGTGACGTTAGTAACTTTTGTAAACATTACATTAGACTTGGTCTTGAACTAAATAAAGGGAAAAGTCTGGATGTATTCATAATTACCACTCCATAAAAAAAAATTAAGCTGAAATTTTACATAATGGTAGTTGTTACACATGATTGGAACAGGCTTATTTTCAGTTGTAATATCGTTCACAGCAGGTTATAATCATAATCATATATCAATTATTAATTTTCATCAGGTCGTATAGTTTCTCAGTTCTGATTTCTGCTTGAAAATTTGTTTTTATCAAGAAATAGTTCAATCGGTCCAAATTAAAAAAAAAAAAAAAAAAAAAAAACAGTCCTGAACTATTGCAAAAAAAATTGTGAATGAGCATAGTAATTGTGAATCCTCTACAGTCAGAAATTATCCTGAATTGTAATTAGCCCAAAAAAAGCTCAGAAACTGGCTAGTTACTGGTTTTTAGAGAAAAGCTGCCACGTAACTTAAACAACTAGGTTGTACCATATTAAAGTTTCTGCACAGTTCCCACTAAACAATACACACACACTGTAGTACCTAAGATGAACATAATTCCTTCGGAAGTAGGAAGAAACTTAATGTATTGTATTTTTGAAGTTTGTTCTCTAACTGTTTGGTATTACACTACGGTTCATGCTAAGTGTTTGACAAAGTAAATTAATTCATAATGTCTCCAGTAACGGCCCTATACTCCCAGTAAACTGTTTTTATATTAGATTATATTGTCTTCTAAGTAAATGGCTTGACTGATTCAATCAGCCAGTTCCAGTGAGCTGAACTAAGTTATTGGTCAAAACTCCTTTTCCTCTCCTTACCTTTCAGCATAAAACATTTAACTAACACAACTTGATTATTCAGCACATATAATTTGTTCTGAAAATCCCTGCAATTGTTTGTCGGTTCACATGTTTTGACACTTTTTTTTGTTGTACAAACTGTGGAAATATGTTAGCTCCCGCACATCTGTATGGGAAAAAATTTGGCAAATGTGTTTCAGTTGCCAAAGAGAAGATTGTGAAAGAGTTTTTATTTGCTTTGAATTTGATTACTCAAATCTAGTTAGGAATTTATCTATTTTCTCATATTGTTTACCACAATTTATGTCTGGTCCTAAAATATAGTTTGATACAAATTTATTGATGCAAACAAATACAAATACAAGTCTAGTTTAAGCAACAACATTATGTTCCCAAGACTTATTTCTTATTTGCAATTCAATAAGGATAACTTTTACCCTTCTGTGTCAACTTATATTGTGTGATTTTGTTTCCAGTACCTTTGAAAGAGAAAGGTCAGTTTCGTAGTGTTTGGTGTCATGTGGTTTTTGAAATGATCGAAGACATTTATCAAATGCTGGTAAGTTTAATTTGTTTAATTGCTTAAAGTATAATTTATCAATAAAAAAAACACTTAACATATATTTATGATTAATTAAACTAGAAACTCATACAAAAATCTCCACAGTTAATTTGTGAGAGAGCAATTTTGAGAATGGAAACAGATTAAAAATACTTGATTTGGTGAGTTCATTACAATAGCTATTTTTCCAACCCACCTCTTTTTAGTTATACTAGTTGTCCTGTTGCTCGGATCCGAGCAAGTCTGTACCCAAAAAGGTTACTTCAGTTGTAAACAAACATAACAAAACATCTGATATTAAAAGGGATGATAACAACGTACTTTCAATCAACACGTAGTTTAGACTTCCACCGTCAGATAGCGCCACTGTTCTGAAAATTCAGCCCTTTACTGTAATTAAGTTATGCTCTTTCTTAAAATTCTGAGATTTATTGGCAAATCTACATAAAAATACCTTTAATTTGAAACCTCAAACGTTAAAATCCGTCCAGCCGTTATCGAGTTATGACTGAAGAAAAAAACCCTAGCGTATTAATATATATATATATATATATATATATATATATATATATATATATATATTCAAACTTAGCTTCTCCTCTGCCTTAAAATGATTGCATATTTTCCTGCATTGTATATCAACTTTTAGTATTGTATGTTAGTAGTGAGTGAAATGTGCACCATTATACATTTTAAGTAAACCTATTCTTTATATATGATAAAGACATGAAAACATGTTGAAGGAAGATTAAATAAGCTGAAATATATAGAAGTATTCTAGGCTTTCTTTTCTACTTTTGTGCCATGTTGTAGTGGCAAATTTAATAAAACCCTTATGAAAATGGGTTTGAGGATGGGGTTTTAATTATTGTCTTCCATTGTGTTTAGAGTTACATAATGGAAAAGGCAAGTTTGTTTTAATATTTAATATAAACTATATAATATTAAAACTCATGGTTACAATAGATGGTGATAAATAAAACTGAAGCTTTAAGTTTTTATTAACACACATTTGCATTGAAGCAGAACAAAATATGATACCTCCTACATGTAGCATCAATACCAGCAGGACGTTTCCTATGTTGGCAAGAAGTACGCCACTTGAAATAATGAAACATTAATTGAACTGCATGCGATAGGTGGTGCTGAGCCCCTTGTACACCATCAAGTCACTTCTGCCTTGCACTGCCAACGTGCTAGTGGAGACGCCAGCACTGGCCTCCAGTCAGGTGGTGCCGATCACTGGCCGAGGGACAGTGCAGCAACTGGACACTCCTGGGCTGAGCGAGGAGAAACACAACATCACCTTCCAGCTGGAGTGAGTACTATCACAGCACCATTCTAGCGACTAGTGCAAGTAGCTGGCATTTTGTAAACAGGACAGCAGTTTTGTTCTTCTTTTACAATGGAAAATTTGGCATTTATTTTTTTTCTTGTTCATGTAAAACATAAAAAAAATTATTAATATTGCTTCTAGGATTGAAGTTTGACTCGAAATTAAGCTGGTTTACAGAAGTTTCTGTTGTTGGAATATTAAACCGAGGATTGAAGACGGAAAGTATGTAAACCTGCTTTATATCGGATTAAACAATTCTCTTGGAACAATAGTTATTTGTGTATTAAGGGAGTAAAGTGCAACTTTGTCTCCTGAGGGAAATTGTTGGTGCCTGACACCGTAGGCGAGGGCGACAGTTTTCCCGAGGGAGACAATGTACTTTTCCCCCACTTACTGTGCAAGTCAAATTTTACTCCTTGTAATGAAAGTGCTACTTTGTCTCCCCCGGAATAGAATCGGCTGATATTTCGCTGCAATAATTAATGCTGCAGCTATAACGGAATCGGATCAGCTGATTGATATTTTGCTCCAGCTGCAATTAACGTTCCGAGTTCCGAGGTTGGTTATTACGCATTACTCAACGAAAATGGACAGCGATTGTGAATGTGAATACGTATCGATACTTGTGGATTTTGGGGTGTGGGAAAATGTTGTGTGTATTACAGGAGTAAAGTACTCAGGAAAATTGTCGCCCTCGCCTACGGCATCAGGCGCCAACAATTTCCCTCAGGGAAACAAAGTTGCACTTTACTCCCTTAATACACAAATAACTATTACTCCCGTAATACACAACATTTTTCCCATACCTCAAAATCCACAAGTATCGATAAGTATTCACATTCACAATCGCTGTCCATTTTGGTTGCGTAATGCGTAATAACCAACATCGGAACTTGGAATTTTAATTGCAGCTGGAGTGAAATGTCAATCAGCTGATCCGATTCCGTTATTGCTGCAGCGTTAATTATTGCAGTGAAGTGTCAGCTGATTCTGTTCCGCATGTCTGGCTACATTTTGGCTACAGCGTGCCAGTTCTCCACTGAACTGTGTTGCCAGATTGTCAGTGTTATTCTTATGGGTTTACTTTGTCTCTCTCTCTGGCGTGAAACAAAGTAGCACTTTACTCTTTCATTACAAGGAGTTGACTTTACACAGTTGATGGGGGAAAATTAAATTTACTGACATGTTACTCTTGAAACAGTACGTCTAGCACCTGAGAAAGATGGAAAGTCAGGTAATTTGTAATAAATTAGGAATATTTTTGTGACAACTTGATAATATGTCAGTAATAAATGTTTAGTCTATCACTGAACGTGAACACTAAAAGTGATATTCGTATTAAATTCTCTCTTAAGGGTCATAATTTATGGTTTTTGTTTTAGGGTCTCAAAGGTAGATATCACAGTGTCGTAGTAGTGAGCAACCAAATAATAATTTACAAAATAAGAAACAAACCATTGCTATTCTGGAACTTGAATAAAGCATTAATTTTATTCAAATGAAAACGCTTATTGTAAGTTTTAGGCGTATTTTAATTTGATTTTGTATTGACTGTTTCTTTTTTTTTAAATTGTCTCTAATATTATTATAACAGTAAAATTTCTCTATTATTATAAACAAATCCTGATCAATTATTAAACATTTTGTCTTGACGTTTTGCTAAAAACTTGAATGAATGTGGAATTGGTTGAATAGCATTGTAGTTGGAACATTCAACTTATTGTTGAGGTTCATTAGATTGATGTTGAGTAAAATAAAAATTGTGTAATGGTTCTCTGGATCCAGCTGCAATCAGTCACTTGGCTACTGATCAATGACCCTAACTGTAATCAGTCAGTAACAGAGCATCTCAATTTTGACCCTCATACTGACTAATATTTGTCTTATGATATGCATAAGTGTTGCAACGGGGTGGTTGGCAATTACGACTTAACCCGAGGATTGATAAGGATTGATCTTTCAGACAGAACCAGAGCCAAGCTATTTTGACGAGCTTTTAAAAGTTTTTAAATAGGAGAATGTAAATGCTAGCACTGCTGATTGATGAAAGTGAGCGAAACCGTGTCTGATTCAAACGGACCAATCAACTAACCCCTAGTTATATCCTAACCAATCAGCTAAGCCGGCGACCAGTGCTACCAGTAGAGACGGTTGCTGCAGTGTGCCTCATAGTGTCCTGTGTTGCCCCCACAGCAACAAGGTGCCTGTGTCCAGTCCCCCCGTGTCCCTGCACTACCACATGCTGGATGGCAGCCCCGCCCCCCTGCCTCCCGTCACGGACATCGCCTCACTACTGAGCAGCCTCCAGAGCCCCGCGCCCGGCCCCGCCTGGCCCTACCTGGGCGCGGACTGGGCGGGGGTGGAGTGGGTAGCCACCACCCAGCCAGACACCCTCACACAAGTCAGGGTAAGCTTGTTGACTCTCCCCATCATCGCTTCTCTGATCAATTAGGCCTATTGATGTCGTTACTGTAGTAACCTTATGCAATCCTCCCTTAGAGAGAGCTACACGCTCCATCCAAACTGATTGCTGGAATAAAGATTGCTTTATTCTAGGGGTGTGCTATGCAATAAACCTTTTTGATTCGATACATTGATTGCAATTTATAAAAATTTGGATTAAAATCGAAGCAACCTCTGATTTGATGCACAGCGCTACACAGTTTTTTTTTTTCCTTTCGGGATTTCCTTTAACAACTTTCAATGTCGTAATCACATGGTAAAATACAAGGGCCAAGAAATTATAATAAAAAAAAAATGATTTTAACGGCATGGGTATTGCAATTCAATGCCTCGATGTGATACGGCAGGTTTTGTATGATATTGAATACTTGTGTTTAATAAACAGTAAACACTGCCTTAACCATGGTATCAGTGTGGAATTATTACTAAACACTGATTGTTATGTCAAAGCGAGATAACATTTAAGACCAGTTTACAAATAACTCTTAAAGTGTTCTTAAGGTTTTGAAAACTGGAAAATGCTTTGAATATTAGATTTTAAATAATTGTATTATTTTGTAATGCATGTTGTTGGTACATCAGGAGGGGCAACATTGTTTCATTCCTGATGAGGTTTTTGTCCAGGTGCAGTTGTCGGGGGACGTAGTCGCTAGCAACATGCTGCTGGTGGAGGTGCGGCCCTGGGCTCTGCTAGTCAACACTTTTGGCTGCCTCGTCAACCTGTCTCACCGGGCCTCATATCCCCTCCTGATGAAGTTGTTGTCCTGGTGTAGTTTTCGGGGATGTGGTCCCTAGCAACACACTGCTGGTGGAGTGCGGCTCTGGGCTCTGCTCGTCAACACTCTCGGCTTCCACGTCTACCTGGGTCACCGGGCCTTATATTCCCTCCTGATGAGGTTGTTGTCCAGGTGCAGTTGTCGGGGGACGAGGTCGCTAGCAACACACTGCTGGTGGAGGTGCGGCCGTGGGCCCTGCTAATCAACACTCTCGGCTCCCACGTTTACCTGCAGGGTCGGGAGCGGACTGTGTGCTCCCTGGCTCACCGGGCGGTCATATCCCCTCCACCACTCGAGGTCAGTTGGAGAAGTGCGCCTTTGCAGCACAATTTAGTAAATAAATTATTATTTAATATTTTCTTATAAATTTTGTTTTTGGAGAGAGCTTGTACTGACCCTCAATTTTTGGTGTTTCTTTTGTATTTGCTACCCCCTCACAAAATATCCACCTCCTTCAAATCGGTATCGCTACCCAAACCATCTCCGACACTTCCCCTGCTCAGCGTCACCTAGGTTCCCAAGGTTGGCATTGCACCCTGAATCCTTTTCCGTTACGCCCCCGACCTGTCTTGCTCTCCTTGTGCATTCCCTCTACACCTCTTACTGGTGTCGCCTCCCTGAGGCTGGCTTCTCACTACGAATTCATTACCACCGCTCCCCATACCTAGCGTAGCCTTCCGAGGTTTGTGTCTTCTCCATTTAGTACCCAAGACATCTTTCTGACCCTACGTCACTCAAAATCCCGCTACGTCATCAATCCTGAAAAGTTGCCATTTTCCCCTAATCAGGGAACCCCAAAGGAGCCTAACATTCTTATTTCAAAATCTTAAAACCTCCAGATCGCAACTTACACCATCAATCCTAATCTCAAAATAATCCAAAAACCCGTTTCCCATGTAAAACTATCGTCAGATGTTACCTCTACGGCTGCCAGACAGCAACTGGCCGACCTCAGGCTCTGGCGGCCGCTCAGGCGGCCTGGCGGGGTTAAATACGCGACTACCGCAGGCCTGGCCCCATTCGCTCTGGAGCCCCGGACCAAGACGCGTAGGAGAAGCTGACACAGGTAAAATTAACCAGTTTTAGTGCTAGTGATAACTTAGCGTCTGCCTCTTGTGATAGAACAATCTTAGCATCCGTCACCCGTGCTTGAGAAATCCTAGCTGCCGTTCCTCATTCTAGTGGAAACTCAGCACGTGGAAACTCAGCACTCCGTTCCCCCCCTGCTCCACCCCGCTACAACTGAGCAAATTCGGTACAGCGTGTATGAGCACAATCGAGAAAGAACCCACATTTTGGCGCCCGAACAGGGACTTTCATTTGAATCGTCTTGCAATTGGACAAACTTCTTCTGTTTGTCAACTTCAGATAAGTAGGAAATCAAGACTACGACATGACAAAGGACACTCCTTATAACCCGGACTTTCCACTATTAACTACACTGCCGTCGACGACCGTCCAAGTGCCCACGACTACGACCATAGCTTCTATGGGTACTACACCTTGAACCAGAGAAACAAGACAAGTTACTACAACGTTAAATGATACCAGCAACTTCCGTGCAACCAAGACAAACTGATCAACGAGTTAGTTGGGTCTACCGGTTGTCAAGCCACAGATCCAAACCGAGTTAAAGTCACTGCTGTTGGACTCGTCTGGAAAATGCAAGAACTAAGAGCATATCTCTACAAACACCTTGTGCAACCCCAACAACAGAAGTAAACACCTTAACATTTCCTTTAGACAAACCTTTCGAGAAGGCTTCACAAAATATAAACATTAAACAATCGGTACTGCAAATACCGAGAGACCGCATATCGGTACTGCTATGTCATGGTGATAGCTGGACTGCTTCCAAACTCTGACATCAATACGTGAAGGATGAGAGTGGCAGACCTTGCGTTTAAGGAGAGAACCATAACCCAAGATGCAGGTGCCAGAGAGTCGCAGATGACTGATGAGCCGCAAGGAACATTCCAGTCGCAAGACCCTCAGAACAACAAGTTCGAGCTTCATGTAGATGGAGACAAAAGATCAGTGTATCAACATTATTCTGACACTGCCAGTCTTTGGAACTTAGTAAGAAATTGGAACCTTTATTTTGACAGGTATTCTGATCCGGTATCTTTTATCGAGAGGCTCAGTGAACTGATCGAAGCCTAAATACCTCCAAATCGGATTCTGAAAGCTTTACCAGAAATATTCAAAGGAAAATCTCTACTTTGGTGGAAGCAGCAATTAAAGAACAAATGGAGAAACTTTACTGAATTTCAATGGGAATTTGAATTTCAGTTTCTACCCCCTGGCTATTACAAAAATCTAGATCGAGAGATAACCTGTCACCAGTTCGTTATTGCTATCTTCACTCTAATTTGTCGCCAATATGGAAACAGCAAAGAATCCAAATTGGAAAATATTTTCAGGAATTTAAAACCAGACTACAAGTTCTACATAGTCCTCCAGTTACTGACATGGTCAGTTAGACAGAAAGTCCACTTTTATCTTGTGGAGCTATTTATTGGCTTGCCCTAAGCTGTCCAGGTTACCCTCCCTTCTCCCTGAGTGAGGCCGACGCATTAACAACTTGGTAAAATATCTGCAATAATTTCTCAAATAACATCAACATAAACTCACCATCACCAACAATGGAGCTTTAACAAACAGTACTTTAATTGGCTGACTATAGCTAAATAGGAATGTTGCGAATTATGATATATACAAAAATACCCCCGTCGCAGCAAACCTGCGTACTCAGCGAATTTCCAATGCATATTATATGTCTTAATACCACATAAAACCACATACTATGTTGTTCAAATATATTCAAATATAAGCGATTTTAATTATTCTCTATAAGAATAACACTGGTAATGAGTACGTAGGTTTGCTGAAACAAGGAACATAAACGATTGGTTATTATGCAAATATAATTAGAATTTAACTAGGCAAAGTCACATACCAAGTTTCATCAATATTCAGTCATGAATAAGCGCTATATAACATTTTAGTTATTCTCCATAAGAATATCATGGGGGCTGAGTAAGAAGGTTTGCTGCAGCAAGGAACCAAGAAAATGGGTTTTTATGCAATTATCAATATAACTTAACCATGTGAAGCTACATCCCAAGTTTTATTAATTTATGTTCATAATTAAGGGAGTCAATACATTTGACTTATTCTCCATAAGAATAACATGGGGGCTGAGTACGCAGGTTTGCTGCTACGGGAATAATCAACAAAAAATCAATTTTTTGTGCAAATATCAATATACCAGAACTACGTGAAGCCACATACCAAGTTTCATCAACATACATTCATAAATAATCGAGATATCAAATTTTATTTATTCTCCATAAGGATAACATTGGACAACGTACTGTATTTAGCACTTTGAATATCTCTGCAACGGTTGGGCGTTGAATCACAATTTAAACACCAAAATGATTGTTTTATTGAACTGAACAGATTGGTAAAAGCAAATGTGAAGTTTACATTAAAATAAACTGAGGAAAAGCAAAAAACCTTTTTCCCATAAGATTAACATGGGAGATTTTATGAGTAGGTTTTTTTGGATTTTCTCCGCAACCTCTTAACCTAGGTTAATAATTCAAAATACCATATTATTTGTTTTTTTAAGCTCTATAACATGGTCAAAACCAAAATTAAGTTTTTTTAAATTTTCAGGGTGAAAAATGCAAAAATCTGATTTTTGGAAAATTTAAAACCCCCATAAACCCCCCTTTCCATGGTCCGATTTTTCTGGTTTTCGAACTTAAAGTCATGAATGTCATTTTACACACTTGAGCCAAATTTCATCGAAATCAGACGTTTTTTACTCAAGTTATCGCATTCACGGACACATATATATATATATAGATATAGATATATATATATACATATATATAAATTTGAACGAATAGTGTTTTTGGCATCTGGGGACCTCAAAACAAAAAGTTATCATGGTCTCCGGCTTAAGTCTTACCATGAGACCTACGGTAATAGCTTCTTCCCTATAGGGGAAATTTGCTAAAAATACATAAGTAATTACTGATTTTGAAAGTATTTACTTTGTATGGTATGAAACTCTGATTAACACTTTGGATGCGTGCCGCGCCGAACTGCGGCAGAATGGCGGGCGGCACGGGAATGCCGTAGCTCAATTAAAATGTTTGTATTCACTGTGGCCTAGGCATTGGAGATAGAATGTCGATATTATGCAGGCGTATAGACCAGGGCTGTAAACAATACAGTGGAGTTGACCGCTGTTCCCCCCCCTCTGCTCCACCAGGAGGGCGAAGCCAGGTGCGCCGGTCATTCAGGCACTGGCGTACCTTGCCCACTTTTTTTACTGCGCTGAATGTGTTAAAACAACAAAACCCTAATCACTTCAACCAAAGGTATAAGTTAGTTGGAAGGCACATCAGGAGGTTGGGGGCAGTTATAATCAAATGTAGTTTTTTAACAGCTCAACTTGAATGCATTATTTAAGTTTAATTATCTTTTTTTGCTTAAAAGCAATCTGTAATTACTTTGAAACATTATAGTCTACAAGCAAACATTGTAGGTAGTAACTTCTGGGGTAGATATTTGTCACCCTTTATGGTGTTGGGCCCAGTTGTGATTGTCCTCGTGTATTCCAGAGCACATTCCAAATCGGTGTGGAGCTGGAGGGCTCGGTGCAGCTGTCGGATGCCATCCAGCTCAAGCGAGGGCCGAGCTTCGAGATGCCGCACATCCCAGGCCTGCTGCCCCCCACCGGCCACATCACCACCTCCGTCACTGGCAAACACTCCGTGAGTCCCTCTAGTAGGCAGTGGTGAATGTAGAGTATTGACGTACTTTCTAGAAGCGTTGCTTTCTGGTTATGCTGGTTTCTGGTTTATGTTATCATGAGTTATTGTGTTTGTGTTTGGAATCATTTGCACAGTTTTCAACAGTAATTGCTGCATTTTAATCTGCAGGGTTACTAAAGTTAAGGAAAAACAGAGGTACTACTGTAAGGAGATGACTTATTGCCAGGGAATGAGTGAGTGAGGGGAGGAGAGGAAGTCACCCCCACCACAATCCTTCCTTACTTATGCCATCGGACAAAGTATTTTTATTTGTTTTTTATCGCAAATTTTTATCACAGCTGATCATTTAACACCATTTTGTTTCATTGAAGTCGTAGCAATCATTCCTTACAGTAGGCTAAATAATGAAAGATTAGGGGACTTCATGAACTCAAAACAGAAACTTCCAACTCAATTCTTTATCCCAAAAATAAAGCCTTAATGAATAGATTTTGTTTTCCTATAGACTTGTCATTCTCCTATTGAGCCTGATGATTATCGGTGCGACCGGTCAAAATTGATTGCCTTGTACCAACTTTTATGTATATTTGCTGCCTTGTAAGATAATATAGTAAGATTATGTTCAGGTGTTGTTAGATGTTTTTAGATTATCCCTTAATCAAACTGGTATTATTGTTTTGGAATGTGTGTGAACAACACTGGAAGATGTAGAGGATCAGTGCAGTGGTTTTGATGTTCTAACTCACCACTTCCAGCACCTATCAACCCAAGTTCCAGGATTCTCGTTCATCCAGATAAAATTATTTTTGTAACTAAAATTAAAGTTTCTCCTTCGTTCTTGATCATAAAAATCATTTATAACACTGTCATCTTAAAGTGTTCAAATTTTTCTCACGTAAATTATTTTTACTTGTAGATTTTTTATAATTGAATTTGAAGTCTTTTAACTGCCACTGTTAAACGGAACGCGTTTTAAAATAAAAATTGGAATGATATTTTTAAAATTACTACGTCAACATTTCATCAAGTCAAGTTTCATTGTTTGCCGTGAATTGTGTTTGACATAACAAGACTTTTGTAAAAAGATAGGAGGTAGTTTTAATCAAGTGAATAAAACCACTGCAAGTCTTCTCATCAAATTCCTTCTTTCCTCCTGCAGGTCTGCTTCGTGACCGTGACGTCGTCCGAGGTGAGCAGCCTGCGCCTCATCCACATCCGCTCGTCGTACGTCGTCGCGAGCCTCAGCCAGCGAGACCTGCTGGTGTCGGCCGTCGCTGTCAACCAGGCCGACAGTCAGCTCACGTTGCCGGGGGAGATGTTGACGCAGCCAGTCACACTGCGCCCTCAGCCCAAGTCCTCAAAACTTAGGTGAGAATCGGTTTTGAACAGGCTTAACAGAATGCAACTTTGAAATAACCTTCATTCAGTTTGTAACCTGTCATTTTATTGATATATTTATCTATTCTATACTCTAATATGAGTAGGTTTGCTTGCTTGCATGCTTGCTTGCTTGCAACTCTGATCTCAAAAACGGCTCCAACGATTTCCTTCAAATGTTGGAAATAACTAATTTCTGGAGTTCTAGACAGGTCTTATCCCAGGAAAAATAAAATAATGTAAAAAAACTAAAATGAAAAGTTAAAAGAATTAACATTAGGCTTATGGAGTTTAAAATCAAAACAAAAGACTTATAACAGCTGTTCATAATCAACCAGAGAACTGTAAAAGTAATACTCGTGTTGTTTATAATTAACAAGTGGTTTCCTGAGAGCAGTGACTAAAACCACTGAGTGAAGATATAGAGTGGTCATATCCGAAATAAATTAAGGGACATTGAGCTAAAAATAACACTTGAAGTGATCTTAAAAATGCAGAAAAGAGAAAAATGAGCTATGAAAATCCGATAATCAGCAGGGGGAGGTGGTGAAATATTACTCCAAGTCATCTAAACAAACTGACTGGACTTCCCCGAGCAAAGCTTGGCCCCGAGTATTATCTATAAAAACGAAAAACTGATCATCCCCTAGGCCAAACCTCTACACCTACAACCACAATATTTGGCATGTGTACTCTTTCTATAATGTAGGTAACCACTAAGGAAGGATGATAAGGTATTTCCATAGGACTCTGCCCCACAGGGAGTCAAAGTTCCAATCCATTAACCACAGAATGCAGCACACACCACAGGTTTTATTCCTGGGTGAAACCGGGTACAATGGCAGCTAGTTTAATCATATTTTGATTTGTTCATACTTTCATATATTTTACTCTTATAAAGAATTGTTTTTAGTTTTACCTTTAAAAATAACACTATGCAAATAACCATACAAACCTAAATCTGCTACAAGCTTGCTTAATCCTACTGCACTGTCTTGCCACATGGTAGTGCATTAACAATTTTCACAATTTACTGAATCACTGAGTAAGTCACTGACGCAACTAAGGTGTATTTTAAGGTGAATATGAACGAATGATGAGTGTAGAATGGGTGAGATGCCTTGTGTAGCCTTGCCACTGACTAAGACCGACTGATACTAATCCTAGATATATCACCAATGTTTGGAAGTTCCATCCATTTAATTGATTAATTTCACTTAAATTGTGCCGTTTTTGTATACAGCTCAGAATAAAGATTTGTTCACATGCTTGGCCATGTCTCATGATGTTACCAATTTACGTTCGAAACATGAAAAATGTTTCGGTCTAAAACACTCTAAACACTCTTAAACTACTCAATTCCCGCTTTTGGAATGCCATATCATATTATTATAATACCCCCGTTGCAGCAAACCTGCGTACTCAGCAAATTTCCAATGAATATACATCCAGATACCAAGTTTCATAACAATATATTCACAAATAAGCGATATATACAATTTTAATTATTCTCCATAATAATATCATTGTGGCTGAGTAAGCAGGTTTGCTGCAACAAGCAACACAAAAATTGGGTTTTTATGCTAATATAAATATAACTCAATTAGGTGAAGTCGTATACCATTTTTTATTCATTTATGTTCATAATTAAGGGAGACAGAGCATTTAATTATTATCTATAAGAATAACATGGGGGCTGAGTACGCAGGTTTGCTGCTACGGGAGCCTTTGGCAAAAAATATTTTTTTTTAGAAAATATCAATAGACCACAACAAGATGAAACTGTATACCAACTTTCGTCAGTATACGTTCATAAATAAGCGAGATATAACAATTTTCTTTTCCTCCATAAGAATAACATTAGACAACGTACTGTGTTTAGCACTTTCAATATCTCGGTAACCAATTGACGTAGAGGAGTGATCAAAATACCAAATTGTGTGTTTTTTTAAGCTGAATCCAATGGTGAAAACTAAAATTTGACTAATTCAAAAATTATATGTAAAAATTCAAAAACCCCTTTTTTGGGGTACAAAACCCCCCAAAATACCCCTTCGGATAGAGCGATCTGGCTGGTTTTCGAACTTAAAGTCATAAATGTTGCTTTACACGTTTATACCAAGTTTCATCAAAATCTGTTCATTTTTACGAGAGTTATCGTGCTCACGGACACACATATATATATACATACATACAGTTTCGAACGAATGGTGTTTTTGGGGTCTGGGGACCTCAAAACGAAAAGTTATCATGGTCCCGGGCCTAGGTCTTACCATGCCGACTACGGTAATAGTTTCTTCCCTATAGGGGAAATTCGCTAAAATTAACCTGTTCAACCTTATCACTATTGAATTAACATTATCCTTATTGTTAAATAATTCTATGTTTCGGTAAGCATTATTTATCCTCCAAATATCTGTAATTCTTTGGACGTGTGACAAAAGTTATTACTTTTGGAATAGTCTATTGAGGACTTAAAAAGACTTCACCTTTAAGGCTACGCCACATTGGCAATTGTTAATCTTATAAGGA
The DNA here is from genome assembly GCA_963675035.1 of Allygus modestus. Taxonomy (NCBI): domain Eukaryota; kingdom Metazoa; phylum Arthropoda; class Insecta; order Hemiptera; family Cicadellidae; genus Allygus; species Allygus modestus. The sequence goes on along the minus strand of OY776112.1, from coordinate 481,767,449 downwards.
TTCTGTATAGTCACTCTCTCATGTAATTATAATAAACATTTGCAGAATCGCTCTTCTGGTAGTTTGAGAGTCTGGGTACAGAATTAAGCACAAGCACATTTGTTTGATGTGCTCTTCAGAGTATATATTGTTTACTTGTTAAAAACCCATCTTGTTTGCCCGGTGATAAAATAGGTAGTCAAACTTACGGTCTCCTCAACAAAATATTAAAGGGGATGCAGTAATTCTTTTTTAACAAGAACTATTTACATAATTATTAAAATTATATTGTTCTTAAACAAAAAAAGGTTAGCGTTTTGTAAATTAATTTTACTTCTGAAAATGTCATAGAGAGTACATTTTGTTGATGGTACAGATGCCAGCCGTTGACGGAGTGGAGAGTGCTAGGGGGGCTGCAGCGGGAGGGGGAGCTGGTCCCCTACGTGGTGGTGCAGGCGGGGGCTGGTGGGCCCGTGTCGTGCCCTGCTAGACTACCGGGGGGCCCTGAGAGACACAGTGTCCCTGTCATATTCCCCGCTGCCACAGAAGAAGAGCTTCAGGAGATGCTGGTAATCTTGGACATTTAGTAGACTGTAAATTCAATACTAGTCAAAGGTAAAATAGCTAAGTAATAGGTTATCACTTATCAGGTACGTTATAACAGAATTGGGAACTGCAATCGCCAGAGTAGTTACAAGCTAACAGTGGACAGTTAACATTGGCAGTAAGGTTAGGAATTTCTTTTTAAAGTCTAAGATTTTGTAAAAATAGTTTATTGTACCTCCTTATTCAGCTTTTAAACAAGCTAACACGGCAGTTACAAATCTGAAAATCTTATTAAATGCTTCCATATTTAGCTTAAATTCAAAATCTGAAACATAATCACATTAATCTGTTGTAAAGAATGTTGGAAGCACCTTAACCCTTTCAGTGCTATGGCCCGATATATCGTCTTTTGAATCTGTTATCAATAAACACTGTTACTGCTTCATAAGCGATTGTACCGTTAGGCGCTCAGTCTGCAGTCTGAGTCTGACATGTGGTGAAACCTGGTAGACACGAATTGAACTACCTCGTCCAGCGCCTAGTCTCTATAATACCAACTGATCCACTGCAGCTGCTAGCCTGACCAGTGGCTGTGCGGTCTCAGGCGTTACCTTCCCGGCCGGGGGTAACACTTGGATCGAGGGTTCGAATCCCGTCACAGTAGGTGGTTTTTATATGCAACTCATGGAGAGTTCACCTGTCTGTGGCAGAGTTGAAGGGGAGGGCGGACCTTAAGCAAACCGTGGACGGCTCGGGTCCAAGCTGACGGGATGGGTGGAATCTTTGTGAGTTGCACATCTGATCAGGTGTTTTGCTACTTTTTACCTATCCTTTACTGTGTGTGTCCAGCGGAAGCACGTTTTTATTAATTTTAACTGTTCAGGCGTTCAATATATTAAAAAAATCAACAAAACATCACGGATTCAACTACTCCTTTCAGAAGCTTAGCACTCAAAGGGTTAAGGACTTCAAAACTGCCGTTGCCCTGTTAAATTGTTTTAAATCAGAAGAAGACAGTGATACGTAAACTATTTTTCATTGTCTATCAGCTTTTGAGGATATGCAACTATGAATAAGAGATTCAAATGTGTAACAGGCTCTACACAGACTCTGAGTGCCAAGCTAGTGAATGGAGTGTTGATTTTTTAAAATATATTGAACGTCTAGACACTTCAAATTGTAAAAAAAACGCACTTCCAAATATACAGTGATGAGGTCAAATGTAGCCAAACACCTGATCAGTTGTGTAGGGGTGGGCGAGTAGTGTTTTTTTTTTAAATTGAGTCAAGTATTGAACCAAACTACTCGAGTATTGAGTCGAATCGAGTAGTTCTTTAAAAAGTAAAAAAACCAATTTTATTTTTGTTATTGAAAACAATGTTTTTTATATATTAAACTTTAATTATAAACATAACATTCTATTGAATTATTAATTTTATTATTTACCTTTATATTTTAACCTTTATTTTACCATGAATGAATAATAATTTAAATGAAAACAATATATATATATAGGCTATACTGTTTTCAACAACCATAACAAACAAAAGACAAGTATTACAAATATATATATCCATACAAAGATTTTGGGTTGGTTTATCAAAACCAGAACATTTTAACAAGAAAGTGATTTTTTGACCCCGACCCAAACACTGTATGTGCTCCTCTCTTACTTGTCTTAATTCACAGGTATCCATAAATAACCCATCTGTCAATGTCTCCTTTCATATGAGCTAAAAATAGATTTTAAGCTTATTTTTCTTTATTTCAGTCACTTATTTTGTTAAACATTGGTTAGCGCCCTAAACGTAGTTAAACGGTGGGGGTAACTACGCTATTTTCAACTATCTAGGGTAAACAGCAGGAATAGTCAACTACTCGACCCGATAGTTTAGAGTATTTTTACTAATCGACTCGGCCTTCGAGTAGTCTTTAGTACTCAAACGAATACTCAAAACTCGAGTACCTGCCCATCTCTACAATTGTGCAACTCACAAAGAATTTACCCATCCCGTTAGGTTGGACCCGTGCCGTCCACGGTTGGCAAGGTCCGCCCTCCCGTTCAATTCTGCCACAGACAGGTGAACTCTCCATGAATTGCACATAAAAACCACCGACTGAGACGGGATATGAACCCTCAATCCATGTAATATTCTCTGGCCGGGAAAATAGCGCCTTATACCACCCAGCCAACCTGATCTCACCGTTGTCTCGGACTGTGAGGTATTACGCCATACACGTAATAAGAGTTATTTCCATTTGCGTCTACCAGGTACCCATATGACAGTCGCAGACTGCATACAAAGCCCCCAACGGTACAATTTCTCATGCTGTAATTAACAGTGTTTTTATGTGCAAGATTGAAAAGCCAATTATATTCATCCTTGGCACTTGGTTGTTTTGTTACATTACATGTGTAATTTTTGTGTGATGTGCACGACCTCGTCGATGTACTGTCACTAGGAGCGTAGCTTATTAATTACTTTAGAGTGGGTTTACTCAGAATGAGGAAAGCTTGCTGTGTTTGAATAACAGAACAATTTATTCCCTTCTATTAGATTATCATATGACCATCAGACAATACTGTTTAATAGAATTCTCACTACTCTCTCTCTGGCAAAGTACAATATTTCAAATAGCAAAGTAAGTAGGGGTGGGCGAGTACTCAAGTTTCGGGTATTTGTTTTCGAGTACTAAAGACTACTCAAAGGCCGAGTCGAGTAGTAAAAATACTCGAACGATCGAGTCGAGTAGTTGACTACTCCTGCCGTTTACCCCAGATAGTTGGAAATAACGTAGTTACCCCTGCCGTTTACGCACGTTTACGGCGCTAACCAATGTTTAACAAAATAAGTGACTGAAATAAAGAAAAATAAGCTTAAAATCTATTTTTAGCTCGTATGAAAGGCGGGTTGACAGGTGGGTTATTTATGGATACTTATGAGTTAACATAAGTAAGAGGGGGGCACAGGGAGTGTTTGGGTCAGGGTCAAAAAATCACTTTCTTGTTAAAATGTTCTGGTTTTGATAAACCAACCCAAAATCATTGTATGGATATATATTTGTAATACTTGTCTTTTGTTTGTTATGGTTGTTGAAAACAGTATAGCCCTTGTGTATATATATATTTTTCATTTAAATCATTATCCATTCATTGTAAAATAAAGGTTAAAATAATATAAATAATAAAATAAATAATTCAATAAAATGATATGTTTATAATTAAAGTTTAATATGTAAAAAACATTGTTTTCAATACAAAAAATAAAATTAGTTTTTAAACTTTTCAAAGCACTACTCGACTCGACTCGACTCGACTCGATACTCGAGTAGTTTGGTTCAATACTCGACTCGACTCGATTTAAAAAACACTACTCGCCCACCCCTAAAAGTAAGTCACAATTGAATTAATCAGCCCTAGATAAGCGTCCTGGAGGCAGTACGGTGCAGGAATCTTATCGTCATCATAATCATCGATGCGGATTAGGAAACTCCAGCATAGCTGCTAGTCACATCTTCCTCAAGCGGAATATTGCGCAGGTTATCGGTAAGATAGGATATAGCAGGAAAGGAAAGGTTGGGATGGGACGGCAGCCAAATCGATCCTTCAGAGGGCCAACTCCCGTGCCCCTGTGACAGCTGGGATGAGGCTCTCAAACAGGGGACCCACATTCTGCCCTCCAACTGGTCAACTCAACTGACAAGTTATCCATGTACAACAACCAGGGACCATCCATTCTCAGGTTGGCAGGTGGGGACCAAACCCGGAGATTCTGTCCCTAGCCGCTGCAAATGGAGGGACCAAAGGTGAAACTGAAGTTTGTCATAATGGACAGCCAAAAGACTTATGTAATTACATATGTAATGACAACTTCATTTGCTGTACCCAATGTCAGCCTCAAAACGTGTATAGACCAGTTTTAAGGTAGTCCTGGACGCCCAGGAATCTTTTCCCCCGCAATAATTTAGAATTTTGCCCTTAATTTATATAATTCCAGCTCACCCAACTTTGATATGCAGTTTACCCTCAACAAATATTCCCTGTTTCTTATACACCCACACAACAAATCTACTATAAAATTCAAATCCCCAAATGAACTTAGTCACCCTAATTTAACAGGGTTCAACCCTACACAGTAACCGATATGACTACTCACCAACCTGGACTCTCCCGAGCCCAGTGACCCACTGACCTGGATATAAACAAGACGCCCTATTTAAATGACTGCCTCCTACTGAGTATCAAAGCACTCAGTGTTTACATAAACACCTCCAGCACGCTTCCTACTCGGCGAGGTCTTACTTCCTTCAACAAGAGTTCAGAGACCTAGCCAGTTAAATTAGCTCCTAACCATTCTAATCACATATAAAATAATTAAAATCCTTTTAACCCCCCTTACATTTGCCAGGTGATGACAGTGGAGCAGGTGGACGGCCAGACTAATGTGTTGTTGTGGGACCAACCCCACCCTCAGCTCACCATCCACAACCACACACACTCCACGGTGATATTCGCTAAGGCCAAAACTGACAGTGGTGAGTGAATACATCAATAAAGCGTGACTGATTTGTCTCACGCGATTCAGTATATGTTTTCATCCAAGGCTACTAAACGTGGTCGTAAGTTTGGCCATAATTACTTGGTCCAGCGGAGAGTTTTGGCCCCAACAGTACCTAAGTTAAATGCTGCTATTTTACCTATAGACCTGATCAAATAAAATTGTGCTCATGTGGTGTTATATTTGTTTAGCTTTTATTTATTCTGTTTATTGCTGTTTGCACAGTTTTTACCAAAGAAATTCATGATAATCAAAATTGCTTCTCTCAAAGCAGGAGAAGCGCAGTTTTGTAGACATCTTTGTTTAAAAATGATTTTTTAATTAAAAACTAGTTTTATAATTCATTGTAACTGATATTGTAACAGCAACAGCTGATCGAGGTGGGTCGGTGGCAGACTGTGAACACTTCCAATGGCAGTTGAGAGTACCGGCGGGGCAGATGGCGCATTACAGCTTCCCCAACAACAACGGCAGTCCCGAGACTGCCCTGCCCACCGCCATACCGCCTGCAGTCATTGCTGTGGTGTCCAACCAGACAAACGGTAACTCTTCATTTGATTTTTGAACAAAGTTAGTATCGAAAAGTCAAAATCTCAGGGTAATACAGTCTTTCCATTTACTGTACGCAGATGTGAATTGTTGCACACTTCGGAGAAAACAGAAACGAGGGAAGCTACCCTCACCAAAGTCGTTGCTTGCTTTTTACATTGAACAAAAAATTTGTTTCGTTTTGCATTTCATTATTGTATCACAGCTGATCAGTATTTACCACTGTATCAAATTTAGAGGTTGATTGGTCATTTGTATGAGTAGTGTGTGGGGTAATTTTTTTCACACCCCCTAAGATGCCATGAGGAAATCTTTGTGCAGTAGGTAGGTCTACACACAAGTTACATCAAATGCAATTTAGAATAATTAACACACAAACTGAGTGCTGATAACTGAGAGGGACTCAGGGTGAGTAATCAACTGTCTGCTGTTGGTCGCCAGTTCTATTATTTAGTTAAAACGTAATTTTCTGGGAGGGTTAAGGAAAATGAAAGGAAAGAAGTATATCCTAAGGTAAAGCTGAAGATAGCACACAAAACACTTAATATTTAAAATAGTAAATATTTGAGAACCTCCAGTTTCTTCCACAGGCTGTAGAAGACCAGATGAAATGTCCTCTTCATCCTGAGGGAGAGACCAGTGGTTTTGAAATATTGACTTTCTTTAATGGGTAGTGTTTTGTATGCTATCTTCAGCGTCACCTTCAGGGAGGCTGCTTTTCTTTACTCTTCCTCAAAAACCAGTTTAAAAGTAAGTTTAAATTGTATTTTAGTTTTTCGATCACTATCACAACTGTAAAAAGTTACACAGGATTAAAAACCACCAAAACATTAGTTTGCGGTATATAAGTATTTATTATCTTATCAAATTTATCATTTTTGAGTTTTTAATTACAGTGTAATCACTTGTTTTATGTTCCTGAAGATTCTACAGGTGATGATTCTGCTAGATAAAGATTACAGGTTGTCTCATGTTATAATATTTAACCATGTTATGTTGTCCCAGAGGTAAAGTGGTCCGACCCAGTGGCGCTGACACAGTGTATGGGCCGACTGCTGAGCCTGTTGGGACTGCCAGACATGACACTCACAGTGACCAAGCGAGGCTACACCACGCACATCACCCTGAGTCAGGCTAGCCACACGGAGATACTGGCTGTGGACATCCGCGGACAGCTCACCAGACAGTTGCTCAGTAAGTGTTGAGTAGGAGGTTGTGGTTTCGTTAGGACTATGATTAGAATGTTAGCCTTTTTAGGTTATGTAATTCCTTTGAAACCTCTTTGCATGGGTTTTCAGTAAGAACGCTTACTATTGCAAGGGAATTTGTAAGCAAGGAAAATGTAGAAGAGGGACCATCAGGACGACTTTGGAGGGGTTTGGTTCTCTTTAGCCTCTCTAGGTTGAACCATAACGAGGGACTCCTCCCAAATTGAGCACTTCAGTTTTCAAGGTCTATTGGCTTGGTATGAGACAGAAGAATCTTTATTCACTACACCTTTATTTTAAAACGCTGTTATCGTTATTTAGTGTCAAAAGCATAATTAGGTATCATTTAAATTTCATGACATTTCTAGTCTCACTGTGAGGGGAGAAGGTTTTATCAGCCATAATAAATCAAGCCAGTTTTACAAATACAGTAGAGTCCCGCTGTTCCGAACCCCACTATTCCGAAAATCCGCCTATTCTGAACTCGAGTTCGGAAATTACTTAAAATGACTTAAGAACAACAAAAATTAAGAATGCACTAGCTTTTTCATGAAAGGCGCACATTTATTGTTACACAAAGAAGTAAAAAATCCCATTCATTTATAAACATGCGTACAAAATGTCATACATTTATCTCAAAAAACAAGGAAGTGAAAGGATAAAGTCGGCGATTACAAAGTCCTTCGTTAGAAGAAATGTCACTATCACTCATTTTAGAAAATACATTAAGTGTATAACTGCTATAAAAATAACTTAAAACTTTATATAATTACAAAATGTGTCAGTGTAAACCAACGAGATATTTTAACACATGGGTGTGGACAAAAAAAATAGCAGATCATCTGATTCTTACAGACACCAAAACACATTATGCGTATAACCTCAACAAAACAACTCATCACGCAAAAAAGTCATAGAGTACATAAATACTGACTACACACTGATACTCCAAAACTAGCTGGCTTCCATATGCCGCAAATGTAGCGCATTTGGATAGTTTATAAAGCCAAAAAGATTATTTCGCTGACGTCCGAAATATTGGACATTGAAGTTTTTTGCACATTTTTCAAATGTCCGATATACTGAACAGGGGAATTTTTGGCAAAAACAGCGACGTTCGATATTGGACGTTGGAGTGCAAAGAGTTATCAAGTCAATACGTTAATATTATTCATGAATCCGCCTATTCTGAATTCCTGCTAATCCAAACAGGCTCCGGTCCCAATTAGTTCGGAATAGCAGGACTCTACTGTATCAACGGTGTGTAAATAAGTCAGAATGGACTGGATAAGACTACTAGTGCAGGATTTAATTTTTCTCCTTCTACTGAACTTGTTTGAAAATCAATTGAGCCTATTAGTTTTGTTTTGAGGTAGTTTGTATTGTTAACATTTTAAAGATGGAATTAAATTATCAGTGATAAGCAGAGACCATATAAGCCACCTACATAACATTCCCTTTCAGGTGAGCGGAGACTGAGCGAGCTGAGTCACGGCTCGGGGGAGGAGCGGCCAGAGTTGAGCCCGGAGCACGTGCCGTCCGCCTCTCCGTCCTTCCCCCCCTCGGAGAACGGGACAGGTGAGAAACATGAGGATGTAATTGGACTTGACTTAACAAGAGAAGTTTCGGTGTTGAACTATAAGACTGATACATTTACTGAAAATCTCTTATGTCTATTCATAAATTGTGTAAAGTACCTTAAGATCTTTAAAAATCGTAACCACGAGAACTAACAGTGGGGCTGGAGTTGGACTTGGAAGTGGAAGCGAAGCTGCTCTGACCTGTGATGACTACAACCCAATGATGGAGGACACAAAGAATACCCATGTTGCAGTGTAGGACGGTGAAGAACTTATTTGTGTAGACAGTTTATTATTTGGAAAAAGACAAAATGTATTGTTCACTTTCTTGTAACAAACGAAAAACTGAGAATTACTAATTCACTGTACGTGAGACGTTTCGACACTAAATTGAGTTAATCTAAAACATAAATTCTTCTATAGAATTCTTGATTATCTACTGTTTGTTCCCGAATTTTGAGTAAAGATTAAAAAGCCTGTGGATCATTTGGCATCACTGTACTTCATGTCATACCTAGGTTAAGGCCCTGGGCTGGAGGTTAGTTGCTACGTACACGGCCTCACTGCAACCCTGCTGTCCCAGAGTGAGCTGGACTGTGAGTGTCGCGAGGTGGCAGCCCTGACTGTGGATCATGTTGGCATCACTATACTTCTTCATGTCTTACCTAGGTGAAGGCCCTGGGCTGGAGGTCAGTTGCTACATACACGGCCTCACTACAACCCTGCTGTCCCAGAGTGAGCTGGGCTGTGAGTGTCGCGAGGTGGCAGCCCTGACTGTGGATCATGTTGGCATCACTGTACTTATTCATGTCTTACCTAGGTGAAGGCCCTGGGCTGGAGGTCAGTTGCTACATAGACGGCCTCACTGCAACCCTGCTGTCCCAGAGTGAGCTGGGCTGTGAGTGTCGCGAGGTGGCAGCCCTGACTGTGGATCATGTTGGCATCACTATACTTATTTTGAAGGCCCTGGGCTGGAGGTCAGTTGCTACATACACGGCCTCACTGCAACCCTGCTGTCCCAGAGTGAGCTGGGCTGTGAGTGTCGCGAGGTGGCAGCCCTGACTGTGGATCATGTTGGCATCACTGTACTTCTTCATGTCTTACCTAGGTGAAGGCCCTGGGCTGGAGGTCAGTTGCTACGTACACGGCCTCACTGCAACCCTGCTGTCCCAGAGTGAGCTGGGCTGTGAGTGTCGCGAGGTGGCAGCCCTGACTGTGGATCATGTTGGCATCACTGTACTTATTCATGTCTTACCTAGGTGAAGGCCCTGGGCTGGAGGTCAGTTGCTACATACACGGCCTCACTGCAACCCTGCTGTCCCAGAGTGAGCTGGGCTGTGAGTGTCGCGAGGTGGCAGCCCTGACTGTGGATCATGTTGGCATCACTGTACTTCTTCATGTCTTACCTAGGTGAAGGCCCTGGGCTGGAGGTCAGTTGCTACATACACGGCCTCACTGCAACCCTGCTGTCCCAGAGTGAGCTGGGCTGTGAGTGTCGCGAGGTGGCAGTCCTGACTGTGGATCATGTTGGCATCACTGTACTTCTTCATGTCTTACCTAGGTGAAGGCCCTGGGCTGGAGGTCAGTTGCTACATACACGGCCTCACTGCAACCCTGCTGTCCCAGAGTGAGCTGGGCTGTGAGTGTCGTGAGGTGGCAGCCCTGACTGTGGATCATGTTGGCATCACTGTACTTCTTCATGTCTTACCTAGGTGAAGGCCCTGGGCTGGAGGTCAGTTGCTACATACACGGCCTCACTGCAACCCTGCTGTCCCAGAGTGAGCTGGGCTGTGAGTGTCGCGAGGTGGCAGCCCTGACTGTGGATCATGTTGGCATCACTGTACTTATTCATGTCTTACCTAGGTGAAGGCCCTGGGCTGGTGGTCAGTTGCTACATACACGGCCTCACTGCAACCCTGCTGTCCCAGAGTGAGCTGGGCTGTGAGTGTCGCGAGGTGGCAGCCCTGACTGTGGATCATGTTGGCATCACTGTACTTCTTCATGTCTTACCTAGGTGAAGGCCCTGGGCTGGTGGTCAGTTGCTACATACACGGCCTCACTGCAACCCTGCTGTCCCAGAGTGAGCTGGGCTGTGAGTGTCGCGAGGTGGCAGCCCTGACTGTGGATCATGTTGGCATCACTGTACTTCTTCATGTCTTACCTAGGTGAAGGCCCTGGGCTGGAGGTCAGTTGCTACATACACGGCCTCACTGCAACCCTGCTGTCCCAGAGTGAGCTGGGCTGTGAGTGTCGCGAGGTGGCAGCCCTGACTGTGGATCATGTTGGCATCACTGTACTTCTTCATGTCTTACCTAGGTGAAGGCCCTGGGCTGGAGGTCAGTTGCTACGTACACGGCCTCACTGCAACCCTGCTGTCCCAGAGTGAGCTGGGCTGTGAGTGTCGCGAGGTGGCAGCCCTGACTGTGGATCATGTTGGCATCACTGTACATCCTCATCCTCATCAGGTGAATTTATAAAACTAAATTATACAGGGTTTTTATAAATGAATGGTGCAATTTTAACATTAAATAAAAATAAAACTGTACATAGTACATTAAAAATATTTATTTCATTAGAATCCTCATTAAAAACAATTTTATAGGTACTGATACATTTAGTACATTTCAATGTGTCCACCATTGATAGCTCTGCAGGCATCTAATCTATGGTCGATCTCAGCCCATACGCTGTGCAGCATGTCTCTTGTAACCGATGATACTGCCTCATAAATCCTTTCTGTTAAATGAGCAACATCACGGATCTTCTGAGAGTACACAATGTTTTTCACGTATCCCCACAGGAAAAAATCGAATGCGTAAAATCCGGGCTTCAGAGGCCATGCTATTGGGCCACCTCGACCTATCCATCTTTGTTGAAACTTTTTATTCAAAGCATCACGAACAAAGTCCTTATAATTGGCTGGCAATCCATCTTGTTGAAAATACACCGTATTGACATTATCAAACTCGTCAATTTGAGGAAAATAAAAATGTTCTACCAAATCCAGGTACACATTACTATTAACACTTTTCTCGGCAAAGAAAAAAGGTCCAATTACTTAGTTTTTAGTCAGTCCACACTAGACGTTTACTTTTTTCGTGTCTCGGAATTTTTTGATGATCTCATGAGGACTTTGAGAACCCCAAATTCGAACGTTTGTCTATTAACACACCCAATAACATGAAAAGTTGCCTCATCTGTAAACATCACATCATTTAAAAATGATTCATTTTCTTCAATCTGATTTAATATGTAAGTTGCATACTCCACAAGTTTATTTTTATCATTTGATTTGATCCCATGCAACAGTTGGATTTTATATGCATGAAAATGCAGCCTTTTATGTAAAATTTTATGCAGAGTTGTGACTGGGATTCCAAGCTCCAGACTCCGACGTGGAAGAGATTTTTTTGGACTTCTAAGACAAGATTGTCTTAACATTTTGAATTGGTTTTAGGTTAGGCTGGCTCTGGGCCATGATACAGAAAGAACTATGAAAGGAAGGGATGCCAGAGAACTTACCCATTGAAAAAAAGTGTGACGAGTCAACAGGAAAGCTAATTTACTGGCAAAAAGTCACACAAATACACACAGAAACTTGATAATTTTTGGGACAACTTGTCCCTTTCTCAATCAGTTGAGGAAGTGTTTGTTAGTTCTGTTAGGTCTGTTTGTCAGTTGAGGAAGTGTTTGTTAGATGGAAGCAGGCTTGCCAACTTAATCACTTAACTATTTACACTATTTTACTACATACACTATTACTATATACAGTTCAAGTTCTTAAATGTTCTCTGGCTATGGAAAAAGGATGGGATGGTAGGTAACAGAAATATGGATGACTGTGAATCTAATGTTTAAGTTGGAGGGATCTCTGGATTTTGTTATCCATTGGTGGGCTAGCTCCCGTCTTCTCAGCCGGGAAGGATTGCAGTTTCGTGGAAGGGTTTTAACTATTTTTATGGTGAAGCAGTCATCAAAAGTTGCATTATGCTCTATTGAGTGTTTTGGAACAGGTTTTCTGGATTTTTTATTTCACAGTCATGTCTGTGGCTATTCATTCGTTTGTGTAGAGTGTCTGTGATTGGGCCAATGTACTGGGCAGAGCAGAGTGTGCACTGTAATTGATTAATTACATTGGTGGGGCTGCGTGTGTGGTGGCCTGTAATATTGTATTCTCTGTTGGTTATGGAGCTCTTCAAACTGGTTGTGGGTTGTTGAATGGGGCAGGTCTTGCAAGTTTTGGTCTGGAAAGAAGATCTTTTGTATGGGGACTGGCTTGTAGGAAGCAGAAGTTGTTCTGGAGGATTTTGTAGGCCATGGTGGTAAGTTGTGATTATGCTTATGTTGTCAAGTTTGCGTTGAGAGGAGTTTGTGGTTGATGAGTTTGACTGTGCTCTTTGAATTTAGTGTTGAACGAGTTTGCGGGGATACCCTCTTGATATGAATACTGCTTCTATCTATTTGTTGAAAGTTGTTCTTTGCTGGTCTTCTGGAAATATTTGTTTAGCTCGTAGGGCTTCACTGTAGGGGATGGATCGTTTTGTATTGTTGGGGTGGCAGCTATTGAAATGAAGGAACTGTTGTTTGTTTGTTGGTTTTACGTGGATTGAGGTACTCAGGTACCACTGTTTAGACTGACATTTACATCCAGGAAAGTGATTTGTTTGTGGGAGGAATTCCAAGTGAAGCTGAGGATGGAATGATTCTGCAGGCTGTTAAGAAAGTGTCTAGCTGGTACTGGCCTTGGGTCCAGATAAGAAAAGAGTCATCAGTGAATCTATACCAACAGAGCGGTTGAAGTATTTGTTTCTTTATGAAGGTCTCTTCCATTCATCCCATGTATAAATCGGCAAACGATGGGGCCATTTTGGTTCCCATTGCATTACCTTTCAGCTGTAGGAAATTCCTGTTCTTGAATTGGAATTGCCCATGACCTATCAGCTATTGAACATTACCTCGAGAAGCGCCCCAAAAATTCCAAACCCACAACTCACTTTCTGCTAACCTTAATCCTTGAACTCAATAAGTTCCTAGAAAACATGTTTTTAGATCAGAATCAAATATTTGAAGTTATTGCACAATTTAACCGACAACAATGAAACAGCTGTTTTCTAAGACAGATTAATAAAACTAATTGAGCTGAAGAAATCAGAGGTGCCAACCATATTTTTCTACTTCGCATAGAACATTTTTTATAAGTATTAAAAACTGCACCATTCATTTATGAAAACCCTGTATTAACCTTTGATTAAAGTACAGTAAACACCCTTACATTCAGCCCCTTTATACCTCTTGTATTTATATTCTCTGAAAAAAAACTGTTTTAGGGCTTTTAAGAGCAAGGGTGCTAGGTAGACTGCTTGGATTTACTGAGGATTAACACGCTCTGTGCTTTTAATGACAGAGCATAATTGCTTTTAACACATTGCAGTGCTTAGATTGTGCTTAAATTACAGTGATAAAAGCCCAGAGCAGTGCTTTTAACACAATATAATATTCTAATATTCTTTTCCTAAAGCTAAATGTCTTGGTACCAATTTTTATGGTTATTTTCATGAAAATAAAAATAATTTTGGTTTCAGTGTAACTGAGATTTAGATTTTATATTTGAATTTTATTCCTAATTGCTCTCATTAGTCTGCAATCATCGCTGAATCAGTCAAGTTAGTTGGCAGTTGGGAGGTCATATTGGCAGTGAAAACCTTAGTAATCAATCCATAATGAAAAATATCTAGCTAAAGACTAACACAAAAATTAGACTACTCAAGCTATCACACACCTATGCTTCCCTTTAAAGTTACTTAGTCTCCTCGTAAACACTTGCAAAATATTAATAATACAGTAGACTCTCAGAAATCTGGACTAATGTGGCGGACGGCTGGTCTGGATTCAAAGAAATCTGGATTTCCCGGAGGTGGGCATGAATCATACGAGACACAAACAAGGCAAAGTTATGTCTGCACTAACAAAGTGGGTGCAGTTAACTGAGACTCTCCTGCCCCCTCCTCCCGACAACTTCCACTGCCTCGTAAATCATAAATCATATCAATTATACTGAAACACAGAACGCCCTACGATGCAAATTACAAGACATTTGTGTAATACAGGCTAGTCGCATTAAAAGTAAAATTTGTTGTTTTTATTTGTTACAACAAAATTAAAGGTCATATGTCCGGATTAGCCTGACTAGGCCGATCTGGTTTTCTGATCTACTGTCTACTGTATCATCATAAATTAATTTATGGCAACGAATTTATTTATTTTCAGTATTTTGTGTGTGCTTAACTGAACGGTTCCTTTTTAGGATTTGTCAGTGAGAGAGATGAAGGTGCACACGACAGTCGGGGACATGCAGCTGGACAACCAGGAGTTCTCGTCAGGGGGCTATGACTTCCCCGTGGTACTGCTGATGCAGAGGCCAAGGGAGGAGGAGCAGGAGGTGGCGATGGCTCAGCACGCACGCAGCCTGGTGGACCGGGCGAGAAGTGGTGGCTCGGCGGCGGACCTCACGGTGGTCGTGGACGTCAACAGCCACGCAGCCATGGGTCAGTGATAGCGTGATAGTTGAGGGTGGGGGAGGGGGAGGTGGTGATGGGTCGGCACGTACACAGCCTGGTGGACTGGGCGAGAAGTGGCGGCTCGGTGGCGGACCTCACGGTGGTCGTGGACGTCACAGCCACGCAGCCATGGGTCAGTGATAGCGTGGTAGTTGAGAGATATTAGATTGCTGGATTGGGAAACCTCGGCAGAGCCACTAGGCACTTGCCTACATGGGAACATTGCGCAGGTCTCCGGAAGGAGAGGAACAAGCAGGGATGGATACGATGGGACGGGATGTAATTGCTAATCGACCTTTTATAGGGCACACCCGTGACTTCAAAAACAGCAGCTCTTTAGCTCTCAAACAGGTGGCCTGCTCTGCCCTTCTAGTCTGACTGACAAGGTATCTGTGTTATCAGCTAGGGACCACATCTTTGGTAACACGTTCCTGTCTCTGCTGTTTACATTCATGGAAGGACCAAGGGTAAAGAGAAGCTTGTCATGATGGATAGTTAAAGGACATAACCGCATGTTATGACATCTTCATTTGCTGTCTCAAAGCCAACCTCACAACTAGAATAAACCTATCTGAATGTCATCCTGGGATATTTTAACCTTTTTTCTCTGCACTGAACGATACATTTGTGTAAAATTTCCCAAGGATTGTAAAATTAAAGTTCCCAATATAAGGCTCCAATAAGGTTTCAATATAAGATTATTTAATTTACTAATGTAAAAAAATATGTTTTAGTTTAATAAAATTACTAAATATTTTTTCGATGTGTTTAATCACAGGAAATTTTCTTATTTCAGCAATTCAAGATGTCAGTATTAAACTAGCACCTCTACAGATATACATCGAGGATAAATACATTTTTCATTTAAAAGAGTGTTTCCTGAACACGCTACCGTCATCACTCTGGGTCGAATCATCTGCGAGGCCTCCGACTCACAAGGCGACGTATGCGACCACACAGAAGAAACAGAAACCGAAACCGGCTACTAGAAACCAAACAGAAAGCTCTACAGATTCAAAACCAAAGCAGAAATATAAGTTACGGGCGGAAGAAGACAAACCGATCGATTACTCGATTGAAGACGATGTTAAGAAGGATTTGAGTGAAGAGGAAGAGGAGGATTTGTTCAATGTTTCCGATCCAGAAGATAATCAGTCGCCAGAAGAAGGTGCTGCGACAGAAGAGGTTGTCGCCGAGGTGAGCTCCTCGCCTTACGAGACAGACTCTGTGTGGACGGGGAGGTGTTATGCCGCCAGCTGTCCCGGAGAGCAGGAGGAGCGGCCCGCCGAGCCAGTGGGGCTGCCCGTCGCCGCCACCGTGGTGGGGGGCTCGCGAGACCTGGCCCGGCCGCTGCGGCTGCGCTCCCTCAGCATCTCACAGCTCGACCTACTGGTCAGCATCCACACCTCCACGAGGTTCTACATCGCCCTGGACCACTCCCCGCTGCAACTGGCCGCCTTCCGGAGATCCTCCCTCTTCACTACAGCCTACAGGCTGGGCCACTCCCTCACACTGCATTACTTCTTCGGCGCCATCTACGGTACAGGTATGTAAAGCGTAAAATATGTAGGGATGTGTAGGTTCAGTAAGCGATGTTAGTCCGGCTCCAAATTTATAACTTCTAAATTACATTCACTTTAAGTCAAACAACCCGAAGGACTTTTCGCCCGAAATCAGTATTGGGCCATTCCATGCCAAATCATCCAGGGGCTGACACCCATGGTCTCAGATTTTAATAAAAATTTGTATATATTAAGTGACTATAAAAATTAGAAAAAATAATAAGTTTCACGTAATTCTAACAATTAGTTTCAGAATTATGGTCGTTTAAAGTTTTAGAAAAATGTAATTTCCGAGGGCAGTATGAGCGGTCAATCAGCTTGTATGTTTCCACGTTTTTCTAAATAACATTTATATTTATGTAGCTAGAGGCTTCAAACTTTATGAATTTGTCCTAAATTTAATGGAGAATCAGATTATACTATAAGTGTTGGCATTATAACTTGTCATCATTGTTTAAAAAATTGTAAAAAACAAAAATTATGGTGTTTTTCAAATTGTGACGGTTATGTAAAAAACAATCTTTGGCTGAAATCTCTCTCCAGATACCCTACTACAACCATATATCACTGAAAAGAGCATAAAATTTCCTTATAAATAATGAAATAATATTTGTGGGTTTATGTATTCTAAAAGTTTTATTACAATGTAAAGTTAATAAATAAATTTTTGAATAGCGAAAAAGGTATTTTCATTGACAAAGACAGAGTTTATGGTAAGGATGTTAGAAAGTCAATAATATCTTCTAAAATATAGGACTATGGAGGTAAAATCATATGTAATACAATTTGCATGGCATATTTTGTAATTACATAAGGCTTACTGTTGGATGTAACACGTTTACAACAAGTAATTTTGTACAGTACTGTATGATGTAATTTTGAAATTAAATGTATACCCTTGCCAGCCTATGGACTGGAGAGCATGCATGTCAGTCTCAAATGGTGAAATAATGTTTGCAAGTTGTAGCGCATTACAAGAGTTTTAATACAATATAAAAATATGAAATGACCTGGCTTAAGTGCTCCTTTTTTACCTCAATGCTGAGGGTGTACTGTGTATGTAACAGGCAGAATAGAGATTGCATGCTTCGGCGTTATGATCAATGTCCTAAAAGACCTGACTTAAACATTATTTGGAAGAGGTTTTGGAAGACTGATGATGAAGAGGAAATACAATTTTCATAGTGGATTAGGATGGCCGGATGAGATTACAATCTATGCTTCTACATTGCCAAGAATTTATTGATTTTACCATCCGTAAAATTGAATCCCTAATCCCTCACTCCTTTATTACCAAATCGCAAAATTTATACATAAAGCAGAGAACAGAAAACCTAGGATGTTGATGAAGTTTTGGTCTTAATAGATTTCGCTGAGAACTATAGTTTTTTTCTTCAAAATGAAGTACAGTCATACCACTGGAGCCATTTAAGTTGTTCGATTCATCCTATAGTAATATATTCTAAAAATGGAGATGGTACCTTACTAGAAACATAATTGTGTTTAATTTCTGATGATCTAAAACACTATGTACCGTTTGTCTACTCTGTCCAAGAAAAAACGATTGATTTAATTAAGTTGACATTTCCTTCAGTTGGCAGAGTGGAATACATTACTGATGGGTGCAGTGCACAGTACAAAAATTTCAAAACCATGATGAATTTGTGTTGTCATGAAAAAGATTTTCAACTTAAAGGAAGTTGGTCTTTTCATACAACAAACAAGTCATGGAAAAACTGTATGTGACGGAAGCGCGGGCACAGTCAAAAGAACTATTCAAAGAGAAACCTCCAAAGTTCAAAAGAAAGTGAATAGATTGTAAATGCTTGGCAAATGTTCACATTTTGTAATAATCTGTTTTCAAAAATAAAATTTTTCTTTTTGATTGATGAAGATATTTAAAATATCAGAATAACCCAAAGTAGTCATTTTGAATCAGCGCAAAGTGGATCAAGAAGTTTTCATTTTTTCCAACCTGCATCGTCAGAAGAAATCACAGCAAAAAGAGTGAGCTCAGACTCTGATATCTGTTTAAGAAAAAACATGTTTAACTCATCAGCTAGACCTGCAATGAACCTAACCTCCATTCTTTTGTTTCCTGTGTTTATGAAAGCAACTGGTGAATTGGAATGGTTCAGCAAATTAATGAGGAAGAAGGGGATTATAATATCCTCTTTATGCATCCTCATGGTCCGGCTGAAAACTTTTATTGGCCTCAAAAAGAAGACAACTGTCCCGTACCACCACCTCATCTCCTTTGTAAAGTAAAACCTCCAGTGGTAACGTCACAATTGGGTCGAACTTATAAGATTGATTCTGACTCTCGAAAAGATATCAACAAAGCCTGGAACAAATTTAAAATATCACTATAGACGGTCATCAGTTTTAAGTTTCAGTGATTGTGTTTACTTACATTTCAAGTTCCTTTCGAACCAAGACAAGACTTTTAAAAACTATATAACAATTTTTAAATTTTAACACATTGTAAAGATTTACTATTATGTTGTATAACTGAAGAATTTTCTCAGAAAAATCTGGATAAGAAGTAAATAAACCAGTACCGTAACTAAAAGCTATCGGTATGAAATGTAAATATTGTATATTTCGTGTAGGTATCATAAATTCAGGAGGTTGTTTTTAATATAAGCTAACTCAGTACACCCTCAGCATTAAGGTAAGAAGGAGCACTTAAGCCATGTCATTCTAGTAATACATAGGCTAACGAGGGTATACATTAAATCTCAAAATTACATCATACTGTACAAAATTATTTGTTGTAAATGTGTTACATCCAACAGTAAGACTTAGGTAATTACAAAATATGCTATGCAAATTGTATTATATATGATTTTAGTTCCTTAGTCCTATATTTTAGAATATATTATTGACTTTCTAACATCCTTACCACAAACTCTGTCTTTGTCAATGAAAATACCTTTTCCGCTATTCAAAAAGTTATTTATTACCTTTACATTGTAATAAAACTTTTAGAACACATAAACCCACAAATATTATTTCACCATTTATAAGAAAATTTTGTGCTCTTTTCAGTGATATATGGTTGTATTAGGGGATCTGGAGAGAGATTTTAGCCAAAGATTGTTTTTTACATAACCGTCACAATTTGAAAAACACCATAATTTTTGTTTTTTACGATTTTTTAAACAATGATGAAAAGTTATAATGCCAACACTTGTAGTATAATCTGATTCTCCATTAAATTTAGGACAAATTCATAAAGTTTGGAGCCTCTAGCTACATAAATATAAACGTTATTTAGAAAAACGAGGAAACATACAAGCTGATTGACAGCTCATACTGGCCTCGGAAATTACATTTTTATAAAACTTTAAACGACTATAATTCTGAAACTGCATAATAGAATTTGGCGAAACTTTGCATTTTTTCTTATTTTTGTACACACTTAATGTATACAAAATTTCATAAAAATCTGAGAACTTTGGGTGTCAAATTGTAATTTGGCTGGATGATTTGACATGGAATGGCCCTTTTGTGTCTGAAGATGGCACTATAGTGCCGAAACATTTGTAATGTTTGTTTCAAAGTTGTGAGCTGTTTTGATGTAAGGTGATATCTAATCGAGTCATAGAGCATTTCAGGGAAAAGAGAGCATGGATTTGAATTATAACTTATTTTACAAAAAAATTGTACTGGTAGTGAAATATTTGCTCTTAGCAGGTTGCTGATTCACCAACATTACTGTCCACGCAGAAATTATGGATACTCGAGATTACGGTGTCACACCTCCGAAACGGCCAGTTTGATTTCAACGAGAGACCTATCAAATGAACGAAAATATTGTCAAATTTTCTATTACGGAGTTTTAAATCTTTGCCTCACTTTTTATAAGTTATATAACGAAAAAAGTGGAAAATGTCGGTGTTTTTTACAATTTTTGAGTAAATCTCAAATGTAGACGATTATTACAAAATATCTAGTAAAGATATAAGCCTCAAATTTGTTTGGCGTATATGAGGGTTATTTACAAATACTTTTGTGAAGTTTCCCAAAAGAGTATAATGTGTTAGAGATTTGTGATGAGTTTATATTTGTTCAAAGTTTTTATTCCCGCGTGAGGGAACTTGTGAGCCGGAAACGCCCGGAGGAAGGCACACTTTCTCCCTCTCGAGGAGTGCGATGTTGCCGGAATGCTATAGAACCAGTTGGTGACTACCCTTCCCTTGGACGCACGCAAACAACAACCCTGTTGTTAACACCTATGAGTCACTATTCCTGCAACATCGCACTCCTCGAGAGGGAGAAAGTGAGCCTTCCCCCGCGTGTTTCCCGCTTACAAGCTCCCTCACGCGGGATTAAAAACGTGTAAAAAATATAAACTCATTACAAATCTCTAATACATTATAGTCTTTAGGCACCATGTTTTTCGTTCATGCAATCAACTGATGGTCAAAACATTGCTTTGAACGGGAATTTTAAGGGCAAGATAACAAAGTTAACAAAGGTTTACAAAATGTACAAGAAGATAAAAAATAATAATGTTAAAATTATGAAACTTCACAAAAGTGTATGTAAATAACCCTCATATACGCCATACAAATTGGGAGCTTATATGTTTATTAGATTTTTGTAATAATTGTCTAAATTTGAGATTTACTGAAACATTGTAAAAATACACTGACAATTTCCACTTTTTTCGTTATAGAAATTATAAAAAGTGATGTAAAGATTTGAAACTCCGTAATAAAAAATTTTACAATATTTCCGTTCATTTGGTAGGTCTCTCGTTAAAATCGAACTGGCCGTTTCGGAGGTGTGATAATAATTTCTGTGCGGACAGTGGTCTGGTAAGTTAAAACAAATTTTATATTTTTTATATTGAAAATGTTTATAAGTAAAGGTATATTTTGGAAGATAAAGTCATTGCATCACCAATAATATGTTTATTAGCTAATTTTTGAAAAAGGTACCATTCGTAATTGTCGAAAAGTTTGAAACACAACTGTGTTGTTGTTGTCTGAATATTATGTAGTGATTGCTGTGTGACAGGCCGGGCACAGGGGTTGCTGAGGTCATTGGAGCTGCTGGGAGCGCCCGGGGGTCTGGCCCACAGCATGGGCCTAGGACTGCGGGACTTCATCAGTCTGCCGCTGCAGGGAATGTTATGTAGTGATTGCTGTGTGACAGGCTTGGCACAGGGGTTGCTGAGGTCATTGGAGCTGCTGGGAGCGCCCGGGGGTCTGGCCCACAGCATGGACCTAGGACTGCGGGACTTCATCAGTCTGCCGCTGCAGGGAATGTTATGTAGTGATTGCTGTGTGACAGGCTTGGCACAGGGGTTGCTGAGGTCATTGGAGCTGCTGGGAGCGCCCGGGGGTCTGGCCCACAGCATGGGCCTAGGACTGCGGGACTTCATCAGTCTGCCGCTGTAGGGAATGTTATGTAGTGATTGCTGTGTGACAGGCTTGGCACAGGGGTTGCTGAGGTCATTGGAGCTGCTGGGAGCGCCCGGGGGTCTGGCCCACAGCATGGGCCTAGGACTGCGGGACTTCATCAGTCTGCCGCTGCAGGGAATGTTATGTAGTGATTGCTGTGTGACAGGCTTGGCACAGGGGTTGCTGAGGTCATTGGAGCTGCTGGGAGCGCCCGGGGGTCTGGCCCACAGCATGGGCCTAGAACTGCGGGACTTCATCAGTCTGCCGCTGTAGGGAATGTTATGTAGTGATTGCTGTGTGACAGGCTTGGCACAGGGGTTGCTGAGGTCATTGGAGCTGATGGGAGCGCCCGGGGGTCTGGCCCACAGCATGGGCCTAGAACTGCGGGACTTCATCAGTCTGCCGCTGTAGGGAATGTTATGTAGTGATTGCTGTGTGACAGGCTTGGCACAGGGGTTGCTGAGGTCATTGGAGCTGCTGGGAGCGCCCGGGGGTCTGGCCCACAGCATGGGCCTAGAACTGCGGGACTTCATCAGTCTGCCGCTGCAGGGAATGTTATGTAGTGATTGCTGTGTGACAGGCTTGGCACAGGGGTTGCTGAGGTCATTGGAGCTGCTGGGAGCGCCCGGGGGTCTGGCCCACAGCATGGGCCTAGAACTGCGGGACTTCATCAGTCTGCCGCTGCAGGGAATGTTATGTAGTGATTGCTGTGTGACAGGCTTGGCACAGGGGTTGCTGAGGTCATTGGAGCTGCTGGGAGCGCCCGGGGGTCTGGCCCACAGCATGGGCCTAGAACTGCGGGACTTCATCAGTCTGCCGCTGCAGGGAATGTTATGTAGTGATTGCTGTGTGACAGGCTTGGCACAGGGGTTGCTGAGGTCATTGGAGCTGCTGGGAGCGCCCGGGGGTCTGGCCCACAGCATGGGCCTAGAACTGCGGGACTTCATCAGTCTGCCGCTGTAGGGAATGTTATGTAGTGATTGCTGTGTGACAGGCTTGGCACAGGGGTTGCTGAGGTCATTGGAGCTGCTGGGAGCGCCCGGGGGTCTGGCCCACAGCATGGGCCTAGGACTGCGGGACTTCATCAGTCTGCCGCTGCAGGGAATGTTATGTAGTGATTGCTGTGTGACAGGCTTGGCACAGGGGTTGCTGAGGTCATTGGAGCTGCTGGGAGCGCCCGGGGGTCTGGCCCACAGCATGGGCCTAGAACTGCGGGACTTCATCAGTCTGCCGCTGTAGGAAATGTTATGTAGTGATTGCTGTGTGACAGGCTTGGCACAGGGGTTGCTGAGGTCATTGGAGCTGCTGGGAGCGCCCGGGGGTCTGGCCCACAGCATGGGCCTAGGACTGCGGGACTTCATCAGTCTGCCGCTGCAGGGAATGTTATGTAGTGATTGCTGTGTGACAGGCTTGGCACAGGGGTTGCTGAGGTCATTGGAGCTGCTGGGAGCGCCCGGGGGTCTGGCCCACAGCATGGGCCTAGAACTGCGGGACTTCATCAGTCTGCCGCTGCAGGGAATGTTATGTAGTGATTGCTGTGTGACAGGCTTGGCACAGGGGTTGCTGAGGTCATTGGAGCTGCTGGGAGCGCCCGGGGGTCTGGCCCACAGCATGGGCCTAGAACTGCGGGACTTCATCAGTCTGCCGCTGCAGGGAATGTTATGTAGTGTTTGCTGTGCAGCAGGCTGCGCGCTGGGGTCGCTGGAGCTGCTGGGAGCGCCCGGGGGTCTAGCCCGCAGCCTGGGCCTGGGACTGCACGACTTCATCAGTCTGCCGCTGCAGGAAATGTTATGTAGAGTTTACTGTGTGACTGGCTGGGCGCTGGGGTCGCTGGAGCTGCTTGGAGCGCCCGGGGGTCTAGCCCGCAGCCTGGGCCTGGGACTGCAGGACTTCATCAGTCTGCCGCTGCAGGAAATGTTATGTAGAGTTTACTGTGTGACAGGCTGGGCGCTGGGGTCGCTGGAGCTGCTGGGAGCGCCCGGGGGTCTAGCCCGCAGCCTGGGCCTGGGACTGCGCGACTTCATCAGTCTGCCGCTGCAGGGAATGCTGCTGGGACCGAGCGCGTTCTTCACAGGCATCGCCCACGGCTCGGCCTCACTCATGCACCACTTTGCGGCTGGTAAGTCACAGTGGCAAGGGAAAGTTACACTTAACAATTGATGTAAATCAATTTCAGACCTCACAAACAGAATTGAAACTGAGCCTTGGGACAAAATTGACTAAACTGGTGGACTTGCGAAAATAGAGCATAGTTCTTACATCTTGCTTATCGTTATCGTAAAGCACTAAAGCACTATGGTGTTACCATTTCAGTAGTATTTATCAGGTGGTGGAGGGTGATTTAGCTAATAGCATCTGATATTTCTGCCAACTGTGTTTGAGCTAGGGGTGTGCAAGTACCTGGAAATTCAACTCGAATTGAAGTTTTAAAAACTATTCGAAAATCAAGCCATGATTTTCCTGCCAATCTGCGGAGGATTGCTAACTATTGCAAACGATTGAATTGTGTACTATCGGCTGTAAAAGATGACAGGGAATATGACTACATCATAAATGAAACCAAACTATGTGGTACCAGCCATATATTACGATACAATTATGTAACAGCGGTCGCAAATGACAATTTAACTGCCTAATGATTTAATTTGATTGACTTCTCCAGGGCCTCTTGACCCTCTTCCTTATTGAGGTCCTCCCTGAAGATGTTGGTGGGCGTGTTGCGATGTACTGCGACAATCTCCGTCTTAAATTTCTTCTTCTAGCTTCTAGTCAATGTCTGGCTTTGCCAGTCAATCACTCTCACCTCCTCCTCCGTCTCTGGCCAACACATACGTCTCCCCACAGCCGCTACCACATCAACGGCACACAACGGCAGCTTTCCCCACCAACAGCACCCAAAACCACAGCTCCGCCCACGCAAACTGCCCCAGCTGCCAAACACACATCGTTACCACTACTGAAACAAACAAAATATTTTAGGAAAATTATTTAAACTGTTTTTAAGCTATTTCTTTGTTAAATATTTCAACTTATTTCTGCTAACTCAGAAAATTATGTTATTTATTGGCTTTACAATAGGCAATAGACAAATCCTTTATTTCTGTAAATTATTCTACAAGTTCTACATTCCAGGAGCTCGTAGAGCTTGTGTGGAAATTACAATATAAACTAAAAAACAGTGGTGCACTCATACCGGAATGCCGTTCCGGCACTGGCTTTACGACATTAACAAAGGTGAAAATCATGTAAAGAGCGTTTTAACTGTTTGGCGTTCTTACATTTCATATAAGATGTCGTAACATTTATCTGATGTGCTTACAAACGATTACAGCTGTTGCTTTTGAGTATAATATTTCAATGCTACAACGCTGAACAAGCGCTGTGACTAATTTATTACACACAGTATTTTCGGCTCGATGAGGGAGTGAATTCACGACCGTCACCTGCCGAATGACTCTTTATCGAACTAACTTTAATAATGGTACTGGAATTCTATTTTAGGAATTTAGTTTAAGTTGGAATTGGAGTTAAGACAATGGTGAGCACATTATCGCCTACATGGGAGGCTCAAGATCGCTAATATCGCTTGTTACAATATCGAAAAATGTCATCAACCAATTGTTTGTTTGTTCTATCGAATTAATTCATAATTGTTGCTCACTGCTTGATAAATTGTAACTTTCAGGAAGTTCAACATGCTACAGTCCAGTGGATATGATGTTAGATCCATGGGTTCAAACCCTGATTTTGATGATTACTTTTTGAGGTTTGAAATTAGACTTTATTTTATTAGACTTTATACAAATCAATTTATTTTGTCATTATGCTGTATAACAAACAGCCAACATACAGCACTCTGCGGGGTTAGGTTAATTTTGTCGTGATCTGCAGCCTAATTTTTTTAGTTTTTACACGTAAGTCCAATTTAACATTGTATCCACAAATATGTATTTAAATTATATCTGCTTGACTTTGAATTTAGGTGAGGACTTTTTTGTTTTCACACCACGAAACAACTATTGTCGTTGGGAGCATAGGCATAATTCGGGGGTGGCAAGGGGGTGCAGTTTCCCCCCCAATAATTTGGAGGAAATATTATTGTAATTTATGAAGTCACAATAATTATGATCACCACCATTTTTGCCCCTCCAATAATACTGAAATTACACTTATGGTCGGGAGTTCATTCAATAAAACGAACAAGCAGTCGGTTAGTAAAATGTTTCGTTATCGAACTGATATTGTACCACCTGTGTACCTGATAATGTGCTTACCTATTTATTTTTTTTGTTAAAGCAGTTTTAATTTTTTTTTTTATCACAGCCTTAAACATAGGAGTGAAATAAATATATTAATTTTGGGTTTAATATCACAGAGTGTATATCCTTCCGTACCATCCCTCTTAACATGGAAGTGTAATACAACTTTTTTTATGTCTAATTTATGCATGTCATCTTCCTTACACAACCAAATATTTGTATGTGTATTGTTTGGTTCTAAATATATTAATCACTTTATTCCAATGAGTCTAATTTTAATAAACAATTTTTGTATGAAAAGGTTTTCTAACTTAATTTGCAAGTTTACAACAAAAATTGTCAAAAATTAACTATATTAGTACTACTAAACACATGCTACTCGCTCATCCCACAAGAGTTTGGCAGACCTCAGGCAGCGTTGTCTTTACAGTGATTAACAAGGTATTTTGCTTATAATACAATCAGCCGATACATTTGCCCCTCACAACTTGTTGCAGGTACGTTAACCTCGGTGACGCGTTTGGCCGCCAGCTGGGCAAGAACACTCGGCCGACTCACGCTCGACACTCGAGACTTGGAGCGCTCGGAGCAGCTGCGCAGACTTCGGCCACAGACTCTCTCGCAAGGGGTGGTGCAGGGGTTTACAGAGTTCGGAATCAGTCTTATCGGTAAGTAGCACGTAGCTGTTCACTTACTGACAGCAGTTGTAGCAAGATGTCTAGCAAATCAGATATAACTGAGTTACAGATCGCTCACATTTGTAAGCTTAAATCTTAAATCTATTCGTAAGTCTGTTAAACGACTAGAACCTTATTTATTTTGAAATTTATATGATTAATTACTACAATTTTAAAATGTTTCTTTTGCAGTGTTATAGGGAAGATTAAAATGTATAATGTAAGTTTGTTGCGATTTGTTTTGTTGAGTAATTTTATTGATTTATTAAAATGTTACCTTATTTTATTTCTATTTACTTTTATTACACATAAAATGTTATTGTAATTATTGATTTGAGCAGATTATTAATTTAATACGTGTTTAAATCTATTTGTTTTCATAACCTATATTAAGAAAACACCTTTCCTGTGTTTAGATGGGTTTACCCTCACCGGGTAAGCTGTTTAACATTTCTTTGATGGTACCCCTTTAATCAATAATATTTGGTAATCAGACATTAGGAAACTGGCTAACTATGTAAGGTTGACTAGGCTATGTTAGGTTAGGTTGTCTGCTGTTGGTTGCATGAACCATCAGCAGCATCGCCCACCATCCACTACAGTACGTCATGTCGGACCGCCTGGACCACGGACTGGTGGGCAGTGTGAGCCTTGGACTGGTGGCCGTCTTAGGCTATGTTAGGTTAGGTTTTCTGCTGTTGGTTGTAGGAACCATCAGGAGCATAGCCCACAACCCGCTACAGTACGTCATGTCGGACCGCCTGGACCACGGACTGGTAGGCAGTGTGAGCCTTGGACTGGTGGCCGTCTGAGGCTATGTTAGGTTAGGTTGTCTGCTGTTGGTTGCAGGAGCCATCAGCAACATCGTCCACCACCCGCTACAGTACGTCATGTCGGACCGCCTGGACCACGGACTGGTGGGCAGTGTGAGCCTCGGGACAGGTGGCCGTCTTAGGCTATGTTAGGTTAGGTTGTCTGCTGTTGGTTG
Source organism: Allygus modestus (assembly GCA_963675035.1). NCBI lineage: Eukaryota > Metazoa > Arthropoda > Insecta > Hemiptera > Cicadellidae > Allygus > Allygus modestus. The sequence goes on along the minus strand of OY776112.1, from coordinate 481,739,571 downwards.
CAGGAGCCATCAGCAGCATCGTCCACCACCCGCTACAGTACGCCATGTCGGACCGCCTGGACCACGGACTGGTGGGCAGTGTGAGCCTCGGGACAGGTGGCCGTCTTAGGCTATGTTAGGTTAGGTTGTCTGCTGTTGGTTGCAGGAGCCATCAGCAGCATCGTCCACCACCCGCTACAGTACGCCATGTCGGACCGCCTGGACCACGGACTGGTGGACAGTGTGAGCCTTGGACTGGTGGCCGTCTTAGGCTATGTTAGGTTAGGTTGTCTGCTGTTGGTTGCAGGAACCATCAGCAGCATAGCCCACAACCCGCTACAGTACGTCATGTCGGACCGCCTGGACCACGGACTGGTAGGCAGTGTGAGCCTTGGGACTGGTGGCCGTCTTAGGCTACGTTAGGTTAGGTTGTCTGCGGTTGGTTGCAGGAACCATCAGCAGCATAGCCCACAACCCGCTACAGTACGTCATGCCGGACCGCCTGGACCACGGACTGGTGGGCAGTGTGAGCCATGGACTGGTGGCCGTCTTAGGCTATGTTAGGTTAGGTTGTCTGCTGTTGGTTGCAGGAGCCATCAGCAGCATAGCCCACAACCCGCTACAGTACGTCATGTCGGACCGCCTGGACCACGGACTGGTGGACAGTGTGAGCCTTGGACTGGTGGCCGTCTTAGGCTATGTTAGGTTAGGTTGTCTGCTGTTGGTTCCATCAGCAGCATAGCCCACAACCCGCTATAGTACGTCATGTCGGACCGCCTGGACCACGGACTGGTGGACAGTGTGAGCCTTGCACTGGTGGCCGTCTTAGGCTATGTTAGGTTAGGTTGTCTGCTGTTGGTTGCAGGAACCATCAGCAGCATAGCCCACAACCCGCTACAGTATGTCATGTCAGACCCCCTGGACCACGGACTGGTGGGCAGTGTTCCACCAAGGCCTAAGACGGCCTTGGACTGGTGGGCAGTGTGAGCCTTGGACTGGTGGCTGTCTTAAACTATGTTAGGTTAGGTTTCTCATGTCGGATGTCCGCTGTTGGTTGCAGGAGCCATCAGCAGCATCGCCCACCACCCACTACAGTACATCACGTCGGACCGCCCAGACCATGGACTGGTGGACAGTGTGAGCCTTGGACTGGTGGCTGTTTTAGGCTATGTTGGGTTAGGTTTCTCATGTCGGATGTCCGCTGTTGGTTGCAGGAGCCATCAGCAGCATCTTCCACCACCCACTACAGTACATCACGTCAGACCGCCCACACCATGGACTGGTGGGCAGTGTGAGCCTTGGACTGGTGGCCGTCTTAGGCTATGTTAGGTTAGTTTGTCTGCTGTTGGTTGCAGGAACCATCAGGAGCATAGCCCACAACCCGCTACAGTACGTCATGTCGGACCGCCTGGACCACGGACTGGTAGGCAGTGTGAGCCTTGGACTGGTGGCCGTCTGAGGCTATGTTAGGTTAGGTTGTCTGCTGTTGGTTGCAGGAGCCATCAGCAACATCGTCCACCACCCGCTACAGTACGTCATGTCGGACCGCCTGGACCACGGACTGGTGGGCAGTGTGAGCCTCGGGACAGGTGGCCGTCTTAGGCTATGTTAGGTTAGGTTGTCTGCTGTTGGTTGCAGGAGCCATCAGCAGCATCGTCCACCACCCGCTACAGTACGCCATGTCGGACCGCCTGGACCACGGACTGGTGGACAGTGTGAGCCTTGGACTGGTGGCCGTCTTAGGCTATGTTAGGTTAGGTTGTCTGCTGTTGGTTGCAGGAACCATCAGCAGCATAGCCCACAACCCGCTACAGTACGTCATGTCGGACCGCCTGGACCACGGACTGGTAGGCAGTGTGAGCCTTAGCTGGTGGCCGTCTTAGGCTATGTTAGGTTAGGTTGTCTGCTGTTGGTTGCAGGAACCATCAGCAGCATCGCCCACCATCCACTACAGTAGGTCATGTCGGACCGCCCAGACCATGGACTGGTAGGCAGTGTGAGCCTTGGGACTGGTGGCCGTCTTAGGCTATGTTAGGTTAGGTTGTCTGCGGTTGGTTGCAGGAACCATCAGCAGCATAGCCCACAACCCGCTACAGTACGTCATGCCGGACCGCCTGGACCACGGACTGGTGGGCAGTGTGAGCCATAGACTGGTGGCCGTCTTAGGCTATGTTAGGTTAGGTTGTCTGCTGTTGGTTGCAGGAACAATCAGCAGCATAGCCCACAACCCGCTACAGTATGTCATGTCGGACCGCCTGGACCACGGACTGGTGGACAGTGAGCCTTGGACTGGTGGCCGTCTTAGGCTATGTTAGGTTAGGTTGTCTGCTGTTGGTTGCAGGAGCCATCAGCAGCATAGCCCACAACCTGCTACAGTACGTCATGTCGGACCGCCTGGACCACGGACTGGTGGACAGTGTGAGCCTTGGACTGGTGGCCGTCTTAGGCTATGTTAGGTTAGGTTGTCTGCTGTTGGTTGCAGGAGCCATCAGCAGCATAGCCCACAACCTGCTACAGTACGTCATGTCGGACCGCCTGGACCACGGACTGGTGGACAGTGTGAGCCTTGGACTGGTGGCCGTCTTAGGCTATGTTAGGTTAGGTTGTCTGCTGTTGGTTGCAGGAGCCATCAGCAGCATAGCCCACAACCCGCTACAGTACGTCATGTCGGACCGCCTGGACCACGGACTGGTGGACAGTGTGAGCCTTGGACTGGTGGCCGTCTTAGGCTATGTTAGGTTAGGTTGTCTGCTGTTGGTTGCAGGAACCATCAGCAGCATAGCCCACAACCCGCCACAGTACGTCATGTCGGACCGCCTGGACCACGGACTGGTAGGCAGTGTGAGCCTTGGACTGGAGGCCGTCTTAGGCTATGTTAGGTTAGGTTGTCTGCTGTTGGTTGCAGGAACCATCAGCAGCTTAGCCCACAACCCGCTACAGTACGTCATGTTGGACCGCCTGGACCACGGACTGGTGGACAGTGTGAGCCTTGGACTGGTGGCCGTCTTAGGCTATGTTAGGTTAGGTTGTCTGCTGTTGGTTCCATCAGCAGCATAGCCCACAACCCGCTATAGTACGTCATGTCGGACCGCCTGGACCACGGACTGGTGGACAGTGTGAGCCTTGCACTGGTGGCCGTCTTAGGCTATGTTAGGTTAGGTTGTCTGCTGTTGGTTGCAGGAACCATCAGCAGCATAGCCCACAACCCGCTACAGTATGTCATGTCAGACCCCCTGGACCACGGACTGGTGGGCAGTGTTCCACCAAGGCCTAAGACGGCCTTGGACTGGTGGGCAGTGTGAGCCTTGGACTGGTGGCTGTCTTAAACTATGTTAGGTTAAGTTTCTCATGTCGGATGTCCGCTGTTGGTTGCAGGAGCCATCAGCAGCATCGCCCACCACCCACTACAGTACATCACGTCGGACCGCCCAGACCATGGACTGGTGGACAGTGTGAGCCTTGGACTGGTGGCTGTCTTAGGCTATGTTGGGTTAGGTTTCTCATGTCGGATGTCCGCTGTTGGTTGCAGGAGCCATCAGCAGCATCTTCCACCACCCACTACAGTACATCACGTCGGACCGCCCAGACCATGGACTGGTGGGCAGTGTGGGCCTCGGGACTGGTGGCTGTCTTAGGCTATGTTAAATTAGCTACGATAAATAATGACATGTAAATTAAATAAGTAGTTTATAAGTATATTTTTAAAACGATTTTGACACTATTCATCTGTAACAATTGTACAGTTGACGAATAAAGAATTATTTGATTTGATTTGGTTAGGTTTCTCATGTCGGATGTCCGCTGTTGGTTTCAGGAGCTGTCAGCAGCATCGCCCACCACCCGCTACAGTACGTCATGTCGGACCGCCCGGACCACGGACTGGTGGGCAGTGTGGGCCTCGGACTGGTGGGCGTGTTCACCCGGCCGCTCAGTGGGGTGGCTGAACTGGTCGCACTCACGGGTGAGGGTCTGCTTAGCGGTGTTGGCTGGACCAACGTGCCCAGGGTAAGTTCAGAGACACTAACAGTTATAGTCTTGGATTTCAGTGCTAGAGGTTACTGGTTCGATTCCCGGCGCACCTGCATGTCTGAGAGGTTTAGACTGTTGTCCTCTATCAGCGTTAAATAAAAAATGCCTCTGGAGTACACAAGTAAATAAACCAATGAAATAACAACTCTTCAGTCTCCACAGAAAAGAGGACTGATGTGAGATGTGAGAATGTCATAGATATCTTGAAGCCCATGGAAATATTTGTTCCAGAAGTCAGAAAAGCAATAAAAAAAGTATAAACAAACTATCATTTTTTAAATTTGTACCGTATGTAATAACACATTGATCGAAAAATTTGTAACGATCGAGGAATATGAAGGTTCGATTTTTCAAATAATGTTGGAAAGATAAATATGCTATTTTTTATTATTTCAACACCAACAGCATTTTTGTTAATAGAGCACATCGCTTTTAAGGGGAAGCGGTCTAAGCCCCTCAATTTTTTGTGGTCATCCTGTGATTTGAACCCGTGACCCCTTGAACCGAAGTCCAAGACGCTAACCATTAGGCTAGCGAGATGCTATTGTCGTTTGCAACCAACCAAAACGTCCCAATGGTTTTTATTCAAATGTAATTTTTCTCTAACAATTTTGATTAAAATGGTGGTTTATATAACTTCAAATCCGTAAAAAAATTACTCCACTAAAACATGAAGTATATAAATTTTCTCTTTGGGGAAATTTTGGGTGAAAAGTAATAGGATTTAGAATGTTCAAAAACTATATTTTTTTAATTTTTCTCAAAACCATACAATTCTTATGAAATGTACCGAACCCCATTAAAAAGAGCTGAAAATTGAGATTTTGAATTATTAAACTACGACTAATTGTTTTTATAAAATTGAAATTTGTAATCAATCAGCAATAAAAATCTTATTTTGTCCAGTGTTATTCTTAAGGAGAATCATTATGCCGGTTTTATCTTATTTACTGATTGATCTCATCGTAACAAAGACCAAATAGAAGAAATCTGAAATATGTTGCAACACTTGCAACCTAACCCTAGCGTGGAGAGGGGGAGGGATTCCCCCTTAAAATGACTGAGTTTAGTCAATTGCTCTGTAATGCCTTCAGTGGAGGAGGTTTGGGTAAACATTTCTGAAATAAACGGTATCAGAAAACTGACACCCTTTTCCTCCTTTTAAGTCAATAAATTCCTGTATATTTATTAAATATAGAATGTAAAATACAAGACAGCCTATTCAGAAAATCTGACAGTAATTCTTTTCTATTGAGGGAATATCGAACACGCTTGCAGAGTGATACAATCAGCCGATGCCTGCTTGATGATGATAAGAGAGGTGACTGTCTCTTCTTCCGTTATTATGTAGAGTTTCTATTCGATCAAACATTATGTTTGAGTCTTTCAGATGTTGAACTCTGTACTTCATAATGAATAAAGATGATTGACTATCGACTATTTGAACCAAAATGTAATTCCTCGTTCAAAATATAATTCGGCGATTTTTTTTAGCTAAATAAATATAAATAATAAATTATAAATATTATTATATATTATAATTATAAATTTTATAGTTCTTTGTCCATGATCTTGACCCCGTCCACTTGTGTTTGTGACATGTATTTTCATAAATTTTAACAACTACCGGTACGTGTTTGTGAATTAAATTCAACGAGTAGATTTGAAAATGTGGCAGCAGTCGTAGAACTAGTCATAGTGATTCAACGGCTAAGGAACGTCACTTATCACTGCCTGTGCTGCCACAGGTGCGTCACGAGCCAGTCACGCAGCACGGCCAGTGCGGCTCCGACTCCCGCCTCAAGTACCAGTGGAAGCTGCTGCCACCGTCCGAGGCCCTGCTGCTGGTAGCGGAGGCCACCAGCGATTGCTACGAGGCCGTCACGCTGCTGGTCACCACCGGCGCGCTCTGTGTGGTGAACTCCGAGCTGGACATCGTCACGCGGGCCACGAGTCTGGGCGACGTGCAGGTGGTGCCTAGCGACCACGACCCCACACTGGTAGCGCTGAGGCTGCAGTGCGCCAAGGACCAGGTACCTGGGGGGCGGCACATTAAAACAAAACTAAAAGCTTGCTAAAAGTTTAAGGAAATAAAATGGAAAAAAGTAAATGCAAATTATCATAAGCGTAGTTCAGTTTTTTTTTATTGGAGGGGCAAAAATGGTATTTTTCAATGTTTTCCAGTGCTAATTGTATGTGTTATCTCTTTGATAGACAGTGGTGCTAACCACAAAGAGACGGTCTGCGACCATTGTTTTTATCGTGCTAATGTATTGTAAATGGAGATAAAGCACTTTTTATTCTACATACTACCTGGGGCCGAGCTTTGCTCGGGGAAGGTCAACCAATCTGTTTAGATGACTTGGAGTAATATTTCATAACTTAAACCCTTATGACTAGCAGATTGTCATAGCTCATTTGCCCTCTTTTTGCATGTTTAAGGTCACACCAGTTGTTATTTATAGCTCAGTGCTTTGATTCACTTTGGATATGACCACTCTATATATGTAATCCTCACTCAATGGTGTTAGTCACCATTCTCCTAGGAAACTACATGTTAATACTTAAACTACATGATTATTACTTTGACAGTTCACTGATTGATTATAAACAGTTGTTATGATTCTTTTGTTTTGATTTTAAACTCCATAAAATTAATGTTAATGTTTTTAAATTTTTAAATTAGTTTTTTTACATAATTAGATTTTTCTTGGGGATGAGACCTGCGTCAAACTTATTTCTAACCCAGAAATTACCTAATTACAACTTTTGAAGGAAATCTTGGGAGCCGTTTTTGGGATTAGAGTTGCAAGCTACCAAGCAAGCAGGCATACAAATCTTATTCACATAGACTATCGGATTCAAGGGAATTTATTTGTTTAACCTTTCAGGTTCAGGTAAGATCGATTAACATGTGCTGCCTTCATGGAGAATCGTTGGCCCTCGGTCACATTTGAGTAATAAGCATACTAGTTGAAAACAATAGGTATATTGTCTCTGGAAAATAATAAATAAAATTTACATTATTTGCCACGTTGCCCTTGGTAAAAAAAAAAAAAAAAAAAAAAAACTTCATGGATAGTACAACTTGATTAGCTTAAATAAGCTAGGACTATATCAGCTAAAATACTAATACCACCATATACCATACACATCATACTTCGATGACTCGGAGTGGTCTTACGATTTGGAGGTTATCTGTGAGAAAGCTAACAACTAAACATGACCTTAGCTAAGTACATATAACCATTCGTTGATTTTCTTTTAATTTTTAGCGAATTTCCCCTATAGGGAAGAAGCTATTACCGTAGGTCTCATGGTAAGACTTAAGCCCGAGACCATGATAACTTTTTGTTTTGAGGTCCCCAGATGCCAAAAACACTATTCGTTCAAATTTATATAACTTTTTGTTTTGAGGTCCCCAGATGCCAAAAACACTATTCGTTCAAATTTATATATATGTATATATATATCTATATATATATATATGTGTCCGTTAACACGATAACTTGAGTAAAAAACGTTCGATTTTGATGAAATTTGGCTCAAATGTGTAAAATGACATTCATGACTTTAAGTTCGAAAACCAGAAAAATCGGACCATGGGTAGGGGGGTTTATGGGGGTTTTAAATTTTCCAAAAATCAGTTTTTTGCATTTTTCACCCTAAAATTTTTAAAAAACTTAATTTTGGTTTTGACCTTGTTATAGAGCTTAAAAAAACAAATAATTTAGTATTTTGAATTATTAACTTAGGTTAAGTGGTTGCGGAGAAAATCCAAAAAAACCTGCTCATAAAATCTCCCATGTTAATCTTATGGGAAAAAGGTTTTTGGCTTTTCCTCAGTTTATTTTAATGTAAACTTCACATTTGCTTTTACCAATCTGTTCTGTTCCACAAAACAATCATTTTGGTGTTTAAACTGTGATTCTACGCCCAACCGTTGCAGAGATATTCGAAGGGCTAAACACAGTACGTTGTCCAATGTTATCCTTATGGAGAATAAATAAAATTTGATATCTCGATTTTTTATTAATGTATGTTGATGAAACTTGGTAAGTGGCTTCAAGTAGTACTGGTATATTGATATTTGCACAAAAAATGGATTTTTTGTTGATTATTCCCGTAGCAGCAAACCTGCGTACTCAGCCCCCATGTTATTCTTATGGAGAATAAGTAAAATGTACTGACTTCCTTAATTATCAACATAAATTAATAAAACTTGGTATGTAGCTTCACTTGGTTGAGTTATATTGATAATTATATAAAAACCCATTTTTCTGTTCCTTGTTGCAGCAAACCTGCTTTATCAGCCCCCATGTTATTCTTATGGAGAATAACTAGAATGTCATATATCGCTTATTTATGATTGAATATCGAAGAAACTTAGTATGTGGCTTCGCCTAGTTAAATTCTATTTATATTTCCATAAAAACCAATTGTTTCTGTTCCTTGTTTCAGCAAACCTACATACTCATTACCAATGTTATTCTTATGGAGAATAATTAAAATCGCTTATATGTGAATATATTTTTATGAAACTTGGTTTGCGGCTTTATGTGGAATTCAGACAAATATTATGCATTGGAAATTCGCTGAGTCCGCAGGTTTGCTGCGACGGGGGTATTATTCTCATAAAATAAATCAGAATACATGTTTATGTGTAATGTTTCCTTTCAGTTCATTAATGCTCTTTTTGACTTCATTCACTTAACATTTTATTCCAGGACTTGTCATAAATAAAGCAAGCACAGGTAGACTACTAAAAAAAACACAATGTCCAGAACAAATATTTTTTTGTCGTGTATTGTACCTGTGTTATATAATTGGACATGTCATGGTATAAAACCATGGTGAGCCAAGCCTGCAAATTTAACAAGAATTAGATGAAAAAGCATTATCAGTATGTAATGGATACTAAAGTTATTTGACTTTTCTTAGCAATGCTAATATTTAGATTTTGTACTTTAAAATAAAGTATTTTGATTCCAATAAAGTTAACGTGTTGTGACAAGACCTTTCACTATTTAAGTTAGCATCTTGGATGTCAAATCGATAATAATAAAATATTTTAATTTAACTTTAAAATCAAATGGAAATAAAAATAGCTTATCGTTCGGTATACTGTACAGGTAAACTAATGAATGGTACAATATTTTCCATTTTTCTATGCACAATTTTTAGTTTCTCAAATTTAGTTGTAAACAATGATTTTATTCCAATTCAAAAACATTTGTTACCCAGTTTTAGTTTTAGCTCTATAAGAGATTTCCTCGACTCAGCACTGATGTTAGCACCTCCGCCTGTTGCAGGCCCAGCTATTGTCGCACTCCCGGACCCTAGAGTTTGTGCGAGAGAGTCAGAGGATGATGGTCAGTGACCTCTCGCTCGCCTCCCCCTCTCCCTCCACAACCCCCCTCCCGGAGCCAGGTGAACCTCACTTCCAGTACTTCGTCAACCCCCAAGTCCGCAGCCACTTCCTCGATGTTTTACAGTTCGCCAAAAGCCACGCCACGAACAGAGGCTTTTCTGTGATCAGCTGATAAGACCATCCGCTACATTCCTGCTACTATCACCCCTGCAATAGTTTTCCACAAAGTCTTCTTGTAACAGTTGGATGTCGTGATTTGTATAATATGTACATAAAGTTATACAGTTGTGAAAACGTGTTCGACTCTATTGAGTTAGGATTCGATTCAATTAATGCTAAATAGTTCCTCTTGGTAGAAGTATTAGACGTTTTATGGAATCTTCTTAAAGATTATTCTTTAGATAAGTATATTTATTTAATATTGTTATCTACGCAATAAACATAATTTGTTGAAGAAATTTTACTTACCTGTGAAACAGAGTTGTTACTGGTCTTAAGTTATTGTATGTATAACACTTATATTATTGTATCTTTAAAAGTATACAACAATTTAAAATAACACATTGTTAAATCAACAAAATGAGCTTGATTTTGAGTTTTCTCTTGCAGGTATAAATCAGTCCCTATACATTTAACATGTTTTGACTTGAGACTACTTGACAAGCAAATCCAAGATTTTATAATCAAAAATATTACATTGTGAAAATAGGAACTGGATAACTTTATATTAATTTGGTATAATAATGGTATATTAATGAAACTAAATTAATCAATTCACTTATAATATAAATGTTTTATATCTTGTGGTCTTGTTACACAACAAACTAAAACCTAACTAAGAACTTATTACAAGTTTGTATCTGTTATTTTATAAAATGTTACTGTGAAAAGTAATAAATATTATTTTCAAATTAGTTGTGAAATGTTATGTGGTTACCCGTAAACTGTAACTGTCTTATGGTTTATACCTGACTGCATCTTAAGTATTCATAGAACAGTTAGTATTTATATATTAGGCTAGCGTTTCCCGGCCCAAGAATTGTGTTGAAAAATCTTCACTCATAATATTTACATTACAGCTCAAATTTATTGGTGGCGCTCACTCCCTAAATAAATAGTCAGCTGTTTACAACATTTTAAATTAGTCATCTGAGAAAATCGTAACAAATATTTCCTCCATAAGTTCTTACCATACTATTCAGCATGGTAACTTTAAAAACCAGTAAGGTCCAAGGACAGATAAGTGGCTATAAACATTCCTCGGATCAACCTGAATGACCGCAATCGGTTGAGTGGTATTGGAGTGCATAAACATCAATCAAACAAACCTCATCTCGTGGTTGCTGATAGTTCCCGTTGCAGCAAACCTGTGTACTCAGCCGCCATGTTATTCTTATGGAGAATAATTTAGATGTTATAGATCGCTCATTTATGAATGTATATTGTTGAAACTTGGTATATGTATCAAGATATATATCTATATATATATATATATATGCATTGGAAATTTGCTAGTTTTGCTGCGACGGGGTATTTTTTTTACTAAATTAAAATATTACCTTCGTCAATCAGCTCATAAAGTTGTAACAAATGTTACGGCCATTTCAGCATCACTGTGCCATCCTCAGACATTGAATTTCATCCATAAGGCATCGTTAAAACATAAAATTCTCACACACAACACATACATTTAAAAAACGATATTTACAAAATATATTTACGATATTTTTTTAAAGTTCACAATATTTTAAACTTATGGTAAAATCACAAAAATGTTTGTAGCCATACAATAAAAACTGAGATGACTACCAATTTAAAAAAAAAGGTTGGTAGCCTCTTTTTCTCTTACTTTGACCGTCCACAGAATAATGATCTGGGCGTGGAACGTATCCAGCAAAGCAAAGGGTTAAGCGGTTACAGTACGAGTTGTACGGTACTGAGACCAGAACTAGGATTCAGACTCACACCCGTGCCTAATGCTTTTCCTAGGATATTACTGAGGAATAGGTAAAAAAAAACAAATTTTGAACATGTAAGTACATATATTTACATAAAAAACCACCTATAAAATAATTATAAAAATCAATCTTTAGTGTATATATAATGAAATACTTGTAATAATTACAATTGTACAAAATAATTTCCCCTGAGGTCTTTAAATTTCTAAGATTTCAACGGTAATTAACAATTTTAATTTTTGCAAGTTAATCAACTGTCATGACATTGAATCTCTTTGATGCATCGTTTTAGTACTAAGGTATCAGATCAATTTCGTTAGTTTACATTCTCTATGAAGCAAGTGTATGCCTACATCAATACTTAAAACAAAAACAAAATCAATCTAAATCTAACAAATATAGAAGTATTTTTCCCATATAGTATGATTAACACAGATTGATTGTTTTTGAAAATAAGATCCTCAGAAAAATTTATGGGCCAATTTTTGAAGAAGGAGAGTGGAGGAGGAGATACAACAGGGAATTGAGAGAACTATACAAGGATCCGGATGTAGTTTGCGAGTTTAAATGCAGAAGAATTAGATGGGCTGGACACGTTTTAAGAAGAGAGGAGAATCATAGTTTGAAACAAGTTATAATGAGGAAGAAGACCAAGAGGAAGACCACGTCAAAAGTGGTGGAAGCAAGTGAAGGGGGACCTGGAGCGATTGGGAGCGAATGAGGAAGACGCGGAAGACAGAGACAGATGGAGGGGCTTTGTTGGTGAGGCCAAATATCTCCTTAGATATGTGTGGCCATGGGAGTAAGAGTAAGTATGATTAACACGTACAACCTTACATGAGCCACCGCAGCGTGCTGGGATTTTCACACTACAGTATGCAAAATTACAACATGGTAAGCAGTAATACTCCTAAAATAATAAAACTGAATTTGTAAAAAAATAAGGAATTTCACTACTGCTGGCTGTTTCTACAACTATAAATTTACTAAAACTGAGTAAATGATTAGGTACACAATTTACCACACAGTCGACCCGTGTTGATTCAGTTACATATTGCCCAGCAACCAAAGTGAACTACATTGTGCTTAATTAATTAGTGCAATTTACAGCTTTTTATATAATTCCAGTACCCAGTGAACTTCCCAAAACTTCGGCATTTGCCCACAGTTATGGCAAATTTTTATTAGATAAAAGGCTGTATAAAACAGCAATCGAGAGTTCTGTGATTGATTCAAACGATGTAATTATGGTTTAGATATTTACACACATCTACTACTCCCGGTGGCGCTCGTTGCCAAAATTGTTGATGATGTTAAAAAGCCTAGGGGTAGGCATAATTTAAGTCTATTTTAGGAAAAAAATAACAGGTTACAAATATAAATAGCAACACCAAAATTTGTCTGATATTTTATAGAAGAAATAATTTAGAAAATGTAGAAATTACACAATACTACTAACATCACTTAAAATATAAAATAGCAATTTCTTATTTCTAATAAAAATGTCTTGTCAGAATTTATTTGTTAAAAAATTTCACTAGTGTATTTTGTTATATAAAAAATAGGAGGTCTACTTAAATATATTGCAAGACTAAAACAAAAGTCCATAGGGCCTAATAACAAATGAATCAAGTCAGGATAAACCAATTAAGGTAACAGGTAATAATATTACAAGCGTGTTTTATGAAAAAGCATTAGACTAATAAGTTTGTAAATAATAGTTTGAACCATATCACATTGCCTGGGTACACAGCTAGTGAATCAATTGATTCATCATAAAAGATTAAATTAGGCTAATGTTATAGGCCTAACAGAAGTACAAAATACCAAGCATTCACAATTCACAATTTTAAATTCTTGGTTCTGAACTGTTAATGTACAGAATAGGTACTGTAGTTTGATATCTTGGTAATTATCCAGGCCTTATGATACTGCATTATAACTCAAAAAATTAATTGATGTGTATACTTATATATCAAACTTATGTATATCAAAAATTAAAAAACAGGTTCACATACCATTTCCGTCCAATCAGATTAAGTTAATCCTGTCACTATTGTGACGACATGTTTCGAAAATAAAAATTCCATCTTCTGGTCAAACAAACACGTCCATAAGTTTTAATTCATTACAGATTTCGTCAAAATAAACAAAAAATTTAAACAGTTCACAAAAATTAAACATAGGCCTAACACGGTTCTACACGATATTCGACACTCACTTTACATAAATTACATTAAACGCACAAGCCGGCCGGCAATTAGTCTCCGAAATATAATTTAAGTAGGTAGGGTATACAGTGTGTGTTGAACATTGTGTAGAACAACATGTTAGAAACTGTTTTAATTTTTCTAAAATTTGACAAAATCTGTAGGCCTATAATGAATTACTGATGTTTTCGTTTGACCAGAAAATGGAATTTTGAATTCCGAAACATGTCATCGAAATTGGTGACAGGATTAATTCAAACTGTTTGGTTGGAAAAGGTATGTAAACTGGTTCTTAATTTCTAAACAACAGTTCAGGAGGGGAGGCATTTCTAAAAATAATAAATAGTATATGTATATCAGTTCACTGCAAACAAAACCCAGTTCCTATTTTTAGTGAATTTCCTTTGGAAAGTGAACTATTGGCATGACCCGCACGGTGAAACTTAAGCCCGGGACTACCATAGAAGTTCCTAACATGACCCCCTGAACACGTTTTGGGGGGTCGTTCAAAATTTTATATATATGTATGTTTGCACTCTAGCAGTCACATTTTTTGTCCGATTTACGTCAAATTTGGTAGGGACGTTCCTTTTTGTAATCAGTTGGACAAGTTTGTTGGGCAAAACAATCGGAAAACTCTAAACCCTTTTTTTTGGGATTAATCTTTTAAATTTCGAGTTTTTTGGGCCTAAAAAGGGTCATTAAAGCCCCAGATGTAAAATCAATGCATGTAAAAAGATGGGAATTAGAGAGGCGAAAGTTTTAAGCCCTCTCTCGTCATTCTACCATAAATATTTACCGAGTTATTAAAGAAAATGTATCGACTAACCACAGTACGTTGTCTTATGGGGGTTTTACACTAGAAAAGCCTGTTATTCCTTTGTTAGAGTACTTTTATCATCCCCAGCAACCTCACGCCTACTTTCAAGCCTGTCTGGACCTTCTCCTAACCTTATAATGCGCAAAATTGTATTCCCAGCTTTGCAAGTTAATGAAACCAGGAGTACGTATCAGAACAGCCAAAAAATCAATGTTTTCAGATTTCAATAAAAATTGGACAAATGTATGTTTTTACACTGATTTTGAGTTTTAAAAGTTTTTATGTAGAAATTCACTCCCCTCACGTCAGCGTGTTGCGTACAAACTCGTTATTTCATCCTAACATCAGAATTAAGTTAATTTTCTTTGGGTTAAGGAGTGTGACTTATTAATTTCAGCATTGTGGTTCGAGAACTATTTTGATTGAATAATCAGGCAGTAAGCAAGCACTTGACTGTCAATTTTCCTGTGGTTAAGGGAATGCAGCATTGTCACCGTATAAGTTATTTAACAATTTGTTGTGTGTTCTGGTTACATATCCTCATATGATGTTTTAGAAATAATACTGACTCTTTTTAACAATTAGTCAAACTTATAGATGCTGAAAACAATATAAGCTGTCAGCTTTAAACTTCATTTACTGACATGTACTTTTTGAACATCGTGGGATTTAAAGGAAGATTTACAAAGTAAACAACACAACACTTCTTTTGTTTTACAACTTATCAAACAGTTTCTACAGATGAAGTGACTGCAGGGAATGCTGAATAGATTGTCACATAACTTGCAGACATTACATTCCACCACAGGCTTCTCATCACTTTCGTTATCATCAGCTGTAAAACTTGGAAGACTGGATAAAGTATTCTTCAGTGACAACTCCAAACTTTTTTCCATTCTTTCTTGAAACGAAATAGTGGTTGGTTTCTTTGCTGGAGGAACTGGAGAGGTTTTAGCACTATTTGTCTGCGCTAATGTTTCTCTTTTGCTAGGACCTGGTTGGACATGGGAGTCCTGATTTCCGTTTTCTTTAACTTTTCTTCGTTTGACAGGAATCTCACAATAACTCTTATTAGTATCTAAAGAGTTGTTAGTCAGACTGTAAGATGAAATTTGTTCTTCATCTGTGATCAATTTGCTTACACTTGGTTTTACAGCCAACTTTTGAGAAGACACCAAACTCCTACCAACTGTTCTAGGAATCTTTTTAATTTCAGGATGGTTGCTATTATCACATAAAAACTTATCAATTCTAGCTTTCAAATCTGAGGCTGCAATAGGTTTAGAAGAACTAGTAAATGGAATACCCGTAAATGGGTCACTCGGACTGCGACCCCACTGAGATTCAGCTTTTTCATATAAATCCAAAGTTGAGACATCAATGACCTTTCCACTGGGTAAGGTAAGAGGTTGACACATTAAATCACACGTTATAGGATCTATAAAATCTTCTGGCACTTTAAGACTTTTAGACCATCCACATTGGAAAGAGAATGATTTCCTTTCGCCACTCAAGTTTAATCTAGGCCAACTAGGTTTTATTTCACTATCTTTACCAGTGGTGTGGGTCAAGGTTTGACTTTGAACACTATTTTCAATTTGTGGTAATACTTTACGTGGCACACCCCAAATATCTACTTTACCCAAAGCAGGAATTGATGCACCTTGGGTCCTAAATATTTTTATTCTTGCACTTTTAACGTCTGAAAGGTTACGAGCAGATTTAAAAGAACGAAAACAAAACTCCTCTCCAAACTTTGCTTTTACATTTTCACTATAGCGATGGAACACAAAGCCTTTTTCGTTTCCTTTTAGAACTCCAGAACAAACTGATTCATACTGATTTTCGCTTGAATATGGTTGAACAGACAATTCAACTCCAGATGATTTTTGAGCACCAACATTGCACTGAACTATAATGTACTTTAAGTCAATTTTACACATAAACTCAAATGTTAATGTTACAGGTGGTTTTATAAATCTTTCAACTAAAAATCCTTGGTTTCTCTCCAAAAAGTTATTACTAATGAGATTTCCAACTTCATATCCTTCACTGCAAGGGTGATCACATTTTATAGACTTTACCAAATTACTCAAGCACAGATTTACTGCTGATCTTTTTTTAGTGTAAGATTTCTCCATAACTGAATCCAGGGTGCAGCGAGTGCAGCCTTATAACAATTTCATGTTCATAACTTAGAACAGAAATAGGGGAAAGGCGTGAGGGTAATAGTAATACTTTATTATGCAAACTGGTCAATGATCCTCTATAATAAAGCAGTAAATAAAAATAAAGAATCGATTCACGACAATGTAATAGGCCTACAAGTTTAGTTCAGTGATGATGAATACTTAAATCACCAAACAAACCAGTCTTTTATACTTCTACATACGTCCTTTCACATGATAAATTAAATAGTATTAAGCAAGTCAAGTCTTAGGTCACCAAGTCAGCTTAGCTGTCTATTTATTTAACTAACCTGTAACCTCACAAATTTGGACTCAAAAAGGCTTAATCACATAACTCTAAACTGTCAATTATTTCAGTATTTGCAGCTGCAGTTACAGACAGCCGAAAGTGGCTGAAATAAAAGCTGAAACCTGAAAGGCACAAAAAAGTTCCCAGCTGGTTGCCACAATGTTGCCAACATTTATTTATAATTTTTCCGATTAAACTCACACCAAGCTCGTCGTTACCCCATAACATTTCACTCTTTTAGCGAATTTCCCCTATATATGGAAGAAGCTATTACCGTAGTCGGCATGGTAAGACCTAGGCTCGGGACCATGATAAACTTTGGTTTTGAGACCCCCAGATGCCAAAAGCACCATTCGTTCAAATTCATATATATACACATTATATCCGAGAATCGAGAATACGATTGGAAAGGTTGACCAGTTGGAAATTTTATTGGGAAAAATTAAATAATCACGGAATAGTTAACGGAAGATTTAAAAATCGGTGAAATTGTATAAGTTGTATATGCTGTTAGTTATATATATACAGGGTGAGTCAGACCACCCGTCCAGCATGTATAACGAGAGAACGGTTTGATCTAAAGTCGTCAAACAAAAATATTCCCTACTAAAACGCATATGGGCTATCTATTAAAAATATTTTCATCAAAATCTATGTACAGAATGTTCCAAAACTGAAGGTCACGGGTTCGAATCTCAAAATTTTCTAATGTAAACATAGGGAATATTATACATCATTTTAAAGGTCTTGTTAAAAGAAACACTTTGGCGAAAACATGATTCACTTATCTTTATTCGTTTCAAAATGGCGGCCATTTTAATGTAAAATATTGACATTTACGGAATACCCTGTATTTTCTAAACCACTACGCGTACCTTTTTTCCGACTTAAATTTCTTACTCGTGATAAACTCAGCTTTACTCTGGTAAGCTACACGACAGGCTTTTTTGAGAAAATCTATATTTCAAAATAATATTTATTTTGAAAATACCCACATGCCCAAAATTCAAAAAGTCAAATGGTAGCGTATATCAAAAAGCATACCATTGAAAAGGTCTTGTAAATCCTAGCAACTTTCTAATTTACACTAACCTTGTATCTTTTTTCGTTTTTCTGCAATTGGCAAAAAACATTATTTTTCTATATGAAATGCATGTTAATTGTACATAACACATAAAACGAATGTGGACAGAGAATACATGCAAGTGTTATGCAAATTAACATGCATTTCATATGGGAAAATAATGTTTTTTGCTGATTGCAGAAAAACGAAGAGATACAAGGTTGGTGTAAATTAGAAAGTTGCTAGGATTTACAAGACCTTTTCAATGGTATGCTTTTTGATATTATTAAATTTAGCTTAAAAAACAAACAATTTGGTATTTTGTTCATCGCTCTACGTCAATTGGTTACCGATATATTAAAAGTGTTAAACAAAGTACGTTGTCTAATGTTAATCTTATGGAGAATAAGTACAATTTTATATCTCGCTTATTAATGGACAAATATTAATGAAACTTGATATGTGGCTTCATATCTGGTTGTGGTCTATTCTTATTTTCACAAAAAAGCAATTTTTACCGATATTTCCCGTAGCAGCAAACCTGCGTACTCAGCCCCATGTTATTCTTATGGAGAATAAGTCAAATCGTATGTCTCCCTTATCAACATGAATTAATAAAATTTGGTATGTAGTTTCACCTCTTATTGAGTTATACTGATACTTGCATAAAAATCCATTTGTTGTGCTCCTTGTTGCAGCAAACCTGCGTACTCATCCCCCATATTATTCTTATGGAGAATAATTAAAATATGGTATACACGTCGCTTATTTATGAATGTAGATTGATGAAACTTGGTATGTGGCTTAACCTAGTTGAGTTATATTGATATTTGAATGAAAACCCATATTTTGCGTTTCTTTTGCAGCAAACTTGCTTACTCAGCCCCTATGTTATTATTATGGAGAATGATTCAAATGTTAAATATCGCTTATTCATGAATGAATATTCATAAAACTTGGTATGTGGCTTCACCTAATTGAATTCTATTGATATTTGTATCTAAATTGTTTGTGGTCCTTGAGTCAGCAAACCTACATACTCATCCCCAATGTTATTCTTATGTAGAATAATTAAAATATCGTTTATTTGTGAATATATTTTTATGAAACTTGGTGAGCGGCTTTATGTGGTATTCAAGACAAAAATGTGCATCGGAAATTATCTGAGTACGCAGGTTTGCTGCAACGGGGGTATTTTTCTTTTTTAACCACGCAATTCTTTCCTTCACTCCCATATCAACCCATTACTCTAAAACAAATAATTATTACTTAAAATATTATTGATTTAGATGGATCCTCATCCCCCAGGAAAAATCCAATTTTAATAATTGAAAATTTTAACATTGGTTTAATGGAGTGTCCAATCATAACAGCTGATCAAAAACAAATGGTGAACTGTTAAAGAAACAATCTAGTGTACTGTGAACTGTCAAAGAAACAATCTAGTGTACTGTGAACTGTCAAAGAAACAATCTAGTGTACTGTGAACTGTCAAAGAAACAATCTAGTGTACTGTGAACTGTCAAAGAAACAATCTAGTGTACTGTGAACTGTCAAAGAAACAATCTAGTGTACTGTGAACTGTCAAAGAAACAATCTAGTGTACTGTGAACTGTCAAAGAAACAATCTAGTGTACTGTGAACTGTCAAAGAAACAATCTAGGTAGTGTTAAAGTAGTATCAGTATGTGGTCTTCCTCAAGCAAACGTCAGCCTCAAGATGCTAAAAATCAATTACTTAAATAAAAACTAAGACAATTGACGATTGGGACATCTCGCTAACCTAACGGTTAGCGTCTTGGACTTCGGTTCAAGGGGTCACGGGTTCAAAACCCGGGGTGTCCACAAAAATTTGATGGGTTTGGACCGCTTTCCCTAAAAGAATTTGTGTACTCTATTAACAAAAATGCTGTAGGCATTGAAATACAAAAAAAGTCATTTATCTATTTTGCTGCACTATTGAGTGACTGTGGAGATGTTGATCGACTGTTCCGTAAACTGAAAGTATCCAGTATCACGTTCACTGCGTTACAGCAAATTTGTGTATGATTACGGTGGTGCGTTACGAGACCTATGGTTCTCGTTTGGTGTGATTACGGCTGCCCGATACGAGACCTTGAGATCTCGTTGCGCAGACGATCTTTTGCGCATCATAACATTGAAACGAATAGAAACAGAGCACTCTGTGGTGTATTTTTTGAACTAGCACACTGTTGCCAACCTACTGCTTGATCAGGATTTGAATGACACAATAATACGAGGCACCGAGATCTCGTACTGCACATTTACGAGGAAAAACTCCAAAACGCACCACGAATCAATTTAGGTTATTGCAATAACAACAACTTTTGGTGCAATTTTGTGAACGGAACGTACTCAAGAGGTCCAAGCGGTGCTCTGAGCAACTAAGCTTCAGTACGAGGGTCTCGTGTTGTATAAAAGTAATCATTTACTAGGAGTACGCTCAAATATTCGTGTAATGGGATGACCGAACTCAGAAATGGCAGATGAAAGTTTCTGCTGTTAAAGTAAGTTCTAACAAAAATTTCATCACAAAATATTAAATAATTAGTGATTCTAGGGACTCGGGAAAAATAGCAGTATTTCTAAAAAGTGACCAATAAACTAGAAATAATGTAAAACATCCCCCAAAAGATAAGCATGGGGATTGAAAAACGTCTGCTTTGTATACATTAAAACATGTGATTAAGTGTGTACTTTGTTGACGTGTTGAAATCAGACAAGGCAGAGTATTGGAGCAAGGTTAGGGGCTATGGTCCCTTCAAGCCACTAATATATCTTATTTCTCTATGTCAATTTAGATAGAGTTATCGACACCGTATCTGAGGGAAGAATTTCACATTATGCAAGTGCACCAAATATAGGTTACGGACGTTACGGTACGAGATCTCGGGACCTCGTGAACGTGTCTGTAAAATTGTATTAAATGTGAACAGTATTCAGAATAAATATTTTGTTTATGTAGTTTTTTAGTGATTGACAAAAGAAGGAAATCGGCATAATAAATGGTGCCAATAATTTCAATGATCATATTTATTTATACCTACATTTATTTTGTTTAAGTTAAAACACTTTAAGCATGAAGGAACTGGAATTCTAACAAAGTTAATGTTAATTAAATTAGCTCCAATTGTGGTTATGAAGCACATGTCCGATTCTAGATTCTTCATTGGTATAGAATGTAAGGCGCACTCGAACAAACAATGATGGTTTCCCAGACCCACTCTGAGTCAGAGGAGTAAATCCGATCAATCCTTCACGGAAAGAGCACAGTGTGTGAAGAGAATTAGTCATCGGCAAACGTATAATAAATCGCTCTCTTTCTGATACCTCTTGTTCTATGTTGGACTGGACAATGTTATGCCAAATTTCTCTCCTAGCTGCTTCTTTAACAGCATTACATAGTGTTGTCTCGGCAACTTTTCCACAATCGTAACAAACGACAAAAGCAGGGGACCAAATGTTTTCAGGGTAAATAACAGAAACATCAACAATAAATTGAATTTCATTATCTTCAACTCTAGAATATTCAGCCATGCAGCCTTCACGAAACCTCCAATTGCTCTGATCTGGATCAACATAGGGGCTTTTTTTGACTACTTGAATGTCATCAGCATAATAAAGAGGATTTAAGAAGAGTGCTTCTTCAAAAGCTTCCTCAGCGCTGTACTTCTGGCTGAGACAGATAATTTTTGCCGCTTTGTCATGTAATAAATACGGCTTTTGTTTGCCTCCTGGATAAGCCTTAGAAAAATTTATGATTATGTTTGCGTAAATATCATCAGCAAAAGTGAAGATCACAAAAGTTTCTTCAGGAGGATTCTGAGGGTCTACTTCTCGATTCCTGTGATCCAGCCCTAAGAATGTACCTCTTTCACTATGATTTCTAAAGACTGTTGGAACAGTTGCAGGAGCTTTATGCTTCTGAACAGCAGCTTTGAATCTTTCCCTTGTTCGCAAGATACAATTTTCTTCATCTCCGCTCGTTTCATATCCCTGAAAGGCAGAGCAACTTTCATTGAAATACTTGAATATAGATTCGTAAAAAAATAAGAAATATATGGTTTTTGATAAACTAGGGAACGCTTTCAATATTAGTATATCAAGGCTGTGCTGTTCCCCCACCACTTCAGGCGCCACAACTTCGGGTGGGTTTAAAGCGGGGGGGGGGGGACTGCAGCCACGTCATTGGAGTGTG
Source organism: Allygus modestus (assembly GCA_963675035.1). Classification (NCBI taxonomy): domain Eukaryota; kingdom Metazoa; phylum Arthropoda; class Insecta; order Hemiptera; family Cicadellidae; genus Allygus; species Allygus modestus. The sequence continues at coordinate 481,717,445 of OY776112.1, read as the reverse complement.
CCTGTCTTTGTAATGCCACTAAACCTTTTTGTTGTAGCCTACTCATCACCCTAAAGCCCTATATAGTTTAATAAAATAAACTATGTTTAAATACTTGAACTTTGCCTTATAAATGCTTCTTTCACCATATTTCACTAAAGTAATTTTGTTAAAAAAATCAACAACAATTATTAGGATTATCTAATATTACCAATATGACAACAACGATTAAAATCATTTTGTTCTGATTCAATAATCACGGGTGTTGCTTTCAAACTTAAGAACATTGTTTTATTTTAGGAATGTAACTAAAATTGTTCAGTTGAATACAGTTTAAACAAATATATATGGATCCCTACACCCAGGATCCTACAGAAAGTGTTTTAACTACAATATTTCCCCTTCATTAAATGCCATACAAATTAGGCCGAAAATTAGGCTGACAAAAGTATAATAAATAATAAAAAAAATGATCGGGTGATAATGTTAAGCAATGGGTAAATTGAAATATGTGCTGTGCGGGGGGGGGGGGAGGTCTTATTTAAAGAAAATGTTAAGCCAAAAACACCAAACTTCCAACAAAAATTCTATAAATTAAATATTTATACTAAAATAATGTATGGATTAACTAACATTTGCTTTTATAACCTTGGGACCTTAACCTTCCTCCGGGGGCTTTTATCTCCTTTATAGAAGGATATGTGTGTGAATGTAAACTTATATTTGCCACTAGAAATTTTGTTCTCAAGTTTGGAGCACTTAAGAAAATTTCTATATTATTATGTCCACCCGAAACATGAAAATATTTTATTGCATAAAACTTAAGTTTTTGGTAGTAGAAGTTCAGATTGTTGTTAAAAAAAATTGATCTACCACATTTTCCTTCAAAATGGCTGCTTTGAAGTTTTGGTACCTTATGGCCACCTGGTGTTTCACAACATAGCGCTGACCATACTTGCTGACTTTCCCTTTGTAAACCAGGGAAAATCAGCAACTGAAATGACTGCACACCACGTTTCAAAACAACTGAGGGGGAAGTGTCAAGTTCCAAGAAGCTTCAATTAGCTTCCTTCCTTCTCCCCCCGCCTCAGCAAGAACTACAAAGCACTTCAGGGCAGCTTAAAAGATTCTTATCGCCAGTAAGCAACTCACCAGAGTATATTATTTATTTATTTACTTTCCATAGTACAATACAGGAGTTAAATCCCAATTACGTTGAAGCATTTCAAGCAAAAGTTCACTAATAATCTTCTTATCAGTCCATCTGCATGATTAGAACATGTACTAAATCATCAGAGGTACAAATGAAGCCTACATACTTGAAATGACAGCAACCCAGATTGAAGATGCTAAGTTCAGCTGCAATAGGAGTACCAAGTAACCTGAATTCTGGATAATAATATAAAGTCAATCTCACCTTCCTTCCCATAAAAATACTGCTGAGGACCTCAATATAACTGTCATGACCGGAAGTTGGTAAGGCTATTTGATGTATTTTGAAACGCTCCATATTCTTTCTGCTAATGAAAATTGGTTAACCTGCAATAAGAAAGAATATGCAAAATCGAGCTATTTTGTAAGAGATTAAAATTTGATATTTATTTACTTTCTGTAATTTAATTTTGTAGTAAAAAGGTCAGTTTGACTTTACAGGAAAAAATACCATTGTTGTGCCTAAAGCAATATTTATGATAAGGGGGCATTTTGTCGTCATTTCAGAGCCCTTCTCACCCATGTATAACACACCATAACGTTTGGCCATACCCCCCTCACCCCCCCCCAATGTGTTACGTAACTCAATCGTAGTAGGCTTTAAAACAGCTTAAAAAACGTTTTAAACATTGTTTTATTAGCAATTGGGTGCATAGATTTCAATGAATCATTCAACTTTAAATGGCTTTCTTTTAACAACATTTTTTAAATACATTATTTCATAGAAAAATGTATACAAACAAATCAGACTGTTGCAAATAATATAAACAACAAAATAAACTGTCTCAGCAAAAACTTAACAAATTAAATTTATAACTAATAAAAATACAAAAGAACTTAAAATACCGCCATCGCAGCAGCAAATTTCCAATGAATATATAACATAACACATTAAAACGCTTAACAGGATTCATAAGAAATAAATTCACAAGCAAGCGATATTTGAAATATTAATTATTCTCCATAAGAATAACATTGGGGATGAGTATGCAGGTTTGCTGCAACAAGGCAACAAAATAATGGGTTTTTATGGAAATATCAATAGAACTCATCTTAGTGAAGTCACATACTAAGTTTCATCCATATACATTCATAAATAAGCTATATATAACATTTCAAGTATTTTCCATAAGAATAACATGGGGACCGAGTACCTAGGTTTGCTGCTACAGGAACCATAGGTGAAAAATTGTTTTTTTGTGCAAACAACAATAAACCATAACCAGATCAAGCCATATACCAAATTTCACCAGTTTATGTTCATAAATAAGCGAGATATACAATTTTTATTATTCTCCATAAGAATAACATTAGACAACGTACTGTGTTTAGCACTTTCAATATCTCGGTAACCAATTGACGTAGAGCAATGATCAAAATACCAAATTGTTTGTTTTTTTAAGGTGAATTCAATGGTATAAATTACAATTTGATTTAAATTAAAATTACATGTGAAAAAAAAAACACATTTTTGGGGTACAAAACCCCCCAAAAAACCCCCTTCGGATGGTCCGATTCATCTGGTTTTCGAACTCGTTCAAATAAATGGTACTTTACACATTTGTACCAAATTTCATTAAGATCGGACCTTTTTTACGAGAGTTATCGTGCTTATGAAATAAATACCCCCGTAGCAGCAAACCTGCATACTCAGCGAATTTCCATTGCATATTAATTTATCTTAATACCACATAAAGCGACATACCAAGTTTCATCAATATACATTTATAAATAAGCGACTTATGACATTTTAATTATTCTCCATAAGAATAACATGGCGGCTGAGTATGCAGGTTTGCTGCTACGGGAACTATTGAGCAAAAAAATGGGTTTTTGTGAAAATATCAATAGACCACAATGAAATGAAGCAATATACCAAGTTTCGTCAGGATAAGTTGATAAATAAGCGAGATATACAATTTTTCTTATCCTCCATAAGAATAACATTGGACAACGTACTGTGTTTAGCACTTTCAATATCTCAGTAACTAATTGACGTAGAGCAATGATTAAAACATCAAATTGTGCGTATTTTTAAGCTGATTCCAATGGAAAAAAATAAAATTTTACTTTTTCAAAAATTGTATGTAAAAATCTCAAAAAACCCATTTTTGGGGTACAAAACCCCCCCCAAAATACCCCTTCGGATAGGTCGATCCATCTGGTTTTCGAACTTAAAGTCATAAATGCTGCTTTACACATTTGTACCAAATTTCATCAAAATCGGACCTTTTTTACGAGAGTTATCGCACCCACGGACACACACACACACACACATATATATATATATATATATATATATATATATACAGTTTCGAACGAATGGTGTTTTTGGGGTCTGGGGACCTCAAAACGAAAAGTTATCATGGTCCCGGGCCTAGGTCTTACCATGCCGACTACGGTAATAGCTTCTTCCCTATAGGGGAAATTCGCTAAAATTTGAACGAATGGTGTTTTTGGTATCTGGGGACCTCAAAATGAAAAGTTATCATGGTCTCGGGCTTAAGTCTTACCATGAGACCTACGGTAATAGCTTCTTCCCTATAGGGGAAATTCGCTAAAACTGTAAATGTGGGTGGCATTGCGCAATACTGTATCAAGTCATGATTTTACACTCTAAAACAACACAAAACATAAATGTAAAGCAATACATAACTTACTCAAATCACGTTATGTATTTATTTTTACTTCAACTGACATTAAAATAGTATGAAGAAAGAATTTTTTATATAACAAAGTGTAACTTTGATTTAGATATCAATTTAATTATTTTTCAATGTTGAAAGATTTATAACAGTAATCAATGGATACGGTACGGGAGTGTGCCAGCTCTTAGGGTTGATTTGAGTGAGTTACGTAACGTTGACCCTAACCTCCCAACCACCATATAACGCAGCCTAACGCTATGCCATACCCCCTCCCCACCCTTAAGTGTGTTACGTAATATGTGTATGGCCCCTAACGTGCTATTAATTATTTGAAACGTATGATGGGAACAAAAATAAGTCTGATTACAATTTACACTAATACACTGTACTATTACAAACGGAAATACAAAAGCATTGCTAAATATCAGAAGAAACATTAACGAGTTCATTATGTGCAATTATGGTTATTGCAATTATGCAATTATTAGTGTCATGCCGTTCAACAACTTTTCTTACCAAAAATAAATAAATCCTCACTTCCGTTTCCTTTTAGCGAATTTCCCCTATATATAGGGAAGAAGATATTACCGTAGTCGTCGGCATGGTAAGACCTAGGCCCTGGACCATGATAACATTTCGTTTTGAGGTCCCCAGATGCCAAAAACACCATTCATTCAAAACTGTACATATATATATATATATATATATATATATATATATATATATATATATATATATATATAGCATTCATTTGTTAGGGCTACTAATATAATAATAATCAAATTAAACATTATTTAAACTAAGTACCCTTAAGTACCCTTTTTTAAAACATTTTTACTTGGACTGACTAGTTTCAACTATAATGGCCATCTTCAGAGTCGCAATTTTAAAATGGATAACAACCAAAAAATGATTAATTCCTATAAATACCTCACACTGAAAATAGCAAATATATATGTCCGTGGGATAACTCTCGTAAAAATTATCCGATTTTGATGAAATTTGGTACACACATGTAAAGCATCATTTATGACTTTAAGTTCGTAAACCAGCCAGATCGCTCTATCCAAAGAGGTATTTTGGGAGGGTTTTGTACCCCAAAAATGGGTTTTTGAGTTTTTTACATATAATATTTTAGTAAATCCAATTTTAGTTTTCACTATTAAATTCAGCTTAAAAAAAAAAAAATTTGGTGTTTTGATCATTGCTCTACGTCAATTGGTTACCGAGATATTGAAAGTCCTAAACACAGTACGTTGTCCAATGTTATTCTTATGGAGGATAAGAAAAACTGTATATCTCGCCTAATTATCAACTTATCCTGATGAAACTTGGTATATTACTTCATATCGTTGTGGTTTATTGATATTTGCACTAAACAACTTTTTTTGCCTATAGTTCCCATAGCAGCAAACCTGCATACTCAGCCCCCATGTTATTCTTATGGAGAATAAGTAACGTGTTATCTCCCTTAATTATGAACATAAATTAATAAAATTTGGTATGTGGCTTCACCTACTTGCTTCACCTACTTGAGTTATATTGATATTTGTATAAAACCCCATTTTTTGTGTTCCTTCCTTTAGCAAACCTGCATACTCAGCCGCCATGTTATTCTTATGGAGAATAATTAAAAAGGTCATAAATCGTTTATGAATGTATATTGATGAAACTTGGTATTTGGTTTTATGTGGTACTAAGATACATATTGGAAATTCACTGAGTACGCAGGTTTGCTGCTTCGGGGGTATTATATCATTGTCAGCAATACAAATCATGTCTTGGTTATAAAAAAAATTGCCCAAAATACTTTTGTTTTGAAAAATGACTACCTAACTTTTTTTATTTATTTATACGCCAGGGGCATTTTTGTTAAGATTACAGGGTACAGTTTCATAAGAGGCCACCAACTAATCGGATGCGATATATCGGTCTTAAACATTCGATATATCGAATCAAAACCCTATAAATTTTGAATCATATTTTAACAGTTTAAGCCTATATCAAAAATTATTCACTCAATAATTATATTTATGTTAAATATCTAAAATCAACAATCTGTATATAGGCTTGTCAATAATAATATGAAATGTCAGTTACAAATATATTTTAATGAAACATTTAACAAAAAACAAACCAAAGAAATCAAAATTAAAAAATACAACATCAAATAATAAATAAGTGTATTTAACTAAGGTAAAACTTAGTTATCTTTGCCAGGGAAACTCTACAGTCTGAGTTTATGAATTGAGTTTCAACGCACGCCATGAGGACTCGAATGTTTGGGTGTTAGTGTTATTTAGGTTAAATTTTAATTTAAAATGCAATTCGATATATCAAATGTTTAAGATCAATATATTGCATCCGATTAGTTGGTGGCCTCTTATGAAACTGTACCCAGATTACATTATGAACAATTTTAAGGGAAAGCGGTCCAAACCCCTCAAATTGCTATGGACATCCCAGGATTCGAACCCGTGACCCCTTGAACCAAAGTCCAAGACGCTAACCGTTAGGCTGGCGAGACGCCCCTATCTATTAAATATATAAAATGTAACCTAACGCTAGGTGTATTTTAAGGTGTACTACTCAGAAGTACGAATTTGAGCACGTTCTGCGCAGCTACCAGGTGACGTCATGGAGTTTATTATTAGCTGGTTTACAGTGACAGTTGAAGTTACTCTCGGCTAGAGCCTATCCAAAAACCCAGGTCAGAATCAGAATATCTACTCTAAAAGTTTTTGACCAGGGTTTTTGGACAGGCTCTAGCCACCAGTGCTCAAGTTTCCAAATTTAAACTTAGCAGATGTCCCGTTCTCCGCACGGGGATTTAGCAGGTACAGAGCTAGACTTGCGTTAACATTTGTTCATCTGTCTATCTATTTATAAGCCAGATTTGTTACACGTTTCATAAAAAAAGGACTGTACTGAATGAAATAAAACATTTTCATGTGGGGGAGGAAACGTTTAGGCTAAAAACTTAAACAGCACGCTGCGGCGGTTAGGTTACTATAATTTCCATACACAACACGATTGTTTCTGAGGGACCCATAATTTTACGCTGGATGCTAGAAGTTGGCAGAACTGCTGTTGTTATGTATGAAGTTGGAACGAGGGCGTGGCTCTCTGGTGTAGGCCTAGTACTCATGGCGGCGGGGTGGGGGGGTACAGTTCCGCAGACGTACCTACGATATATTATCGAATGAAAATATCGATCGATTATAAATATCGATTGGAATTCGGTATTTATTATCGATCAAATTAATGGGTATTATTGCTGTTTCCAACAATATTTTTACCGTATTAAATCATCTGTTTTGAAATATAATTTGTTTACTTTATTTGTTTAAATTATTTTCTTTCCTTGGTATGTGAACTAAAATAAACTCTACAAGTGATAATTTTCGTAGGCCTAGTTTAAGTATGGTTTGTAAATAAGTTTAATCTGTTTGTTGGGTACATTTTGTTTCGTTAGTATGAATTTAAAATAACAACACATACTAACGAAACAAAATGTACCCAACAAACAGATTAAACTTATTTACAAACCATACTTAAACTAGGCCTACGAAAATTATCACTTGTAGAGTTTATTTTAGTTCACATACCAAGGAAAGAAAATAATTTAAACAAATAAAGTAAACAAATTATATTTCAAAACAGATGATTTAATACGGTAAAAATATTGTTGGAAACAGCGATAATACCCATTAATTTGATCGATAATAAATACCGAATTCCAATCGATATTTAATAAAAAATATGTAGGTACCAACAAAACAGAACAGATTAAACATATTTACAAACCAGGATATAATTTTTGTACCACTTTTAAAAAGTGTTGAAATGGATCTTCATTAAAGGATAAAACATGAAATTTTCATGTTCGATAGTTTCCTTCGATATTTATAATCGATCGATATTTTCATGCGATAATATATCATAGGTAGGTTTACGTCTGCAGAACTGTACCCGGGTGGGGGACAGCGCCAGTTCCCCACCAAACATTTTTACTGTGCAAGGACGGCGCTGCGGGAGGTCCTGACTGTTCCATTTCTATCGTCTCTAGGATAAGACACAATAGGCCTATCAAAAACGATACAATGTAAATATCTGCGTATCACGATACACAAAAGCTCATACTAATCATTCATTCATTACTAAGTATTCAGTGATACTATATTTGATGTTGAATGCCATTTACTAGTACACATGACTAAGGTCTACGTGTAAAGTGGTGACACTTACCGCAAGGCCTATTCTTATTTCCACTGGTTTATGGCCTAATAAGATTTTTAAACATGAAATAAACTTCAATTTGACAAGAAATTACGATTGTCGTAGAAGTTAGTGTTCTAAATTATAAAAGATTCAAAATATATCACTCTAAATTATTGTGAAAAACTCAGTCATAATCAAACGTGATCAAACAGTGAGGTTATACAAATATTTATAATGAATAATGACTGTTTACTGTTTATATTTTTTCTTAGTTGAATTATTGAGCCAGGTTAGTTGCGACTTGCGACTGCTACCATAGACTAACCACAGTACTGTAGTTAGTGTATGCTGCTACTGAGGACTTGTTTTTTTGTAAGTCAATGATTTATGGACCAATGAGCGTGATGCATGTTTTGTTTATGAAGAGGGCAAAATTATATCCATATTTATAAGCTTCACTTTTTTGTCCTAGATGAGAACTATACTTATGTTTGTATTCTTTGTCTGTGACTTTTGCCTGTACAACTAATTGACAATTGTTATCCTCAACATGTATCCTGACAATACTAAATATAAAGCTCGTTGATTACGACTAACTCTTTATGAAGTACATATTACTCGAATAAAAGTGGAATCTTGTATTTATATCAATAATTTAGCAATATGGCAATATTAATCAATCCCCCTCCTTTGCATGAACTTGACCCTGTATTCTACTTCTTATTGATTTATTTATTCATTCGTTCCAATGGTACAACCAGGGCCGGATTGAAGTGTAGGCTACATAGGCGCGCCAAATGCAAAAGTCCGATACGAGCAAAAAAAATCACAAACTTGGATCTGGACGGCATAAAGGGCCCTCACCACTGGTTGACCCTTGAGGCCCACAGCTCCTAAGTCCTGGGTACAACACCGTTTTGATATTAAAAGACATATACAAATTTAACCATTGCAATTAATATTCACTTTCAAGTTATATCCACTGAGCTCTATATTATATCTGTTGTCACCACTCCGTGGTGATAAAGCGTGCCGCTGTATTTATGGTCGTTATGTTTACCCGTTGTGTTTTGATGTTTTGGTGGTACAGTTATTTCATTTCCTATTGGTTGAAATTTTGACATCATCCACCCAATGCATTCTGATTGGTCCAGTTAACGTCAAAGTGACAACACAATAGAGCAAAATGTCTGTGTTGACTGCAAGTTTTTGGAAAATATTTAGTCAGAGAGTAGTGACTCCAGATATAACATAGAGCTCTGTGACTCTAAGTTTGGGTTTCCGTGATCATACTCTTTGGAAAAATTTGTCAACAAGATCAGCTGTTTTATATCTATTTATCAGCGTTTGGCGGGAATAAGTTTTTAGTTTGATCTATTTAGGCTATATTAAACATTTATTTGAACATTACGTTGGTAACATTCTAGCATTAGTTCTGTTACAATATTAGAATAATTCAGTTTTTAGTTTGAAATGTAAAGAAATTTTTTCTGCATAAGGAAGGATTTTAAAGATGGCCAGTGGTAAAGGCGGGTTCAGTTCCCCACGTTTGGACAAGGAAATAATAACACTAAAGAAAAGTCCACCTTCCGGCATTTCTTGTTATCCAAAGGAGGAGTCTCAGAAAAACGTGTTATCTGCAAGTAAGGATTTATTTATTTTTCAGATTTTAATTCTTAGTATTTATCTCTCTTAAACATTTTTACCCTTAATTTTATGAGTACCTAAGGCCCTAGATCATTTATGAATACAAAAATGGTTTATGTTAAAATTATGCCTGGTTTGCATGGTGCCAAGTAGATATGTCAGTAGCCAGTGACACAGTGTCATCTGGCCCTCGATGGCTCTCTGAATGGTCTATACTAGTACAGAGGTCGGAAGCTGTCACAGTATTGGTTAGTCTGTTGGCTATCCAGTGTGGCCAACTTCCCTTCCTTGGTTCCTCCTTGTCTTGTCTCCCAGTTGAGCATGTATGCCCAGTCTAGTCAAAGTCCTTGGAGGGAGAAGTGGATCTTCCTTGCAGCCTGGGAGGAAGGGCCCTTACCCGACAGTCTCCAGTCTGCTGGGCTGGGGGACGAACTGTCCTGGAGCCACCCGACTCCTGAGAGTTTGAAGGCTCTGTGCGATGGCTCTCTCTGCCTGGTGGACTTAGGGGGATGTCGGGTTGGAGGGCGAATCGTTCTGGGGTTCTGTCATCCACAGAGCCTGGGAGCTACGTAAGGTTCTCTCCCTTTCTGGAGCGAGGCAGACTGACGCCGTCCTACCACCTTTCTTGTCCTTATTTTCCCTCTTTCCGGTAGCTGCATAATATCCCAAAAGGAGACATGCCTAGCCGGGGCCTCCTAATCCCTCCAAAAACAATAAAACAAACACAGTGTCAGTTGCTAGCGGTTTCTACTTTGCACCACTGTGTAAACGGAATATGTGAGTTACTAATGCAACAGTTACATAGGGTCAGAAGTTGACCCCCTGTCCGAAGTACCTACTTGTTTACTTGGCGCTTTTTTGTGGAAACCAAATCAAAACTATAGGAATTGATGTAGGAAGACCTTAGTTAGGTACCTTCCTCGTCATCAGTTACCTACAGGAGGGATTGGATTGATTGCGCCAATGGAAAACATGACTTGAAAATCAAACCCTTGCAACAAACACAATATAAAACAATACTATCGTATGTGCAGTTACAATTCCGGTTGAGATTGTGGTTGAGGTTTTTTTTTAAGGATGACTACTTAAAAAATTGTAAAAACCATCGTTCATAAAATCAGTCAAATTATTAAAAGCCTTATCCGTCAAAAAGGTGGTTAAAATGGCCCTAAAGCGAGGCCGGTTCAGCGCCTTTCTTCTTCTGGCAGATGGTTGAATCGTAGTGCCTGCATTTGATACCCCGCTGAAGTTTGTGTAAACTATCGTAGACAACTGCAAGTCATCAGACACTTGACAGTAAAAAAAGTGCTAGTAACTTTAACAACTGTTGCGCGAGTGACTTTGCACCATGGAAATCAGGCCTTGCCTTGTTTTCTGTCAGTAATCCTTTCTGTTCCTGCATAAACGACTTGTTTTTGTTTTCAACTTTTGACAGCCTCCTATGAGTGAAACACGTTTCATTGGAGCCTCATGTTGAGGATTTACAATCTTCGAAACGTTCGCATATACGCCTATAGGCCTACAGTTACAGAAAGGATTACTGACGAAAAACAATGAGGTACGGTACCGGTGCTATTGTTGTTTTTATTCTCTCAGTATACTAGATGACCTAGGGCATAAAATAGGAATGATATAAATGTGAATAGGAGCTTAGCCAATTTAGAGTAAGGATATAAGTAGTTAAGTGTTTTAATGTGTTATGTTATATATTCATTGGAAATTCGCTGAGTATGCAGGTTTGCTGCGACGGGGGTATTATTATAATAGCAACTTTGTTTTGCTAATAATGATAACAACAGTTAATATTAATCATTTTTGCAGGCATTGTTGGAGCTAGTGGAAGTCCTTACGAAAAAGGGGTTTTTCAGTTAGAAGTTATTGTTACTGAAAGGTAATAACTGTTAGGTTTTATAATTAATTCTTCTTTAAAATATTTAAAGTAATTATATAAGGTGTCCTGGGAAAAATTAAATTTTAAACATCTTAATTTTTTTTAAACCGAGGCCTGACAATCTTGGTTATGTTGAGAAGATCCTTGGAGAGTGAAAAACATTGGTCTGTGCTGAATTCTGTGGGGAAATTGGAGTAGGTACTTCTTTGATTAAAACATACCAATACTTATGTAATACCTGACCAAACAAAATAATTGTTTCTAATGGATAAGTATTGATACTTTTAAGACCAATGGGGCGAAAAGGAATCTGAACGAACAATTTGATGTGCTATGTAAAGGTTTTTGCCACGGAGAATTTCCCATTTCTTGATTTCATGTAGGCCTACTTAAACCCATTAAGTAGGTTTAATGGCCTATAACACATTCATTCTATTCACAATAGCCTATAATGGGATTTGATTGGTGTTGCACTCTAGTAGCAAAATCTGTAAATAATGACTGCGGGCGACTACGGTTCTCTCTCCGCTAGGGGCACGGACTGACTGATAAACCTTAATATTACCGCTAGGCCTTTGATCGTGTTAGTTGAGTTGGCTACATCTTGGCCAGGTGCTGATACGATGTTCGTGGGTTCGATTCCCGCACACGACCAAAACTGACCAGTTGTGCAACTCTCAATGAGTTAATCGGTCTGTGGCAACGTTGGTGGGAGGGCCCAAGTAAAATAAATGGTGGCAGGTTTGCTTGGAGTTGACGGGATCGGTTAATTCGTTGTGAGTTGCACATGGTCAACACTGTTTTTGCTACTTTTTACTTATGTCTACTGTGTGAGTGCCAACGTGACTGTTTAAACTGAAGGAAAACAATATTTTAATTAAAATACACCATTAATCCATTTAAAAACATAATTTTGTCCAACAATTCATAGGTTTAAAAATGAAAAGTTAATGATGGCACCAGCACGTCATTTTAAGCCAATGGGTTGAAGAAAAATCTTTAAAATATAGTAGCTGCATAATCATAAAGACAGAATAGTGTCTCAGGATACTTACTATTATTATACCCAACTAAAACTAGAAAGTTATGCCTACAATAAAACTATATGACAACAATAAAGTATCATTTGTAAAAATAACTCTAGGAAGATAATTTACAGTTTATTGAAAAATGTTTAATCCCAAGAAATATTAAATGGCTGAATAAATTAAGATTATGATTATTAACATAAATATTTGGTTCAAAATAGGAATTGGATTGGTTCGTATTGACCAAATACCAACTTTACCAATACAAATATGTAGGTATAGTGTGAATACTGGTATCAGTTGATTTTATATTTAGGCACTGACTGGCAGTAAGGTGTTTTTGACAAAAAAGGTTTGTATATAAAATAACAAAAATAAAGGGCACCAATGTTACTGCAGTAGCCCAATGGGTCTTCAAATTTCCTGTTTTATTCTTATGGACTTTGTTTCTAACCAGATTATAAAATAAACAGATGTTCATTATTTGAAATTATATAGTTCCGAAGGTTAACGTAGAATACGGCATTCACAACTGTTGAATTCCCCAGTGGAAGCAGGGAACCACACCTGCTATGCATAAACTTTCATTTACAGTACAATAGTTGTAATAAGAGATTTACTAATATTTGTTTGCACTTTACTTTCATGAGGGTAAATCTTGGTAGTATAAACGTCGCAGATGCTACGGAAACATGGAATGATTTGAAGCATATGTTTGATGCTTGTCTCATTGAAACATTTCTTTTATTACCTGCGTAGATAATAATTTGTTAAAGTGTTTAGTGCAACGCCCGGGATTTCCCGGGTGATTGCTTGACAAATAAATAAATGAAGAAATTTTACTTAAGGGGCTTAGACTGCTTTCCCTAAAAGTGTTGTGTACTATATTAACAAAAATGCCATTTGCGTTGAAATACAAATATAAAATACCCCCGTAGCAGCAAACCTGCGTACTCAGCGAATTTCCAATGCATATATATATGTATCTTAATACCACATAAAGCCACATACCAAGTTTCATCAATATACATTCATAAATAAACGATTTGTGACATTTTAATTATTCTCCATAAGAATAACATAGCGGCTGAGTATGCAGGTTTGCTGAAGGAAGGAAAACAAAAAATGGGGTTTTATACAAATATCAATATAACTCATTTAGGTAAAGCCACATACCAAATTTCAGTAATTTATTTTCATAATTAAGGGAGATAACACGTTACTTATTCCCCATAAGAATAACATGGGGCTGAGTACGCAGGTTTGCTGCTACGGGAGCCTTTGGAAAAAAAATTGTTTTTTTTTAGCAAATATCAATGGTCCACAACTAGATGAAGCCGTATACCAAGTTTTGTCAGTATACGTTCATAAATAAGCTAGATATAAAATTTTTCTTTTCCTCCATAAGAATAACATTAGACAACGTACTGTGTTTAGCACTTTCAATATCTCAGTAACCAATTGACGTAGAGAAATTATCAAAATACCAAATTGTGTGGCTGAATCCAATGGTAAAAACTAAAATTTGACTATTTCCAAAATTATATGTAAAAAATTCAAAAAACCCATTTTTGGGGTACAAAACCCCCCCAAAATACCCCTTCGGATAAATCGATCTGGCTGGTTTTCGAACTTAAAGTCATAAATGTTGCTTTACACGTTTATACCAAATTTCATCAAAATCGGATAATTTTTACGAGAGTTATCGTGCTCACGGACACATATATATATATACAGTTTCGAACGAATGGTGTTTTTGGGGTCTGGGGACCTCAAAACGAAAAGTTATCATGGTACCGGGCCTAGGTCTTACCATGCCGACTACGGTAATAGCTTCTTCCCTATAGGGGAAATTCGCTAAAAAGTGATTATCATGATTAACGCAGTGAATGTGATCGAGTACCTCCGGTAAAATTATTACCACTGTAGCCCTGTCCCTCATCCTGCAATTTGCTACAGGTATCCGTTTGAGCCGCCCCGGGTGAGGTTCGTAACTCCTGTCTACCACCCCAATGTGGATGCCGCAGGCCGCATCTGCCTGGACATGCTCAAGATGCCTCCCTCTGGCAGCTGGAAGCCCATCTTCACCATCGAGGGGGTCCTCACCACCATCCAGTGTTTGATGACCAACCCCAACCCTGACGACCCGCTCATGCCCGACATTGTAAGTGGTTCAAACAGCCGGAAATACAAGGCTTCTGAGGGAAACCGTTTTTGACAGTTAATTTGTTGTTACCTCCAAGAGATTGGATGAATCGGTTCCACAGGTTTCGTATATGTAAGACTAACTTTAGATATAACTTATTAGGAACACTTGCAAACTCTGTTAACTTTTTGGGGGTCATGATTGCCAAACGCATGAGTCCCAGGTTAATGAGAACGGCCTAAAACATGTTCACAGTCCAACATTTGACCAGAAATTGGCTAAAATTACCTTGCTTGACAGAATTATCATCACAGACAATTAAAATATGATCTGTTTTCCTTTAATTAATAGATGAGGTTCAATAACTATTTAACTCATAACTGGGACTGTTAGGGGACCATAATAAAATCCATTAGTAATCCTACTAATATTATAAATTGTGAAAGTTTGTAAGTTTGTTTGTATGTTTGTTTAGGCCCAATCATACTCTAATTAATTACTGAACTGATTGAGCTGAAAGTTGGCAGAGAGGTACTTGATTAAAGTTGCGAAAATCCTACAGGGCTTTGCCCCATAGGGGTTCAAGGTTCCCATGTTTTCCTTATGTACATTAATTTTTGTTTGAGCTGATGAAAATACAAACAGCTGATCTTGATTCGTAGTAGTTACACGGGCTAACCACAGAATGCAGCACACACAACTGTTATATTTTTTATGAATCATTTGCGTGGCGAAGCCTGCGGGTAACAGCTAGTATTACATAAGTTTGCAATAGTAAACTGGTTTAGTTAGTTAAATTGTAAATATAATTTTTATTATTAAATGCAGAGAAATTGTAAACTGATTGCTTCAACGTCACAGTATTGAATATAGCTTAAGTTTTGTAATGATTTCATACATGGCTACCAGTTGATCAACATGTTAGTTGGTCGCAGTTTACCAGTTGGTCACAGCAACTAAGTATCATGTTGACAAACTGGTTTCAGGTCATTATTTATATTTATTTTCTAAAAGTCGACTAACTGTCACTGCGAGCAACTGGCATGTCGATCAACTGGTGGGCCTCCGATTTTCATATTTAAATCTATTTAGTTAGTTATCATTTTTAATTAAATTTTCATTGCATGCATGGTATGGTATACATGTGTTAATTGTACACATTCATGTATGATAATTTCAGTAGGCTAATAATCTTTAAAGTAATTATAAAGTTTGTCATACATAATTTTCTTAAACAATTGTTTCATGTATTTATATTTTTTGTTACCAAATTAACACACTCCATGCGGGTAACCTAGAATCGGATTATTGCTCAGCATTGAAACATTTTTCATTTTCATTTTTCATGCAGCGAAAGTGTTAATTAAAACTCAAATTCCAAACATCTGTATTCACCATAAACACTAGTTAAATTAGATTTGAATAGCATAGTACAATACAGATTAATCTTATTTAACAGAAACAAATTAATAGTATCTCTTAAGAATTATATACTTATTTAAAAACAAAAACTATGTTAGAGAGAAAGGTAAAACCATCATTTTGTAGACTTACTATGTAAACCACTAGCCCACCAAGATAAGCGTTAGAACACTTGTTGCAGCGAGGTATTGGAAACAATCCCTGCACATCAAATAAGATTACAAGTAAAGCGTTATGTTTGTCCTAATAAAACGGGTCTGAAAAACATGCAAAACCTGCCACCCAACATACACACACGAGCCCAAGACTTGTCAGAATGGAAATGTAAAAAATATGAGTACTGTAGGCCTGCTTTTTTTACTAGAATGTCCAATGAGTACACATTCATCACACTTAAAACGTGTCTATAGCATAGAGCCATTTGAGTTGACAAATTCACATCACATCAGCTGACTAACTAAATAAATAAATTCCATAATAGTAACTTAGAAGGCCCATGGAGAGGACCCCCTCAAGGTGGGTGTTTTGCAGCCCCAAAAAGCACATTTGGAGGGTAAAATTTGATTGTTACCAAATATATAGTAGATAATATTTTTAGAGTTAGAAAAATGCTAAAAAAATCAAGAACTATGAAAGAAATTAAAACGTATTAATAGCCCAAGATCTCTTGTGTTAAAAAAGTTTAATAATTTAAAAATTTGATTTCAGGCTTCTCAATTCAAGTACAACAAGGAACAGTTTGATAAAGAGGCTGAAGCTTGGACAATGAAACACGCTCGGACAAATTCAGTCTCCAACTCGGTAAGTTTAAACTGAATTAAAAAAATTCACAATCTTAACCATAATTGTCCTGATATGATTATTTCTACATTGTCTGCTATGCCCTTCAAGTGGTTAGGTGTTATATGTTAGGTTGGTGGGAAAACCCAGGCAGAACCGTTGGACACATCTTCCACGTGGGAATATTGTGCAGGTCATGGGAGGGAAAGGCATTAGCAGGAATGGAGAAAGTGGGACGGGATGAAGTATTCATGTTCGGCTAGGGAAGATGATGTTCATTATCTTGGGGAAGACATTACGTCGCCTCCTGACTACAAACGTGGAGGGACCAAGATGAAAGAGAAGCGTGTATGATGGATAACCAAAGGACTACCCACACACTACAACATCTTCTTTTAAAGTACCCAATGTTTACCTCAAAACTGGTAGACCAGACAGAAATTAGTCCACACTAGGTTAAGGTAACTTTCAAGTGGTGAAAGTGGTGATATAACTTACTTTAGGAAGTCAGTGTATTCAGAAATTAACTTTCAAGAACTTTCTTTGTTTAGTTAGCAGGCATAGGCATTAATGCTGATTGTTGTATGAGTTTATAAATTATTGTCTTCTGAATAAATTAGCCTTCCTTTTTAAACTACATGCCACAGGAATGTTCATGATGAGGAAAGAAATGTGGGCGACCCTTTGTCATTACTGAAGATATGGTGCATAAAGTTTATGAAAACGTGAGAGAGAACAGACGGTTTACGATTTTGAAAAAAAATTCAATTTGGATAACTATATACTTAATTTAATAACTTCTATCAGGTTTTCAATTAACATTAATAAAAACCACCTTTACAATATTAATAATTATAATTTAATCTTATCAAAATCAATGTATTCTTCAGTATTCTTTGTTATTCAGCAGATTACATTGTCTAACAAGATCTTAATTTTTGAAATAAATTATCTATATATATATATACAGGGTTTCCGAAAAAGAATGACGGGATTTCGAACGGCCGTTGCTTGGGGACTATTCAAGATAACTAAATGATTTAAACGTCAAATAGAAGAGAAAAGAACTAAGTTTTTTTTCATACCTTAATATGTTTCGATGTGAGCTCCATTTGTTGCTCTGCATACATCTAAGCGATATTCGATTTCTCGCTAAGTGTTGTGAAGCATCTCTGGTGTCACAGTTGCGATCGCTTCCGAAATTCGCCCACACAGATGTGGCAAATCACGAATTTTCTCAGCATAAACAATGTTCTTTACGTAACCCCACAAAAAAAAGTCCAAAGGGGTCAAATCAGAACTCCTTGGAGGCCAGGGAATAGGTGCACCCCTGCCTATCCAACCATTTGTTCCCGAAGGTAATGAGGCGGGGCGCCGTCCTGCATCAAAATGACTCGTTCACCGGCTTGTTCTTCAATTTCTTCAATTTGAGGAAACAAAAATTGTTCTAGCATATCTAAATAAATTGTGCCATTTATTGTTTTTTCGGCGAAAAAGAAAGGCCCTATCACCCTACGTGCGCGACACACTTAACAACAAGTTTCCAAATAGTTGGATAGGCAGGGGTGCGCCTATTCCCTGGCCTCCCAGGAGTCCTGATTTGACCCCTTTGGACTTTTTTTGTGGGGTTACGTAAAGAATATTGTTTATGCTGAGAAAAATTCGTGATTTGCCACATCTGTGTGGGCGAATTTCGGAAGCGATCGCAACTGTGACCCCAGAGATGCTTCACAACACTTGGCGAGAAATCGAATATCGCTTAGATGTATACAGAGCAACAAATGGAGCTCACATCGAAACATATTAAGGTATGAAAAAAAACTTAGTTCTTTTCTCTTCTATTTGACATTTAAATCGTTTAGTTATCTTGAATAGTCCCCAAGCAACGGCCGTTCAAAATCCCGTCATTCTTTTTCGGAGACCCTGTATATATATATATATATATATATATATGTGTGTGTGATCTGTTATCTTATTAGTTTCCTATAGTGTTAAGAAGTTAGTGCTCTTTGTAACTGTGACTGAACGACAAAATTATCGAAAGTTGAGCTCACGCTTCAAAAATGTTGACTGAGGTGCACAAAATCAAGCTTTTGGGAAGTGCGTTGACTTTTTTTAGCGGTACAAGGTGGAAGGTTTTTAAGTAGGATAAATACTACAAAATATATTTCCTCTTATACTGTACTTACATACAAGACGGTAAATATACACAAAAGATGGTATGTATACACATAAAAGATAAAATATGTCAGAATAATCTGCTATGATTTCAGTTGTTGGACACGCCTGTGGAAAAGCCTGATCATATGTCAGTAAACAAACGCAAAAGTGATGGAACCAGTGGTGACTGTGACGAAACAAAGAAACGTTGTAAGGCAGAGTGAGCTTTTAGCCTCCTATTGCTTGTGCTGTAATACGACGTCAGATATGATTTAAGTCACCTAGTGTACTCTCTTTAATCCACTCATTTTTGATAGATTTCTCTTTGATCATTTTGAGTTAAATCTTGATTCATTGCGGTATTTATACTCATTGGTTTTAAAAACTGAAACTATGTTGACACAATTTTTTACTTCACTTCATGTATAGTAACAGCCAATTTTGTAAAATATTGTAAATACATGTTTTTTATTGAATTATTGTTAATTTTATCCTTTAATGTACCAAAAGTGTATTACCATACAGTAGAGTCTCACAAACTCGACTCATGATAACTCGACGCTCTGGTAAACTCGACGCCTCTGTTTTGCCGGATGTGTCTAATAAGCGCAGGCACTCGACTGTATATCATGCACTTCTAATTCTCGACTGTATCTCACGTGTCTCATTATCAACAGTACCTCACGCGCTTTCGTTATTTTGGCCGTTCTTGTAAAATTTGACAATTCCTCAATCTGTCCCATGGTTTTAAGTACACCAATGTAAGTTTATGGTTTTTAATGTTTCGTGATACCATATACAGTACTGTCACATGTTTAAATATGATTAATATACAATTTAAAGCTAAAGCTTGGGTTTTTTCTCCCCTCAATGTAACTCCGGGAAACTCGACATTCACCAAACTTGACAGTGTCAAAGCCCACATTGTAGGACTCTACTGTACAATAAATATTATTGTTTAGCTATTTATTGAAAAACATCCAAGTCTTGTAGTTTTAAACTTGAGATTACACCAGCATAAGACGTTTATTCACCAGTAAAAGGTTTTCATGAGTTTTTATCTAAAAGTGAACATTTAGACAACATATTTAAGTAGGGGTTTGCGAGTAGTGGTTTTTTTAATCAAGTCGAGTTGAGTTGTGCCAAATATTTTCTAGTTTCGAGCGAGTATTTGCCATCAGTTGGTAGTTTAAAATAGAGTAATGGGATTTGAATATCACCCTGGATTTGATAATCTAAACATGGTTTCTAACTAATACATGAGTAGCAATACTAAGTTTTAGCCAGTAAAATCAAACTGGATTACGAATTGACAAACAAAACGCGGTTTGACATTCGTTTCCGGCCGATAAAACACGGTGTGGTTGTCATTTGGCCAATTTCACCTGGTCCATACATCTCGTATAGTCAATATTAGTTGACGAAATCGTTAGTTACGGCCGATATTAAGTGGCCCGGACACCACTTTTGCTATTATGTTTTCGGTTGTCATTTACGTGATGCGATCGTTACTATACGTTTTGGCCGGTCGCAATCGTTAGCGATCGTCATTTTCGGCCGATTTCACGTGAACCGAACGCTTTTTGTGGCCGTTACTACGCGTTTTGGCCGGTCGCAATCGTTAGCGATCGTCCGGAAATCGGCGGGAAATACTCGATTGAACTTTCGAGTATTTTTCAAAACTTCGAGTCGAGCTCGAGTATTAAAATACCCGGCCGAAAACTCAAAGTTTCGAGTACTCGCACACCCCAATATTTAAGGCATCAAACATAAATTTTCAAGTCGAAGTAAAATATATTTTAGTTTTAAAAGGAAGCCCCATACCATGCCTGTTGGCTGTCATATGGTGTCTCTTTGACTTGACAAAATAGCCTTATTACTATGTGTTTACTTGTGTTGTTTTTGGGACCAACATGTCCCATGAACCCAACACATGAAAATGTGATAGGTCGACTTGTCTGTGTCTACCCCTACCATTTACCACCTAGCTATATACAGTACTCATTGTCTGTAGTCTTAGGTCTCAGATCTTCATGTTGAGACTGTGGTCACTCCAAGTCATCTAGGTGTAGGTCATCTTCGATATACTCTACTCTTTCCATTAATCGTCAACATTCCTTTTCGTAAATCCTTTTAAATAATTTCTAATAACGTTCAAGTAAATATTTAATCTTGCTCTAAATTTAATCATAAAACTCAATTACTATTACAAAGAACCTATTTGGTCTTAGCTCAGCTCAGTTTCCTTACTTTAATGTCACTTGACAATTTCAAGATTTTGACGGGTTCAAACGTTTTGACTGAGTGTCATTTTGTATAGTAGTTCTGTGGTTTTATAGCTAGTCATTTATTTTTTTTAAATTGTAACAAAACTCCAAAACTGTAAAACGTTACAGTAAATATAGAGAGTCGCTGGCCTAGTGGTCAAGGCGTCGGACTTCAAAACCATGGTAGCGGTCCTGTCGTGGGTTCGAATCCTAGCCCTGGCATGTAGATTTGATCAGTACTGTTGAACTCGTACTGTAACGGCTCGCTTCTGGCTTCGCGGGATTCGTTCCATGCACAGATGTATAGTCTATGTGGACAGGCAAAGTAAAGTAAATACCCCGACGCAGCAAACCTGCGTACTCAGCGAATTTCCAATGCATGCATATGTTTCTCACTACCACATTGACATAAAGCCACTTTCCAAGTTTCATAAAAATACATAAATAAATAAGTGATCTATAGCGTTTTATTTATTCCCTATAAGAATAACATTAGGGCTGAGTATGCAGGTTTGCTGCTACCGGGATAGTCAACAAAAAATAAATTTGCTGTACAAATATCAATATACCAATACTATGTGAAGCCACATACCAAGTTTCATCAATATACATTGATAAATAATGGATTTATTTATTCTCCATAAGGATAACATTGGACAACGTACTGTGTTGAGCACTTTGAATATCTGTGCAACGGTTGGATGTAGAATCACAATTTAAACACCAAAAAGATTGTTTTGTGGAGCTGAGTTGATTGGTAAAAGCAAATGTGAAGTTTACATGAAAATTAACTGAGGAAAAGCCAAAAACCTTTTTCCCATAAGATTAACATGGGAAATTTTATGAGCAGGTTTTATTTGGATTTTCTCCGCAACCACTTAACTTTTGAGTTAATAATTCAAAATACCATATTATTTGTTTTTTTTTTTGTAAGCTCTATAACATGGTCCAAACCAAAATTAAGTGTTTTACAAAGTTTAGGGTGAAAAATGCAAAAAAAATTATTTTTGGAAAATGTAAAACCCTCACACACCCCCCTTCCCATAGTCCGTTTTTTCTGGTTGTCGAACTTAAAGTCATAAATCTCACTTTACACATTGGAGCCAAATTTCATCGAAATCGGACGTTTTTTTCACATTCACGGACATATATATAACATTTAAACGAATAGTGTTTTTGTCATCTGGGGACCTCAAAACAAAAAGTTATCGTAGTCTCGGGCTTAAGTCTTACCATGAGACCTACGGTAATAGCTTCTTCCCTATAGGGAAAATTCGCTAAAAGAGGCTGCCAACCTCTTAAAAAAATTGGTAAGGCATTCCTTAGTTATAATAGAGTCTAGAACAACAGAAGCTTCAAGATCAAGCTCCAGCTCTGTTATATGGCACAAAATGCCACGTATTACTTCAATGCAGTATAACATAGATTGTAATTTTCATAGAACTGTCTTTTATGTGTGTCCTGGATGGAAGATTCTATTGTTCTGTATATTTATATAGTGAATGGTTCAAATACCACATTTTTTCTTTTGCAACAACAGGGAGAAAACTTTCACAGTATAGTGTTGAACATATAATCAGCTATAATCGAGGGAGGGTAAAATAAAGTTATGATAGCATTTTATTCTGCAGAGTTTATTGGTAACCAAAATACAGATTTTGCTATGACTTCATTTGACTCTAATCTAACAGTAGAAGCCTACAACAAGATGAAGACACTTAGGTTCATTCTGTCCACGGTTCCTTAACAATCAATCATTCTACCGTGAAAACCATTATCATTTGTTATAGAATTATTCCTGCAATTTCCACCAATTTTCTACAATCATTTTGTCAGAAGTTTACCCAGACAATGAAGTTAAGGTATTACCGTAAACGGGGGTGACTTGAGGTCTGTGGGTTGACTTGGAAACCAAAAGCTAAAAAAGTTGTAAACTTATTTTTCATTGTAACTGCTAATTAGTTACTTATCAGCTTAAAAAACTGACTTTAAAAGCTGAAACCTTTGTAAAACCAATATTTGTTTATCAAAATAGATTTATATACAAAATTAATACACAAAAGCAACAAAAATGTGTAACAAGTTTTACCACAATAATAATATTATATTTTTATACAAAACAACTATCCTAGGAAATCTGGCATGTTTTCTTTTTATTTCTTTGACTCTTGGGATGACATTATCGGCATAATTTTCTTTGTTGTTTATCAGTTAAAGAACTGTCATTAGCATCGTCCTTATAAAAACTCTTCTTAATTTTCCTATTTTTGGGATAACTAATGTAATCCATAATTTTCTATAATGGAGGCTGAAGGACAAATACAACAAATAAATATGCCTAAGAAACACTGAGAATAGTGTTTATAGTGAAAGTATTAGTTTAGTTACTTTTAAAGTTAATATATTTTTCAATATTTAGAAATAAAATGATTTGGTGTATACCACATATTTAACGGGCCTGCATACATTTTTGGTCACGTGACTCTCTGTGGCCGACTTGCAGCTTGTTAATCCCATTTAAAAGCATTGCGAAAACCTGACCTACCGCCAGTATTTCCCATCTCTTTGACACAAAAATCGCAAAATATATAAGTTTTGCATATAATTCTAAACTGCATTAAAATACAGTTACACCAATGTCACTAATTTTCAAAATATAAAATAGACTTTTTGGGTTTTCAAATCACTTGTCCTTCATAATCTATGATACGCTGAAGTGGTTTTTGTAAGGTTTACTTCTCCGACATTTCTGGACCGATTCTGATGATTGAGGTATCAACAGAATTTCCTCAATCAGTAGTAGTGTAGAGTTGTTTCCAATTTTGATTACTAACATTCTGATGGATGAAGGACACAGGTCGGCCTCAAAGTTTTGTTTTTCAACCATCGACCGTGTTGACATCAAAAGTAGAAAACCTAGAAACAGCTGATTTGAGTTTTATAACGTTCTGCAAATTGGAAAAAATGACAAGTTTCAAAATTTGTAAAATAATTCACTTTAACCCGTAAT
The DNA here is from genome assembly GCA_963675035.1 of Allygus modestus. Taxonomy (NCBI): domain Eukaryota; kingdom Metazoa; phylum Arthropoda; class Insecta; order Hemiptera; family Cicadellidae; genus Allygus; species Allygus modestus. The sequence goes on along the minus strand of OY776112.1, from coordinate 481,693,034 downwards.
TAGTATCTAAGAAATAATTTGAAATTGGATGGTAATGGATTAATTTTATTCACCGTGTTATCCTGAATAATATAATAATATAATAATATAATAATAATAATAATAAAAATAATAATATAATATAATAATAATATAATTAATATTTTGTGGGTCTATTTAATTAGTTTACAATTTGTTTCCGAGGAGATCAAAAATAACTAATGTGATATTCGGCTGCTGATCGGCCGCACAGAGTCACGTGACTTTAGTGGAAGCCCATTGAATCAGGCTAGGCTAATAATGTATCACATTGAAATACTATGCAATCAAATAGAATGGCGGCAAGTGACTCTAACTTGCAGGGGTGACTTTAATTGGTAACAATACATATTTTTCTTTTACCTCTAATCAGATAAAAATATAATATTTTGAAAATGTACAATTTTATACAATACTATAATAACCATATACAAATATTATTTCTAATGTGCTGCGTTACAAACATATAAGAGTATAAACTTTAAAGTAAATATCAAGTCATCCCAGTTTACAGTATCCAAATTTAATGTCAAATGTGTTAATGTGTTATGTTAATGACAAATGTTTGAAAATTAAATTCTGAGAGATAACACAAGTCTTTCACAGAAGAAACAAATAAAAAATAAATAAAAAAACAATTGTTCATATTTGTTGGTTTTTTACATTCAGCTCCATAATTTACTCTTTTTGCTACCTGAGAGTAATTAAAATAATCTGAGACCTTCCATGTAAGAAATAATGGTTATTCATACTTCATACTCTACATGTGCTGCAAAAATAATTTTTGGTAACTATGCGATATCACAATAAAGTAGTATTTTGCTAAAAATAATACACACAATTCCTTTAAATATCAACAACTGTACATGCTAACAGTGCATACAGAGTATTTCAGTTGCAAAGAAGCCTGTTATAACGCAGATAGGTTTTCCTGTTGTATTCCAATAATAAAAAAATATTAGTTGGTAGTAATATGGAAATATTAGTGCATAAAGGAGTTTACGACAGCAGTTTGGGGAAAACCTCGTAGTGCATCGGAGTCTTCGAGTGCCTCTAACTGTCTTTTAGTTGCTGTTAATTTCTTTTAAGAGTAGAAGTGTATCCGTTCAAAGTATAACTTTACAGCCAAGCACTTGGATCAACTGGAGTTTCGAGTTATGTGGAGACAACATATATGAAATTAAGTGCAAACAAATTACACTTAAAACTGAATTTGATTACTCGTTTGAAACGGAATAAATCTTGGCAGACGCAATCAGCACTGTGCGACAGGTTTCACTTCGTTCTGCGATATAATGTTATAAGATATTGTGAGGAAGGACGCTTCGGGGGAACTAGTGAGTTTGGGGTTGGTCGCGACACTGAGTTCGGGGAAGATGAGAGGGTAGGGGTTGAGATCTGTGTTGTCACTGTGGGAGGGGAGGGGGGTGGGGGGGCGGGGGTCGGGCTCGGAACAGCCAATCAGCCAGTAGGTGACCATGCGGCCCTTGCCCTTGAGTTCGACCTCTCCGCGCAGCTCCAGCTGGAACGTGCCGAACTTGTCCAGGATCAGCTTGGTGGCCTCGCTTACGTGAATACGCAGGGCTGCAACACGATAAATCAAACGTAATGATCCTCATTGGATGGGGAGCTCGGAAGGAAATAATTAATGAAATATTGGTTTGTATATCCTTGTTTGATGACAAATACATTTTATAGGAAGCTCGGAAGGGAATAATTAATTAAATATTGGTTTGTATATCCTTGTTTGATGACAAATGCATTTTTTAAGGAACTCTGAAGGAAATAATTAATTAAATATCAAGTTGTTCAGATGAGTTCAGACTCTAAAGAAAAACCAAATTTGATTTTTAATTTTTACTGAACTTAGGTGTTTAAATGAATGAATACAGTACATTAGTTATTTCTATAAATTTATTTCATACATTCTTTAAAAGTAATAGTTTAAGTGGGTTTTTTAATTGACTTAATTTTATTGGGTACTACCCACCTAAAGTTATGTGTGTTATTCCTTGTTATGGTGACGACTTTGATGAACAAATTCTCTTATTATTAAAAGAACAACAATAAAAAACACAAAATGTACAAACACACAATGAAATGCTACATATCAATCAACTGACATTTCAGAAAACCATACAAATATTTTCCATTATCTAGGTTTCCTTTAGAAAACTATTATTTTGTTGTTGCGATTGAGACGAGCGACTAACCACGATTGTTCATCCATAAAGCCACGACCTGAAGGTGGATTACAATCAAATTAACTCTCTTGAAATGTATTATAGTTATTTGTCTCTTTTTCCTGCTTCCGTTAAATTCCTTAACACGTTCGCTACCACAATGTTAAAAAAAAATCGTAACCACAGACTGCCGCCTCAATTTTGCGGCGGGCGTGGCGTACTCATAGCCCAACGCCGCAGATCTGCGGCGGCTAGGTTCATTAAAATAGACTGCCGCCGCAGAACTGAGAAATTTCTTCGCAACAGTCTATTTTAAAGGTTAGATGGTTTAGCCACGGTCTACGGGATAGTCCGCCTTATATATGGGGCGCTTGGTCTGTAGCTAGGACTAGGACCAGTCTACAAGGAAGTTTATGATTTTTTTCGTGGGCTGTCAGAATGCGGCGGCTGGTAGCGAACGTGTTAATAACTTACTCATTTTGATCTGCCCCTGAACTGCAGTAGAACCTCGATAGTTCGGCACGTTGTGGACTAAAGGGGTGTCGAACTATAGGGAGTATATGGAACATTTTAACACAGGGAGTATTAAATCACGAATTTAATTTAGAAAGTATAGTAACACAAATTTAATGAATACAGTAATTTAAAAGTAAACAAACTAAAATAAAATTATAACTCCCGCAGCGTCTCGAGCGAACTGAGTTGATATACTTACTACTACTTACTAGAAAGAGGGTGGATAGGATGGGGTAGGGGGTGGGAAGGATGAGTTATTTATAGAAAAGGTGGTGGCGCGCGTTCGCGAAAACAATAAGCGGGCTTCGGACACTGACCGGCGAACTGTCAAGGATACTGTTGGTCGCTGCTACTGTCATGTCATGTCAACACGGCCCGTGTCGAACTATCAAAGTTCTACTGTAGTATGACTATGTAAAGTGGTTTTAAATTGCCTTTTCATCTCAAGTTAAAGTTTCCGTTGTAAAACTGCAATCTGGTTTCAACGCTTCATTGCACTATTCTCAAGCAGTTTGCCATTGAGTTAAAATCACATCAATCGGTCGAATCTAAGTTGTTATTAATTTCAAATTACATAACTCAAAAACGGACACGCACATCTTGACATTAAAATAATTGGTACAGGTGTTCACACGGACAGTCACAATGTTCTTTCCGGGGACGTCAATGAAAGCGGTCGTGAACGCCCTTACCAATTATTTAAATGTCAAGATGTGCGTGTCCGTGTTTGTGTGTGTATGTACTTTTAAATTTAACAACGATGTAGATTCGACCGATTGATGAGATTTTAGCATGATGACTCAATGGCAGACTACTTGAGAATGGCGCAATGAAGCGTCAAGACCAGTTTGTAGTTTTACAATGGAAAATTTAACTGGAGACAAAAAGGTAATTTAAAACCATTTAAAATTCCTTTTTGTTTAAAAAATTTGCACAAATCGTGAACTAGCGGTACTCACGGTGGCCTGAGGACTCCATTCGAGAGGCCGTGTTGACGGTGTCGCCGAACAGACAGTAGTGGGGCATCTTCTGGCCCACCACCCCAGCACACACGGGCCCTGGTCAATCAGAACAGTAAACATTCCAACTCGGTTGAACCTCCAGCTATAAATTGGACATACATCTTCACCTTGTGCTACATCGGCTGGGTAGCACAGTGGTTAGCGTGTTCGCTTCATAAAATGATGTTCGCCAGATCGATCCTGAGAAAATTGTATGATGGTTCGATACTGGATCCAACTGCCATTGGTCATTGAGCTATAAATTAATGATCCTGGCTAAAGAATCAGTCGGTCTTAGTCAATAACAAGGCTACACAAGGCATCTGACCCATTCTGCACTCATAATTCATTCCGATTCGCCTTAAAATAAGTTCTAGTTGCTTCGGTGTCTTACAAAGTGATTAAGTTATTTAATTGAAAAACAATGTGAGTTTTGTCCATAATAGAAAACTTGAAAAACATTATACGTTGCTTGTTATTCAAAACTAGACACAACTTTTATACTTTATCATTCTCCAAACCACTGACTAAGTATACAATTTTTTTTATCTGTGTTCTATCAAATAGCTTCAACTATCCAACTGGCAGCTGCAGTTTCAGTCTAAATAATCCACCTTCAAGCAAAGAATATCAGTTTTTAATTCATTAATTTTTATGTCGTACGTAGTTGGGGCAGGTCAGAGGGTCATGTGCCGCCCCAACTTACAGGAAGTTTTTGTTACATTGTTATTCAGCTGAAATCACGTAGTCCGGTCATAATTTAGTCCGTTATCGTGTGGACGTTCATAATTTACAACCTATAATAGATGGCTTAATTATCACGTAAAACCTTTATTAAGTGAACTGAACCCCATTTACAGCGATAACATGACTATTGTAATTTCCTGCGGATTTTATGTGGTTTGATCGCCATTTATGGCTGATGTTAAGCGATTAAGAGGCCAGATCAATGGTAACATATTTTGTTATTGTTAGCGATTTACCACAAATTGGCCGGAACAACTCGCTCGATTTTAATTGAGCTTTCTAAAATGTAGAGTTGATAACTATAATGTATGCAAGATCACATCTACAAATAAACACTTCCTACATCCAGACTTTTTATGAACTGTTTGTCAAACTTGATATATGTGTTGTTGTCAGACTTAACAATTGTTTCTCATGGTTATTAGTGAATTTCCTATGGAAAGTGAACTATTAGCATGACCCGCACGGTGAAACTTAAGCCCGGGACCACCATAGAAGTTCCTAACGTGCCCCCCTGAACACGTTTTGGGGGGTCGTTCAAAATTTTATATATATATATATGTGTATGCACTCTAGCGGTCACATTTTTTGTCAGATTTACTTAAAATTTGGTAGGGACGTTCCTTTCTATAATCAGTTGAACAAGTTCGTTGGGCAAAACAATCGGAAAACTCTAAACACCTTTTTTGAGGATTAATCTTTCAAATTTCGAGTTTTTGGGCCCAAAAAGGGTCAGAAAAGCCCCGAATGTAAAGTTAATGCATGCAAAAAGGTGGGAATTAGTGAGGCAAAACTTTTAAGCCCTCTCTCGTCATTCTAGCATATATATATATACCGAGTTATTAAAGAAAATGTGTATTGACCAAACACAGTACGTTGTCTTATGGGAGTTTTACATTAGAAAAGCCTGTTATTCATTTGTTGGTGTACTTTTATCATCCCCAACAACCTCACGCCTACTTTAAAGCCTGACTGGACCTTCTCCCAACCTTATAATGTGCAAAATTGTATTCCCAGCATTGCAGGTAAATAGAACCAGGAGCATCAGAACAGCCAAAAAAACAATATTTTCAGATTTGAATGAAAATTGGAATAATTTTATGTTCTTAACTGATTTTGAGTTTTTATAGTTTTTTATGTGGAAATTCACTTCCCTCACGTCAGCGTGCTGCGTGCAAACTCGTTTTTTGTTGAATATATCTAGTATCTAAACGAGTAAGGTTTAAGTTTTTTAAGGTTTAAGGCTGGTGCACAGGCCCGGGCACCCAATTATCGGGAGATGGGCCGCAGCCCCCCCCCAAAATCTAATCTAAGGTATAAGTTTTTGTGACAACTGACTATTAATTTTGTTTTTATTTGGGGTTGTAACCCCCAGACACTCGATTGATCTGCCAATGTGCTCCCTTTGCGTGTATGAGTGTTCTCCTCACCTGAATGTATCCCTATCCTCACTTTGAGCTGGGAATCCGGACGGTGTTGTATGCTGAAGGAGTGGAGGGCGTCCAGGATAGAGAGCGCCATCAGCGATATCTCGCGAGCGTGGTTGTCTCCATTACGCTCCGGCAGTCCCGACACCACCATGTAAGCGTCACCTATCGTCTCCACCTGCACAGCGGCGGGGAAGTGTAACGTTACTGACTTCCGTACTTCATCCTGATTGGTAATGTCTGTAAACTTATTAGTTCTGTACTTAAATTATTATAAAATTTAATTTCTCCAAATACAATTGGCTGATCTTTGACTTTTCCAGAATGCAATTAGATAGTCTTTGGCAAGATATATTAATCTTACTTGGTAAACATTTTTATTGCCCTTTCTAAATCCTTAGTTTATTTCACTCAGAAACCTTTTTGAATCTTGTGTTCTGGTTCATTCTTTTCTAGACTCGGCCAGGATGTGGTGGTAGCACAAATAAAAAGAAATACAATAGCTTTTAGTGAATAGACAGTACATGATACGTGATAAATTTTCATGTAATGTGTTGAGAAGCCTTGAATTTGTATTCAACATTAACTTAGCAACTATTTAAAGGTTCCAGTTACATTTTTGATGCTACTAAAGCCAATTATCCTAGTTCTTCAACCAGAAACATTCTTACTGTCATGAAGCTATGCTATCAGTTTCTCTTACCTTGTAGACGTCATAGAATCCTATTGCTCGATCAAAAGTGCTGTAGAGGTCATTTAACAAGTTCACCACCTGTAATAATACGATATGCAAACAAAACATGCTTGGTTATCCACAAAAACGGTGTAAAATTACACTGTTGTAATAATAGCTGATAATAAAAATTGTATTCCTAAAGTTAGATCTATTTATAGAAGCTGGAACTTAATTCAAATGGAGTACAATTAATTTGTAGCTACTGCCAAAATGTACCAGTGTGCTTGTACGAATAAATAATTACTGAATTTGTTTGAAATTCATTGTCGGTGATGTTGGATAGTCTATGTGTATGTTATTTAAGAAATTATTGCATACATTGTTGTTTTTACTGATTAGGAAAAGGTTTCACAAAGTTTCAGGATCTCGAATTTGATCCTGTCATCAGGTGAGAGGAATTATATAATTATCTATATTTTTAATACGCTAGGCATATTTTTGTCATAATTGTTTTGGAGCGGTGGTACTACCGATCACCATGTCCAAGGTGTCATTAGAAAGGTCTTAGCATGTAGTTTTGCCATCAATTAAAAAAATTTATAAAAGTCACCGTGGACATGGGAAAATATGGGGTCAAAGTCGCGATTTTCCCCATAGACATAATATGCAGTTACAAACCAACGATCGAGAAATCAGCTGTTTATTTAAGGAAGTGGTTAAACAAATAAAATCTGACCCTGAAAAATGGTTATTGAACGTACAGCTGGCAACAAAACACCAGTTTTTATTTGCACAAAATCAAAGCATAACCAAAAAAACGTTCGACATAATGGAGACTATAAGATGTCGACCAGGACGGCCAAGAGGAGGAGGCCGACGAACTTTAACTGACGAACTCTTTCCTTGGGTAAAAGCTTGCTCGGATTCGAGCAACAAGACCACTAGTATATATTAAATGTTTAATAATAATGAAATATTTAACATTATCCTAGAATATAACCAAATTTGTTGTTCTAGGAAAACACCACAATCTAATATAATAGGGTATACCGTAATTGTTACCTTTCTCTCGTATTTGAATTCTGCGAAAAAAATTACTATGCATGAAAGGTCTTGGTTTGTAGTAACATATACTGGTCTCCAATTCAGGTGCTCACTTGGAGTTAGCGAGTTATTGATAGTTACATGTTTCTCAAAGTGAGCCCCCAAATGGAATTTATGTATATGTTACTAGCAACTAAGACCGATTATGAGATGTGACACATAAAATGTCTCATCACCTAATTTATGCACACCAAAAAACGACCAAGAGCGGCGCTGATTACCCCAAAAAAAATTTATGCACAACAAAAGAACTGATAATGAACAATTTAAACACTTCAACCACTCTGTCGATGCGAACGGAGCAGCGCGCGCGAGAGAACTGACGGGTGGCGGATTTCAAAGATGCGTGTAACGTAATTCTAGATTAAGGGAGAAAAAAGAATGAGTCAAGGATAAATTTTAGACGCATAACAGATATTTCTGGATGACAAAAGAACAAACAAAGACTGTCGGAGACATCTGATTGGTCAGGAACGAAGACAACAATGACTCATGAAATGACGCAACATATGCAAGCGACGTCTCTGGAAAGTAAACATTACTACAACAATCCAGAGAGTGACATTATCAATGGGTTGCGCAACTTCTGGAAATGTCATTCAACTGTCAGACGCCAGTAGCGCCACTACAGCAGAGGCAAATTGTCGTACAACTAATCACGGCTGCCAACATCAGAAAAATAAATTTCCCAAATTAAGATCGTTTTCCCCACCCAAAACCCCGAATTCCCACCGTGTCCCCTAGATTGAAAAGGGGTTAGGGGATAGGGCATTCCTCCTAGTTTCACTGGAAATTAAAATTCCAAGGAAAATTAAATACGAGAGAAAAGTAACAATTACCGGGTATACAATCATGAAACTCATACGTGAGTAAATGTGTCACCCGGAACTCACTAGCGATCCACACGGTTGGCAGTGCAACTATTGTAAATACTCTAGCGATCCACACGGTTGGCAGTGCAACTATTGTAAATCCTCTAGCGATCCACACGGTTGGCAGTGCAACTATTGTAAATACTCTAGCGATCCACACGGTTGGCAGTGCAACTATTGTAAATCCTCTAGCGTTCCACACGGTTGGCAGTGCAACTATTGTAAATACTCTAGCGTTCCACACGGTTGGCAGTGCAACTATTGTAAATACTCTAGCGTTCCACACGGTTGGCAGTGCAACTATTGTAAATACTCTAGCGTTCCACACGGTTGGCAGTGCAACTATTGTAAATACTCTAGCGTTCCACACGGTTGGCAGTGCAACTATTGTAAATACTCTAGCGTTCCACACGGTTGGCAGTGCAACTATTGTAAATACTCTAGCGTTCTACAAGTCTGGCAGTGTAACTAATGTAAAATCACTAGCGAACCTAATGAATGGCAGTTAAAATTAATATAACCCCCAGCGATCCTTGTGGTTGGCAGCGCAAACATGCCAGATTCCAGGCCACCATTTTGGATAGGTGAGTTTCTCAGCAGCGAATGCAATACTGTACTGTCTTCTGTCACTGAGTAAGTAGATATATCACTGGCTGTAGTTGTGCCGCCAACCGCTACAAGCGCTTGTGAGGCGCTCCACTTCCAGGCGACAACTTAGTCAGCTGAGTTTCTAGACTGTATCGTTATTAGACTGTGGATAACACTTGATAGGGTTACTAGGTTGTGCCACCAATTTGGTTATGTTCTTGGTATTCTTCTCACCTGGAAATGGGATCAGATTCCGGATTCTAAAATGTCGTGAAACATGTTTTCCTAATCATTTAAGGCAAATAATGTCTGCAGTAATTTCTTGATAACGTGTATATACGAGGGTCATCCAGAAAAAAAAGAACGTTTGCTTACTGCACCTAGCGCAGCTCCCCCATTACCGCCATTGCATGTGTGGCAGTCCACTCACCTCCCCACCAAAGTATGAGCCGAGTCTCGTTGCTATGCGGTCACCTGTCTTATTTCTACAGCTATTCAAAATGGAGGCTGCAACCCAAAAATCCCGCCAAATATGAAATACGCAGTTTTATTCAGTTTCTGAATTTAAAAATGTTCGGGAATATATAATTTTTTTAGAAAAACACCAAAGAAAGTTTATCGTGAAAGTGCAAATAAGTCTTCAAGTCGAATATTCAGGGGAAACAATGATGCAACCGGATTAATGAAAGAAAATCGGCATGGCAGGTCATTGCTCGTTAAAGATGATTTGAAAGAAAGACTCGAGGAAAATTTGAGGAAAACAGCTGCTAAAATCTTAGTACAATACATCAATTTAAGATATTGTTTTTTTGCTCTTTCACCATAAAATTTCTTTGGTGTTTTCAAAAAATGTCTAGGTCTGGCATTTTTTAACTCAGAAACAGAATAACACTGCGTATCTCATATTTGGCGGGATTTTCGTTTACCGCCGCTAATTTAAATCGCTGTAGAAATAAAACGTGTGACCGCACAGCAACGAGACTCGGCTCATACTTTGGTGGGGAGGTGAGTGGACTGCCACACTCGCAATCGTGGTGATGGGAGAGCTGCGCTAAGTGCAGTAAGAAAACGTTCTTTACTTTTTGGATGGCCCTCGTATATATATAATGGAATAGATTATTTTATTTAATCAGACAATTGTTTGACTAAAACCTTAAATTAAACAAAATTAAATATAATACTTAAAAAGAATTAATTTTATCACTAAGATACCTGCATGGGTGTACTCTGGGCGCAGAGTGCAGTGAATCCAACAATGTCACTGAAGTAGACAGTGACACATTCAAACTGCTCTGGTTGTACCATCTCTCCAGCCATCAGCTGTTGGGCAACTGGCCTGTAAAGAGAAACACGCATTGGTGGAGGACAGTAGTGGTAGCCAGAACTGGGTAAGTCAATGCAGTTATAGCCACGATGTAAATTACATCAGTGCATATAAAACTGATTGAAATGTCAATATGTGATTTTGCCATCTTTGCCTTAAAAAGATTTAAAAATGTTACAAGCGAATACAGTTGCTTGAATTCTAGATTTGTTTTAATTTTAGTATTAGCTTACTCAAAAACAGGTTTATTAGTAAAGTTTATATTGTGATACCATTCAACACAACAGCTCGAACCTATAACAATTGACTATACACCTGTACTAGATTGAAAACCTTATGGGCCCTTCTGATAACAAAATATTTGGGATATTCCATGTAGTTCTGACAGCACTGGATAGAAATCGCTACCATCGCATGCAATGGCAGACGTAACTCTGACTCATGCAGCTTGGTGCGCTCAGCTCGACCGTGGCAAGTTTTTAAAATCTCATTTTGCTATTAAAACAACTGTCTCGCTTTCCTCTCAACTCGGAAGCTTTAATATACGATTTAACAAAGGCTGTAAGTCTGTAATAACAAAGATTGCGTGAAATCAAAATAATATTGTAATAACTATTAAAAACTTGTGATAAAACTGGTGTCGACGTCATATCCGTCTTTCATCAGCGTTGATCAAGCATACTCTGTTTGTTTGTCTGCCTCTATGCGATTCCAAGTAGTTCACTTAATGTCTACAAGGAGGAAGCACAGTCGATAGCCTCTGTTGCCGACCGCACTCAATAGATTGTGCTGTTTCTTGGTTAACCAAATTTAGCTTTGCATTTACCGTCTAGAACAGGTACATAGTCAATGCTATAACAGCTGTTTTTGCTTCATATGTTCTGTGTTTTGTTTTTATGGTGATACTAACAGCTGTTGAGCTATTATATGTTCAACTAGCTGCTATCGTACCCAGTTTCACCTGGGAATACAACATTGTGTGGTTAACTGTGGAGCTACTACGAAACATGATCAGCTGTTTGAATTCTTATCAGCTCAAACTAAAGTGAATATTTACAAGAATATTTACAGGATTGGAACTTAGTCTCCCCGTGGGGAGGAGACCTATGGGAATTTCTTAAAATCTTTTCTTAGTGGTTGCCTATGTTATGGAAAGAGTGTACATGCCAAATTTTGTGGTTGTAGGTGTAGATTTGGCCTCGGGGATGATCGGGTTTTCGTATTTATAGATTGTCCATAAGAATAGCACATGATTGGAACTTTGACTCCCTGTGGGATGGGCTCCATGAACACATTTTTTTCAATAAGATGATTAAATGAAGGATTATAAGGTGAATGTTAATTTAATTACCTGGGTAAAACTTGAAAGAGAAGCTCTTCAGACCTCCTCTTTTCTTGACTTAATTGATCCGTCTTTTCTTCAACTAGGGCTTCTAAGTTATTAGCATACTGCTCCATCCTTCTAAGCAGATCATCCATCAGGTTTTCACAGTAACCTCTGCAAAATAAATATTAAAATAACAAATTTGAAATTCTTTCCGTGTAAACTAAATATGTCTTCTTATATTGTAAGTGACATAAAAAGTAGGCCTAGATGGATATTTTTTGACAGTCAATAAAACAGCCCTGGAGTCTTTGAAATTGTATTATTATAAATACTGAAGCTTTAAGGTGAACCGACTCATTTACCAAAAGATTGTTATCAACAAACTGTTGTAATTTAGCACTTTCTAAATAATGTATACTTGCTCTTTCACGCTTTGCTGGGGTGCTCCCTCAGGCCCTGTTTGATTTGCAGCTTATAACTAAAATGGAATTTTATATGGGTAGGACCAAGGTTTTTACTACATAAATAAAAAAAGGACGTGTTTAAAAAGAATGGTGGTTGCAAATTTATTTTATTTCAGATTCCAACTTGGTAAGATTTTGATTAAGGCCTTTGGTAAGTTCCTGAATTTTTGGTCAGAATGTTTTTATATTTGTATGGGTGTATAATGGATTTAAACAAATATGGCATTCAAACTGCAAAGTATTACATGTTTATTGAGATATTTAGAAGTTGAAGATTATCGGTCTGCAATGAGTTATAGTCGGACCGAGCGGTTTTACTTCATGATTTTGCGGATGATGCCCCTGATGATCTCGAAGGTGGGTCGGTCGTCGGGGTTGTCGGCCCAGCACCGCTCCATCAGCTCTAGCAGGTCCTCTGGACAGTCACGGTTGCTGATGTCCGGGCGGAACGGCGGGGCGGCGCAGACCTCCACCTGCTGAAGGATCTCTGCAAGCCAAGTGGAATACCAACGTTCCTGAGTCCGTTCAAGATTGATTTTGTTTTTGACAAAAATCTGCAATTATGTTTTTGTTACTTAGATAACATGCGAAAGGTTTATGCTAAAAAAGAAAGCTTGCAAATATTACAGTCTGATAAATTACCTTGAGATGATTTAGTTATTCCAGGTTTTCAGTGGTGGGACTTTTTCCACTCTGTTATCGCAAATTTATCTTTCCTGCCTACCCTGTCATTTACTTACTCAAAACATGTTATACCAATTCATAGTGAATTGACTTCTTCATAAAACTTTCAAAAAAGTTGCCTGTCTAAATTTTTATTTTGGTATTACCTACTTTTTTGTTTAGTGTATGTTTCCATGCCAGTGGTATTGTTTAATGTTTTGATATGTAACAATCCAAATCCTGATAGTTTTACCACAGTTCGGGCCACGGTGCTTGGAATCTGGGAAAGGCAAGAAACAACTCAAATTTCTCATAAATAAAAGCAGACCATAACAAAAATAACCAAAACCATTTCTTTCAAATTAAATTAATTAATTTATCTTTATGTTGACAAAAGTATACAGTAACACGGACGGTACTAAGCCAAATAGAGGCAAAAAGTCATTCCAGAGCATACGCTAACCAGACGCCAAGCACTGTGACCCGAACTGTACCTAAGGTTGGCATTTAGGCAGCATGATTAACTAAATCTCTCTGCCTGTCCAATGATCCGTCAGACCTACACGACACTCTCCGGTGAAGCAAAGTGTGATCTGCTTCAGTATGTATCAATTATTTTAAAGGACTAGTTTCAAACCCACTCTATGTTTGCCACCATGAATTTGAAGGCTGCTCCCTTGTCTACTTCGCCCACAATGTTCTACCAGTAACTGAGTAGAAACAAGCATCAGCAGGAGTAAACTGTTGACGATTATTGTTATCAAAATTTTGATTAAATCATTATGATCACTTTTGAGCCAAGTTTTCTGGTCTCTATAGTTTAGAAACACCTGAGGTTTTTTATGAAATGTTTGAATTATAAAACATATTATGGAATATTACAAATCAGCTATAGGTAAGAAAATCGGTCCCAAACGGGTTGTTTACCTTGATTAGTCATGGTCTGTCTGGCTATCTCGTAGGGTCCGCCTCTCACCACGATCTCCTCCAAGATGATGGAGAAGCTGTAGACATCGCCTTTCTGAGTGGCCGGGGTACCGGGGACTGTCGTCTCCTTGAGCAGCTCTGGAGCCACCCACAACAACTCTGGAGACATCACTCAGCCTCTATCAACTTGCACATGGTTAGAAAAAGAGGGGATTTCTGATAACTGGGACCCTTTCCCATATGACACTCTATATGTAAACTACATATGTGTGTCAGTGAAATTCAAGGAAAGATAGGAAGTAAACAAATTTAAAACACCAGAGTTTTTATTTAATCAGTTCTAAACAATTTAATACATCAGCTTGATATAATGTATTCAAATTCCTTATCTTTATATATTAATTCTTAAGGGTGTTTTTTTTTGTCAGTAGGCAACGTCTTACTTAATACTTCAGCAAAGCAAATAACTGAGCTATCATTTTTAAGATTACCTTCACCGCTAATTGTGAAAAACAAACAAACAATTCAAACGATAAAAATTATAATTTATGGGGAACTCCCACTGATTTGTCAAAGGTGGCACCATCTTACAGCGACAAGTTCAAGTGACTAACGAAAAACAGGGTTTTCAGTTAGTAACATCATATTGCTACATAGCCCAAATACATCAATTTGACCCACGTTTTATATGGTGTTGAACTGTTCGTGATACAGTATATTTATTTACTTACTGTTGTAAAACGTATTGTCTTTGACGATCTCAGATGGGGTTGTCAAAGTTTGAAGGCCAAAGTCGGATATTTTGAGGACGAATCGTCCATCTATCAGGCAGTTACATGAACGCAGCTTCCCGTGGACGGCAACCTCGCAACCGTGCAGGAACGCCATTCCCTGCAAACGCACAATGCAGATAATTGTGAGATCTGCTCTGTCAAAGTTTGAAGGCCAAAGTCGGATATTTTGAGGACGAATCGTCCATCTATCAGGCAGTTACATGAGCGCAACTTCCCGTGGACGGCAACCTCGCAACCATGCAGGAACGCCATTCCCTGCAAACGCACAATGCAGATAATTGTGAGATCTGCTCTGTCAAAGTTTGAAGGCCAAAGTCGGATATTTTGAGGACGAATCGTCCATCTATCAGGCAGTTACATGAGCGCAGCTTCCCGTGGACGGCAACCTCGCAACCATGCAGGAACGCCATTCCCTGCAAACGCACAATGCAGATAATTGTGAGATCTGCTCTGTCAAAGTTTGAAGGCCAAAGTCGGATATTTTGAGGACGAATCGTCCATCTATCAGGCAGTTACATGAGCGCAACTTCCCGTGGACGGCAACCTCGCAACCATGCAGGAACGCCATTCCCTGCAAACGCACAATGCAGATAATTGTGAGATCTGCTCTGTCAAAGTTTGAAGGCCAAAGTCGGATATTTTGAGGACGAATCGTCCATCTATCAGGCAGTTACATGAGCGCAACTTCCCGTGGACGGCAACCTCGCAACCATGCAGGAACGCCATTCCCTGCAAACGCACAATGCAGATAATTGTGAGATCTGCTCTGTCAAAGTTTGAAGGCCAAAGTCGGATATTTTGAGGACGAATTGTCCATCTATCAGGCAGTTACATGAGCGCAACTTCCCGTGGACGCCAACCTCGCAACCATGCAGGAACGCCATTCCCTGCAAACGCACAATGCAGATAATTGTGAGATCTGCTCTGTCAAAGTTTGAAGGCCAAAGTCGGATATTTTGAGGACGAATCGTCCATCTATCAGGCAGTTACATGAGCGCAGCTTCCCGTGGACGGCAACCTCGCAACCATGCAGGAACGCCATTCCCTGCAAACGCACAATGCAGATAATTGTGAGATCTGCTCTGTCAAAGTTTGAAGGCCAAAGTCGGATATTTTGAGGACGAATCGTCCATCTATCAGGCAGTTACATGAGCGCAACTTCCCGTGGACGGCAACCTCGCGACCGTGCAGGAACGCCATTCCCTGCAAACGCACAATGCAGATAATTGTGAGATCTGCTCTGCAACAACTGTAGTAGAACATTAAACTGTTATTAAAAACTCTGAGTTCTTAATTACTGTAAGTATAAAGAAAAAATACTGAGAGTAGGATTAATTAATATTTTATCTACAAGCACAGAAAAAAGTGGTAATGCTTCCTCCTTACATTCAGGAGAGGCTATTATAGTTGAGTTTGTATAGTTTCTCATCTCACCGACAAAATACCAGAATGACTCCCACAAGGACCAACACCCAAAGGCTACCTTACAAGATGAGGTGGTAGAGAAGACCCGAGAGTCCTAATCGCGGTTTGTAAAGTAATATTTTAAAAGTCATACAGAAATGTTAATACAGCGTTTCAAATCAGAAATACAAAAATGTTTCCAGTTTCACCCTTAGAAAATATCAAATAATTTAAGAAAGTTTGAAACTGGATTTGGTTGGCTTCTTGGGAAAGAAGGTTTGTTCAATGTTCTTCCAGTCCTCATTTAGTGCCATGCCATGCCACTGTCGGCAGATGGCGATTTCATTTCACTCCTTCACCTCTACTTAATAATCTTCCACTTCTAGAAAAAATTTCTTTTACTCAGGTGTCGTTAGTTATTTCGCTCCCTGAGGCAAGTCAAACGTGGCTCCCCTATCTGCTCAATGTGCTGCAAGGCATACATTCAGAATCTCCAAAGGTCTTGCTTTTAGAACTATGAGGCATTGTTCCTTGAATGTGCCATGCAAGTTTAAAATTACCTTTATTTTTATATTTTACTCCAGGCCTAGACAAAAGTTCAACTATCTTATATGCCAAAAGATTTACAATTATTATTTCACGAATCGACCTTACAAATCTCTTATGGATGAACGATCATAAGATACGACTCGCTTAGCATTATTAACTACAGAAAAACCAAAGTTTCAGCCACCTTTGCTCAGTGATTATAGTATTGTTGCAGCCGTTATAAATATTGTACTGGAGATTATTTTTCACCCAAAATGATGCGTGCTGTTTGTTTACATGCGTTTGAAGCAGTTCTATTGTTGTATTTGAAATTAACAAATTTCAAATTGTTGTATTTGCTGGTTTGGGCACACTGGTCATATCTGTTAGTAGTGGGGCATTGTAGGTTTTGGCTCACTTGATTGACAGCTTCCGGTCACGTGACCGGAAGCGCTGAGTCATTAAACACGTCATCTGAGGCTGAGCCAGTGACGTAGGCGGTTTTGTGACGTAATGAGGGAAAGTTCAAGGTCACGGGGAGGGTGTTTTAAAAAAGTACTACCTCGCACGCGTAAAATCCGATTGTGATTCGATAGTTTTCATTCGATAAAAAATCGAATGAAAACAATTGAATGAAGCAATCGAATGATACGAGTGCGAGGTAGTACTATTTACATTTATTACTTTAATTTTTACATTTCTTTTTATTTACAATAAGTTATGTTTACAATAATTTATGTTTACAATAGTTCCCCGTTGTTCGTCGTCATCGATGTTGTTGTTCCTGAGTCGCGGCCATCACTTCGTTTCCTGATGAAAGGCGGTAGATACTTTGATTCCTGCACAGAGTCTATGTTGTTTGTTGCGATCAGTTCTAAAGATAAACTGTAGCCATTCGCTAGGAGAAGTCTTAACTCTTCTTTAAAAACCTCCAGGTCCGTAGAAGTTGATATATAAATAGAGTCATAATAAATACATCGAATCTTGAGTGACATGACAATATTATTTTGTGAAGAGCGCGGAGAGAGGATGATGTTCACCGGTCGAGAGCTGGAGGTGTACTGGCTATTCACAAGCTAGCGTTGTAGTCGTACTAAATGGTGGGGGTAAAAGTGTGGTGGGGTGGAGCAGATGGCGGATGGCAGATGGCAGGTGGAAAGTGCGCGGCAGATGGTAAATAGCGCGGGGAGGAAGACTTTGAATAAAATATCCATTAGTTAAAACCCATCAAAGTATTTGCGGATCCATGTGCACCGCGCAAAAGTTGGACTGCTCATCGAAGTTCTTCCTCTAGTTTGGTAACCAGCCGAAAATCCGCTTCCATTTCATCCTCCTGCTCTGGACATTGAGGCTGCGCACACCACCTTTTGCAGGCATAATCATACGCGTCCTTATATTCCTCCAGGACATGTTCATATGTCCTAGGCTGCTGGGATGCAGTTTGCATCGCCGCTCCTTGCTCAACCTCGGTAGCCTCAAGAGTTGCTACCAACTCCTTCTCACTAATCACATCTCCCCAAATAATGTTATTACCGCTGCTAATGGTGTTGCTTATTGGCTGCTGGGATGTAGTTTGCTCAACCTCGGTAGCGTCAAGAGTTGCTATCAACTCCTCCTCACAAACCGCATCTCCCCAAATATTGTCGTTGACGCTGCTCATGGTGTCGCTTGTTCCAATGTCTGTATAGAAATGCAGCGTTTGAGCGTAGGTTAGGTACTCGACCCTTCCCCCACCACACCACTTCCCCCACCAATATTTCACATCGCGCACTAACTAGCGTACACGCATTAGTTAGGGTCTGACTCTTACACTGTCAAGACCGTAGCTCCTTAACTAAAAACTTCAATTAATTTGTCCCAACACTGTATGTGTATAAATATTACAGACACTATGATCTAAACTAGTGCATGTTTCCATGTGTTCCTTCTTATGCAGCAGACAACTGGTTAAGACTGTTCCAACCTTGGCTATTCTACGATGGAACCGCTCACTGTCCGCTAAAAGCGTAGACATTCTATCTTCATCGTCAGAGAAGTAGAAGGTGGTGGCAAGCGGGGTACTGAAGGACACCTTACTCATATTCCTGTAAAATTGGGACATGCTCAGACGTTAACACAAACTATATAGGTAGATGTTCATCCGACAAGAGCTGGAAGTATAATGATGTAGCGCTAGCGAGTAGGATAGACACCTATCCCCACCACAACGTTACCTTGTCCTTCAAACAGTTGTTTTTCGCTACGTCAGTGGAGTACCCACTCGATATACTTTCAGCCCAAAATAAAGAAGTTATTTAGGTTTAACCTTCAAAATAGTGTATTTTTGCTGTTGCTGCTATACCCTTGGTCGGATCTGAATTATGATTGCACCGTCTTGTTCGTCTTGCTAGACCGCGTTAGTAGAGTACCCACATGACATACTTTGGATAAAGTTTACCCCCCCCCCAATATATAGGGGGGGGGGGTTCGATGACCCTTCGATGTCACTGAACCCTTGACGGTGGAGTAGTGACACCTTCAAGGTCAACTGGAGACTAACATAAGTCTCCTGCCTATATAAAGGCGAGGTCCCTAACTTGAAATGCTTAGGGTGGTCCTGAAAAGAACCGTTTGGGTCGTCCTGGAAGAGATGCTTGGGAGGAGAAAAGGTGGAGAAGCTGAGTTTATTTCAAAAGCCAATGATTTCCTCTACCTTCTTTTCTAATGAAGTACAATGACTTGCCGTGTGGAATTAAAGGAGGTGGTGGTGGAAGAGTCCGCGGCAAATGTACCTTCACGTGACCTTGATTTTGAAAAAATAAATAAGCTCCGTCAGTCACCCTTGCCACAAATTCATATTCCGCATTCAGTTTTAGCTGTTTGAATTTTGCTGATACGAAAGTCAAGGGCGTGACTAGCTCATCCTCTTGTATCACCTTGGTCAGCTCCAAGACCTCATCGACGGTAGGCGGTGGAGTCGATGGTCGAGGTGGAGTCGATGGTCGAGGTGCAGTCGATGGTCGAGGTGGAGTCGATGGTCGAGGTGGAGTCGAAGGTAGAGGATCGGCTGTCGAAGTTGAAGGTTTAGACTCAAAATATAGCGGATGATTTTTGAAATTTGCTTTTATTTTTGATCGAAACGAACTTGGCTTCTTAAAACCACTCCTCTTCTCCACTGTTCTCCTCAAAGACTCCTTCAGGCGACGCAGCTTGTCAGGGGTAACTGGAGACGACATGGTAAAACGTGCTTCCAGTGCTCGAGACAAAGCCAGAATGAGCTTGCCGACGGAGTAACACAGCGAAATGGAGAAGGGGAAACCAGTCACCGTCTGGGAATGCAGCTGGGTACGGAGTAACACAGCGAAATGGAGAAGGGGGAAACCAGTCGCCGTTTGGGAATACAGCTGTGGTCGGGCCGCTTGTCTTAACTGTCAATGACCGCTTGAGGTCAGACAGGTACTAAACCAGTCGTGCAATTAACGGCGAATATTCCGCTCTGATACGAGACAGCGGGAAGATAATCCACTCCGTATCGACGGCTACGGTCTTGGGGTGTTAATAAATAAAAGGTTATTTATTAACCTTTTATTATATCATATCATTATTATATTATATTATATTATATCATTTTGTAAATCTCAAAGAGCATAATATTTTGGCTTCACCTTTAAGGGGAACAACATGTTAAGTCACATTGTACAGCTTTTTAAAATAATAGAAAACAGGGGAAAAACCTGATGAGTCCAGCAAAATCACGGGAACAACCTGTCAAGTCCATTTTATTTTGTTACTTACAGTGCTGCTGTCTTTGTTCTATTGGCTAACCTGATGTTGTTTACAGTACGAAACAAGCGTGCAGCTAATTGTTTAGAGGTTAGAGCGTTATTAGTGCCTAATGTTTTAGTGATTTTAGTGATTTTTCACCATGGCAGTGGCTGATAGTGATTGTGAAGGTGAAAGAACGATTAAAATTAAAACGATTAAACGATTAAAATAAAGCTCAAGAGTTTTACACAAACTTACCATATAAATAACTTAATCACCATCAGTATGTAAATAAATTTCAGTTCTTTCTGAATATTTCCTGATTATTTACAATACCTCATCATAATAACAGGGGGAAAAAATATGTAAGACCAATGGACTTACCATGTTCTTCCCCAGTAAACCATGTACTTAGGCTAATAAAGTTAAAATAATACTGTACATGTTGACAAAAACTTGTTTTTTTTTTTAGACTATATGGTTTATATGGTTTCGTCTACCGGGCGACGCGATAAAATCGTACACTTGCACTATTCATAAGCTTTCGTTTCACAGGCTACGGAACAAACTTAATGCGTTTTAGGACCGATACCACTCATGTTCACGGACCAGACACCCTGGCAGTACTAAAGGGACGATTGGACAAAGGATTAGACAGAGCGGTAAGGCCCGACAGGGTAGGCAACTATTAAAAACTGTAATTCCTCAAAAGTCACGTCGCCTGGGAGACGAATGCTTATGAATCTAGGGTTAATAATGAACAAGGCCACAGTTTGATGTAAATTTATAAACAATTTGTGCAATAACTTTAACCCTATAATAGATATAAACATTAAAACAGCTCTCCTGAAAAATTTGTAAAATGTGACTTATCAGTTTTTTCCCCTGTGGTCTTCGTCTATAATTGTGAGTATTTTTCCCTTGTATTTTTGGGAGGTTAATTAATAATATGTTCCGGTTATCAGGATTATTGTCTATAACTGTGAGTATTTTCCCTTTGACTTACTGACGGGGACTTGTTAAAATTGGCTTCCTTTCGATGTCATTGTCCGCTTGAGGTCAGACAGGTGGAGCAGGGGGGTTCCCCCACCATTGGCCGTCGCCTTTATAAGTGGGAGCAGTCCGCAGTCTCTTCGCAGTTGCTTGCCGCCCGCTGTTTGTGTCTAAGCACCAGCGGGTTGCGCTCTGCCAGCGTAGGTATGTTAAGTGTGCGTTGGGCCCGACGTGCACTTAACATACCATGCGCATTTGCATGTGCATGTTAGTAAGTTAAGCATGGTAGTTTGATTGTTAGATTATTGCCTCGTAGTTTGCTAGTAGTATATGTAGTTAGTGTTTGTGTTTGTTTTTGTGTTCGGTGTTGGTTGAAGTGTCTTATTTACTAATAAAATATGTACTTGGGGGGTCCCTCATGTTTTTTTTCCTTTTGTCTCTGGGGTAAAGTCTCAAAATTTTGTCAAAGTAATTTAATATGTTTCTCAAATAAACCCCCTTCCTTTACAAAGAGGTTCGGCCCTGAAAACCGACCTGTGTCAATACGGCCATGCAAACCGGTTGGCATTACCTTTCTTACCTCTCCCGCACGAGAAACTTTTGTGAATATTAAGTCAGTCTTTGTAATATATCTTGGTCAAAACTTTGGTTCTCAGCTGCCTGACGCCCTTTGTATGTGTCTAAGCACCATTGGGTTTCAGGATGATGTTAACCATTGTAACACCGACCTTGATCAGCTTTGGGGTGTTAATAAATAGAAGGTTCCAGTTATCAGGATTATTGCCTATAAATGTGAGTATTTTTCCCTTGTATTTTTGGGAGGTTAATTAATAAAAGGTTCCGGTTATCAGGATTATTGCCTATAACTGTGAGTATTTTCCCTTTGACCTTCTGACGGGACTTGTTAAAATTGTCTTCCTTTAATACAGAGCGGGGAACAGAGCAGTTTATAATTCAAGTGAGAATTACGTACTGCTCTGTTCCCCGTTTTGGTAATTGTTTAGATGACCTTGACCCACTTACGGGACTTATTAAATCGTCTTCCTTTAATACAGAGCGGGGAACAGAGCAGTTTATAATTCAAGTGTCAATTACTTACTGCTTTGTTCCCCGTTTTGGTAATTGTTTAAATGACCTTGAGGACTTAAGAAAATTCTTGTTTTGGTAAAATATTATAAGTCAAATTTATCTCTCTCAACAATATCCCCTCTCAAACACTCGCACTCCCCACCACTTGCATTTGGTATAAAAGAGGCTCCCTATCGTTGGCAAAATCATTCTGCTGCTTACACTTCCCAAGCACAGTTCAGTCTCTAAAATGTCTGACTGTAGGAAACAGACTTTACCGAGGAAGGTTGTGGAGTCTGCACCTGCTCCGCCAGCTTTTTCCATTCTTCGGCAGGCGTTGATGCTGTCAACCATTGTTCCTGAGGAGCCTGCACCACTTTCAATGCCAGCACTTCAGGATAACCCCGTTGCTCCCCCGTCTGTTTCTTCTTCAACCATTGTTCCTGAGGAGGCTGCACCACTTTCGATGGCAGCACTTCAGGATAACTCCGTTGCTCCCCCGTCTGATTCTTCTTCATCTTCTTCATCTTCTTCATCTTCTTCATCGTCTTCGTCTTCTTCATCGTCTTCATCGTCTTCATCTTCTCCGGCTACTTCTCGCCCACCTTCTCCGGCCAGTTCTTCAACAACACCACCTGCTCCATCTTCGTCTTCACCAGCTCCTTCCATTCTGCAGCAGGCGCTGGCAAGCATTCTACCACTGAGGCCGCAGCCAGCTACACCAGTCTGTCCTACACGTCCGTCTGTAATTTGCACAAATCAATCTCCTTCAGAAAAACTCAAACAATTAAAATCGATGAAAAGGATGTGCATACTTCCTGCACAACAATGCAAGTATAATTTCAAAAAAGGTTCAAAGAAAGGTGAACGTTGCGCGAAATGTAGTGCTTTAAATGAAGAGTTGTGCAGTCTTCATTTAAAACAAAAACATAAGGGTAACGTTTCTCGTTCT
Source organism: Allygus modestus (assembly GCA_963675035.1). NCBI lineage: Eukaryota > Metazoa > Arthropoda > Insecta > Hemiptera > Cicadellidae > Allygus > Allygus modestus. Next base: position 481,669,714 of record OY776112.1, on the reverse strand, counting down.
ACAACATTTCCATCAGTGAAACCAACTAAAACTCGGATTAATAGGCTTTCCAAAAACAAACAATACTTCTTTGTCAAAACAATTGGTTTTTTAAAAGTGATGTTAAAATGTGGAGATCAACTCTACATTTTAAGATTGCCTAAGGGCATGGATCATCCTGAAAAACCCAACAAAAAACACTACTTAATCCGAAACATTAAAGGAGCAACTGAGTGGAAAAAATTGTAAAAATAAACAACGAAAAAAGATTTCTTTCCAAATTAAATAAAGTATTTTTTTTTTCCAAATTAAAAAAAAAAATGTGGACAACCTATTTACATTTTGCAGTATGTGCTACAAAATGTAAATAGGTTGTCCACATTTTTTTTAACGTTACAACGACCTTGACTTGCATATCAACTTAGAAAATATTGTACGAAGTCAAAGATATGATTCAAGAGAAAAGAGGGGGGGGGGGGGTTAATAGGTATTGGTGGGGGTTAGTGGGTATTTAAGCGAGCGCTTCGAAATATACTTATCAGCCAGCTATGAAGACTTCAGCCAGCACATCCAACTCCGGATCTCGTAAAACCGAGAGAAACAATGAAAGTTCGCGAAAATGGAGAGCGAGAATGAACGATGGTTTTCAAAGATTAAAAAACAGCTTGCCATCGGCGCATCCGGATGACTCAAAATTTAAAACAATTAACATGGCCATCAAATATATAAAACATCTTGAAGCAAAACTAATTGTACCCCGATCATCTGATAAACCGCTCACCCCTCAACCGTTTGAATCTGTTTTCCTTCAAGAAGATAACTTAGCGGCTGAACATTTCTTCGATGAAGAACCTTCAGTGTACAAACAACTTTTCCTTCTTGATGAGGACCAGGACGAGTAATTGTTGTTGTAACTAATTAGTGACTTTTGAAATACAGAGCGGGGAATAGATCAGTTTGTGGTCAAAGTGAGAACTACTTTCTGCTCTATTCCCCGTTTTGGTAGTTAGTTCAGGTGACCTTGACCCACTCACAGACTTGGTCAAATTTGCGGGTAGAATAGATATGTTAAATAAAACACCCCTTCCCTACCACCTACCCCCACTTTAATCGGGCAGGTAAGCTGGGGTATTTAAGCGGCCGCTCCGGAGTTTAGTTAGTAGTCAGCTATGGAGAGTCAAGCTGGATCGTCCAAAGTAAACAACGAACCAAGAAATGGGCGAGAGCGGAAAAGGGTTTTAAAATTAAGTGAAGGATACAGTTTGCTACAATCAAAATTGCCATTTGCTAATCAAAAAATGACAAAACTAGAAATTATTACACAGGCTAAAAAATACATTGAAACCCTACAAATGGAATTGGAAAACTCATTAGCTTCACCTCAACTGCCCGAACAACCAATTGCAACCTCAAGTATTAAAGAAATGCTTTTCAATGAAGATTTTGCGATTGAAAAAATTGTTCAAGAAATCCTTTTAGATGAAATTGCACTTGAACGTTAGGTTAACGAAAACCGAAGACATGTGAAATAAAGAGCGGGGTAATACAGAGCAGGGAATAGATCAGTTTGCGGTTTGAATAAGAATCACTTACTGCTCTATTCCCTGTTCTGGTGGTATTTTCAGGTGTCCTTGACACACTTACGAGACTTAGAAACCTTGCAGATAGTATACAATTGTTAGATATATTTGATTCTTATAACCTACCCTTCCCTATCACAACCCCCCCCCCATATTATCCCCCCACCAACTGAATCGGGTATAAAAGAAGGTTTCCCGTCAGTAGTAAAATCATTCTGCTGAAAATGAATACATCCGCTGCAACACTAGTAGTAAGCAGAAGAATTGAAAATGCTGATCAGTTGATTTGTTTGAAAAGATTACTACAAAAGTTTCTCGATTTTGTGGTTGGTTGCGATTTGTATATGTGGAAGCCTACAAGTCCAGTGTATAATAGTGAAGAGGACGCGTGGAAAACAGACTATCCGGATAATATATTGTTAGGAAAAATGATGAATATATTAGCAAGATTACTTAGGCAGGGATGGATCATAAACATTTCATTTTATATCAAACGAAACCTTTGTTAAGCAATAAAAAAGGGGACCCCCCCCCCATCTAAATCGAGTATAAAAGGAAAGTTCCCAACGGTACTCAAATCAGTCTGTTACTCGGAATCATGTCGCCTAGAGACAACATATTCCCGTCTAAGAAGACTATACTGGAAATGATACAAAATATTCCAGTCGAAATTATCGAAGACGAGGACGAAGACGATTCGGAAATGGAAGAAGATTCGGAAATGGAAGAAGATCTTTTTAGCAATCTTGAACTACTGAGCGATATTTCAGGCAGTGTACCATATTTTGGAGAGATGGAGCGAATCGAGTTTTTGACTGATGATGATGATGATTCAGAGTTTCATCAACAATTGCTTTGTTCGGAGGAAATGGACCTTGTTGATAGTGAAACTCCTACAAGCAGTAATACCGATGGGTTTATTGTATTAGATTTAGTGACAGGGGATTTTACAGTTCGTCGTCGCTTATTCAGTGATATGTCTTCATCATCATCATCATCAATATCATCGTCGGATGAGTCTGATTAAGTTTTTGTTTTCTTCAAATAGTTCACTAATACAGAGCGGGGAATAGATCAGTTTGTGGTTATAGTGAGAATCACTTACTGCTCTATTCCCCGTTCTGACATTACGTTCAGACGACCTTGACCCACTTGAAAGACTTTAAAAGTATAATATAAAAAGGCAATGCAAATATGTGCTCCCCACCACTTAAAATCTTTCACTTTTTGTTTTAGACGACTGGTATATAAGCGCAATGTTGAGGTTTCGATTATCACTTTGGTTGTGAACGGCTTACATAGAGCATCCACCATGGTCTACCTTCATTCCATCTCCTCCACTGCTGAAGCCGATGTTTTTCTCCAGCGTGTGTATAAACTTCTCACGGATTTTCATCATGTTCGCGTAAATGGAATTGCTCTTCGTGGAACAGAAAAAGTTAAAATAGACTTAAAATCAATCCCTCTAGCAAACGTAATTCATCGTTTGTTACGAGAAGGATACATTCTGTGCCTTTATTACACGACATCATAAACAGTATTCGAGTGGATTAGTTTCAAATACAGAGCGGGGAATAGAGCAGTTTGTATTCAAAGTGAGAATTACTTACTGCTCTATTCCCCGTTCTGGCCATGTGATCAAACGACCTTGACCCACTAAATTGGGTATAAATTGAGAGGTTATTGCAGTATGTTTCATTATTGCGTTGACCCTTGTGGAGATCACACCTAAATTATGCATCGCTGCGATATTTGTAAGAATTCATTTAAGGACGAATTTCTTTTAATAATTCATAAAGAACTAAAACATAACAACAACCAAGATGAAGAATGTGAAGAAGAAGAATTGAAAGAAATAGATCAAATGTTAGCTCAACACCAACATTCCAGACCAAGTGTTATTCAATATGCACAATCAACACCATCAAAATCGACTTCTACCTCTGCTCTGTCTACACTTCACCGTCCTTCAACAACAACAGCTGCATCGACCTCTACGCCTGCTCAATCTACACTTCACCGTCCTTCATCATCAACAGCAGTAAATGTGGAACTACACGCTCAAGCACTACCTGGTAAAGTAGTAACACATTTTAAAATTGACAATGTAAAATTACAACTTGAAAACATTTTAAATAACGCCAAAGGATTAGCAATCAAAACACTAAAGAATGAACAAAAAAGATTAAATTTTATTAAATTTGGATTTTTACTAGATGCTGTGTTCACTAACATTCAAAACGAAACATCACCAAGAGGATTCATGACAAAAAACCGAACCATCATGACCGCGTCAGATATTGAAAAGATTGTAACAGAATGTTTTGAAGAACTTTTGACAAAAATACAAGAACACGAAGGAAGAGGATCTGGATGGAGTTTGTTGAGCATCACAGGGCTAGACTTAAGAGTGCACAAACACGGTTATGGAATCCGTGGCAGTAGCTATATCCCTTTACCAAAAAAGATTAGTGATACCAAATCCTGCATCAACGTACAAAATCAAGATACTGAATGTTTTAAATATGCCATGTTGGTCAAATATGTAACAGACAATCCAATAAGACCAAGTCACAAATATGAAGAAGTACAACATAGATATAATTTTCAAGGGATGACTTACCCTGTTGCTATAACAGACATTTCAAAATTTGAAAAACAAAATCCTTCAGCTTCTGTCAACCTATTTGGATTGGATTCATCAAACAATGTGTACCCCTTGCGTATAACATCAAATGAGCGCAGAGATCATACGGATTTGCTATTGATCACTAAGGGGGACATATCCCACTATGTCTACATTAAAAAGTTTGAAGCTCTTGTTTCTAAACAATTATCTAAACATGAAGAAAAGAAAACAATTTGTAAAAGATGTTTTTGTCATGTAAACAAAGAATTAAGAAGAGGAGGTTCAGAATGGTTAGTAGAACATCAAAGGTTATGTAGTGGAAACTATGAGGTAAGAATTAAATTGCCACATCCCAGCAGAGCGCAGATAAAATTTGACAAAGTAAATCAACAATACCCTGTTCCATTTGTTGTGTACGCGGATTTCGAAGCATCTTTACTTCCAATTGAACAACAAGAAGAGGATATCACAAAAAGAAGCAAATATCAAAAACATGCACCAAACAGTTATTGTATACTAACAAAATCCACGCTGTCTGAAGAACATCTTCAAGAATTTGGACTATCATCTGCTCCGAAGATTTATCGTGGTGAACAAGCAGCGAAACACTTTGTAGATGAGTTTTATTACATTGCCTCTAAGGTGGAAGAAATCTACAAAATTAAAATACCGATGCAACCTATGGATGAACACCAACTTCAACATCACAATTTGACAACAACATGTTATCTGTGTAATAACCTATTTACACCAGATAACGTTAAAGTGCGTGATCACGACCATCTTACAGGAGCCTACAGAGGTGCAGCCTGTAACGCTTGCAACTTAAATTACAAAGTACCATCTTTTATACCCGTTGTTCTACATAACCTTAGCGGATATGACTCTCATTTCATAATCCCGGAGTTAGGAAGAGATGATGGAGCAATAGATGTTTTGGCAACAACAATGGAAAAATTTATAAGTTTCTCTAAAAAGGTTGGCAAAATAAAACTTAGATTTATTGATTCGTTTCGATTTATGCCTTCTAGCCTAATGAAATTAACTGATAATTTAAAAAGAGAAGATCTGATAGAAACAAGCAAAATTGTAGCCAGTAGTAAAATGGATCTGGTTCTTCGAAAAGGAGTCTTCCCCTACGATTACATCGATGGACTTCATAGATTTAATGAAACAACACTTCCTCCACCAGAACAATTTAACAACAAACTTAATGATTCGGAAATTTCACTTGAAGACTATCAACACGCATGTCGAGTATGGAATGAGTTAAATATGAAGACTTTAGGAGAGTATTCAGACTTTTATGTAAAACTCGACGTAACTCTGCTCTGCGATGTTATGGAAGAATTCCGAAGAACGTGTTTTGCAGCATACGGTTTGGACCCTCTACATTCGTATACATCTCCAGGACTAGCTTGGCAAGCAATGTTGAAGGAAACAAAATGTAAACTTCAGCTGTTAACAGATATAGATATGGTTTTAATGGTTGAGTCTGGTGTTAGAGGTGGATTAACTCAAAGCGTAACGAGACATGTTAAAGCCAACAACAAATATCTACCTGACCATGATCAAGAGAAACCTTCAACGTACTTGGGATATTTCGACGCGAATAATCTGTATGGATGGGCCATGTCGAACCCACTTCCATTTGACAACTTTAAATGGATTGATCCCGACTGTATTGGCGATATTTCACAAATTCCAAAACATGGAGATACCGGATACATTTTGGATTGCGACTTTGAATATCCAGAACATTTACACGATCTTCATTATGACCTTCCACTCCTTGCAAGAACAGAAATTTCACCAACTGGAAAACACCCCAAATTAATGATGACCCTTAACAATAAACAACGATACGTAGCTCACTATTGGGTTGTTCAACAAGCTATCGAATTAGGTTTACGTCTTACTAAAATTAATAGAGCTGTAGAATTTTCCCAATCGTGCTGGTTGAAACCATACATAGACTCGAATACTACTAGAAGAGCAGCCGCTACATCAGCCTTTCAAAAAGACTTTTTTAAATTGATGAACAATGCGATATTCGGTAAAACATTGGAAAACAAAAGAAGACATAAAAATGTTAAACTTGTTACAGATCCGAACAAACTACAAAAACTCGTACAACAGCCAAACTTTGGATCATCTATAATTATTAACGAAAATCTTGTAGCTGTATCTATGAAGAAAACAAGTGTGAAGATGGATCGTCCTTTGTATATAGGTATGACAATCCTGGATATCTCCAAGACTCATATGTACGATTTCCATTACAAAAAGATGGTCACCTTTTATGGACGAGAAAACATCGGCATCTCCTACATGGATACAGACGCTTTTATATATTGGATAATTACTAACGATATGTATGAAGACCTTCGGACATTTGATTACAAAAACGACTTTGACTTTTCCGACTATCCAAAAGATCATCCAAACTACGACAATGACAGAAACAAAAAAGTGCTTGGCAAATTTAAAGATGAAGCCAATGGTGTTATACTTCAAGAAATTGTTGCACTAATGTCAAAATTATATTCTTTACAACTAAATGAAAACCAAGTCATTAAGAAAGCTAAAGGAGTAAAAAGTTTGTATTTAAAGAAGAATGTGCATTTTAATCACTATAAGAAATGTTTATTTGAAGATCAAGATATAACAGCAAAATTCAACACAATCAGAAGTTTCAACCATCAGCTGTACAGCGTGACGGAAGTAAAAAAAGCTCTCTCTTCAAATGATGATAAACGACACATCCTTGCAGACAACATCCACACTCTACCATTCGGCCACTATTCCCTCAACCCTATTGACGAGTAACCCTTTCATCGTCCAACATCCCTTTCCGTATAAAAGGGGGAACACAGCAGTATTTCGCTGTGTTCCCCCTTTTATACATTAGTTTAGAATGACCTTGTCCTATATAAGCAGATTTATACAAAAGAATATTTAATATCATATCAGCTGTCTTCGTGAAACCATCATGTCAGACCTGAAGGAGAAGATTATTAATGAACTACACAAACCTGCAAGAATAAAGTTTCCAAGAAGAAATACTGTTATAAAAGGGATAAATGATCTATATCAAGCGGATTTAATTGAAATGCGACCGCATAGCAGAATAAACAAAGGATTTAAATATATACTCACAATTATTAATTGTTTTACAAAAGTTGCAGACGCTTTGCCTCTAAAGGACAAGACTGGTAAAAGCGTAACAGAAGCCATGGAAATAGCCATAAAAAGAGATAAAAACAAAATTAAACATTTACAAACTGATGATGGAACAGAATACTTTAATACAAACTTTGCACAGTTAATGAATAAATATAAAATAAATCATTATTCTACAAATTCAGAGAAAAAAGCAGCTATTGTAGAAAGATTCAATAGAACCTTAAAAGGAGCACTGTATAAACAATTTTCAAAAAGAGGTTCTTACGTATGGTATGATGTTTTACCACAATTAATAAATGATTATAACAACAGGTTTCATAGAACTATCGGTATGAAACCTAACAAAGTAAATAGAAGAAATGCAAAAGATGTATTAAAACGCATTAAGAAAAATACAAAGCCTAAAGTAGAAAAAATGCAGCCAAGAAAATTTAATGTAAGTGATAAAGTACGGATTAGTAAATATAAGGGAGTGTTTACCAAGAAATACCTTCCCAATTGGACGAATGAAGTTTTTACAGTGTATAAAGTGCAACCGACTGTACCTGAAACGTATATCTTAAAAGATAACAAAGGAGATTTGTTGCAAGGTGCATTTTATGGACATGAAATGTTAAAGTCAACAGTAGGTGATGTATATCTTGTTGAAAAAGTGTTACAAAGAAAAAAGGACGCAGTTAAAGTGCGGTGGTTAGGGTTTAACAAAACTGAGGATTCATGGATACCTATAAAGGACTTGGTTTAATGCAAGCAACTCATTTCATCGTTAACCTTTGAGCAGGATGGAGATAATTAACCATAAAGATCGATTCAATATTAATAACATAGATGATTTAACTGTGGATAACGTTAAAATCAACAATGGTAAACACGGTAGTTTACTTCCAAACACTGTTCGATGTATAGTAAGTGGCCCCTCAAACTGCGGAAAGACCAATGTTGTCTTTAATTTGATCACTAATCCGCAGGGATTAAGGTTTAGTAACCTATATATTTTTTCAAAGTCTCTACATCAACCAAAGTATCAATTGCTGGATAAAATCCTATCTGATGTGTCTGATGTTAATTTTTACAAATTTAACGCTAGTGATAGTATTATGCAACCAAACGAAGCGAAACCGTATTCTGTATTTATATTTGACGATGTATCTTGTGAAAATCAGAATACTATTAGAAACTACTTTGCCATGGGAAGACATAATAACATCGACAGCATATATATAGGACAAACTTATAGCAAAATCCCAAAACAACTTATCAGAGATAATGCAAATATTCTAATTGTATTCAAACAAGATGATACTAACCTAAAACATATATATAACGATCATGTGAATGCGGATATGCCATTTGAAAAGTTTAAAGAGCTTTGCGGAAAAGCATGGGCGGAAAAGTATGGATTTTTGGTTATTATGAAAGATCAAGCTATAAAAGATGGCCGTTATAGAATAGGTTTCGATAAATTCGTTTTAATACACTGATTAGCGGTATTACTGTACAAGTCGTCAAGGTGTGAAGATGGTTAACCAGGAAAAGCTATTAAAGGAAATAAAATCACTTAGTGATTCTATTAGACAAAAGAACCGAGCTTTAAAATCAGGTATAAATGAAAGAGAGCAATTTTTAGAAACAACATTCAAACCTGTTACTGAACCTTTAAAGCGATTAGCACAAAATATGGAAAGACCTTTAATTCGCTTCGAAGGAGACAAAATGCTACCAATTTCCAAATATGAAGAAGAATTTCAGAATGATGAAAGTTTTGGTCAGTTACAAACATCTGAAGAAAGCGACGAGTATGAAGAAAGCGGAGATATAGAGGATTTAAAGGAAAAGGACATTGCAGAAGATACAAGTACAGAAGATACAAGTGTAGAAGATACAAGAGCAGAAGAAGAGGATATTAACCCATCCAACTTAAGCAAATTAGGCACTGATATTATGTTTAAAGGAACACTTGGAAGAACATATACGTTAAAAATGTTACATGCCGCACATGCTAATCGAAATTACCATACCTATGGAGCTAGAATAGAGGATAAAGGATTAATGATTGGAGATAGCAAGTTAGATATAAACGAAAATGATGATATAGTTATTGGAGATAAGAGATATAAAGGTACAAAAGGTTTGTTTGAACTCATCTTTAAAAATAATCCTGGTAAATATACTAAAAGGGATTTACAATTGTTTAAACATATATTAGAGTATACAAATGCACATAGAAAAAAGTATTCCAAAGACCTACCTATCCATAGAAATCGGTCAATAAAATATACAAGTATTATATCTAGTCTTTTCCCCTCAAAATCAAAAAAAGCTCAAATTAAAAGAAGAGCTTTATCTTCTGCTGAATTAAATGTTTTGCATAAAAAGAGAAAAACAACTGATCCTACCATATCAGGAAGGGGATTATTGAAAAATTTGTATAAAACTAATATAATATATTACAACGATATAAATAAGTTAGTTGATCGAATGAGGTTATTACATGAAGCTATGGAAGCCGGGCACACTGGTTTAGAAAACGAATGGGTAGCTTTGGTTGATGAACTGCGAAAACAAGGAATAATTGTTCAGTAGACGTATATATATATATATATATATAATAAGAACCTAAACGATAGCGATTCAGTTACATCATGAGTGTGGACAAGTTTGGACGGTATTCCGAGTTTGGAGTAAAATCTGGATATAGTGAAAAAAGAGCTGGGTTTCCGTTAACACCTGATGGCAACTATAATTTTGAAGGAAAAGTAATTCAAAATGTTGGTGATCCGCTTTTGTCTTCTGATGCGGTTACGGTAAAATACATGGATAAAAGAACCCCAACTGTCCACGAAGATCATTGGGGGTTTTCCGGTAAAAGGTTAAGCAATATACAACATCCCGTTTATGATGGTGAAGCAGTAAATTTCGCTACTCTAAAATTGTTAACGATTTACAAAAGGAATGAAACTGACACAAGCTATGATGTAAAAAAATTAAAATTATCAAATGTAGGTGATTGTGAGCAGGATGGAGACGCTGTAAATAAGAAAATGTTCGATATTGTACACAAGAAATGGACTATGGAATATGAAAAACATTTGGAAAGGTTTGGTGCAGCTCTATTCCATTATATCCATCGGGCTTCAGGAAGAGATGCAGCTTCAGATGTTGACAGTCACAATTATTTAGACTGGAAAAATATACACAATCCAGAGAAACCTAATCAACGAGATAAAACGTCTGAGCCTTCTAAAGTCAAGACATTAGGAAAGGGGGATAAAGTGAATGTGATTAATGAACCAACAGAAAACGAGGAAGATTACATAAGAGAAAAAATAATTTAAAATACTCCATGATAAGGGATAAAGCATCAGTCATATTCGAGAGACGATACAGAGAGGATGATGGAATCCAATATTACTGCGTGGAGTTTAATATCTCAAGAGCCGAGATTTCCCCAAGGAGTGTTGACAGATGGTTTTGTTCAACGGTTTGATAGATATATGGATTGGGAACAACTTTCCATACAATACCTCTTCACAATGACTATGTTAAGAATTTATTTTCACAGAGTTAACTGGATCCATATTTTACAAAGACAACAGTTTTCAGAAGACTTCCTCGTAGAGATGACATCAAATTTTAATAACTGTTGGGAAGTAATAAGTAAATATCAAAATCTCTCTGAGAATTACATTGACAATTTTAAAGATAAACTAGACTGGGATGTGTTATTCAATTACCAACGATTAAGTGGCAAGTTTCTAAGGGAACATGACAACTATTTAAAGTTTATTCATTTTACCGAAGACAACGATACCTTCACCAGCGGAGAAACATCTGGAACATCTTCAATTACACCTTATTTCTATTTTTACTACTTTTATTTAATATGTCTACATTTAATTAATAAATCCATTTCTATATAATAAATGGATTTTAAACAGTATATAATACAAGAAACCAAAACTGATATTACATTCATTGTAAAACATTTATAGAGTGCACCTACTGATTGTAAGTTTTGCTATAAATAGGCATGTCGAGGGTTAAACGCATCAGTCATAATCGAGAGAGATTACAGAGAGGAAGGGGAATAGCATCAAAAGCATTTTCTCTATTGAGTAAACCGGTTGGAGCTATAGTTAACAAGGCGATTGATTTATTACCTGTGGAATTACATTTACCTGGAGGATATCAATATTGTGGTCCTGGAACAAAATTAGAGAAACGTCTTGCTAGAGGTGATCCTGGAATAAATAAACTCGATCAGGCTTGTAAACAGCACGATATAGCGTATTCCAAATTTGGTGATACTAAAAATAGATCAATAGCAGATAGAGCACTTGCTGAGAAAGCCTGGCAAAGAGTAAAATCTAGTGACGCGAGTATTGGTGAAAAAGCAGCGTCTTTAGCAGTAACAGCAGCAATGAAAGCAAAAACTACGTTTGGAGGAGGAAAGAGAAGAAGGCGTGGGAAAAAACCCGCTAAGAAACAAGGAGGTAATATCAGAAGAAAACGTCGATCTACCAGTGGTAAAGCTAAAAAGAAACCAACAATATGGTCAATGATAAAAAAGGGAGGAGGATTATACCTAAGACCGTATCGTGTGTATTAAATAAGAAAGAGCAATTAATAATTAAAAACAAAGAATTAACCAATGAAGAACTGATTACATATGCTTCTTGTTTGAAAATCCCATTTTTTAGAGGAGTATTTATGAAAGATGAATTACCGGTTAAAATGTGGAAAAATGAGACTGGTATTGTAAATTTGGATAATAGTGAAGGATTAGGCACTCATTGGGTGTGTTACAAGAAACTTGGTAAAACCATTTATTATTTCGACAGTTTTGGAGACCTTCCACCACCGAAAGAACTTCAACAATACTTTCGTGTGGCAGAAAATGTTTTTTACAATCATACAAGAAAACAACCTGATGATACATCCATTTGCGGTCATTTATGTTTAGACTTTTTAGCTAAAAGTGTTAGTCAACTTTAAGATGTCTTCGTATACAGTGTCATTAACCGGTAACTCATGTACTTTGCGCAGTATTCTGTTTCCAGCGCTACGTTTGCAAAAAGGAAGACTATGGGAAGCCGCATTTTTGGATTTAACAACATATAACTCTATTCCAAACGTTAGTGAAGGAATTAATAACAAGATACATTATTACAAGACAAAAGATGATAAAGGAAAGTATTCAGCTTTGGAAGAATTCAGTTTACCAACAGGAGCTTATGAAATTGATAATATAAATGAAGTTATACAAAAACATATGGGAAAAGAAAATATAACGATAAAAGGCAATAACAATACAATGAAAGCCGAAATTACGTCTAAGTATTATATTGATTTTAGTCAAGAACATTCAATTGGTAGTTTATTGGGGTTTTCTAAGGAAACAAAAGTATTAGAACCTAATAAAACTCATTCTGGGAATAAAACTGTGACTATCATCAAAGTTAATAGCATAGACATTACATGTAACATTATACAAGGATCCTACAGAGATGGAGAAAATCGACATATATTACACACATTCTACCCATCGGTTGCACCAGGTTTCAAGATAGTAGAAAAGCCTCAAAACCTTGTGTACCTACCGTTAAACACCAGTTTCATTTCAGACATCGTGCTGAACATAGTGGATCAAGACGGAAACCTTATTGACTTTCGAGGAGAAGCTATTACTGTAAGAATACATATAAAATCATCCGCTTAGACAATGGGGTTATCATTTAAAAAGAGAGAGCCAACCAGCAAAGAGGTTAGTAGCTCATCAGCTGTAGAAGGATTAACAAGTGACAACATTCGTTTTCTAGAAGAAATTGGATTAAAGGTCATTAACAATGGATATACTGGATATAGCGCAGGGTCCAACATTCGACGAGACCTTATGGGAAAAGGAATATCACACGCACAACCCTTACGCTTCGTCCAAATTAAACAATAACGATGAAATTAGGATTCCTATACAACAACAAGACATTTATACTCTTCCATGCGAAAGTTTATTTATATATTGAAGGAAAAGTAACAAAAACTGATGGTACTGCTGGAACCACTGTTCCGTTCATAAATAATCCTATGGCATTTTTGTTTGACGAGATTAGATATGAAATTTCAGGAGTTACAGTCGATTCAACAAAAAAGGTTGGAATTTCCAGTACATTGAAAGGATTAGCGTCTTTAACTCCAAATGAGAAGAATCTGTTAGCTGTTGCAGGATGGGTTGCACCAGACAAAAGTACAATCGCTCCTGACTCTTCGGGAAACTTTGATTTCTACGTACCTTTAAGATTACTCCTAGGATTTGCTGAAGACTACAGAAGAATAATAATAAATGTAAAACAAGAACTAGTTTTATTAAGATCATCAAACGATAATGATATTATTAAAGCAGCTGCTGGAACAACTGATGCCAATTTAGACTGGAAATTAACATTAGACAAGATTGTTTGGAGAGTACCACATGTGCGACTAAATGATGAACACAGGATTACATTATTAAGAAAGTTAAAATCAGATCGAGACATTGTAATGCCATTCAGAAGCTGGGAGTTTCATGAATACCCCGTTTTACCTACAACACAACGGCATACATGGACTGTAAAAACTTCTACTCATTTAGAAAAAGCGAGATATGTAATATTTGGATTACAAACGAAGAAGAAAAGTATAATAACTGAAAATGCTGGTGAATTTGACCATTGTAAATTAACAAACTGTAAAGTGTTCCTGAATTCACAATTCTTTCCCTACGACAACTTTAATGTTTCTTTTGATAAAAAAAGATACAGTGTTTTATACGATATGTACGCTAGGTTCCAAAATTCATATTACGGCAAAACAAATACACCTCTACTATCTCCCGTACAGTTTGAATCGAAAGCTCCGATTGTTGTAATTGATTGTTCCAAACAAAATGAATCTGTAAAATCGTCTAGTGTTGATATAAAAATAGAAATGGAATTTCAAGAAAACGTACCTGCAAATACATCTGCGTATTGTTTAATTTTGCACGATAAAATTGTTACATACACACCGTTGACCGGTATTGTAAAGACAGTATTGTAAAACGTTGTACCACCACCGGCACCGCCACTGTCACTAACCTATAAATAGCGGAGCAACAATGCAGGTCTTCAGTTGATCGCCTATCGTCGCATGGGTAACATCTTCTACAAAATGAGTTCTCCATCTGTTGTACAAGGTGATGCAGAGGTAGCACCGTTATTGGAACGTGATAATACTAGTGAAGCAGAAATCATCAAGGAAATAACTGCATTTTTAAAGTTTGGTAAAAGAGATAGAGAGGAGGAAATTAATGCAGACCCATTAAAGGTAGTACCAAAGAGGAAGAAGAAAGTTGAAGAAAATATTCCTCCTCACATTTTAACTGAAGTTTTTCTGCGAATCTTTTACCCCATCTCAGCATGCATCAGTAAAAGTGTATCAGTTGGATTGATGAAATCATTGGATTATTCCCCTACAGTAATACTACACCATGGAACAAAAAAGGTTTTATTTTCGCAAAAAGCTTGGGAGTCATTTTTGAAACATGTACATTTAATAGAATGTTATTTAACTAACAGTTTGTGTGGAAGGAAAACACATATTCGACTTTTGGATTGTGACAATGAAATCGATATTGTTAAACATCGCGGACAACTACAAGTGCGAATTAGAGACTTGACTCAACATGAAAATAAGATTCTACTGTCACGTGAAGAATTCTACGTTTTAAACTACGCAACAGAACCTATTACAAGGTACATGAGACAGTTGGTATTTGCAAGCGCTATTATTAAAGAATATTTGGTCGATTCTTTGGAAAAACAACCTGATAGCACCATCGTGTATGGACCTGTGGATACATCTATTTTTAATAGAATACCTCATGAAGTTTGCATGTGGAGAAAGTTAAAGGATTTTGAACCACTTGTAGAAATCGCTACAGAAGCTACAGAAGAAACAACACAGGAAGAAGAAACGGAGAAACAAGAAGAAGAAGAAGAAAACGAAACACAAGAAGAAGTTAAAAAAGACTAAAGTTTGACCTAGTAAAGAAGAACACACGTGGGGTAGGCCTATTGGGGACGGTGCCCACGTTAAATATACACCAACGCGCCTGCAACTGTACGGCCTGGTATTTAACCTACCGTGGTGTGGAAAACAGTTTAGTTGATCGCTAGGTGCCATGATGAGCGGAGGGGATGAAGAAGTGAGTGTAAAGCCTTGTGTAATAGAATTTCAAGCATTTAGAAATAATGATGATAGGTTTATTATCAAGGAATTAGTAATTTTAGACTTGCTTACATTTGTAGCCTACCCATTCACGTTTGAAGCTCCTTTTTCTTTTAACAAACTTAACACCAAAGCAAAAAGTACAAACAAATGGATAACAAACTATTTTCATCACATACATTGGTATGAAGGATTTATAAGCTACAGTAATCTGCACAGTATTATGTTTAACTTTTGCAAACAATATTCACATATATACACAAGAGGATTAGAAAAAAAGAACTGGATACAAAAGTACACGCACGGTGATGTTTTCGATATAACTATCAGTAAGGACTTTAACATTAATCTCGGTAATATTTGTGTCGCTGCAAAAGATCTTAAACACGGTCAAACAAACTGTGCATTGTACAACGCATATCGTTTGGCTGCTTACTTGAAACAAACGCAGGAATGTGGTGGGGGTAGCGGAGAACAGAAATGTGGTGGGAGTAGCGGGGCCTATAAATACGAGGAGACAACACCGCTCCAGCACGAGTATTATTCGAGACTCCGAAGAGGCAACATCACAGAAGACACCACCACTGACGAAGATGGCATCACAACAATATCTACAAACATTGGTTGATCAATTCAACACTCACTCAAAATCGAACCTTCTGCTAACTAAAAAATGTTCAGAACTAAAAGAACAAAGGCATTACATTATTCATAGCATCAAGAAAGTGGAAACCACACATGGAGAAGCAATTCTAGTATCATTGTGCGAAGGACCTATGACTCCAGGAGATGAACCGAAGTTTCAAGTATTTCTTCCAAAACGATTTATTCAACTGCTACAAAATGAAGACTTGCGAGATATTCAACCGGGGACGTTGTATTTGGTATCACACGGTGTAAGCGGCAACAACTCGACGGAACTCACTCTGCACATCATGCATCATTGTACATAATGTCTCTATTTGTATTTCTCTGTTTGTATTTCTAGTCATCAATGTTAGACTTAAGCTTATTGTATTGTAAAATGTTTGTTTAATAAAGAGAAAAAAAAGAAAAAGAATAAAAAAGAAAAGAAAAAAAACAGCAACATAGCAGTATATTATTTTATATACTGCTGTGTTGCTTTTTTTTAAAATTTAAACGGATAACCTTGAACTTTCATTCAGGGTTAACTTATGAAGAGGTATAAAAGAGAGGGAGCAGTGAAGTTAGTCTCAGTCTTGTCTAACACACGCTGCAGCTAACATGTCGGTGCCACCGATGAACAATTTATTTTTCGATAACAATTTGAAGACATATTGTTGCGAGTTACAATGTTTTAAAATACCAGGCGATCAAGTTGACGGGAAAGCTTGTCGTAAGTGCAGGTGTTTCAGCTATTGCATATGTAGATGTAAAACATATCAAATGAACCGACAAGATAAAATACAAGAATTACGGCGACGGCTTGCATTACTTTGGCGGCGAATGGAGTAGCAACCATCTGCCGCGCACTTACCACCTGCCGCCTGCCATCTGCCGTCCGCCATCTGCTCCGCCCCACCACACTTTTACCCCCACCATTTAGTACGATTACAACGCTAGCTTGTGAATAGCCAGTACACCTCCGGCTCTCGACCGGTGAACATCGAGCTGCTCGTCCCGACTGTGTGTTCCCTGCGGTCACATAAATAGGCAAGGAACACACAGTCGGGATGGGCCGATTGGACAAACAAGCGCAGCACTTGAAAACTGCGTCTGACGGCCGCGACTCCGGATCAACAACATCGATGACGACGAACAACGGGGAACTATTGTAAACATAAATTATTGTAAACATAACTTATTGTAAATAAAAAGAAATGTAAAAATTAAAGTAATAAATGTAAATAGTACTACCTCGCACTCGTATCATTCGATTGCTTCATTCAATTGTTTTCATTCGATTTTTTATCGGATGAAAACTATCGAATCACAATCGGATTTTACGCGTGCGAGGTAGTACTTTTTTAAAACACCCTCCCCGTGACCTTGAACTTTCCCTCATTACGTCACAAAACCGCCTACGTCACTGGCTCAGCCTCAGATGACGTGTTTAATGACTCAGCGCTTCCGGTCACGTGACCGGAAGCTGTCAATCAAGTGAGCCAAAACCTACAATGCCCCACTACTTCTGTTTAATTTTAATACAACACTTAACTCGTTACCACACTAGAGACAAGAGGCAGGGTTACTTTGACAATGTCGTGTATCAGCGACATTCTGAAGTTCCAGTCGAGCTGGATGGCCTCATTCTCTAGGACGTCCTTGAGGCTGCCCTTGGGACAGTACTCCGTGAGGATGAGCACGGTCGGACAGTCGATGCACGCTCCCACGAACCTCACCGTGTTTTCGTGGGTCACGTCTCGAACCTTCGCAGGGGCAACGTATTAAACATAGATTCAAACACTGATGGATTTGCATATTCCATTTCAATCAAATTAATAAATGACCATGAGTATATAATAAATGCATTAATGTGTTGTTCACATTTACTTCAATATTTTACATAGGTTATTAGGACTAAGAAAATATTTTCTTTTATTCATTGACATACTTGGAGACAACGTTCTGCCCTTAAAACGAGGGATAGAGCTGTTACAGAAAGCTATAAAATGCTACAGAAGGCTACCTGGAATAGATGGGTTGCACAGCCACGGTAGCGCCACCAGCCAGGTCGCTGAGAGGGAAGTGTGGAAGTGTACCGTGTACCCGAATGCACCTAGCGCACCCTCCTAGCTAATACCCTCTGAGCGACCCAGTTCCATAGCGTTCAAAGTGGCCAGTGACCAAACAATCCATTTTCCTTAGGTATATACCTCTCGAACGCAGAACTACTATTTTACTAAATGCTGAAAAACTTCTATCAGATTTTTTTTATAGGTTCTGACCTTAGTGTATATATACTGGTAATAGTTTAATGGTAGCCTGTACACAAAAATATCCATTATCTCCGTAGTTTATATGTAATAATAATAATAATTTTATTGTATATAACATTATAAATATGTGTGCAAAATTTGAAAAACATGAATGATAGATTTTGTTGTCTTTGCTCAGCATCCGTACCTGTTTGATTTCCCACAACAGCTTTTTGTTGATGTCGACCTTCTTCTTGATGACTTTCTTTATAGCGACTCTGGACCCCTAGAACAACACCAAACAAATTAGCTGATACCGACCATCACACTCTTCTCGTGGGTGGTGCCAGTGCGGGCCCTGTGTCGAGAACCTTCCCTCACCTTGTATATCCCGATGGTGGTGAACACCTGGGTCGGGAACAGGGAGGAGCTCGACTCTATGGAACTCCTCCGAACGGTCAGCCTCTCGTGGAGCCCGTTGACCCCGTTCTCGTACATCTGTAGTCACACGACCAGTTGTGAGTGGTTTACAACTACGAGATCTCATAATTTCCTTTACACCAGGAAGATACAAACGTTTGTTTAAATAATCATGTTCCCAAATAAAATCATCGTCTGGAACAGGAAAACCCTTGAAACATTAAAGGCCAATTGGGCAATTGAAGCGATACAAGATTTTGTTTTTTAATATCTTATGAATTCTGATACATGTAGAAATCATAAACAACATACTGATGTGCTTTATGATGGGTTTTTGCTACAATAACACTTTTGGTACAACACATTTTCTATATGAGTAAATCTGTTTCAAAAGATGTGTTTTAAATTAGATACCTAAATTTGTTGAAGCCACAATGTAAGCTTTTATTTTTATGGTTATGTACTTGCTCACTTCGTTGATTTTTATACGAGATTTTTAATTAAAAAGTTTTAAAGAGTTGAATATTTCAGCCCCTCAAACTGAACAACAAAATTATTTTAATCTATATTATAGTTTTTCACGGTTTTAGTTATCGAGCATTTAAATTTACATTACTAAAAACCTTAAAAACATAAATTGAAAATCTAGACATCTTCAATTAGTTGAGTGATCAATAAATTAATTAGACAACAAAGTTATTTTGGTGAGGGATATTATTAGTTTTTCCTCGTTTTTCCTTAGTATAAATTAAAAGGTCTGATGAAAAGATTACAGCTACTTAACTGTACCTTTAATAACAAACAACCGCAGTTGTGATGACATTGGACGACTCTTGCCTTGCTTTAAGAAATATCTTGGAAAGCTAAAATTAACAAAACAAGTCCTGCTGTATATGAACGGTTTTTGATGGTGAAAAACTAAACATAGAACTACAAAACTTTCCCTTTTGGAGTTTATGACAAAAAATTAACTCCCACTGTTCCCTTTGGTGTTTATGATGTTTGTTAATTTAACATGACCAGATTTTTTGGGAAATTACGAACAGTACAACTGCTGTGGGTTTAAATTCAAGCTGTGACTGATGAATTTTCCAGTACTGTTCTCAATTATTACTGTGACTAGTTGCAAGATTGCTCAATAAAGTTAGTTTAATTCCATACATATACCTGAGGTCCATGTTGGTCTGCAAAAATATTCCAAACCACAACAAATAGATAACAACAATCAACAAGTTATAAATATTAAGTTTCAAATTTAAATCATAAGATATCAATATATTTATGTTAATTCGTTATGCTAATAGTTTACAAATATAGTTTACCATCTTAATGTACAATTTTTACTATTATCGTCGAGTACAGAGTAAACTAAAATGAGAGTTTTCTTACTAAAACTCGGATCACTTTTTCCGATAATTATTTTTTTACAGTTACTATTGTGATATGACCACTGTTTACTAGACGTTATCTACAGTACCATAAAGAACAATGAATACATCGTGTTGCATCCAGCTGTGGTCAGGAATGCGGTAGCACCACGGTTTGATAGGTAGCACCGCATCCCTAACCTGAGTTCATGGCTCACTTCTTAAACAAATATGAACTTAATCCATCTGGTAGACTCAGTGTGAGTAAGTGTCAACAAATTTCCCCACCCCGCCAGCCTTCAGTGCCATTATTCAATTCTATAACGATATGTAACTATACCATTTTTGAGGAACAACAGGGGGACAAAAACTCAAAAATTATTCGTCTAAAAGTTTATTAGAGGAATTCGGTAGAGCTAAAGCTACTAGTAACTATTGGCCTACGCTCCTCAGTGTTGCGTTGCAGTGCGAGACGGGAGGAGAAGGGTTTGCCGATCTCCAGTAGAACCTCCTCGGGGCGGACGCGCCAGGACATGTTGTTGAGGTCTGCCGCCAGCCGCATGTGTCTGTGGTAACAAGTGCAGTGAGATGTTTGGGATCATGTAACGGACTTGATTATTCACTTATAAAAGGCTACTAGCTAAATCATTACAAGTTTAATGATAATCCACATGCTGCTTGAATACCTGACTATAAAGTTCATAAACAGTAGTGAGGCCTGTGGTCATCACTAGGTTCAGCGATGACTACAGGAAATAAATACATGTTAAAAAGAATATAATTTTATACATATTTTTAATTATTCACTTGAATTTATTACAAAAACTCATCGTTAGTGGCCGAAAGCGTTCAAACCATCTGCCTCGAGCACCCGAGTGCTACTGAGTGTGCCAACGGTTGTGGCATGCGCTCCTTTCTGTAGTGCGTCTGCCTTCCCCCCTCCCAGCCATCCCCACTCCAAGTCAACAAATGGCGCTTCTATAATAGTAGACAAATAAATTGATAATTGGACTGTAGCCATTAGCATGGCTGTACACTGTCAATATTGCCATTTAGCCACAGAAAAATATCATTTGAATGAAATTCCAATCAGCTGGTCCTGGTGTGGAGTTTTGGCAATGCAGCACGTCTACTATTGGCTGATCTTGGTTAATAGCCCGGCAAATCACGCCCTCAACTGGCAATTTATTTGTCCGCTATTATAGTGCTTGTGAAAATGCAACTCGTAGCGATTTGTGCAGCTTCTGGTATGCTCAACAGTGCTTGGAGCTGGTCGGCAGAGTTTTGTGACCAAGCACGAATCAAACAATATTGGACCTTCTGGACCTGTCAGTGCTGGAACCTTGTTTTGTCAACATGGCAAAATTGAGTCAAAATGCATGTGATGTTATACTAGAGTTTACTAAACATTTTATAAGTGTTACCTCATCAGTTGGAGCATGATTATGCAAAATTGCAACTCTTTGGAAAAAGATAATTTTAGGTATGTCATTGTGTAATGACTGAGTGAAAATGCCACACATTGCCACTGTAATTTCAGTACACATTCCTCCCAAACAGATGATAATAATCTGTGTATTTCACTAATGGAGCACCTGTTTGTCTATTTAATATCATGCAATGACAACTAAATTTCTTATTATTACGATGCAGAAAAAACTATAAAAGGAAAGGGATGCCAGGGAACTTACCCAATGAAAAGAAGTGTGAAGAGTCAAAAGGAAAGCTAATTCACTGGCAAAAAGTTACACAAGTACACACAGAAACTTGATAATTATCAAGTTTCTCTGTGTATTTGTGTGATAATTATCAAGTTTCTGTGTGTATTTGTGTGACTTTTTGCCAGTGAATTAGCTTTCCTGTTGACTCTTCACACTTATTTTCAATGGGTAAGTTCTCTGGCATCCCTTTCCTTTTATAGTTTTTTCTGTATCATGCCTAGAGCCACCCTAACCTAAAACCTCATTATTACGATGGTAATCACGATGTTCAAAAACTGCATATTTATTATGCACATTTGAGACATTAACATCCTCATCCATGTTTTGGTTTAGATTGTCTAATCGCATTAAATTTAAACAAACTTGTTTAGTGTTCAGGATGACCACTGAATTACAAATTCAACTAATAGTTACTATGAACTTGAAAGTAACATAATCCAGATTCCTCAAATGAATTAAACTAGCAAACCCGTTGCTCGATATCGAGCAATATTTCGCTTTGATGGGCTTGAATTTTAAGAGAATATTATCATCTGAATCGCTAATTCTATCCTTGTCTGAGACTATTAATAGATGGTCGTATGGCAATTCACGATTTTGGAATTCTGATTGTGTATAAATGTGCCAAATATTTTCTAAATACATTATAATATGATAAATCTTTCTTTTCCAAAACTTATTTTATATTTTTTTTACTCAATATTGGCTATTTTGCTTTGCTGTAAACACTCTCAGGTCTCAGGTCTACAATGCGCCAACTCTATGTTCTGGGTTTTGAACAATTTTAACATTTTGGGTAAAATTCCATTGTAAATTAGGAAGGTTTAGTAAAATTTTGCGCACAATATTCATGGCAAACTAATTTTGGTTTACATTTTATGGAATCGCTGACAATAAGGATGGGATTACTTACTGTCTTCCAAGACGTTAATTCTGCTTCTCAACTTGTTACATATGACTTTTGCTTGAAGCTGGCTTTGGTGGTTTTCTAATGATGTAATCTTATTCCCTTAATTCTAACATACAATAAAAAATCTGCTGATTACGAATCATTTGTTTTATTTGTTAAACTCTACACATTTAAAATAAATATTTTCGTGATTGATGCAGTACTTGTGATACAATGCCTTCATAATCAGTAAGTAGACAGTAAAATAAATTCAAAGTGTTAAAGTAATACTAATACTTCATTAAGTCTTTCTTACTTGTTTGCAAAGAAAGCGAGAACGAATATAAATCCAAGGAAGATACTAAATGCTGCCATTCCATAAAGGAGGATTGTGTGTTGATCTGAAAATGAAATCGCATAAATATATAAATAGCAATGAAATATTGTAAATGGTAGAGCTTGGATCTTCAAGAAAATTTAGATGACATATATACTTCAACTCTTCAACTGCTCTTATAGTAACACTTCAATTAGCATCAAAATATCACAGCTGTACCTAAGTAATAGTTATCTGTTAACTAGTAATAGTAATTAGGTTAGTTAATTATTAACTACTTCCCCACTGGCTTGTTCCTTGAAACGTGAAAAATTATATAATCTCCAGGAACTTCACTGTTCATTATTCCTTAAATAGAAGAAAATGATGTATTAACTCTCAAGGCTATGGATTTAATTCTTGCACGCTCACTGCCACCAGAATTAAATCCCATAATGCAATCCAGAGCGAACTGAAGCAAAGATATAGGGTTTGGAGGGGGTTTTGAAAGGATCTTTTCCTTAACTCAAAATTTATAAAAGAGAGACGTTTATATTGAGCTTCATGCAGTTCAGTCGAATGCTTTACCCCATTTAAGTTACTGTTAAATTCAACCACTTGAATATGAAATACATTAAAATTTCCTTAATAACTTATCATTCACAAATTATAAGATCAAAATGCATGAAAAATGTATGTATATTTTAGTTTTTAAATTTTATTTGATAAAAAACTAGCTGGTACTTGCGACTTTATTTGCGTGGTATTTCATGGTCCCCGTTGATTTCCGTTGCCTTTCCTGGTAGCATTGACTATAAATACTGAAGTAGACTTCTCATTGCCATTGTGAAATCTGTCCCTAGTTTTGTGAGCGCCAGGATTCAATGAGGATGTAGTTCTCACTAATCACCAACAGAGTACACTGCTGTCAACTATTACTTATTCTCTCAAGGAGGGGATCATACAACAGGTGTGTCAGGAAGCAAACATAAGTTGATTATCACTTACTTTCTGGGGTGGAGATATTTTACAAGTTAAAATATATAACTAAAATAAATAGTTGACAGCAGCACACTCTTGGTGATCCAATCAAACTACGTCCACCTTAAATTCTGGCAAACACTAAAAATGGGATAGCTGGGCCATATAGATGGGATGTCTTCTTCAGTATATATAGTCAAAGCTGGTAGTATAACAATTGTTGCCATGGGAACTCATATAAAATCATAACTCCATAAGTTTAACACTGATAATTCCAAAGTCCAGTAAGGTGGAGATCTAAAGGTTTAGGACTTTGATTATTGGCTTGAATTCTGAATTAACTTTATTTTACCTCACCATTGTTTTTGTAATTTTTATCTTATCTGTTGTCAAGCTCCACCTTGTTCACGGGGGATTTAAATTTCATTGTTTAAGTTCAAAATAATAACAGAAAATGTTATAAATATGTTCTCATCAAAGTTAAAAATTGAATCTAACTAGATTCCAAAAAAGTTTGATACATTTAATGAAATAGTGTGTTAAAATATGGTAAGTATGTTGAAATGTTGTAATAAAATGAAGTAAATGTGGTGAAATGGTAAGTTATATTAAAATGTTGCAAAGTTATGATTCATAATTACTCTTGGTCAGTTAGAGATTAGGTTTCCTAAAAGTAAATATAACTGTTTTAATACATTTTTTTAAAGTCGAATCACAGTTTACCGTTGCTTTCCAGGCAGGTGGGATCATTGCCCATGAAACCACAGCGGGGCACGTCAGGCGGAGGCCCCTCCTTGCCCCCCGGCCAATGGATCCGCTTATTGGCTACTGGCTGAAAATTTAAAAACTGTACATGTTAATTTCATTATGTTGGCTAAAAATTTGAAATTTCATCTTACAATATATTAAATAAAAGTAAAATTTTATTCGATTTCAAAAATTTTCCCTGACTCTGGTATTTGAATAACTTTTACCAAGCCACACAGTGCCACACTTCATAAACAATACTATAAAACAGACCATAAAAAATAAATAAAATACAATTCCTTCGATTTCAAATTGTTGTATTTATTTTTTTAAGAGATAGGTAGCCTCTTTGTCTTACTTCACCTGTCCACATGGACTACATATCAGTGCGTGGAGCATATCCAACAAAGCAAGGGAGGTGAGCCGCTACAGTACAAGTTGTACTGTTCTGATTAAATTTACCAGACAAGACTGGGATTCAAACCCACGACAGGGCTGGCATGATCTACTCAGTGCCTCTCTGGAGTAGGTATAGGTCAAGTGCATTTTGGATACACTCTAAAGCTAGTGAATCCCTGCCCCAAAAGTGAGCACACTTACTCCCAGTCACATCGCAAATAACATAGTTACATTGGCCGCCATTTGTCAGAGATGCCCACAGCCCATGGACTCCACGACGCCACCCTTGGTCGCTGGACTACGAGCTTGGCCTTCTTCCCACACCCCATGCCCGTTACAAAAAGAGTCAGTAGTAGGCTGTCACCTTCTGTCAGTTTACTCAGGTTTTCCTGTGCGCTCATTTTCAGTGCGGAATCCGTGCAACATTAGTCTCAGTCAGCATATGTACTATTCCAAGCAATGATATCAATTTCTCACCTCAAAAATACAGTCTACTACAAAAAATCTCCATGTTTGCTCATGGAGCAAACGTATATATGTGTTTTACAGAAGAAGTTAACAACAATTTTGAATGAACTTGTTGAAACCTACTATGAAGCAACAATAATAATCTTACCAGGTCAAGGACCCAAGGACCAAAAATAATCTTACCAGGGTAGGACAAAAGGTAGACAATGAGTAAAGAATGTAAGTAAAATACACCGTTGTACCTGATAAGTGCGGTTGACTCCGTAGTAGTGAGCAACAACCTCGAACTTGCCCGTGATTGGGTCCAGGTCCAGCACGGAGTAGTCTGCGTCTCTCTCGCCGTTTTCGTCTATCCTCACGTGGCCGGTTATACCTGTGGGGCAGACTCAATCATACTGTAACTTGCCCGTGATTGGGTCCAGGACCAGCACCGAGTAGTCTGCGTCTCTCTCACTGTTCTCGTCTATCCTCACGAGGCCCGTTATACCTTTGGGGCAGACACGATCATACTGTAACTTGCCCGTGATTGGGTCCAGGACCAGCACCGAGTAGTCTGCGTCTCTCTCACCGTTCTCGTCTATCCTCACGTGGCCCGTTATACCTTTGGGGCAGACACGATCATACTGTAACTTGCCCGTGATTGGGTCCAGGACCAGCACCGAGTAGTCTGCGTCTCTCTCACCGTTCTCGTCCATCCTCACGTGGCCCGTTATACCTTTGGGACAGACACGATCATACTGTAACTTGCCCGTGATTGGGTCCAGGACCAGCACCGAGTAGTCTGCGTCTCTCTCACCGTTCTCGTCTATCCTCACGTGGCCCGTTATACCTTTGGGGCAGACACGATCATACTGTAACTTGCCCGTGATTGGGTCCAGGACCAGCACCGAGTAGTCTGCGTCTCTCTCACCGTTCTCATCTATCCTCACGTGGCCCGTTATACCTTTGGGGCAGACACGATCATACTGTAACTTGCCCGTGATTGGGTCCAGGACCAGCACCGAGTAGTCTGCGTCTCTCTCACCGTTCTCGTCTATCCTCACGTGGCCCGTTATACCTTTGGGGCAGACACGATCATACTGTAACTTGCCCGTGATTGGGTCCAGGACCAGCACGGAGTAGTCTGCGTCTCTCTCACCGTTCTCGTCTATCCTCACGTGGCCCGTTATACCTTTGGGGCAGACACGATCATACTGTAACTTGCCCGTGATTGGGTCCAGGACCAGCACCGAGTCCTGGTTTTGCCATTCTCGTCAATACCTCTTAACCCATTAAGGTAGTAATTTTATTCTATTCGCAAAAGCCTATAACGGGACTTGATTGGTGCTGCACTCTAGTGGCAAAATATGTAACTGATGACCGCAGGCAACTACGGTTCTATCCGCTAGGGGCGCGGACTGACTGAAAAACCTTAATGTCACCGCTAGGCCCTTGGTCGTGTTAGCTGAGTTGGCTACGTCGTGGATACTCCTTGGCCAGGAGTGGATACGATGTTCGTGGGTTCGATTCCCGCACACGACCAAAACTGACCAGTTGTGCAACTCTCAATGAGTTAACCGGTCTGTGGCAACGTTGGTGGGAAGGCCCAAGTAAAACAAACGGTGGCAGGCTTGCTTGGAAGTTGACGGGATCGGTTAATTCTTTGTGAGTTGCACATGGTCAACACTGATTTTGCTACTTTTTACTTATGTCTACTATGTGTGTGCCAGTGCGACTCGAAAAACTGAATGAAAACAGTATTTTAATGAAAATACACCATTAATTCATTTAAAACACAAATTTCTATTCCAATTTATAGGTTTAAAAAATTACAAAAAAGGAACGAGACCAGCTCGTATGTCTATGCCAATGGGTTAACATATTTAATCAAAAAAGTTCACAATTATCAGAAATAAATGAGAAAAATCATAACTTTAAATAGAATTACATAATTGCTTTTATCTATCAACTCTTAATTACTTGAGGAATCAACGTAGAAATCGTCCATGTGTCAGTAGATCGAGCAATAAATTCATTGAAAGTCACAGAACTATCATGTCATGTCCTGTACTTTGTTTTTAAAGTTACAAAGCATGTTTTTAAACATACCACTACAGGGTTCTCCTTACTGTCTATTGTAACTTAACTCCTTTGAAATTCTAAAGTACACAGTGTCTCCAAAGACTACTGCTGTTTGGCCTGACGAGGATTTTTTCGAGCCTTATCTAATAATGTATAGATTGAAGTTATGCTGTCACACCAGTAATGTAAATGATAATCTTCTGCTCCAGAAATGGGTTACGTGGAAGAAGGCCACAGGAAAACAACAGTATTTATAGTTTGTGTGCGCTTAAATGCTGGTAGTACCGTATTTAAGTACTAACACTGCACAGTTTACTTTGAGAGCCGATTATGTTGATTACTAAACTATAAATAGAGTGAAGTTCTCTGGCAACCTTTAGTTCTTATTCTAACCAAGACCAAGATTCAACTGCAAACCAAACTAGAAACAAAGAACATCGATCTTAATCTGTAAAAAATTAGGCTTATTATTTTGATTCAAAGATAACTGAAATTCAGGAAAATATTATCTTTCCCGCTATTGACATTATCAGAAACATTAAACATTATTGGCGCTTGTAATAACTTTGATAGTGTTGCTTTGATAGTTCACTGAGCGTTTTTGAACAGCTGTTATGATTCTTCGAACGCAAGGTGCCAGTAATCAGCTAATTTATAGTTATTTCACCAATAAACGGAGCCAACGTTTACAAACTAAGTATCTAAATTAATGTATTCAATCCTCTTAGGAAAAGAATGTACAAGAAAAGAGAAAACTCATAGCTGGTCTAATTAGCTAAATTTAGTTTAGACAAAACCGTCTAGCGAACATCTAACCCTCCATGTTCAGAGCACAAAACAGATCCAGACTTGCAGGAATGCTCTCACAGTTATCTCCAACCACACAAGCTGCATTATGTAAACCCGTAATTAGTTTCTGTCCATCAGTAATTGATTTAAGCGGCGTGATTTCAATCAACCCTCTCACTAGGTAACTAATTGAAGACTTTGTACTCGTGAAAGGGTAATCCGAATGTCCACCCTTTCAATCAGAGTTGTTTTGTTCCTTTCATGGTTTAATTTAATTTTCTATTTACTTTCATGTTTTTTTGTATTTTATTTAACCCTCCCGGTAGTCACTGTTATTTTTCACTTAGGGGGAAAAAAATTGGATTTAATTTTTTCGGTACGAGTGTATGTAATATACATGTGCAAAGACAGTAAAACCTGAAAAATAATATTTTGAAACATTTAATAAAAAAATATGATGGAAAAGCTGATGGATATATCCGTTCAAGGTCCAGAAAAAAACTAAGGAAATATGGATATACCCGTCCTATGTCCAGAAACTATTTCCCTAAAAAATATTTGATATTGGATTTTAAGGAAGTTTAAATAAAACAAAGTGTTTTACATAAACTTTATGACACTTGCTAATATGCCACAGTGAAAATTCTCACAGCAAAAGGGCAACCCGAAAACACATATTTTATTTACAGTTGCTTTATATTAATCAATTTGTTTGTGATCATACATTATGGTTTTTGACTAAAATAATAAGGTTGCACATACAAATAATAAGGATACACAATATATCAATCTGACGGAGATATCCATTAAAGGTCCTAAACACACACAAAATCGTCCATGGATATATCTGTTTTTTGGCCAACAACAGATAAAAAAATTTACGAATATATCCGTCCATGGCCTACGAAGGTAGAAACCTTTACTTCACCTTCCGTTTATTCAACTTTATTTGAAAAATTTTGAGTTTTATTGTATAGTATATTTTGGTAAGAACTAAACATAATAAATACCCCCGTCGCAGCAAACCTGCATACTCAGCGAATTTCCAATGGAGATATAAATGTCTTAATACTACATAAAGCCACTTACCAAGTTTCATAAAAAAATATTCACAAATAAGCGATATATACAATTTTAATTATTCTCCATAAGAATAACATTGGGGCTGAGTACGCAGGTTTGCTGCAACAAGGAACACAAAAAATTGGTTTTTATGCTAATATCAATATAACTCAACTAGGTGAAGTCGTATACCAGTTTTTATTAATTTATGGTCATAGTTAAGGGAGACAGAGCATTTAATTATTATCCATAAGAATAACATGGGGCCTGAGTACGCAGGTTTGCTGCTACGGGAGAATTATGCAAAAACAATTTTTTGGAGCAAATATCAATAGACCTCAACGATATGAAGCTGTATACCAAGTTTTGTCAGTATACGTTCATAAATAAGCGAGATAAACAAATTTTCTTTTCCTCCATAAGAATAACATTAGACAACGTACTGTGTTTAGCACTTTCAATATCTCGGTAACCAATTGACGTAGAGGAATGATCGAAATACCAAATTGTGTGTTTTTTTAAGCTAAATCGAATGGTCAAAACTAAAATTTGACTTTTTCAAAAATTATATGTAAAAAATTCGAAAAACCCATTTTTGGGGCACAAAACCCCCCAAAATACCCTTTCGGATAGGTCGATCTGTCTGGTTTTCGAACTTAAAGTCATAAATGCTGCTTTACATGTTTATACCAAATTTTGTCAAAATCGGATAATTTTTACGAGAGTTATCGTGCTCACGGACACACATATATATATATATATATATACAGTATCGAACAAATGGTGTTTTTGGGGTCTGGGGACCTCAAAACGAAAAGTTATCATGGTCCCGGGCCTAGGTCTTACCATGCCGACTACGGTAATAGCTTCTTCCCTATAGGGGAAATTCGCTAAACGCTTTTTGGGAAAAGCAGTCCAACCCTAGACCATGATGTTCCAAGAAATAATGAAATAACTTATTAAATAATAATTAAACTTGTAATTCTCTGACCTATGTTAGATCATTAATGAATGGGCTAACCAGATATATGTGTATGTGTGTGGTCAGAACTTGCTAGGGCATCTTTAATGTAAGAAATTGATTGTTTCTTAAACAAAACTGAATAATACGAGTGTAATTGCTGTCGTCACATAAACTGTCTGCTGCTATGAAATCATTTATTTAGATTTGTTATATTGTTGATTTTTCGGATCAATATTTAATTAAATTGTTAACTTATATAATCCACAAAATCAATTCAATTTACTATGTTTACTATCATACTACACATAAAATGTTTGTGTTGTTAAAACAGCAATTACGTGGTAACTTATTTATTACCAGCTGGGTAACGAATGGTTTTACAGAATATAACCTGAGGTTCGTCAGACCGATCCTAAGCAAAATATATATTTTAAAAACTTTTGTTACCTGACCCCAGGGCCCAGGTATTATTTGGCATTTGGCTATTAATTATGCTTTTTAAGAACAGGTTTTTCTGAGATTTTTGACCACAGGGTATGGATTGTTCTCTTCCAAAACATTAAAAAAACATTGGAAGACACATAAAACAAAACCACCTGTCTCACAGACCAATATCAAAAGTCAGTAGGGAAATAACAGTGATTGTATTCTATTGATATTTTTGATAAATAACAAGACCAAAATAATTATGGAGAGTGGTCAAAATTAATATTTCTTACTTGTGGTTTCATGTGGTATATCTATAATCAAACTTTCGATGTACAACCAACTTCGTAATGTTGAAAGAATATTTGAACATTTCCAACTCACCGTGAAAGTTCCTCCCCCACATCTGCGCCGTGATCGCTCGACCGTCCCTGATGCTGATGCCTGCCGTAAGAGTCTCATTCAACGCCATGCCCAGGAGGTAGACCCCGTCATAGAAAGCTCCCACGAAAAAGTTCACCTGGTCAATACCAACATATGTGTGCTACACGTAAATTCTTGTTTTGTGAATATTGCACCCACCGTCAGTAAATTAATTTGAATAACTGTTTAGTTACGTAATAGGATTTTGGCTTTGATATTAGTTTGAATGTGAATTCACTATATGCGATAACCTTGAAACCCTCCAATCAACCAAGCAAGATCAACCAATTTCATCCCAATCTTCACCTTCGCCCTCTTGATATTCGCAGAAAAGAAGCTTCACTTTTAGAAGCATTGGAATACAATTAGTTATAGTTTATCTTATGGGCTATTGACACCCACAAAAAAATTTAGATACAGGAAAATACAGAAAGATATCTTCCCAATCTTCTGAGATCAGAAACTTAAGAAATTCATATCTTCTTTGGTAAAACTGTAAGGTACTCAGTCAGCTTTTAGATTGAATAAAACCCATTCTAAATCAAAAGCGTGTATTATATTACACGGAACAGTTATATCTGCAATGTTTTCCTGATGAAAAGTCTGTATTTTCAGTTTCAGTTCCCAAAAGTGTTGCTTTTTCACATGTTTAATGTTACTTGTTGCTGAATGTTATGTTGATTTGTTACTGAAGTATTCTTCCGATTTTAATACTGTTGGACACAACAATTTTAAAATATGAATTATTTATACAGAGTGTCCCGTGAGAGTATAGCCCAAATGCAGGATTTGGTAGAAGTCATCAAAAGGAGCAAAACACTTTGAACCAATATTTTTCTAAATACGGTCTCTCAGCCTGTATGTGATTTTTAATCAGTGCAGCATATGTTAGGAACCAATTGAGGTAGGAACTTGAAACTTCGCATGTGTATGATACTAGTTCAGTGGTAATTTGGAATTAAATTTTGTGTTTTCTATCTTTAACCGTTTCAAAATGGCGGTCATTTTAATTTTTTAAAGTGTATAATCTTTAAAATGGCAAACTATGAAGTATTTGGTCTGCATATTAAAAAATGTGAAATTTCAAGGCAAAAAGGATGGTATAAAGATTACAAAGATCGCTTGACTCATAGATGAGTAATTGCAGTTTTTATAGTAAAATCGTGGTAATTTACATAGAATTTGCACAATTTTACTTATAAAAATTGCAATTTCTCAGCTATGGATCGAGTGATGTTTGAATTAGTTATAAAATCCTTTTTGGCTCAGACTTGACATATTTTAATATGCAGATGAAATATTCAATAATTTGCCGTTTTAAAAATATTAAGCTTTAAAAATTAAAATGACCGCCATTTTAAAACTAATAAAGATAGAAACAAAAAGTTTAATACCAAATTAGCACCAAACTATTATAATTCACATGCCAAGTAACTAGTCAGTACTTCAAGTGGTTACTAAGATATGCTACATTGATTAAAAATCACACACAGGTAAATATACAGAAAACAAAGTGATTTAGAAAAAAGTTGATCCAAAGTTTTTTACTCCTTTTGTTGACTTCTAACAAATCCACCGTTTGTGCCAAACCTCTCGCGGAACACCCTGTATATTTCTAACGTGTTTATATATAATTTTTTAAACTCCCAGCAGTTTCAGAGCCTAAAAGAACTTTGACGCTTAATACAATTTTATCCCACGGTCGGTAATAAAACCAATTGAGTTACAGTTATCCCTCTTCAACCGCAATAGTACAACACATATCTATTTTTATTACGTTTACCTCTTCACCTTCTGAAAAAGTGTAGTTGTAGTGGAGCTTGGCGCGGTGGCGCACGTTGTCGGCGAACTTGCTAAAGTCTTTGCTAGTGGGCTCGAGCAGTGAGACGCGCAGCAGTGCCTCGTAGGCCTTGCGCGCCACAGCGTCGTCCTGGTCGTTAACCTCCCAGTCATGGTCGCCCCAGTACGAGCCCTGCGCAGTGGGCGACAGTTACAGGAGTACCACCTCGAGTACCTGGCCGTACGAGTAAGTAAGGAAGTAACAGTTACAACATTTGTGTAACAAATCCGGTTAGTTTCTACGATTATGTCTCACCCACAGTTTTTAGTTGTACCTTCATTCTTTTTGAAACAACTTGGTGTTTGATAAGGTACTGTACGGTAATACTGTAAATGTCTTCACCCCAGGTAGTAAACAAAGGATGGGGAAATCACCCCTTCTACAGTTCAAACACGGTGTATTGACAACGACCGAGAAACTATTGACGAGATGTAATGGTGGTTAACAATTAGCAGTGATACGATCTTGCAATTCAGACAAATCGAATCACTTGTCTGATGGCATAAGAGAGGAAAGATTGTGGAGGGGGTACTCGCACCTCAGCCATTTGTTTGCTAGCTAGCCATCGAGTTATCTCCGTAAAATATATCTCAACATATGCTACCTAAGCCTTAGTTACATACTCACTGTGTCACATTATTTGATGTTAGTTAGAATTGCGGATTAGGAAAGCCCAGGAGAGCTGCAATAGGCATGTCTTCCACAGTGGAATTTTGCGCAGACCACCAGAGGGAAAGGAACCGACACGGATTGGAAAAGGTGGGGCGGGATAAAGTAGCCCATTAACCTTTTACACGGCACACTCCCGTGACTCCTATCACAGCTGTTTATCAGTCCTCTAACAGATGGGTCTGCTATGCCCTTCTAGACTAACTACAGAATGAGGTGTTCTGCAGCTGGGACTACAATCTTGAGGAATATGTTCCGTTGGAATGTCACTGTTAAATTAATGTTAGATTTACTATCCGACGTTCATGTTGTAGAGTTGAGACATGTTTTATCAACTCAGTGACAACTTCATGGTTGTTGTTAACTTCTCTCGAACATGTGTGAAAAATGTGGCCACCGTAACTTCAGAAGGTACATCAAATATTAAACCAGTTTACTCTGTTCTACTAGTCATTGATTTCAGTGTTCAATCTTATAATAACCCCAGCAGCACACATCGTTGGGCCAACGTTGGATTATTGTCGGCGTTGTAGGATATGATAGGGAAATGGTCGGTTGGCATTAACGCAGTTGGGCCAACGAACCAATCGTTGGCTAGCCCACGTTGGCAAAACCAACCATAACAGATGTTGGGCCAACAAAAGCTATTGTTGCCAAATCCTACCATATTATATTAATATATAATTAATAATAGTATAATATGGTAGGATTGGTTTACCGAACAATTCAATTAGAGAAATCATGCTTTTTAAAATTAAAATCAGCATTAAATGAAAAAATATAAACTGTTGGCATTTTGTTGGGTATAGGTTAGCATTGTTGGATAATATTTGGTTAATCCATCAATGGGCTAACCTCACGCCTCGCGACATGCCCAACCGTTGGCCTACCATTTCCACCGACCATTTTCCAACGATTTGGGAAATGAGCTGTATAAACAATTCTAAGGTTGCTAAAGAGGTTCACACAAAATTGAAGGAATAAATTAGAGAAAAAACAAGTGATGGCAGCCCTCGCAGCATATGTTAATAATAGATCCCTGGTTAACATGCCAACGGCAGGTAGTGGTATAGTGGTGGTAAGTAGCCATTTATTGTAATCCGGATATTTGTTGTAATACACAATGATTTATGTGGATATTATACTGTGCATATAGCTTGCGTAGCTTGTGAAGTCTGAGTAGCGTATGCACACTTGTTTATAATTTTAACTGTTTTTATAGTCTTATTGGAATCCCATGAAATGTAGAGTACAATGGTTTGTTATTCACAAGACAAGAATGAGGGTTAAATTTAGACCAACTGAGGTCCTTTTAAAAATGTTAGTGTAAGGTGCCTAACAGGTGTTTCAAACTTGGCTGTGCAGTTGTGTTGTACGCCAGTTAAAATTTAAAAATATTACTGACAGATACCTGGACGATCTCCACATCGAGGAAGGTCCAGTCGCCCCTTGTCATGCCTAGGTTGTGGGCGGCGATCATGCAGCGTCGCACCAGCAGCCCCCGCACACTCAGGATTACCACTGGGACAGACACAAATATTACTGACAGATACCTGGGCGATCTCCACATCGAGGAAGGTCCAGTTGCCCCTTGTCATGCCTAGGTTGTGGGCGGCGATCATGCAGCGTCGCACCAGCAGCCCCCGCACACTCAGGATTACCACTGGGACAGACACAAGTATTACTGACAGATACCTGGACGATCTCCACATCGAGGAAGGTCCAGTTGCCCCTTGTCATGCCTAGGTTGTGGGCGGCGATCATGCAGCGTCACACCAGCAGCCCTCGCACACTCAGGATTACAACTGGGACAGACACAAGTATTACTGACAGATACCTGGACGATCTCCACATCGAGGAAGGTCCAGTTGCCCCTTGTCATGCCTAGGTTGTGGGCGGTGATCATGCAGCATCGCACCAGCAGCCCCCGCACACTCAGGATTACCACTGGGACAGACACAAATATTACTGACAGATACCTGGACGATCTCCACATCGAGGAAGGTCCAGTTGCCCCTTGTCATGCCTAGGTTGTGGGCGGCGATCATGCAGCGTCGCACCAGCAGCCCCCGCACACTCAGGATTACCACTGGGACAGACACAAATATTACTGACAGATACCTGGACGATCTCCACATCGAGGAAGGTCCAGTTGCCCCTTGTCATGCCTAGGTTGTGGGCGGTGATCATGCAGCATCGCACCAGCAGCCCCCGCACACTCAGGATTACCACTGGGACAGACACAAATATTACTGACAGATACCTGGACGATCTCCACATCGAGGAAGGTCCAGTTGCCCCTTGTCATGCCTAGGTTGTGGGCGGCGATCATGCAGCGTCGCACCAGCAGCCCCCGCACACTCAGGATTACCACTGGGACAGACACAAATATTACTGACAGATACCTGGACGATCTCCACATCGAGGTAGGTCCAGTTGCCCCTTGTCATGCCTAGGTTGTGGGCGGTGATCATGCAGCATCGCACCAGCAGCCCCCGCACACTCAGGATTACCACTGGGACAGACACAAATATTACTGACAGATACCTGGACGATCTCCACATCGAGGAAGGTCCAGTTGCCCCTTGTCATGCCTAGGTTGTGGGCGGCGATCATGCAGCGTCGCACCAGCAGCCCCCGCACACTCAGGATTACCACTGGGACAGACACAAATATTACTGACAGATACCTGGACGATCTCCACATCGAGGAAGGTCCAGTTGCCCCTTGTCATGCCTAGGTTGTGGGCGGCGATCATGCAGCGTCACACCAGCAGCCCTCGCACACTCAGGATTACCACTGGGACAGACACAAATATTACTGACAGATACCTGGACGATCTCCACATCGAGGAAGGTCCAGTTGCCCCTTGTCATGCCTAGGTTGTGGGCGGCGATCATGCAGCGTCGCACCAGCAGCCCTCGCACACTCAGGATTACCACTGGGACAGACACAAATATTACTGACAGATACCTGGACGATCTCCACATCGAGGAAGGTCCAGTTGCCCCTTGTCATGCCTAGGTTGTGGGCGGTGATCATGCAGCATCGCACCAGCAGCCCTCGCACACTCAGGATTACAACTGGGACAGACACAAATATTACTGACAGATACCTGGACGATCTCCACATCGAGGAAGGTCCAGTCGCCCCTTGTCATGCCTAGGTTGTGGGCGGCGATCATGCAGCGTCGCACCAGCAGCCCCCGCACACTCAGGATTACAACTGGGACAGACACAAATATTACTGACAGATACCTGGACGATCTCCACATCGAGGAAGGTCCAGTTGCCCCTTGTCATGCCTAGGTTGTGGGCGGTGATCATGCAGCGTCACACCAGCAGCCCCCGCACACTCAGGATTACCACTGGGACACCACAAAAATCAATCATTTATAGATCGGATGAGTTCTGTGATTTTAAACCTCTAAATATTTTTATTTTGTATACATGTTTGATATCATTCAATAGTTATTTGTGTATTAAGGGAGTAAAGTGCAACTTTGTCTCTCTGAGGGAAATTGTTGGCGAATAACGCCTTAGGCGAGGGCGACAATTTTCACTGAGGGAGACAATGTACTTTACTCCCGTAATACACACATCATTTTTCCCCCACCAATTGGCGTTGAAAGTATTAACAATCGCTGTCCATTTTGCTTGCGTTATACGTAATAACTAACCTAGGAACTTGGAACGTTAATTGTTGCAACGAAATATCAGCTGAGGGTTCTGTTCCGCATGTTATAACTACAGCGTTGCCAGTTTTCCAAATGCACTGTGTTGCCAGATTCTCAGTGTTATTCTTATGGGTTTATTTTATCGCACACGAGAGTCAAAGTACTTTTTGTCTCCTACGGGAGACAAAGTAGCACTTTATTCGTTCATTATTAGGAGTAAAATTCTACTTTACATAGTAGGTGAGGGAAATAGCTTACCCTCTTGATTTATCATTTGGGATTTGGAAAAAATACACATCTACCATCAGGAATTTGTCCTGGGCTTTCAATGTTCTGATATTATTCTTAAGGAAGAATAGCAATCAACTGAAGTGACTATTTAAAAGCTGTTGCTACATTACAGTAACAAAATACAGCACAACACGAATAGAAGGTTTAAGCATTATTTAAATAAAATATCTTCTGGAATGCCAACATAATATAAACTAATAGGTCCTTATTCGAGGTGGGTAATTGTGTCTATAATTGTGTTGCTTTTAACGTAATTTGTATATGTAAATCTTTTTAAATTGTCTTTATACAAGAAGTCTGATATGAAAAACATAAATAAGGCTATTTTGGTGGTACTTCAAAACTATTGTAAATGTATATTTTAAAGTTTAATCATAGGTGTCATGACTTATGTCAAACCTTAGATAATAAAAAATAAAAAGTAGGAACAAATGTCAGTTCGTAAACAAAGTACCTAGACGGTTAATCACATGTTTTAATGTAAACAAAGCAGATGATTTGAAATCCCTATCCTTTTCTTATGGGGGATGTTTTATGTAATTTCTCGTTTGCTGGAAACCTTTTGGAAATACTGCTATTTTTTCCGAGTCCCTGGGATGAATATCTTTAATTTGAGCCTTCTCCCATCATCCTGCAATTTTCCAAACTCCCACAATTTTGTCTTACAAATTTTCCTTACAGAATGATATATAAAGATTAATTAATTAGGACAAGTTTTACATTTGTTCCTTTTAAACGCATAGGTACTCCATTAAGTGTTCCTTTATATCATAGTCGTCAGTACCCACCTCGGGCGTACATACTGGCGTCTCTCAGGTAGACCTCGCAGTTCTCTTCCTCGTTCCCGTCCAACTCCCTCACGAAGCTTAGCGTCCCGGCCTTCCGCAGACCGATCTCCAGGTGCTTCCCTGCAACAGTGTTTCAACATGAATATCGGGGAACGCTTTGCAATATTTATTACATTTAACTTACAGTTATAAATAAGGTTTCAAATAAATAACAACGGGGTTGTTGGTACAGTGTGCATACACTGTTTCCTTCGTATTCCGCTTCCGCTAGAAGGCAGTGGCAAAGGTGGTTAGTGGACAGAAAGCTTTTTTGTTTTTAGTTGGCAAATACTGCTGAATCTAAAGGTACAGTGCAACATGTGTTCTGAATTGACTGCCATTGTAATCTCCCAAGCAAGGAGGTTTATTAATATTACTGGAGGTAACACTGCTTAACGATTTTTTTTGAAAAAGCAAGCCAGTGATTTTGTTAGGTTGGTACACTGGTGAGGCAAATTTTTCATTCTTTGAACTATCCTGATTCATCACTTTATTCCTATCAGTGAATCTACTCATGCAAATCAATATAATAAAAGTAATCAAAGTTGGAATAAATTAATTTTTTGGTTTGAGATATGTTTCTAATCTTGCTATGAAATATGATTAATTATGAGCAAATGAACAAATACAAGTTTGTAAATTTCCAAATCATGAATAGCTATTTGTTTGATTCACTTTGTCGACTCGTTCGATTCCAGCGAGTAGTTCTTTGCCTCACCAAAATTTGGCAAAGAAAGGTTAGCAATTTTGTTCATCAGTGTTGCCTCCAGTATTAGTCTATAACTCCTTGCCCCTGAGTGATAATAACATCCGCAGATGTATCATCGTTTTGAAGACGCCAGCTGTCTTGCAAAGGGAAGAGTATGGAGCGACAGAGGGACTGAAGAATGTGTCGATCGAGTGTGGGGTCTTTGGTGTGTAGTCCCAAGAAATCAGTTTGGAAGGCTTCAGTTTCACAGTTGCTGCAACAACTGCTCCAGACACACTGACCGAGGTTTGGGAAGACGTCACCTATCACATTGATGTGTGCCGTGTGACAAATTGTGCTCACATTGAACACTTGTAGGAAAAACCTTTTATTTCGTGCTTTCATTTGATGTATTATTTATAATTGTAAGTTAAGTGTAATAAACATTACAATGCCTTAAAACCCCGATATTAATTATGAAACACCTGGGATAGAAATATGCTGTGGCAGGGCCGTACTCAGGGGGGGCAGGGGGGGACAACTGCCCCGGGGCCCGGGCAGCTGGGCTGATGACTTATTTAGGACACTTTGTCTAAAAAAAGGGCTGAGTACGGCCATGTATGCTGTAACATATAAAATAATCACAAATTTATAACATGGTTTTCTGTGGACCTCCAGTAAAAAGAGGATTTCGGTTGTTTGTTTACTGTGAATTCATCAAACATTCTTCCATGGCAACTTTGGTAAAACTTAACTATGGTATGAATGTTGTAAGAAACATTTCACCACTAAAAAGATCCCAACAAAATATCTCCCATGTCATGTAGAACGTAGTATGAAACTTTGGAGGAGGCACATCGACAGTGCCATTGTTTAACATAAAAAGTATTACAAATTTATAACCATTTTTTCATGGCTTCTCAGATAATTTTTCCACCCCATTTTGACAAATGGAAGATCTAGGGGCTCTGATCATGTTGGTGTCGTAAATAAAGAGACATAAATCAAATTAGTTTACTTATTATAAATATTTAGCCTTTTTTAACTTGGCTCAAGCCTGATTTTTATCATGGATTTATCACACCAAATCTAATCTTAAGTCTTATCTAAGTTGTTCAGTCTTATGAATATGAAATTTAGAGGGGAAAAATGAAAATATTTTGTACAAAATAGCATTTAAAAAAAACTATAACAGTAAAAATCTTTACAACTTACATTAAACGCCACACAAATTACTTGTTAAATCAATAAAAGCTCTACCTGGAATAAAACTAATGATCCTAATGAAATTTGGCAAAAATGTGTAAAGTACCATTTATTTGAACGTGTTCGAAAACCAAAGGAATCACACCATCCGAAGGGGGGTTTTTTGGGGGGGTTTCACTTGTAATTTTGATCTTAATCAAATTTTAATTTTTACCATTGAATTCAGCTTAAAAAAACAAACAATTTAGTATTTTGATCATTGCCCTACACCAATTGGTTAGTGAGATATTAAAAGTACTAAACACAGTACGTTGTCTAATGTTATTCTTATGGGGAAAAAGAACAATTTTATATCTCGCTTAATTATGAACATAAACTGACGAAACTTGGTATATGGCTTCATCTGGTTGTGGTTTATTGTTGTTTGCACAACAAAAATTTTCACCTATGGTTCCAGTAGCAGCAAACCTAGGTACTCAGTCCCCATGTTATTCTCCATATATTAATCAATATCGCTTATTTATGAATGTATATGGATGAAACTTGGTATGTGGCTTCACCTAGTTAAGTTATAATGATATTTACATGAAAACCCATATTTTGTGTTCCTTGTTGCAGCATACCTGCTTACTCAGCCCCCATGTTATTCTTATAGAGAATAATTAAAATTTATATATCGCTTATTTTTATGAATAAATATTGATGAAACTTGGTATGTGGCTTCACCTAGTTTAATTCTATTTATATTTGCATAAACACCAATTGTCTGTGTTCCTTGTTTCAGCAAACCTACGTACTCATCCCCAATGTTATTCTTATAGAGAACAATTCAAATTTGATATATCGCCTATTTGTGAATATATTTTAATGAAACTTGGTATGCGGCTTTATGTGGTATTAAGACATATATTATGCATTGGAAATTCGCTGGCTACGCAGGTTTGCTATGAGGGGGGTATTAATGTTTTACCAGAATTTGAAGTGGACGTAGTTTGAGTAGGCCACTGGTAGATTGTGCTGGTGTCAACTATTTATTTTAGTTATTTACTTTAACCTGCAAAATATCTCCACCACAGAAAGCAAGTGATAATTAACTTATGTTTGCTTCCTCACACACTAATTGTTGTATTATCGCCTCCATAGAGGATAAGTAATAGTTGACAGCAGTACTCTGTTGGTATTTAGTGAGAACTACATCCTCTTTGAATCCTGGCACAAAAAAAAACTAGGGACAGATTTTACAATGGCAATGAGAAGTATACTTCAGTATTTATAGTCAATGATTTTATTATGAAGCAAATTCTACCGAAGGGTTGTTGAGCTCACCGACAGTGAGTGAGAAGAGGTCGGATCTGTCCAGCAGCAGCCCAACGTTTTTCCAGCCGAACTGCTTGAATATACTGGAGAAGACCAGCTTCAGGCGGCACTGGCAGTATGACATGCGGGTCAACGTGTCCTCC
Source organism: Allygus modestus (assembly GCA_963675035.1). Taxonomy (NCBI): domain Eukaryota; kingdom Metazoa; phylum Arthropoda; class Insecta; order Hemiptera; family Cicadellidae; genus Allygus; species Allygus modestus. The sequence continues at coordinate 481,627,527 of OY776112.1, read as the reverse complement.
TTCACCACTATCTGCCCAGAGACATAACAACAAAATAATTTGGTAAAATTAAAAAATATTAAAGGCAGAGGCTAGGTACACGTTTGACGTGAGCCGCTACTTTTCACGTCCGTTCCAAATTATGCACCGTACATTACTTTTCCTGTGATTTTTAAACAAATTGAGAGCCAGAAAACTTCCTAACCTAACCTAACGTAACCTAACCTAACCTAACGTAATGTAACGTAACCTAACCTAAGCGGTAGCGAAGTGAATTTGCCTTTACATTGGACGTGTACATAGTCACTTCGAATATTAAATATATACGGTTGTTTATAGCTTAATTATTTGTGTTGTCAACTTCCAGCTTCCTGAAATCACCTGTTACTTTTTTTTTCTTTTTACCTAACCCTATTCAAACTTTTTAAGATAACTTGTTGAGTTGGAAGTTAACATTGGCCTTATGGGTGAAGCAGATAGAATCTGGCAACTAGAGCCCCCTGTTAAGTTAGTACACAAAATAATTACTGTCGGCGAGAGGAAAGAAGACCCCTGGAATCTGACCTACACACAAATTGCAGACGCTACCATATGATCACTACGCTAGCGCTTCACGCGGCCTTCATTGTTACCATTAGGTAAGTTCCTGCTGATACCATGATACCGTAACAAAAATTACTTGCATTGCGTCTTGAGACATAAGAACCATAGAACAATAAACACGTAACGCCGACGAGAGCTCTTCTTTACTCTCGCCAACAGTAGTAACAGTTGTGAATGTTTATTAAATTAACGTCAAAATTAATTAGTTAAATACTATTTTAATAAGTTTTAACTAGTATAAAAATGAAGCAGTTCTACTCCCAAGCACATTTATAAATTCTACATTTGGACTTTGCCCAAGTGGACTATATTGTAAACATAATTAAAAGTACACAAAATTACTATAGATTGAATTCACTTTGCTCATTCGTCTTCTTCTGATGGATAGTGAATTCGCTACGCTTATGAATAAATATGGGTTAAAAAAATTCAATTATAAAAATAAAATATTAACAAAATAAACTAAAAAAATAAATATAAATAAATAAAACACAAATACATGCAGTTAAAAATACATACAAATTAAACAAATAAAAACAAACACAATAAATAATTTATGTATAGTGAAGAAGGAAATGTGCATGATGGTTTTATTTGATTTTATTTAATTCCAAACGGATTCATAACTTGTTTTTTAAACATAAATGGTATGCTAATAATTCTCACTAGCTTTATAGTAGTGATCAATACATTTCTGAAAGGAAGTGAAACTCTGAGCTGGAGGAGAAACCACAACATTGCGTTGTGGCGAAACCTTAATTGATTTTAAGCATCTACCTCATCTCCCCAATTAATCTTTGAAGTTCAGTTTAATTAATTAACCTCTAATTAAAATCAGACTGATTTAATACTATTAGATATAGTTATAGAAAAACCATATTACCAAAAGTTACAAAAATGTTTTTGTGCTTTACTTTGAAAATTCATAAATATATTTAACATTTTAATGTTGTTATCAGATGCTGTACATTTAATAAGACTCGAATGGATTTCCCAATAACCTGGTTTAAAGGAAGTAAACTAAAGCTATAGCATTTATGTTATTTTGTTTTATCGTTTCACTGTTTAGTTCAACACTGGATATGTTTATGACAGAAATTTTGATTTTTAAACTGTACGTCAATTTTCCACATAATTTATGCTAGGCGATCTCAAAATTCTCATGTTTATGTTGTCTAAACTCAATTAGATAATAATAACTGAGACATGCTTTACTAATAACAATAATTTTTCAGTGGAGAGAAGCGATAAGAATAATGTTAAACTTTAACCAAGAAATATTGTCCATTCACTTCTCAGGAAATTATGAAATTATTCCTACTAAATTATTACATTATAAGACAACATTTTACCAACCACTTTTTTATAGTCAAACATACACACAACAATTTTGAAAACTACTTTTCATCAATCATAGAATGATTAAAGCAACATTTGTTAATAAAATGTTGGTCTAATTAAAAATGTGCAGTTTAGTGAAGGCATGCCAAGCAAAGATTGTTATTACACAGTGTTATGGCATGGAGCGATAAACCTAATATGGCCACCCTCCACTTCTCCTATTGGTAATACAGGAGGTAATAACACTGATCAACAAAATTGCTTGTTACACTGCCATTTCATGATGAGGATTATGAACTACTCGCTCAAATCGAAAAAGTCAACGAAGTGAATCAAACAAATCCTTATTCATGGTTTAAAAATTAATAAACTTGTATTTCTTTATAATTTTTCATATTTTACAGCAAGAACAGGACAAACAAAATGAGTATATTCAAATTTTGATTTGAATAAAAAATTCCCTTAGAAGAATTGAACAACCTATCACTGAAGTGGAAAGAATGGCAAAGCATCCCTACTATAGTGAAGCCCCATACACACCAACCCAACTGTTGTGCACCAAACATATTGCATAATTACTATAGTTCCCCAAACATAATGCATCCCTACTATAGTGTACCAACTATAATGCATCCCTACTACAGTTGATCCACCATAGTGAATCCCTACTATAGTTCACCAACCATACTGAATCCTTACTATAGTTCACCAACTATAGTGCATCTCTAATACAGTGCACCAACCATAGTAAATCCCTATTAACAACCATAGTGCATCCCTACTTTAGTGCATCTCTACTACAGTGCACCCACCATAGTGAATCCCTACTATAGTTCACTAACCATAGTGCATCTCTACTACAGTGCACCAACCATATAGTGCATCCCTATTACAGTTCACCAACCATAGTGAATCCCTATATTACAGTTCACCAACCATAGCTAGTGCATCCCCATTACAGTTAACCAAACATAGTGCATCCCTACTATAGTTCACCGAACATATAGTGAATCCCTACTATAGTTCACTAACCATAGTGCATCTCTACTACAGTGCACCAACCATAGTGCATCCCTATATTACAGTTCACCAACCATAGCTAGTGCATCCCCATTACAGTTCACCAAACATAGTGCATCCCTACTATAGTTCACCAAACATAGTGAATCCCTACTATAGTTCACTAACCATAGTGCATCTCTACTACAGTGCACCAACCATATAGTGCATCCCTATAACAGGTCACGAACCATAGTGCATCCCTATACTACAGTTCACCAACCATAGTGCATCCCTATACTACAGTTCACCAACAATAGTGCATCCCTATATTACAGTTCACCAACCATAGCTAGTGCACCCCCATTACAGTTCACCAAACATAGTGCATCCCTACTATAGTTCACCAAACGTAGTGAAGCCCTACTATAGTTCACTAACCATAGTGCATCTCTACTACAGTGCACCAACCATATAGTGCATCCCTATTACAGTTCACTAACCATAGTGCATCCCTGTACTACAGTTCACCAACCATAGTGCATCCCTATATTACAGTTCACCAACCATAGCTAGTGCATCCCCATTACAGTTCACCAAACATAGTGCATCCCTACTATAGTTCACCAAACATAGTGAATCCCTACTATAGTTCACTAACCATAGTGCATCTCTACTACAGTGCACCAACCATAGTGCATCCCTATATTACAGTTCACCAACTACAGCTAGTGCATTCCCTTTACAGTTCACCAAACATAGTGAATCCCTACTATAGTTCACTAACCATAGTGCATCTCTACTACAGTGCACCAACCATATAGTGCATCCCTATAAAAGGTCACCAACCATAGTGCATCCTTATACTACAGTTCACCAACCACAGTGAATCCCTACTATAGTTCACCAACCATAGTGCTTCCCTATTACAGTTCACCCACCATAGTGAATCCCTACTATAGTGCACCAACCACAGTGAATCCTTACTATAGTTCACCAACCATAGTTCATCCTTATACTACAGTTCACCAACCACAGTGAATCCCTACTATAGTTCACCAACCATAGTGCTTCCCTATTACAGTTCACCCACCATAGTGAATCCCTACTATAGTTCACAAACCTTAGTGCTTCCTTATTACAGTTCACCCACCATAGTGAATCCCTACAATAGTTCACAAACCTTAGTGAATCCCTACAATAGTTCACAAACCTTAGTGAATCCCTACTACAGTTCACCAACCATAGTGAATCCCTACTATATTGCACCAACCATAGTGAATCCCTACTATAGTTCACCAACCATAGTGAATCCCTATACTACAGTTCACCAACCATAGTGAATTCCTACTATAGTTCACCAACCATAGTGCATTCCTACTATAGTGCACCGACCTTACAAAATAATCTATATGGTTTTTAAATACAGACTGTTTAGCAGTGTTACCTCCAGTATCCCCATAGACCTTGCCATCACCCCTAAAGATAAAACTACTACTGAATTCAGTTGAGACAACAGAATAAAGTACAATGCACCCAAAAAAGCATAGCAATAACAGTGTGAACAGCAGTTACCCGTGGCCAATCAACAGAAATGTTTCTTGGCCAGTTTTACGGCGGTCGTCGACACTTCACCTTGCTGCTGGGAGAGTGATTCAATTTATTCTGTTGTATAAACTAAACATTATCCTCTGACTTTCTGTTTATATGGCGGAAATATTGTTTTAAGTGTTTCTACAAATATATAAATACAATTATTTTTGTATTCAAACGACACTGGAGTTTTCGTTATGAGTGGACTACAAATGCTTTTAGGTTAGGTTATGTTAGGAAGGGATAGTGGTAAAAACCCCTCAATTTTTTAAAACAACTGTTCGACCTACAGTGTCAAATTTCATAGTACAAATTTATATTTCCCCAGTTAACCCTCCAATAAACTCATACAACTTTTGTATAGAATAAACGATAGGCGTAGTTTGAGTGTTTAGATTGGTGGGTGGGAGGGGGGGGGGGGTAAAATGGTCCTGAATGTGAATATCGTACATTTTAATTTTACAATAATATATCATCCAATTTATTGGGGACCCCAAATTACGTCTGTGGAATAATAAGTTATGGAATAAAAACACAGTTTGAGGCAGTTTTACGAGGCAATTAGGTTTGTTTGTCTTATTTATTGTTTGATACTGTCATACAATTAATGCACGGAAATGCTGAAAGAATAAAATGTGTTAAAACAACTCTAATCACAAAATAAATAAGTAAATAACAATAAAATGTTGATGACGACATCTGCGAGCAACAAAGCGGCTGATTTGGACTGATAAATTATCTGGAAGTGGTTCTGTTCTGAGTGCGAGTCTGAAGCATCTGGCTCTTTTTGGTCGATAATCAATATAAGAGTTCTTTGATGTTTTATATTGTAAATTATTTGAACAGTTATTTTTTACAGCAGTGGAGTTATATTTAAACCTCCAAAACTATAAGAATGTACATTTTAAGGACCATTCCAACTCAAATAAAATTGTTACGGTCAGATTCGAGGTTTATAAATAATTTTCAAAGCTTCAAAATACGACAAATTCTATGTTATTTTATACACATTTTCAAAACTATTTTAAGTGATACGTTTAAAAAAAACTATTTTAACTAAGTCTAAAGGGTAAGGATTAAATTATGTTATCAACTTAATTTAACTTCAGTCAAACTCAAACTCGTAAAGTCCTTAAGGGTGTAACACTTGCACTTGACCGATATAATATACCAAGAATAAAAATCAATAAGAATTTTATCGTTACTTCATAGCTAACTAAAACAAAGAGTAAGAGATGGCAGTAAACTTCAGACAATTCTTGATAACGCACACTGTTACATTTATAACACATCATTTGAACGTCAAATGTATGTTACATTTTTGTTTTAACAAGAATTTACATTCCCCAAAACGGCAACTTTATTGGGGTTAACCCCTTCCAAATTTGATTTATTGCTCCACATCCAAGGTAATAACTTACGGAAGTGCCGTTGCGCAGCTTGTGCAGCCTCCCTAGGATCCCGGATGTGACGGACAGAGTTCCCTCCGACGGTGGCTGCATGCGCAGGAAAAACCAACAATCATCCCTGGCTGACACCAACCTCATCAGTCATCCACACACAACGTACAAACTAACCTAAACATAGGTTAACTAACTAACTAACTCCCACAAAGGATTCTCTCGCCTAACATTGAAGAGTGGTAATTAAAATTCATTGTTGTAGCCCCTGAACTGTGCATATTAGACTAAAATATGTATATACGTTGTCGTCAACAGTTCAAATTGTAGTGAAGCAACCCACTGCATGTTTCGCCATGAATGCGGCATTCCAGTGGTATATAAACAACTTTTTATATACTACTTGAAAATGCCATATTCACAGGGAAACCTGTAATGGGTTGCTTCACTACAATTTGATCTGTTGACGACAAGGTATGTATCTATTTTGGTATAGAGTGGGTATAACTGGTACTATTATAATAACGAATAAATTTTGTATAGTTCCTCCTGGGATTATTAGGCATAATTTTATTTGTAAGAAAAGAACATTCTTTTCGAAAAAGCTGGACATTTTTCATCACCTCAAGGGAACGGCTCACAAGGGGTGAGAAAATCTTAAACAAGAGCTTAGGATACAGTGTAGTACATAAAATTGAGGTAATTATTTATTTGAATTTGTATTTTGAAAATGACCAGTGGGAAGTGTTTAAAACCTGGTTAAAAAGCAATCAGGTTAACTTGTCTTATCTCTTCGGACCTAATTGTCCGAGGGTTTTAACTTTTAACATGGAGGGTTTCCGGCTAGTATGAAATGGCAAATAAGATAATAAATAGGATATATAATATTTCAGAAAATTACCCTCGTGCAGTTAAGGCCTCATATAAACTCTTGAAAATGTTAAGGAAATTCTAAACGTTTGAAATAAATTCCAAAAATACCAAATATACCAAATATATTCCATTTATCAAGATGGATTGAAAATGTTGATTATTAATAACCCAATTTAATTTTTATAACAGTATACTCGTTTATCAATCATGTTAATTGGGTCTTTTTACTCACAGAAAAACAAGTTTAAGTACCTGAAAACAATCTATGAAGAACAGAAAAATCTGTTAAACAATCGTGTTTTCACGTTCTGAAAAATGACTAGCTGTTAAACACGTACATCATGGTTTCACTTGTAGTGAACAAGTTTTTAATTGTTTCTTTGTCCCGCCTGAGGAGGGGGGGTGATAATTACCTATCCTAATTCTCACTGTTTGTTACAAAAATAGAGTGCACAGATTCTGTATAAAATTCCCTTATTTAACGGGCCAACTATACATTGTATACAATGTAATACAAAATTATTATTGTTATATTAATTAAATAACTAATTAAAAATGACATTTAAAAATCACATTTGAAGTAAAGGTATTTTATTTATTCATAATGGTATTATATTTCATGACATTGTGATACATTATCGTTAAGGTTACACTGTCATTATTGTCACTATTATCACACTAGATTATTATAATCTAGGAGTCATATTCGTTTATAATGTTTATCTCCGTGTCTGAATTCAGGCATTGTGTAAATAAAAGGTTACAATAACACCTCGTCTTCACCACTGTCATAAATCTCCACTGGCCTTCACCAAGCCTACCCCCCACTAACACCTGCCCTGCCCCCTCCACAGAACACAAGGTTACAATAACTCTTGTGTAGTATTCTACAAGTTAAATTAGTTTTTTTTGTGTAACACAGGTTACACAAAATAATCACTTTTTACATGGCAAGGAACTTTTAGTTTCATGTAATAGCTGTAAGGTAACGATAACACTGCAGTGACTGGAAAAGTTTCATGGAAGCACCAATTAAATTGCCAACAGTTACATTATATTTAAGTAACAGTTACACTATTAAAGTAACGGTTACATTATTAAATTAACGGTTGCATTATATTAAAGTAACGGCTACACCAACAAGGTTAAATCTATCTAGAGTCTCGTCTCGTGTAAAAAACTGCAGCCTGCATGGTGGCCCCTCTTTCAACTCTAATCCTATGGTAACAAACATGGTAAAACAATCACATCCTCTCTTCACGAGCTATATCATAATCTTGATTGGATACCTAAGGACCATAAGGATTGGATACCTTGATTGGATCATAAGGTTGATTGTTAATGGTGGTCAACATGTAAGCTTCACTTTTGTACCCCACGCGAGACCTTAGATATTTAACCTCGTTAGTTACAGGATATTAAGGCTCCGGTCTACCCTACAGAAAAATCTGCGCCGCCGCGGAAAAAATACATTGTTAAGATAGAGAAAAGGAGCGGTGCGGAGGTCCGCAGGGTTCCTGTTTGCGGCTATGATAATTATGTTATCAATATACTGTAAACGGGATTTGATGGAAGAAAGTTAATTCAACTCATGCTATTTTTTAAAATTTCAAAATAATGTTTCTGTCTTAAGTTGTAGTTTGAAAAATCTCATTTTTGTACATTTAAAAGAGCTAACAAATAAATTGAACTCAGTTAAATAACTTAAAAAAGTAAATAAGTACATTTGTAGATAATATTTTCCTCTTTAATATTATTCATTAACGTTAATTAAAGGGTTAATGTAGCAGCTATAAAGAGTAATCTGCAAACACTTTCCTAGCGCTGCGTGTAAGGGTTAGACCGAATATTTAAAGTAACAGTTACTATTAAAGTAACGGTTCCTAGTAAAGTAACAGTTGCTAGTAAAGTAACAGTTGCTAGCAAAGTAACAGTTACTAGTAAAGTAACAGTTACTAGTAAAGTAACAGGTACTAGTAAAGTAACAGTTACTAGTAAAGTAACAGTTACTAGTAAAGTAACAGTTACGTGACAGTATCAGTTGCAACAGCTCTGCGGTTGTACCTGATCGCCCATGCCGGTGATGATGGGAGTGTTCCAGTAGGCCGCCAGGCGCGCCACGGGCTCCAACGCGAAGGCGCAGGCCGGCCCGATGAAGGCGATGACGTCATCGCGGAAGTGCATGTCCGCTGCCAGCCCCGGAGCACGGTCTCCCGAGCATGACAGGTAGCTGGGAAAAACATAAGCCAGGTATAATATCAATAAACTAAAATAAATGACCCTTCCAAGATGAGTCATCTTCTTTTGGAAATAGATGTGTGCCTTCAATACAGACTGGTTCGTATTTTGAGATGTAAGTAAGTCTTTATTGCTTTAACTGAGTAACAATCATACATATATTTTTAACCCTCTTTCAGTACATATATACATTTAATCTGACATATGTTGGAATTTTTAACTTACATATACAGGATATATAATAAACTTCACAGGCTTGTTATATGGACTATTTCCAACAAAAAATCTTGCTTATTTTTTATCATATTCTTCACAATTTACTAGCTATTGATGTTTTTATTTTATTTTTAAATCTATGAATTACAATCTCATAAATGATTTTTAGGCAAGAAATTATACACGTAGGATGTAGGAACTTTACATTGTATAAAAATGAACAGTATTTTAAAAAATTCAGTTTTTAGGAGTTTAAGATTAACACAAATAAACACAATTTTAATTTAAACTTTACATTAAAAAAAGTTTACTTACAAACGGTGTTTCTGTTTACAGTTTATGCCTTAGAGAGTGATCCTATATCTTAAAAGCTTTCCAATTTATTGCAGGCAGTAATTTTATTAATACATTTAAATTTTTATTTCCATAATTACAGTAGGCTTAAAGGCGTATTTGTTTTAAATTAATACATTTTCCTGAAATTAGCCATTAGTTTCAAGGAAAAAAATCGGGAATAGAAATAAAAATTGTGTTAATTTTGTTTTTTAATTTGATTACACTCCTAAAAACTGCATTAATTTTTAATTCCTGTTTATTTTTACACGCTGTACAAGTTTTATGGTTCTACGTGCATATTTTCTTGCCTACAAATGATTTATGAGATTGCAATACGTATAACAAAAATTTAAAACGTCACTAGCTTGTAAACTATTATGTATATTTTATGAACATATAAAACATGTTTTGTTGGAAATAGTCCATATAATAAGCCTGTGTAGTTTGGTCGTTGACTTTTGAGACACTCTGCATAGAAGTGACTAAAGAGTCTACATCATACATGGAAGACAAAACTGATGTTTAAAACTTCAATAACACAAACCCAATCTGAAGTAGTTGTTTTTGGTTTGGATTCCACGTTAAAACTGAGAGACTTTGGTTGTCTCTGAAGGGTCGTCGGACTGCGTGTGGCTAAGAAGCAGCTGGTCAGTCAGTAACCTTTATCTTTAAAGGTCATGCATCACCTTTATTTTTAATTCATAATTAATTAGTATTGGCGTTCCCTTCAAATTCGCGAGAGTCACAGTGACAGCAATGTGCTATAGTGATACATTAAACGTGGCTTTATTTTTATACGTCTTGAAGCTTAAATATGCTAAATACTGTCTGGTAACTCATTAAATTTTTGGGCCTGACGAATTCCCCTATTACGAAGTTCAAGGTGATGTCTACACGATGATGGTAGTAGGTTATCTTATTCGCAGGTAAACATCTACAGTATTTTCTGGTAATAATCTTATTTCGATTAACATTTTATTTATTGTAACTATGTATTTTCTTGTAACAATCACCTTTCTTTTTAAAATTTCTTTAATTTTAATAATATTATTTTTGATAACCGCATTTAATGGAAAACTAACGATGATCGTTCCGCAATTCGCAATGAAAAACGACAGCACCAAGCATAATTATCGTAATTGATGACCAAAACACGTGGTATCAACCGTAATAGACGACTAAACCTCCTGATATCGGCCGTAAATGACGAGCTCAACGCGTGATATCGGCCGAAAATGACGAGCTCACCATGTGATATCGGCCGTAAATGACGAGCTCACACGTGATATCGGCCGTAAATGACGAGCTCAACGCGTAATATCGGCCGTAAATGACGAGCTCACCACGTGATATCGGCCGTAAATGACGAGCTCACCGTGTGATATCGGCTGTAAATGACGAGCTCACCACGAGCTCACTTGGGCGGTTATAACAGACGACCGGACTCATCAATATCACAATTTCGGGAAATAATCCCTTTCCGAAATATTTTTGAAGTAAATTTAATCCCTCTAGAAAATTAACATTATTTACCCAAAATATATTGGGTCCCGTTCATCCCTATTTCAATCACTTGAAGCAATAGGAAAATTTCAAATAAATATTGAACTTCATTTTATATTTGATTATTTAGCTTTATTTCAGATGATTATTGTGATTTGAATTTAAAAAATATAACAATAAATGTTTTTTGATACAAAAGTAATAAAAACATTGACTAAACCAAAATTACATATGGAATACAAAAGCAAAATGTCCTTCACAGTTTTACACAATAGAGTTAATTAAAAACGGATTGTATACCATTCAGTTACTAAGCGGTATTTTATAAATCAGGAACTATCATTAATTAAGTTTCTGTCACAGTGCCAGTAATTCACATTGATGGATGGGTGAGACCATTCTTTACATGAAAAGTTCATTAGCAGCTAATTAACATTTATGATATCCTATGAACCGCTGCATCAGTGACCGTTGTTGCCGTGGTTGGAGATCAACGTTCGCAGCTACGTTAGCTATAAATTAAAGTTAAGTCTCATACACTTGACGCAGAATATCTTGAGCTGTGGGAACTGTTTTCAGTTCAAACAGATGGAGTAAAGCGAGATTTAGTCATCGGTCTAAACCTGTCATCTGTTGTTTCCATCATCTGTTCAGTCAACTAATTGTAATATTGTTGTTATGTAAACAAAAATAACTGTTCGTCGTCAGTATTCCAAGTTCAGTAGCCCAGCTGGTTATCTCAGACAGTCCGACAGTGGAGTAATCCACGACTCAAGATATTGTACGTAAAGTGTAGGTACAATTTTGCATGGTCAAAAATATATAAAAAAAACAGGTTCCCTCAGATTAATGACTGTTTAACTTCTTACCAGAAGAGTGAGGGTTCTTATAGCAGGTAATTGCATTTATTTTCAATATCCTGTTAAGTTTTTAAAATAAATAATAAACTGAATCAATTAATTAGTTGATTGAATCGGTTTATATTTTTATTTCTATGTCAGATGTTTTTGATCAGAGATTTACAATCGCCTGTATGGAAAAATAATCTAAACCCTCCAGCTAACATAATGGATCCCAAGAATCGGACTTGTGTTGCTAAAGCCACATACACAACTTTCATCAAAGCATATTCATAAATAAGTGAGACATGACATTTTATGTATTCTCCATCAGAAAAACATTAGGACTGAGTATGCAGGTTTGCTGCATTGAGGACCACAAAAATCGGGTTTTTGTGTAAATACCAATGGATCACTACCAGATGAAGGAACATACCAAGTTTTGCCAATTTATGTTCATAAACAAGGAAGATATCACATGTTTCTTATTATACATAAGAATAACATTATAGCTGCTGAGTACTCAGGTTTTATATATATATATATATATATATATAAATTTGAATGAATGGTGTTTTTGGCATCTGGGGGCCTCAAAACGAAAAGTTATCATGGTCCTGGGCCTAGGTCTTACCATGCCGACTACGGTAATAGCTTCTTCCCTTTAGGAGAAATTCACTGAAAACAGATGCAAGTTATTGTTATTAATACTATATCTTTAGGTTTGTATTAAAACCTTTAGTTTAATTTACAATATGATAATATGAAGTTTTTAGTACAATTCGGTATAATGAATGTATAATGTGTATACTATAAAGTTCGTTAGATGAGTGATACAAGAGGAAAAAACATGATATATCAACATGAAAACTCTTTTCGCTAAAATGAGATAAAAAAATGTACAAACAAGGCTGTAGATGGCCACAAAGGACGAATAATTTGATACATAAAAGAACGACCACCACGCTAGAGAAGTTACAACCATAATCAACACCTAAAGGCTCGCAGGGGACCGTCATAGCGTCACTAGAGTTGAACAAACCCATATCTAGCAACACGGTTAAAAGTCAACTCCACTCAAAATTTCAACTCATTAATAATTTATTAAAACCAGTTAGAACTAACAAATTAAAACTATTTTAATCACGTTGTGGATGTAAATTCAAAGCAGCCAAGTTGATGTGATGAGAGAACCGTTGGTTGCCTCCTTATATAGTTTACAACTTCTTATTGAGTTTAACTGATGTAATAAATAAATTTTCAATTTAAATTCGCTCATTTTCCGTTAAAACTTGACGGAGAATGAATCGATTAGGCTTCCAATGAGATTTGCGCTTATTGTGTGATTTCTTTCTAAATTTCAGCTTTCTTTTTGAAATTTTCATAGCTATACTTTCAACATTATCATCACGTCGCTTAGTAGGTACTTAATACTTATTAGGGCGAATATGAGAGTACCGGGTTTAGTTCCAACTAAATGTTAAATAATAGGATCAGGCTGACTTATCTGAAATGACTCTCTCTCCTATATACATTCTCAGGTAACGATTTTATTTATTTGATAAGAGAGTCTCTTTGCTAATTATCCTGCACAATTCGCAGAGAAGGATCAATTCTAATGCATGGTATTTAATAATTACTAGTATCTTACTAGTTTAATTGATTACGTGGAAGGTACCGAGCTATCCAGAATATAATGAACCTAATGCCATTCTTTTTTATTGCAAGAACTACTGTTGTAACTGCAAAATACTACCTACACTTCTACACTCGTTGGATTTTGTCATGGATGTGAACGAATGTCCTTAAATTAAATTAAGGAGTGCTGCTTACGAATTGACCTACTTGGAACATTTTCTGTGAACGACACAACACGGCTTTAAACTTTAAAGGGAAAGATTACAAATGAAGGATAGAAATAATTTTAACATTTACATTTAATTGAATGTCTTGCTTATCAACTTAATCCACAAGAAGTAGTTCAGATTAAACTATACATTTTTTCATATTATAAACGTGTGTTATAGATAATTTGTTTTCTCGTCTCAGGATGTGACAGTTTGTTTTTATTACAATCACTATCACTATTTTATTACTAACTAGTTATCACCGTTGCTGGTTAGTTTTACCAAAATGGGCTTACCTCGCTAAAATGCTTTATAAATAGAGGAAACAGTGTTTGAGAGGCATCCAATTTTATTTGTGTTGTATTTCAGATAAAAAGTTAAAAATAACTGATGGGGATCGGGCTAAACCACTTACAAGTGACTCTTTGTAAATTATACCACTATAATTATAGATTCGTTTCTCTGTGAACTATGAGAAAAACACATATTTTTCAGTCATAAAGCTTTTCAATTCACTTCCTCAAGACCCAAAAACGGAATCAAATAAGTGTAGATTTAAAAAAAGCTCAAACGATGTTTGTTGGAAAAATAATTTTACAGCGTCCGGGAGTTTTTTGCCTGACAGTGGTGCCCAATAAAAGTATTGTTTTTGTTTTGTTTTTAGCATGAAGTAGTATATCAACTGAGTGCATAAGCGCCTTTTTTGTTTTAAGACTATTATTGTAATAACTCTTTATTTTTAACTATATAACTTGACTAGTTGTTCATGCTTGGTAATGTTCTGATAATGAACCTAAAATATTGTCCCCCCCTTAAAGAATATGCATTGTAGTTATTTTAAACTGATACAAAGAAATATTCTAAATAATTTAAGGTCGATTAGTCTGACATACCAACTTTAATATTGCTCATTTTAATAATTTTCGACAGTTTGAATTTAGTGCAAAATAAAATCTGATATTTATATTTCAAATTACTAAATAATACATAATAAACTAACAACAAATTATAAATTTGTTTAGATATTATGGAGTTTTCACATAGAAAAAAACAAGTAAACAATAACTATAAAGGTTACACCTTTTAAAACACCAGGATCTATAATCACATATTTGTTGCACCTCAGATAACTGAACCAGTACTGCGTCATGTGTGGTTTCTACAATGATGAATATGCACTAATGGAATGGAGTGCAGTTTCTAAAGTGTATCAAACTACTGTTTTGCTACGTAACAACGTTACGAAGTTGTTGTAATGTTGTAACGTAGGTTGTATTTGTTGTTTGTTACGTACCCTATGTCGTATATGTTGTATTTGTTACGTATGTTTTTGTTGTTGTTAAATTAGGGTTACTTTGGTTTTCATCAGAACAATGGATTTCGATTTTTAAGATTTCACCTATTGAACATGCATGTAATTCAACAATAAAACAAAAATGTACATAAACTGTAAGGCTATTTTATATGCGCCTTTTTACTATATGGATTTTATTTACATCATATTTGTTTTTCCAATGAAACGTAATTTGTAATTAATTTTTTACTAACTTTTACCCCAGCAATAAATTATGGCTATCGATCTGTTATCGAGAATTTTGAAATGAAGTATGATGATGTTGATATTTAGTCATTCTTCCATAGTAAATAAATAAATTTTCGTTTGCATGTCGTCATCAACATACAGTAACTTTTTGACGATAGAGCTTAAATTAAGAATGAAGTTTTGGACTAGATCCACTGATTATAAAATGTATGAGATCTTTAAAGTTCACATTTTAATCGTATTTGTTTGATGACACAATGCAACAGTAATTAATATAACATTAAAACAACCTTTACTTGGAATTTATCAGTTAATGCACGAAGATTATATATGAAAATTTGTAATCGGTAAAAAAATAATAAATTAAAAAAACAAACAATAACGATTTGAAAAAGAAAAAAATCACGCTTTGATGTGCAATAACGATAAACGGATATTGAAATGATTTTAATAAGAGAATAAAAAGTAACCATCAAGACAAATCTCCGGGCATAAAATCCCTCATAACCAGGATTCTCTCGGGGTGCGGGATCGTAACACACTGGCTGCGAGTGAGGGTCTGCTGACTGTTGCGGGCTGACATGGTCTTGAGATAGCAGCTTACAGTTTATAAATATTTCTAGTTGTGTGTTTTGTTGCTACAACAAAAGTTTAATGTTTAATGATTTGCTTTGTGAAGTGATTTAATAAATCAAAATTTTATTTTCTTAATTTTACATGGTTAATTTAAATGTCCTTCATAATAATAATTCTTGTAAATGTAGTTCCAGCAGCAGTCAGGTAATTAAAACACAAAATAATATTAATATAATAACAATAAAGATTTGCGTACTGGTTTAAATTACCTTTTATCTTTTTATCGTCAAGTGATCCTATTTTCCTCGAAAGGCGACAGGTTTCAAACAACTATTGGGATCATCAGGCGAAAATCAAAGTTCTCTTTGTTCTCGAACTTGTCAGTTTTTAAACCCACTAAGAAATTAAACATTAAGAACACCACAAAACACATAAACAAACACAAACAGTACATTTATTTTGGGCCAAAACAACGGGCGGATGGACGATGTGGTACGGAAGTTACTATTTGTAAAACTGAACGTATGTACATAGGTTATACTTTAGTTTGTAAACTTAATAAAGTGTAATTTACATACTTTATGTACTTACAGAATAAGAGTAGCATTTGATCGATCACTAATTAATTTAATACTTTAAACATACATATTTTATCCTTGATGTAAGTAGTTAATGCTTAATATGTAATGCTCAATGTGACACTGTCTCAATATTGTGTAAGTAGAGGTAATTTACTCCTGTGTGATAATAGCTCAGGCCCATGGTTAATAAATTATGGAGGGTAAATATTCAGTGTTTTAATAGTTGGATCGATAAACAGATGGGAACTTGTACGTGATAGTTTATGATATCGAAATTGACATCTATGTTAAATAAACTAAATACATAAATAAACCCTTGGACGTGGTTTAAAACAGTGAGGGATTCTTTGTTTAAAATGCATTGTTGGTGATGGTGAGTAAGTTATTTCAGGAATTATTGCAACAATTTCCATCACTTCTTAGAGAAAAACAACAGTGAGGGATCATCTGATTTCTCGGAAGAGAATTGAATGGTTTACACAACCCTATTTGTAGTGTTTGAGTGAACTGATGCATTTACAGGAATATGTACTGAAGCATTTATTTTTAAATTTGTATAACAATGATTGATTTATCCAAATACTCTTGTCAATACAATATAAAATAATCCAGTGAATTTAAATCGGTCAGCCCATATAATTTCACCTTGAATTTCAAAAGTAAAATATAATTGATTTATATATTTTGTAAATTTGTATGTACAAAAGCAAGTATCTAAAATATATATTCATTATGCAGTCAGTATCAAATACCTCTCTTTGTATATTCCTTACTTTTACTGTGCTAATAATTGTGTAGTTAATTCAGGCAATATTGTAAAGATGGTTTTCGGTTTACTTTAAGTTAACTTTAAGTTTGGACCGGTTTCTCTAAAAGCGTGTGTGTGTGTGTTCTGTTAAAAAAATGTGGTTGGCATTGAAATACAAATAAAAAACGACAGCAAAACCATTATTCATTAAGTTAATGTTCATGACATTTAAAATTTTCTTTTTGTTAATAATTGAATGTTCATGATTTTGTCATTGTTTTTAATTGGTATGTTTTTTATAACATTTGTGTAGTATTTTGTGCACATGAAATAAACGCTATTTCTATCTGTAGCAATGAAGCCCAATATTTAATATTTATTTATCACCAAACACCAGAGCCAATTTACAATATGGCATACATAACTTTTAAAGTATTATGGATTGTTATACAAAAACAAACAACTTTATATAACAACACAAATTAACAATTCACAATAGAAACTTATATTCAATTAAATATATTAAAAATTATAATAATGTAAATATTAATAAATAATAATATATTGTTATTTATTTATTCGACAAACGCTCTGAAAGATAGAAATAGTAGTGTGAAAACACGTATCATCTGTTCCTAATACGTATTATAAAACAATAATTCCTTGATTACTGTAATAGTATTACTTTTTAATTTTTGATTGGCGTGAACAGAAACTTTTTTGTTCTTGAGGTGTGTTTTTGAAATGCAAAAAAAATTAATATTTTAGCCCAGCCCCTTTCGTTTAAAATTTCCTATGTTAATCTTGCAAAGTCATTTTATTTAATCAACTGACCACTAACACACGTTTGCCTACGTGTTTCCCTTGTAATTTGAGAGCCCAATACTGACTGTATGACATGCATTTGTTTAATTCGCTAGAAAGCTATTAGCTAATTGGTGGCGATGGTTCGTATTTATTATTGAGAATTTTTAGATATTCTTCTGTC
Source organism: Allygus modestus (assembly GCA_963675035.1). NCBI lineage: Eukaryota > Metazoa > Arthropoda > Insecta > Hemiptera > Cicadellidae > Allygus > Allygus modestus. Next base: position 481,609,324 of record OY776112.1, on the reverse strand, counting down.
CAATTAGTTTCATAGTTAATCTTACGAAGCTAATTGTTTTAATTGTCTAGTTACTTGAACAGACGTTTCCCAATAATTCGTCAGCTGCTACACTCGTATTGATAGTTAATACGTAATTAATAATGTAAAGACAAACTTACATCCCTGGATCCCTGGAAACAGGGATTTTAATTTTATCTAAGGTAATTAAGTTTATGCATTTAGACTGAACATTACACCTACCCACAACTCAGTTTGTTTAGTATGGAGTAATTAAATGAAATATATACATATATATTTATATTGCATTCATTTGTTAGGGCTACTAATATAATAATAATCAAATGAAACATTTTTCAACTGAGTACCCTTAAGGAATTTCTTTATTTTTATTTTTAAGACTACATGTTTCGGGACATAAGCCCATCATCATGGTCAACAAATACCTAACCTAGTTTTATGATATTAAAAATATTACAAAAACAGACATATGAGGAAATTACTTAGCAGATGTTTCACTTTGATGATAAAGTTTTTTATCTATCTATTCTCATTTTCCTTAGCTTTTCAAATATTGGATTACTTGTATTAATTTGAGTATTTAGTAATTCCTGAGGCATTTCTTTGTGAGCGACAAAGATATTCAATTCTTCTGCTGAGTTCATTTTCTCACCTTTGGACATATAGTTTATTATCTTTAAATTCTCGTCTATGCTCTTATAACTATGGTTTGTTGTCAGGAGATGTTCAGCAAAATTGGATTTCATTGAGGTTTTGTTATTGTTAAGGAACATATACAAGCACTAAGAAGCAATAACAAAACCTCAATGAAATCCAATTTTGCTGAACATCTCCTGACAACAAACCATAGTTATAAGAGCATAGACGAGAATTTAAAGATAATAAACTATATGTCCAAAGGTGAGAAAATTAACTCAGCAGAAGAATTGAATATCTTTGTCGCTCACAAAGAAATGCCTCAGGAATTACTAAATACTCAAATTAATACAAGTAATCCAATATTTGAAAAGCTAAGGAAAATGAGAATAGATAGATAAAAAACTTTATCATCAAAGTGAAACATCTGCTAAGTAATTTCCTCATATGTCTGTTTTTGTAATATTTTTAATATCATAAAACTAGGTTAGGTATTTGTTGACCATGATGATGGGCTTATGTCCCGAAACATGTAATCTTAAAAATGAAAATAAAGAAATTCCTTAAGGGTACTCAGTTGAAAAATGTTTCATTTGATTATTAATACATATATATATATATATATATATATATATTGTAGTGTACATTTTAAAACGTTGAATTTCTGCATGTAAAGTACACTAGCTACCATCGTACCCGGTTTCACCCGGGAATACAACAGTTGTGTGTGCTGCATTCTGTGGCTAACCCGTGGAACTACTACGAATCATGATCAGCTCTTTGAATTCTTATCAGCTCAAACTAAAGTGAATGGCCATAAGAATAACACAGGATCGGAACTTTGAAGCCCCGTGGGGCGCAGCTCTTTGGGAATTTCTTAAAATCCCTTCTTAGTGGTTACCTACTTTAAGGAAAGAGTATACTCGCCAAATTTCGTGGTTGTAGGTGTAGAGGTTTGGCCTGTGGGATGATCGGTTTTTCGTATTTATAAATGTGAGTGGATTGGATACACAGGATTGGATTTTTGACTCCCCGTGGGGGGCAGCCCAATAGGGATTTCTTAAAATCCATTCTTAGTGGTTACCTACCTTATGGAAAGAGTATTCGTGCCAAATGTTGTGGTTGTAGGTGTAGGGTTTGGCCTGGGAAATGATCGGTTTTTCGTATTTATAGATATAGATTGCATGTGCCATGTGCATGGTGATTTATTTATTATCTTGGAAGACATTGAGTGGTGCTGTATGAAACTGGACTAGAAGAAATATCCATACAAATGAATGTTATAATAATGCTACTTTGTAATTGGGTTGAGAACCTGTTTTGTAGCATTTTTGTATCAATGAATAAAATGAAATAAAATTCTTCAGATTAAATTTCATGCTACATATCGTTTGGAAAATACACACAGATAACAGTTTCACCTTATTAATGGGCGAAAGCTGATTTAGAAGGTTATCAGCAACATTCCTGTGTGTGTTGCTTGTGTTGCACAGTTTTACAGTTTTTTTTGCAGATTAGTTAAATTTGGTAAAATTTTCATTCAATTTAATGAATGCCAACTTCTTGTACAAATCAGAAACAGCAAACAATACTGTGTTTAAATATGTTTTATGTATATAGTATTTAATCTACATTTACCCCCTCAATATTTTGTTCAAAACTATGAAGTTTAGGTTTAATCGAAAACTTAAATCGTCCTTTTTAACTTACAAATGTTTATACCACAGAAATATAAAAAATGTTTAAACCACCATGTTTCTATAAATAACCTAACGGTTTGTAACTTGAGAATACAATAATGAAATTCCAAGAAATCAGAATTCTATTAATATTATAATATTAATAGAATTAGTTCTAGTTAACTCTATTATATTAGTCTCCCTATTATATGGATGGGTTTACGGTGTCAAGAACAATCAGAAAATGAAGAAGCAGCAAGATCGTTTGATGAGGGAAGAACCGTGGGTTGCAACGTGTTAACTTGATGAATATACCGGTGGTTCCCAAATAACAGTCGGACGTTGACCCCCAAGTAAATAAATTAAATCACCGGGGACCCCTGAACCTGTGTTAAATTGAAATAAAATTGTTTATACTCTGTTACCCTATTAATTATCACCAGTGTTAGTACTACATAATATAACATCTATTTGGGTATAACACATTAAAGGTACTTAAAGAAAAATGTCTTCCAAAGTTGTTCTATAAATTCAAACTATTTTCATTTGACAAAGCATATGAGTGAGTTATATTTTGTAACAAAGCAGTTGAAATTACTAAGTAGGTAGTTAGTAAAGTAGGCGTAAATCAATGTTATTTTTTTATTCACTTTGAGAGATGGAAACTATCCTTTTTTCCAAAATTTCTTCAATATTTGGATGCGGTTTGAATGCATTCACACAGAAATTATCAAAATGTTAAGGTGGTTTATATATTTATTCTTCATGTAACAAAGCTTATTCACATGAGTAGGTTCTACAAAATAGTGTTAATGTGTCATCGCTTTCAGAGATAACTCCTTGTGGTCTCGCTGCACAGTCAGCCAGAAATCTTCAAATTTCAAAACTTCAAGGCAAATTCCACATTGAATCCTTTGCTCTTTTTCAGAGCCAACATATCCAAATCCTAATTCCAAACATTAACTGTAACAGTAATACTTTTGCACTTTATAACTTTTTTACAGAATTAAATTTTTAAATAAAAAAGCTAGCTTTATGATATTGACAGCTGGGAACTTCATTTAGACCTAAATTTACACAGTTATGCGAGACAAACTTTGCAATATTGCCCCTACCCCCTAGAAAATACCCTCCTTTAGTTGGTAAGACAATTGTATCCCTCAATAAATTCTCAAAATATCCTAAAAATACCCGGAACTGGGTAGTTACCCAATTTCTGACAACACTGCAGCGCGGACAAGGGTAATGGGTGGAGGGGACGGAGGGTTGTTGGTGCCAGGCGCCAGTTGTACTTGTACGCAAGTATAGTGGGAAGAGCACCATCCGAAACAGAACTTCTATTTGTATAACTCTCTTGACAGAAAACAATATTATTATTCAAAACAGGTTACGGGTTGTATTTATTTTTGCTATAAAAACTAAATTTCTTAAATACAAAAATATAGTTCAATTTAAAATACCAGTTAGTCACCGTGGAAACTTTGCAAATCACTCGCGGACCCCTAGGGGTCCGCGGACCACCTTTTGGGAACCGCTGCTACCCATCCCCCACTAAAGGGCTTTGGGAGAAAGGCCCGCACTGTTCAAACAGAGCAAGGGGATCAAGGAGACCATTTTGTTAAACATATAACTAAAGTCCACTAATAGAAGCTATTGTTGACATGTTTGGTATCTGTCTTGACTTCATGTACTAAGCTTGTAGACCTAGTGGTGCATATTAATAGACTAGTGTCTTTATCGGTATTAATTTACTGGTTTTTGTCCCATCGGTAAACAAGCTCAGGAGCTTTGCAAAAGTCTTCAGTGAACTCACTATTTCAAGAGAACAACTATTTATGTTTTACTGATTTTACTATAGGCCTTTTACGATAAACGATATTTTCCAATGTAAAACCACTCATTACTCAACAGTAAAAAACCGTTAATAATTGTAAATATAATATTCAGTTCAGAGTTTTTATTGGAGCGTATGTTCTCTTTATGTAGTGGAAAGTACACATGCAGCTGTTTTCTCTGAAGTACATGTAACATGAAACTTGCTCACTCAAACGTAACAGCTTTATTGTGGTACTCACCACACATACTGCTCATACTCCAGCTGAATTATATTGTTGTACTGTAATCATTCAACACAGGTTATTAATTGTAGTTCAACAAATACATTTTGTATATTTTGCAGTACACTATTGCCTATTGCTCGAAATCGAGCAAAGTTTCTTGTAAGGCTGATAAAATCTAGTTTTTAGCTTATATTAACACTTTGATGTACAATAAAAACTAAACTCACTTTGATCGTAATGTTCGTTATTAAGTATTGGCCTTTAAGAATTTACTAAAACGAAATGTCTAGGATTGTTTGTCTTTCAACTGTATTTAGTCGAATACACATGTATTGATTAAGGCGGTGAAATAAACAATTTTGAAATATTTAAATATTTTAAATGATGATATATTTTACCCATTAAGGTAGTAATTTTATTCTATTTGCAATAGCCTATAACGGGGCTTGATTGGTGCTGCACTCTAGTAGCAAATTATGTAACTAATGACTGCGGGCGACTACGGTTCTACCCGCTAGGGGCGCGGACTGACTGAAAAACCTTAATAACGCCACTAGGCCCTTCCTTGGTCATGTTACCTGAGTTGACGTGCCATGGAAACACCTTGGCCAGGTGTGGATACGATGTTCGTGGGTTCGATTCCCGCACACAACCAAAAATGACCAGTCGTGCAACTCACATTGAGTTAACCAGTCTGTGGCAACGTTGGTGGGAGGGCCCAAGTAAAACAAACGGTCGCAGGCTTGCTTGGAAGTTGACGGGATCGGTTAATTCTTGATGAGTTGCACATGGTCAACACTGATTTTGCTAATTTTTACTTGCGTCTTCTGTGTGTGTGCCAATGTGACTCTAAAAACTGAATGAAAACATTATTTTAACGAAAATAAACCATTAATCCATTTAAAAACACAAATTTCTATTCCAATTCATATGTTATTATTATTAAAGTAAGTAAAACATGAAACTAAAGGTTAATTGATTTTTCATTTAGCACAAACCACATGTGAACTGGCCTTGTAGATGTCACAAACTGCCAAAAAAACAGCAAATAATATAAATTGTTACGCAAGTTAAATATCATAAGAGAATTTTTATTTCTTTAAAAAAATATTTAATGACTAAATATTCCACGTACAAATTGTAGATATGGGATAAATTAAATTCTTATCTTTCATTTAGAACAAACTGCATGCAAATCGACCCAGTAGAAGTTAACTAACCAAAGGGCTGGACAAGTTTGAAATTTTACCCCGAGTTAAGCGCTATAAGATAATTTAATTTCTTAGTTTAAAACTATTTACCGAAAAAATATAAAAAAATAAAACCTGCAAGTATAAGAACAATTACCGTTCATTTAGAACAAAGCGCATGCAAATACTCAGTAGAAGTCTCAGACGAACTGACCAAAGGACTGTAAAAGTGTGAAATATTACTTCATGTACAATTCATGAAGCTAATTTTAATTCTAGTTTTTAAACTATTTACTGACAAAATATTCTAAATACAACCAAAACCTTAAATACAGGAGCAGTTGTTGGTTGTTTAGTACAAATCGCTCGCAATTCGATTCAGCTGAACTCTCAGACAAATTGTCTAAAGATTTAATTCATGAGATTTAAGTATATAGATTATATTTTCTTGGCCAGGTTTTCATACATGAGGTGTGATATCTAAAAACTTTCAAACTATGGCTAATATGACGCTTATACTTATCTTATCATGTCAAACATTTCCTTTAACAAATGTCTTAAAAAATAAAATCATTCATCATTATTATAATACAAAAAAAAACCCGTCGCAGCAAACCTGCATACTCAGTGAATTTCCAATGGAGACAAAAATGTCTTAATACTACATAAAGCCATTTACCAAGTTTCATAAAATATATTCACAAATAAGCGATATAAACAATTTTAATTATTCTCCATAAGAATAACATTGGGGCTGAGTAAGCAGGTTTGATGCATCAATTACATGGATTTTTATGGTAATATCAATATAACTCATCTAGGTGAAGTCATATACCAGTTTTTATTAATTTATGTTCATAATTAAGGGAGACATAGCATTTAATTATTCATGAGAATAGTAAAAAATTGTTTTTTTAGCAAATATCAATGGACCACAACCAGATGAAGCCGTGTACCAAGTTTCGTCAGTATACTTTGATAAATAAGCGAGATATAAATTTGTTATTTTCCTCCTTAAGAATAACATTAGACAACGTACTCTGTTTAGCACTTTGAATATCTTAGTAACCAATTGACGTAGAGGAATGATTAAGATACCAAATTGTGTGTTTTTCAAGCTGAATCCAATGGTAAAAACTAAAATTTGACTATTTCAAAAATTATGTGTAAAAAATTCAAAAAACCCATTTTTGGGGTACAAAACCCCCCTAAATACCCTTTCAGATGGAGCGATCTGGTTTGTTTTCGAACTTAAAGTCATAAATGTTGCTTTACACGTTTATACTAAATTTAATCAAAATCGGATCATTTAAACGAGAGTTATCGTGCTCACAGACGCATATATATATACAGTTTTGAACGAATGGTGTCTTTGGGGTCTGGCGACTTCAAAATAAAAAGTTATCATGGTCCCGGGCCTAGGTCTTACCATGCCGACTAAGGTAATAGCTTCTTCCCTATAGGGGAAATTCGCTAAAATAAAATACTACATCCTTATTGTGTTTTCAAAAATTGAATAACAATTAATAGATCGAATTGAACTTACACATTGCTGTTAACTCAATTTAAAATAAAAATAACGATCGTTCTGAAAGTTCCAGTTACTAAAAGAGTGCTAAAAGTTTCTCTTATTGCACTTTTGCTTTGACAAGGGCAAATTATTGAAGCTGATGTTTGTGACTATAAGTTTTTACAAATAAGTCAGCTTTTTAAAAATGCACAGCTTTTATTTTGCCTTCTGACTTTTTTCATGAAATATCAATGAGTTCTATTTCACAGAGTTTTTATTGTACAACAAACATGTAGTAATGGTATCAGATTTGTCTTTTATACTTTTTTTATGTTTTATTTCCAAAGTATTACAGATATCAGTAGAATTATAAGTAGGTTATATTTTGGAATATCTAGTATTATTATTCTCACAACCATAAAAAATAAATCCACCCAGTCACTGTTACAATCTGGTAGAACACGTCTGAGGACGGATTTAGCGTCATGTTTCTTATCCGTAGGGGCGGGGCGGGGATATATCAACAGTGGGGCGGTATCAGCTCAAGGTCAACTACAGGGGTTGACGAATAGTAGTTATACATTGTGAGGAATGTATGAACATGATACATGGGGGCAATTTCTTTGCATGAAAAAACAAATATTGTTAATTGTTCATTGTTTATTCAGTCAGTTACATAACATCGTATTGCTATGACAGGTAACTTATATATATATATATATATATATATATACATATATATATATATATATATATATATATATATATATATAAGAAAGATGCAAATTGGATCCCATTTTAATGCGATGAAAAACTGTACTTTCTTTTCATCGGTGCATAAATATGCACAGCAAACATTCTAAAAGATAGATTAGGCTACTTTGACTATGCGTGGATACTATACTATGTTTAACTTATTAGTATTGGGAATTAGTTGATTTGCTTGATGACGGAACGAAGTGAAGGAATCTATGTATTAGCAGGGACAATGATTCGTTGTCCAATGGTGTGTGTGTTCGTAATGCAATATGGTAAAAACGGCTGCGCGGATCGTTTTCAGAATTTACCCAAATATTTTCCAGTACACTTCACGCTTCCAGTTCAAAAATGCTTGACATTTGTTTAACAACTTTTTATAAATTAATATTAAAATGTTGTAAAATTTCCATAAGATTGGATAAAAATTACTGCTCGTAATAAGTACGAGATACTAATAAAATATTGTTTCGTAATTGCAAGAAACTACTAAAAGATGGTCCTATATGTATATATATATATATATATATATATATATATATATATATATTTATATATGTTTTACGATAAAATCAATAAAGTATTGTCCGTTTAACATGAGTTTATTCAATTTATAAAGATTTTTGATATTTTTAGATTATAAAAACTAATACCAGTTTCTATAAATAAAGATAATGTTCTCCTATAATGTGAATGTGAGTATATTAATAGTTTATCCGCTAGATTGCAGCAGCCATTTATTTAATATTTACTTCTGCCAATTGTGTTATTTTGTCAGTTTTATGATCTTTAAATACCCCGTCATAGCAAACCTGCGTACACAGCTAATTTCCAACGTACCTCATTGCATATGCATTTTACTGTGTTATTTTTTGTTGAAGAATTCACACCTCTAATATAATGTAATTTACTATTATTAAGAACAATTTATCCTATGACCTAAAATTAACCAAACGAAAAGTAGATAGGCCTATTTTCCTACAGAGTCCCCAGGACTATTTATTTAATATTTTGTGATCAAATTTCGGTTAGAATTACGAAACAACAGTAACTTTTATCTACCATTTCTAAGTTTGGTCATCCCAGTACGCGAATATTTGAGCGTACTCCTAGTATATGTAATATATATGCTTGATGCATGAGTTATCTTGCAAACATGTCATATTGTTCATAGTTAAAACCTGTATAGTTAATTCGAAATTACAAAATTTTTAAATAAACATTTTCTAAAAGTCTTTCTTCAGAATTCTAACTTTTACCAGATACACAGACTTGCTCTGTACCGTACATAAAACATTCATGTACGATTTGTGAAACTGTTTATAAATTAAAATTCTGTATTTCCCTGATCATTTATTTCAAAGGTCGGATCAGAATACAATTTATTTTTAAGTACACGGTTAAAAAATGCATCAATAAATACATTTTAATGTGTCTGAGGAGTTTAAAATGATTTTAAATGTATCGTAAGTTTACTGCAAGTAATTCAACCAGAATGTTCGTTCTTACCGGTGAGCATTTTCTGTTTAGTCCAAGTTTGAAATGTATTTCCCCGGTCCTTTTCCATTCTTTGTCTTTGATTGTGATGAAGGCAATTTATCTACTTCCTGCAAAACGTGTAAGATGGCTTTGTAATGTCACTTTGAACTAATTTTAGTTAGGATAAGAATATATAATAAGTAACAGAAAAAAATCTTTATATATAATTCCCTAAGCGAAATCTTTAAGTAAACATTTTTTGAGTTTGACACTTAATATCTTAAACTTTGTACACATTAAAGGTCTTGAACCCAGGGACTCTGGGAAAATAGCAGCATTTACAAATTGTCACCAGTAAACGATAAATAAAGTGAAACATCCCCCTAAAGAAAAGCAAAGATTTAAAAACGTTTGCTTATTTTACATTAAAACGTGTAATTAAGTGTATACTTTGATTACGAACTGACATTTATGTTGTTTCTACTTATATTGTCTTATTTTCCTCAGAATGTAAAGAGTAAAGAATCAGATATAAGGCAGAATATTAGAGCAATGTTAGGAGCTATAGCCCCTTCACGCCACTAGGAATTAATGTAACAGTTAAATATTACAAAAGCTGTTTCTCCATAAATTAGTTCATTAATGTTTTGTGTTCGATAAGAACAACCATATACACTACAATGATCAATTCTATTACATTAAAATGTTGGATATTTTGCCAAATTTTTTGGGTATTTTGTCCAATTGTCCAATTCGTGGACATTTTTTACGAAATAAAATTCAATCAAAGTAATTCGATAATTGGTAATGTGGTTTAATAATGTCAAAATAGACCGCAGCTGATAATCTTATTTTATCAGTTGCGATCTATTTTGACATCATTAAACCACATTACCAATCATCGGATTACTTTGTTTGTATTTTATTTGTTTATAATTTATCTTTTTTCCAATTCATTTTCATTTATAATTTAAATTCAACGTAAAAGAATGCAATTAAACAAGAATTACCAAGCGTTTTGTGATTTATCGATGACTTGGTATGCCAGTTGTTAACTGTGAAACGGATAAATAATAAACGGTATCAGGAAACTGACACATACTTTCTCCCTTTTAGCCAAACTTTAATGACAAAAATATTTGTTATTTACTAAATATAGAATATGAAGTATAGATAAATGTACAGAAAATTGTCTAAAATAGTTGTTTTCAGAAATATCCACCCAAATTGCTTTTTTGGAGGCACTATAGAGTCCGTTGCTACACACAGTAGTTTTGAGAGGGGAAATGCCCCCTTGCCCCCCCCAGGGTTAAATAGCAACACATTTCGAACATCATCTGTTGATCAATGCTAACTTGACCTGCATATCAAATGAAATTGATCAGTAAATAAGAGAGAAATAGTTATTTTTGTATTCCCCATAAGAATAACATTGGACAACGTACTGTGTTTACCGCTAAATGAAAATTTCAATTTTCTCCGCAACTAGCAATCGTAGAATAGTAATTTAAAATACTAATTTATTTAGTTTTTTGAGCTCTTTTTAATGGTGAATAGTAATATTTTTTAACATTTATGATTTTTCATGAAAAATCCAAAAAACTGAATTTTTGATGTTTTAAGTCCTGTAATTTCTGAACCCGCATTTTTCCAGAAATGCGGGTGGTGTCATTTTGTTGGAAACCTAAAGTTCTACAAACCACGAAAGTTTAATCAAAATCGTTAGAGCCGTTTTTGAGAAATTTGGATTTTTCATGTTTTTTGGCGGTTTTTGGGGGATAATTACCCTTAAAAATCAAAAATTCTAAAAAATGAAAAAAACGCCTGGAGATATCGTGGATTAGTACCTACACGCCAAATTTCATAAAAATCGGCCCATAGGTTAGGGCTCTAGCTCTGTACACATCCACACGGACACACACACACACACACACGGACACACACACACACACACACACAGACAGACATCACGTAAAAACCACTTTTTTGGGTTCAGGGAGCACCAAAACGAATATTTCCACTGACAACTCAAATTCGAAAATTTTACGAAAACAATACTTTCTCCATATACTATGTATAGGGGGAGAAAGTAAAAAGGAATTTATAAATTTCTGTCTTTACGTACATTTATTGAATTCGATCCACAAAGGCTGGAACCTTCAGAAATAAAGCAACCGTTGTTGAAGAGTGATGGATTGGTAATTGTTGGTAACTTGTTTCACCTTAGAGCGGGTGGGAGGCGACTAACTGATTTATCACATCCAATTTTAAGAAACTGGCTTGTTGGCCGTTATTTGGGTGATAAACCCAAACATTAACTTATAAAGTGGGGAAACCAATCATAACGTCTATAAAGTGGACCTCGGCGTAAAAATTAACATTAAAGTCAAGGCCTGTAATAACAAATCAAATGGACTTTAAGAGCGTATTTTTTTCTTCAAATGTTAATAAACTATACTCGGCAACAAAAATAAAAAAAATTTAATATGTTCCCAAATTACAAATTTAAAAATTACAAAAAAATAAAGGTTATATGAAGACATTTTAACAGGAAATTGAATGTTTAATACTAAAACTCTGAACTTTTTTAGCGAATGGGTCATTATTTGCATTTTTGGTGTGGTATTCTACAACCGTTTAATTTGACATACGTTGAAAGTACAGTATTATTTTTATTCAAGATTGCCTTTAAAATTTCTTGAAAATAGTTCCTCATAGCTTGTCAGATTCTTAAAAATGTACATTTTAGGTACAGTAGAGGCGTGCCAAGTTGCGTTGCTTTATCTGTAACGGCAAAGGAAATATTAAACTGTTTCGGGACTTTGTTGCTACCAAACAACTTCCGGTCTAAGAAAACAATTGTTCTCTTTTTCCTTTAGATCGCAAAATTTTACTTTAAAAAGATTTCGCATATTTTGTAAATATTATTAGGAAATATAACTCGTATTAATTTTCTAGTTTGTGTAAACAATAAATGAAAGTAGGGAAAGGGGACTTCTGGGCCAAGTGATTGACAGCTTCCGGTCACGTGACCGGAAGCGCTGAGTCATGAAAGACGTCATCTGAGGCTGAGCCAGTGACGTAGGCGGTTTTGTGACGAAATGAGTAAAAGTTCAAAGTTCAAGGTCACGGTGAAGTTTTTTAAAAAAAAATCTACCTCGCACTCGTAAAACGATTGTGATTCGATAGTTAATCGATAAGAAATATCGAATGAAAATTATCGAATGAAACAATCGAATGATACGAGTGCGAGGTAGAACAATTACAAATATTACTTTATTTTATTAACAATAATTCATATTACAAATATTACTTTATTTTATTTACAATAATTCATGTTTACAATAGTTCCCCGTTGTTGGTTGTCATCGATGTTGTTGATCCGGACGAGTTGCGGCCATCACTTTGCTTTCTGAAGAAAGACGGTAGATACTTCGTTCCCTGCGCAGAGTCCATGTTGTTTTTTGATGCGTAAAGTTCCAAAGATAAATCGTAACCGGACGCAATAAGAAGTCTTAACTCTTCACTAAACACCTCGAGGTCTTGGTAAGTCGCAAGATGAATAGAGTCATAATGAATACACCTAATTTTAATGGACATTTTAATATAATGTTTTACGTTTGTGAAGAGCACTCGATGTTCACCAGTCGAGAGCCGGAGGTGTACTGACTATTCGCTAGCTAGCGTTCTGGTATGAAACGAAATGGTGGGGGTAAAAGTGTGGTGGGGCGGAGAAGATGGCGGACAGCAGGTGGCAGGCGGCAGGTGGTGCGAGGCAGATGGTTGCTACTACATTCGCCGCCACAGTAATGCAATCCTTCGGCGTAATTCTTGTATTTTATCTTGTCGGTTCATTTGATACGTTTTAATCTACATATGCAATAGCTGAAACACTTGCACTTACGACAAGCTTTCCCGTCAACTTGATCGCCTGGTATTTTAAAACATTGTAACTCGCAACAATATGTCTTCAAATTGTTATCGAAAAATAAATTGTTCATAGGTGGCACCGACATGTTAGCTGCAGCGTGTGTTAGACAAGACTGAGACTAACTTCACTGCTCCCTCTCTTTTATACCTCTTCATAAGTTAACCCTGAATGAAAGTTCAAGGTCATCCATTTGAAATTTAAAAAAAGCAACACAGCAGTATATAAAATAATATACTGCTGTGTTGCTGTTTTATTTCTTTTTTTTATATTTTCTTTATTAAACAAACATCTTACAATACAATAAGCTTAAGTCTAACATTGATGACTAGAAATACAAACAGAAAAATACAAACAAAGACATTATGTACAAGGATGCGTGATGTGCAGAGTGAGTTCCGTCGAGTTGTTGCCGCTTACACCGTGTGATACCAAATACAACGTCCCCGGTTGAATATCTCGCAAATCTTCATTTTGTAGCAGTTGAACAAATCGTTTTGGAAGAAATACTTGAAACTTCGGCTCATCTCCTGGAGTGAAAGGTCCTTCGCTCAATGAAACTAGAATTGCTTCTCCATGTGTGGTTTCCACTTTCTTGATGTTATGAATAATGTAGTGTTTTTGTTCTTTTAATTCTGAACACTTTTTAGTTAGCAGAAGGTCGGATTTTGAATGAGTGTTGAATTGATCAACCAGTGTTTGTAGAAACTGTTGTGATGCCATCTTCGTCAGTGGTGGTTGTGGTGTCTTCTGTGATGTTGCCTCTTCGGAGTCTCGAATAATACTCGTGCTGGAGCGGTGCTGTCTCCTCGTATTTATAGGCCCCGCTACCCCCACCACATTTCTGTTCTCCGCTACCCCCACCACATTCCTGCGTTTGTTTCAAGTAAGCAGCCAAACGATACGCGTTGTACAATGCACAGTTTGTTTGGCCGTGTTTAAGATCTTTTTCAGCGACACAAATATTACCGAGATTAATGTTAAAGTCCTTACTGATAGTTATATCGAAAACATCACCGTGCGTGTACTTTTGTATCCAGTTCTTTTTTTCTAATCCTCTTGTGTATATATGTGAATATTGTTTGCAAAAGTTAAACATAATACTGTGCAGATTACTGTAGCTTATAAATCCTTCATACCAATGTATGTGATGAAAGTAGTTTGTTATCCATTTGTTTGTACTTTTTGCTTTGGTGTTAAGTTTGTTAAAAGAAAAAGGAGCATCAAACGTGAATGGGTAGGCTACAAATGTAAGCAAGTCTAAAATTACTAATTCCTTGATAATAAACCTATCATCATTATTTCGAAATGCTTGAAATTCTATTACACAAGGCTTTACACTCACTTCTTCATCCCCTCCGCTCATCATGGCACCTAGCGATCAACTAAACTGTTTTCCACACCACGGTAGGTTAAATATCAGGCCGTACAGTTGCAGGCGCGTTGGTGTATATTTAACGTGGGCACCGTCCCCAATAGGCCTACCCCACGTGTGTTCTTCTTTACTAAGTCAAACTTTAGTCTTTTTTAACTTCTGCTTCTTGTGTTTCGTTTTCTTCTTCTTGTTTCTCCGTTTCTTCTTCCTGTGTTGTTTCTTCTGTAGCTTCTGTAGCGATTTCTACAAGTGGTTCAAAATCCTTTAACTTTCTCCACATGAAAACTTCATGAGGTATTCTATTAAAAATAGATGTATCCACAGGTCCGTACACGATGGTGCTATCAGGTTGTTTTTCCAAAGTATCGACCAAATATTCTTTAATAATAGCGCTTGCAAATACCAACTGTCTCATGTACCTTGTAATAGGTTCTGTTGCGTAGTTTAAAACGTAGAATTCTTCACGTGACAGTAGAATCTTATTTTCATGTTGAGTCAAGTCTCTAATTCGCACTTGTAGTTGTCCACGATGTTTAACAATATCGATTTCATTGTCACAATCCAAAAGTCGAATATGTGTTTTCCTTCCACACAAACTGTTAGTTAAATAACATTCTATTAAATGTACATGTTTCAAAAATGACTCCCAAGCATTTTGCGAAAATAAAACCTTTTTTGTTCCATGGTGTAGTATTACTGTAGGGGAATAATCCAATGACTTCATCAATCCAACTGATACACTTTTACTGATGCATGCTGAGATGGGGTAAAAGATTCGCAAAAAAACTTCAGTTAAAATGTGAGGAGGAATATTTTCTTCAACTTTCTTCTTCCTCTTTGGTACTACCTTTGATGGGTCTGCATTACTTTCCTCCTCTCTATCTCTTTTACCAAACTTTAAAAATGCAGTTATTTCCTTGATGATTTCTTCTTCACTAGTATTATCACGTTCCAATAACGGTGCTACCTCTGCATCACCTTGTACAACAGATGGAGAACTCATTTTGTAGAAGATGTTGCCCATGCGACGATAGACGATCAACTGAAGACCTGCATTGTTGCTCCGCTATTTATAGGTTAGCGACAGTGGCGGTGCCGGTGGTGGTACAACGTTTTGCAATACCGTCTTTACGATACCAGTCAACGGTGTGTATGTAACAATTTTATCGTGCAAAATTAAACAATACGCAGATGTATTTGCAGGTACGTTTTCTTGAAATTCCATTTCTATTTTTATATCAACACTAGACGATTTTACAGATTCGTTTTGTTTGGAGCAATCAATTACAACAATCGGAGCTTTCGATTCAAACTGTACGGGAGATAGTAGAGGTGTGTTTGTTTTGCCGTAATATGAATTTTGGAACCTAGCGTACATATCGTATAAAACACTGTACCTTTTTTTATCAAAAGAGATATTAAAATTGTCGTAGGGAAAGAATTGTGAATTCAGGAACACTTTACAGTTTGTTAATTTACAATGGTCAAATTCACCAGCATTTTCAGTTAATATACTTTTTTTCTTTGTTTGTAATCCAAAGATTACATATCTCGCTTTTTCCAAATGAGTAGAAGTTTTTACAGTCCATGTATGCCGTTGTGTTGAAGGTAAAACGGGGTATTCATGAAACTCCCAGCTTCTGAATGGCATTACAATGTCTCGATCTGATTTTAACTTTCTTAATAATGTAATCCTGTGTTCATCATTTAGTCGCACATGTGGTACTCTCCAAACAATCTTGTCTAATGTTAGTTTCCAGTCTAAATTGGCTTCAGTTGTTCCAGCAGATGCTTTAATAATATCATTATCGTTTGATGACCTTAATAAAACTAGTTCTTGTTTTACATTTATTATTATTCTTCTGTAATCTTCAGCAAATCCTAAAAGTAATCTTAAAGGTACGTAAAAATCAAAGTTTCCCGAAGCGTCAGGAGTAATTATACTTTTGTCTGGTGCAACCCATCCTGCAACAGCTAACAGATTCTTCTCATTTGGTGTTAAAGACGCTAATCCTTTTAATGTACTGGAAATTCAAACCTTTTTTGTTGAATCGACTGTAACTCCTGAAATTTCATATCTAATCTCGTCAAACAAAAATGCCATAGGATTATTTATGAACGGAACAGTGGTTCCAACAGTACCGTCAGCTTTTGTTACTTTTCCTTCAATATATAAATAACTTTCGCATGGAAGAGTATAAATGTCTTGTTGTTGTATAGGAATCCTAATTTCATCGTTATTGTTTAATTTGGACGAAGCGTAAGGGTTGTGTGTGTGATATTCCTTTTCCCATAAGGTCTCGTCGAATGTTGGGCCCTGCGCTATATCCAGTATATCCATTGTTAATGACCTTTAATCCAATTTCTTCTAGAAAACGAATGTTGTCACTTGTTAATCCTTCTACAGCTGATGAGCTACTGACCTCTTTGCTGGTTGGCTCTCTCTTTTTAAATGATAACCCCATTATCTAAGCGGATGATTTTATATGTATTCTTACAGTAATAGCTTCTCCTCGAAAGTCAATAAGGTTTCCGTCTTGATCCACTATGTTCAGCACGATGTCTGAAATGAAACTGGTGTTTAACGGTAGGTACACAAGGTTTTGAGGCTTTTCTACTATCTTGAAACCCGGTGCGACTGATGGGTAGAATGTGTGTAATATATGCCGATTTTCTCCATCTCTGTAGGATCCTTGTATAATGTTACATGTAATGTCTATGCTGTTTACTTTGATGATCGTCACAGTTCTATTCCCAGAATGAGTTGTATTAGGTTCTAATACCTTTGTTTCCTTAGAAAACCCCAATAAACTACCAATTGAACGTTCTTGGCCAAAATCAATATAATACTTAGAAGTAATTTCGGCTTTCATTGTATTGTTATTGCCTTTTATCGTTATATTTTCTTTTCCCATATGTTTTTGTATAACTTCATTTATATTATCAATTTCATAAGCTCCTGTTGGTAAACTGAATTCTTCCAAAGCTGAATATTTTCCTTTATTATCTTTTGTCTTGTAATAATGTATTTTGTTATTAATTCCTTCACTAACGTTTGGAATAGAGTTATATGTTGTTAAATCCAATAATGCGGCTTCCCATAGTCTTCCTTTTTGCAAACGTAGCGCTGGAAACAGAATACTGCGCAAAGTACATGAGTTACCGGTTAATGACACTGTATACGAAGACATCTTAAAGTTGACTAACACTTTTAGCTAAAAAGTCTAAACATAAATGACCGCAAATGGATGTATCATCAGGTTGTTTTCTTGTATAATTGTAAAAAACATTTTCTGCCGCACGAAAGTATTGTTGAAGTTCTTTCGGTGGTGGAAGGTTTCCAAAACTGTCGAAATAATAAATCGTTTCACCAAGTTTCTTGTAACACACCCAATGAGTGCCTAATCCTTCACTATTATCCAAATTTACTATACCAGTCTCATTTTTCCACATTTTAACCGGTAATTCATCTTTCATAAATACTCCTCTAAAAAATGGGATTTTCAAACAAGAAGCATATGTAATCAGTTCTTCATTGGTTAATTCTTTGTTTTTAATTATTAATTGCTCTTTCTTATTTAATACACACGATACGGTCTTAGGTATAGTCCTCCTCCCTTTTTTATCATTGACCATATTGTTGGTTTCTTTTTACCTTTACCACTAGTAGATCGACGTTTTCTTTTGATATTACCTCCTTGTTTCTTAGCGGGTCTTTTCCCACGCCTTCTTCTCTTTCCTCCTCCAAACGTAGTTTTTGCTTTCATTGCTGCTGTTACTGCTAAAGACGCTGCTTTTTCACCAATACTCGCGTCACTAGATTTTACTCTTTGCCAAGCTTTCTCAGAAAGTGCTCTATCTGCTATTGATCTATTTGTTGTATCACCAAATTTGGAATACGCTATATCGTGCTGTTTACAGGCCTGATCAAGCTTATTTATTCCAGGATCTCCTCTAGCAAGCCGTTTCTCTAATTTGGTTCCAGGACCACAATATTGATATCCTCCAGGTAAATGTAATTCCACAGGTAATAAATCAATCGCCTTGTTAACTATAGCTCCAACCGGTTTACTTAATAGAGAAAATGCTGTTGATGCTATTCCCCTTCCTCTCTGTAATCTCTCTCGATTATGACTGATGCGTTTAGCCCTCGGCATGACTATTTATAGCCAAACTTACAATCAGTAGGTGCACTCTATAAATGTTTTACAATGAATGTAATATTAGTCTTGGCTTCTTGTATTATATATACTGTTTAAAATCCATTTATTATATAGAAATGGATTAATTAATTAAATGTAGACATAATAAATAAAAGTAGTAAAAATAGAAATAAGGTGTAATTGAAGATGTTTTAAATGTTTCTCCGCTGGTGATGGTATCGTTGTTTTCGGTAAAATGAATAAAATCTAAATAGTTGCCATGTTCCCTTAGAAACTTGCCACTTAATCGTTGGTAATTAAATAACACATTCCAGTCTAGTTTATCTTTAAAATTGTCAATGTAATTTTCAGAGAGATTTTGATATTTACTTATTACTTCCCAACAGTTATTAAAATTTGATGTCATCTCTACAAGGAAGTCTTCTGAAAACTGTTGTCTTTGTAAAATATGAATCCAGTTAACTCTGTGAAAATAAATTCTTAACATAGTCATTGTAAAGAGGTAGTGTATGGAAAGTTGTTCCCAATCCATATATCTATCAAACCGTTGAACAAAACCATCTGTCAGCACTCCTTGGGGAAATCTCGGCTCTTGAGATATTAAACTCCACGCAGTAATATTGGATTCCATCATCCTCTCTGTATTATCTCTCGAATATGACTGATGCTTTATCCCTTATCATGGGTATTTAAATTCTTTTTTCTCTTATATAATCTTCATCGTTTTCTGTTGGTTCATTAATCACATTCACTTTATCCCCCTTTCCTAATGTCTTGACTTTAGAAGGCTCAGACGGTTTATCTAATTGATTAGGTTTTTCTGGATTGTGTATCTTTTTCCAGTCTAAATAATTGTGGCTGTCAACATCTGAAGCTACAGCTCTTCCTGAAGCCCGATGGATATAATTAAATAAAGCTGCACCAAACCTTTCCATATGTTTTTCATATTCTGTAGTCCATTTCTTGTGTACTATATCAAATATTTTCTTATTTACAGCGTCTCCATCCTGCTCACAATCACCTACATTTGACAATTTTAATTTTTTTACATCATAGCTTGTATCAGTTTCATTCTTTTTGTAAATTGTTAACAATTTTAAAGTCGCTAAATTTACTGCTTCACCATCATAAATGGGATGTTTTATATTGCTTAACCTTTTACCGGAAAATCCCCAATGGTCTTCGTGTACAATCGGGGTTCTTTTATCCATATATTGTACCGTAACCGCATCAGAAGACAAAAGCGGATCACCAACATTTTGAATTACTTTTCCTTCAAAATTATAATTACCATCAGGTGTTAACGGAAACCCAGCTCTTTTTTCACTATATCCAGATTTTACTCCAAACTCGGAATACCGTCCAAACTTGTCCACACTCATGATGTAACTGAATCGCTATCGTTTAGGTTCTTACTATATATATATATATATATACGTCTACTGAACAATTATTTCTCGTTTTCGCAGTTCATCAACCAAAGCTACCCATTCGTTTTCTAAACCAGTGTGCCCGGCTTCCATAGCTTCATGTAATAACCTCATTCGATCAACTAACTTATTTATATCGTTGTAATATATTATATTGGTTTTATACAAATTTTTTAATAATCCCCTTCCAGATGTAGTAGGATCAGTTGTTTTTCTTTTTTTATGCAAAACATTTAATTCAGCAGAAGATAAAGCTCTTCTTTTAATTGGAGCTTTATTTGATTTCGAGGGGAAAAGACTAGATATAATGTTTGTGTATTTTATTGACCTGTTTCTATGAATAGGTAGGTCTTTGGAATATTTTTTTCTATGTGCATTTGTATACTCTAGTATATTTTTAAACAATTGTAAATCCTTTTTAGTATATTTACCAGGATTATTTTTAAAGATGAGTTCAAACAAACCTGTTGTACCTTTATATTTCTTATCACCAATAACTATATCATCATTTTCGTTTATATCTAACTTTCTATCTCCAATCATTAATCCTTTATCCTCTATTCTAGCTCCATATGTATGATAATTTCGATTAGCATGTGTGCCATGTAACATTTTTAATGTATATTTTCTTCCAAGTGTTCCTTTAAACATAATATCGGTGCCTAATTTGCTTAAGTTGGATGGGTTGATATCCTCTTCTTCTGCTCTTGTATCTTCCGCACTTGTATCTTCTGTACTTGTATCTCCTGCAATGTTCTTTTCCCTTAAATCTCCTATATCTCCGCTTTCTTCATACTCGTCGCTTTCTTCAGATGTTTGTAACTGGTCAGAACTTTCATCATTCTGAAATTCTTCTTCATATTTGGAAATTGGTAGCATTTTGTCTCCTTCGAAGCGAATTGAAGGTTTTTCCATATTTTGTGCTAATCGCTTTAAAGGTTCAGTAACAGGTTTGAATGTTGTTTCTAAAAGTTGCTCTCTTTCATTTATACCTGATTTTAAAGCTCGGTTTTTTTGTCTAATAGAATCACTAAGTGATTTTATTTCCTTTAATAGCTTTTCCTGGTTAACCATCTTCACACCTTGACGACTTGTACAGTAATACCGCTAATCAGTGTATTAAAACGAATTTATCAAAACCTATTCTATAACGACCATCTTTTATAGCTTGATCTTTCATAATAACCAAAAATCCATACTTTTCCGCCCATGCTTTTCCGCAAAGCTCTTTAAACTTTTCAAATGGCATATCCGCATTCACATGATCGTTATATATATGTTTTAGGTTAGTATCATCTTGTTTGAATACAATTAGAATATTTGCATTATCTCTGATAAGTTGTTTTGGGATTTTGCTATAAGTTTGTCCTATATATATGCTGTCGATGTTATTATGTCTTCCCATGGCAAAGTAGTTTCTAATAGTATCCTGATTTTCACAAGATACATCGTCAAATATAAATACAGAATACGGTTTCGCTTCGTTTGGTTGAATAATGCTATCACTAGCGTTAAATTTGTAAAAATTAACATCAGACACATCAGATAGGATTTTATCCAGCAATTGATACTTTGGTTGATGTAGAGACTTTGAAAAAATATATAGGTTACTAAACCTTAATCCCTGCGGATTAGTGATCAAATTAAAGACAACATTGGTCTTTCCACAGTTTGAGGGGCCACTTACTATACATCGAACAGTGTTTGGAAGTAAACTACCGTGTTTACCATTGTTGATTTTAACGTTATCCACAGTTAAATCATCTATGTTATTAATATTGAATCGATCTTTATGGTGAATAATCTCCATCCTGCTCAAAGGTTAACGATGAAATGAGTTGCTTGTATTAAACCAAGTCCTTTATAGGTATCCATGAATCCTCAGTTTTGTTAAACCCTAACCACCGCACTTTAACTGCGTCCTTTTTTCTTTGTAACACTTTTTCAACAAGATATACATCACCTACTGTTGACTTTAACATTTCATGTCCATAAAATGCACCTTGCAACAAATCTCCTTTGTTATCTTTTAGGATATACGTTTCAGGTACAGTCGGTTGCACTTTATACACTGTAAAAACTTCATTCGTCCAATTGGGAAGGTATTTTTTGGTAAACACTCCCTTATATTTACTAATCCGTACTTTATCACTTACATTAAATTTTCTTGGCTGCATTTTTTCTACTTTAGGCTTTGTATTTTTCTTTATGCGTTTTAATACATCTTTTGCATTTCTTCTATTTACTTTGTTAGGTTTCATACCAATAGTTCTATGAAACCTGTTGTTATAATCATTTATTAATTGTGGTAAAACATCATACCATACGTAAGAACCTCTTTTTGAAAATTGTTTATACAGTGCTCCTTTTAAGGTTCTATTAAATCTTTCTACAATAGCAGCTTTTTTCTCTGAATTTGTAGAATAATGATTTATTTTATATTTATTCATTAACTGTGCAAAGTTTGTATTAAAGTATTCTGTTCCATCATCAGTTTGTAAATGTTTAATTTTGTTTTTATCTCTTTTTATGGCTATTTCCATGGCTTCTGTTACGCTTTTACCAGTCTTGTCCTTTAGAGGCAAAGCGTCTGCAACTTTTGTAAAACAATTAATAATTGTGAGTATATATTTAAATCCTTTGTTTATTCTGCTATGCGGTCGCATTTCAATTAGATCCGCTTGATATAGATCATTTATCCCTTTTATAACAGTATTTCTTCTTGGAAACTTTATTCTTGCAGGTTTGTGTAGTTCATTAATAATCTTCTCCTTCAGGTCTGACATGATGGTTTCACGAAGGCAGCTGATATGGTATTAAATATTCTTTGGTATAAATCTGCTTATATATACATATAGTTCAAGGTCATTCAAAACTTGTGTAAAAAAAGGGGGAACACAGCTTAACATTGCTGTGTTTCCCCTTTTTTTACGGAAAGGAAAAGGATCAAGGATCTAGGACGATGAAAAGGTTACTCGTCAATAGGGTTGAGGGAGTAGTGGCCAAATGGCAATGTGTTGATTTTGTCTGGAAGGGTTTGTCTTTTGTCGTCATTACAGGATAGCGCCTTTTTAACTTCAGTCACGCTGTACAGCTGATGGTTAAAACTTCTGATGGTGTTGAATTTAGCTGTAATGATGTTATCTTCAAATAAGCATTGCTTGTAGTGTTCAAAATGCACTTTCTTTTTTAAATATAAACTCTTTACACCTTTAGCTTTCTTAATATAGCTATTCTTCTTTTCTTCTTCTTTTTCATTATAGAGTTTCAAAGAATATAGTTTAGACATCAGTGCAACAATCTCTTCAAGCAGAACACTATTAGCCTCATCCTTGAATTTGCCTAGTACTTTTTTGTGTCTGTCATTGTCGTAGTTTGGATGATCTTTTGGATAATCGGAGAAATCAAAATCGTTCTTGTAAATAAATGTACGTAAATCTTTATACATGTCCAATGTTACTATGCGATATATAAAAGCGTCAGTGTCCATATATGTAATAGATATATTTTCTCTTCCGTAGAACGCCACCATTTTGTTGTATTGAAAATCGTACATGTGTGTTTTTGAGATGTCCAAGATTGACATGCCTATATACAAAGGACGATCCATCTTCACACTCGTCTTCTTCATGGACACTGCTACAAGTTTTTCATTAATAATTATAGATGTTCCAAAATTTGGCTGCTGTACTAGTTTCTGTAATTTTTTTGCGTCGGTAACAAGTTTAACATTATTGTGTCTTCTTTTGTTTTCCAATGTTTTTCCAAATATCGCATTATTCATTAATTTAAAAAAATCTTTTTGAAAGTCTGATGTAGCTGCTGCTCTTCTGATGGTATTTGAATCAATGTAGGGTTTCAACCAGCATGATTGAGAAAATTCCAAAACTCTATTAATTTTTGTTAGACGTAGTCCTAATTCGATAGCTTGTTGAACCACCCAAAAGTGAGCCACGTAGCGTTGTTTATTATTTAATGTCATCATTAATTTGGGGTGATTTCCAATTGGTGAAATTTCTGTTTTAGCAAGAAGTGGAAGGTCATAATGAAGATCATGTAAATTTTCTGGGTATTCAAAATCGCAATCCAAAATATATCCAGTGTCACCATGTTTCGGAATTTGTAAAATATCGCCAATAGAGTCGGGATTAATCCATTTAAAGTTATCAAAAGGAAGTGGGTTTGACATTGCCCAACCGTACAGGTTATTTGCATCGAAATATCCTAAATAGGTTGACGGTTTGGTTTCATCATAATCGGGTAGGTATTTGTTGTTGGCTTTGACATGTCTGGTAACACTTTGGGTCAATCCGCCTCTTACTCCAGCTTCAACCATTAAAACCATGTCAATGTCTGTTAAAAGTTGGAGTTTGCATTTTGTTTCTTTTAACATGGCTTGCCAAGCTAATCCTGGTGAAGTATACGAATGTAGAGGGTCCAAACCGTAGGCAGCAAAACAAGTGTTTCGGAATTCTTCCATTACATCACAAAGAAGAGTTACATCTAGTTTGACATAAAAGTCCGAGTAATCTCCTAAGGTCTTCATATCTAACTCGTTCCATACTCGACGTGCGTGTTGATAGTCCTCAAGTGATATTTCCGAATCATTAAGTTTGTTTTTAAAGTGTTCTGGTGGAGGTAGTGATGTTTCATCAAATCTATGCAGTCCATCGATGTAATCATAGGGGAAGACTCCTTTTCGAAGAACCAAATCCATTTTACTATTGGGTACACTTTTGCTTGTTTCTATCAAATCTGTTCTTCTTAGATTTTCAGATAATTTCATGAGGCTTGAAGGCATAAATCTAAATGAATCAACAAACCTTAATTTAATTTTACCCACCTTTTTTGAAAAGCTTATAAATTTTTCCATTGTAGTAGCCAAAACGTCTATTGCTCCATTATCTCTTCCTAGTTCGGGGATTATGAAGTGCGAATCATAACCACTCAGATTGTGCAGAACTACGGGGATGAAATATGGTAGTTTGTAGTTCAAGTTGCAAGCGTTACAGGCTGCACCTCTATACGCTCCCGTAAGATGATCGTGGTCACGAACTTTAACGTTATCCAGTGTAAAGGTGTTATTACACAAATAACACGTTGTTGTTGAATAATAATGTTGAAGCTCTTCTTCTTCCATAGGTGACATGGGTACCTTTGTTCCATACAGTTCTTCTACCTTTGCAGCTATTTCATACAGATCATCGACAAAGTATTTGGCTGCTTCTTCACCGCGATAAATCTTTGGAGAAGATGATAGTCCATATTTTTGAAGATGGTCTTCAGTCAACGTGGATTTAATTAGTATGCAATAACTGTTTGGTGAATGAAGTTGGTATTTGCTTCTTCTTGTAACGTCCTCTTCTTGTTGTTCAAGTGGATGTAAAGAAGACTCGAAATCAGCGTAAACAGCAACAGGTACACGGTATTGTTGTATTATTTTGTCAAATTTTATCTGCGCTCTGCTGGAATGTGGCAATTTAATTCTAACCTCATAGTTTCCATTACATAACCTTTGATGTTCTACTAACCATTCTGAACCTCCCCTTCTTAATGGTTTGCCTACATGACAAAAACATCTTTTACAAATGGTTTTCTCTCCGTGTTTTTTTGATATTTGTTTAGATACAAGAGCTGCAAAGTTTTTTATGTAGACATAGTGGGATATGTCCCCTTTAGTGATCAATAGCAAATCCGTATGATCTCTGCGCTCAATAGGTGTTATGCGCAAGGGGTACGCATTGTTTGACGAATCTAAGCCGAAAATGTTGACAGAAGCTGAAGGATTTTGCTTTTCAAATTTTGATATATCAGTAATTGCAACAGGGTAATTCATTCCCTGGAAATTATACTTATGTTGTATTTCTTCATATTTTTGACTTGGTCTTTCAGGATGGTTTTTTACATATTTAGCCAACATAACGTATTTAAAACATTCATTATTTTCATTTTGCACATTAATACAGGAGAAGGTATTTCTAATCTTTGTTGGTAAAGGGATATAGCTACTGCCACGAATTCCATAACCGTGTTTGTGCACTCTTAAGTCTAGCCCTGTGATGCTTAACAAACTCCATCCAGATCCTCTTCCTTCGTGTTCTTGTATTTTTGTCATTAGCTCTTCAAAACATTCAGATACGATTGAATAAATATCTGAGGAAGACATAATAGTTCGGTTTTTTGTTAAGAAACCTCTCGGTGAAGTTTCATTCTGAATGTTTGTAAATAAACCATCTAGTAATAGGCCAAATTTGATAAAATTTAATCTTTTTAATTCATTTTGCAGAGTTTTACTTACCAATCCTTTTGCGTTATTTAAAAATTCTTCAAGTTGTAATTTTGCATTGTCAATTTTAAAGTGGGTTACTACATTACCCGGAAATGCTCGGGCATGTAGTTCTACATTTACTGCTGTTGATGCTGAAGGACGGTGAAGTGTAGACAGAGCATGCGTAGAACTCGATGCAGCTGATGATGTTGAAGGACGATGAAGTGTAGACAGAGCAGGCGTAGAAGTCGATGCAGCTGATGATGTTGAAGGACGGTGAAGTGTAGACAGAGCAGAGGTAGAAGTCGATGTTGATGGTGCATATTGAATTACAGTTGGTCTGGAATGTTGGTGTTGAGCTAACATTTGATCTATTTCTTTCAATTCTTCTTCTTCATATTTTTCATCTTGGTTGTTGTTATGTTTTAGTTCATTATGAATCATTAAAAGAAATTCATCCTTAAATGAAGACTTGCAAATATCGCAGCGATGCATAATGTAAGTGCGATCTCCGCAAGGGTCAAAGCAATAATGAAAAACACTGCAAATACCCCTCTATTTATACCCTAGCAAAAGTGGTGGGGGTACGTATTACGTTAAGTTTACTATTTTTTTGCATTTTATATTTACTATTGTAGCTGAAGGGTACAAAGTTCTGTATTTAGGTCAAGGTCATTGAACATATTTGCCAAAACGGGGAATAGAGCAGTAAATGATTTCATATCAAACCATAAACTGATCTATTCCCCGCTCTGTATTTAACTAAGACAATTTTCTCCAACAGGAACATTTGATAGATTTTAAACTCGGATGTGAAGTCGGATTGTACACATTGCATCTCGATCAACTAAAAATTTCATAAAACAATAGGGATCTTCAGTTGTAGATTCATCTTTAACATATTCGATGGTCAACATTGCCGAACGAAGATCTTGTGGAATTACGTCGACTTTTATGAGTCGCCTTTCGAGTTCAAACCGTTTTGTTATTGATGTAAGTTTTATCACATCATCGATATCGATGAGGGGAAAGCTGTAGCAAACGGAGTTTCCTGGTGGGTTCATCATGCCGATATGATAAATATACACTGTTGCATCGTCTTTAAATAGACGTTCCCCCACCATTAAATGTATAAGTTACCCCACTTTTTCAATCTTGTAAATGGGTCAAGGTCATACAACGATATTACCAAAACGGGGAATAGAGCAGTAAGTGATTCTCACTATAACCACAAACTGATCTATTCCCCGCTTTGTATTTAAAGTAAACTATTTGAAGACAACAAAGACTTATTCAGATTCTTCCGATGATAATGATGATGATGATGAGCTCATATCACTAAATAAGCGACGACGAACACAAAAGTTACCTGTGATTGGATCTAGAACTACATCATCGATATTAATACTGCTTGGAGGGGTTTCACTATCAACAAGGTCCATTTCCTCCAAACAGAGCAACTGATGATGACATTCTGGTTCATTATCATCGTCGTCGTCGTCGTCAGTCAACAGCTCCAACAGCTCCATCTCTCCAAGATATGGTTCACTGCTAGCAAACTCACTCAGTAGTTCAAGATCACTAAATAGTTCATCTTCCATCTCTGAATCGTCTTCGTCTTCATCTTCGTTTATATTTACTGGAATATTTTGAATCAATTCCAGTATAGTCTTCTTAGAAGGGAAAATGTTATCTCTGGGCGACATGATTCCAAGTAGCAGACTGGTTTTACCACTAATACGAAACCACCTTTTATACCTGATTTTGGTGGTGGTGGGGGTAAGTGTTGAAAGTGCAAGTGGTAGGGAAAAGTGATAGGGAAGAGGTATTATTGTAACACAAATGATTAAGTCCTGTAAGTGGGTCAAGGTCACCTTATCCTATTACCAGAACGGGGAATAGAGCAGTAAGAGATTCTTATTCAAACCTCAAACTGATCTATTCCCCGTTCTGTATTCCCCCCCCTTTGGCCTTTTATGTAGTTTATGAGGTTGTGTAATAAAGGCACAGGATGTAGCCTTCTCGTAATAATTGGTCAATTTTTTTCTTCAAAGGGATTGGTTTTACATCTATTTTTACTTCTTCTGTTCCACGAATACCCAATCCTTTGACCTGAACATGTTGGTACTCCGTTAACAGTTGGTAAACACGCTGGATAAAAGTATCCGCTTTAGCAGTAGAGTCAATATAGTGGAGGTATACCATGGTAGGTGCTCTCTTGATGCAATTCAGAACCAAAGTGATAATTGTCTCTGCAACATCGGGCTTATATACCCATCGTTTTTTTTTGTTTTTTTTTTGCTTTAGTTACAGGTTTGGAACAATATAAAATGTTATGTTAATCTTCCATCCATTATCGACTAACCTTACCATATTGCCAAAGATTTTATATAACTTTCTACTATAGTTTGTTTCAAATGCTTCATTTTCGCTACTGTAAACTTCACTTGTTGGTCTCCACATGTACAATTGACAACTAACCTCTATATCAAGATACCGTAGCAGTAATCTCCTTACAGCAAGCAACTGATCAATGTTTTCGACCCGTCTGCTAACTATTATAGTTGCTGCAGAGATAGAAGGAGTGGATGCACTCATTTTCAGCAGAGTACTAATTTTTACCAACGATGGAGAACCTCCTTTATACTTAGTTTAGGTGGTGGTGGGGGTTAGGAAAGGATATTGTTGTTGTTGTAAGAAATAAGAAGATCTTTCATTATTTTTTATCAAACGAATATTTTCTAAGTCCCAAGGTCATTTACACCAGTTGCCAGAACGGGGAATAGAGCAGTAAGTGGTTCTTACTTTGACCGCAAACTGATCTATTCCCCGTTCTGTATTCTTCCGTTCAGTATTTCCAAACCATCTTTAGTCAGTTGAAACAAATTGATCAATTTCGAATGTTACAATTTCATTAAGAATTTTTTCTATTGCAACATCACCATCATCAAGAAAAACTTCTTTAAGAGTTGAGTTGGAGATTGGTTGATCAGGCAGTTGAGGCGAAGTCAATGGTTTTTCCAACTCCATTTGTAAAGTTTTAATGTATTTTGTCGCGTGTTGTATAATTGATAATCTTGACATTTTTGGACTAGCAAATGGTAATTTTGATTGTAGTATCTTGTATGCTTTATTTACTTTTAGCACCCTTTTCTGCTCTCGAACATTTCTAGGCTCTCTATGTAAGTTGGATGATCCAGCTTGACTGTCCATAGCTGACTAATTACTAAGTTCTGGAGCGGCCGCTTAAATACCCCGCTTACCTATACCATTAGAGTGGGGGTAGGTAGTAGAGTGGGGGGTAGGTAGTAGAGTGGGGGTAGGTAGTAGAGAAGGAAAGTTTTATTTAACAGTTTTATTTTTCTATCCTATCCACAGATTTTCTAAGTCTGTGAGTGGGTCAAGGTCGTCTGAACATATTGCCAAAACGGGGAATAGAGCAGTAAGAGGTTCTCACTTTGACCTCAAACTGATCTATTCCCCGCTTTGTATTTCAAAGGACTTTAGTTTTAAGATAGTTACTCGTCCTGATCTTCATCCATAAGGAAGATTTGTTTGTAAGCTGAAGGTTCTTCAGCGAAAAAATGTTGGTCCGCTAACTCATCCTCTTTAAGAAAAACGGATTCAAAAAGTGGAGGGTTGTGTAAAACGTCTTTGTGAATTGAGGACGGTTCTTGAAGCTGCGATTGTAGGTTTGCAATGTATTTTATTGTATTTTGTATAGTGGTTAATTTAGAATCATACGGATTGGAGGATGGTAATATGCTTCTTAATACTTTATAACGGTCAGCGATCTTTGTTCTCATTTTCCGAGAACTAGCATTGTTTCTCTCGGTTTTGAAAGATCTCGAGTTTAAGTTTGGCGAAGTATTACTAGTCTCTGGAAAAATGTTGGATAGAATCATAGCCTGGACAA
This sequence comes from Allygus modestus, assembly GCA_963675035.1. Classification (NCBI taxonomy): domain Eukaryota; kingdom Metazoa; phylum Arthropoda; class Insecta; order Hemiptera; family Cicadellidae; genus Allygus; species Allygus modestus. The sequence goes on along the minus strand of OY776112.1, from coordinate 481,578,934 downwards.
GTATCGATGGGGCAGCAGAAGATGAAACAGTGATGTGCTCCATGGTGTCTGAGGTGGGCGAATACAAGCAGCAGACTAATTTTACCATCGATAAGGTGTCTCTTTTATACCCAATGGAAGTGGGGGGGGAATATATGTTGAAAAACAACATATATTTCAATGTTGTTTTTTAACAAACGAAAATTGTCTAAGTCCCAAGGTCATCTAAACAAGTTGCCAAAACGGGGAATAGAGCAGTAAGTGGTTCTCACTTGGACCGCAAACTGATCTATTCCCCGCTCTGTATTTTAAAGTAAACAATAACTCTTCTCACTATTGAGCAGCCTTTGTTCTTTGAAGCTCAAGTTCTAAGTCTGCAACCAGGCGAAAGTCTGCATCATGCTCCTCCCATTGTTCAGGAGAACGCGGTTGACCACACCACTTAGTAAAGACGTACCTCATCGCCTCATTATACTCCTCCAGGATAACATGATAGGGTCTTGGTTGCTGCGTTGTAGACTGCATCGATGATGTAGTTTGTTGCGGATGTGACTGAGCATCATTCTCCGCAACCTTATTAATCTTAAAAACTTCAGTCATTTCTGCAGCCTCAGCAATTGCGTACAACTCCTCTTCGTTAATTTCCTTTCCCCATGTGTTGCTGTTGACGCTCATGATGATACAACTAATAATTATATTCCGAATCGCTCGCTTAAATACCCGCTTACCCCCTCCCCTCTTTACTGTTGAATAATGACTTTAGTATAATATTTCTCCTTTTTCCTTTTAAGTTTATCTTTGACTTAGTGTAAATTATCCAAGTCCGTTATCTAGGTCAAGGTCGTTGTAACATTGCAAAAAAAAGTGTGGACAACTTATTTACACTCTGCAGCATATGCTACAAATTGTAAATAGGTTGTCCACACTTTTTTTTAATTTGGAAAAAATGCTTTATTTAATTTGGAATAAACTTTTGGTCTTTTTATTTATATTATTATTTTAATGATTTCCACACAGTGATACCTGTATCATTTCGAATTAAATAGTCCTTGTGGGTAGGTTTTTTGACGTGGAGGTCCATGGCTCTAGGTAACTCTACATAGTACAGTTTACCTTCACATTGAACCAACACCTTTGCAAAGTCCTTTATTTTAACAAAGAAGTAGCGTTTGTTTTTACAAAGCCTGTTAATTCGAATTTTAATTGGCACCACTGTTGCACGTGGTGAAGAAGGAGATGCGCCATGGTTTAATTTTAAATGAAGACTGCACGTTTCTTCATTTAAAATACAACGTTTAACACAGCGTTCACCTTTCTTAGCACCTTTTTTGAATATATAATTACATTGTTGTGCAGGAAGCATGCACATCCTTTGTACAGATTTAAGTTGTTTAAATTTCTCTGAAGGAGATGAAGTATATGTGCAGATTACTGAAGGTCTGGTTGGAGAAGATGATTGGGTGGCTGGTTGGCTTGGTCTCGAACTTGATGTTGATGAGGATGAAGAAGCAGACGATTTGGAAGACTTTGATGAACATGTAGAACAACTTGAAGATGTAGAAGGACTTGGAGAAACAGCACGAGACGTTGACAAAGGACTTGGAGAAACAGCACGAGAAGTTGACGGAAGAGGTGAAGGACTTGGAGAAACAGCACGAGAAGTTGACGGAAGAGGTGAAGGACTTGTGTAAGTCGTTGACGCAGCAGGTAGTGGTGGACAGTTCTCCGGGACGATGTTAGCTAACATCAGGGCTGTCCGAAGGATGGATGGAACCGCAGAAGACGGAGTGGTAGAGGCGGGCGAAGACGAAGCAGAAGGTTTCAATTTGAGAGGTTGTGTCTGCTTCCTAATGTGTGCCATGGTGTGAGGTATAACAGCACAAGAGGAAGAATGATTTTACTAGTGCTGGGGGACCCTCTTTTATACATACTGATAGTGGTGGGGAGTGCAAGTGTTATACGGTGGGGGTAATAATGTTGTAACGAGTAAATATATATTACAATACGGGGATTTTCTAAGTCCCGAAGTGGGTCAAGGTCGTTTGATCATATTATTAAAACGGGAAATAGAGCAGTAAGTGATTCTCACTTGGACCACAAACCGATCTATTCCCCGCTTTGTACGTGAATTTTCTAAGTCCCAAGGTCATCTGAACATGAAGCCAAAGCGGGGAATAGAGCATAACATACTGCTCTATTCCCCGCTCTGTATTTGGGAAGGGGACAAAAGACAACAAACAAGAGACTGATTTTAAACAAGAGACTGACTTTATATTTTACAAGGTTTTCTCAGGCTAAGATGGGTAATGTCAACCGGTTTACGCGCCGTATTGACACAAGGTCGGTTTGCGCGCCATACCTTAGAGGGGTTAGGAAAAGGATGAGAAGCAAGATACATTACTTTGAAAATAAAGACTTTGCCAGCAACTATGTAAACAAAAATTAATCAGTTAACGTTACTTTTACAAGAACAGCCAAGGTCGGTTTTGCAAAGGTCAACAGTATCACTGAAACCCGGTGGGACGTAGACCCAAACACCCGGCGTCAGGCTGCTGCGAACCCAAGTTTCGACCAAGGTTGTTGAGGGACCTGTAGGGCCGGGAGTACATATTTCATTAGTAAATAAGACACTTCAAACCGATACCAAACATTAACATATATTAGACTAACTACATTACCTAGCAGCAAACTACAAGCGTTATCTAACATGCTTAACAAACTAACTAAACATGCAAGGGCGCGGATCTCTTAATTGCGCGTCGGGCCCAACGCACACTTAACAGACCTACGCTGCAGCAGAGTGCAACCCACTGGGACGTTTTTCAAACAGCGGGCGGCAAGCTACTGCGACGAGACTGCGGACTGCTCCCGCTTATAAAGGCAAAGTGACGTCACCAAAGCGGAAGGGGGGATGTTACGTCAGGGGGGGGATATATTACAATACGAGGATTTTCTAAGTCCCGAAGTGGGTCAAGGTCGTTTGGTCATATTATTGAAACGGGGAATAGAGCAGTAATTGATTCTCACTTGGACCACAAACCGATCTATTCCCCGCTTTGTACGTGAATTTTCTAAGTCCCAAGGTCATCTGAACATGAAGCCAAAGCGGGGAATAGAGCATAACATACTGCTCTATTCCCCGCTCTGTATTTGGGAAGGGGACAAAAGACAACAAACAAGAGACTGATTTTAAACAAGAGACTGACTTTATATTTTACACAGTTTTCTCAGGCTAAGATGGGAAATGTCAACCGGTTTACGCGCCGTATTGACACAAGGTCGGTTTGCGCGCCATACCTTAGAGGGGTTAGGAAAAGGATGAGAAGCAAGATACATTACTTTGAAAATAAAGACTTTACCATCAACTATGTAAACAAAATTAATCAGTTAACGTTACTTTTACAAGAACAACCAAGGTCGGTTTTGCAAAGGTCAACAGTATCACTGAAACCCGGTGGGACGTAGACCCAAACACCCGGCGTCAGGCTGCTGCGAACCCAAGTTTTGACCAAGGTTGTTGAGGGACCTGTAGGGCCGGGAGTACATATTTCATTAGTAAATAAGACACTTCAAACCGATACCAAACACTAACATATATTAGACTAACTACATTACCTAGCAGCAAACTACAAGCGTTATCTAACATGCTTAACAAACTAACTAAACATGCAAGGGCGCGGATCTCTTAATTGCGCGTCGGGCCCAACGCACACTTAACAGACCTACGCTGCAGCAGAGTGCAACCCACTGGGACGTATACCCAAACAGCGGGCGGCAAGCTACTGCGACGAGACTGCGGACTGCTCCCGCTTATAAAGGCAAAGTGACGTCACCGAAGCGGAAGGGGGGATGTTACGTCACGGGGGGGGGGATGTTACGTCACGGGGGGGGGTGACCTTGAACATGACCCAAAAAGGGGGGGGGTGCGACCTTGAACATGACCCAAAAAGGGGGGGGGAGGTTGTGTCGTCACGGGGGAAGGGGAACCGGATGTAGACCGGTTTTTAGCTTTCTACCCGTATATGGAAATGTCACGGTTACACTTGGCGACCCGCTTTGCTCCGTCTGGTACCTCATTCCAGCTTTGCCTTGCGAACTGAATACACCTCTGCGCTATGTCTTCTCCCATTACACCCGAGAAACTGCAACGTTTGAAGGAGACTTTGAAGAAGTCTTCGGAAAAAAGGAGCGGATTCAAAAGACCTAGTTCTTTTAAATCTTGCATACGGAAGAATTTTCGAAACCACCCACTTTACTTCGACCAACGGCCTTCGACGTCCACTGCATCTTCACCATCGCTATCACCTCGCCCTTCATCGCTTCGACCTTCATCGCCGCCACCAACTGTTGAGGAGATAATGAAGAGGACGGCTACGGTGAAACTTACCGAGTTGGTAACGCCGCTGGAGTCTGTCGCCGTCAAGTTTGCGCAGTTGAAATTAAACGTGGAGTATCTACTTGTGGGGAAGATCAGCGATGATGAGTACCTACTCCAACACCTCTTTGGCGGCGGCCGTTACGTCAAGGTCCACCTTCCAAGGTCCACTCTGCCACCTCCTGAGACCAAGTGCGACTTGATTTTAGTACGGCAGAAGGGACAAGTAAAGTGGGTTACAAAGGAAAAATAAACACTGACTACCGCTCACCGCTCCTTATCCACCATCTCCTTCAAACACAAACGGTCCTTTTCAGGACCACCCTAAGCATTTCAAGTTAGGGACTTGGCCTGTACATAGGCAGGAGACTATTAGTCTTATGTTTGTGTGCAGCCCACTTTGTGAAAATTTCTAAGTCCCAAGGTCCTTGACCTTGACCTTGACCTTGAACATGACCCAAAAAAGGGGGGGGGGTACACAGTTTGTGCAAAGTATGTCATGTGGGTACTCAAATTACGCGGATTGATCAGACGAACAAGTTGGCGCAAACAGAATTCAGATCCGACAAAGGGTATAGCAGCAACAGCGAAAAACAACTATTTTCAAGGGCAAGCCTAAATAACTTCTTTATTTACGGTTTAAAATATATTAAGTGGGTACTCAAATTACGCGGATTGATCAGACGAACAAGTTGGTGCAAACAGAATTCAGATCCAACAAAGGGTATAGCAGCAACAGCGAAAAAACAACTATTTTCAAGGACAAACCTAAATAACTTCTTTGTTTTTGGTTCAAGGTCTAACATGTGGGTACTTCAATTACGCAGCTTGACAAGGCGAACAAGTAGGTGCAATTTAAATTTAAATCTAACCAACAGTATAGCATCCGTGGCGTAAAAACGATGGTTTGAAGGACAAGGTAACGTTGTGGTGGGGGTAGATGCCTATTATACACGATAACGCTACATCATTATTCTTCCAGCTCTTGTCGTATGAACATCTACCTAGACGGTCTGAAAAATGTCGCAGTTTTACAGGAACATGAGGAAGGTGACCTTCAGTAGTCCCCTTGACACTACTTTCTACTTCCCTGACGATGAAGACAGAAGGTCTACACTTTTAGTGGACAATGAGCGGTTTCGTCGAAGAATAATTGAGGTTGAAACACTTTTAACCAGTTGTTTGCTACGCAAAAAGAACCATATGAATACATGCACCGGTTTAGATCATAGTAGCTGTTATACTTATACAGCGTTGAAGCGCAAACATTATTGAGGTTTTTAGTTACGGAGGTAAGGTCTTGACAGTCTAAGAGCTAAACCCTAACTAACACATGTAAACTAGTTATTGTGCGATGTAAAACTTGGTGGGGAGACTGGTGTAGTGGGGGACTGGTGTAGTGGGGGACTACCATCTGCCGCACACTTGCCACCTGCCGCCTGCCACCTGCCGCCGCCCATCTGCTGTCCACCATCTGCTTCGTTCTACTACACTTTTACCCCCACCATTTTGTTTGATACCAAAAACGCTAGCTAGCGAATAGTCAGTACACCTCCGGCTCTCGACCGGTGAACATCGAGCTCTCCGAGACGCTCTTCACAAAATAACAATATCATTTCACTCAAGGTCTGATAGATGTTTCTATTTCATTGCCGTCACGTATTCTTTCCTCCTGACAGCAATGAAATGCAAACAACTAACAGAACAGATAGGTGTCAAAAACACAACATGGACTCTGCGCAGGGATCGAAGTATCTACCGTCTTTCTTCAGAAAGCGAAGTGATGGCCGCAACTCGTCCGGATCAACAACATCGATGACAACGAACAACGGGGAACTATTGTAAACATGAATTATTGTAAATAAAGTAATATTTGTAATAGTACTACCTCGCACTCGTATCATTCGATTGTTTCATTCGATAATTTTCATTCGATATTTCTTATCGATTAACTATCGAATCACAATCGTTTTACGAGTGCGAGGTAGATTTTTTTTTTAAAAACTTCACCGTGACCTTGAACTTTGAACTTTTACTCATTTCGTCACAAAACCGCCTACGTCACTGGCTCAGCCTCAGATGACGTCTTTCATGACTCAGCGCTTCCGGTCACGTGACCGGAAGCTGTCAATCACTTGGCCCAGAAGTCCCCTTTCCCTACTACTAATGAATTCGCGGCAAACAAATTCAATATTAAAATCATCCTATTAAAACGTTTATATAGAAAAATACAGGTGAAACTAATCTCCGAAACAAGAAACACAAAAACAGTATTTGTTCCATTTTAAATAACAATCTTCCTAATAACTTTATTACAACTTAGGTGTACCAGATTCCACAATACATTGGTCTAGTTTTATAGATAATACTTACAAAAATAGAATATTTAAACTTATTTTATATTTGATAGGAAAATTTTAAAATAAATTTGAAATCATACAATATATACGACACAATAACGAATTATACTATCACCATATATTATTTACATTTGAACAATTGTAATGGTATAATACATAACTAAGGATTCCATAAACATTTATCATGATGTATTATATAAATAATTACATTTATAACTAAGAACGCTCTCCTTTGTAAACTTTGAAAACATCTTTAAACTGGTGAACATTTTGAAAATCCCTTTCACGACATTTAATTTCCTCGTCCCTTTCAACAACGCCAATGAAGCGCAGAGGCCGTGCTGAACACTCGAGTAAGACTTACACCGACTGACTCTCTCATAGCCCCTTCATTTACAGAAGTTTAAAATGTTTGGGAAATATAAACAACTGTTAAATTTGTAACTATCCGACTAACCTAAAGAATAAATAAGGCAATAGAATAATTATTCACCATTTGTTGCTCAGTCACGTAGTCAAAGTTCCTTCAGGAGTATTCATTGCGAGATTATCTATCTTCTCATAATATTTTTTTCAGGTGTTCAATATAACAATTTTAGTCAGTGCATGGTAAAATGAATAAAACACACATGAAAACCATTTTTAAAATAATTAATACTTAAATAGGCAGGTATTTTTGTTTATTTTAACAATGTTTACCATTGTATGTTACATTAAGTAAAAAAATAACAATTTTCGATACAAAAATGTTGTGCAACTCATAAAAGTTTGAACCTATGAATAAATATAAAAAAAATCTTAACCTTGAATTTATTTTCTAAGTCTGTATAGGGATTTTCATTATCCTAATTACAGTTTAAATATATATTTTATAACAAATGTAATAGCATTTCTAAAATGAGAACTGTAAATATGGATGATTTATTTGATCCAAGGAATCAATGTAAACATTGTTCGATCTTAATTTAATATTAATACTTTAAAATTGACACGATCTGTATTTTTCCCCCATACAAAATGAAAGTTAATACAGATAAGTATCTAGCAATTCAGTATGCTATACATTTTATTAAATTATTTTATTAACTGGAGACTGAATTTAGTGTGCGAGGTAAGGGCTATTGAGTATTGAGTTTACATATTCTGCTGGGACATTATTAATTTAATTAATTCAATATATTAGGTAGTTTTATTTTAATGGTTATACTTGTCTACACATTTTGAAAACAAGTTTCGCCCTATTGACCTCCAAAATTGTCATGTTAATGTTATGGAAAAGATTTGATTAAATAAGATGATTACTTAAAACATTTTACTTTCACAATTAAGAGAGCTGAAGATGTTCACTACGGAACGCAGCTCGAACAATAAATTAAAAATTTTACTTTGAAACCAATTTGATTTACTGTTCCTATGTTCAAAAAATTTAACATGAACTTCAGATATACCTCCTCTTCCGAACAACATGAACCGCAGAACTTCATTTTATATGAACTTCAGAATAACATTTACCTGTGTTCATTATAAATTATACAAATATTATAACCACCTAATTTCACTCAAAGTTTCCTTCGTCACAGTCAAGAAGGTGTAATATCCTCCCCCAACCCAGTCAGGGAGGTTTTACACCCCCCGTCAGTGCCTTCATCCATATTCACGTTTATGCAAGCAGATTACGCTGTCTTACACAGTGTCTGTCAACCTGGCGAAGTGTGTTTTAAGCACTTGTTTGTGTCAGTGTCATATCCGGGGACTGACACAGGATGCCACCGGCGACGACATAATTGGAAAACTTCCCGTGCGGCTTTGACCCAATATTATACCTCGCGACTCTTTAATCCTAGTCGTTAAGCGCTTTTGAAATTCTATATCAGCTGTATACTATCGCGTTTCAATAGTTCAATTTTGCAAATGTTCAATAAACTTAACTTAATTTTAATTATAACAAGACTAAATTTAAATGTTCATCTGACCAGGAGATATTTTACAGAAATAAATTGCGGTGAAGAATATGTTATTGTATTATATTACATTTGTATTCAAAGGGATTATTATAAATCGAACAAGAATAGTATATTTCACTACTAGTCACAAAAGTGACCTACTTTGGGGCCAGATAGAGCCGAGTGTGGAAAATGCTGTCAAACCCCAAAATAGGACTTTTGTGACGAGTAGTGAACGATACTTTTCATCACGATGCAAATAACCATCCTGACCTTTAAACAAAATATCTGATATTAATTGTACATAAGTAAACACAACACGGTCTTACAATTAATTTTAGTGTTAGAGTCAGCTGTTTGAACATAGAATGGTCAAAACCAGTAACGAAATTACACTGGTGCTCCTGTTGAGCAAAACGGTAACTTTTAGGACAGGAAAAGTCTTGTTTGGAACAGGCAAAGTATTGTTTGGGACAGTGGCGTAAGTACTGTCAAGGAGGGAGGGGATTACTCATTGGGGAATAAAAAAAAAATTGTGTTCGTGACTAGAGCTGATACCGGTATACAAAATTTAAGACGTCAATGACGTGTCCCTTACATTCATAATTATTGTTTGGCCTACACATCCAATACATATACCATTGATACAAAGTAATCAGTATTTGTAACCAGGACTTAAAAGTACTTGTAATCAGTGCTGGAAAGTAATGGTTAAGTTAAGGGTTGCCAAGTCACCGGATTTCCCTGGAGTTTTAAGGTAAAAATATAACTCCGGGGAATTTCCGTGAAAAATTAATTGCCAAGTCACCGGATTTCCCTGGAGTTTTAAGGTAAAAATATAACTCCGGGGAATTTCCGTGAAAAATTAAAAATCTCCCCTTTTTGAAAATTTTTCCAAAAAAGCGTTGAATAACGCAAATTTTGTGTTGAAATCCTATCTGTGAACGAAAATGTATTTACGTTTGCAACTTCATCGTCATGCAACGATTGCCAAATAATCTAAACCCAGGCCCTGATCACTAATTATTTGTTACTCTTTGGCTTTATTTCGTTGGGAAATATCGTTGACTTTTTCGTTTATTTGCCGTTATGGACCGTTGAAAATCAGGGTAAATGATGATTTATGACTCTTTGCAGTTTATTAAATTACAACTCTAATATGGCAACCGTAAGTTAAGCACATCACTAAGACCTTTTACATGTCGAGGTCAAGTCAGGTGCGTTAGTTACCAATTTGGCCGCTAGGGGGTGAGGGTAGACTGTTCGGTGACTCTCGCCCACGTCCCACTTGTGTCGCGCAAATACCGTGCCGCGTGCAGGTGCTGGTGCAGCTACTATTTATTGTACGCAAACAATATTCCTAATATATAAATAAGATATTTTAGAGATATTTCACATATTTTTTCAATAATAGCATTTCTTTTTAATCAAAAGACATAAACTTGATTTCAGGAGGATATATATTTTATTTTTTAAGTTATAAGGTGGGGGAATATCCCCCTGATCCCCCCTGTATCTACGCCACTGGTTTGGGACAGGAAAAGTAATGTTTAGGACAGGCAAAGTCAGCTGATCATGTTTTGTTTTGTTACAAGGAAATAGATAATTTTCGCAGATCTCAGCTGCATGGTAATGGGCTATTTTCGAATACAGAGTGATGAAAACAATTTAGTCGATTTGATATATTCAATGTGATATATTCATATGCAGGGGAAATTTTCAGCCCCACTTAATTAGATTCGGAAATTTCATCAAGGTTCGTTTGAGCTTTATTTCGGTTTGCCAATACTCGACATTTTTAATATACAAGTCATTTGAACCTCAAAGATGTATTGGAAAACGTGTCCTACTTTCTCGTTACTCTAAAAATCCGTTAATTTGTTTAGTCTTAAATATTTCTCTCCATATTTATACGAACCATTTCGATAATTATTACTTCAAGATTTGGTTAGGTTTTATGGGGGGTTGTTTTTAAACCCATAACTTCCCATAACCTAACGTAACCACCACCATCACGTCGGACGATGTAAAACTATAAGCGCACAACAGGTCATTACGGTTAATATTGAATATCCTTTATGGGCTATAGATTAACTTGTACTGAATAGATTAACTTGTACAAAATAGATTAACTTGTACCAAAACGACAAGGATTGAATGGTTAAATTTCATGATAATATAACCATTATTCATCCATTTAAATCATATACCTGCTTTATAAATCTTATTATTTAATCACCAGTATTTTTTTTGGCCAATGTCGGGATGAAAACCCTATAGGCCCCTAACTGATGACATGTTTGTAGAAGAAAACAGATATTTCCATCAATCTGCTTGAAATTACAAGTACCTTTTGGAGGTCTTTCATCGTTTGGAGTTTTTTGCTATAATTTCCAATCAAATGCTATAGTGTGTGAGTAAAGTGGTCATCTCAAATGCGGTACCTTAACCAGTAAAGGTCGTGAAAAACCTGTTCTATAACTAAAGTCAATTATATATGTTATTCGGACTAATTTGGGTGAAGCCATTGAGTTCATCAACTAGGTATACACATGTATTTATAAAACTGCCGTTCAAAATCAGGGCTGCATCTGAGAAAAACAGTATTTCCAAATTCTACGATTTCAGGCCCTACCATGTAAACTATTCTGCCAAATCATGGGTTCTTTTGGACCTATGTTTTTAAAACTTGCATTGTAATTTGCTATCTTAGAATGGACATCATTATAACTCCAGTGAGACTACATGTTATTTGTTATTTATGGTTTGTTGTTTTCTAAGGGAAAAAATATCACCACGATTCCAAACTTTAATGTATGAATATAACACTAATGTATGTAAGGCCATACAAATCCTCCTTAAGTAGGTACTCACGTTAGGTTAAAATATCATAACAAATAAATTCTTCACATTTGTTTGATTGTGTTCAGCTAGAAATTAACAGCCACTGCTAAATTAAAAAAACAAATAATCATATGTTTACATAGGCATCAAACGTTATCAGTTTTCATAAGATCGATAGTCAATAATTGCCGTTGATTTTTCAACTGGTGTTACGCTAGTAACATAATAATAAGCATTATTTACACCTCCCCCCAAAAAAGTAAATAAAACAAAACATAAGCTTGAACTAGAAATACAGGTTAGCCTTCAATTTATAAATGGATTCCTCAGAAGATCCGATCCTATAATGAATATAGAGGACCGCCAGATAAACATTAGATAATGTCTGTGGATCAGGCTAAGGAGCGAGTTGGGCATCTTAAATCTCAGAGTAAGAAACGGTTCTCCCAATGATTTTTTGGGATTTAACAAAATCCTTTAAAAAATTAAAAATAAATTATCAAATATTGCATACGTTTTTAATTGATTTCTGTATGTTATGGTTATAATAATTCGTATCAAACCGTATATTACTTAAACAATAAAAAAAATACAAAACACAGACACAACCACATAAAATAAAAAAAAAAACATAACAAGTAATAAGTGTTTTACATTGAAATTATAAAATTAAACAGCGTTAGTTTTCAAAACAAAGCAATTTGTACATTTTACTTCCCTCAATGTAGAATCACGAATATTTTACTCGAGTAGTTTTTAAGTAACGTATTTGGTTTCCACCTCCCAGCAGGGACTAAATAACCTGTTTATTTCGATAGGGGTTTATTTATCTCCTTTATATAATCAGTTGGACAAGCCCGTTGGGCAAAACGATCGAAAAACTCTAACCACCTTTTTGAAATAATAATTTCTCAAATTTTGAGTTTTTGGGCCCAAAAAGGGTTAAAGCAGCCCCGGATGAAAAAATTAATTGAAGTAAAAAGATAAAGCTTAGAGAGGAAACAAATGTAAGCCCTCTCTCATCATTATTATTCATATTTACCGAGTTATTAAAGAAATGTTTATTGACTAAACACAGTACGTTGTCTTATAGGGTAGGTAGTACTCTAACGGTCGCATTTTTGATCCCATTTATTTCAAATTTGGTAGGGCAATTTCTTTCTATAATCAGTTAGACAAATCTTTGGGCAAAACAATCGGAAAACTCTAACCACCTTTTGGAAATTTAATTTTTAAAAGTTTGAGTTTTTGGGCCCAAAAAGGGTTATAACAATTCCAGATAGGAAGATTAATACGATTAAAAAGATAAAGCTTAGAGAGGCAAAATTATTAAGCCCTCTCTCGTCATTCTAGCATACATATTTACCGGGTTATTACAGAAAATATATATTGACTAAACACTTTACGTTGCATTATGGGGATTTTACATTATAAAAGGCTGTAATTAATTAAACGGTGTTGGATGGAAAACAGCTGTTCCGTTGAAAAGTGTTTTCTGAATAAAACAAATTTATCTTTTTAGTTAATTCTATGGTTTTTATTTTAACGCTTTTTGCGAACTTGAGATCTATCAATAGGGGCGGTCAATGAACCATCATATAGTAATTTCATCTACAGAAAATGATATCATATAAATTAATGTTTTCAACCAATAACGTTTGCAAATTAATATTTAAGTTAAAATCAATAGAAGAGGTTTTTTTACGAAAAACTGTTTTTGAGTAAAATTCACAGCCAACCACGTTATTTTTACCAACTAATCACCAACAAAACTTTTTTAGTAAATGGAATTTAAAGTTATTCTTTTTATTTTTCAAAAGTAAAGCAACCTTGCTCTTTCAGTGTCAGCTTGAACAAGCTGAGAAAGCTGTTAATTAGCTGCACATTATCAATACACAAGTTCCCGCCTCGGCTGTTAGGGTAGGAGCTGAAATGGCGGGAGCGGTAATAACCTTATTATCAATTAATTGACCTTGCGCGTGTTGCCAAGGGTAACCTACCACATAGCGGTTCTGCGGCGTCTTGTAACGATGCTTGTTTACTGCACAACCTGAGACCTTAGACAATTATAAAAGAAAACATCTTATAGGGCCTATAGCCCCATAATACTTGATTGTTTTGTACATGGATATTTTATTTACTGTTGATGAAAAAATCAATATGGAAGTATGAATCAATCTTGATACATAAACAAAGCAGAAGCTTAAATAAATTATAAATAATTATATCTGACCATTAGTTAATTTTAAAATTTTTACTTTTTTTGCACTTTAAAGACAGTTTGGAGGAGAAATGTGCAAAATACAAAACTGGGCTCAGTTGGGTTTTTCCATCTAAATTTACAGGTATTCCAAGTTGATCTAAACTGTTCTGTCTAAACAAAGCAAACTTTTAAACTGTTCTGTTTGTAGTTTTATCCAAACAAGTATTCCAAGTTTCGGCTTTCTATGTCACATTTTAGCTTAGGAAATCTGCGCAAAAATATAAATTTACTACCTTTTCTTACGCAATTTTATTAGAATCCCTTTCATAGTAAACAAAAATTCTTTGTTTTGCACCTTATCAAAAAAAATATAGCCTTTTTATATGTATATTGAATTAAATTAATGTTAATTGTCTTTGAGAAGACAGTATATCTGGGAGAAATTTAACGGAAAATGTTTTGTTTCAATAGAAATCACCTTGCAATATCCGTCCAGTCCTAACCTTACGGATTTTTGTATCAGTTAAATTGGCACAAGAATTCAATCAAACTCCGTAAACAATAACATTGAAAATATAAAATAAATAATTTTCTTTCATGACTCTCTCCATAAGCGTTGACATGTTTTGCAAGTTGAATTAGCGAGAAAATATGATTTACCGTTTACTTATGTGTAACATATTGTTGTCGTTTCTTCATAAAATTTTTTATTTTTCATTATAACTATTTTCATATTTTTATTTTATTATGGAGACACATAATGGTACTTAATAACAAAATATTCCTTTAGGTTATAATGTAAAAATAAAGTTAAATTTGTGTTTTATCTGACGTAAAAAATCTGACAGTTAACTCTCTTGGGTTTATTGAGGCGACCCTTCAACAACGAAGTGATTGGTTTGTAAACAACCTTTAAGGGTGACAACACAATGTCGGCTTTTGTAGTATCATAGTAAAAGGGCATGCATTACATCTAATATAAAACACAATCTATTCTTTAAATCGCTGTGGTTTGAATAACGGGTTAAAAGTCACAAAAAGCTTTACAGAAACAGAAATTGTAACTTACCTCATCAAAACAACCCACTAACTAGTTGGTTTTATAATGGTCACAACTGACCTATAAATGGTCTATCTACTAGTAATGCTATAAGAAGCAAGTAATACTGCACAAATAATCTAATCTGCAACGCATTATACAGTATATCTAAATTAACACCCTTTTTATTAAACTTGTAGTTTTCCCATTTGACTCCGTAACATTTTAGAAATATTCAGAGCTATCAATTATTCATAACCAATTCACACTTATCTCCGACATCAATAGACCATTAGCATATAGTTGATTATAAACATTACGGATGATCTGGAATATGCAAATTACGTTATAACGTTACATTAGAGCGCCTTTCCTCGTTGTGGTGAGTTGTTTGTTGTAATGCGAGAGTGCTACCCTCCAGGTAACATTCCCCGTCTAATACTCAGGTATTACTCTAATGCCACAGCACCACTGGGTGTGGTGCGACGGCTGCAGAGGGTAATATAACGTGATGGATCAACTATCTACTGTTAGTCATAATAGGAGACTCCATTAATGGACCACCATTATTGGAGGTGATGTATGTGTCAAGGTGGCAAAGTCATATCATATATCGTGCAAAGGTCTTGGGGTAGGGTTGTTGGGGTAGGGCTTGACACTGAGGCTGGACTTTTGCTTTAATGTCAGAAAGAGGTGAGGAGGGTCGACAAGACTTGTTTTGATTTGTTTGTAGTGGTGTTGGCGAGTGGAGGATTAGGATCATTCTGTTATGGGGCTTAGGCAGATCACTGTGTAAGATTTTAGGAATTTATTTAATTAGGTTAATGAGGTGGTGGATCGTAAGGTTTGGCCGATTGTTGAAGCAGTGGATTAAATAAGCTTGGAGGATATCAGAGGGTCGAGCACGGTCAAGGAATGTGTGAGTTGATAAATTCCTAAAATCTTACACAACGATCTGCCCCCCCCCATAACAGAATGATCCTAACTCTCCATTCGCCAACGCCACCACAAGCAAGCGTTTTAAACAAATCAAAACAAGTCCTGTCCACCCTCCTTACCTCTTTCTGACATTAAAGCATGTACAGAAAAAGTCCAGCCTCAGTGTCAAACCCATCTCAACAACCCTACCCCAAGACACTGTTTAGTTTCTGGACCGAGAAGGGAGATGGGAGGCAGGTTGTAGCGCGCGTCTGTCGGGGATGGAAAGTAGAAGCTGGAGGGCGTAGGAAGGACGGGTTGGATGACGGAAGACCATTTTAAAGGTGTTCAGTTATACTAGATAGTGAGACAAAGTGTACCTCAGAAGGATGGTTATAACGAATAACCGGCTGCCAATTCTGACTTAATGATCCGTTCGAGGTTGGGTTTCCAATGTTGCAGCCTGCTAATTAAGGTATTTAAATTTATGTACAGACTCAAGTTTGATTTTATATAATAGTTTCTTCTTACTCCTTACGGAACGTCAAAAATACAGGATAAAATAAATTACGACTCACAAAACTACAAAAAACTAACAAAATAAACTAAAAAAAAACATATACACAAAAAAACAAAAAAACAAAAAACAATAACGTAACTATACAAAAAAACTATTTACACTTATACACGGCGTATTTATACTTTGTACATACATAAAAGGCGGTGAATTTAAAAAAGGATCGTAGAAGGTGTTCGATTTCAACCAATTACACCGGGCATAATCAGTCCCAATCAGAGATAAATTCTGTCGAAATCGATTGCCTTGATCTTGTTGTATATTTACAAGTTTGTACTAAGTTCAGTGCAAGAAATATATTTTGTAGTGTTGTGAGACGTAGTTTATTTTATTCTATGCAACAACACCGTATTATGCTGATCAAGAAATTATTTATTCGTAAAAGATCTAAAGAAAAAATGACAACCTGTTTTTGTGAAGCTCTATTACACTAGTATTAAATTATATTTGCCATTAACACAAAAATTATCTCTTATTTTATAAGACGAACTGCATAAACTAACGTTCTTGTCAATAAAATATTTTCACGAAAGAGGTAAGCAAATGCAAATGAACACATCATCAACAAATGCAGATGGACATTATGTAAACACTCATCAATCAAAGATTCAAAGGGAGAAACGTCTGGAAGAAATATACGAGTAAATGTCTTTAAAACATTTCCAAGTTTTGAATAAATTCTGTCGAAGTTATGTTATGAATAAACTGTATTTATATTTTTCTATATTTCACCTTATTAAAGGAGAAAATTAATTTACTTTACGCGATGTAAGTGAAACATGCTTCAATGTTACGTTACGTCACATCGAGGAGGTGAAAAGGGGGTTTATCATTGCGAAACACGCCTTATGTAACATATGGATCTTTACTATACTGAGGTTGAAAAAAAACCTAATAAATTATAATTTATGGTCTTATACAAAACTACGACTATAAGTTTACTAACACAATCTGTTTATGAATATCTGTCAAACCTTGCAGTGTGGTCTAGAGTATATTTATTCCCAGTACATATAGAACATTCAAGGTGGCCCCGCCCAAAAGTACAAATACAAACAGGGTTTTGGACAGCAGACGCGGACATTTGCTCTTCCTACGTTTCGGTACTATGAGTGCAAAAAATTGAATATTGTCTTTTCAGTTTCTTTATTGTTAAGTTAAAATTCAACTGTATAGTATATATTAAGTTGTTTAAACTTTTTATACACTTTGGTTACCGTTAAATACATACTTTTGCCTACCGTTCACTTATTTCAATATTATAATATCTCTTATAGACGCCGACGCAACCTGGGCGTATTTTAAGGCGAATATGAATGAATGCTGAGTGTAGAATGAGTGAGATGCCTTTTGTAGCCTTGCTACTAAGGCTGACTGATTCTTTAGCCAGGATCATTAATTCATAGCCCAATGACCAGCTGGATCCAGTGTTGAACCTTCATACAATTTTGTCAGGATTTTGCTCAGGATCGATCTGGCGAACTCCAGATTATGAAGCGAGCACGCTAACAACTGTGCTACCCAGCTATATAAAACACTATCAAACAATTTATATATTTTTGTATTTTATATATTTTCTATATTTTATATATAGTTAATACTATATCGCACCTAGATAGCGATGAAGTAAGTAGAATAGTGGCTAATCAATAGCTGTATCCAGTACTACCTGAACAGAGATGGGGATAGTTCATTTAACTGTTAGTTACAAATCGTTGGTAAAATTTTAATATTTTTTCTGGATTGAAGTTACATGCATTAACAGAACCAATTTAGCACATGGTTTAAAATACAAATTCATTCAAGGTTAGGCATGAAAACCAATGTCAAATCCATTCATCGTTGTTTGATCAGTTTAATGTAACTGTTTGAGTTGCCTGCCAATAATCGACGAGGAAATGATATACATTGTACCCTTCAATTAATGTTAAACTGATTGTTTCTTAAACGATAAAATTAGAACATACATTTTACCGATTTTTACAAATCAGGCTTTTTGAATATGTTATTTTTCCGTGATATCAGAAAATGTACATCATTTTACTTTTGATATTGTATAATTTTAACGCATTTTTATTTGTGACAATTTTCGATAACTCGCTTGGGTCACAGAATGTCTTCTCCAAAAGTTTCTACGCCAACAACTGGATCAGCAAACTTTTAAACTAGTTTTCCGACAAATAATCGGAGGATCAGGTTTAAACAATACTTCCTTTCTTCCTTATTCCTTCCTTGTGACTGATCGCAGGGAAGGAAGGAAGATACGTTCCTTTTCGTTCTTGTCCACTTATTCCACGTAATTATTTTTTTTTGAACAAAATAATTATTGGAGTTGTACTAAACTTTATTTATAAAATGTGAACAAGTGATTGATTTTTTTAATTAATTGGATTTTAAACTGAATTTGTTTTGGGCCTGAGTCTATTTAGCCGTTAAAATTGTGAGGATGATTGGATGACACCCCAGGACAGTGCCTTCAGATTACTGCGTGTTGTAAAGGTTGTTAGACCTGTAAGTTTTAAAAGATTTATCCTACTAATATTATAAATGTGAAAGTTTGTATGTTTATAGATATTTGTGGTCCAATCACGCTCTAACCACTACACTGATTATCTTGATATTTGGTAGAGAGTTACCTGATAGTCCTGAGTGACATAAAGGTATATTAAAGCTGCGAAAATCATATAGGTCTTTGCCCCACGGGGGTTCAAAGTTCCCATGTATTCCTCATGGACATTCATTTTTGTTTGAGCTGACGAAAATACAAACAGCTGATCTTGATTCGTAGTAAGCCACGGGCTAACCACAGAATGCAGCACACACAACTGTCATAGTTTTTATAAATCATTCGCGGGGCGAAGCCTGCGGGTAACATCTAGTAATCAATAAATACCCCCGTCACAGCAAACCTGCGTACTCAGCGAATTTCCAATGTATATAACTCACTACTACATAGAGCTATTTACCAAGTTTCACAAAAATACATCCATAAATAAGTGATATATAGCATTTTATTTATTCTCCATAAGAATAACATTAGGGTTGAGGACGCAGGTTTGCTGCAACGAGGAAGATAAGTAATATGTTTTTTTTACAATTATCAATATAACTGAACCAGGTGAAGCTATATACCAAGTTTAATTAATTTACGTTCATAATTAAGGGAGATATACAACTTTACTTATTCTCCATATGAATAACATGGGGGCCGAGTAAGCAGGTTTGCTGGTACGGGGACTATCAACAAAAAAATTGGTTGATAGTCAATATACCACAACTATTTGAAGCCACATACCAAGTTTCATCAATATACATTCAAAAATAATCGAGATAAAGAATTTTATTTATTCTCCATAAGGATAACATTGGACAACGTACTGTGTTTAGCACTTTGAATATCTCTGCTACGGTTGGACGTAGAACAACGATTAAAACACCAACATGTTTGTTTTGTTGAGCTAAACACATTAATAAACAGACATGTGAAGTTTTTAGTAAAACTATCTGAGGAAAACCTAAAAACCTTTTTCCCATAAGATTAACATGGGACACTTTTTTTGGATTTTCTCCGCAACCACTTAACCTAGGTTAATGATTAAAAATACTAAGTTATTTGCTTTTTAAGCTCTATAAAATAGATGTAACCAAAATTGAGTGTTTTTAACATTTTGGGGTCAAATTTGCAAAAAACAGATTTTTGGAAAATTGTAAACCCCCATAAAACCCCCTTCTCATAGTGCGATCGATCTGGTTTTCGAACTTAAAGTCTTAAATGCTACTCTCCACATCTGTGCCAAATTTCATCAAAATCGGGTGTTTTTTTCAAAAGTTATCGCGGTAACGGACACACACACACACACACACACACACACACACACACACACACATATATATATATAGATATATATATATATATATATACATATATATAAATTTGAACGAATAGTGTTTTTGGCATCTGGGGACCTCAAAACGAAAAGTTATCATGGTCTCGGGCTTAAGTCTTACCAGGCCACCCACGGTAGTAGCTTCTTCCCTATAGGGGAAATTCGCTAAAAGACCCGCAAGAT
Organism: Allygus modestus; assembly: GCA_963675035.1. Taxonomy (NCBI): domain Eukaryota; kingdom Metazoa; phylum Arthropoda; class Insecta; order Hemiptera; family Cicadellidae; genus Allygus; species Allygus modestus. The sequence goes on along the minus strand of OY776112.1, from coordinate 481,558,626 downwards.
GCGACAACACGTAACTGCTAAAATATACTACTTTATATATCAAACCAGTGGCTCGAAGGCCATAATCATTTGGATATTCTATTATTTTAACTGTTTTCATGCTGAGGAATGAATATGAAAGTATGAACAAATCTTAATACTTAAACAAAGCAAAGCTTAAATTACACTGGGGGTACGCTCAAATATTCACGTAAAGCGATGAGCGAACTCTGAAATAGCAGAGTGAACTTAGTAGTTAGTTAGTTACTGATGCATAAGTCATAAATTAAATGTCGCCACAAAATATCAGATAAATGGTCTTGATCCAGGAGACTCTCTGGAAATATATATTTTTAATATTGTTCTTTTACGCTACAGGATAATTCGTTCTTGTACAAAAGTAAATTAATACGTTTGTTAAACCTGCATGTTTACGTTACAAAATATATCGTGGTATACCGCTGAAATGAGGCTAGTACGGTTATTAGCCAAATAGTTCCAAATAGTAATTTCACACTAAACGCTCCTTTACCTTCAAGAATACATTTGATATAAATTAACTCTGCATCCAAACATTTTGCTAACATCCATATATAAAAGGATAAAGGAACCAAAAACCAAATTCTGGCTTCATGGAGTCCTTTCCTCATTTAATATTCTATGAGTTTTTCAAGATTCAACATTCTACGTCGTACAGTAGCTAACACCTGCACAAAGACACGGATTTACCATTCTTTCCTTACGCAGTTGTGTAAGAATGAAGTTAGTGTTAAAAGATTTGTGTGGATAAAGTAGACCATAAATGTGATGGTAATGCATTCCTAAAAAATCCTATTAAAAAAAACTATATTTTCAAGGTATTTTATATTTTTTGAAATTTTGTACTTTTTACAAAAAAACTTATTTTTTTTAGTATAAGTGAGCTTGTTATTTAAATTTAAATATATTTTAGAAACCGTCATAACATTTTCAACCAGACCTACAAAATAAGTATGGCCAAGATTTGGATATAATTTGTCACACCTTTAAACAATTTAAATAAAGTATTTTGTTTAGGCTATATGCAGTTATGAATTTACAAATACTGATTTACTCAGATAGATACAGTATTTATACATAAATTATTATTTATGTTGTTAGTCTGGTTTTAGATGTTATGGAGAATTGTAAAATATATAAACAAATTCAACACTAGCTCATATTAGATAAGCAAATTAAGGTGTATTGTAAAAAATATTACATTTCTAAATATAGGAAAAGTATTTTTTTCAGTTTTTATTAGAAATAGTTTATGTTCACAGTTATTACATCTTTGATTTACTTTATTCACAAAATTTTTAACTTAATTCCAGCCGATATAGGTATATTTTTATACACAAACACTTTATAATATGATGTGCTTAATTTACCTGGCAAAAAAGGCGAGGATGCAAGAAAATTATCAAAACAAATTAACTAATTAATCTATAACTAATTCAAATGTTTTCTTTTAGTAAAGAAAGCTGTTTTAACTTCATAACTTCAGAAACGACATTGCCAAATGAAGTTGGAGTAAGAATCAATGCTGAAGTGTCAAGCTAGATAAAGAGATCAGCTGGTTTTGAATATTTGAACTAAAAAAACAACAAAATGCTTAATACACGATAAAATTAATCCATACACTTTTAACTATCATCTCACTACAAAAACTTGAACGTTTGCGATTTTTATAACTGAGCATTCACAGTTACAAGTTTTAATTTGCTCGATGAAAGTTCGTTGCCAACTTTCGAGTCAAAAGAAAGAAGGATTAGCAAAACTGTTTCAAGGTTCTTTATCTAAAGGTCGTCAAATGACATGGATGTAGGTAAGACATTATTTATGTTACGAAGATAAATAACGAAAGCTAGTTGATTCAGAATAACCAATCTTTAAAAGTTTCACTGACCATTTGTCTATTAAGATTTGTGACTAATTCATCCAAGGTAGACACTTATTTGAGTTGACCTACTGTTTCCTATGAATGTCTAGATCACCTCGCGAATATTTTCAGAGATATTTTGGATATTTTGATAGATTTGTTATCCACATTGTTAAATAAAATACTATCAAGAATTAATTAAAACAATATGTGCCTAGTTACAATTGTAATTATAAGTGTTAATCGACACTTATACAGAACGTTGCGAACAGAACCTCCGTTATTCAAAGTTATAATTTAAACATACCTCGTTCCCCAACACAATGGGCCAACTTGAACTGTCAAACCTGTGCAGACTCTAACTGGTGAGTTATTCAATGGCAAATAATTATCAGGGCAAATATAAGTACTGTATCAATAACCGGTATAAGAAAAGTTCATAGACTTTGGAAAAATTAACTAATTGGTGAGTAATGGTTCTTGATTTTTGTTCATAACTTTTTAGTGAATTTCGTTTGGAAAGTGAACTATTAGCATGACCCGCACGGTGAAACTTAAGCCCGGGACCACCATAGAAGTTCCTAACGTGACCCCCTGAACACGTTTTGGGGGGTCGTTCAAAATTTTATATATATATATATGTATATATATATATATATATATATATATATATATATATATGTGTGTGTGTTTGCACTCTAGCGGTCACATTTTTTGTCCGTTTACTTCAAATTTGGTAGGGGCGTTTCTTTCTGTAATCAGTAGACAAGTTCGTTGGGCAAAACAATCGGAAAACTCTAAACCCCTTTTTTAGGGATTAATCTTTCAAATTTCGAGTTTTTGGACCAAAAAAGGGTCAGAAAAGCCCCAGATCCAAAATTAATGCATGTAAAAAGATGGGAATTAATGAGGCAAACGTTTTAAGCCCTCTCTCGTCATTCTAGCATACATATTTACTGAGTTATTAAAGAAAATGTGTATCGACTAAACACAGTACGTTGTCTTATGGGGATTTTACATTAGAACAGCCTGTTATTCCTTTGTTAGAGTACTTTTATCATCCCCAGAAACCTCACGCCTACTTTCAAGCCTGTCTGGACCTTCTCCTAACATTATAATGCACACAATTGTATTCCCAGCTTTGCAGGTAAATGAAACCAGGAGCATCAGAACAGCCAAAAAATCACTGTTTTCAGTCCAATCAATTGATTTTCAATCCAATTGGAATAAATGTATGTTATTACACTGATTTTGAGTTTTAAAAGTTTTTATGTGGAAATTCACTTCCCTCACGTCAGCGGGCTGCTTGCGAACTCGTTTTACAGTAAAGGTTGACAATCATACTAATATTTATTGTAAAAAAACTGTAACTAATTCTATATGACGACCAATGTTTACTGTGAAGTAAATATACATAATTTGTTCGAAACCTTTAAAATATTGTTTGGAAATATGTTAATATTGTTTAATGTTTAATGTTAATAATGTTAGCAATCGCCAGAGCTCGAAATTCAACGAAAAATAATTCTACGCAATGCCAAATTGGCACATATAAATAATGGCTGTTTGCGTGAATGTTTTGCCACATCCTGCGTGAGCAGTTAAATAACATGCTTTAGAACCAATGCCATTATACTGAATTTCAAGAATAACCTCTGTTTATCTCTCTCCCTTTCCCCCTCTTCCTCTCGCCCTCCATCAACCTCTACCCCCACTCTTGGTTTAATTTTTTGAATATTGAGTTAAAATGGATAAGAGAAGGATGTTAACATTCCAGTAGTCAGTAGTATTTTTTATTTACATAAGTCCTAAAACATCTGTTCTTGCTGTTGTGTTAGCATTTGTTATTATATCAGCCGCCAAGTAGACAAATCAATTGATTACTGTTATTCTATAAGATAAAAATTAAAAATTTTAAGACTTGCAGGGTGTAGCCCTAAGGGCTGGTGTAAATTATAAGGGGTTCTGCACATCTACACTACAATTCCTTTCTAACAGTATGTGAATTTCTCCTACGATGCACACACGCTGAGAAAAAAGGAGTGACAGTTTTGTGCTTGCCTATTAATATTTTGATGATAAATAAGTCCAAAGACAAAGTAAACCATGCTGTTTTTTAAATTTTGTCTGTATTACTTCTAGCATCAAAAGATAAAGAGCAGTTAAAATAGCCGTTTTATTAAGTTTGTCTGTGACTTTTCGAAAATGGGTATTACCCATGGTAAATGTGATATAAGCAGTTGAATTTACCATCACTGCAATACAAACTGAAGATATATTATTATTGAAATCAATGTTTAAAACATAACAATGTTCTTTATCTAAGTTTTGTAATGAACTAAGGTTTCTTGCCCAAGACTGAGACCGATAAGTCACATTGGTTCACTAACAATAATTCAAATCAGTGGATAATTTAACTACCGCTTAAGGGCTGGTAGTATTTACCCCCCCCCACACAATAACCTCATCCCTGGTTTACTCATATCCCGTGTTTAACAAAAATCCCGTTTACCATAAAAAATAATTCTTAGGTAATTTAATTTCTTTACATTATTATACAGCACTTTCTTTAGTCTTCATACCACTATTTTATATCTGCAAAACCCGGTTAACAATAACCGAATTTTTAACAAAAAAAAATGATATTTATAAATGTTCCACAGATCCAGCGAGATTGAAAAACGTTGTGAAAGTTCGAAACTGGATTCAGTTGCCATTGGTCACTTGGCCGTTAATTCTAACCAAGGAGTCAGTTGGTCTTAGTTATTCACGACCACTTAAAATTCATTCATATTTGCCTTAAAATACGCACGGGTATAAATACCGGCTTCTTGTATAGTGATATAACATATTTTCACCGTAGAAAACTTACAATATTATCTAAACAAATAATCCATGGTTTTTTCAACATTAGTAACAATAATTTACCGAAATACCTTTTTAATTGGGAACCCAGTATGAGGTTTTAGCTGTAAAATGTAACTTTTTCACCAGTATTCCTTGAGATTTAGTGGGAACATTATTTTCCTACAACCGCGCCCAAAGGGCGGCTTTACGATCCAAAAACACATCAGAAAACAGCTGATTCCTGTTAAGCGAGTGAAAAATTATTTTTAACTCGCTACGTCTTACTTTTCCGTTCGCTGAAGTAAATAAATACTCGATTGATTGTTGCTTTAGATTTTTGTTTCGGTGTTTTACCCTCAATCTCATGAATTCAGCCAAAATGGTTGAAAGGAATTTTTTATGTTGTATGGTATTAAAAGTTTTAGTGAAAAGAGTCTTTGTTACTTTTTAGAAAATTACCAACAGTTTGCTCTCAAGCGATAAAGACCTCCGCTCACTCACCTTTCCTGGACCTTCTGCAACTTGATGCGGTGGTGGCGCAGGAACTTGTCGTTGATCTCCTCGAGCGCGAGGTCGATAGCGGGGCCGCAGCGTTCCAGGTCGAACGGCGAGTCGAGGCGGGAGGCCATCAGCACCCCGACGTGGTAGAGGGTCGTGGTGGGCGCTGTGCTGAGCACGGAGGCGCAGAGAGCCGCCGTCAGCACGGCGCGGGGCGTCAGCGTGGGCGTCTGCATCGCACCACCGCCGCGACGCGACTGGGGCAACTGAGAGAGCGTTGTGTCGGGGTGGGGAATTGTGGGGCGCTGCGGGAGGATTGTCGTATCAGGGGAGGGAAGTACGATACAGTGATACAGTGTTGGATAGGTTGTGGTGGAACAAAATTCGGGGAAATCGAAAATGTTTATCCTCATTTCAAGGATAAGCGTTTAAATAAATATTGTTACATACAAAGGTTTTACACGCTCCTAAACCCTACAACCTTGTACTTCGAGTAAATTTGTATTTAGTTAGTAAATTTAAATATTTATTTACTAATTTCGCATGCTATATTGATTCATGGATTATAAATAACAATTTTGTAAAACTCATCCTATTTTAAAATTTAATTATCGATTGACAAATGCTTTTGGTAAAATCTATGAGTTCAGTTTTTGCTATCTGGTATTTCTGACAAGTAGTTGATTTTTCATTTCGCCTTTGCTACAACTGCAAAATTGTATCAAAGGATAGATAATTCAATCCTTTGATAGCTTTAATCCTTATTCAATAATAATTCAATCCTTTGATCCTTTAAATAGCCCTCGCAATTGAAATTAAAACAGTCTGTTTTCTGTTTAGCCCACTTCTTAAGTCTTGTCCACACTAAGCAAATGTTTGACAAACATGTTTGCTCCAGCAGTTGTTTAGGGTTTCAACAGACATTGTGATGTGAGGCAAACAGTGTTTGAGGTTTTTTCTAGAACTATATTGTTTGTCAGAACCCCATTATTTTGTATGTAAAACAAATTTTTAACAATTTTTCTTCTTTTTTTGGAAAACTCGTTTGCTTGGTGTGGACAAGACTGCAACCGAGCCTTAACACAACCCAGTGTGGTGTTTTTGTTGTTGTTAATCCTTGAATAATATATTGGGGAACGAAAACATAAAATTATAATTGGTAGTTCCACGAATCACTGAGTAAAATATTGTACTGGATTTGATTCATATCGTCATACATCTTCCTACATTTAAGCTATGAGCGACTATTGGATTTAAGACTGGATTGTATTAGAAGACCCGAACATTATACCCGGCAAGGCCAATGAAAACCAGCGGAAGTTTATATGAGGGATGGGAAAGGCGAAGCGGCAGCAGTAACTCTCGGAGAAGAGAATGAATTGCTTAATTCCATCCATCTCCTGACCTACGGGTAGGCAGTCCTCCGAGTTGGTTCACCCTCTGGTCCTCATTCCTGGGCCAAGACCCACCTCTCCAACACCTAGCCCTTCCCCAGATCGGCTCATCCTCTAACCTCTCAGTCGTTTCGAGTTTAACGTGGACGTGTATCATGTTTTAGCGAATTTCCCCTATAGGGAAGAAGCTATTACCGTAGGTCTCATGGTAAGACCTGAGCCCGAGACCATGATAACTTTTCATTTTGAGGTCCCCAGATGCCAAAACCACCATTCGTTCAAATGTTTATATATGTATATATATATATATTAATATATATATATATATATATTAATATATATATATATATATATATTAATATATATATATATATATGTGTGTGTGTGTGTGTGTCCGTAAGCACGATAACTCTCGTAAAAAAGGTCCGATCGTAATGAAATTTGGTGCAAATGTGTAAAGTACCATTTATTTGAACGAGTTCGAAACCCAGATGAATCGCACCACCCGAAGGGGGGTTTTTGGGGGGTTTTGTACCCAAAAAATGTGTTTTTTGGGGTTTTCACATGTAATTTTAATTTAAATCAAATTTTAATTCATACCATTGAATTCAGCTTAAAAAAACAAACAAATTAGTATTTTGATCATTGCTCTACGTCAATTGGTTACCGAGATATTGAAAGTGCTAAACACAGTACGTTGTCTAATGTTATTCTTATGGAGAAAAAGAAAAATTGTATATCTCGCTTATTTATGAACATAAACTGGCGAAATTTGGTATATGGCTTGATCTGGTTGTGGTTTATTGTTGTTTGCACAAAAAACAATTTTTCGCCAATGTTTCCTGTAGCTGCAAACCTAGGTACTTGGTCCCCATGTTATTCTTATGGAAAATACTTAAAATGTTATATATCGCTTATTTATGAATTTATATGGATGAAACTTGGTATGTGACTTCACTAAGATGAGTTCTATTGATATTTGCATAAAAACCCATTATTTTGTGTGCCTTGCTGCAGCAAACCTGCGTACTCATCCCCAATGTTATTCTTATGGATAATAATTAATATTTTAAATATCGCTTGTTTGTGAATACATTTCTTATGAATCCTGTTCAGTGTTTTAATGTGTTATGTTATATATTCATTGGAAATTCGCTGAGTATGCAGGTTTGCTGCGACGGGGGTATTTTTCCTGGTCAGGGGTTACAAAAATAAACATTCAATTACAAGTAATTTACTCAATCTCTTACTTAACAAGTGCGCCGAAGCAATCAGATGGAAAAAATGAATATTTCGGTATTACTCCAAGTTAAAAATCTCGAGATGGAATCTTAAACGCTGGTGTGCCAAGTGAAAAAAATGTACGGTGTAATAATGGTTTGTACAATGTTTACAGTACAATGAATTGAAGTCATAAAGCAAAGTATAAGACGTAATTTTTAGCGAATTTCCCCTATAGGGAAGAAGCTATTACCGTAGTTGGCATGGTAAGACCTAGGCCCGGGACCATGATAACTTTTCGTTTTGAGGTCCCCAGACCCCAAAAACACCATTCGTTTGAAACTGTAGATATATATATATATATATATATATATATATATATATATATATGTGTCCGTGAGCACGATAACTCTCGTAAAAATAATCCGATTTTGACGAAATTTGGTATAAGCGTGTAAAGCAGTATTTATGACTTTAAGTTCGAAAACCAGACAGATCGACATATCCGAAGGGGTATTTTGGGGGGGTTTTGTACCCCAAAAATGGGGTTTTTGAATTTTATACATATAATTTTTGAAAAAGTCAAATTTTAGTTTCTTCCATTGGAATCAGCTTAAAAAGACGCACAATTTGGTGTTTTGATCATTGCTCTACGTCAAATGGTTACAGAGATATTGAAAGTGCTAAACAAAGTACGTTGTCCAATGTTATTCTTATGGAGAATAAGAAAAATTGTATATCTCGCTTATTTATCAAATTATCCTGATGAAACTTGGTATATTGATTCATATCGTTGTGGTCTATCGATATTTGCACTAAAATACATTATTTTCCAATAGTTCCCGTAGCAGAAAACCTGCGTACTCAGCCCCCATGTTATTGTTATGGGGAATAAGTAAGTGTTATCTCCCTTAATTATGAACATAAATTAATAAAATTTGGCATGTTGGTTTACCTACTTGAGTTATATTGATATTTGTATAAAATCCCATTTTTTGAGATCCTTGCTTTAGCAAACCTACATACTCAGCCGCCATGTTATTTTTATGGAGAATAATTAAAATGTCATAAATCGTTTATTTATGAATGTATATTGATGAAACTTGGTATTTGGTTTTATGAGGTATTAAGATACATATATATGCATTGGAAATTCGCTTAGTACGCAGGTTTGCTGCTACGGGGGTATTTTATTTTTAGTGTGGTTTATGAATTATCGTACCACTACGACAATCATGGCGGACCCGGAAACTGCCGCAGCAACTGAGGCATGCGCCAACTCGCACCCCCCTTACCCCGTCACACTGCTGCCGCTACCTTTACATTGAGATTGTTGGTCGACCCTATCTAGCCACTTGTTTGATTCAAAGTTTAACAAAAATAATGTTTAGTACCTCTAAAATAAATAATTATAGTTATTTTATTCAGCTTAATTTTTAAAGTTATGTATATATCCTGAGCTTTAGGCAGTTAAAACATGTTTCTAGACAAGGTTCTAATAAATTTGTTATAATGAAAAAGTCGGGTTGTTAAATGGTCTTATTAATTTTTATATAAAAGTAAAATAGTATCCGATATATTAATACACAAAAGGTTTTTTTAAAGAGCGAGATCCAAGGGACTAATGAGTCAATTTGTATGCTTGGTGTGTCAATTAAAAGAGGACAATGTGTAGATTAAACTAACTCCCCTAAAATATAATTTTTAAAATATATTTATTTAAGGTTATACCCCACAGACCTTCAAAGCTTTAATGTTAATCTTATGGAAGAGTATAAATAAATTCAATTGTATATTTATCAGTTGTTGGCACATTAACACCATTACTACAGATACTGAAGTAGACTTCTCATTGCCATTGTAAAAGCTGACCCTACTTTTGTGTGAGCCAGGACTCAAAGAGGGTGTAGCAACACTAATCACCCGTAGAGCATACATCTGTCAACTATTGCTTATCCTCTCATACGGGGATAATACAAAATTTAGTGTGTCGGGAAACAAACATAAGTTGATTATCACATAAGTTTCTGGGCTGGAAGTTTTTTACAAGTTTACGTAAATAACTCAAATAAATAGTTGACAGCAGCACACCGTGTTGGTGATTTAATCAATTTGCGTCCATTTAAAATTCTGGCTAACACTAAAAGAGAGACAGCTGGGCCATATAGATGGCTGGTCTCCTTCAATATAGTCACTGCCCACACGCTCAGGGGCAAGAATTACAGACATTATATAAATAATTACTTCTGGAATGGTAATACCGTATTAAAAATACGTTATGACGATGATGTAAGTCCAGAGGTATGAAAATAATATCTTCCCAATTTCCTTCTTTTTTTAGCGAATTTCCCCTTTAGGGAATAAGCTATTACAATAGGTGGCATGGTAAGACCTAGGCCCGGGACCATGATAACTTTTCGTTTTGAGGCCCCCAGATGCCAAAAACACCATTTGTCCAAATTCATACATATATGTGTGTCCGTAGGCTCGATAACTTTCGTAAAAATGGTCCGATCTTGATGAAATTTGGAATAAACGTGTAAGGCAACATCCATTTTCATAAGTTCGAGAACCAGACAGGTCGCTCTACTACTGCTGGGGGGTTTTGTACCCCAGGAATTGGGTTTTTGATCTTTTTACGTATAATTCTTTTTGAACCCAAATTTTGGTTTACACCATTAAATTCAGCTTAAAAAACAAACAATTTGGTATTTTGATCATCGCTCTACGTCAATTGGTTACCGAGATATTGACAGTGCTAAACACAGTACGTTGTCCAGTGTTAATCTTATGGAGAATAAGTAAAATTGTATATCTCACTTATTAATGAAACTTGGTGTATGGCTTTATATGGATGGGTTTTAATGCTATTTGCATACAAAACTCATTTGTTGTGGTCCACATGGCAGCAAACCTGCGTACTCAGCAGCTATAATGTTATTCTTATGGAGAATAAACATGTGATATCTTGCTTGTTTATGAACATAAATTGATCAAACTTGGTATAAAACTTGGTGATAAAACTTGGCTTCATCTGAAGGTGATCCATTGGTATTTGCATAAAAATCAGATTTTGTGGATTTTTGATGCAGAAACCTGCATACTCAGTCCTAATGTTTTTCTTATGGGAAATAAATAAAGTGCCATATCTCACTTATTAATATGCTTTGATTAAAGTTGGTAAGTGGCTTCATGACTTAGTGAATTACCATTTGCAATTCGCTGAGAATGCAGGTTTGCTGCAACGGGGGTATTTGTTATTTCCTAATAAAAATCCTTGATTTTACAAATCCAAATGCACTAGTTAGTTGCAGAGGATAAAGGCGCGCCATTATTTGGTTTTTAGATACAACTGTTAAATATATAAGATGTATCAAAGGGTAACTTTAAAAAATCGTATTAGCTTTGGTCGTAGCAAAAATAACGAGGAAAACCTAAATGCTACTTGTAAAAGGAACAGCCAAGAGTTTGGCGCCTTCCGCCGCCCGACGCAACGTGAACGCTGTTGGCATATTGCCGCTCTCCGCTGTCGGGGGTCCGCATATTACTGCACTCTGGGCATCTTACAAATGTAACGATATTTTATCCTCTACTACTACTTACAAAGTTTAAACCAGTTGAATAGGTATTACAATTTACTATATGCAACACAAATTTAAGAAACACAAAATACAATGATTTTAAAGCTTTATATCACTGGGTTATTTTACTGTTCTTTTATATGCAGAACATATTATTTTGTATTACTAGGCTGATATTAGTTGTCACTTCATGAATATACCGGACTGATATGGACCGGGAAGCGGAGTAGGTCGAATGATCAGACGGCTGGAACGGAGCGAGCTCTGCGGGCTTAAAGCCGAATTTACGTCTAGCCCGAAGTAATGTGACAAACAATCTCAGGCAGAGAGGAGTAGTGGGTAGTCTAAATTTTTTTGTAGGAGTCCCACACTAAAGGTAGGCCACATGTGTGCGTAAATGCATTTTCTCTCCTCTCACTGGTTAATATGAGAAAATGATCAAACAATAACCTTAAATACCCCCGTAGCAGCAAACCTGCGTACTCAGCGAATTTACAATGCATGTATATATTTCTCACTACCACATAAAGCCACTCACCAAGTTTCATAAAAATACACGAATAAATAAGTGGTATATAGAATTTTATTTTTTATCCATAAGAATAACATTGAAAGCTGAGTACGCAGGTTTGCTGCAAAAAGGAACACAAAATATGTGTTTTTATACAATTATCAATACAATTTAACCAGTCGAAGCTGCATACCAAGTTTTATTCATTTTAAGCGTATGTTCATAATTATGCGGGACATAACATTTTACTTATCCTCCATAATAATAACATGGGGACTGAGTATGCAGGTTTGATGCTGCGGAGAAAATAGGCAAAAATAATTTTTGTGTGCAAATATCAATAGACCAGTACTAAGTGAAGCCACATGCCAAGTTTCATCAACATACATTCATAAATAATCGAGATATCAAATTTTAATTATTCTCTATAAGGATAGCAAGTCCAACGTACTGTGTTTACCACTTTGAATGTCTCTGAAATGGTTGGACATAAAATCACCATTTAAACACCAAAATGATTGTTTTGTAGAGCTGAACTGATTGGTAAAAGAAAATGTGAGGTTTACATTAAAATTAACTGAGGAAAAGCTAAAAACTTTTTTCTCATAGGATCAACATGGGAGATTTTATGAACACATTTTTCGGATTTTCTCCGCAACCACTTAACCTAGGTTTATGATTCAAAATGCTATATTATTTTTTTAAGCTCTATAAAACAGTCGAAATCTAAATTAATTTTTTCACAAATTTTAGGGTGAAAAATGCAAAAAACTGTTTATTTGGAAAATTGTAAACCTCCATAAACCCCCCTTCCCATGGTCCGATTTTTATGGTTTTCGAACTTAGGTCATGAATGTAACTTTACAAATTTGAGCTATATTTAATCAAAATCAGAAGTTTTTTACTCAAGTTATCGTGTTAACGGACACAAAAACACACTCATATATATATTTATTGAAAATTTCTGATTAATTAGGGCTGCTGATAATAATAATAATATTAACATTTAAAAAACAAACACCCTTTTTTAAGATCAACACATACCTCAAAAAAGCGGCCACAAACCACAATGCCTCATTTCGCTGGTTAGTGTTGTATTTTGTGCCTCTTTATATTTTATTATTTTCTTACTGATACGTTTCAAATAAGGGGACAAAAGAAATAGATATATTTTATATAGTATATACACATTTATACTAAACTAATTTATTTTGATTTAGGGCCATATGATTAGATTAATTTATTTCATACAGATGTTTTTGTTACCTATACAACATTTTGAGAGGTTATATTGACTTTGAAAATGGCATAATTGCCGGAACATGTCAGTCAAAAAATAATAAAATATTAAAGATCTTATAAAAGGGTGTTTGTTTTTTTTTTAAATATTAATATTATATATATATATATATATATATATATATATATAATTTTGAACGAATAGTGTTTTTGGAATCTGGGGACCTCAAAACAAAAAGTTATCATGGACTCGGGCTTAACTCTCACCATGCCACCTACGGTAATAGCGTCTTCCCTATAGGGCAAATTCACTAAAAACATCAATTCTGCGGATAAACAACTTTTAAATTTAATGCTCTTCTTATAATCCACTAAAACCGAAAGATAGCTGAATATAAAGGTGTTCTGGATTCAATAATAAACCAGAGTACCACACCTAAATCATTTGAAGAAATCAGCTCCAGCTGACCCGCTGTTCCAAACATTGCGAACATCGTCGGCACGGTGCGCTCATGCGATGGAGAGATATCTGAGGCAGTGTGGACGGACAGCCGAGCAGCTGTATCACACACACCGGCTGCTGCTGTCAGGTTCAGGGAAATAAATTGCTTTTCAGTGTCTCGATCTTGCTGTAGAGCTAATATAAAGGCTAAGATAAAACAATACTAACGATTTCCTGACGCAAGAAATAAAAACGCTAAAGTTTCTTTTGTCAGTGAGTAATTTGTATTATATATTTCAAATAATTTAAGCTTGTCTATGATAGTCTTATTTAGAGATATATTCGTTATTCAATTGTTCTTTGGAGCTAATCTAGTAAACCGGATTTGCAAAGAATTGTCATTCTTCAGAAGAAAGCAATAATATGTATCTTAAGATTAAAGCCAACAGAGTCATGTAAGCAACATTAAATCAAAATCGCAAAATTTTGAGAAATATTAAATATATAATAATAATTTTTCAAACAATAATTTTTTATTATTTAAGTTATATGCAGCAATACAATACCAGGGTTTGGTTTTTATACATACATATAAAAAGTCCCACATGGGTCACAAGGACCTGTGCGTGTGACGAGTTCTGATCTGGCCGCGACTGGAACACTCATAAAAAGACTTATATATATATATATATATATAAAAAAACTATTTACAATAAAAAACTGATGGTTATAAATTTATTGGAAATTTAGAGGAAAACCATATACAATGACATCATTTTTGACCATGGATTGTGGAAATTTAGATAACAACTTGTTCAACATTTATTTATAATTACAATAAAAAATGCAAGAAAACATAAAAGTAAAAATAAAATAAAATAAATAAATAAAATTACATTAAATTACGGTATTTAGAAATTTGACTGAATTTTCATAAGCTATAAAATAACAACAACAATAACAGTATGGGAAAGCAGCTTTGTAGAGTTCAGTGAGTCAAGAAAAGTAAAGTAAAGTTAAGGTAGAGTCTAATTAGTAAGGTCAGGCAAGTCAAAGTTTTGGATGGATGCTACACAACCTATTCTGGGCTAATAAACGACTCAGTATTATCTGGGCCAATCTCCACCAACAAGGCAGCGACGACCCTCTTATAGGAAAAACCAGCATGGCTTTTTGTATGGCTTTATAAAGAAGGTTCAAAACTGGGCCTAGCTGCCATTTATCATTGGGATATTAATTAATGATGCTTTCTAAGAAAATGTCAACCTTAGATAGTAACAAGACCAGGGTTTGGACCGTTCCCTATCAAAACGTTAAAAATGCCACTGGCGTGAATACACAGAGACACAAAATAAAAAACTAAAAGAATAAAAAAACCTCATGTGAGAATCTTCACTATGGTCCCGAGTCTTTATATTTAAGAAACAGTTTTATTTGCCAAAAAAAATCCTGTTCCAGCCCCATGTACATCACTACGATACAATAAATCGCAACATCAACCCTTCAACTCAATATAGACTAAAGATGTTCGAAACGTAACCTGTATATGCTGGTCTAAAATATTTTTCCATGTTACTGGCCTCAATTAAAGACAAAAGTGATACTGCGAGATTTAAACCAAAATTGAAGTGTGCGTTTATGAACTTCCTGATCTGGCACAATCCTTGGTTGCTGATCTTCTGATTTTCTGAGCCTATATCCTTGACTTCAATATATCTTTTAAACCATATCATTAAAACTAGGTTACCCTAGTTTCAAGTTAACACGACGGATCTCATGCTGGTAGAAGGTCTACAAGTTGACTTCGCAGTAAATAAATAAGTTCTATTTAAAAATAGAATATATTACAGAGATGATATGAACTCTCTACTTAAAAAAATTAATACATATCAAACAACTTGGCAATATATTTACTTGTCACCGATAGCGTTTATTAGCGAATTTCCTTTGGAAAGTGAACTATTAGCATGACCCGCACGGTGAAACTTAAGCCCGGGACCACCATAGAAGTTCCTAACGTGACCCCCTGAACACGTTTTGGGGGGTCGTTCAAAATTTCATATATATATATATATATATATATATATGTGTGTGTGTGTGTGTGTGTTTGCACTCTAGCGGTCGTAATTTTTGCCCGATTTACTTCAAATTTGGTAGGGGCGTTCCTTTCTGTAATCAGTTGGACAAGTTCGTTGGGCAAAACAATCGAAAAACTCTACTCCTCTTTTTTTGGGGATTAATATTTAAAATTTCAAGTTTTTGGGCCCAAAAAGGGTCATAAAAGCCCCAGATGTAAAATAAGTGCATGTAAAAAGATGGGAATTAGAGAGGCGAAAGGTTTAAGCCCTCTATCGTCATTCTAGCATAAATGTTTACCGAGTTATTAAAGAAAATGTGTATCGACTAAACACAGTACGTTGTCTTATGGGGGTTTTACACTAGAAAAGCCTGTTATTCCTTTGTTAGAGAACTTTCATCATCCCCAGCAACCTCACACCTACTTTCAAGCCTGTTTTGACCTTCTCCTAACCTTATAATGGGCAAAATTGTATTCCCAGCTTTGCAAGTAAATGAAGCCAGGAGTATCAGAACAGCTAAAAAATCAATGTTTTCAGACTTGAATAAAAATTGGACAAATGTATGTTTTTACACTGATTTTGAGTTTTAAAAATTGTTATGTGGAAATTCACTTCCCTCACGTCAGCGTGCTGCGTGCGAACTCGTTTTGTTAATATTTTTGTGCTATCAATCGCGACGGGGCTCCTGGTGCCGGTGTTTACCCGCCACGGCGCGGCACTGCTCTCCATGTAAACTGCTTGTTGGCGACAGTTTGATTTATGCTGATTGTCTCGCTTCTGTCTTGCTTTGTTTGTTGACCCGCCCTTGGACACCTCTGCTGGATCAATGTGTGAGAATTATATACGATTATGGAAAACACGTTTGAAACAAACCGGAACCATCAAAGTCTCAAATGGTCGCTAAGTTATTTAAATTCCATAGTGAATAACCACGCTTCAAATTATTTAGTGGGAAAATACAGTGCTGAAGGTATACCGTAAAACGAAAAATCAACTAAATCTGCTTATGTTTTTTGAATGAAATTTTTTAATGGACCTTACCCAAAGCTGGGAATATGAGGTAGTAGAACATTTACAACTGCAGTAGTGACAATAATTAATAACCATAAATAATTAAAAGGTTTCCTGTAATAGTTAGTTGATATGCCTATTTGGCACGTAACACATTATTATACGCTCGCAAACGAACCTTGGTTGTTGTTCAAGAATTTTGATATTATTTGACATTTGCCACCCCTGAAAATGTAAAAAAATTCACGATTTTTTGCGATCTACTGGATTGCCTTTACCTGGATTGTTACCGCAAATTTGGTTATTTCGCACCTGAAGATGATATCAGACTCCAGATCCCGGAACGTCATAGTACCTGTATTTCTCTAATTACCAATATAAACTTACAATGACCAACAATGAATTCAAATAGAGAATAAACTTGTTATGATAATACAAGTAGGTTTAGTCCCCGTTGATTTTGTAATTGATTCTCCCTTTTTCCCTTGCACTATTTTACCTCAAAATAGCAAACATTGCTATTTTCCTTCACATGCTACTAATATCTAATATAAATTGAAACGACGCGTCGGTTTACTGACGCAACACATTCAAACCGATTCAGAATAAGTTTATTTAATCTTAGCTAATACACCAGATTGAATATTCCGGTTTTTTAAATCCTTTGTTACTTTATCCCCCGGCCGTTAAATGGAAATTTAATTTTATTGGAACAGGTTGTTATCGAAAAACTCAAGGTTCTGCTCTATATGCTCTATAACAATTGTACACTGAGGCGAGTAAGTGAGCCAAGTTTTCTGGATGAAAAATGCAAATTGACGTAATGCATTTTTAGTAAAAATTAGAATAAACATAGTCCACAATTTTTCATCCAAGGTTTCAATACTGTATTCTATATACTAGATAATAAAATAAAGCCTTTGCTTAAATTAAGTGTTTCAATATTTGTCTTATATCTTATTGAAATTTGTTGTATTATTCCAAATCAAACAACTCGTCACTGCCCAGTAACATATGTTTTATCAGTGGTTTTCCCCATTATCGTGGATAATATAGTATTCATGATTAAATATGGGGATCTTTAATATTATTGGACACAACGGAAATGGTTTGTACTGTTTTTCCTAAACTAATGATCTTAACGAAATGCCTCTGGGATACACAAATATAATTGTTTCGTTTGGTCCTAATAAGAGTACTTTGGTATTTATTCAGAAATATTACGTATTTGTTATTTGTCATGAAAGAAACCACAAGTGAAGCAGAATAAGAGAGATTTGTGCAGTGGACCCAGAGAGGTGAACGCCCAGCTATGTCCACACTTATACGGACGAAACTCTCTGTCCTTGCAACTTGTCATAAATAGAACATATTCAAAAAGTTTTATTTAAGTTTAGCAAGATATGTAAAATTTGATTAAACCTACAAATAATAATAGTTTTTGTGATACTTTATTCAAATAAATCTTTTAAACAAAGCACTTATTTTATTTTCTGGGTTTGAATAGTTTTTCCTCTTAAAGATAAATACTCTGGAAAAGAAAGCGATCGATGCGAGGAAGGTAGAGTAGCAGTGTGACACTTGTGTTGACCGCACTGCGGTGATCGGTGACCCAGGGTTGGTCTCCTGGTTGGCGCGGATGGTTGGCGGGTCACCAAACCCATAAGATGATTGACGCCAACTTCGAGGCTCGTCCTCGCCAAACATTTAGTTGCTGCGTTGTTGCGTTTTGACATACACACTTTTCGTAGCAGAAGTTTTTGTTCTTCTAATAAACCAATTATCCTCTTTACTTATTGTAGCCTGAAAGCTTTGCTAATATTCTTCATTGAGATATATTTTTACAAACATAATTTGTTATGAAAGATGAACTTTTAGATGCTATTAGTTTCAACTCACTCATTTCTATTCATGACTATTGCCACATTCCCTTATCTTTATCAATTTTCTTTCAATACTATTACTATTACTTTACTTATTACTTATGTTATTAGATAACATTTACTTTAAGATGGAGAACTAATAAGAAATACTAATCCGTAGTCAAATTTGAATTCAAAACAATACCTCTTATTTTACAACCAGTAGATATGTTTAGCTTAGAACTAATACAAGTTTGAGAAGAATGAGAGTTATTAAAAATAGGTTAAGACTCCGTCCATGTGCCATTAGTGGCAGGTGTTTTCGCAATTTTAATAGAAACTTCTAATGGAAGTTCTTGCTGCACTTATTTGAATTAATTTGGAGTTTTATAACATGAAAACAAGGAAACTCAGGTTTTATATTTTGGAAATAAATTCTTTGAATTGAAGCTACAATGGTTTTCGGATTTTAAATTACTGGAAAAGGGTTAGAGGACCTTTGATGAGCATTAAGTTGTACGAAAATGTACAAACCCATTTCAATTAGTTTTTGAAAAGTTACTCTGCAAATCAAAATATTTTTGTAGCTGCAACACCTCCATCCTCCGATATGTTCCAAAGTATAAATTTGTACATATTGTCTTGCATAACAAAATTAAAGAAAACAAATACTTGAAAAAGGGAGAGCAAGATTAAAGAAATTCTATCTCAAATATAATATTTTATTATATTTATAAAATGTACAACAAATAAATATATATTTAACTACAATAAATTACTACATATGGTCAACAAAACCGTACAACCGTTAACAACAACGAAAAACCTGAAACATAACAAATAACAGTTTACGTAGTGACTAAAATAACGAGAACAAACAATTTAAAACTGAAATAGGACCAATTATTCTATTTAATTCATGAGCTAATACAGTTTTTGAATCATTTTTACATAGGTAATTATAAAGGTAAAACGAATAAAATCTATTATAGACAGAGACGAATTAAGTTAAACTATAAACGTTTACTCTACGAGAGGTGTTCAGTGATGTCTTTAATATTTACATTCTCATCTCAGATACCAAAAAAAGCTCATGATATTGTGAATAATCTCAAATTAATAACATAAGTAAGTATCTGAGATATTGAATATAGACTTAAAAACCATAACACCCGTGGTCAGCGATACTGGCACCCTAATTTGTATGGCTAATATATAAAACATATTCACAATATTTACACGATGATTGGCATAAATATATATAAAGTTTTGATTTATGTTTATGACACAACCTAAATGACCTTTCCTATTGCAGCTGATAAATATTATCTACTCAATCTCATATAATGTTAACATTATACGTATCTCCTTGGTATCATCGTTTATTAAAGCTAGTAACAATTCAACAAAGAGGCATTTGAGTCTTCAAAAGAAAGAATAATTCTACAAAAGAGACACATTAATACCACCATTTGAAAAATTCTGCAAATAGTAATTAACTAAAAAAATAGGAGGAAAATGTGAGACATAGAAAATAAAGATCGACAAAGAAAAAGTAAGAAAGTAAGGGAAGAATCTAACAATCAAAGAAACTATATCTGAGTAGATTAACAGTCTTCTGGATGATGAAATACACATATACTTAGAGCCTTAATATACTTATAGAGTTAGTTTGGATCATATAACCCTTGGGGAAACAAATTATACTACGAAAGAAAGGTAAACATTCTGGGATAAAAGTATTAAAATTAGATAAGGGTGACAGGAAAAACACTGCATTACTCTTATAATACAGTAAGAACTGTCTAACTTAATTTATATTGTACTTTCGTACTGTTCAGCCACGACTTACGGAAGAAGGGAAGCCTACTGGCTTACAATACAAGCTGATCTAGAAGGGAAACCTACTGGATTACAATACAAGCTGATCTAGAAGGGAAGCCTACTGGTTTACAATACAAGCTTATCTAGAAGGGAAGCCTACTGGCTTACAATACAAGCTGGTCTAGAAGGGAAACCTACTGGCTTACAATACAAGCTGATCTAGAAGGGAAGCCTACTGGCTTACAATACAAGCTGATCTAGAAGGGAAGTCTACTGCCTTACAATACAAGCTGATCTAGAAGGGAGGCCTACTGGCTTACAATACAAGCTGCTATAGAAGGGAAACATACTGGCTTACAATACAAGCTGATCTAGAAAGGAAAACTCTTAGAGCGGCAGGTTAAGGGTAGTGACGTCGTTGCAGTTTCTTTTTTATATGTGACAGCGTATGGATGAAACGTTCTCATCATATTAAATTTGTAATAGTACTTTGTGATTCTATACAAACTATAAACCGTAAAAATCCTATATACCTATGTTAAATTAATGAATAATTTTGCATATTCGAGTATAAACTTAACTAAAAAGAAACAATGAGTTAAAAATACTTATATGTTTCAAATGGAGAGCCTTATACGTAAATAAAGTACTGTACCTACCAGGTTGATGACTAGCTTGGTTATACAGCTCTTCCTGAATCTTATCCCCCTTGACCCGCAACCAAATTAATGTCTTCAACACAGTATTTACGCTAAGAATAAAACTTAACTAATTGCAACAAAGTCATTATCAACTAAACACTGGTCTTAGAATCGCGCCCAATAAAATGGTCCACTTTTCCGTTGGCACATGTACTGACTGACTTTCACTAACCATTTTTATCACGCTTTAAACCAAAATTTTAGTCGCTAGTACTTAATGGTTTAAATTCTTCTCTTTCCATAGCTTATATCAGTTATATCACATGAACCGTCTGTCAGCTGGTGTTATCACCTGTTTTGACCCCGACCCTCCGTTATCACTGTACACACTGTTCTCATGATAAGCTGCTGGTTTCTTTGCAGAGCCGTCCTTTCGCCACGTTGTATCGGTTGGTGGTTTAGACGACGCCATGTCTTCTACTTCGTCTTCTTCCGCGGTGTGCTCCTGTCCTCTGGAAAATAAAATTGAAGTGAGAAATTGCCCATGCGTAGCTTGCACATTGAAACTCATTTTAGCGAATTTCCGCTATAGGGAAGAAGCTATTACCGTAGGTGGCATGGTAAGACCTAGGCCCGGGACCATGATAACTTTTATTTTTGAGGCCCTCGAGATACCAAAACAATATTCTTTCAAATTCATATATATGTGTTTCGACAGAGTCGATCTGGAGTTGCATGTCTGTTTGAACGAGATTGGTTTATAAATAAATTTTATATATATATAAATTTTATATTTATACATATATATCAATTTTATAAAGAAAAATACAAAATTGCAAACTTTGAAGTCACTGGATTGCTAATGGGATCAAGAGGAACAGTCCCAAGATTTTTGGAAAAAATTCAAATTAGATCAATTAAAATTATACATGATTGCAATAATGGCAGACAAACTATCTTCAATAAATTTTAAGAAACCTTCTTGATAACAGTTAAAATTATTTGTTTGGTATTCTTTGTGACGGTGCAACCTACATTGGTAGGAAGATTGTTAATTTATTTATTTTATGAATAAATGATCAAACAACCCAATTTTTAATAAAATTATAAATATAAGAACAGACTCAAAACGCTTGCACCAATAAGGAAAAGTAAAACAGCTGTCTATTATCATAAGCTTATATTTACGTTTTTGTTGATAACACCAAGAGTTAGGTTAGCCCATTATGAATTAGCACTGTGATCATGACTTTAACTCGAAACATGTTAGTGAAAGTATAATTAAAAAATATATTCAACAGGGTACTCATGGTTATTTTCATGTTTTTATACTTATATATATATATATATTATATATATTATATATATAAGTATATATATACTTATATATATATATATATATATATGTCCGTAGGCACGATAAATTTAGTCAAAATGGTCCGATCTTGATGAAATTTGGTTTAAACGTGTAAGGCAGCATATATTTTCATGAGTTCGAGAACCAGACAGGTCACTCTACTTTAAGGGGGGTTTTGTACCCCAATTTTTTTAAGTTTTTACATATAACCATTTTTTAACCAAAATTTTGGTTTACACCATTAAATTCAACTTTAAAAAAATTTGGTAATTTGATCATCGTTCTACGTCAATTGGTTAGCGAGATATTGAGAGTGCTAAACACAGTATGTTGTGCAATGTTAATCTTGGAGAATAAGTAAAATTGTATGTCTCGCTTATTAATGAACATATATTAATGAAACTTGGTATGTGACTTTATATGGTTGGTTTTTAATGCTATTTGCATACAAAACTCATTTGTTGTGGTTCCCATGGCAGCAAACCTGTGTACTCAGCAGTCATAATGTTATTTTTATGGAGAATAATAAACATGTGATATCTTGCTTGTTTATGAACATATTGATAAAACTTGGTATGTTGCTTCACCTGGAGGTGATCCATTGGTATTTCCATAAAAACCATATTTTGTGGTCCTTGATGCAGCAAACCTGCATACTCAGTCCTAATGTTTTTCTTATGGGGAATAAATAAAATGTCTTATCTCGCTTATTTACTAATTTGCTTTGATTAAAGTTGGTAAGTGGCTTCATGACTTAGTGAAGTACCATTTGAAATTTGATGAGTATGCAGGTTTGCTGCAACAGGGGTATCTTGAGTTAGTTGGACTTGTCTCTGTAATATGGTGCCACCGTTGAGAAATAAATATGTGAGAATCACCCTTGAAACTGTAATTTTTATGGTTTTGAATTGTTTGTTTATTATTCGCATTTAGCGGTGAAGGTAACCTTTAAAATTATGGCTCAATTATTGGGTTTTATGACGAATTAAGCGATTTAAGGGAATTAAGGGAATATTAAATTATGGGAAAACCTTTTGCCATTTTGAAACTCCCCGAAAAAGTTAACTTTTAAACGCACCTTAAAAAGGGGTCCCCAGTCACGTGACATTTCGCGTTTCTGACTGCTTCTCCAGTAAGATCAACTTTCAAATCTCGTTCCTCCTCAACTGGTTATTCTCAATAGTTGATTTATGACGCATTTTAAAGGGCATCAAATAACCTAGCGATTTTAGTGAGTATTTTTAGCGAAATGTGATGTCGTAAATATGGAATATCTTTGAATTTTACTGAACGATTGTTATTTGCGATGTAAAAATTCTGTTCAGTGAAATCGCTAGGTATGTTTTTAGCTCTATACAATAAGCCATAAATAAATTGCGGATAATCCGTTGAGGTGGGATAGGATTTGAAATTTAACTTTGGTCTTATGGGAGAAGCTGATGCAACTCTTGTAAGTGTATATTTTTGCGTGGGAATGATTTACAACCAATCTTATGGCAGGACAGGTAGGAAAGCGAAATATTTCATCATTAAAAACTGAACAATGTTAAACCAAAATTGACAAAATAAATAAGAAAGATTTATATTTAAAATATTGTCGATAACGGTGCTCGAATGTGTATGCTAGAATAAACATATATTAAACATTTTTTCGACTAGATTGCGCTAGGATATTCACAATACCAGGTTGCGTATTATTAAACATAAGTGTGAATAAATACAATTTATAAAATGTAAATTACCACTTAAGCCTTATTGAATTTCTAAACTACATCTAATTCTTTTAGCTAACCTACTATTTCTAAGCACCATTAGACTAGTGACTAATGACTAGTGACACTAGACTATATAAGTAGTGACTAGACTAGTAACACTACTACACTCTAGGACAGTCTAGTCTAGGACGCTGAGACCACACATTCCTCTTCTACAACTGACTAACGACTCCCTCACTAACACTTCATTATTGAATTCTCATCTTTTAGTTGTCTATTCTAACTTAGTATTAAAATTACTAAACATACATGCACAAAATAAAAATAGCTTAATTATTTAGAAACCTTGAAACTTGGACTTACAAATATTTTTCCTTGTTAAGGGTATAATACCCTGTTATAGTTTGTATGTTTATTACATTTTTATCATTCTGTATAAACTATATTAAACATTAACTTTGATAAGTTAATACGATAATCTAACTACACAGATTAAAAACAAACAAAAACAATTAAATATAGTTTTACCGCTTCATTCCGTTAGACATATTTGCACCAACACTTAAGAAATATCTTGTAAAGGTCAGACAAATTTTAATAACAATATCTGACTTGAACTTCAATGAAAAGTAGAAATATGCAGATATCAAGGGTTACAATCGGGCTCGTCTCAGAACAGCGCTTTGCTTTCAGTGTTCAGCTGTGGGAAGAATAGATCTGGCCGCTTTGTTGAAAGTCGGTGAAATGGAATTCTTTTAGATATTATGTGTCTTTTCTCAAATATCTTTCATAAATAATAAATAAATGTTTTACAGGTTCCCTCACACATAAACTGTACAGTCTTGAAGAATAGCGATTTTCCTTGAAATATAAGTTTAATGCAGTTTAAACACAATGTAATAAACCAGTAAAAAGAAAATCAGATTCATTATTTTAGAGTTAAAATTGATTTTTTATTCAGAAACACTAGAAACATTGTAGGTAAGATAGTGAGAAATTAGATTAATTTATTTGTGTTATATGCTAGTAGTATTTAGGTTTCTGTGTTGTACAAACTATCTACAGAATGGCGTGTTAAATTTTAAAATATAAATCAGTCAACCAGCTAACATACAGGCTATGAGTTCTAGAAACACTTGTGGTAGCAACTAAGCTGTAAAGATACAACTAAAAACTAAGGGCCGCTTTCCCCAAATACAGTTTAACTTAAACTTGGGTTATACTTACGGTTATGAGAAATTCAGCTTTCCCAATGAAAGCTGTATGGGCCCTGTTTATGTTAAATATATAGAGAGAACCCTATTTAACGAATTTATTCTATACCAACATAACCTTAAATCCTTTGTAATAATAATTGTTTTTAGTTGAGCTAGATGGTAAACAAACAAACAAAATTGTATGAAACATGTTTCCAGCTTGGTGTTTTGTGTGTTAAAGTAAACTGGCTAGATCAAATGTTGGGGGAAACGAATTCTGTCTTAATCCCAAGTTCAACATAATCTCAGGTTTAGTTTAAACTTGAGTTGGGGAAAGCGGCCATAATGGTATTAGTATTAGTATCAGAGTATTAAGTACCTTTTAGTAAACCAAGATAACTAATATTTACAGCCTAAATATTGTATGGCTTTACAGATAATAAAGGTATAATGTCCCTAAACCTACTACAGCAAACCTAAAACTAACTAACCTAAATCTACTACAGCAAATGAAATGATGGCAGTCCCAAAAGAAAGAATTTGTAATAATGAAGTGCCGTCTGAGTGAACCATTCGAGAGAGAAGAGAATTGTATTGCTCATGGACACCTGGCTGTTGATACCGAGCACGTAGCTGATATGACGCGACAACAAAACCAGGTTTGGTGTTGCAAAGTATGAAACGACAAAATATAGTAACAAGTGTTTGGTTAAATACTTTCATCAGTATGTTAATAGTCAAAAACACATTTTTAGGAATGAATAACTCAAGGGGTTAATTTAGTTATGTTATTCAGTGAGTAGTTAATTTATTTAAATTGTTTCAGATGAGCAACATTAATTGGACGACTGTAACATTTATCTGAAGAAAATAGATGTTACTAACCGTGCAAAGATCCAAGAGGACTACAATTTGGCAATAAATGTTGGTTTATGAAAAGGTCGAAAGGACCATGGCCGAGAGTAGAATCTTTAAAGTAAATAACAGTATAGAATCAGAATAAACTTTACATAATGTTACACTTGTACTTCATACAGCCCGTAGGGCCGATACCGGCTCGTTAAGTAAAATTGACATTATAGTCTCGAACAGTAATTTCAAAATTCCGCCACCTAGATTTACATCTCCACTGGAATGAACATTGTCAAAAAAGTTCCTTCAGTGTGGGATATGGGCAATCAAAAAAACTCCAGGAGTTCTTGAGGTAGGTGATTTCCCTCACCACCTTTATATGGTAAATTTCACGGTAGGCAAATGAAAATAAACTCAAAACTCATTAAGGAAATATAACAAGTTAGACATGTTAGATATGTTAGGTTCCGCTAACATATTCAAACATGTCAATTCCCATTTCATTCCACGTTAACAAATTCGAACACCCTCGACCCAGGTCGAAAATGAGTTTTTGTTTTTGTGTCTATCTACGCCAGTGGCATTTTTTAACGTTTTGATAGGGAACGGTCCAAACTCTGGTCTTGTTACTATCTAAGGTCAACCTGTTCTTAGAAAACATAATTAATTAATAGCCCAATGACAAATAATGGCAGCTAGGTCCAGTTTCGAATCTTATAGAAATTTTGTTAAGCAACTCGAGAGCTTCAAACAAACATCACACACTACAGTAACATTACGACCGTCCAGACAACATTTCACCTTTCTGTATGTTCACTTGTCCACGTTACCCGTATAACTTAACGCATCATTCAGTCTTTTCCTTCATAACATAACTGGATTATTCAAAAATATAGTAATTGTAACAGCGAGTGTCATATTAAACCGACTCAAAAGAGGGAGAATCGACGACGTTCGCCTTTGAAAACGTCATTATTTCTTCAGAACACATTTACGATCCAAATGTTTAAATGTGAGCTCAATTCTTTTCTCTCCCCAGTGCTTCCCTCCCCTCTTGACACCTCTCTCGCACTACCGCCGCCATTTCACCTGGTGTGTCAGTGACCCACTCCGCCATGATGTTCACCTCAAAGACCAACCCGAACTTCTCGTCCTCCAGTTCCAGCTGATATTGCGTCTGGCGACCCCTCCGAGCACCAGGACATACAATCAGTCTAAACATCACACGTCCCGGTACACGGTTCACCTGGGGTTTCAGTGAAGATGCAATGGCAGCTTGTGTGAATTGGGAAACCACGGATAGGTCGCTAAGTGTCTCCACCTCGATGAGAGGAAGCAGGGAGGAGAGGAAGCAGGGAGAAGAGGAAACATGGAGAAGAGGAAGAGGAGATGAGAGGAAGCAGGGAGGAGAGGAAACAGGCAGAAGAGGAAGCAGGGAGAAGAGGAAGCATGGAGGAAAGGAAACATGGAGAAGTGGAAGCAGGGAGTAGAGGAAACAGGCAGAAGAGGAAGAGCAGATGAGAGGAAGCAGGGAGGAGAGGAAACAGGCAGAAGCAGGGAGAAGAGGAAGCATGGAGGAAAGGAAGCAGGGAGAAGAGGAAGCAGAGAGAAGAGGAAGCAGGGAGTAGAGGAAACAGGCAGCAGAGGAAGCAGGGAGAAGCAGGGAGAAGAGGAAACAGGGAGAAGAGGAAGCAGGGAGAAGAGGAAGCATGGAGGAAAGGAAGCAGGGGGAAGATGAAGCAGGGAGGAGAGGAAGCAGGGAGGAGAGGAAGCAGGGAGGAGAGGCAGCAGGGAGGAGAGGAAGCAGGGAGGAGAGGAAGCAGGGAGGAGAGGAAGCAGGGAGGAGAGGAAGCAGGGAGAAGAGGAAGCAGGGAGAAGAGGAAGCAGGGAGAAGAGGAAGCAGGGAGAAGAGGACGCAGGGAGGAGAGGAAGCAGAGAGTGAATGACTCGACAT
Source organism: Allygus modestus (assembly GCA_963675035.1). Lineage (NCBI taxonomy): Eukaryota > Metazoa > Arthropoda > Insecta > Hemiptera > Cicadellidae > Allygus > Allygus modestus. The sequence goes on along the minus strand of OY776112.1, from coordinate 481,530,524 downwards.
GACTGACAGTAGGGTACCCCTATATTTTTATTGTTTCGGTGTAGTATTCATAATCGACTCTAAACAGGCTGCATGTGGAACTGGCAGAATGAACCGCTTAAAATGAAGCGCGGAGGACAATTACCTAATATCTTTGACCTAATACAATATTTGAAGCGTATGCGAATGTTTAGATGCGAGGTACAACGTAATATATTTTTACATTTTAAGAACGTACTGTAACGAGTGTTCCTATTAGCGTAGTGGTAAATACGTGAAGTGACAGCCTGATGATAGAGGCTTGACCCCAAACACATATAGTCTTCTTGGGGGTTATTTTAATTTCTGTATTTTATATACATTTTTGTACTAGTTCGTCTGGAGATAAGTATTATTTGATTCGGATTGATTTCAGGAAAAGAGTGCGCATGACCTTTCCCTTATAAGAATCCCACTCGAGTAATTAATATTTACTTTTCTTTTCATTATTTGTCAGTCAATGCCAATGTTTCCAACCTATCTGTAAATCTTGATTTGAACATGCAACAATCGCATTTATATTCAATAATAAATATATGTTATAATTGATATCTGGCTTCAAGGAAAGTCAGTTTATATATTGTGCTCAAATTTACCTTAAACCGTTTAAATCACACACTACATAAATATTTAAAAATAAATCTTTATTTTCTATAAGTGGTTGTTTTAATAATGGAATATATTTTTTGACCTGGAAATGAAGAGCTAATCCGTATTTGAAACAAACCAAAATAACTTGGAAAACCAAACACTGCCATTAGGTTGCTACAATTATAATATTTAAACATCTAGTAAACACATAGGCAGGGATGGCGACCTGTTCACTCTGATAAGCCAATCAACTGGATACGTGATACCAACATAACCACAACACCTTTCACATATCAACCTAACAAGCGGGATAACCGGAAATGGGCGGGCAGTTATGTTGGCAACAGTGTCGTTGATTACACATATAACAGCTGGTTGATTGGTGAGGTCGGGGATGGAATGTGGATTGGAGGCGGGAATATGTATCAGTGTGTCACTTCCTGAACGGAAAAGAGTTCCATTTCGATTTTCTTGCCTTTAGTTGTCTTTGGAGAGCAGCCAAGTTGGTTTTATGTCTTCATATGAATAATGTAAAACGTAAAGCTTGATGTGTTTCGGTATAAATGATGCCTTGTAAATTATGGTGTCTGAATGACAAACACATATTGTACAAAATGTTTTAGCATAAAATGAAAATGTACAAACAAAAAATAAAATGCCAGAATATTTGGCGCATGATGGGGAGGAAGCAGGGGAGGGGAAGTGACCCCCACCACATCGTAACCCACGTCGCTCTCCCCTCCGCGTCTGCTTAATACAACCTTTATTTCAACGTAGGAATATTTGAAAATATGTATCACATCAAAAAGATTTAACAATAAACAAACACGATCGCGTGTAAAAAAAAAAAAACCCCGTAGCAGCAAACCTGCGTACTCAGCGAATTTCCAATGCATATGTATGTATCTTAATACCACATAAAGCCACATACCAAGTTTCATCAATAAACATTCATAAATAAACGATTTATGACATTTTAATTATTCTCCATAAGAATAACATGGCAGCTGAGTATGCAGGTTTGCTGAAGCAAGGAACACAAAAAATATGGTTTTATACAAATATCAATATAACTCATGTAGGTAAAGTCACATACCAAATTTCATTAATTTATTTTCATAATGAAGGCAGTTAACACGTTACTTATTCTCCATAAGAATAACATGGGGCTGAGTACGCAGGTTTGCTGCTACAGGAGCCTTGGGTAAAAAAGTGTCTTTTTGAGCAAATATCAATTGTCCACAACCAGATGAAGCCATATACCAAGTTTCGTCAGTATAGGTTCATAAATAAGCGAGATATAAAATTTTTATTTTTCTCCATAAGAATAACATTAGACAACGTACTGTGTTTAGCACTTTCAATATCTCGGTAACCAATTGACGTAGAGAAATGATCAAAATACCAAATTGTGTGTTTTTTTAAGCTGAATCTAATGGGGAAAAATAAAATTTGACTATTTCCAAAATTATATGTAAAAAATTCGAAAAACCCATTTTTGGGGTACAAAACCCCCCCAAAATACCCCTTCGGATAGAGCGATCTGGCTGGTTTTCGAACTTAAAGTCATAAATGTTGCTTTACACGTTTATACCAAATTTCATCAAAATCGGATAATTTTTACGAGAGTTATCGTGCTCACGGACATATATATATACAGTTTCGAACGAATGGTGTTTTTGGGGTCTGGGGACCTCAAAACGAAAAGTTATCATGGTCCCGGGCCTAGGTCTTACCATGCCGACTACGGTAATAGCTTCTTCCCTATAGGGGAAATTCGCTAAAAACACTTTCGGCATTAGTATTGAAATATACTATAACTTAACTGATAAGTATTAATTCTCAGAAAGCCTATTGTGTGGTAAACTTGTTCAAAATAGAATCTTAAATTTTAATTTTTACGTTTCCGGAAAATATGTATAATTTTAGTAACATGAAAATGGTGATTGAATGCTTCAATGGCCTGCGCGTTGCAGCAATGTTGTTCCATCAAACCTACAAAGCCTTTGCGACACCTTTACTGACCTTTATTGTCTTGACAGTGACAACCTGTTATTCTTAATATGGTTAAATTGTTGTCAATCAAACTGTGGTTATTGGATGGATCGATTATTCTTTTTAATTAAGTGCATTGTTGTTGTAAAAATAAAGAAATTTTGAAGTTGTAATAATTTTGATTTAGGTGGTTCAAATTTTTAAAAACAATCTGTTCCCTTCCGAAACACTATTAGACAATAAATACAATGCTTCCTTATTAAAACAGAATAAATTAAATGAAAAACTTACTTACATATACTTTTGGCAGTCGGTCAATGGCGGTTTTAACGTCGCAGTTGTGGTAATAATGCTTTGAAACAACCCAAAAACTACTCGTAAATGGATGATTTAATACCCCCCGTCGCAGCAAACCTGCGTACTCAGCGAATTTCCAATGCATTGATATGTTTCTCACTAGTACATAAAGCCACTCACCAATTTTGACAAAAATACATTCATAAATAAGTGATTTATTACATTTTATTTATTCCCCATAAGAATAACATTAGGACTGAGTACGCAGGTTTGCTGCAACGAGGAAGATAAGAAATGAGTTTTTATGCAATTATCAATATAACTGAACCAGGTGAAGCTACTTACCATGTTTTATTAATTTATGTTCATAATTAAGGGAGATATAAAACTTTACTTATTCTCCATAAGAATAACATTAGGGCTGAGTATGCAGGTTAGCTGCTACGGGGACAATCAAAAAAACATTTATTTTTTGTGCAATTATCAATATACCAGTACAACATGAAGCCACATACCAAATTTCATCAATATACATTCATAAATAATCAAAATATCAAATTTTATTTATTCTCCATAAGGATAACATTGGACAACGTACTGTGTTTAGCACTTTAAATATCTCTGCAACGGTTTGACGTAGAATCACAATTTAAACACCAAAATGATTGTTTTGTGGAGCTGAAGTGATTGGTAAAAGAAAATGTGAAGTTTAAAGTAAAATTAACTGAGGAAAAGCCAAAAACCTTTTTCCCATAAGATTAACATGGGAGATTTTATGAGCATGTTTTTTGGATTTTTTCCGCAACCACTTAACCTAGGTTAATAATTCAAAATACCATATTATTTGTTTTTTTAAGCTCTATAACATGGTCTAAACCAAAATTAAGTGTTTTAAAAATTTTAGGGTAAAAAATGCAAAAAACTGATTTTTGGAAAATTTAAAACCCCCATAAACCCCCCTTCCCATGGTCCGATTTTTCTGGTTTTCGAACTTAAAGTCATAAATGTCAGTTTACACATTTGAGCCAAATTTCATCGAAATCGGACGTTTTTTACTCAAGTTATCGCATTCACGGACACACATATATATATATATATATATATATATATATATATATATATATATATATATATAGATATATATATAGATATATATATACATATATATAAATTTGAACGAATAGTGTTTTGGACATCTGGGGACATCAAAACAAAAAGTTATCATGGTCTCGGGCTTAAGTCTTACCATGAGACCTATGGTAATAGCTTCTTCCCTATAGGGGAAATTCGCTAAAAAAAATCTAGGTTACAATTATCTCTACAATATGTTATTTCAATATTAGTCTATATCCATCACCTCCTTTTGACTTCGATAGGTTTCTTTTTGGTTATCTGTAAAATATGTTATCAGTTTCCACTGATGGTAATAAGTGGCGAAAGGACGAATGTATCCATGAAATTAACTACTATTCTTGTTTGAACTGTGAACCTTTATTTTGTTTTGGTATAAACTTCCTTGGCATGAATTCAATCATCAAGCGAGGCACAGTGTAAAAATAAACATCAATGAAATATGGAAACACACTCGTGCGTGTCGGAGTGTTTATATCTCGATGACATGCCTTAGTTATATGCTACCAGTTTGATCCAATCCCAGTGCAAGTTCAATTCAAGCTTGGTACAAGTTTGATTCAATCTTGTACATCGGAACCACACGTGTTTCCCCAGGGATGTGTACCACAGGTCAGCGCTTTTCCAATATCCCTCCCTTGACTTGACCACCTTTGATGTCATGTGGTGGCAGTTCGATTCGCCTTAATTTACAATAATATTTAAAACCGTTTAATTGTTATGTTGAGTTTGCGATTACTTCGAATGTTTTGAATATGTTCTGAGAACATATACACTTTTACAATAAAGTTTGCAATAAACGCCCTATGACACAGTGGCTTTAGTATTACTCTTAATTGTATGATACTATAAAATCATTTAAAAATATCTTTACAGTTTTCACATTGCCTTGTAAAACAAGTCCTTAAAAAATTTAAACGACTTGGCTGCTCTCAAAACCCCTCCCGAGAAAACAATTAATTATACACTCAGTTCCATATTAATGGTTAACACAATAAATCAATTCAAAACCATTTTAGTCCCTTGCTAAACAGAAGAACTCTAAAGAGGTAGTACTCGTTACGAGCCAAACCCTGAAACCAAACGGTTTAATAATAATTTTGCTACTGTAGTATGAAACGAGTGAGTTTTCGAGATGTATAAATTTAAATTTAAACCAAGAGTTAGAAACACACACACAATATTATCATTAATATACAAGCAGAAGTCATTAGTAACCTTGATTAATGGAACTCTCCCTTTCTTTTGTCCACATAACCTTCCAATAACATGGCCCTTCTTTTTATATATATTACTATTAATAACGTAGCAGATTTTATTTTATTCGAACGAAAGCTGTCGTTATGATTAAATACGTCTATGCATTATTTGTAGTAAGCATAGTAAGTAGATAATAATACTATACAAATGAACAAATCATATATTTGAATGACTTGTGACTAATATTCATAAGATGATTAATAAAGGTTAGCTACATGAAAAACGGCTACGCAAAAACTTTAAAAAATAGAAGCGATTACACTGTAAATGTTTGTAACCGAAAATATCTTACCCTTAAAATATCAAATGAATGGTACATTGTTTAGGTAATTCAGTTATAGTTCTAATGAAAAAAAGCACAGTCAAATCAAGACTATTACACGCAATACAAATATAACAAAGCTTAATTATATTAAAACTATGGATAATTAGAACTAAACTAAGTGAAGAAAATCTAAAGAACACTATGAAGAAATAGAACAAAGGTAAGATAGTACAAAAAAGTTGACTACAAAACTAAGAACATGTCGAGCTTAACTTACAGTGATACAACTTACAACAATAAAACAATGAACAAATTAGAATTGTTGACAAATATAACTAAACTAAAAGCTGTACAACTAAGGGCCGATTTCCCCATATGTGGTTTAACTGCTGGTATGTGGTTTTTATGCTGGTTTAAACTCTCGTTTAACCAAAATATCACTTTCCCCAAACAAGTTCCTCCGTTTAAACTGGGTATAAGTTAAACCACCTGGAGAGGTAATTTAACGAATAATAGATACGTGTAGTTTAAACCAAGAGAAAAGAGGAATATTCTATCCTATACTCGAATATGAGTAAGGTTTGCTTGCTTGCTTGCGACACGGATCTCAAAAACGGCTCCAACGATTTCCTTCAAATGTTCGAAATAACTCATTTCTGGGATAAAAATAAGTTCTAGACAGGCCTCATCCCCAGAAAAAATCAAATAATGTAAAAAAACTAAAATGAAAATTAAAAAAAATTAACATTGGGATTATAGAGTTTTAAATCAAAACAAAATAATTGTAACAGCTGTTCATAATCAACCAGGGAACTGTCAAAGTAATACTCATGTTTTTTTATGATTATTAACATATGGTTTCCAGAGAGCAGAGTTTAAAAGATTTGAGAGAAGATTACATATATAGAGTAGTAAAATAAATCAAAGGGACATTGAGCTATAAATAACAACTGGAGTGACCTTACAAATGTAGAAAAGAGGCAAATGAGTTATACAAATCTGATTATCAGTTGGGGGAAGTGGTGAAAATTATTCCAAATCATCTAAACAAACTGACTGGCTTCCCCCGAGCAAAGCTTGGCCCCCAAGTTACTTATTCTAAACATAGAAGATAGGCTGTTACCGAATCTTGTTTTGTTTACTTATTTGTTTACTTACATTCTAACCTAAAATTATTGAAAGTTGTAAGAGTGTAAAGGAAATGTTTGATTCGTATGTGTTTGCTTATAATTACTGTATTAGACTTTGTTTATTATTTAATAAGAAAACTTATTATATTTGTAAATATGTCCATTATTCTACCAATGATAATTCATTTGCCATAAGTTTAGTTAGAATATTAAAATCAGGCCAGTAACAGCCTCAGATGCTTCACACACACAAACATATAACATCTATTCAAACACTCAAGGAAAAGTCGGGTGATATCCTGCTTTTCATTGGTCAAAAACTGTGGCGTGATCGGCATTTCGGCTCAATTCGTACCAACCCTCTAAGAAAAATTTCGTTAGCGTCTATTCCCCTCTCTAAAAAATCGCCAGTTGAGATCAATCTGCTCGGTAATACGTACATCGAGCCGTGTTACCTAATTTATCGATTTAATTTATTCTCAAACTACAACATTTATCTCGTCCCCTGTGCCATTTAATTCAAAGTAATTAGTAGTATTCCCTTTTAAGTAAAGTTTAACATTTATTTACGTATTGTTCTTGCCGCCTGTCGCTGTCGTTCGCCGCGCCGCGCCACACCGTCGTGATTCGGAAAATCTTCTCCGCCGTTCTCGTCGTGAACTCCAGTGCCTTGGATGGTAAATTATCTAGTGTCAAGTGTCTTGTGATACCCCTGCAGCTAGTGAGTACCCCCCAAAGTGTGCACACCACTCCCCCTTCATCGACATCATAACGCCGCTGAATTGGCCGCCCTCCACCAGAGACGCCCACGGCCCATGGACACATCGCCACCCTTGCTTGCTGAACTACGAGTTTGGTCTGCCCACAACCCCTTCCCAATACAACAGGATTTGGTGAGTCCGTTTATTTAACTCAATTTGTGCAATTATTCTTAGTGCGGCATTAGATTTTCCCCAGTCACCAAAATACTCCGGGCAGTGCTAATTATCTACTTCAGTCTCAAATTATACAGTCCACTTAACAAAACTCTCTCTAAGCTTAAACACGCTACAGACTTGTTAAAATATATATGAATTTAATTATCGAAGCTGGTGTTTGAGATTAACACAGTTTGACGTGTAGATAATTTGTAGACCCAATGTAGGAACAGTAAACAATACAAAGAACAAATAAATTATGGATGAGATGTGATATATTCTGAAGGCCTTTTAGAACAAACTAAACAAACCATCTAGTAAATAAATAATAAACAAATCCATATACAATACAAACCCCTCCGTGTCCATGGTAACCGATTCTACCACACCGTGTCCATGGTAACCAATTCTACATCACGTGTCCGTGGTAACCCCGTTTTTGACCATATTTTGTTCATGCAGAGGAAAATATCAGCTTGTAGGCTTGTCTTTTATTCAACCCTGACGAGAGCTCGGCCAAATCTCGTTGGCAAAAATGCAGACGAAATGGCAAATCAGTAGTGCCACCACTGTTACCTACAAGGATAAACTAAACCAAAGCAACTGAACAGGCGGGAAAGTGGTCTGGAGTTTAAACTCCCGCTTACATTTTAACCAGTTTAACTTAAACCACATTTAGGGAAAACGGCCCTAAGACTAGCAAAACTGTATGCAAACCAAACTGAAGTAGGAGAAGTACAACTAAACTAACTAAGTAGACTAACTATTGATACATGTGAATAATCTTAAAATAGTACAACTAAACTAAATCTAATAAAAACTACGTCCACTAAACCAAATCCAACTAAACCAAAACTACTATTATAGGAGTTAATAAATAAAACATACTGGACATACTGGTATATGTCCAAATTAAATTAAATTAGAACATCGGTGTTAACAGAAGTTGATTCCTCAACTATGTTCAGCCGCAGAAGTAAATATACCACCCTGAAGTGCATTCAATGCGCAGGATCATTAATATTTACGTAAACGACAAAAATTACATGAAATACTAAGAATTCGAAACTCCATAAGCCCAATGTTAAAATTTCTAAATGTCAAATGAGTTTTTTAAAACAAAATATGAGGTGAAATATATGACTTTCTACATCGAGATTCGAAACCGAGATCCCTTAACAAAGACTAAAACTGGTGTTGTAAAATAATGTAGAGGGTGCACAAGAAACTCAGCTTTCAATCTAAGATTATTATACATTAAAATGTGAATCCTAGTCTTATAACCTGTATAGGAATTCCATGTTGGAAGAAAAGCCATCATACAACTATTTTGTTCCTCACTTTATATATATTTGATTTGATACTATCAGTTGTATAGTTTGATTAGTTTATTTTTTATAATAAACATTTTCATTTTCATTTACAAACCAAGAATATTGAGGGCCAAGAGGGACTGATATGCTCTTCCTCAAACAGACAGTCTTGGGAGGAATGTTTTTAAGTAGATATGTTTGTGTATCATGTAAAAGCTGTATAATATTTTGGAATGAAATATCTTAAATCTATAATTGATATGATTAGAGATAAACAGCAACACTTCGTGTTTCACCAGTGGTGTCCCCAGAGAAGTAAATCTAATGAAAACAGTCCGGTCAACTTACGAGTACTTGTTCATGCGCGGGTAGTGGAACAGTGACTTGGAGCATGCCTTGTAGAACTTCCAGCACTCGCCGTCCTCCATCCCCGTGCGCTCGGCGTCCACATAGTCGTCCAGGAGGTGGGCGTACGGCGACTTGCTGGCCCTGCACAACCGTGGGTAACAGTGAGCACAGTGGGGATGGGAAACATGAGTAACAGTGAGTACAGAGGGAAAGGGGACCATGAGAAACAGTGAGCACCGAAGGGATAGGGACCATGAGTAACAGTGAGCACAGGGGGATGGGGACCATGAGTAACAGTGAGCACCGAGGGGATGGGGACCTGAGTAACAGTGAGCACTGAGGGGATGTGGACCATGAGTAACAGTGAGCACCGAAGGGATGGGGACCATGAGCAACACTGAGCACAGAGGGTATGGAAACCATGAGTAAGGGGTTGAGGACCATGAGTAACTGTGAGCATAGGGAAATAAGGACCATGAGTATTAGTGATTGTAGGGGGGATGGGGACCATGAGTAACAGTGAGCACGGGGGGCCATGAGTAACAGTGAGCACGGGGGGGTGGGGACCATGAGTAACAGTAAACACGGGGGGGACCATGAGTAACAGTGAGCACGGGGGGAATGAGAGCCATGAGTAACTGTGAGCACGGGGGGCCATGAGTAACAGTAAGCACGGGGGGGGGGTGGGGACCATGAGTAACAGTAAGCACGGGGGGGTGGGGGCCATGAGTAACATTGAGCACTGGGGGTGGGGACCATGAGTAACAGTGAGCACGGGGTGACCATGAGTAACAGTGAGCACAGTGATGATAGGGAACCCTCCATGTCTGAAGTGACTTATCGCCTTAAATTAACTACCCCTTAAGAAGTGCTGTTTTACTGTACCGCAATACTATTTTGCTGTGAACTTATTTAGATTGTTTTTCCTGTGGAACATGTTTTTTTTTAAATGTCATTAAAACCTTATAAGAAGACCATACAAGATTTTCCTTGTTCTAAATATGCAAATCTCTGGGCAAGCAACAGTGGATTTATTGTATTAGAATTTTGGCTGTTTTAATACCCTGGCTCCTTTTATTATATATTGGTTGATTATCGACACTTGTCAGTGGGAGGGTAAAAGAGTGCAATTTTGTGGGGCTAAGCAATTATTTTCAAAATTTTGTTTGCAATCCGCTGTCAAAATGAGTATGTTTTTCAAAGTATAATATATTTTTTATTGATATTGATATTGTATTGATCAAATAAGAAGGAAAATGACGGAGGCGGCCGTTATTTCATTACCGACCCAGCCTCTACCTATTACAAATGAGAAAAAGAACAATGTAAGTGTATTATTCCGTTTTCACACTTTCCTCAACCGCAATAAAAAAATAGTAAAAACCCCAAATTAAAAATAATAAATATACTAACGAAAAGAAGAGTTTGACGACTTCCCCCAGCAGCCCGTACTTGTGGTCGGGCTGGCCGTGCACCTCGCATATAGCCCTCAGCAGGCAGGCGTGCCCATCCATGCCGAAGTTCTCCAGAAACTCCTCCGCGATGGTGTACAGGATCGCCCTGCAACATGATAACATGATGTACTTGGAGCATACGTGATATGCGATTAGGGTCAATTATTACATAGGGCAGATAGGTTTGAAATCGGCAAACACAGGGGCAGCCACGATGAGAAAGGTGGGATGACGGATTCTATTAACTACAGGGCTGACTCTGACCGAGTTAGGCGAGCGAATTCAAACACGAGAGTGCGGGTTGGCAGTTCGCTGCCGCGCGTGTTATTCAAAAGGATATTTACATTGTAAAATGACTCGCAGAAACAATCGAGTGTAAAGGTGGCTTAAAAGCAAGCGGGTTTTGGTTCTCTTACTTTTAGGTCTTATCAGAAGCTTAATCCATTGTATATAATAATACCTTGAGAACAAACACTAGTATTTATTGTTGTATAATCCAAAAACATGACATACAAACTAAACCTTATGAATAGCTGAGTCTGAATAAGTACGGTAAAATATATTATATATTCGCTTCGCTCTCTGAGGGCTCCGCCCCCACAACCCCGCTTGGGGTCACTTATATTGGTATTATAACTCAATGTCTCTTTAAGCATTTCCATGTACACTATTCTGATTCATTTGGGATACATACACTCTGGATTTTTTCTTTATCCAATGGTCCTATCATTTATTTATACTCTACCATGTGAAAGTTACCTTGAAAAATTACTGGATATTTTGCTACAGCTTCTATGTTCTTTTGTTTTGATTTGAAAGTCCATTAGCCAAAAGTTAAAATTTAGAGATTTAAAAATTGAAAATTGTAACTTTTTGAAATTTTCTCGGGAGTTTCTAGGTATAAGCATTGATGTTGAATACAGAATGGTACAAGCTACCTGTATGCAGAATTTCACGTTTCTACCTCATCTAAAAGTGGTCTATAATTCGTGTACGTGAGTGAGTGAGTTACACATCGGGCTGTATAGTTATTTAGTTTAAAACAAATAATTTGTATTGACTTTTTATGTTCTCAGAAAACGTCTATTGCGTATCATTAAATTTCCGCCTACTCGTACCGCGTACTCCGATCACCTTCTTTAAAAAAAATTGTCTTCTACCCACGGATTTCTTTAGCACAAAACAGTATAATTTATTATTGTCTAATGTAAAAAAAATTACAACGGCTAAACCTTATAAATATAGCTGATTTAGGATTAGGAAACAAATTAATAAAATTCATTTACTAACAGTACTAAGACAAAGGACCATAATGTTGGTTTTACAAAGGATCTACATTGGCGAATCATTGGATAAATAGGAAAAAATTGCCAATAGATAACTATCACACATAAATACTGCAAGAAACCTGATAAGCTAGGTACAGTATTGGTTCAGCGTTCGACAATAAACCAACATAATCAGGTAGGGCGGTGAACATGATCAGTATCGGATTATCGGCGGTGGAGCGGCATCCATCACAACGCTCTGAGCTTGTAGAGTCCTGCAGATGGTAAATTAACTATCGGCAGAATGGTTTACGTACAAGTTAAACTAATAATTGAACGTTACACAATTTTATATAACAATCTGAGTCCGTATTGGCATACATTCTTTGAATAATTTGCACCCTGAAAGTTAATTTAAAACTTCCGTGTATCTTTAGCCTATCTGGTATAAAAGATATATCAATATATTTTTCTAAAAGCATAGAAAAAAATACTTCTGATTGCATTTGGATTAATTTAATTCGTTTTAATTTGTGCCATTAATAAATATATTTCATCGATTTATTTCAGATTAAAGTTAATATATGTCAATTCATAAATAAGCAATGTGTTTTACACTATTTTGCCTTTTTAATGAATTTGTTTACATTTTCCGCCCTATGAAAGAATTCTATTAATTTTTGATTACGTCTAGAACTGTTATATGACTATTGAAATAAAAGTTTACATATTTTCAGCCTACTGTCCAATTCCACGTATATTAATCCTACATGTAATTCAGAACCGTAGTTCCATTACCGGGGACGTTACAGGGACTCGGTCTCTATTTCTGGCTGGCAAAACAAGTTATTAATGTTTAAAGGTGAATGTGTATGTGTTGTGATTTTAATTTTAGCGAATTTCCCCTATAGGGAAGAAGCTATTACCGTAGGTGGCATGGTAAGACTTAAGCCCGAGACCATGATAACTTTTCGTTTTGAGGTCCCCAGATGCCAAAAACACTATTCGTTCAAATTTATATATATGTGTCCATTACCGCGATAAATTTTGAAAGAAAAACCGATTTTGATGAAATTTGGCACAAATGTGGAGAGTAGCATTATGACTTTAAGTTCGAAAACCAGATCGATCGCACTATGGGAAGGGGGTTTTATGGGGGTTTACAATTTTCCAAAAATCGGTTTTTTGCAAATTTGACCCCAAAATGTTAAAAACACTCAATTTTGGTTATGACCATTTTATAGAGCTTAAAAAAACAAATAATTTAGTATTTTGAATCATTAACCTAGGTTAAGTGGTTGCGGAGAAAATCCAAAAAACGTGTCCCATGTTAATCTTATGGGAAAAAGGTTTTTAGATTTTTCTCAGATAGTTTTACTAAAAACTTCACATTTCTGTTTATTAATGTATTTAGCTCAACAAAACAAACATGTTGGTGTTTTAATCGTTGTTCTACGTCCAACCGTTGCAGAGATATTCAAAGTGCTAAACACAGTACGTTGTCCAATGTTATCCTTATGGAGAATAAATAAAATTCTTTATCTCGATTATTTTTGAATGTATATTGATGAAACTTGGTATGTGGCTTCAAATAGTTGTGGTATATTGATATTAGCACATAAAACCAATTTTTTTGTTGATAGCCCCCGTAGCAGCAAACCTGCATACTCGGCCCCCATGTTATTCATATGGAGAATAAGTAAAGTTGTATATCTCCCTTAATTATGAACCTACATTAAGAGAACTTGGTATGTAGCTTCACCTGGTTCAGTTGTATTGATAATTGCAAAAAAACACATTACTTATCTTCCTCGTTGCAGCAAACCTGCGTCCTCAACCCTAATGTTATTCTTATGGAGAATAAATAAAATGCTATATATCACTTATTTATGGATGTATTTTTGTGAAACTTGGTAAATAGCTCTATGTAGTAGTGAGTCACATATATATATGCATTGGAAATTCGCTGAGTACGCAGGTTTGCTGCGACGGGGGTATTTAAATTTTTGACAAGTATCTTTCCAAATCAGAAGAAAACCATTGTTGTAACGTCCCTGATGATGGAACGAGTGCTCTGAAACATAGGATATAATCAACATGGAATTATAACTGTTTACTGAAAGTCTGTAAACCTATGTTTCCTACCTCTCGCCCCCGTGGAAGGCGTCGAAGGGAGGTTTCTCGGGCGCCGCCCTCTTGCCTCTCCGGTGGTCCAACAGCTGCGCGATGTAGTCCGCCAGGAGACTGCCCGACATGCGGCCCAGACTGCGGGCGAAGATGGGCGGCAACACGCCGTACGGGTTCTGGTTGTCGGTCAGTCCCAGGTTGTCGAACAAGACTGGGGAAGATCAATGTTAGATGCAATTTTAATGTATTCTATATTAGGGGACATTCACATATTACGTAACGCATTTTTTCGTAATTTCAGACCCCACCCTCCTCCATGTAACGCACCATAACGATTGACCATACCCCCCCACCCTCCCAATGTGTTACGTAACTCAGTCGTATTAGGATTTAAAACAGCTTAAACCTTTAAAACATAGTTTTATTAGCAATTTGGAATATGGAACTCAATAAATTATTAATCTTTAAATATATCAATAATTATCTCAGCGAAATTTAACTCATAACTAATATAAACACAAAACAACTTAAAAAACTGAAGGTGTTGGTGGCTTTGCGCAATACTCTATCAAGTCATGATTTTACACTCTAAAACAATCCAAAACATAGGTGTAAAGCAATATAGAACTTACTCATAACCCGTTATGTATTTATTTATAGTTAAACTGTTATTAAAATAGTATGACGGAAGTATTTGTTGTATAACTAACAGTTACCTTAATTTAGATATGAATTTGATTATTTTTTCATTTGGAAATACCAATAGATAACAGTATCAATAGATACGGCAATGCGCCAGCTCTTAGGGTTAATATGTGTGAGTTACGTAACGTTGATCCAAACCCCCCTCCCTCCCCCACATAACGCAGAATAACGCTATACCATGACCCCCTTAAGTGCGTCACATAATATGTGTATGACCCCTTAAATTGTAAAAACAAACCGTAGCAAGAACCTTTGAGAAACACGTAAGTCTGAACCCGTCAAGCACATACTTATATGAATGATCTCGGTGAATAAATTGGAGGAAAAATATTAGGCATTTGATACAGCTCCTCCTAAGTCCATAAGTGAAATAAAACTATAGAGTTAAAATGGAATGATTTAATGTTGGAATTTGAACAACTGTGATTTGATTTGACTGTAAAATTGAAATGAGATGAACAAGTGAAGCTGTTGGGAAAAATAATTCTAACAGGTTAACTTCTATTGAGTATGGGGGATTATAGGTTAATCTCAAGATGAGGGGAGAACCTAAAACGAAGGGAGAAAGACGTATCGAGTGGGAATTTCTAGAGGCTTCTAATTAAAATATAAACCTTTTTGCATGAACAAAAACATTCGCAAAATTGTTTCATGTGACTGAGAGATGAGACGAATACGGTGAAAAACCTCACTTAACCTAAATAAGAAGTGTGGAACCCTTTTGTGTAATAAAGGTGTTTCGGATTGTAGATAGTTTATGATCAAGGGTAAAAACTCCTAATAACTTTTAATATGTTAACCTCATTTTATTGATAATAATTTTATATTAAAATGGATAGAAAATCAATACAATTCTTAATATGGTTTTTTAATGTTGATTAAATGCTAACTAAGAGTAAGAATACTTGACTTTTCACTTACTTGTGAACGGTAAACTGATGGACATGTTAGAGAGGAAGCCGACGGGAGGGTAGCGGACGAAGGGGAGTGCGAGGGAGGGGGTGATGGTGAGACTAGAGCCCGGGGGGAGGGCGATGCGGCCGTCGTTGGTCAGCCATATGAACCTCTTACGGCGGTCGTGGGCCCTGGAGGGGTCGGGCGCCGAGTGGGGCAGGAAGAGACAGGCGAGGGCGAGGCCCATCCACAGCCGGGCGGTCCGGACGTCCATACCTGAGGACAGACAAAGGACACGATGGTGATTAACAAATAATTGTAAAGCCCACTGTATGTTCTACTAGCTGCCATCGTACACGTTTTCACCCGGAAATAAAACCTGTGGTGTGTTCTCCATTATGGTTAACCCGGACTACGAATCATGGTCGGCTGTTTTAATTTGTATCAGCTCATACCAAAGTGAATGTCCATAAGAATAGCGGATTTGGAAGGATTGGAACTTTGACTCTCCGTGGCGGAGACCTAAGGGAATTTTTTAAAATCCTTACGGTTACCTACGTTACGGAAAGAGTGAACGTGCAATATTTTGTGGTCATAGATATAGAGGTTTGGTCTAGGGGATGATGGGGTTTTCGTATTTATAGATATAGATTAGCGGGAAATTTGCATTAAGATGCATCACAACAAAGCATCGCCGGTCGCTGAGTTGCCACGCAACGCTCCAAAGTTACATTGCGATACTGCGTAACTACGATATTACATTGTTCCAACATGTGATTGACCCAGCAGTGCATCGCTTTGACACTGCATAACTCCGATAATTCTTTTCTCTGACACTGTGTAAGTCCGCCACTACACTGCTCCGAAACCTAGTTGCTCCGATACTGTATTACGTTGACACAGCATATTAGTCCAACAATATTTGTCTTTGACACTGGATAACTCCGATAATTCGTTTCTCTGACACTGTGTAACTCCGCCACTACACTGCTCCGAAACCTAGTTGCTCCGATACTGTATTACGTTGACACAGCATATTAGTCCAGCAATATTTGTCTTTGACACTGCATAACTCCGATAATTCGTTTCTCTGACACTGTGTAACTCCGCCACTACACTGCTCCGAAACCTAGTTGCTCCGATACTGTATTACGTTGACACAGCATATCAGTCCAACAATATTTGTCTTTGACACTGCATAACTCCGATAATTCGTTTCTCTGACACTGTGTAACTCCGCCACTTCACTGCTCCGAAACCTAGTTGCTCCGATACTGTATTACGTTGACACAGCATATCAGTCCAACAATATTTGTCTTTGACACTGCATAACTCCGATAATTCTTTTCTCTGACACTGTGTAACTCCGCCACTTCACTGCTCCGAAACCTAGTTGCTCCGATACTGTATTACGTTGACACAGCATATTAGTCCAACAATATTTGTCTTTGACACTGCATAACTCCGATAATTCGTTTCTCTGACACTGTGTAACTCCGCCACTACACTGCTCCGAAACATAGTTGCACGTTGACACAGCATATTAGTCCAACAATATTTTTCTTTAACACTGTATAACTCTGACACTACATTGCCTTTACATTAAATAGCTCCGATACTTCATTGTTCTGACAATGGATGCTTCCACCTTCATTGCTCCAAAACTTGGTTGCTCAGACATTGTGCTACTTTGACACAGCAACTGTAACTACAATGTTCCGACGCTCTGCAGTCTTCAGAAACCTGTGTCGGATGTGGAGTTCCAAGATGCCTCTTCCAAGGCACCAAGAGTGTTCCAAAGTTCCAAGGTTCCTTTTGCGCTCTTGCATAACCTCCTGCACTACATGTGGATTTGGATAAGGCACATAAATGGATTTGGATATGTATTCTAAATACATATTCTCTCAACAAATATTCAGAATTATTCACAAGTTTGCCTAACAGGTAATCTGTCACATTATAAAGAAGAGGTGGTTTCTGTTTGTCTGTCTGTCTGTCTGTCTGTCTGTCTGATGTTCCGGGTGAACGGAAAAACTACTGAACCGACTGTGCTGAAACTTTACACAAAGGTAGATCTTGAACCCATGCAACACAAAGGCCTATTCACTTCCCTAAAATCTCCTCGGGCTACGCCCCGTGAACGTCTTAAGTTTCAATGTTTACATTTCAGAAGAAAGTAAACATTAAAAACTGTAATGTGAACAGCTTCACACAGTTTGAGAACATAACCCCTCACGCCCTCGTATCCAATGAGTCTGAAATGTACAAATTAAAATCAAAGCCACAAACCCCACCTAATGAACATTTGTTCATTTAACATTTTACCATTTGGTTTACAGTAATACATTCATACATTCATTTGTTTTACATTCATACAGTAATTTTGTATGAATTTTAACATTTGTTTTGTATTTTACCTAGGTTAAAATACAAATTTGTATTTGTGGTCCCGGGGTTAAGTTATATCTTCGTGAGTAAAATGTTGCACATTATAAGGTTAGATGGTCCAGTCAGGATTGAAAGTAAGTGTGGGGGTACTGGGGATGATATAACTACACCAACATATGAATAATACTTGGTAATTTTACTTGGAATATTGGGTTGGGTCAACACTTCCATTTGACAGCTTAAAAATCAGAAGCAAGAACAGATGTTTCAAGCTAACTAAAATACAAATTGTATTGACTATAGAACGGGTAAAGAAAATCCCTGTGCAAAGAACGGGTTCATCAGCTAGTAAGTTATATCTTCGTGATGTTAATATTTTTATCTGTTGTAAAAATATATTTTATAAACTTTTACTGTTAATTAATATAACTCTGTTATAACACTTAATACTTTCTTCAGAATGTTATATTTCACAAATATGACCAAATTACTAAAATTCCCTTCTTAATCGTTTTACTAAATCGTATTATATAACTGTTAGACATTAGAAACTTTTAAATTAATTAAATGTTTTTTTCGAACTTTCACGAAACGTAACAAAAATAACTCTACCATATGAAACAACCAGAAATAACTGTTGATGAATTACGATTGTTTCACGGAAGTGAGAGTTCCTTCAGTTGAGACTGTCCGAATGTCGGAAAACTTATTTGTTCTGAAGGTATTTGGTTTCCCGTATAAAGATCATGTCACGTTCAATAAAACACACTTCAACTGTATTGTTCTTGTAACCTACCCTACAGTTTTGCAAGGAAACTTTTAAACCAAACCCCACTTTTCTAAACTGTTTATATTTTAACAAAAATAAATCTTGAACATATTTCTTAAAAATCTTCCAAATTAGTTATAGTAGTTCAAACATCCTGTTTTTGGTGAAAAATACTAATGTATAGTAATCAATTTGTTTGTTTTTTAAAACTAAAATATGATCAATATGATGAACACATTGTTTATAGGAAATGTATACGAGTATTTATTTCAACTTGATTGAAGTACTGTTAAAAGCAAGGAATCTATCATTATCAATTACATGTTTCGCAGAAATCGGGTTCAATATAAAATCGAAAAATTGATATGTTACCCACAACTAGCCTATATAGCAAACCATAAATAACGAAAACGAGATATATAAAACGTGTATATATGTAACGGTATATATAAAACTATATTTCTAGATATGTAGGCAATAAAAAATCATTCGTGAAGTAAAAACATATTTACTTAATAAGAGTTAAGTTATTTTCAATGTTTAAGATGTGATAGTAAAAAACACGTTTCTATGATTATATTTTTGCATAATTATTCGTAATTACTATTGGCCCCTCTTAACCTTGTTCCGAAACTCTGCCTCAACTGTTTTTGATCTCTTTACATACCGAGGAAAATAAAACAATATACTTAGGATCGTAAACAAAGTAGACACTGAATCACATGTTTTAATGTAAACAAAGCAGACTGTTTTTAAATCCCCATGATTTTCTTAAGGGGCGAGTTTTCCGTTATTTTTCGTTTTCTGGGAACCTTTTAGAAGTACTGCTATTTTTCCCGAGTCCCTGGGATCAAAACCTTTAATTTGAGCCGTCTCCCATAATCCTGCAATTGTCCAAACTCCTAAAATTTGGACTTAAAAATGTCGCTTACATAATTATTTGTAAAGATAGTAATATAGTAACCAGAATAATTTCAATTTACATTTCAAAACAGTGTATCTAGATTGAAATACAGATAATCAGAATGCGAAGAATATCAGCTGATCCCAGCCAATTGGGTTGGTCATTGACTGCCAGTCATTACAGGGTCGTTCGTTGGTCATTATTTCATTGGGTGCGGCGTATCATTTCACTCAATTAGCATACCACTAGAGTCGCTCTAATACCCGATATGTGAGGAAGGTCATTACTCACAATGAACAGTGAAAATACCCCCGTCGCAGCAAACCTGCAAACTCAGCGAATTTCCAATGAGTTATAACATGACACATTAAGCCACTTAACAAGATTCATGTGAAATATTTTCACAAACATTCGATATTTAAAATATTAATTATTCTCCATAAGAATAACATTGGGGATGAGTACGCAGGTTTGCTGCAACAAGGAACACAAAATAATGGGTTTTTATGCAAATATCAATAGAACTCAGCTAAGTGAAGTCACATACCAAGTTTCATCCATATACATTCATAAATAAGCGATATATCACATTTTAATTATTTTCCATAAGAATAACATGGGGACCGAGTACCTAGGTTTGCTGCTACAGGAACCATAGGCGAAAAATTGTTTTTATGTACAAACAACAATAAACCACAACCAGATGAAGCCATATACCAAATTTCGTCAGTTTATGTTCATAAATAAGCGAGATATACAATTTTTCTTTTTCTCAATAAGAATAACATTAGACAACGTACTGTGTTTAGCACTTTCAATATCTCAGTAACCAATTGACGTAGAGCAATGATCAAGATACCAAATTGTTTGTTTTTTTATGCTGAATTCAATGGTGAAAATTAAAATTTGATTTTAATAAAAGTTACATGTGAAAACCCAAAAAAAACCATTTTTGGGGTACAAAACCCCCCCAAAACCCCCCTTTGGATGGTGCAATTCGTCTGGTTTTCGAACTCGTTCAAATAAATGGTACTTTACACGTTTGAACCAAATTTCATTAAGATCGGACCTTTTTTACGAGAGTTATCGTGCTTACGGACACATATATACATATATAAAAATTTGAACGAATGGTGTTTTTGGCATCTGGGGACCTCAAAATGAAAAGTTATGATGGTCTCGGGCTTAAGTCTTACCATGAGACCTACGGTAATAGCTTCTTCCCTATAGGGGAAATTCGCTAATACGGACTAATTTTACTGAGTGTTACCAACTACATATGACAAAGATTACAGTGTCAAATATTCATTCTGAAATTTTACTTGGAATATTTTTATTATAGAAATATATGTACAGTATAAGATTAAGTTTTAGAAATTAAGTAGTAAATTCTCTTTAGCTGTATTTATACTCTCTGATTTCCATCACATTTAACGTGTTCCCTGGGGTTTCCTCATTCCGAAGCATCTTTACTGTCGCAGGATATTGTTATGTATTTCATATCAGAAGTATTTTAAATAATATTATTTATTTGGGATAAATTTGTAAGTTTGGTGTTTACGGTTGCTTGAAGGACACTTATAGGAGTTTCAGCCCAACGAAAGGAACAGAAATTGCTAAAGGACTTTGAAACGAAATTTGAAAAACTATCAAAGATTTTCCATAAGAAAACCACATAAATAATTCCATGAAAGGGTCTTTTCTTGTATTTCAATTCAGATCAATATATGAAGGTTTATTGCAAAGACTTGGCCTCGCTCCACAAGTCAGGAATTGTCAGCAAGTTAAACGAAATGCAAACATTATTAAAATACCCCCGTAGCAGCAAACCTGCATACTCAGCGAATTTCCAATGGAGATATAAATGTCTTAATACATAAAGCCTTAATACATAAATGTCTACATAAAGCCACTTACCAAGTTTCATAAAAATATATTCACAAATAAGCGATACATGCAATTTTAATTATTCTCCATAAGAATAACATTGGGGCTGAGTACGCAGGTTTGCTGCAAAAAGGAACACAATAAATGTTTTTTTAATATCAATAGAAATTAACTAGGTGAAGTCGTATACCAGTTTTTATTAATTTATGTTCATAATTAAGAGAGACATAGCATTTAATTATTCTCCATAAGAATAACATGAGGGCTGAGTACGCAGGTTTGCTGCTACGGGAGCCTTTGGGAAAAAAATGTTATTTTGAGCAAATATCAATAGACCAAAAAGAGATGAAGCCGTATACCAAGTTTCGTCAGTACACGTTCATAAATAAGGGAGATATAAACATTTTCTTTTCCCCCATAAGAATAACATTAGACAACGTACTGTGTTTAGCACTTTCAATATCTCGGTGACCAATTGACGTAGAGGAATGATCAGAATACCAAATTGTGTGTTTTTTAAGCTGAATCCAATAGTGAAAACTAAAATTTGACTATTTCAAAAATTATATGTACAAAATTAAAAAAAAAAATTTTGGGGTACAAAACCCCCCCCCAAAATACCCTTCGGATGGAGCGATCTGGCTGGTTTTCAAATTTAAAGTCATAAATGTTGCGTTACACGTTTAAACCAAATTTCATCAAAATCGGATCATTTTTACGAGAGTTATCGTGTTTACGGACACATATATACAGTTTCGAACGAATGGTGTTTTTGGGGTCTGGGGACCTCAAAACGAAAAGTTATCATGGTCCCGGGCCTAGGTCTTACCATGCCGACTACGGTAATAGCTTCTTCCCTATAGGGGACATTCGCTAAAAAAAACAAAAAAAAAACAGTTACAATTACATTTATTTATAACATTTAAACAACTTTATTCTTAGCACTAAAACTGAGATCATTAGCTAGACCTTCGTGCGGTTCTGATATATATGACAAACAATTCAAAAGGAAAATGCCTACCAATGATATATATACGAAAATACAATTAATAAAGTTACAAATTACAAAGACTAGCTCACAAGAAAAACTCAAAAACATTGAGTGTGCATATCAAGCTAAGAAACAGTGCATATAAGCAGTTGGCATCACTGCCGGTCATTAAAAGGAGCAAGGAGACATAATGCACATAAACTCAGATTGTTTACTAACAAAATCTGAAATTCATTCGTCATAAATCCGGAACCTGTTTTAATTTTGTACGTTTATCTGACTTGATACTTTTCATTTTTAGCGAATTTCCCCTATAGGGAATAAGCTATTACCGTAGGTCTCATGGTAAGACTTAAGCCCGAGACCATGATAACTTTTCATTTTGAGGTCCCCAGATGCCAAAAACACCATTCGTTCAAATTTTTATATATGTATATATATATATATATATTTATATATATATGTGTCCGTAAGCACGATAACTCTCGTAAAAAAGGTCCGATCTTAATGAAATTTGGTACAAATGTGTAAAGTACCATTTATTTGAACGAGTTCGAAAACCAGATGAATCGCACCATCCGAAGGGGGTTTTTGGGGGGTTTTGTACCCCAAAAATGTGTTTTTTGGGGTTTTCACATGTAATTTTAATTTAAATCAAATTTTAATTTATACCACTAAATTCAGCTTAAAAAAAAAACAATTTGGTATTTTGATCATTGCTCTACGTCAATTGGTTACCGAGATATTGAAAGTGCTAAACACAGTACGTTGTCTAATGTTATTCTTATGGAGAAAAAGAAAAATTGTATATCTCGCTTATTTATGAACGTAAACTGGCAAAATTTGGTATATGGCTTTATTTGGTTGTGGTCTATTGATATTTGCACAAAAATCCATTTTTGCCCGATAGCTCCCGTAGCAGCAAACCTGCATACTCAGCCCCATGTTATTCTTATGGAGAATAATTAACGTGTTATCTCCTTTAATTATGAACATAAATTAATAGAACTTGGTAGGTGGCTTTACCTAGTTGAGTTATAATGATATTTGTATAAAAGCCCATGTTTGGTGTTCCTTATTTCAGCAAACCTGCATACTCAGCCGCCATGTTATTCTTATGGAGAATAATTAAAATGTCATAAATCGTTTATTTATTAATGTATATTGATGAAACTTGGTATGTGGCTTTATGTGGTATTAAGATAAATTAATATGCATTGGAAATTCGCTGAGTATGCAGGTTTGCTGCTACGGAGGTATTGATTTATTCACACCGGGTCCGAATAGCTGGGCAACGGCTGGATTTATTTTAACTACGCAACATCTTAATCATAAGCATAGGTTATAATAACTTCAATTAGATGTAATTCAATTAGTTTTTTGTCTGTAAATAAGGTTTTTACAAACTATATATATATATAAATATAATTATATATATAACAATTTGCAGTTTGCCTTGTACTTTTATAGGCAACTCTTATTTTTAACATTGCTTCGGAAAGAATAGGGCATAACGTGTGTAGTTTGGTATTCTGAACTAGTATTAATCAAATCAAATCAAATCAAATCGTCTCTATTGCCATCAAACAGTGTAAACAGCATTGGCATGAGTCAGTGTTACAAACATGTACTACAATTAAAAATGTAATATCCTTATAACAAGACATAGTACAAATAAAACAAAATATATTTTACTGGTTAAGGAAATTATGGATACTATAATATGTTTTATCAGTAAGAAACTCCTTTAGACCTTTTCCAAATTGTTTCAGGGGGAGGTCAACTTTAAGGCCTGTAGGCAAAGAATTAAAAAGCTTAATACAGTTAAAAGATATGTTACGTTGAAAAAAGGTTGACCTGTGCTTTGGAATTGGAATGTTTAACCGTGGGTGGAGTGCGTATTTGGAAGAAAAACTATTGAAGAAAATTGTAGAAGAATGTTTTTTGTAAAACATTATGGTTTCAAATATATCCAAACAAGGGAAAGTAAGAATCTTATTCCGACGAAAAATAGTAAAGCAGGATTAATTTATTTTAAGTCCAAAAATTATCCGAAGAGCTTTTTTCTGTAAGCGAAAAATCGATTTTGTCCTTGAATTCTCAAAAACCCAAATAGGAACAACATATCTAAGATGTGGGTAAAACAGCCATAATAAAGTGTAAGCAAAAAATCAGTGTTGGCAAACTGAGCAAGTTTTCGGTGAGCAAGCAGACACGAACTAAATGTATTATACATTATGCATTGATGAAAATCTGATAATAAAATGATATAAATAAAATAATAAAATTTTCTATTTTATAGCATTTTATGAAACCTCGATATCAAAGGTTCCTTGTAACACACCTTGAATTGACTCGGACATTAGTGATTTCCCATTCTCTAGAGGACGTCTTCGTGACGAAATTTTACAGTTAAATTTATATAAAACTCTGTACGTAGAAAGAAAAGTAACAACGATTTGATATTACCTCTTCTATTACACCTCCTTCAGGTAGATTGAAAAGCAATTTATTTCTTTAAGCTTGGCAGCAGCTGCTCGTGAGTGATAACCTACCTATTGCCTATTGTCTGTCTTAGTTGGCTCTCTCTCATGTTAAACCAAACTACTAACTACCACTTCTAATAACTACTGAACTCTAATTTCAATAACATTTCATCTGAAGTTCCAAGTATTTGCAAAGTCCCGAAGGTCCAAAGACCTTATAAATGGAAATTTAAACGAGTTCGCACGCAGCAGGCTGACGTGAGGGAAGTGAATTTCCAATAACAAACGTTAACAAATCAATAACGGCGCTAAAACATAGACTTATTCCAATTTTGATGGAAATCTGAAAACATTTAATTTGTTGGCTGTTCTGATGTTCCTGGTTCTATTTACCAGCAATGCTGGAATAACAATCTTGCACATTATAAGGTTAGAGGGTCCAGTCAGGATTGAAAGTAAGCGTGGGGGTACTGGGGATGATACAACTACACCAACATTTGAATAACAGCCTTTTCTATTGTAAAATCTCCATAAGACAACGTAGCCTACTGTACTTAGTCAATATACATTTTCTTTAATAACTCCTTAAATATTTGTGCTAAAATAATAGGGGAGAGCTTATACGTTTCGCCTCATTAATATAAATATTTTTAAATGCTTTAATTTACTTCTGGGGCTTTTATGACCCTTTTTGTAAAAAAACTCAAAATTTGAAAACATAAAATCAATAAAAAAGGAGTTTCAATTTTCTCATTGTTTTCCCCAACGAACTTGTCTTTACCGATTATAGAAAGGAACGTCCCTACTAAATTTGAAGGAAATCGGACAAAAAATGCGACCGCTAGAGTGCTTAAACACACAAACACACACACACACACACACACACACACACACACACACACACACACACACACACACATATAAATTTTTAAAAACTCTCCAAAACGTGTTCAGGGGGTCACGTTTGGAACTGCTATGGTGGTCGAGGGCTTAAGTCTCACCGTGCGGGTCAAGCTATTAGTTCACTTTTCCATAGGAAATTCACTAAAACAGTAGAAGAAGAGAAGGAAATGTTAGAAACCGCTAAAGAGGGAAATGCTACCGTCCTAATCATTGCTTACTCGAGCATAAGGCCCCAAGTGATTCGATAAATAGTATTTATAGGCCGAGTTCAAAGGCTTACACAGTATCACCAATCACGCATATTCTTATGAATTCAAAATGTTGAGAGGGTGTTACAGCCCCACAAAATTGTCTTTACGGTGTAACTCCGTAAAGCTCTCTGAAACCGCTCCTAGGGAAGTTATTTTGGTTGTTTAAAATGATTCATATTTTGAACAACCCCCGTTGAGGAAGGACGGGGCTTGAACGTTACAAGTCTTTTGGGAGATGCAGGCAGAGTGTGGGCGGGTTTTTTATATTTAAAAAGTATTTGGTGTAGACTTAATAAGATGAAATAAGTAATACCCCGTCCCAGCAAACCTGCATACTCAGTGAATCTTCAAATGTATTTATGTGTTTGTCACTACCATATAAAGCCACTTATTAAGTTTAATACAAATTCATAAATAATAAGTAATAAATAGCCTTTTATCTATTCTCCATAATAATTATATTAGGGCTGAGTACGTAGGTTTGCTACAACAAGGAAGATAATAAATGTGTTATGTTATGTATTTATAACACATAACTATACCAAGTGAAGCTATATACCAAGTTTTATTCATTTAGGTTCATAATTAATAGAGATACACAACTTACTTTTCTCTATAAGAATAAAATTAAGGCTGAGTATGCAGATTCGCTGCTACAGGGACCATCAACAAAAATTATTTTGCTGTACACATATCAATATACCACGACTAGGTGAAGCCACATACCAAATTTGATTGGTGGGTTAGTAATTTAATTTATGAGTTATTTATTAAATTTGCCCGGATACAGGAAGTATGTTGGAATAAACAATACTTGATAAACATCTAGATTGTACAGTAAATAAAATGGGTGAATTAAACAAAAATTCGTTAACATTTATTTTTCATTTTAATGAAGTTTGGCGTTTTGCAAGTGGTGAAAGTGAAAGCTAGAATTGCTCCATGATGACATTTTTCTCTGTATGTTGGAGTGTGTTACTTCCAAGGCAACAAATATTATATATAAAAAAATATATAATTGGAACGTTTGCTATTTCTATCCCAATAACCTTCGTCACAATAGGAATTACAATTCGTCATGACATTGTTTAACAAATGTATAATTTCTCTTAAAATGTAATAACTTTTTATTATTCTTAGCTATTATTACACAGTGGGACCTCTTTGTGATTCCTAATCGAAACTAAAACATGAATTATTTATATAAGTACATTATTTAAATAAATATATAAATCCCAAATCACAAGAAGTTTTTAGATGGTGTTCGCCTTTTTTGTGAATGACAACTGATCGCTTATTATACATTATTAGCAGATAATCCACCTTTTAGGTCGATCAATGAAAGACTAAGGATGTTTTATTTCCACTTCTATAACCTTTTTTATAAACTGAGTGGCTATAAACTTTCTTAACTGTAGTGTAGACCGCAATATTAATTGCAGCTATTTTAGTTCTATCTATTCATAATGCAAATACATTTCGATACCTTTTTTAATTTAATCTCAAGTTATAAATGTATCAATACAAAATAGTAGGTTTTAGAAATAGACTAAAAAGACAACCTATTGTAAAAGTATAGGTGTATGATGGGATTTGTCTAAGTTGGGTTGTCCTTAACATAGCTTAAAGTAATTTATACGGCTTTCAGAAGATTAAAAAAATAAACTTAATATATTTGTAAGTATATTTTTAACTAATTCAAAAACGTTGGTCTGCCAACGCTAACAAAAAACTACGGATTGGTGCCTTGTTATTAATTAACCTTTACATCTGGTTTGACTAATGAATATAAATTCACTAAGGAAGGATATTTTTACATACCGTATAGGACAATTAAAAATAACTAAGAAACCATCAGCAAGCATATTTAGAATATTAACTTAACTTATATGTACTGTTCCGTTATTTTTACATTAATTGATTTAAGAGAAATAACAAATACCCCCGTAGCAGCAAACCTGCGTACTCAGCGAATTTCCAAAGCATATATATTATGTATCTTAATACCACATAAAGTCATATATCAAGTTTCATCAATATACATTCATAAATAAACGATTTATGACATTTTAATTATTCTCTATAAGAATAACATGGCGGCTGAGTATGCAGGTTTGCTGAAGCAAGGAACATAAAAAATGGGGTTTTATACAAATATCAATATAACTCATGTAGGTAAAGCCACATACCAAATTTCATTAATTTATTTTCATAATAAAGGGAGATAACACGTTACTTATTCTCCATAAGAATAACATGGGGCTGAGTACGCAGGTTTGCTGCTACGGGAG
Organism: Allygus modestus; assembly: GCA_963675035.1. Taxonomy (NCBI): domain Eukaryota; kingdom Metazoa; phylum Arthropoda; class Insecta; order Hemiptera; family Cicadellidae; genus Allygus; species Allygus modestus. Next base: position 481,501,941 of record OY776112.1, on the reverse strand, counting down.
CCTTTGGTAAAAAAATAGTTTTTTTTGAGCCAATATCAATGGTCCAAAACCAGATGAAGCCGTATACCAAGTTTCGTCAGTATACGTTCACAAATAAGCGAGATATAAAATTTTTATTTTCCTCTATAAGAATAACATTAGACAACGTACTGTGTTTAGCACTTTCAATATCTCGGTACCCAATTGGCGTAGAGAAATGATCAAAATACCAAATTGTGTGTTTTTTTAAGCTGAATCCAATGGGAAAAACTAAAATTTGACTATTTCCAAACTTATATGTAAAAAATTCGAAAAACCCATTTTTGGGGTACAAAACCCCCCCAAAATACCCCTTCGGATAGAGCGATCTGGCTGGTTTTCGAACTTAAAGTCATAAATGTTGCTTTACACGTTTATACCAAATTTCATCAAAATCAGATAATTTTTACGAGAGTTATCGTGCTCACGGACACACACACACACACACACACACACACACACACACACACACACACACACACACATATATATATATACAGTTTTGAACGAATGGTGTTTTTGGGGTCTGGGGACCTCTAAACTAAAAGTTATCATGGTCCCGGGCCTAGGTCTTACCATGCCGACTACGGTAATAGCTTCTTCCCTAAAGGGGAAATTCGCTAAAAAGAAAATGCTCCTAAATAGAATGTTTCTTCTTCAAACGAAAGCTTCAAAAGCCGATTTCCCTCCTTCGAAGTTGCTCTTATTGATACACAGTTCAATTTGTGTTTTCATTTTTCTTTTATTTTAAACGTGATTTACAGTGTTCTTATTGTTAGTTAATATTATTTAACAAATCAGCTTACAAGTTACTCATACCCCTCTTACTACTTCGATTAACTTAATTATAACTAAAATCTCTTAAACTCTTATTAATTATAAGCGTTTATTGAATGTCTTATATTTTTATTCAAAGCCTAATAAACTGAAACGGCGTTTACTATACATGATATTTTTTGATTTACTTTCTTGTATTTAATGTTTCATCATCAATTGTCCGTTAGAAATATTAATAGGACCATTATTTTAAATAATATCTGACAAGTGTGTTGACCCTGTTTAAATATCAAGTTACGCATATATTTAAATTTTTCCTTCGCATGAGTAGAGTAACATTCGATTACGTTCACATACAACTATAAAAACTACATAAATCTGTCTGGACTAGTAAAAGGGTTGCGCTCCCGAGGCAGTAGTGCTACTACTGCACCGTAAAAACGAATAGGATTCAAGCCATTCGGGGAATAATACTCTTCACTTACAACTACGAACCTAAATTCACCTGTATACCATTATATCCCGAAATCGTTGATAAATGTTTGTACATGTATTCTGACAGTGATATATATACTAATATGTTATATACATCCTTGTTTTTTTACTTACTCAAAAATATTTGAATTAAAATACGAACAAAATATGAATATTGTTAGGCTTCTTAAAACTTTTCCAGATGAAAGGGATACAAGTAAGGAACATGGATGTAAAATAGTTTTCAAAATCTTTAAAACCTTTTAAAACTTATTTTAAGTATTTTGTCAGATTTAATCTCATTGATCCAACAGAGGTGTCCAAGGGCGGGTAAACAAACAAAGCAAGACAGAAGCGAGACAATAAGTATTAATTAAACTGTCGCCAACAACCAGTTTACATGGAGAGCAGCGCCACGCCGAGGCAGGTAAACACCGGCAACCCTGTCGCGATTGATACCACAAACTGCGCCAACAACCAGTTTACATGGAGCGCAGCGCCGCGTCGTGGCGGGTAAACACCGGCACCAGGAGCCCTGTCGCGATTGATAACACAAACTGTCACCAACAACCAGTTTATATGAAGAGCAGCACCGCGTAGTGGCGGGTAAACACCGGCACCAGGAGCCCTGTCGCGATTGATAACACAAACTGTCGCCAACAACCAGTTTATATGGGGAGCAGGGCCGCGTCGTGACGGGTAAACACCGGCACCAGGAGCCCTGTCGCGATTGATAACACAAACTGTCACCAACAACCAGTTTACATGGAGAGCAGCGCCACACCGTGGCGGGTAAACACCGGCACCAGGAGCCCTGTCGCGATTGATACCACAAACTGTCACCAACAACCAGTTTACATGGAGCGCAGCGCCGCGTCGTGGCGGGTAAACACCGGCACCAGGAGCTTTGCGGCGATTGATACCACAAACTGTCGCCAACAAGCAGTTTATATGAAGAGCAGCGCCGCGCCGTGGCGGGTAAACACCGGCACCAGGAGCCCTGTCGCGATTGATAACACAAACTGTCGCCAACAACCAGTTTACATGGAGAGCAGCGCCACGCCGTGGCGGGTAAACACCGGCACCAGGAGCCCTGTCGCGATTGATACCACAAACTGTCACCAACAACCAGTTTACATGGAGCGCAGCGCCTTGTCGTGGCGGGTAAACACCGGCACCAGGAGCTTTGCGGCGATTGATACCACAAACTGTAGCCAACAAGCAGTTTATATGAAGAGCAGCACCGCGTCGTGGCGGGTAAACACCGGCACCAGGAGCCCTGTCGCGATTGATAACACAAACTGTCGCCAACGACCAGTTTATATGGAGAGCAGCGCCACGCCGTGGCGGGTAAACACCGGCACCAGGAGCCCTGTCGCGATTGATACCACAAACTGTCGCCAACAACCAGTTTACATGGAGAGCAGCGCCACGCCGGCCGTGGCGGGTAAACACCGGCACCAGGAGCCCTGTCGCGATTGATAACACAAACTGTCGCCAACAACCAGTTTATATGAAGAGCAGCACCGCGTCGTGGCGGGTAAACACCAGCACCAGGAGCCCTGTCGCGATTGATAACACAAACTGTCGCCAACAACCAGTTTACATGGAGAGCAGCGCCACGCCGGCGCCGTGGCGGGTAAACACCGGCACCAGGAGCCCTGTCGCTATTGATACCACAAACTGTCGCCAACAACCAGTTTACATGGAGAGCAGCGCCACGCCGTGGCGGGTAAACACCGGCACCAGGAGCCCTGTCGCGATTGATAACACAAACTGTCGCCAACAACCAGTTTACATGGAGAGCAGCGCCACGCCGTGGCGGGTAAACACCGGCACCAGGAGCTCTGTCGCGATTGATACCACAAACTGTCACCAACAACCAGTTTACATGGAGCGCAGTGCCGCGCCGTGGCGGGTAAAAACCGGCACCAGGAGCCCTGTCACGATTGATACCACAAACTGTCGTCAACAACCAGTTTATATGGGGAGCAGGGCTGCGTCGTGACGGGTAAACACCGGCACCAGGAGCCCTGTCACGATTGATACCACAAACTGTCGCCAACAACCAGTTTATATGGGGAGCAGGGCTGCGTCGTGACGGGTAAACACCGGCACCAGGAGCCCTGTCGCGATTGATACCACAAACTGTCGTCAACAACCAGTTTATATGGGGAGCAGGGCCGCGTCGTGACGGGTAAACACCGGTACCAGGAGCCCTGTCGCGATTGATACCACAAACTGTCGCCAACAACCAGTTTATATGGGGAGCAGGGCTGCGTCGTGACGGGTAAACACCGGTACCAGGAGCCCTGTCGCGATTGATACCACAAACTGTCACCAACAACCAGTTTATATGGGGAGCAGGGCCGCGTCGTGACGGGTAAACACCGGCACCAGGAGCCCTGTCGCGATTGATACCACAAACTGTCGCCAACAACCAGTTTACATGGGGAGCAGGGCCGCGCCGTGGGTGCTTAATACCAGCGCCAGGAGGCCTGACACGACTGGAACATAGAGCAATTTTTTACTGTCAATATTTTAAAAACTAAATATGTATTTTTTCTGCACTTTAAACATTTAAAAAATGACACATCGATTGTCCCCGGTTGTGAAATAACGACGTATTCCGAAAAGGAAATTCCTTAGTTAATTAATATATTTGATGATTGATATACACGCACCTTTTAATAATAAAACATTTTTAAGTTTGTGGTTTATTATCTGTTTCTAAATGGTAAAAGTCGTTCTTATTGTTCAAAATGCTACTTTATCCATCCCATAGTGAAAGTAAAATCATAAGTTTCCAGTTTATATGGGGAGCAGGGCTGCGTCGTGACGGGTAAACACCGGCACCAGGAGCCCTGTCACGATTGATACCACAAACTGTCGCCAACAACCAGTTTATATGGGGAGCATGGCTGCGTCGTGACGGGTAAACACCGGCACCAGGAGCCCTGTCGCGATTGATACCACAAACTGTCGTCAACAACCAGTTTATATGGGGAGCAGGGCCGCATCGTGACGGGTAAACACCGGTACCAGGAGCCCTGTCGCGATTGATACCACAAACTGTCGCCAACAACCAGTTTATATGGGGAGCAGGGCTGCGTCGTGACGGGTAAACACCAGCACCAGGAGCCCTGTCGCGATTGATACCACAAACTGTCGTCAACAACCAGTTTATATGGGGAGCAGGGCCGCGTCGTGACGGGTAAACACCGGTACCAGGAGTCCTGTCGCGATTGATACCACAAACTATCGCCAACAACCAGTTTATATGGGGAGCAGGGCCGCGTCGTGACGGGTAAACACCGGCACCAGGAGCCCTGTCGCGATTGATACCACAAACTGTCGCCAACAACCAGTTTACATGGGGAGCAGGGCCGCGCCGTGGGTGCTTAATACCAGCGCCAGGAGGCCTGACACGACTGGAACATAGAGCAATTTTTTACTGTCATTATTTTAAAAACTAAATATGTATTTTTTCTGCACTTTAAACATTTAAAAAATGACACATCGATTGTTCCCGGTTGTGAAATAACGACGTATTCCGAAAACGAAATTCCTTAGTTAATTAATATATTTGATGATTGATATACACGCACCTTTTAATAATAAAACATTTTTAAGTTTGTGGTTTATTATCTGTTTCTAAATGGTAAAAGTAGTTCTTATTGTTCAAAATGCTACTTTATCCATCCCATAGTAAAAGTTTCCAGAATATTGTATTATATATTACAAAAACATGCATATTACATTATACTGTGTATGTCAAATTAATTTAGTTGTTTTTAATGCTAACTCAAACCAATGATTAAAGTAGTAACTTTGGAAAAAAATATTCACAGTAGTTTTACATTGCCACGATATACTCATAGATTCACTTATATCTGCTCTTAACGCTAGAGAAATTGTACTATTCATCCCCCATGCTAAGAACTGTATAACTCAGAAATTAAATAATATCTAAATGTACTCTGTAATTTCTAGATATTTGATTCGAGAGCATCAAAACATTATGATTTTGAATCGGCTTGAAGTTAGGGGAAAAAATAAAATATAGTAATTAATTATTTATTTGTATCCATAAATTAACAACTAAAAAGTTTCCAATTAAAATCATAACACCAAAACTAATCTACAGGAAATATTAGTTAACTCGTCAAGGATTCGAAATGTTTCTCTCAAGACTCAAAGTGGCCGTTCGCGCATATTTTGGGTTTTACGAGGGAGCCGAGGTTAATTTACGACTTTGATATTAGCTCGGTATTTTATTGACTTCAAAATTCCAGTAGCTGTTTAGCAACAATTATAAGACCCGTCTCTGTTAGTTTATTCCTTGAAAAAATTATTGCTAAGAATGTTTTTAAATAGGTATTGTCAAACATGTTTTACGTTCCTAATGAAAACAATGTAAAACCAGTATGGTTGCAGACTACTCCGTGGTATTTTGAAACAATTTATTTATAAGGGGTGGTTGGAAATATATTGTAAATGTTGTTATCCAAATTACAAACAAATTGTTTTGTTGCAATAACTAATCTACTTGTTTACATGTTTATTTATATACCCGTTTAATTGGTCTTGTATTTAAAAGAAAGTATGGGGGTTTTAATATTTCCTAAATATTTTACACAGGTCAAAACTGTCAAAGGCAGTATCCCATTAACTGGTGGGCAGAAACACTTATCTTTGGCCATAAAATTATTTTGTCTGTTGATATATTATTATCTTATTAATTTGAACAAATAATGTAAAATATTCTTTTTAGTTTAAAAAACTTAATCATAAGAACCTCAGAATTAGTATTTTTCTGTTTTGAAAAAAAAGAACGCAAATTCCAGAAAATTTACCAATTTTTCACAAACTATTTTTTCAATGATTTTAGTGATGACAGGTAAACGCGAAATCGGGCGGTAATTCTTCATGTCTCTTCTGTCTCCTTTTTTAAAAAGAGGCTTACTACTACCAATTTACCTTCATCTAGAAAAACTGCTTCGGAAAATCATTGGTTGATAACATCCACCAGCGGTTCAGTGACTTCATTGATGCATTTCTTAAAAATTGTCATTGAAAGTCCATCTTGACCAGCAGAGTTTTTAGGTTGAAGCTTGGCTACGATTTTCTTTACTTTTTTTGCACTGTATGTTCAAAAAGTTGATAAAGTTGAGTCGCCGCAATGCGGAAATCCTGACTAAAACTTTAAATGGCGCAGTTGTATTTACAGCCACAATCATGATTATACCGCAAATCTTAATGTTACGTCATTATAATTTTCAAAATTAGTTTTAAACTAACTTCAGAACATTTTAGGTTAATAAATGACCATAACTTCTGAATTTAAATTAGTTAAAGAAAAGAGTATTTCATATCTGAGCTGTAAAAATCCTACTAAAGCTAATTTGTAGTTTAGCAATAAGCATTTTTATAATAAGTTAAAATTTTATATTTAACACTGCACCACAATTAACAACATACCACCTGCACTGGACTTCAGTAATTGGATGAACGAAGTTATTACGACTTATAAGGATTTATTAAATATATATATATATTTTTTTTATAAGGATATATTAAATATATTTTGAGTACAAATTGGTAAAGCAACTACCTTTCATGGAGTAAAAGGTTAATTTATTAAATAAAATTTCAAAATACGTGATCGTCTGGGGCTTCTCAATTAAAAAAACTCTGAAAGCCAATCACATCAAATCAACTTTACGCCCTCTGAAGGTGGAACTTGTAGTTTATGATCAAAATAAGTCCCGACCATAGCACTCGTGGGACCCTGTTTATCGAATGGTTGGAAGGAATTCACTGAACCGACAGAGGTGGGCAGCTTATTGGTTGGCGGACATCAATGGCGTGGAAGATGGTCATAAATAGTGCTCAGAAAAGCCCATAATTGGCACAGCAGTGGACAGCGGCCAGCACCGCTAGGACCCGGTTCTGCCACGACCTTCCTCAGTTCTGTTTTGGATTTCGACTTTTGCATGTTTTCCTGCTGCTGACCTATATCCTGCTTCTCTGATTGCGGGCCACGACTTGGCTTGGTAGTCTGAAGTATATTTGTTAGTGATAATAATGCGACTACATGCATTCAGCGACGAATGCATGTTATATAAAGACTAGAGTATAACTAACATGTCTGAATGGAAACGAGATCGCACGCAGCACGCTGACGTGAGGGAAATGAATTTCCGCATTAAAACCTTAAAGAGATCAAATAAAGGGTTTAAACCAACACTGGTTACATTCTTTTGAAAATTGAAAAGTATTGTTTTTTTTAGCTGTTTTGATGCTCTTGGTTATATTTAAATTTACTAATAGGATGCCAATGTTGTACCTTATAAAGTTAGAAGGAGGTATTATCAGGATAACAAGTTGGTATAGGAGTATGGGGGGTGATATCACGATATTAATATATGAAAAACAGCCTTTTCCAGTGTAAAATCCCCATAAGACAACGTACTGTATTTTGACAATTAACATTTTCTTTAATAACTCGGTAAGTACTTGTGCTAGAATGATGTGGGAGGGTTTAAAATCTTTGGATTTTTGCGTAAAATAAGTTAATGTGCAATAAGTATACGTTTGAGGTTTTTATGATCCTTTTTGGGCCCAAAAACTCAAAATTTGAAAACTTAAAATCCAAAAAAAGTAGTTTAGAATTTTCCGATTGTTTTAACCAACGAATTTATCCAACTGATTATAAAAATGAATGTCTCTACCAAATTTGAAGTAAATCGGCCAAAAATTGCGACTGCTAGAGTGCGTACATATATCACGTTAGGAACTTCTATGGTGGTCCCGGGCTTAGGTCTCTCTGTGCGGGTAATGCTAATGGTTCACTTTTACATAGGAAATTCACTAAAAACGTTGATACAGGGGTACCTCAAGATTCATTATTGGGGTCTCTTTTATTGGAGCCCTCACTCATCACTAATTCTACAACTTCCCGACGTGCTAGAGTGGTGAAATTTGGTACATTGATGTAGGTCTAAAATAGGCAAATTAAAGTGTTTTTGTAGCAATTCAACTACTGGGATTTGTGCCACGGGACTTCAAATTTACCATGGATGTTTACCTTATGGACGCTCGAAAATTCAAACATCTTGATTCCTCACGGGCTAACCACAGAATGCAGCACTCACAACTGTCATAGTTTATGCGGAGAAGCCGCAACGGGTCGGCTAGTTTATCATGTGTGAGATTTACCAACAAATATTACATCCTGTCAAGTTACTCAGATTTCCGCTGATCCAAGCAATATAATTTCTGCAAACAACGTTGGCAGCCTAAATTATATAACTATTTAATTCAAGCATTCTCAGTTTTATCTTCCTCGAGGAGTGGGTAGTGTGTACGTTGACTGAAATAAAATTATAAACTAATTAATCTAATCCAGTAATATAACATCTGTTACAACCAAATGTCAGTTACTAAATGTCTTTGGGCCGCAAATTGACGTCGGTATAAAATACCTCTCTCGGAGCAAACCTGTGTACTGAGCGAATTTCCAATGTATGTATATGTTTCTCACTACCAAACAAAGTCACTTCCCAAGGTTTTTGAAAATAAAGTGATAAATAAGTGATATATAGCATTTTATTTATTTTATATAAGAATAACATTAGGAATGAGTACGCAAGGAAGTTAAAAATTGTGTTTAAATGCAAATTGTCATTACATACCTGAACCAGGTGAAGCTACATACCATTGTATTAATTTATGTTAAAAATTAAGGGATATATAAAACCTTACTTATTCTCCAAAAGAATAACATTAGGGATGAGTATGCAGGACTGCTGCTACAAGGTTAATGACGAAAAATTATTTTACTGTGCAAATATCAATATATCACAACTAAGTGAAGCCACTTACCAAGTTTCATCAACATACACTCTTACATAATTCATATATCAAATTTTAATTATTATCCATAAGAATAACATTGGAAAACGTACTGTGTTTAGCACTTTGAATATCTCTGCAACTTTCTGTCGTACAATCACAATTTAATTACCAAAATAATTTTGTTATAGAGCTGAAGTTATTAGTAACAACAAGTGTGCAGATTTCAGAAAAAATAACAGAGGAAAAGCTAAACACTTGTTCCTATAAGATTAACATGGGAAATTGTATTAATGAGATTTTACTTACGTAAATGATTCAAAATACTAAATCATTTGTTTTTAATGCTCTATAAAATGAACAAAACTCAATTTGTGTGAGTTTAAGATTTTCGAGTTATAAATGCAAAAAACTGTTTTTTGGAAAATTTTAAACCCCATAAAACCCACTTCCCATGGTCCGATCTTTCTGGTTTTTTTACGACTTAACTTTTTGTTTTGTTTTAAGAAATATTTACACTAGAGTTATTTTTTTCGTTTTAATAGAACGATTCAATTCCTTGCCGTGTTAAAAAGGTTACATTCGCTGTTAAAATCAATGGTAGCTAGTTCCAGTTTGAAACCTTTACAACATTTTCGTTGCCCATGATCGAGCTAGCAAACCTCAAATTGGGAAGGAGGCGCTCGAACCACTACGTTGCCCAGCTGGTGTATAGTTTTAAACTATTTAGGTACCTGCAGATCTTTGGTTCTAAGTCTATCGTAATTTTTACAGCAATTCCTACTACGATACTTATATATGTACCTTATATATGGTTAGGCAATTTTTATTCCGTTGTTACTCATCCTATTTAAACAATCTTCGCAAAAAAGTTTACCCTCTCTGAAAGTTGTGCATAAAGAGTTTTAATTATAATCGGCAAGAGATACTCAACTCTCAAGATAATAATAACCTATGGTATTTTTCCTAAGGAAAAGAACATTAACTAAACTGAAAAGTGTGTAAATAGTTAATAAGTGTTAATAAGGAGAATCAACGGGAAGCTTACTTAAGTCCCGCATCAGAATAACTTTAAATTGAACACATCGCAATAAACGCATGCCTCCACTTTGATCCCGAAAGAAATTACACTTTTCCATCGCATTTCCCCTGTAATGAAATCTCCCGCAATTTTCCAACGCGTCCGCGAGAATGAAATAACTTCATATCTCTTACAGTCTGCCACCGAGATCATATTTATATAACATTCCATTGTGTTATACGTTCAAACCACGTTTTGTGCTTTTATATAGTTGTAGCTTATAAATCATCCTGGTGGAAGATATTTTAACCGTCGGAATTATGTTTAAATTCATACATTTATTTATATTTATATTTATTCACAAAGCTCTATCACTCAAATTAATTTAGAATATGTTTAGAGAATTATTTTCTTAATTAAAAGTCTTACACAACAAAATTAAATGCACACAAATAAATACTTTGTCTGACTCCCCATTATAATTAAATATACCATGTTCACTTTTGTTGTTATATTAGATATTGAGTTTCAAGTTTATAACTTTTACTATTTCAAAACGGAGATTAATTTTGTTTTTAAAATCTAAATAATGTAACGTATATTAAGACGATAAATTGTACTAAAGCAATGCAAAGGACAAACATATTCTAAAATTATATTAACCGTTGGGGTAAAATTGGTGGATATATAATCTAAAAATAACTGAGTAGATGTGTTTTTTTTATATATAAAAAACTGCTTCTTTTGTTTATTTAATAAAAAAAGAACCTAACACTATAAACTGACCTTAAAAATTAAGATTCAATACATTTGTTGTTAAAATTACACCCAGGAAAATTATATTGTCTATCTTGACCTAAAGAAATAGGAACTTAAAATACACAATAAATAGGGAAATAAAGTTCCACAAGCTGTATCTTAATTTGTTTATACCGACTGTGTTTTTTTATTTATTTAAAATTAGTTTACATTAGTAGAGAAGTAGAGAAATAGAGTATATGGATTCATGGAGTAGGAATCAAACTCGGCGTTGGGATGATGATCCAGCCAGCATCGTGGGAAAAGGTCAGTAACACAATAGGTCGACAGGCAAATGATTATACCCTCTACCACAAATGATTTATCATGTTAATTTTAAACTGTGAATCATCAAGTTTCACACAAAAGACTTCTATTGAGCTAAAATCTAGTTATAATCAACCGTTACTCAAGGTTAACATATTTCGAATGCTGAAATTACCATTTTCTTGGATTTTAGATTGGATTACAATACATATTAGAATAGGAATTTCACTTTTAAAACCTGATTGTGATATTATATTATTATTTAATATAATAAATAATAATTTGATTACAATATAGTAATAATTAAAGGAAGAGTTGACAAAACATTTCGTGATGCAAGTCATATAATGACCGTTAACCAAGCATATTAAAAATCAATTAAATATTTCCCTCACTATTTGTAAACTAAGGCGAATCGAACTTCAGACCCGTGACATCAAAGGTGGTCAAGTCAAGGATTGGATATTGGAAAAGCGCTGACCTGTGGTAAACTTCCCTCGGGAAACACGTGTGGCTCCGATGTACAGGATTGAATCAAACTTGTACCAAGCTTGAATTGAACTTGCACTGGGATTGGATCAAACTGGTAGTATATATCTAAGGCGTGTCATCGAGATATAAACACTCCTCGACGAGTGTGATGCGACATTTCATTGATATTTATTTTTACGCTGTGCCTCGCTTGATGATTAAATGCATACAAAGGATGTTCATATAAAAACAAAATAAAGGTTCACAGTTCAAACAAGAATAGTAGTTAATTTCAAGGATACATTCGTCCTTTCGCCACTTATTACCATCAGTAGAAACTGATAACATATTTTATAGATAACCGAAAAGAAACCTATTGAAGTCAAAAGGAGATATAGGCTAGTGTTGAAGTGACATATGTAGTGATAATTGTAACCCAGATTTTTTAAATAATCAATTTGCGAGTATTTTTTGGTTGTTTCAAATCATTATTACCACAACTGCGACGTTAAAACCACCATTGACCGACTGCCAAAAGTATTTTTCATTTAATTTATTCTGTGTTAATAAGGGAACATGTTACTTATTGTCTAATAGTGTTTCGGAAAGGTTCAGATTGTTAACAAAATTTGAACTGCCTAAAACTAAATTATTAAAACTTAAAAGTTCCTTTATTCATAACCACAGTTTGATTGACAACAATTTAATCATATTCAGAATAGCAGGTTGTCACTGTCAAGATAATAAAGGTGTCGCGAAGGCTTTGTGGGTTTGATGGAACAACATTGCTGCCACGCGCAGGCCATTGAAGCATTCAATCACCATTTTCATGTTCCTTAAATGTTACATATTTTCCGAAAATGTAATAATTAAAATTTAAGATTCTATTTTGAACAAGTTTACACACAATCGGCTTTCTGAGAATTAATACATAAAAGTTAAGTCAATCCAATTAACCGCGAACGTAAATAACTGAGTGCCGATGTCTCGCGATAATTTTACCATGCAGGCTTATGTCATAGGTTTAATTATTTATCTTTAATTAAAATAATTTCTAAATGTATTCTCTGTTTGCATGACATTCTTATTTTCGCTTATAATTTTTGATGGACTAATGGTGCAAATGCATGACTTATTTGAAGTAAAAGTTATTAGTGTTCTTGAATAAATTAAATGATAAATTGTTTTCATATTTTATGTAAATGAACTATTTTATATCTGAGTTGATTTGACCTTTAACAAAGCTAACTACATAATAAAAATAATAATTCTAAATGAAGATACGTCCGAAGAAATAAGAGAGGAAGGTAAAATATTGAATTAAATTGGATAAATATACAGCAACTAGCTGTTCCCACAGGCATCGCCCTGCAAATGATTTATAAAAACTATTACAGTTGTGTGAGCTGTACTCTGTGGTTAGCCCATGAAACTACTACGAATCAAGATCAGCTGTTTGTATTTTCATCAGCTCAAACAAAAATGAATATCCATAAGGACATGGGAACTTTTTCGGGATATCTAGCGGAGTCATAAGGTCAGATCAGGATGAAAACCATTTAGTTTTCCTATTTTATGCCGAAAGAATCAGTGTACAAAATTTCAGCTCTTTACCTACATGGGAAGGTGGAGAATTAGTGATGAGTGAGTGAGTCAGCCAGGGCTTTGCCTTTTGTAGATATAAGATTACAGTCAAAATCCCTAACTCAAAGTAGAACTTAGCCGTTACAATTTTATGTGTTTATAGTATGTTTCATTACGAGTGTCGAAAGTGGCCTTTCTTGAAGCAACTGTGTTTTATGTGCGAGGCGATAGCCGAGCTCAGAAATTTGATTAAGTACCGGAATAACACTTTAGCTTCATGCAAGCTTCCACGCTGCATACATGAAGAAATATACAACCACCAAGATCTGATAAGGGAAATCATAAAACAAGAAGATAGAGGAAAATTAAACAAAAACGAGTTCGCACGCAGCACGCTGACGTGAGGAAAGTGAATTTCCACATAAAAACTTGTAAAACTCAAAATCAGTGTAAAAACATCCATTTGTCCAATTTTTATTGAAATCTGAAAACATTGTTTTTTTGGCTGTTCTGATACTCCTGGTTTCATTTACTTGCAAAGCTGGGAATACAATTGTACGCATTATAAGGTTAGGAGAAGGTCCAGACAGGCTTGAAAGTAGGCGTGAGGTTGCTGGGGATAATTAAAGTACTCTAACAAAGGAATAACAGGCTTTTCTAGTGTAAAACCCCCATAAGACAACGTACTGTGTTTACCCGATACACATTTTCTTTAATAACTCGGTAAATATTTATGCTAGAATGACGGGAGAGGGCTTAAAACTTTCGCCTTTCTAATTCCCATCTTTTAACATGCATTAATTTTACATCTGGGGCTTTTCTGACCCTTTTAGGGCCCAAAAACTCAAAATTTGAAAGATTAATCCCCAAAAAATGGGTTTAGAGTTTTCCGATTGTTTTGCCCAACGAACTTGTCCAACAAGTTATAGAAAGGAACGTCCCTACCAAATTTGAAGTAAATCGGACAAAAAATGCGACCGCTAGAGTGCATACACATATATATATATATATATGTCTATATATATATATGTATATATATATATAACATTTTGAACGACCCCCCAAAACGTGTTCAGGGGGTCACGTTAGGAACTTCTATGGTGGTCCCGGGCTTAAGTTTCACCGTGCAGGTCATGCTAATAGTTCACTTTCCAAAGGAAATTCACTAATAAAACCAATCTGTTACTACGAGTTGTGAACAATACTTTTCATCACACTGTAAATAATAATAATAGTACAGGACATGTTTCGGCATTAAAACGACATCCTCAGCTACTTATTTATAACATTGTCGGCCATTTGGCTTCGTCAGGAACAATAAAAACCACAAAACACATCACACGTATACGACACGCACCTACCGTCGGCTTTCCGTGATCGTGACGTTTTGTTCAGTCAGGCCTGTCCACATTATTTTTATGTTTCCTCGTTTATTAACTGTTCGTGTCGTGTTCGTGTGAATTTGTTTTGTGTTTTTTTATTGTTCTTTACGACGCAAAATGGTCGACAACTTCATTATAAATGAACATTTGAAGATGGCGTATTAGCCCCGAAACATGTCCTAAACATGATTAACACAACACATTTTAAACTGTTTGACAGAATACGTAAGTAATTTCGTCTTACAATAGTATATTTCGCACCAAGGGCCGAAAGTGGGGGTTTGCTGGCCCGAGATCGTGTTTTATGACCGAGACGAAGTCGAGGTCATAAATCGTTCGAGGGCTATAACCCTTTCGGCAGAGGTGTGAACGCTATTTTTCACCATACTACAGTTATTAACGGGTTAAATGTGATCGGTCATAAAACTCGAGCGGCCTCATGCAATCTCGGACTAAAAACAGTTAACCAATAAACAAAACATCGATAGTACAATGTTTTGAATTTTGTTGTTATTTTTCCAGCGTTTCAACTGAAGAATACAAAATAGTATGCACGTATTAACTAGGTAAAGTCGTGTACGCTTGAAAACAAGTTGGCAACACTGGCTATATAGATCAGCTGACTTTGGCCCTAGGGCCAAAAATTCTCGGCCCTTGGGCGGAAAAACTCTACTTTCGGTATTCAAATGACGTTCCGAAGTCAGGTGATTACAGCGTAGTTTGGTGAAATAGTATTTTCGTCATACTACGCGGGAACATATGACTTTCAATACTACAATGCGGCTGGAAACTTGCTGTTTTCATTTAAAATAACATATGGTCCTTTGTTGTCTTTTCCGATCACTTCTTTTCCGATCACTAAAATTAGCTACATGTTAATCCTATGGTGAAAGCCTATTTTTGCCGGACAGTTCTTTTCCGATCAGTTTTAGAAGTTACAAACGCGACGCAACAGCTGACTTTCATTATTGTCAAATCATTGGCCAAAGTTAACCTCTCACTGATGTTACACGTGTGAAGCATTGTGTTTTTGTAATTATATGACTTTTTTGTAGTATGACGAAAAGTATCGTTCAATACTCGTCCGAAAAGCTCTTCGCCAGTGCTTGATCTAAATTCCGTGCGACACGATCTCGCACTGGCAAAGAGCGCTTTTCCGGACTAGTAACGAAATATACTATTACATTGTGTTTTCGTTAAATCTAGTAATTAGGTAAATAAGAACAGCTGATTTCGAATGCAACACTGCTATTGGTAGACGCCAAGGAGGTTTATTACTATTACTGGAGGTAACACTGCTTAGCAATTTTTGTTGAAAAAGCGAGCCAGTGATTGTTATGTTGGTACACTGGTGAGGCAAATGTCTCGTTATTTGAACTATCCTGATTCGTTTTTTTACTCTAATAAGTGAATCTAAACATTCAATTCACTGGAATAAAAGTATTAAAAGTTGGAACGATTTTTTTGGTTTGATTTATGCATCTAATCTTTTCGTGAAATATGATTAATTATGAGCAAATAAACAAATAAAAGTTTATTAATTTTCAAATCATGAATAGCTATTTGTTTGATTCACTTTGTCGACTCGTTCGATTCTACCGAGTAGTTCTTTGCCTCGCCAAAATTTGGCAAAGAACGGCTCGTAATTTTGTTCATCAGTGTTACCTCCAGTATTACTAATATAACTCCTTGGTAGACGCAGCAAGCTACTAGTGCTACTGGTGATATTATAACTAATAGTAGTACGAGAAAAAGCCCTAGCGGATTTTTCCGGTCTAGACCGAGAAAATGCTATTTTCGGTACTCAAGGCTGATATAGAATACCCCCGTAGCAGCAAACCTGCGTACTCAGCGAATTTCCAGTGCATATATATGTATCTTAATACCAAATAAAGCCACATACCAAGTTTCATCAATATACATTCATAAATAAACGATTTATGACATTTTAATTATTCTCCATAAGAATAATATGGCAACTGAGTATGCAGGTTTGCTGAAGTAAGGAACACAAAAAATGGATTTTTATACAAATATCAATATAACTCATGTAGGTAAAGCCACATACCAAATTTCATTAATTTATTTTCATAATGAAGGCTGATAACACGTTACTTATTCTCCATAAGAATAACATGGGGCTGAGTACGCAGGTTTGCTGCTATGGGAGCCTTGGGTAAAAAATTGTTTTTTTGAGCAAATATCAATGGTCCACAACCAGATGAAGCCGTATACCAAGTTTCGTCAGTATACGTTCATAAATAAGCGAGATATAAAATTTTTATTTTCCTCCATAAGAATAACATTAGACAACGTACTGTGTTTAGCACTTTTAATATCTCGGTAACTAATTGACGTAGAGAAATGATCAAAATACCAAATTGTGTGTTTTTTTAAGCTGAATCCAATGGGAAAAAATAAAATTTGACTATTTCCAAAATTATACGTAAAAAATTCGAAAAACCCATTTTTGGGGTACAAAACCCCCCCAAATTCCCCTTCGGATAGAGCGATCTGGCTGGTTTTCGAACTTAAAGTCATAAATGTTGCTTTACACGTTTATACCAAATTTAATCAAAATCGGATAATTTTTACGAGAGTTATCGTGCTCACGGACACATATATATATATATATATATATATATATATATATATATATATATATACAGTTTCGAACGAATGGTGTTTTTGGGGTCTGGGGACCTCAAAACGAAAAGTTATCATGGTCCCGGGCCTAGGTCTTACCATGCCGACTACGGTAATAGCTTCTTCCCTATAGGGGAAATTCGCTAAAATGGCTACTTTCGACAAAGTGCGATGAAAAGCTCGTCACTTACCTCTCAAGAGAGGCATTTAACAAATGGTGGGCGATAAAAAAATTATTTATTAATGAAATTTCATAGGGTTGAATCCTGCATGAGTTTTTCTAAGAACAGTTCACTATTTTCGAATGAGGGTGCTAGGTTAGTTCCAACCTGTGTCCAACCCCAGCGGCCCGGTTCTGCTGCCCAGTGTCCGCCGTCCGGTGGGTTTGCCGACCGGTCGCCGTCATCCCGTTACCTTGGGCACGACCTTGACTCACTCATTGCAGGTTCTCGCTCACACGGATTTAATCAAGCGTCATTAAATAAGCGCCATCATTACGAATGGAAACTTACCCACTTACTCGATCGCTGGCGTGTAAGAAACGCACCATAACGAACGTCAAGTGTGGTGAATTTAGATTATTTGAACAATTTTACCTACAGGGACAGAGCTTAGCTTTGTGAATGTAATGGTTTGTTATTTCACAGTTACTTGTGTTGACGTTAGTCAGCATTCGAATTAGAACGGTTGTTGAAAGTCATGGGCAAAGAAAAAACAATACTAAATAAAAAAATAGACTTACATTTTGTCTAGAGACTTACGGAATTCAGAGGGCAAAATTATAAAATTACGCTTAATTAAAATACTGTGTATTTAGTAAGCCGTTTGAAAATAATGACTGAAAGTATAATAACAAGACGAACTATACGATTTTTAATACCGATGGACCAAATCCTTGGAAATTAAAACCACTCAAAAACCCAAACTTCAATAGAATACAAAGATATTCTGTTTGTAATTATTATAAAAATTATAGTTTTATAAAGTAAAATTTCCGTGATAAAATATACAATTATTTTTAAAATACTGTAAAAATAACGTTATAAGCTTAGTTTAAATTCTTTAAAAATATTGTCACAAGTTTTTTTTATTAAATGATTTGATAGTCATCATAATTTCATTTCGGTAATAATTTCCATAAACTATTATGCATGTATTCTATATAACCTCACACAATTACAACAGAATATTTCTCTAGATACGCTCTCTGGACGAAGCTCTCCTCTGATATTGAGGATTCCCAAGGGCATTTGCTGTTTCCAATCGGCTGGAAAAATAAATTACTCTTTACCAAAACCGCTCTTTCCTTTATTAATTTGTGTGCAAATATCAAACCATTCAAACAAAACTGTTATTAAAAACTATAAACAAATTAAAATGATTTTTTAGTAATTAATAAACTCAGGAATGACTTAAAATAGTTTGTTCAATCACGACGTAATTGTATTATTGTAAGCGTGAATTATAAAACGGATGTTTATGGTTTCATATTCAAAATGTTTCTGTGAACATGTTTGCATGATGTTTTCAATCTATAACATAAGGCACCCAACGTATGTTAAAATGTATGTATATTCTTTTGTGTAAGTCTAGCAAATTAAGCTTCGTTTTACCAGAAACTATGGTTATACCTTAGTCAAAACATAATACATTTCAAATACTACATTTTCCGCGCATTAATTATTCTATTTATATAGTTTGAGTTTGAAATAGTAAGGGAACACTATATACACAGACCGTTGCTACTTGCTGCCTGTACCTATGAATATATTTTTGTTGTAACAGGTATTTAATCCATTTAATGTATTATAACTATTGACTAAGGAAACTATATATAACTCAGTAACAGTGCTATTTTTAGCTCATGTTGTTTTATTTTCATTCGAATAAGTAGTTGTTGGAACATTTATCCGGATACAACTTTGGCGAGCTATTTTGAACTATTTTCATAGATGCAGTATCGACGTGAGCACGACATGATTGAACATGAACACCGGGAGGAATGAAGTTTGTTTATGAGGTGACGTAGAGCAAACACTGCACTTGCTGGGGTTTATTTATGGGCCGATGTAGCGGAGTGTGTACAGGGTTGAACTATGGTGTTTGTCTCCGATCAACAAACTCGGATAATCCTGTGTCGCAGTCACACACCAAGCCTAGCCACTCGTCCAATCCCAGGATTAAATAATAATAAGATAATAATATATCTAAAGAACTCTGGAAGTATGTTATACTAACTTTGCCTAACAGCTTTGCTTGTTCGCCTGGATTCAGTTTCTTTCTTGTCAAATAAAATCACAGGTGAACAATTATCAGTATTGAAAAATATGTTTTATATTTTAAATGTATACGTCAAAAGGTTAAAACTAATTTGGTTTAGATTTAAACACACTGGAAGATGACAGTTTAATAACAATTACTATAATTTGTTATATATAAAACTTATTACTAGAGTCTATACATTTCATTTTAAAAACCTGTTTTTTGTAAGAATGTTCTCCAAGGCTCAAGTTTACTCCAGTAATCAGAACTTGTGGATCATAGAATACTGTATAAAATCCAACCAGTGGAAACTCAACATATTTTACTGCCAATTTCATCAATGGATTTTCTGTTTGGGCGTCGTTATTTTTTTATATTGCTTTTTCAAAGAAAGCTTTACATTTTTCACACTAGCTGTCGATTGGATATACTCACTCGTACTTCATTAGTGAATTTCCTTTGGAAAGTGAACTATTAGCATGACCTGCACGGTGAAACTTAAGCCCGGGACCACCATAGAAGTTCCTAACGTGACCCCCTGAACACGTTTTGGGGGGTCGTTCAAAATTTTATATATATATATATATATATATATATATATATGTGTGTATGCACTCTATCGGTCGCATTTTTTGTCCGATTTACTTCAAATTTGGTAGGGACGTTCCTTTCTATAACCTGTTGGACAAGTTCGTTGGGCAAAACAATCGGAAAACTCTAAATCCATTTTTTGGGGATTAATCTTTCAAATTTTGAGTTTTTGGGCCCAAAAAGGGTCAGAAAAGCCCCAGATGTAAAATTAATGCATGTTAAAAGATGGGAATTAGAAAGGCGACAGTTTTAAGCCCTCTCCCGTCATTCTAGCATAAATATTTACCGAGTTATTAAAGAAAATGTGTATCGGGTAAACACAGTACGTTGTCTTATGGGGGTTTTACACTAGAAAAGCCTGTTATTCCTTTGTTAGAGTACTTTTATTATCCCCAGCAATCTCACGCCTACTTTCAAGCCTGTCTGGACCTTCTCCTAACCTTATAATGCGTAAAATTGTATTCCCAGCTTTGCAAGTAAATGAAACCAGGAGTATCAAAACAGCAAAAAAAAAATGTTTTCAGATTTCAATAAAAATTGGACAAATGGATGTTTTTACACTGATTTTGAGTTTTACAAGTTTTTATGTGGAAATTCACTTCCCTCACGTCAGCGTGCTGCGTGCGAACTCGTTTTTAGTTAGGATTTGATTCTGACTAGAACAAATACCCCCGTCGCAGCAAACCTGCATACTCAGCGAGTTTCCAATTGAGATATAAATACTACATAAAGCCTCTTACCAAGTTTCATAAAAATATATTCACAAATAAGCGATATATGAAATTTTAATTATTCTCCATAAGAACAACATTGGGGCTGAGTACGCAGGTTTGCTGCAACAAGGAACACAAAAAATGGGATTTTATGCTAATATCAATATAACTCAATTAGGTGAAGTCGTATACCGGTTTTTAATCATTTATGTTCATAATTAAGGGAGACAGCATTTAATTATTCTCCATAAGAATAACATGGGGGCTGAGTACGCAGGTTTGCTGCTACGGGAGCCTTTGGGAAAAAATGTTATTTTGAGCAAATATCAATAGACCACAACGAGATGAAGCCGTATACCAAGTTTCGTTAGTATACTTTTATAAATAAGCGAGATATACAATTTTTATTTTCCTCCACAAGAATAACATTAGACATCGTACTGTGTTTAGCACTTTCAATATCTCGGTAACCATTGACGTAGAGGAATGATTAAATTACCAAATTGTGTGTTTTTTTGAAGTTGAATCCAATGGTATGATCTAAAATTTGACTATTTCAAAAATTAAATGTAAAAAATTCAAAAAAACAATTTATTGGGTACAAATCCCCCCCCCCCCTAAATACCCCTTCGGATGGAGCAATCTGGCTGGTTTTCGAACTAAAGTCATAAATGTTGCTTTACACATTTATAGCAAGTTTCATCAAAATCGGATCATTTTACCAGAGTTATCGTGCTCACGGACATATACAGTTTCGAACGAATGGTGTTTTTGGGGTCTGGGACCTCAAAACGAAAAGTTATCATGGTCCCGGGCCTAGGTCTTACCATGCCGACTACGGTAATAGCTTCTTCCCTATAGAGGAAATTCGCTAAAAACTACTATCAAACCAAATATAATTATCTCTCTCATCTGTAGTAACAATTTGAACGTGATGACATGGAGATGACCAGACCCTGGTCTTAACACTAGCTGAGACCGACCGTACTTGAAGAGCATAGTTTATTGAAAACCCAATATCAATTTAAAAAAAATACTGAATGACACCGAATGTAGACATACATCTAGTTCAAGCACTCTACCCTGATAAAAGTACTGTGCCCACTATTAATTGACCAAAATACTCTTATGCGTGTACTCGGTTAAAGACCATTCATTTATGTTTTACGTGTACCTAGTAACTTTGCAACTAAAATAACGCCATTAATACTCATTAAAAATGCCTTTTATAAACCTACAGCTAGCTATAAATTACTTCTGAATTTGTCGATTTCAACGTATGTATTCATTAGTGAATTTCCTTTGGAAAGTGAACTATTAGCATGACCCGCACGGTGAAACTGAAGCCCGGGACCACCATAGAAGTTCCTAACGTGACCCCCTGAACACGTTTTGGGGGGTTGTTAAAAATTGTATATATATATGTGTGCACTCTAGCGGTCGCATTTTTTGTCCGATTTACTTCAAATTTGGTAGGGACGTTCCTTTCTGTAATCAGTTGGACAAGTTCGTTGGGCAAAACAATCGGAAAACTCTAAACCCCTTTTTTGGGGATTAATCTTTCAAATTTCGAGTTTTTGGGCCCCAGATGTAAAATCAATGCATGTAAAAAGATGGGAATTAGTGAGGCGAAGAAAGTTTTAAGCCCTCTCTCGTCATTCTAGCATAAATATTTACCGAGTTATTAAATAAAATGTGTATAGACTAAACACAGTACTTGTTCTATGTTGGTTTTACACTATAAAAACCTGTTATTCCTTTGTTAGAGTACTTTTATCATCCCCAACAACCTCACGTCTACTTTCAAGCCTGTCTGGACCTTCGCCTAACCTTATAATGCGTAAAATTGTATTCCCAGCTTTGCAAGTAAATGAAACCAGGAGTATCAGAACAGCAAAAAAAGTTTTCAGATTTAAATGAAAATTGGACAAATGTATGTTTTTATACTTATTTTGAGTTTTACAAGTTTTTATGTGGAAATTCACTTCCCTCACGTCAGCGTGCTGCGTGCGAACTCGTTTAAATATCATTTCATCTTAAGACTTTCCATTAAAACTCTAAACAATCCACTTTAAACCTTTCCCAAAAATATAACCCAAAAGCTCAGCGTGATATGTATTACAATAATAATTTAAGAAAATAATAGCCAATAAATTTATTTGTGTAAAAACACCATTTTGAGATTCCGAGTCTTTTGCGAATCTTCAAGAAATTGTGAAAATGTGTGTAACATTTTAAAGAAACCGTTTTAAGTTTTCAAAAGAACGAATCCAAAAATAGCATTAAAAGAAGAGGAGCTAAATAAGAATAACGGTTACACTATTTCATTCTTTGCGTACTTACAATACTTCCTGTTCCCCTTTTACCTTCGTGCAACATACGGTGTTCTCCGTTCCGACCAGTCACCCAGGTCCATGTCGGAGGCAACAGCCCATTACGCAATACCCAAGTACCCGTGTACCCGAGTACCCGTCTGCCCCCTCCACACACTCACACACGCACACTCCCAGCGGGTCTCTAGGTCATGGAGTCGTCCAGGACTTATGGTAATCCCCTCCTGCCTCTTATCGTACCGGCTTCTGAGAAGTCCCTTCCGTTACGTGGGTTGCAGACTGCGCCATCTGCCGTCATCTCGCAGTACTGTGACGCCGCCGTATAAACACAACAGGTATATATACTGCGGTATGTGCAATGGCTTCGTGCGAAAGATAAATCTTCTGTAAAGAATCTATCGATGAAAGGCAGATTGAGAATGGCTGAACGACGATCGTTGATTTCCACACCGGATCAATGACATCGATTTGACGGATGTTGTTAGGTTTTGAGACTAAGATCGGTCACAGTTTGATGATGTCGTTACATCAAGATGAAGCGAGACGATATTTAGGATTTATTACTCCCGATGATCTGTCGCCGCTGTGATGTTGCATTACAGAGATTGATTCAAGCGAGGAGAATATCAAGTCGGTCGGGAGTAATGATACCGTTTGTTAGCGAATTTCCCCTATAGGGAAGAAGCTATTACCGTAGGTGGCATGGTAAGACTTAAGCTCTAGACCATGATAACTTTTTGTTTTGAGGTCCCCAGATGCCAAAAACACTATTCGTTCAAATTTATATATATATATATATATATATATATATACATATATATATATGTGTGTGTCCGTTACCACAATAACTTTTGAAAGAAGCGCCCGATTTTTATGAAATTTGGCACAAATGTGGAGAGTAACATTTATGACTTTAAGTTCCAAAACCAGATCGATCGGTCTATGGGAAGGGGGTTTTATGGGGGTTTAAATCTTTCCAAAATTCAGTTTTTTGAACTTTTTACCCTAAAATTCTGAAAACATTAGATTTTGGTTATAGCCATTTTATAGAGCTTAAAAAAACAAACAATTTAGTATTTTGAATCATAAAGCTAGGTTTAGTGGTTGTGGAGAAAAGTCAAAAAAGTCTCCATAAAATTTCCCATGTTAATCTTATGGGAATACGGTTTTTAGATTTTCCTCAGATAATTTCACTAAAAAACTCCACATTTCTTTCTACCAATCAGTTTAGCTCTACAAAAAAATCATTTTGGCGTTTTAATTGTTGTTTTACGTCCAACCGTTGCAGTGATATTCAAAGTGCTAAACACAGTACGTTGCCCAATGTTATCCTTATGGAGAATAAATAAAATGTTATATTTCAATTATTTATGTATGTATATTGATGGAACTTGGTATGTGGCTTCAACTAGTTGTGGTATATTGATAATAGTACAAAAAAAGTTCTTTGCAGATTTTCCCGGTAGCAGCAAACCTGCATACTCGGCCCCCATGTTATTCATATGGAGAATAAGTAAAGTTTTATATCTCCCTTAGTTATAAACCTAAATTAATAAAACTTGGTATGTAGCTTCACCTGGTTGAGTTATATTGATAATTGCAAAAATCACCCTAACTTATCTTCCTTTTTGCAGCAAACCTGCGTACTCATTTATAATGTTATTCTTATGGAGAATAAATAAAATGCTATATATAACTTATTAATGAATGTATTTTTGTGAAACTTGGTAAGTGGCTCTAGGTAGTAGTGATATCCTTATATTTGCAATGGAAATTCGCTGAGTACGCAGGTTTGCTGCGACTGGGGTATTTTTGTTTAACTTAAAATATACATTTTTCTTATAAAATAACTACGTAGATGTAATTTACGCATTTAGGGCATTAAAGGGAATTTTCGCAAAGTTACTCATCGAGACATTTAAAGAAAGTTGTCATTGAGGTGTGACCTCATTTTTTTCAAAAGATTCAAGATAAATTCATATTAAAGGATACTACTGATGATTTGAGTCCAGGTCAGGCACAGATTGACAAGGTTGTGATTTGCATATGATTAGAACTATTTTGTAATAAAATCCGCAAATTATTAAAATAATCATCTATAGTGTTATCCCCTGGGCTGTAGATATTATTAATTTAGTATTACAAATTATTAAACATATTACAACTTTTAAAAACGATACTTTTAAAAACGATGTTATACTGAGACAAATCTGAGAGCACTGAAAATGAAATAAAATACAATAATAATTTAATATTTACTTTTTCAACGTCACTTTTTTGTCATTTTTTGATCTTGAAGATCGAATTAGAGGGAAGAGTAAGCGACTCAGTCAGTTTGTTGAGTTCGATTCTTTTACGTTACTTACTTAAACTTACTTAATTTTACGATTCTATAAGAGTTAGATAAGAGAATACCCCCGTCGCAGCAAACCTGCATACTCAGCGAATTTCCAATGAAGATATAAATGTCTTAATACTACGTAAAGCCACTTACCAAGTTTCATAAAAATATATTCACAAATAAGCGATATATGCAATTTTAATTATTCTCCATAAGAATAACATTGGGGCTGAGTACGCAGGTTTGCTGCAACAAGGAACACAAAAAATGGGTTTTTATGCTAATGTCAATATAACTCAACTAGGTGAAGTCGTATACCAGTTTTTATTCATTTATGTTCATAATTAAGGGAGACAGAGCATTTAATTATTATCCATAAGAATAACATGGGGGCTGAGTACGCAGGTTTGCTGCTACGGTAGAATTATGCAAAAACAATTTTTGGAGCAAATATCAATAGACCTCAAGGAGATGAATCTGTATACCAAGTTTCGTCAGTTTACGTTCATAAATAAGCGAGATAAAAAAAATTTCTTTTCCTCCATAAGAATAACATTAGACAACGTACTGTGTTTAGCACTTTCAATATCTCGGTAACCAATTGACGTAGAGGAATGATCGAAATACCAAATTGTGTGTTTTTTTAAGCTGAATCGAATGGTTAAAACTAAAATTTGACTTTTTCAAAAATTATATGTAAAAAATTCAAAAAACCCATTTTTGGGGTACAAAACCCCCCCAAAATACCCCTTTGGATAGGTCGATCTGTCTGGTTTTCGAACTTAAAGTCATAAATGCTGCTTTACATATTTATACCAAATTTCGTCAAAATCGGATCATTTTTACGAGAGTTATCGTGCTCACGGACACATATATATATATATATATAGATATATATATATATATAGATATATATATATATATACAGTATCGAACGAATGGTGTTTTTGGGGTCTGGGGACCTCAAAACGAAAAGTTATCATGGTCCCGGGCCTAGGTCTTACCATGCCGACTACGGTAATAGCTTCTTCCCTATAGGGGAAATTCGCTAAAAGGGCTTATAAAG
This sequence comes from Allygus modestus, assembly GCA_963675035.1. Classification (NCBI taxonomy): domain Eukaryota; kingdom Metazoa; phylum Arthropoda; class Insecta; order Hemiptera; family Cicadellidae; genus Allygus; species Allygus modestus. The sequence goes on along the minus strand of OY776112.1, from coordinate 481,475,340 downwards.
TGCACTGAACTTTGTTATAAGCAGGGTTTACAGAAGAGGTTGGTACTTTGCTGGAAAAGAGCTTGAACAAAGTTTTGAAACTTTACTTGAAGAAGGGTTTATTGTAATGTAACTGATGTATTGTTCGGAAAATTTTTTTGTAAAGTGGATTGAGATGAGTTAAAAACGGGTTTGAAGAATAAAACATTCTAAATTAACGAAAGTTGGATACATTGTTTTGTAGGTTGACTGAAATCCGTCTTTGGCCTTCGCATAGTTGAAATAAGAGCTTAATTTTTATCTCAGACTTTTAAATATCGTTTAGTTGTAAAAAAATAATACTGCATGGATTTATTTTAAATACTTTTATTTTCACAAATATTAAAAATCAAAAATGACCACGTATGTGTTTTTAAGTTTCCAATCCTTTATATGCGAAGTGTTAAAGAAGGGGTTGGGCGGCAATTTGAAGCCAGTAGTCATATTGCGTTCAGTTATTGAAGGAGTTGACGTCAGAGTAAACCCGTGACAGCAACTTTGGGTTAGTCAGACGCACAGTATCTATTTGATAAATAAATTAGCCATAAAAATAAAATGCAAACAAACATAAAAAAGGCTCATTAAAACAATTATAATATTTGACCTCTCTGAACGTCAAAAAAACTTAAATCAAGTAATTTTTGTTTGCAAATGATTTAGATAAACTAAAACAAATGTGACTGTTTCCTTAAATTTTACCATTGTATTTTTTAGAACAATACTGAAAAATTCATATAAAAAATTGTTGAAAAATAATTTAAAACTCTATAATATTAATATTTCCACTATACAATTAATTCAAGATGGGTATTACCACCTTTACTTCCACTTCGTCCCTTTGAATACAAATGAGTCACTTGAGCACCGACTTAAAATAAACTGTTGATAATATTTTATAAAATAATTTCTTGACGTATCAATAAAAAATTTGTATTTTGCAAACTATTTTAACATACACTGATTTTTATAACAAGCTTGTGACCCATTTTGTGTTTGCACGAGTATACTACCTTTAAAGAAAAAACCTAACCGATCATCTTGTAATTTTTAATCAGTTTTGAAAGTTTTGCGCCTCAAGCAATATTAGTCATCTGATTAGATTACGTTGTAAAGCATGATATGCATATATATGGCGTGTGAACAAACTAAGTGTTAGTTTATTTTCCTAATATTAATGATGTGTATATAATAACAACTAAGTATTTTTCACTGCATTTAGAGACTTTGGTGAAATCAATTGAGGAAAATTAACAAGGTAGGCAAAATGGAGGCAAGAAAAATACGGAGGCAAAACGTATTTTGAAAAGTCTCTGAGTGCCGACAGTTAAATTCACCTTTATTAGTGAATTTCCTTTGGAAAGAGAACTATTAGCATGACCCGCACGGTGAAACTTAAGCCCGGGACCACCATAGAAGTTCCTTCAAAATTATATATATATTAACATATATAAAATTATATATATAGACATATATATATATATATGTGTTTGCACTCTAGCGGTCGCATTTTTTGTCCGATTTACTTCAAATTTGGTAGGGACATTCATTTTTGTAATCAGTTGGACAAGTTCGTTGGGAAAAAACAATCGGAAAACTCTAACCCTCTTTTTTAGGGATTTTAAATTTTGAAATTTGAGTTTTTGGGCCCAAAAAGGGTCAGATAAGCCCTAAATGTAAGATTAATGGGTAATAAGTTATAGAACGTAAAAAGGCGAAAATTTTAAGCCCCCCTCATCATTCTAGCACTAATACTTACCGAGTTATTAAATAAATTAAAATTGAGTAAACACAGTACGTTGTCTTATGGGGATTTTACATTGGAAAAGGCTGTTTTTCATATCTTGATGTAGTTTTATCACTCCTAACACCCCCATACCGATTTTTGATCCTGATGGTACATCCTCCTAAGCTTACAATTCACAACATTGTCATCCCAACACTGCATTTAAATAGAACCAGGTGCATCAGAACAGCCAAAAAACTAAATATTTTCCACCTTGCTAAAAATGTCAAAAATTTTTGTTTAAGCCCGTTATTTGATTTTTGACAGTTTTTACTGGGAAAATTCACTTCCCTAACGTCAGCGTGCTGCGTGCGAACTCGTTTTTACATTGTAAAAAATTTTTTTTACATTGTAAAGATCTTGATAATTCAGCCCTGACAAAGTCAGGGGGGTCGTTTGTACAAAAACACAAGAATAATTACAATCCAGATGAAACACTCCAATAATTATTGGAGTACTCAATGAAACTCATATGTCACAACATATCAGGAGCATCGTAGCAGAATTAGGTTGACTTATATTTCGAAATAATCAAATCAAACATCTACAGATTGATTGAGACAGGAGCTGTGGTCACAGGGGGAGACAGCCCCCTTGGTCGATCCGAGGGGTTGGTATCGGGGCGGATATTGCCCCCAGACCGGATGTCCAACCTCCCCAGGGGAGGGTGCCTCTCAACTTGATAACACACTGCTTTCGTATTGCTTTGGTTTCTTCAAACAACAGTTGATTTACCCAGCAAGCGGTTCAAAATCTAGGAAACTCTTTCGCGATTGTGTTCTGTGTTAACAAACAACAGTTATTATTACAAAATTATATGAAGCATTATGAAAGTATTATTCTGTTTGATATCAAACTTTCTGTTTCCTAATTAAGTTACTAGGATGCAGATAAGTTAAATTAGCACATATATGTGCAAAATTATAGGTCAACAAAAGTTTGTAGTAAGTGAAAACAATTCGTTTGTTCAAAACAATTTTGGCCAAAAACTAAAATTCTCTATTACACCATTTATTAAACTTGCATGGTAGAAAGATGGTTTTTGGTAGAAAAATTCAATAAAATATACCATATTTTTTTATTTTGACTTAAAAATTATTTTTCCCCACCATCATAGGAGATGTGGGGTAAAATGTTTAAATACTCTATCACGGGTTAATTTACACGTTAATACATTACAATCGTTTTTCAGTTGTTTATACTTCCTACGGCATTGTAGTAAAAACCCTGATGGATAAATGAATAAAGTTTTATTTGAGAAACTCATTTACTAACTTTCTATAAATACTGCCCTAGCGGCCTGGCACGTGCTGTGGTCAACCTAACGCGTTGCTGCGGGTCTCTGAGGGCTATAATTCATTAGCTTTAAGAGTAACTAGCCGTTCCCGCTTCGTTTTATTGCCCAAACTAATCCTTGTGTTGCTCCAAAATATGTTTTGAGCATTAAAGGAGAATTGAATGAATATGATTGTGGAAATAAACGTTTAAACTACTTTTAAACGTAGAACTACTTTTAAATTTATTCCAAAGTGACAATTATTGGACTCAGCCTGTCATTATAATAGATTGTTCACTAGTAGGCCTATATTGTTAGTAGTATGAACATATTTTTTAACGAGTTCGCACGCAGCACGCTGACGTGAGGAAAGTGAATTTACACAAACAAAACTTTTAAAACTCAAAACCAGTGTAAAAACATACATTTATTCTAATTTTGTTGAAACCTGAAAACATCGATTTTTTTGGCTGTTCTGATGCTCCTGGTTTCATTTACCTGCAATGCTATGAATACAATTTTCTGCATTATAAGGTTAGGAGAAGGTCCAGTCAGGCTAAAAGTAGGCGCGAGGTTGCTGGGGATGATACAAATAACCGACACATGAATAATATGCTTTTCTAATGTAAAAACCCCATAAGACAACGTACTGTGTTTAGCCGATATACGTTTTCTTTAATAACTCGGTAAACATATATGCTAGAATGGCGAGAGAGGGCTTAAAACTTTCGCTTCACTAATTTCCATATTAATCCACGCATTAATTTTACGTCCGGGGCTTTTCGTACCCTTTTTGGGCCCAAAAACCCAAAATTTGAAAGAATAATCCCGAAAAAGGGGTTTAGAGTTTTCCGATTGTTTTGCCCAACGAAATTGTCCAACTGATTATAGAAAGGAATGTCCCTACCAAATTTGAAGTAAATCGGACAAAAAATGCGACCGCTAGAGTTCATACACACACAAACATATATATAATTTTGAACGACCCCCCCAAAACGTGTTCAGGGGGTCATGTTAGGAACTTCTATGGTGGTCCCGGGCTTAAGTTTCACCATGCGGGTCATGCTTATAGTTCACTTTCCATAGGAAATTCACTAATAACCAGTATCAGTGAACTGGCACATGCTTTTCCACTTTCAGCCCAATTTTAATCAATAAATTACAACAAATATAGAATAGGGTATAAAGTATGGTGGCATGTTGATGCCATTTTTTTTTTCAGAAATATTCGCCCAAGTCCAGTTTTTGGATGGACTACAGATTCATTTGCTACACTCAGTGTTTTTAAGAGGGGAAATTCCCTCTATTCCTTACCAGGGTTAAGTGGCAACATATTCGGAACATCCTGTATTGGTCAACGCCAAATTGACCTACATACCAAGTTTTAATCCAATTTTTAGTAAATAAGAGAGGAATGGAAAATTTGTATTCCCCATAAGAACAACACTGGACAGCGTAAGTGTTTACCGTTAAATAAAAATTTCAATTTTATTCGCGACCTTAGTTGTAGAATAATAATTTAAAATACTAACTTAATTGTTTTTTTAGCTGTTTTTAGTGGTGATAAATAAATTGGATTTAAAGTTTATGGTTTTATGAAAAATTAAAAAAAGGTTAATTTTGCGACCTCTTAAGCCCTGTAATTTGTAAACCCGAATTTTCCCAGACATGCGGGTGGTGACATGGGGTTTGGGAATAACTACCCTCAAAATTAAAAATTAAAATACACCCGTCACAGCAAACCTGCATACTCAGCGAATTTCCAATGAATATATAACATAACACTTAACAGGATTCATAAGAAATGTATTCACAAACAAGCGATATTTAAAATATTAATTATTCTCCTTAAGAAAAACATTGGGGATGAGTACGCAGGTTTGCTGCAACAAGGCAAGCAAAATAATGGGTTTTTATGCAAATATCAATAGAACTCATCTTAGTGAAGTCACATACCAAGTTTCATCCATATACATTCATAAATAAGCGATATATAACATTTTAAGTATTTTCCATAAGAATAACATGGGGACCAAGTACCTAGGTTTGCTGCTACAGGAATCATAGGCGAACAATTTTTTTTGTGCAAACAACAATAAACCATAACCAGATCAAGCCATATACCAAATTTTGCCAGTTTATGTTCATAAATAAGCGAGATATACAATTTTTCTTTTTCTCCATAAGAATAACATTAGACAACGTACTGTGTTTAGCACTTTCAATATCTCGGTAAAAAATTGACGTAGAGCAATGATCAAAATACCAAATTGTTTGTTTTTTTAAGCTGAATTCAATGGTATAAATTAAAATTTGATTTAAATTAAAATTACATGTGAAAACCCCAAAAACCACATTTTTGGGGTACAAAACCCCCCAAAAACCCCTCTTCGGATGGTGCGATTCATCTGGTTTTCGAACTTGTTCAAATAAATGGTACTTTACACATTTGTACCAAATTTCATTAAGATCGGACCTTTTTTACGAGAGTTATCGTGCTTACGGACACATATATATATACATATATAAAAATTTGAACGAATGGTGTTTTTGGCATCTGGGGACCTCAAAATGAAAAGTTATCATGGTCTCGGGCTTAAGTCTTACCATGAGACCTACGGTAATAGCTTCTTCCCTATAGGGGAAATTCGCTAAAATGAAACTCCTATAGATACCGTGTATTAGTACCCACATACCAAATTACAGACAGATAGACTGACCACTTCAAAAAGCCTTTTTTTTTTGGAATCGGGGAGCTACAGAACCAATATATCCACCAAAGGGCTCAAATTAGAAAATGTTGACGAAAACAATAATTTTTATAAGGATAGAAAGTAAAAATAACTTTTTCAGTATTTTTTTACTGAATGACATATTTTTCCGCGTCACATCTCAGCTTGAAGAACGCTGGCATTTACGAAGTGTAAGGAACATTTTCACGTTTGCGGTCTAACTACCAACAAACTTTTAATGGCTTTCCACTTCAACTTCATATTGCTTTAGTTCAGTTTCCAAATATTTTTATCTGGGAAATATTTTGACTTATTTTTTAGATGATTTTTAATCGCTGCAAATATATAACACACTCGTCTGCTATAAATTTGTTCTACTAAAACAAAAATAAAAAAACAATATGTGAACTATTAAACAATCAAACAATGAATCAAACAATTAACTAAAATAGTTGTCCTGTTGCTAGAACCCGAGCAAGTTTGTACCCAACGAATGTTACTTCAGTTGTAAACAAATATAACAAAACATCTGGTATTAAAACGCATGATAACATCTGAGAATAATGCGGATAACATACTTTCAATCAACACGTAGTTTAGACTTCCGCCGTCGAACAACGCGACTGTTCCGAAAATTCAGCTCTTTACTATAGATGTAATTTTTTTAAATTCTGAGATGAATTGGAAAATCTACGTACAAATACCTTTAGTTTTTTTAGACACCTCAAACGTTAAAATCCGTCCAGCCGTTATTTAGTTATGACTGTGAAGGAAAAAACCCCTAGCGTATTAATATATAGGACTATAATATATATAGCTGCTATCGTACCCGGTTTCACCCGAGAATACAACAGTTGTGTGTGCTGCTTTCTGTGGTCAACCCGTGGAACTTTTATGAAACATGATCAGCTGATTGAATTATCATCAGCTCGAACTAAAGTGAATGTCCATTAGAATAACACAGGATTGAAACTTTGAAAAATCCTGGAGAGAAAAATAAAATACTTAAAATACTTTATTGGTGTTTACCTAAATTATGGAAATGGTACACGTGCCAGATTTCGTAGTTGTAGGTGTAGGCGTAGAGGTTTGGCCTGGGGAAAGATAGGTTTTTCGTATTTATAGATATAGATTAAGTCTCTGCAAGTTGTTATCGCTGAAATTCCCAGTTACACCGTGAGGATGAAAACATTTTGTATTCAAATAATCATCTACCCAAATAAAATCATCATATGTAAATAACTAAACGTTGACACTTGTCTGGCGAAGACCTATCGGATTTGTATTTATTTAAGAGGTTAGACTCACGAAAGAACTATAAACTTATACTCTAATATGAGTGCTTGGTTCGCTTGCTTGCGTGCTCGTTTGCTTGCAACTCTGACCTCAAAAACGGCTCCAACGATTTCCTTCAATGTTGGAGATAACTAATTTCTGGGATAAAAATAAATTATAGACAGTACTCATCCCTGGAAAAACCAAATAATTAAAAAAAATCGAAAATGAAAAGTTAAAATATTTTGGCTTATGGGGTTTGAAATCAAAGCAAAATATCTGCAACAGCTTTACATAATCAACCAGGGAACTGTCAAAGAGACTCGTGTTGTTTATGGTTTCCTGAGAGCAGTGACTAAAACCATGAGTGAAGACTAGGATGGTCTGCCGTTACACTTTAGACGCATAAATGAGCGAAGCAACAGTTACAGCGTTAAAGCGGGAATAAAGAGGATCTACGGGGAAGAACGCTACATTTAGTAAACAAACATAAAATAATGTAAACAAAACAGTGACAGTTTTAACAGCTGTTTATCTATATCTATACTTATGTAATAGGCAAGCAGGTTTTTTGTGACAATCACTCCTCCTAAACTATTGAACCTATTTTCATGTTTTTTGTGTCATTGGAAAGGACCTAACGTGAAGTTGTGCAGTAAACTTTTTTTACAGAGAAATAATTTGTGAGTGAGGCTCTGGGACCCCTTAAAGTTGAATTTTTTTCCATAAGCTTAACATTGGGAAATAACTATAAGTTTTAAGCAACCAGCTGGATAGAGTAAATACAGTTAATCAGCAGGTCATGTTGGTTTTGGAACGGTAACACAATACTTATACGGGAATGTCAGTATAATATTACGTTGTGATCGCGAGCGAAGCCGCGACAGGCTACTAGTTTAATTTAAATGAAGTCAGTTAAAACATGTAACATAAACCCAATAAAATATTTCTTCCATTACAATTACATGTGAACTTTAAGACCCAGTGGGGCGTAACCTAGGAGGAACTTTGCAAATCTCTATAAAAAAACCTTCTCCTTGGTATCACCTAGCTACTGGCCAAATTTCATATCAATCGGTAAAGCCATTACACTGTGATGCCGTTACAAAGAAGTGACAAAGTGACGGAAAGAGAGCTTCGCACAATTACGTATCCAAAATAAATCTAAGGGACATTGAGCTATAAATAACAACTGGAATGACCTTAAAAATGCAGAAAAGAGGCAAATAAGCTATAAACCCGATAATCAGTAGAGAAAAGGGGACCGCGTCTAGGTGTCACCCCGACAACCTGTCACCCCGACAAACCGTCCCCTTTTAAAACAGGTTTTGAGGTGACGAGTTGACGCGCATCGTCCCCGACAACCCGTCTCCATTTGAAGGAGGTGACAGGTGGTCGGGGTGACACCTTGACGCGAGCGTGCGAGGTGACGGGTTGTCGTGTACGGAGGCGTCTAATCGTCACCTCCAAAGAGAGAAGGTGACACCTTGTCGGGGTTACACCTTGACGCGAGCGTGAGAGGTGGCGGTTTGACGTCGATGTAACCGACAACTTGACACCACAGCAAATCGCCACCCCGATAGGCTCCTCCCTTTGAACTAAAATTACATATTTGCACACATAATCAATTCGTTTAACACTGCAATAGAGACAGCTTCTTAGACTTTATACTTGGTATGGTCCAACAAAACCGCTGATGATTTTTGTGGTGAATGGTTCTATCAGTGGTTTTAAACTATTTCAACTTTCTTAATAGAGGCGGCATAAAAAAATTATAATGCGTGAATTCTACTAAACTTATTTTTCAGCTCACTTCAATGCTGTTTGTCATGTTTATAATAATTCTAAGGTAGGTAAAAAACTTTCGCAATACCGCAGAAGTAGTCATTATAGAAATGATTTTGCAATTTCGTCAAAACATCAGTTTCATGTGCAAGCTGCAGTTGGTTTATACGCATAAGGCAAGACAGTTTTCAAAGCGTACTCACGCGTACTCATTTGTATCTATATCATTGCATTTTTTCCGTTACTAGATGGGAACTGACGAAATGTTGTTGAGTTTGTCATTATGTATTGCTAGATTCAAAGTGATGTGATTGATTATTGTGAGAATTTGATCAATCCCGCAAATCACACTTCGCTTAGAATTTACATATTATTTATTTTCTATGCCGCCTTCATGAGAAAAGTTGAATATTTGAAACCACTGATATGAAAAATGGTAGTGTCTAAAGAACCGTTCACCGCAAAAATCATCCCTCTAACCAATTAAATAGCTGTGCTGTCACAAAACAAAATGTGAGCGCTATTTTTGGACCACCCGTTATACGATTAGGCCTACTAGCAGTTTCCCGTGGCTACGCATACGCTCAAACTGAGGTTATAAACCAGTTTCTTGTTGTTGACTTTAAGACGAAACCCCAAAGAATAAATTATAAGGTAAAACTGCAACATATATGCTTTATTACAGTTATTACTTATTTGGTTTTATCAGTTGGTATGTTAAAAAATTAAGACGCTATTATGAAGGTTTATTATGATGGCTTATAAGGACTATGAAACGACTACCTATCATGAAGACTTTACACGCTATTCTTTAAGATATAATTTTTTGGAGTTGAGATAAACTATGTTAGAGTAGTATTGCAATTACAAATTATAGATTATGAGTATCTGTTTTGACTCTTTGGTTCAATTATTGCAATCAACTGAGCATTTTAATATGTTCCGTTTTTAATTATTAGGCTTATTACTAGCCTACTTGTTTTAAAATTATTTGCAGATAGTAATAATAATTTTGTAGCTTGTTATTATTCAACTTTGACGTAACATATCGAAAATAGTATTGATTTTATCTTTAAAATCACAGTAGTTTTGTTTGTATTTTATACATTTACGTATTTAAAAAAGGTTCATTATTCGTTCATATTACGAAGTAACATTATTAAAACTTCTACGCGGTAGGCCGGAAGACAACATTACAGTTTCATACTGCGAAGGGGTATTCATATAACCAACCAAAAGGGTGGCAGGTGTTCAAAACATATTTGCGACCACCCTCGGCATTTCAAACCGGACCGGAAGGGATGTCCCAATCTTTGCGGGAATGTTGCTAGAAAAGGGTCTTCAACGTTTCCAAATTTCTTACGAAAGAAGTTTCATATTGATTGACACATGTTCAAGTAGTTGGTATTTCAGTCAATGGTATTTCCTTCCGACTAAAAAGCAAAATTGTAGAATAACACTTTCCTTCCGACTAAAGAGCAAAAATGTAGAATAACACCTGGGTATTTAGACTCTAAAGGGTTTTCCAAAAGGACTGACATTGGTGGGTTACGGTCAATGGTATTTCCTTCCGTTTAAAGAGTGCGATTAAACAATGAATTTCTAGAAAAGGGCAATGGCACCTTCACGCGTACCAACTTACATCCTATATAGAAATTCGACTTGTCCCGTACTGTGTGGTTCCGTGTGATGGAATTGACTCTCAATAAATTGAATGACATAAATTTGACAACAATAACAACAATATTATTTTACGTCATAAAGCTCTATTAAATAAAATATAATTCTAGTACAGTCACCCTCGAAGACCCTCGAGGACACTCGAGGATATAAAAAATGGGTGATCTAAGAGTAAAATTTAGTATATCTTAACTAAATAATGCCACATAACAAGTCTTATTAAAAATATTGAGAAATAAGCGGGAGATAAAATTTATTTTTTATTACTGTATCAAGGGATATAATTTAAATGTAAAAAACAAATCAAAATACCGAAGTACCATGTTATTTTCTTTATAATTTATTTTTCATGAACATCAGACAACTCAGTTCCTACGCGTAGGAACTGAGTAGCCAAGGTTCGTAGAGCTTTCAGACAAGGTGTGCTGAGTCGATCTATTTAAGGTTTTCTGCTTTACCGGAAGAGACCTCGTAAAAACAGGTGGAAGGTCACGTGATCACCAATCCAATCTGCAGTGTTGCTGGAAACACGATATTTATCGTACGAGTACCATTTTTCTCACCGTTGTTAAAATGACATTGTTTATCTGCTTGCATATCTTTATCAGCTGTTATTTAATGAAACTAATATATCGTTTTGATTTATTCTGATTATTAACTTAAACTGCATATAAAAAACAAAACCTAACAGTGAAAAGAAACGTGTTTTATTTATTCCCAGGTTTACATTGAATTGTAAGTTAATGTTAATATTTAAGCTATTTACTTTTGAATGTTGAAATTATTTGACTTTATGAAATTCCGAAAGTTTTTCAAAATCTACTTTACTGCTGTTACTTTTAGCGAATTTCCCCTATAGGGAAGAAGCTATTACCGTAGGTCTCATAGTAAGACTTAAGCCCGAGACCATGATAACTTTTCATTTTGAGGTCCCCTGATGCCAAAAACACCATTCGTTCAAATTTGTATATATGTGTATATATATGTGTGTGTGTGTGTGTGTGTGTGTGTCCGTAAGCACGATAACTCTCGTAAAAAAGGTCCGAATGAAATTTGATACAAATGTGTAAAACACCATTTATTTGAACGAGTTCGAAAACCAGACGAATCACACCATCCAAAGGGGGGTTTTGTACCCCAAAAATGTTTTTTTTGGGGTTTCCACATGTAATTTTTATTTAAATAAAATTTTAATTTTTGCCATTTAATTCAGCATAAAAAAACAAACAATTTGGTATTTTTATCATTGATCTACGTCAATTGGTTCCTGAGATATTGAAAGTGCTAAACACAGTACGTTGTCTAATGTTATTCTTATGGAGAAAAATAAAAATTGTATATCTCGCTTATTTATGAACATAAACTGACAAAATTTGGTATATGGCTTCATCTAGTTGGGGTTTATCGTTGTTTGCACAAAATAAAAAGTTTTCACGTATGGTTCCCGTAACAGCAAACCTAGGTAATCGGTCCCCATGGTATTCTTATGGAGAATAATTAAAATGTTATATATCGCTTACTTATAAATGTATATGAATGAAACTTGGTATGCGACTTTACTTAGATGAGTTCTAATGATATTTGCATAAAAACCCATTATTTTGTGTTCCGTTTGTGGGCCTGAGTTGTGGAACATGAACGATATTGTGATAAATGATCAGAGTAAAACCAACAACTATTGTGAAGCCTGGAACAGGCGGTTTAAGGAGCTGGTTGGGCGTTCCAATCCATCTTTTTGGAGTGTTCTACAAGAAATCCAAAAAGATGAAGCATTGGAGCGCACGAAATCTCTCGACTTAAATTTTCAACTTAAATTTGCATGTTGAATCCGAATCTTCATACCTATTTTTGAAACACCCTTTACGATTCTTGTGTTCGTTTTAGCATAGTGTACGCATTGGTTTGATGTATACATGTATGTACTGTTAATAAATGTAGAGAAAATAAATCATGAACTTTTAGTAACAGTTTTGTGTTTCGTAATGATTCTTTCCCCCCTTAACTCTTCTTTTTAAAAAAAGGTACATTAAATACTGCATCTGAAAGCTTAAAATGTTTTAACAAACTTATGTACTTTACTATATCGAGCGCCAAATCATTGTAATCTTGAGCATCACCAGGAAAGAGGTTATTCCTTAGCCCAGAGATGTTGCCAATTTATCATATGTCAATTACGCATCGTTATTGAGATTTGCTCAGTTCATACACATAACCCCCTTTCACTAATCTTTGATTGATTGAAATTAAAAAATATATAAATTATAACCGAATTTCAGCCGAATTTAAAGGGCCACTTTTCTATATGAAAAAGGGTTTAAGTGAGCATGCTAGAAATTTATATTTAGATTTAGCACGGATAATAAATAAATTCTTTATGTGTGGTTTCAGAAAATAAGCTTGTCTGCCAGATTAGGTTTTTGTATGTTTAGACATAAATTTTATGTTTAGTGTTTAGCCAATAATGTATACTTATAGTGAAAAATGTAATAAATAATGAATCAAGACTGGTAAATTTAGTTTAAAAAAATGGGTTTCTATTAAACAAATTCATTATTAAGTTATTTTTGCATAGAGCGTTAATAAATGTAATTTTCATTTAATTGATTGTTTTACTCCAAAGAAGAGCCTAAAAAATATTCCTCCCCTCCACCGACGTGTTTCCCTGGAATTTCCTCCGAACCCCCATCCCTCCCCCATCCCTCGGAGTACCGTAGGTATAAATTCAATGTATGGAATGTGAGGGTGTCAGTTCATCTCCAGCAGTGAATCTGTCATCTTGTTCGAACTGAAGTAGTGACGTTGTTAATAGTTTTTAGTTATGTCGGCTTCTCGGTTCAAATCCAAACATGGAGGTTTTCGGTGGGAAGATGATAGTGGGTTTGTGTACAAACAAAAGAAAACTTTAAAAAGTGGGTGGGTTTACATGGGGTGTGTGAAGAAAGACTGTCCTGGAAGTTGTAAAGTTAAATGTGTCGAAGATGATTATAGCCGTGGTGAATGTAAAGTTATTACGGCTCATTTGCCGGAGTCTGCGTGCAAGAATGAGAACAGTGCATTACGAGTTGAGGCTCTTAGATCTACGATCCTCCAAAGGGCAAAGACAGAAAACACCCCAAACTCGATAATCTTCCAGCAAGAATTTTAGGTTTGCAGTAATGGACATAATATTGGTATAACATGTAAAATTCCACCTATTCCCCAGACTTGTTTGTACGTTTGTTTCATGCTAGCCAAACATGATTTTCCCATGGATTAGGAGCAATATTAATATAAATTCATCGGGGTTTGTATAAATAGAGTAACAAGGTTTCGAGATGTATTTCTTAATGTTGTTGATACGTCAATTTTAAAACGTATAATATACGAGGTAATCTGTTTTTGCAGGCTTTTCCCATAGCTTGGGCGCTCATGAAATCCAGGACCACTAGGGCGTACAATGTGGTGTTCAAGGCATTGAAAGACAACTTCCCCGATTTATCCCCCAAGTTAATAATTAGCGACTATGAGAAGGCAATCCATGCTTCAGTAAGATTTAATTTCCCAAATGCCAAACATACTGGCTGTTGGTTTCACTTTAGCCAGGTAATGTATAAAATTGTCACTTTATCTTTTTTTTCCTTTGACAGTAGTAGCCTATATTTCGTTTGTAATGTCATTTATTGGAAGCGGCCAAATTAGGTTTCTTATGATGATTTCATTAAGAACTTGGCAGAAGAAGAAATCAGTTATTATATGTTGCAGCACATGCCAGTTTTAAACATCGGTTGTTTGTAGGATTGATTGAATAATCAATAGTTCATGTTTAAATTAAAAATTTTAATTTTTTTTATTAAATAGTAATTTAATTTTTTTTATTTGTTTCTACTTCTACAGTAATAACAAAACAATTATTTATTTTTCAAGTTTTCATTTAAATTTTTTGGGACGAGTTCAAATGCTTTAGGTTGTTTAGTTTTAATGATTTTATTTAGCAGAAAGCTAGTGAATGTGGGGTTGTCTTTTCTAGACCCGGTTGAAATAAGGCATGATCATAAGAACTCCAATATATACATAATATTATAGTGTTTATTAATTAATCCACAGGCGATTGATAGAAAATCAAGGAAATTAGGATTGAAGCACGGGGAACAAGGCGGATGTGATGTCGCCAAACGTTTGATGGCCACTGCCCTTCTCCCCCACGACAGCATTCCCGAGGCATTACATGTGATCGAACAACTAGTTGAGTCAACCCCTACTGCATACCGCACGAAGGCTAAGCATCTATTAGAGTAAGTAGCCTACATAAAGAGGAAGTTGTGTTTGTTTAAGTCTTTTCTCATTTGGATGTAAGCCTATAACTTTGAATTTATCAACTGGAAAATCATTTGCACTTTTAATGTGTGTTAAAAGATGAAATGCATTAACTGAACCCCCTGTTTTTCAAGGTGGACAATAATGTTATTTTTTATTTATAGTTCAAATATAAATAGTTACCAAAGCCAAATTATGGTAGAAAGCCAAATTCAGAATCAGTGGGCTACAATGTGTATTTCGGCAGTAGTGCTTGACACAACTGCAAGGCATTACATATTTATATTCACACGCACTGAACCATGAAATCGATTAACTATAAATGGCCCATTAAATAAGAACTTCTTTAAAATAAACACAACAACCATGGAAGATTTTAAATTTTCAGAGAGGTAAACATACTTCTGGTGTTACAGATATTTCAAAGGAGAATGGATGGCGAAGGTAACTCCTCTAGCTTTCTCCGTGTACGGCCAGACTAACAGGACGAATAACTGCCAGGAATCGTTGAACCGAAACATCAACAGATGTATCAAGCCCCAAGGGAACACTTGGGATTTTTGGGGTATGCGTTATAAGTAATAAAAAAATTAAGTGATATTTATTTCATTAGAAAAAATAAGGCGATTTTTTCCCAACAGATGATGCCAACACTACTGGGTCTTTTAAATGTTTTGCATTCTTTTTTGAACCCCTTAATGTAAAACATGTGCCTCCTCACATTTAAATTTTCAAAATTTCAATAATGCCTTCAATCCAAATTTTGACTTCTAAAATAGTTTGAAAACATTGGTTGTATTTGTCTTTTTGTAAAACGAATCTATCGTTGAATAAAATTCTGTCCCTAAGTGTTTTTTTTATCTTTTTACTAGGTGGTGAACCCGGATTTGATCGGGTGAATTCTTTTCATCTTGCTACTAATAAGCAATACTGTAGCTGAATTTTTTGGTTATGTCAATACTTAATTAATGTTTTTTTTTTTATTGTAATTTGAAATATTAGTAATGTTTAAAAATACTTTGTTATAGGAGGGTTGATGGCGATTTCCGTAAAGGAAATAAATTATCATTCTCAGCTGCAACAGGGAATGGAGTGTGCCAGGGCAAGAAAAAATAAATGGCTTCTCCAGGACAGCAATATAATGAAACTGCAGCGGAAAATAGTGGAGGGAAGGCTCTCTCTAGCGGCTTTCCTGACCGCTGCATCCCACCGCATAGCGACCCCAACACCACCAGCCGCGGACAGGAGGGGTGACGACGTCGAGGACGGCGATGATGTGGAGTTGGGCAGCCTCGATGTTGTACAAGGTAATATTCACGCTCATGTGTTTTACTTAAACAGTACAAGATGCCAATTTATGTAGGGTGGATTGATGTTTGCAGTGTTAGCACTATATTATGACCACATTTTACACCCCCAATAATTATTGGTCATGTAGTAATATGTTATAATAATTGCGTGACAGGCATGGGCGGAGTTAATCAAAGGGGAGGGCTTAGAGAGCAAAGCCCCCCCCAACTTGTTGAAAATAATTTGAGTGACTTGTACTTTTTAAAACATCGTCGGATGTAAGCCGTTTTTATTATATGCTTGACTGCAATAAAAAGTTAAACTCACCCCTTTTTTGTTCATGTTCCCGGGGGAGGTGCCCCGAAATTTAGAAAAACTCCAACCAATCATTTTGCCATTCGCGAGTAGAATACCCCAAACCAAAGAGCCCAAACTCTGCCCGTGGTGGCAGGTTTAACGCAGGCTCAGCTTCATGGCCAATTTTCACCGCCTAGGATTAAGTCTACAAGTTATATACTCTTAAATGAATAACTAGTTATAGTATCTGCTTATTTTACTGGATATATACTTAAAAATGCATTGGCATTTTGAACCTGTGAAATATTACATTGCCTGAGATTGAGCTCTCTTTAGCTCAATGAGCTTTAGTATAGAAATCAGCAGCCCATGTTGCGTAGCCCTAGGAAGTTTTAAAAAGGGATTAGACCTGTGTGTAGGCCAGATTCATAATTCAACTTTTTTTAATTTCAGCTAAATTTGTTTAGTAGTAAATAGCCATAAACCCAAATTTTACGACCAAACATATAAATAGCATTTTTTATTGCATTAATTTATAAACGTGCACATGTTCAGTAATTTATGATTTCATAATATCACAAAATTAAAGAGTGAGTCGAAAAATCTACAAGTGAAATTAATAACAGATAAACAACCACTTTTAATAGGATAACGGATATTTATTGTCGATAAAAATTTGTTACAAAATAGTTTTGAAATATGCTAAGATTGTTTTACCTTATTGGCAGCTTTTATAGGTGTCAATGTAGTAAATGTTGCAGGAGACGGGTTTCGTACTTTATTTATTTATTTTTTCGAAATTTTGAAATATATTTATTATTTGTTTGTTTTTATTATGTGTTTATATGTGTTTATTTGTGTTTATTTGTTTTGTGTTTTTATTTGTTTATGAAATATGTTTATTATTTGTTTATAATCTTGTAAATTTTATTTGCTTGTTACCAGTTGAAGCTGTTGCCAGACGAGAAATCAATCCATACACCAACTACAGGTGGGAGGCAACGCAGTTGGTAGTCAACAACTTCATGCGGTTGGCCGATGTCTCACAACAGCGGCTTGAGCTGGAGCGGTCGGTCGGCGCTGCAAATGTGGAGGACCGCGAACCGGCAGGGGAGGGCTGCGCAGCCTGCGTATTCTGCCATGAGTACAAGCCTACCAGGCTGTGCAGCCCATGCGGGCATGCAAACATGTGTGGTGTTTGCAGCGTCGACTTCGTGAGGCGGGAGTCGTACTTCACAGTGACAACCGAAACAGGAGATGTTGAGGAAACCGATATCCGCCTTCCATTAACATGTCCCGTGTGTCGGGCTATAATTGGCCAAATCATTAGAGTATATTTCAGTTGATTAAATGATCTAGTTCATTTGAGATTATCGAGTATTCATTTACCCTATGACCTTTGTTACTTGTGATTTTAAATGTTTTATATACAACTTTGAAATCTAGCAGTGAAATGTCGAGTTAAGAAAACCCCAGATTGGATTGGATCAGCTCCAAAAATGTATCATAAATTCAAAACGTAATTTAATATTGGTATATTATAATTTTGAATTCTTAAAAAGATCTATTGTCAAATCAAATCAAAATATTTTACTGTAAGACAGTACAGTTGCATTACAAACGTCAAACTTAAATTGATTATTAAAATTAATGTTCGAGAGATTTTATTCGTGTGGTTAGCGATTTGGCCTATTAAAAAAATGCATTTAAAGAGTAACAGGCCCGGTCCAAAAGGTATTTCTTTAACTGAATTTTGAATTTTGTTTCCGAGGTTAATGATAAGTTTTCTGGTAATTTGTTAAGCGATTTTGGCCCGAGATTTTGAGGTAGTGTAGCGGCTAATTCCAATCTATGAGGAGTTTGTCTTTGTTTAGTAATTATGGTTAAGAATATCTGTACTGGTTACTATTTTTGTTGATTTAAATTTATAATATAGTAGAATTTCAAAAATATAAATGAAATGTAATGTTAGAATTTAAAAAATTTTAAATATTTTGGCAAAGCGTTCTTTTCTAGACTCTAGACTCCCAGAGAATAATACCGTATCTTAATCTTGATTATACAAGTAAACAATTATGTGTTCAAGTAGTATTTATTAATACCTGATTGACCGTTGCTTGGGGGAAAATCGGATTATGCTACTTGGCTTGTTTATGAACACCTGATGATTCTTTTGTTTACTAGTTCCTTGTTATTTTGTAAACAACATGGTAACCCATAAGGTTCTACACCATAAATTTTTCATCTTATAAATTCAATTTTCTCGAAACATTGCGTTTTTTACACAAAATTGAACTGTATAAATGCAGTTAAAAGTAAAAAAATCATGAAAATCGTTTGAGCCGTTTCCTATATCCGCGAAATATATAAATATACAAGGATAAATATATATAAATAAATATACATGGATTGATTTCTGAAACAAAGTTACGAAAATTGTTCATTTAAAGTAATAGGATTTTTTAATTTAAAAGACGAATGAAGCCAATCTAAAATTTTATTTGTAGCCACAAAGATACAATTCCTAGCATATCATAAATTTATTTGAAAACATTCTTGATCTTTGCACGGGTTACAGAGAATATATGAATCCTGATGTGTCAGCTTTTTCAGCCTTTTACTTGCGAAAACTACTCTTTGTGTCATCTTCTTTGTTTACGTTTTAAAAGTCAACTAAAATTGAAATGAAAAATTTTAAAGTGATTACTTTTAATATATTTCGATTTTAAACTTTATTCATAGTATCACTTTGAATAAATATCAGTGACTTTGAAATTTCATTTAGGTTTGATGAGAAATAAAGTCGCTAGGCTTTCTGAACATCGAGGTGGAAGATTCGATCAAAATTTACGAAACTTGTAATTATTTTCGCTACTTAAAACGTTTATTTCTCGATTATTATACCATTCTCAAAACAAACTGTCGTATACTTTGGTGTTTTTAACGTGTTAAAACGGAATTAGATCAAATTATGGTTTTAAATTTCTTTTTTGGTGGGTTGAAAAATCGCCTCATTTTCCTTCGTATTAATAGTTACTCACGTCGCGTCGTCGTTCGCTCGTCGTCTGCTGGTGGGCTTGGCGACGAGACACGACCGTGCCTCTAAATTAATCTAGTTTTAAATACGGTAGAAGATTAAACATGAATAATTTATAATTTTTAAAAGTTTATTATTTGTTTTAAGCATTGTAGTGCTGATAAGCCAAGTGGAGAAAGCCTATTTTGCGTTATAAGAAGACGGAGACAGATGGAGCGGGGTGGCAGGTTGTCGGGGTGACACCTTGACGCGAGCGTGCGAGGTGACGGTTTGTCGTGAACGGCGTCGACAGATCGTCACCTGGGAGTAGAGAAGGTGATGGGTTGTCGGGGTGACACCTTGACGCAAGCGTGCGAGGTGACAGGTTGTCGTCTCTGCACACGACAAACAATCACCTCTAGAAAAGAGGTGACAACTTGACGGGGTGACACCTTGACGGCATCGGTATATTTTTACGAGGTGACAGGTTGTCGCCTGTGGCCAAAATGCCGAGGTGACGGTTTGTCGGGGTGACACCTAGACGGCTTCCCGAGAAAAGTGGTGCAAGGTGTAATATTACTCCTAAATGTTAAATTTTTGTCACAGTGAAAACCTTCAAATTTAAAACTAGGCCTGGGATATTAATCCGACGAAAATAACTTAAATTGCTAGGCATTTAATTGTAACACACAATTTAAATCTAACCTTGTTCCAAAAGTGTGTTAACTCCCCAAAATAATAGCATTGATAGACAACGTGCCGCATTTAGTACCGGCGGGGTGAATGGAATCTTGAGTTTGATATTGAATTCGGTGTTTCTATCTTTAACCGTTTCAAAATTGCGACTATTTAAATTTAACAAAGCTTAATTTCTTTAAACAAATTTTAAAAAAACTATCTAATTTTCAAAACATCATGAAATAATATTGCCCAAAAATATGGTATAACTATTTTAAAGATCACTCAACCCGTATCTGAGCCATTTAAAATCGTTATGAGCAAAACCGTGCATTTGCAATTTTTATGAGTAAAACAATGCAAATTCCATATGAAAATTACTAGAAATCCCCACGACTTCATTTATACCAACCAAGCCTTAATTTAAAAAAAATTCAAGATAAAAACACCAATTTATTATCAAACTAGTAAACCCATGTTAAGTTTCAATTAAGTACCTCAAGTGGTTCCTAAGTTAGAGTGTATTGATTACAAATCAGTGGCAGGCAGACAGACTAAAACAAAGTGATTCAGAAAAAGGTTGATCCTTTTGATGATTTATACCAAGTCCTACATTTTTCCATACTCTCGCGTGACACACTATATACCATGATACCATTAAACCTGTTACAAACGTATTACTATCTCAAGACTCACCTATAGATGGAGAGCGGGGGCGGTGGTCAGCAAACGTGTTCACTGCTACTCCTCAGCATCTTGACTGTAACACACAGAGTGTTACATTACTGATGAGTGATGAGTTGATAACGGGAAACTTACTTTGTTTATAAGGATTGTTTGTTTTAGCTTTCAAAAGGGCTAGTAATTGTTTTCTTTTATTAATCCTATACTCTAATATGAGTGAGGTTTGCTTGCTTGCTTGCTTGCGACACGGATCTCAAAAACGGCTCCAACGATTTCCTTCAAATGTTGGAAATAACACATTTCTGGGATAAAAATAAGTTCAAGACAGTCCTCATTCCCAGGAAAAATCAAATAATGTAAAAAAACTGAAATGAAAAGTTAAAAAAATAACATTGGGCTTATGGAGTTTCAAATCAAAACAAAAGAATTGCAACAGCTGTTCATAATCAACCAGGGAACTGTCAAAGTAATAATCATGTTTATGATTATTAACATGTGGTTTCCTGAGAGCAGAGATTACAAGATTTGAGTGAAGATTACATATATAAAGTAGTAAAATAAATCAAAGGGACATTGAGCTATAAATAACAACTGGAGTGACCTTAAAAATGTAGAAAAGAGGCAAATGAGTTATACAAATCTGATTATCAGTAGGGGGAAGTGGTGAAATATTACTCCAAGTCATCTAAACAAACTGACTGGCCTTCCCTTGAGAAAAGCTCGGCCCCCAGGTACTCATTATAATAAAACATTCAACAGTTGTGATATATTTTAACGATACTATACACTATTGAAAATACTCCATGTAATTGATGTTCTATTGCTAATCTATTGCCTCATATGATAAATTGGTTCAGTAAAAGTATTTAAGGATTTAATCATTATACAGGGTGTTTATGAAAGAAGTAAACAACTTTATACATTAATAGACTAATAAATATATAATTTATTTCGGTGTAGTTGGTATCTATGTATAAGAAAATACCTCAAGTTTTGTTTCATACAGATGATTGTCGTCAATTATGTGACAAGTGGCAATGTTTAGTGTAAAGGAAGAAAACCATCCCTAATCTTTTAGAGAGTCAATGTTTTTGAAGTCAATGTTACGAATGCCTCCGCAAAGCCCTGATTTTACTTCTTGGGACTTTACTTGTGAGATGTTAAAGACAAAGTTGTTGTACTCCTTTCCCATCAAACCAACTCACGGCTATGATAAAGAATAATAGCTGCAGTGGAGAGTGTTGATCAGCCCAAACTTCTTAGAGTTTGGTCGAACTTGATTTTAGGATTCATCTTTGTTATGTGAAACAAGGTGCACGCATTGAACACTTGCAATATATGGAAACAAACTTGAGAATATGTGCTTTCAGAAAATGTAAGTTGTGTCTACCTTGTAAACAAAACACAGTTGTGTTTGACTATCAAAGTTGTATACTTATTTTATAAACAACCTGTATTTTAAATAATGGCCAACTTTGTGAGCAGGCTACCGGTAAAACGATTAGTCTTGAATGATTGTTCGTGTTACTTAAAAGACATTAACGACTAAATGTAAGTTTTGAGGTTTTGGGAAATATCCACCTTTAGGGATTCCCCCACTGGGCTTTCAAAGTTCCGGCTTATGGAAGAATATAAATCCATTTAATTTGACATTTAACAGCAGCTGGTAATACGAACAAAACACAGTAGACAAGCAAGTCCACATGTTTCAAGCTAACTCTTGAAATTGCAACACAATATAAACCAACATGACCGGAAATGAGCTGGGTATTGGAAAATAAAAATATTTGCTCGAATTTGAGCACCTGGATTTGCTTGCGTCTATTCCAAATCAATAGTTTTGTGTTGGCCTATAAATTTTCTAAAAATCTATAACCGATACGATTGGCAATAAAATCCATTGCTGCTTCATAGTTGGAGTTAAAATCGTTCAATAAAGTCATCATCACTAACAATAATGATTCCAACGCAGGAGTAAGTTTTAAACTTTTACCAAACATTTTCAACTAATTGTTTTCTTCAACAGTTTTAACAAACTCTAGCGTGATTATCCTGGTTACGCCGTGAAAAGTCCTTCAATTTACTGAAAATAAAGATAACCCCGTCGCAGCAAACCTGCATACTCAGCGAATTTCCAATGAATATATAAAATAACACATTAAAACACTTAACAGGATTCATGGGAAATATATTCACAAACAAGCGATATTTAAAATATTAATTATTCTCCATAAGAATGTCATTGGTAATGAGTACGCAGGTTTGCTGCAAAAAGGTACACAAAATAATGGGTTGTTATGCAAATATCAATAGAATTAATCTTAGTGAAGTCACATACCAAGTTTCATCCATATACATTCATAAATAAGCGATATATAACATTTTAAGTATTTTCCATAAGAATAACATGGGAACCAAGTACCTAGGTTTGCTGCTACAGGAACCATAGGCAAAAAATGTTTTTTGTGCAAACAACAATAAACCACAACCAGATCAAGCCATATACCAAATTTAGCCAGTTTATGTTGATAAATAAGCGAGATATACAATTTTTCTTTTTATCCATAAGAATAACATTAGACAACGTACTGTGTTTAGGACTTTCAATATCTCAGTAACCAATTGACGTAGAGCAATGATCAAAATACCACATTGTTTGTTTTTATAAACTGAATTCAATGGTATAAATTAAAATTTGATTTAAATTAAAATTACATGTGAAAACCCCAAAAACACATTTTTGGGGTACAAAACCCCCCTTCGGATGGTGCGACTAATCTGGTTTTCGAACACGTTCAAATAAATGGTACTTTACACATTCGTACCAAATTTCATCATGATCGGACATTTTTTACGAGAGTTATCCTGCTTACGGACACACACACACACACACATATATATATATATATGTGACTCGGGCTTAAGTCTTACCATGAGACCAATGGTAATAGCTTCTTCCCTATAGAGGAAATTTGCTAATAAAATCATAATTAAATATTGAAACAAAATTGAATTACGGAATATTTAATTTGTGAAATATAGATTCTGCTATACCACACCTACTATAGACCACATAATTTGTAGTAACATTGTACATATAGGGATGTCTATATTACACTAAAAAACCCGATCACTTTGTTATCAATTAGTTTGTAAAAATAGTAAACACTTTACCCTCGTGGCCTTACATCCGAGGGACTAGGTTTTAAAAAGACAATATCCTTTATTATTAAAAACCTGATTATATTAAACACTAGCCGACCCGTTGCAGCTTCATCCGCGTAAACTATGACAGTTGTGTGTGCTGCATTCTGTGGTTAGTCCGAGGAACTACTACGAATCAAGATCAGCTGTTTGAATTTTCATCAGCTCAAACCAAAGTGAATGTCCATAAGGAATACATGGCAACTTTGGGACCCAGCGAGGCGTTTCTTAGCAACCGCCTACCGTTTCTTAGCAATCACCTAGGGCCAAAGAGGTTCCCTATATGTCAAATTTCAACTGTATAGGCCTTATAGTTAAGGAGATTTCATGATAGGTCAGTCAGTCATTCAATGGTATTTGGATTTTATATATTAAGATTATAAGACAATACCCTGTAATATAAAAAACCTAATTTGTTATTTAGCCACCTTTATGGTTTTATTTAAAGAAAATCTTACACTTTTACGATACAAACAGTTAGAGAATATATTTAAAGAGTAAGAGATGTTCCCCCGCAAAGATTTGCGGAAAGAATCCTTATAACAGCTGTTTATTGAATTAAGAAAAACACATGTGACATAAACCAAATAAACTCTTCTTCATATGAATAACATGAGACCTTTGAAGTCTCGTGGGGGAGAGCTCTGGGGCCTGAATCGAAAATCTGGCTTCGCAGTGACTTAGAACTTGAAGTTATCTTCAAACAAAAATCATCAAATCGGTTAAGTATTAACATCAGAAAGGTGAGTGAACAAAAAGCAAGAATCTTTTTAAATATGTAGATTTTTTGGAATATTTTTCGCAGTGATTACTAACATGCTCACAATAAATTACTTACAAGTACAGTACATAGATTCATTCATATACTCAGCATGCAACATTAACACCTCACGCCAGATAGGTGTGATGGACTTCAAATTAACTATAGTAACCCGATAGAATCCCTAATTTTGCAGAGTTTACGCCAGTTCAAAACTTTATTAGTTTATATTTGTCTTTAGAATATTTAATGAATTTGTTAATACGCTTAATCACTTGATAAGATGCCGATGTTTTAGGGCGAATATGAATGAATTATGAGTGTAAAATGGGTGAGATGCTTTTTTTAGTGTTGTACCGATTTAAAAACGACTGATTCTTTAGCCAGGATCATTGGCTTAGTGACCAATGGCAGCTGGATCCAGTATCGAACCTTCACAACATTTTCTCAGGATTTTGCTCAGGATCGATCAGGCGAACTTAAGATTATGAAGCAAGGACTCCAAACCCTGTGATACTCATCCAATTCACTGGATTGTAAGGCAAAATTAATTAAGAAAACGACCCGTTTAAACGCCATTTTGGTTTTCCAACAACTGTAAAAACTTCCATAAGCAGATTTAGCACAAGTTCCAGAATGAATATACACTACTACAACCTATATAAATTATATTACCTACACGACCTTTACGACCTATACGTGAATGACGTGATTCCACTTTACCCAATTATAGAAGATAACTCCTAATCGACTTTCTTACACCTGCCAGTTAAGATGAATACCGGAAGTAGTGATTAGTTTGGCGGACCGAACAGGAAACCCAGTCGTGGCCCACATAGCTCTGATGGGTTTACAAGGTCCAAACATCCAGACCCGGCGCCACTTCAGCTTGGGCAGATACGACCACATTTCACGCCAATCTGGTCCGAGTAACCGCTTGTAAGTTTGACATATCTAATATGCTAAAGAACCACTCACATATGTTGTCTGGTGTGTTCACAGAAAATGTAGAACAACTTGAGTGTGTCCTAAAATGCTATTTACAAATCGGATACACTACAATTTTACACATAGTATAAAAATGTACTCTGTTACACTGGAAAACTGTTACAAGGTAGTAAATTTTAAAATATTATATTTTAAAAAGTTTATAGAAATTTGAAAAGGTTCTGTTAAAAGGAAACATACTTCAATAAAGGATTAATAAATATTTATTCATAATGTTCTGTCAGTTTTACTTGCAGAGATGTTTGGAAATTGCTTATGTATAACTCAAAAACCATCTAAGGAAAGGATATTGATGTTGGATCATAATGGAAATGTTTTATATTAAGATTTGTTATTGAATAAAACTTTACTTGAACAATTTACTATGGTTTTCATTGATTAGTTAATTTTAATTTGTAATAAACCATATTGTGATAATATTTAAAAAAAATTTTCTTTCAGTGCAGTTCTGCCTGTATTATATTTCTATTTATTTCAAAATTCCTATTGCAAATCGTCACTGCTAGGCCAAACTGACTGACTGGTCGATTTCAATTCAATATGCCAACATCATTGCTTTATAATGAACAGTAAAAATCCAGAACTGTTTTTTAATGGAGAATAGTATTCTTTTTTACAACAGTAAATTCTATCAAGTTGTACTTCATTTATGATAGTTTGAACGATTTTAGAAAACCAGTTCAAGCTAAAAGACTCGTAAAAACAAGGGCGGAGGCGAGGGCCTTCAGGAAAGCGAGTTTGGGAATCAAATCAAATACGGTACTTTCAGTTGGTACAGTAAGAGAACTACAAATACAACAATGCACGACTTTGCGGAATTAATAGAATGCATTAATCTCCATTGAGGAACATCAAGATTGATTGAAATATTTTAAACGAGTTCGCACGCACACGCTGACGTGAGGAAAGTGAATTTCTACATAACAACTTTTAAAACTCAAAATCAGTGTAAAACATACATTTATTCCAATTTTTATTAAAATCTAAAAACAGTGATTTTTGGACTGTTCTGATGCTCCTGGTTTCATTTACCTGCAAAGCTGGGAATACAATTTTGCGCATTATAATGTTAGGAGAAGGTCCAGACAGGCTTGAAAGTAGGCGTGAGGTTGCTGGGGATG
The DNA here is from genome assembly GCA_963675035.1 of Allygus modestus. Lineage (NCBI taxonomy): Eukaryota > Metazoa > Arthropoda > Insecta > Hemiptera > Cicadellidae > Allygus > Allygus modestus. The sequence continues at coordinate 481,448,440 of OY776112.1, read as the reverse complement.
ATAAAAGTACTCTAACAAATGAATAACAGGCTTTTCTAGTGTAAAACCCCCATAAGACCAAACCAACACAACAACAACACCAACACCAACATAGGTGTGTTTACTATGTTTAGTCTAAACACATTTTCTTTAATAACTCGGTAAATATGTATGCTAGAATGACGGGAGAGGGCTTAAAACTTTCGTCTCACTAATTTCCATCTTTATACAGCATTAATGTTACATACAGGGCTTTTCTGAGCCCAAAAACTAGAAATTTGAAAGATTAATCCCCAAAAAAGGGGTTTAGAGTTTTCCGATTGTTTTGCCCAACGAACTTGTCCAACTGATTACAGAAATGATTGTCCCTACCAAATTTGAAGTAAATCGGCCAAAAAATGCGACCGCTAGAGTGCAAACACACACACACACACACACACACACACACACACACACACACACATATAAAATTTTGAACGAACCCCCAAAACGTGTTCAGGGGGTCACGTTAGGAACTTCTATGGTGGTCCCGGGCTTAAGTTTCACCGTGCAAGTCATGCTAATAGTTCACTTTCCAAAGGAAATTCACAAATAATTAATCATATCATCCTTTCCAATCCGCCCTAGTTTGCTATCTGTAAAACAGTTTGGTTCTTTACAACGTCATCGTGGCGTTACTTTCAATCGCTAACCGTTTACACATGTACATCTTGTAAGCAATCAAAGACACAATAACCGAATCACAATCAAAAACACAATAAATTATATGTCATTATGACTAAGCTTAGGTTAAGTAAATCCTAAACGATAATTTAAGTAAAACTTATGCTATCCAACGGCATACCACTATCACGGATTTTACAAGAATTATATAGTTTGAATATTATGCTGGATTGTAAGAAACCTCATTTTCAGCCATTCCAAAATGTTTCCTGCTCGTCTCCCTTCAACATCCTACACCGTAGACTCGCCAGGAATCCCGTGTCACTTTCGGTTTCAGCACCGCCGTCGGGGGGAGGAGGGGGGGGGCGTGAAGCGGCGCGACGTCCAGAGATGCTTTCCCTAAATTCGGAGCCCCATTTTCCGCGTCACGGCGAATCATCTTCTTTCCGCGGCGACCGCGACGGATGGGGCATGCGGCGGTGCAGTTCCTCAACCCGGGTTGAGCTGGGCGATGATCGGTATACAGCAGTGGGTACTCGACCGCTCTGGGGGGGGGGTGTCACAGCAACAAAGTCGTCATCATTCGACACGTTAAGTATTTTCGATTCTCTCAAAAACGTGCATTATAAAGGAATACTATAATTTAAGTTCGTGCGTTGAAAATAATAATTGGCTATATTTTAGGATGTGCATAGTACAAATCCTGACAGTAAAAATATTCGTTAAATGTTTTCCAAAGCCATTAATTAACCGCGTTGCTCGGCCTTATGGAACCGTTAGGAAACCAACTTCTAGCAATGAAATATATCTCCTTAGCTGACCCTAAATGATCAATAAACTATCTCAAGAGCTGTGGGGTGGGGGGGGGGGTTTGAGGTCACCTGCAGATTTGACCCGCTGACCACGATAATGGCCAGCACGACCGGAAGTTGCCGAAGATTGGCCGGAGTTGCCGAATATGCACGAACATTTGTACCCGCATATTCACAGATGGCTCCGTCACCTGGATCGCCAAATCATGAATGGTCACTAGACCGAGCTTTTAATAACTTGTTAAACCAGTTTGACCAGCAAACATCACTTGATGTCATAGTTGTATCGCATCGTCATTATAGGTTTGACCTTCTTCCATCACTTCCTTTGACCCCTGGTTAGCTCTGATTAAGTCTTCTGTATAATGTTTGCATTGATCCAAAGTAGTACTGAATACTTCCATACTTAGGCTATCGTAACAAACAATATCACTTCATTAACGTTTATTTTTGCGAGGGTACTAAGCTTATTTCCGTAATGGCCTGTCATTTTACTCTGACATCTGACAAATAACTTGTTTAATTACTGTAAATCGTTGCCTAATCAATTAACCTTAAAATCATCCTAAATTCAGTCTGTGCTTTCGACTGAAAATATCCAATACCATTTATATTTGTTGTAACAATTAATGTTTGTATATGAAAACGTGTCACATACTAGACCACTTACGACTCTCAAGATGTTTACATTATTTGAGAAAGGATCTGGCGATAAACGTTTACAGTGTCTAAGATTGTCTAATCGAAATGTTCGTAATATACTTCTATTTTGAATCAGGTAGTCATTAACGTATAACACTGTGTTTTACTTATTAGAATTTACACTGTGCTATTCATGTCATGTACGTTGAAATATAATTTATAAAAAATTAAAAATAGTGATTCTAATCCCAGAATCTACCCTACTGGGATTAAATGTGAGTCTCATAGCTTGAGATGTTAGGCACAGCTTATAAGCTACGAGGCACAACAACTATATCAATAACCTGTGTTTTCAGGGTGCATTGCTTCAAAGAAAGCAGATACAACATGATCGGCATTTCTATCCCAACAATCACGTATCCCTGGCCCTGTACCTAACCGCCGCAGTCTTGCACGCGAGCTCTACTTCTCAGCGGTACAATACTGACTACCGAATGCCGTCTGCGTGAGTTCCCCTCCCTCCCCCTCCGATGTCCGAGATGTCGCGTTCCTCAAATGTTTCACTTCCTACAGTAGATCTCCGTTTCCTCTCTTCCCAACTCGGGTTTCCTCCTTTTAGTACCGGTGAGACCGATCCTTGCTCGTTGATATTTGATTAGTTTCCTGGGTGAAAAATGTGTCTATTTGCAATCTTTATCCGATGATTCTAGTTAATGTTTTCAAGAAATAAGGTGATGACCTTGTGTAAGTGCTACTTTGACAGTTGACTGGTTAATTTATTTACAGCTGTTATGATTATTAGCGAATTTCCCCTATAGGGAAGAAGCTATTAACGTAATCGGCATGGTAAGACCTAGGCCCGGGACCATTATAACTTTTCGTTTTGAGGTTCCCAGACCCCAAAAACACCATTCGTTCGAAACTGTATATATATATATATATATATATGTGTGTGTCCGTGAGCACGATAACTCTCGTAAAAATTATCTGATTTTGATGAAATTTGGTATAAACGTGTAAAGCAACATTTATGACTTTAAGTTTGAAAACCATCCAGATCGCTCTATCCGAAGGAGTATTTTTGGTGGGTTTTGTACCCCAAAAATGGTTTTTTTGAATTTTTTACATATAATTTTGGAAATAGTCAAATTTTAGTTTGCTCCATTGGATTCAGCTTAAAAAAAACACACAATTTGGTATTTTGATCATTTCTCTACGTCAATTGGTTACCGAGATATTGAAAGTGCTAAACACAGTACGTTGTCTAATGTTATTCTTATGGAGGAAAATACAAATTTTATATCTCGCTCATTTATGAACGTATATTGACGAAACTTGGTATACGGCTTCATCTGGTTGTGGACCATTGATATTTGCTCAAAAAAACAATTTTTTGCCAATGGCAGCCGTAGCAGTAAACCTGCGTACTCAGCCTCATGTTATTCTTATGGAGAATAAGTAACGTGTTATCTCCCTTAATTATGAAAATAAATTAATGAAATTTGGTATGTGACTTCACCTAGTTGAGTTATATTGATATTAGCATAAAACCCCATTTTGTGTTCCTTGCTTCAGCAAACCTGCATACTCAGCCGCCATGTTATTCTTGTGGAGAATAATTAAAATGTCATAAATTGTTTATTTATGAGTGTATATTGATGAAACTTGGTATGTAGCTTTATGTGGTATAAAGATAAATATATATGCATTGAAAATTCGCTAAGTACACAGGTTTGCTGCTACGGGGGTATTTTGTTTTTATTCGAAACTCCAAAATCCCAATGTTAAAAATGTTCCAATTTTCAAATGAGATTTTCAACAAAATATGAATTACGTCCAAAATCTCCTAGTTCCAAAGTGTTAAAACCATTTCACTGGATTCCGAGATAGGTTTTGGAGACATACAGACATTGCTCGTATTAGAGTATAGGATTATATTTTTAGTAGACCTAACCTCAATTTTCCTTGTGTATGTCCGCTGGCATAGCTTTACAAAAATAAATCTCCTCTTCGTGGCTTTGTTCTACCATAAAACATCAAAACTATCCCTTATACACAAGCGCTGTTGATTGTCTGTAGAGGTGTCTGCGTGCAGTTAGTAACGGTCTGGCCGGTGATGTATTCTTCACTGCCTGTCGTAATCGCGGGACCTCCCACGTTTGCAGATGTCTTACCGTGGAGCACCACAGTAAGACTGCCTACGTGCCTTACATACAACACGGTAAATATGTATAACAGATATACTAGGCGGTCGATTTCAACCAGACCGGTGTAACTGGTAACACCGTAACAGCACATATCATGCTATTCAATAATTTATTAACTACTAACCGTTACCCGTCGCGGCTTCACTACTAGCGTTAGTAAGATATATGTTAACTGACTACGAGTCGCGTCGTATTCCAAGGCAGCAATTTCAAAGACGCCTCACGTTCTACAATAGTACAAAATGTGGTGAAATTTGATCATGCAATATTTGAGAGATAAATGTATTCCCTTGAAAAGTATTACATAACTCAACAAAAAATACCCGGTACAAGAATTGTTTTTACTCCTCGGTGAAGATTAGATTACTCCATTGCAATTATAAAGAGGCGCGTGGCCTGCCAAGCGTCGTAACCGGATTGTTTTATCTATGGAAGCACAGCCGTAGAGATCCACCTGTGATAACCCCTACATTGATGTTAAAGTTGTTGCCATAGTCTCAAAATGTTGTACATACTCTGGATTGTACTCGTTTAGTGATTAGTTAACACTTTAGTTCTGTACAGAGAGATAAATAAGGTAATTGAACCGCAAGTGAAAGCTTTAGAGGTTGTCTTGACATGCTTAAAGAAAAATAAATGGTGTTCTTGTTATTTTCTATTTGGGAATTATAGTCTCTTATACTTCCTCCCTCGATGACTCATCAGTCTTTGCAATTTTGTTTACAAAATGTCCTTAGAGTGTCTATAGTTGAAATCTGCCAATTAACTTGATTACAGTTTCGAGTCGTTTGGTCGTTATGATTTAATGTTTATGTTTGACAACGGCTCTTATCATATTATACTTGTGTCCAGGGCTGACAAAATAGCATGCAATGAGCATTTGATTTAATAAAACACAAAGCAATTCAGTAAAACCAAGATTTTATGGAACAAAATAAAAATATTTCTTGTTTTTAGTTGTGTATGTTTCAAAACTTATGTTTTATTTCGGTAGTTGTAGCACAAGGTTTACTAGTGTTACTATAGTATCAACACTGTTGACAGTGATATCCTGGGTTCGCCGGTCGCGTATCGACACTTAGAAGAAGGTTTGCCGACGTTTCAGACTCCTTACGTACGTCCATCTTCAGGGCAAGCGCAGTGATTGTACTGAAAAAGGTAATTTCACACCGGCATAACGTTACGTCATGTGACAGGACGTTACAGGCTTTTTAAAAGATCGCTCGCCGTTGTTTTAACTGAGGTATTGGTATGAGGTATTGGTATGTGATATTATAAATAATAAGTGTATAATAATTTTTAAAGTAGGCCTACATCATTTAATTTAAAAGAATAATTAGACTAAGTATTCTTGTACGAGGACAAAAGTCTTAAGTGTACTAATTATTTGCTAATAGTCATTTTTTATACCCGTTGTCTTTAACAATGTTGATTAACTTTGGCTAGAAATAAAATAAAAATTCCCCTATCAATGGGACTTTACCAGTAGCATAGTTTACTGCAGGTAAATTATTTGTTTTTATCGTCTATAACAGATTTTAAGCCTGCTTTAAGCATCATTTTTTTAAATGCAGTCAACGCAATATATTCTTGAAAATTAAAACAACAAGGTTTCCAAGACATCCTCCCACCTTACAGTCTATATCAGCAATGAATACGAACGTATTCATCGGTATCAGTGACTGAGGATCTAGTCGGGGAAGAAAACTGGAAATCTTAGATCAGTACCTCGCGGACGTCTCTTGCGGTGTGAATTGACCACGTGTTACGTTACGTTACCGGACGTTATATAACAGATGTCGGTGTGAAAAGGCCTTAATGGACGTCTCCAGAAGTCCGAAACGTCGGCAAACTAAATAACGACACAGCCAAACCTATAATTCATGGGGGTGAAGGTTGCAGTTACCACGGTAGCTTATCTTCGAATAAAAATATGATTAAGAAAGACAATGAAAATCCTACTCAAATAAAATTAATATTTTTATCCCATGAACATACTACAAGAATTGACAGTGCCAGATAGTATAACGCACAGTTAAATTGTAAAATTGTTATGACTAAATAACACCTTCTGGCATTAGAATTTTGTTAGTTCCAAGTCAAATAGGCCCCCACCCCCGTCGCAGCAAACCTACATACTCAGCTAATGTCCAATGAATATATAGCATAACACATTAAAACACTAATCAGGATTCATAAGAAATATATTCACAAACAAGCGATATTTAAAATATTAATTTTTCTCCATAAGAATAACATTGGGGATGAGTACGCAGGTTTGCTGCAACAAGGAACAAAATAATGGGTTTTTATGCAAATATCAATAGAACTCATCTTAGTGCAGTCACATACCAAGTTTCATCCATATACATTCATAAATAAGCGATATATAATATTTTAAGTATTTTCTATAAGAATAACATGGGGACCAAGTACCTAGGTTTGCTGCTACAGGAACCATAGGAGAAAAATGTTTTTTTGTGCAAACAACAATAAACCACAACCACATGAAGCCATATACCAAATTTCGTCAGTTTATGTTCATAAATAAGCGAGATATACAATTTTTCTTTTTCTCCATAAGAATAACATTAGACAACGTACTCAACGTACTGTGTTTAGCACTTTCAATATCTCAGTAACAAATTGACGTAGAGCAATGATCAAAATACCAAATTGTTTGTTTTTGTAATCTTAATTCAATGGTATGAATTAAAATTTGATTTAAATGTAAATTACATGTTAAAACCCTTAAAAAAAAATTTTTGGTGTTCAAAACCCCCTCAAAACCCCCCTTCTGATGGTGCGATTCGTCTGGTTTTCGAACTCGTTCAAATAAATGGTACTTTACACATTTGTACCAAATTTCATCAAGATCGGAACTTTTTTACGAGAGTTATCGTGCTTACGGACACACACACACACACACACACACACACACACACACACACACACACACACACACACATATATATAAATATATATATATATATATATATACTGTATATATAAATTTGAGCGAATGGTGTTTTTGGCATCTGGGGACCTCAAAATGAAATGTTATCATGGTCTCGGGCTTAAGTCTTACCATGAGACCTACGGTAATAGCTTCTTCCCTATAGGGGAAATTCGCTAAAAGAGGGTACAATAGACATTATGATTTTCCCCTTCCTCCTACGGCATTGTTAGTCAATGCCCACTCCCCGGTGCTCGGTTTACTATCGGTTTCGGCCAAGATGAATTATTTACAAGCATTTCCGGTGGCCTTATTCGGAGCTCGTAAAGTCCAAATTGCCGCCGCGTCTGTTACGGTTCTGGGCCCAACACTAGCAACGCCACATACCGCACATGATACTTGCTACCATAGAGCATGTTTCGTACTGTAAAAGTTACATGTTTCATGTTAAATATCGTGCATGTTACGTTACTGCACAATCACCTTTACATTTGCCTATCACTACTTGAATAGAGTCATATCTCAGAAAACAACAAGTGCACCTAAATTTAACCAATTATATCTACTAACTGAGGTCCCGTTCTCTGCACGGGAATCTAGCAGACATAGAGCCTTACATATTGAAAAGTTTACATTATGATCAGCTGACTAATTAAATAAAAAATAACTCTATAAGATTAACATTGACACTTTGAAGGCTTGTGTGGCGAAGCCCTGTAGGTGGATGTTTTTCAAACCCCCAAAAGGCACATCTAGAGGGTAACAGATTTCGATTAATACCAAATATGTCTATAAAATAATAGTTGTATGGATAAAAAATCGCGGAACAAAAATTAAGATATTCTTTTAATAATATAGATAGATATTAAATTTGTATGAAGTGGACACATATGTTTTGGCGTTTCTGTTAGTGATATGCTCCCCAAAGGAAAATGTATTAGAAGCGTTGTTAATGTTATACCTTAAAATGTTTATATTCATCGTTCACGAAGAAAATTGCATAATCAGTCACTATATCAAAGAAGTGAGAATATGTGAGTATCGTTATGATATAGTCAATAACAATAGAGACTTGTGACTATATAGGTGGCCCACCAGTCACGTCTCAGTGTTATTTGGCATACATTATTTTATAGAAAGTAATACACCATCTATCTATAAAATTATAAAGAAGAGGTGGTTTCTGACTGCATGTCTGTGTGTATGTGTGTCTGTGTGTCTGATATTCCGAGTGAACGCAAAAACTACTGAACCGACTGGGCTGAACCTTTACACAAAGGTAGATCTTGAACCATGCAACATAGGCCTATTCACTTCCTTAAAATCCCCTCGGGCTACGCCCCGTGAACGTCCTAAGTTTCAATATTTACATTTCAGAAGAAAGTAAACATTCAGAAACTGTAATACGAACAGCTGAGGGCACTTCCATTTGACAGCTTAAAGAGCAGAAGCAAGTACAGCAGTTTCAAGCTAACTTACCTTTCTAACCCGTGTGAAGAACGGGTACATTCTACTAGTATTTTATAAATTACTCAAAATTATCATAGTGCTTCTGGAGTTTTTGACTCCACTACAATCATTATTAGACTTTTGTTCAACATCTAAATACTTGTAACTGGAACTTCCACGCAACCCTATATTTCCCCGACCGTGATTTTCCACTCGTAAGTGCTATTACATCCATCTACTGACGAATACCCAGAGCCAGGTGTGTTAGATCAACCGGCACCCCTATAGGGTACGCCTTACGTCTTACGAACAGGAAGCTTAATGAGAATGTCCTTTTCACCTTTTCACAACATTTGAAACATGATTAGCACCAGAAAAAACTCACTGGCTTTTTAAAATACGACGATCATTTACTGCAGGCTTCATAACGAGACACCCGAGATCCGAACAATGAATTGATAATGAGGTGCCGAGGGAGGAGCTCATAACCTAAAGACATTTTGATTTTATTCCTCGTTAAAACATCACGAGTCTTATTAAACCCTTAATAGTTAAAAGGTAAGTGACATTACCTTTAATGATTCCTGGGAGCTGAGGGGTTACCCTCCCCCCGTAGCCCCCCCCTGGACAGATGAAGCCGCGCCGGGGAACGAGTGACTTGCACTTATCGACAGGTGATTCGCCAATAGAAGTGGGTCGTGGTCTAGTCAAATAACAATCGAGCATTGTATCGAACCGGGTGCTGGGTGCCGGGTCCGGGTGGAGCGTACTGCTGCAGTCACTGGGTCGATCACGGGGAAATATTGGTTTAACTGGCGAACTGTCGGATCTGATTGGAGGTCGGGTGGTGAAAAGGAGTCGAGGACGCTTTTAAAGTTAGCGCCACTATTGAAGATTGGAATCAAATTACCCGCATTACAACCCTCAGTAATACTGTTGTTGAGTGAAATTGTAATACGAAGGGCACTCTTGAAACCTTAGCTATAAATTGTAGCGCTGCTATTTGTTGTGGTAGATTATACAATCACTTTGGTTACAGTTCCCGTACGTATATTTTAGCTAGGAGGTCATGTGGACCCCAAAAACCCTCGTCGTCGTACAAACTTCAGCCCTCTCCGGTTTATATGGAATTTGATAAAGTATTAAAAAGGTATTTCGAAATAACCCTTGGAAGGAAAACATTTTTACAGAACCCAAATATAACTTTATTTTGATCATCTTAAATCACGCACAAGATGTTCCGACGTCTCATAAAATGTAAATTAATCAATAAAGACGTTTTATAATACACGTAGTCAATTAAATTAATTTAATTCATCTATATATTAATATACGATAGGGGGGTTTTCTTCACAGTCATAACTCGATAACGGTTGGACGGATTTTAACGTTTGAAGTGTCAAATTAAAGGTATTTTTATGTTGATTTGCCAATACCTCTCAGAATGTTAAGAAAGGGCATTACTTAAATACCGTAGGGGGCAGAATGTTCCGAATAGTGGACCTATCTGACGGCGGAAATCTAACTACGAGTTGATTGAAAGTGCATTGTTATCATCCGTTTTAATATCGAATGTTTTGTTATGTTTGTTTACGACTGAAATAACATTTCGTTGGGTACAAAGTTGCTCGGATTCGAGCAACAGGACAACTAGTACTAATTAATTAATCTTAAAACCCGAAGGTTAGACCTTGAAGTAACTTTTACTTCAAGTTTATTTTTTATATTTTGAAGTTTGTTTATTAATTTTGTTTCTATGTTCAGTAATTGTATTACTAACATGATTTTATATTTTCGAAATGTTTAATAATAATTGGAATAATAATTAACTGTTTAGTAATGTTTGGAATAACTGTTTAAAAAGGTTTGTTGTTATAAAATCGGTCAGAAGTTTTTCAATGTAGCATCAGATGTTTGCCTCTTAGAGGGGTTCAGTGAATTTGAATTGTAAGAATGTCGGACGATTAGTATTAGCCAATAGAAGAGCTCTAAAATGGTTCGATGTCTTATTTGGAAGGGGAGATGATTACGATACTGAATGTTTTTCAGCTAGGTTTTTTGAGTCGTTTTAAGTGGCTAGTTGACGTCACGCCACGCCGCTTGGTCCCGGGTTTGCGTTTTCGGTCCTATGAATGGTCCTGGAATGCTGTGGCATCGACTCGACACGGCATATAATTAGAATGTAACTAATGGCTTGAAGAGGCCTTAGCCCCTAACCTTGCTCCAATACTCTGCCTAGTAATTTTCTTTAACTATTTACATGCTGAAGATAATAAAACAATATAAGTAGGAACACATGTCAGTTCGTAAACAAAGTAGACACTTAATCGTATGTTTTAATTTAAGCAAAGTAGACGTTTTTTTATGTGGATGTTTTACGTTATTTATCGTTTGCTGGTAATTTTTTAGAATTTCTGTAATTTTTCCCGAGTCCCTGGGATCAAGTCCTTTAATTTAAGCCGTCTCCCACCATCGTGCAATTTGCCATTCTTCCACAGTTTTTGACTTAATAATTTCACTTACAGAATATAAGGATGCTTAGGAAGAGCTCTCAAATTAAAAAAATACCGTAGAACCATGGTCATAGGGGCACGTTGAAATTGCCAATTAATTTATGGAAAGAAAAAATCTGGGCCCTTGTACTAATTAAATTGTATATAATCCATTACATAAGTAAATCAATTACTAACCTCTCAAAATGATGTAGTTATTTAAAATTTTGGTGTGATTAAAGAGTGAATTTTGCACATTTAAGTTTTGTTTGTTTGAACTTTCCTGAGTAACCAGTTGGGTGGGATAGCTACATTAAGGTGGTTCCTCACTTGAAGACCCTGATAACTTTGGGTTGGATTTGATTTAAAGTAGGGGTACTACAACCTTTAATAAAATAAATTATTCCAAAAAATTGGAGGTAAACAATTTTACCATAGACATTAATAGTGGTTTTAAATTACCTTTCCGTCAGCAGTTCGAAGTTTTTGTAGTTTCCTACAACCTCAGGTTTCGAACTACAAAAACTTCGAACTGGTGACGGAAAGGTAATTTAAAACCACTATAATAGTTCTACCAGTTCAGGGGCAATAAAAACAAAATGAGTAAAAAAATAGACATTAAATTACATGAAATCGCGTCTTGACTTTGAACTCGTTTCTAAAAATGCTTATTCTTTCATAATACATTTTGTATCGGAGCACGTTCCCCCCAAAGCAGCAGTTTAAACATTTTACGGTTGAACTGTCAAATACTCTATTTGCTATACACCAAGATTTCCAAATGTGTGAGTTTTCAACTGTGTCTTGTTATTTTTCCCAACACACATATATGTAGAATGATAAAATGGAGATGGCCAGACTAATACATTTGTGATGTGTGCATGTCTTATAATCCGGGAAATATATTTCTTCCGTGAAGTAATTTTAAATACGTTCTTATATCGATAGTTCGTATTACCTACAAGGTGTTCAGCTCGGAAAGACTACCGATTCAGCACGACTTGGTATTGATAACCATTCCCCATCTCACACACGATCCTCACCCTTACCCGACACAGATGCTCAGACATTCGAGGTAATCCAAAACACCGTTCAGTTGATCCAGGAAATGAAGATAAGCTCAAACCTGACTGGCCTAATTTTCCCGGCAATTTTGGTCTGGGCAGCCACAAATGACCGGCCACATGTCACGATTCGTCTAATATCAATCCAGTTTAAATCACAACTCAAAAAAAAGATGCAGGATGCAGGCCAATTTTGAGGTGCCCCGGGGCTCGCGGACCACTACCCTGATTATCGAGTCTTGATCTAACTGTACCGCGCACCGCATTGCGTCACACCTGTCGCTTCCGCTGCGCCTCCGACATAATCAATCAGCTCCGCTGTTCAGGGTCGCCGGTCGCCGTCTTGGTCAAGACAAATCATATGTTTTGCAGCTTTAATCGAAAATATTTAATATTCAAGATCACATTATCTTTCACTGACGAACCGAACCAACTGTTCTAATGTGCTAACACCACTAGTTTGCCGAAGACCTACAACAAATAGTTGTAGTGGCAACTGACTATACACCAAAGTTTATCATGTGGTTTTAATTTAAAACAAATCATATGTTTAATTATTTTTAATGTTATTGTTTTTATTTATAAAATATTGGAATTAGGATTGATGTAAAAATACAACATTTATTTTCAGTATAGCTTTTCTTCTTATAACTTAATTAATTAAGGAACTGAAGACCTAATCAGCTATAATTGGTGACTCCTACTAAAAGACAATTTTCTACAGTCTACTTTCAACTATAATTTAACTGAAACATTGTTTTTTGCAAAATTAAACTTTACTTCTTCCAAGTTTGTTTTCACGATGTCATTAGAAGAAATCGAAAGACAGTTGGAAGAACTAAGAGCTGAAAATGTTGAATTGAGTCAGAAAATCGCAAGAGAACATAATACAATCTCTCAGACTGTAGTGGCAACTGACTATACACCAAAGTTTATCATGTGGTTTTAATTTAAAACAAATCATGTGTTTCATTATTTTAATGTTATTGTTTTTATTTATAAAATATTGGAATTGGGATTCATGTAAAAATATAACATTTATTTTCAGTATAGCTTTTCTTCTTTTAACTGAATTAATTAAGGAACTGAAGACCTGAACAGCTACATAGTTAATAAGCAGGTCAGGCGGTTTTAAGACTAAATATGGCATGTTGAAGTTGCTTGAGATAAATCATATATATGTCGTTGAATGTCATACACTTGCAACATTTTAACGATTTATTCTGCTCATAAAATTATAAATTATTAAGACTTGTTGCGGCCCTCGAAGGTTCAACATTGAACGTCTCCCAAGTCGTCGCGTCGGGATGATTGTGTTGGAAGCTACTGGATTGTGTTCAAAGCTTGGTATCGACATTTTAGAAATATATATCCCAGCCGGTCGTCTAGTTCTTTCAATTGCTTTGTTAAGGTAGACTTTTACAAACTGATTTAAATCAATGGCTAGATTTGAAAATATACTCCCTGCACTCTCTATAAACGTAAAGTATACTCTCTATAATACATATTACTCATACAATGATTTATTATTTAGATTCTGTAATTGTTTACGTTCTGTAACTATTTACGTATATTTAACTTTTCACGTACCTTTCTATCATGTGTTTTCTTTTAAATAATCAATCACTTAAAATTATTGCTTATTTAATTTTTATTTAAATGTAAAACGCTAAATTTGGAATACTTGTATCCAAATGGAAAATCCGCCGTGGTAAATTCGATGGTGTTATCGTGACAAAATCCCATCATATATATATATGTACCTACTAATTACGATTCTTATAAAGCCAAAATTCATAAAATATTAGGGCAATCCCTTATGTCTTGGTCCCATTAGGTTTGAACTATAAACGTTTTGATATTGAAGACGACGATTGTATATGTCAGTTAGTAGAATATTTGAGTATGTGTTTACTGTTTTATGCTTTGTGTATCTTCCTGTTGTTACCTAAGCTCTAACATTAATCAAAATTGATCCGATGTCGCTAATTAATTATTTACTAGTGGGTCTGTTGGTCGAATCCGAGCAAGTTTGTATCCAACGAAAGATTAATTCAGTTGTAAAAAAACATAACAAAGTATATGATAATAAAATGGATGATAAGAACGTCCTTTCAATCAACACGTAGTTAGACTTCCGCCGTCGGGTAGCGCCACTGTTCCGAAAACTCAACCCTTTACTATATTTAAGTGACGCCCTTTTTAAACATTCTGAGATTGTATATTTACAAATCAACGTAAAATTTCCTTTAGTTTGACATCTCAAACGTTAAAATCCGTCTAGCCGTTATCGAATTATGACTGTGAAGAAAAACCCTCTACCGTATTAATATATAGGAGTATTTACATTATTAATGCAAACAAATACCTATTTTGCCTACGAATACATACAAGTTTAAATATCACCATTAATAACTAATCGTGACCGCTCTCGCTTAACGAGTTGACACATATACAACTTTTTACAGTCAGTTGTTCGTGTACGTGTGAAATAAAACAATCCTCCTCGTTGTTACAACGACTAATTGAATGCAAACAAATACTCAATCCACTTGTCGCATGTGATGAGATAACGTCTAAACCGCGCATGAGATTACATGCACAGCTATTCATTGCCGGATCGTGGAACATGCGTGTGCGTGTGCGTGTGTGAGTTGTGACCAGTAACGCGAATGACACGGGTCCATTATAAGCCTATAACACGCAGTTTGGCGGCCACAATACACTTGCCAATCAATCAGGCGCGATCACCTGTCGCCTGGGCGGGGATAATCATCAACAATGTAGTTCACAATGAGCCGCCGCGCTTGTGGAGGCGACCGAAACTGCGATTGTGAGGTGGTGAATAGAGGCGAAAGAGATTCCGACATTTACCGCTCGAAAGTAGTATAGAATCTGTGTTCAGCTTGTATTTCAATACTATTGGATGTTAGGGGAGATTTGACTAAGGGATTAGGAGACAGTATTAGCCGGCTGAAACGTAAATTTAATCAGGCGTTATTAATTTCACAATTGAGTATGGCGCCAGATCTGACCTTCCTCTACAGTTTAATCAGGCGTTATTAATTCCACACTCGAGTATAGCACCAGATCTAATCCTCGTCTACAATTTAATCAGGCGTTATTAATTCCACACTCGAGAATGGCACCAGATCTGACCTTCCTCTACAATTTAATCAGGCGTTATTAATTTTACACTCAAGTATGGCACCAGATCTAACCTTCCTCTACAATTTAATCAGGCGTTATTAATTCCACACTCGAGTATGGCACCAGATCTGACCTTCCTCTACAATTTAATCAGGCGTTATTAATTTTACACTCGAGTACGACACCAGATCTGACCTTCCTCTACAGTTTAATCAGGCGTCATTAATTCCACACTCAAGTATGGCACAAGACCTGACCTTCGTCTAGAACAATTTAATGAGGCGTTATTAATTTAACACTCAAGTATGGCACCAGATCTGACCTTCCTCAACAATTTAATCAGGCGTTATTAATCCCACACTCGAGTATTGCATCAGTTGTGACCTTTCTGTACAATTTATTCAGGCGTTATTAAATCCACACTCAAGTACGGCACTAGATCTGACCTTCCTCTACAACTTATTTTGGCGTTATTAAATCCACACTAGAGTATGTCACAAGGGCAGTTTATAGGTTTACATGTTTACAGGGTTTTCAGGTAAATAGTTTCTCCCCCACATCTCCATTCATCCTCCTCTCATTATCTTCTTTATCTCTCCCAAACATTTTCAGTCTCTCCTCCTTCTAACGTTCTCGGATAGTTAGCACAATATTAATACAATGGATTCGCCGGCGCCGCACGCCGTTTTAAAAGCAATACCAAAATGTCCCCTCGACGCTAAAAGGGGTAGGGTCAGAAGCGTAAAAATGTGTTTAAAGTTGAAGCAATTAGCTGTACTCATGCATTAAATAAATTGAGATAACTTTACAATCAACTTAATATAGAGTCAGTGCCGTATTTGAGTACTCCGGGCAGAGCGGGGCAACCTAGATTGACCCGGTTGACCTGTTGAACTAATGGGGTGAGGACCAGTCCGAAGCCGTACACTAATGTAACTTATAGAGTTAAATTTTTATCCATATCATAACTCTTTAACACATATATTCAAAAGACTATAAAGAGTATAACAAATGTATCTTCCCCTATTATTTAAACTGATTTATACGTATTGGTGTTGCTCAGGATCAGTCTAAAATTGATTGTGCCCAAATATAAAAAAATATTCCCTCAGCTGCTTTCAAAATATACTGTATATGACTACTATTATCAAACATAATTTAACTGTACAACAATTTGTACACTTTAAAAACCACAATGCGTATATTTGTCTATAGAGAGGAACTATAGCTTGAACTACCTTCGCGTAACGGTAATCCAACCAAACTACAGCCTGACATTTTTGATATGAAACTCTCAATAGTGGCACAGTGACCCAGTGAGATAATATGATCTACGCACGCGCAGAATCACTCGACCCACGCATGTTCTCCAGCGGGCCTCACAATTACGGGAGGGTCCCCACAACTGGGCGAATACACACACACACACACACACACACACACACACACACACACACACACACACACACACACACACACACACACACAAACACACATACACTGACCTCCCGGTATAAACGGGACCCTCGCAGCAGGTTTTGTCACCTTTGATAGCGGGAGGTTCAAGGACAAAGATGTGATTGGCACACTTCCAACATGCTGCCACCTTAGCACCAGATGAATGCGTTCTCTCTACTGCCTGTTAATATCAAACCCTACTGTGACACACACTTTGAAAAACGAATATCTGTTAAATGCTTTCTATTTTGATTTTCCTCAAGGTAATTTAATTTCAACGCAATTGAAAAATATGAACAATTAAACGCAATTATTTTTAATTTAACGTAAATGTAAATTCAACACAATTTATTCACAAAAAATTGGGAAGCAATTTAACGCTTCTGTAACTTGTTTCCAATATGGCGGTAAAATCTTGCCTGTCAGAAGTATAAAACTTCACAAGACCTTCGTACTCATTTTTCAACAAAATAGTTCTGTTTGAAATTTTTGCTTTTTAAAAACAATTATTACTGGCCAATAATAAGTCTACATCGGCAAATAACGCGATAGATCAATCCATTGGAATAACATTTAACATGATTTGTAATTTGCCATCAAATAAAATTAATGAACTCAAGGTTGTTTTTAGTAATTATTTGCCCTTAGCTTAGTCGTAGTTTAACAGTCTGTTTTTAATTTCCAACTGCCTTTATAGCGCCAATTGGCCTTAACATCAACGAATTTATGTAAAATATGTTAAAAACTTGTATTTTAAAAATAATCATCTTTCTTTCATTCAATAAAAAAAAACTTGCACTTAATATCTTTCATCGGACTCACATTGTAAAAAGGTTGTCATAATATTGTGAAGGATGAAGTATTTATTGCTTCCACTGTCATTTTAATCAATTCAAAGCTGTTAATAATAAAATATACTAACTTAAAAGTGTGTTCATTATATGCTTCCTCCCTTTTAACCTAACCTCATTGACAATGATTTTATGGTGGATTTAACTTTTCATGTTTGTTCACGGTGAGATAAAACTTGTTAGGATTTAACTTGGCAAGATGCAATTTTAATTTTAAGTCACGAAAACGCAATATTCACATCGCAGATGCAAACAAAACTAAAATACATTTCGCCAGCCTCCGGGACCGGAAATGTTTAAAGCTTAGTCCCAGTAAAATTTGCCTGAAGCCCGTCTAATCTGGACAATGTTTTGATCAAATCTCGTGTTATTCTAGCGGCTAAAGCCCATAATTAGTAATTTGTATTCAGCTTTGGGCGGCGAAATACAATGGCAGCTCCTCGTGGCGCCGCTCCACGAGTTTGGAGTTCGTTCAAATACGCTGTAGGATTTTGTTGTACATTAAATACCGGAGAGACGAGCCATAATCGGTGATACTTGATTCGTTTCGTGGGTAACAAATATGTCCACTCTATATGCAATCTTTATTTAATGGTTTTAGTCACTCTTTTACAGAAATAATTTGCGAAATGGTTGTAAGCAATGAGGTATTTATATATAGAGGTCTCGTCTGGGGTAAAAGTCTTTGCCGACATGCTGACGCCATTTTTACCCTCCAGTCTCCATGACAACAATATGTATAACCATTGATTTTGAAGGATGTATAATCTATGGTATAACCAATCAAATTCTCTCTTGATAAGTTATGTTAGTCTTTATTACTCTTTGACCAGATGATTTAATTGAAAAAATATCCTCCAGTTAGGCTTCACTTTTTTAACACTAGACGAGAGCTCTATATTTATTTACAACTTGTTGGTTGTAAGTTGCTACTTTGACTGTTCACTGGTTAATTTACTCACAGTTGATATGATTCTTTTGTTTTCATTTAAAACTCCTTGAGCCCATTGTTAAAATTTCCAATTTTCAAATGAGGTTTTTAACAAAATGTGAATTTTCCTGCGGTTTAGGATTTACCAATCGACTTTTTAGGCCCAAAAGCCTCTAGCTCCAAAGTTTTAACAAAATCGCCCCACTGGATTCCGAGGTAAACAGACAAATGTTGTTGTTTTGTGAGGTTCCAGTGGGCGGGAAAGTCCCTGGCCCATTGAGGCTGCTTTAGGGAGCTTGGGCCCTCTTCAGCCGTCGGATAGGGTTGGTTGGTGAGGGGGAGATTGACGCACTGTAACAGGACTTTTTTTATTATTTTTTTTCGTTGCCTGCTACAGTGGCCAGGGAATGGGTTGTGGTTGGAGGTGAGCACACTGCAACAGGACTTTTTTTATTATTATTATTTTTAAAAACAGACAAACATTGATCGTATTAGGGTATTTAAGAGTATTAAAAGGATTTTTCAAAGCTAAAAATAACTATCGTTGCTAGAATAAAATACTCTGAACCATGGATTCTAAGCTTTGGTGCTTTGGTTACTTTTAATGCAACTACATCGGTAGTACCCCGCCCCCCACCCCAAAAAAATTCAACAAAAACAGACTGCTACAAAGTGTATTAAGTGTGAAACAGGTTTTTACAAGAATAACGGCTCATGGGACGGAGGTCGCCCAGTTTTGTAAAATAAAACAAATGGTTTAAACGGCTAAAATATTTAGTTTGTGGTATTTATTTAGACGCCTTTCTTTGTTATTTTTCATTCCTAAACGATGCCGAATCTAAAACATGTTCCTATTTTTTCTGATAATCATTATCACATATTTAAATCTTCGTTGAAATAATCTATTTGAGAGACACTCAAATACAGGTTTTCAATTTGGGAGTGTGTTTTCCAGTAGGACTTTGCATAAGCAAGCAGTTGCGACTTCATGGTTCCATCTGGTATCGAATCGCCTAGGCCATCCACGGCGATGGTATGTCCAGACTTATCTCACCGTAGGTTTTGATCTATCCAAAACTTTCTATCCAAGGTCCATCGTTATAAACATGCTAACGATGTAGAACTTAAATTGCAGGCCAGTCAAAACTAGAACCATCATCTGCGTGGCCCACAGGTTTGGCGGCTAGTTGACCTGACTGGTTTGATTATGGATGATGGTCTATCAAATTAAAACTACTTTTATCAATGCCGAATCTATATTGATTGGAACCCAGTTCAACATTTCCAGAATTTATTCGACAGATAAAACGCCATTAACGTGGTAGTAGATTGAAGTATATAAATGTGACATGTCACGCACATTTAGTAAGCGGATTCTTGATTCAATCAAAATCGTAGTTCTTTCTTTCGTGACTGTGTAACAAACGCTTGACTTTAATACAAAATAACTCATACTGAAATCTAATTTCACAAAATAGATAAGCTAAACACAAAAAAAACAGGAATGAGAAAACTGTTAAAAATTGTTTTAAGTGCTGGGGTCTATAACCTTATCTTACAAGAAGAACATAAACTCAGTATCGATTTCATTCTTGCCCCTAGACATTTATATTCCTTGGTAAATGTTAAGGATGTAAAATCGAATCTAAATGCCACAAAACAATCCAAATGTCATTGGGCTCCTGACGGGTCTCATTAACCTCCGCCATGAAGCCATTCAAACCGAGGCCCCAACCTCATTGACACCCAACGCAGCGCCACCCGTGAAAGCGGTCTCTTCACTGTCAGCTGATTTAATCAGTCAGCTGACTGCCGAACATACCGAGCCGTCCCAGCTGTGAATCCTGAATTAGCGAAACTAATTTGTCGATTCATTCGAGTTGGCAGTGGCTTGTGACCGTGTGAGCAGGAATACGTGATGGCGATAGCCACGGTCAAGTTGAAACAGGTTGTTGGATTTGATCTACATTTGGTTTTAAAGAATTTAAAATTTTAATCGTGATTTTTTTTCTTGATTTGATTGAAAATGCTAATTTATTAGAGGTTAAAAAAATAAAGCAAGGGAGTTTTTATTGAACACTTTGGTAATGTCATTTCATTTATTACATACATACAAATCTCATGTAGTCCTGAGTGACCGCTTTATAGTAGCAGACCGGTCAAAAATGATATCTTCCTCAAAAAGGGAAGTTTTCGGCAAGAGATAAATTGAGTTAGGGACGTAACTTCAGCCCTCAATTTTCTATTACCGGTACTTGAGGATTTCTGACAGACGGAAAGTTTGGCTTACTTACCTTTTAAGTACTACAGCCAAGTTCTGTATCTTGCATTGAAGTTATGCGTAAATATTATTGATGTTTAAAGCAGACATATGCTTTAAGTAAGCGAACATTTGCTTGGTCAATTAAAAAAGGTTGTGTACATTATCATTAACCATCAATTTATGAAGTAAATCTGGAGAAATTATAGTAAAATCATCGGAAATTTTAGCTATGAATTGTCTTTTATAAGGCGCATAACCTTTTTCAATTGTTTCACCATTAGTTCACTAATGAATAAGTTGAGTACTTTCTAAGCTCCTTAGGAAATCCAAAGAAAAACAGGAAATGAAATATTGGTGCGAAGACGGCAAGGGAGGAGCTCCCCTTCCCCGTGCCGCCCCTCTAGAGGCTGACAAAAAAGCTAAAAGCTAATTAATAGTAAGAAGAAACACGGTTTAAGGATATAGTAATAACTTTTACAATATAAAAAATAATATTAAAGCAATCAAAATAAATCACATTAAGTATGACAGTAAAAATATGTTTACGGTGATTTAGAACGATTTAATCCAATTTTTGTAAGAACATCTTCGATAAATAAAAATATCAACGTTGTCGGTCATAGCAACACATATTTTTACTCTAAGCGCACAAAAAGGGTTCAGTTATATTAGACATTTTAAAATTAAAAACCCACTAAAGCATATTAACTTCACTCTGTTATTGTGCCATTTCCTAACTAGTTCTAGAGAAAATATGAAAAGAAGAACCAAACCAGTTTTTTAATTTGAAACGCCACAAATCAACATTCAACAGGTGTATTAGCCGCTAGCCAGGCAGAGCTGTTAGTTTGAATCTATGAGACCTATTTGCATAATGCTATCTATCTTATCTGATCGGTAGTTTTTGATAAGTCAATAAACCCGCGTCTGATCACTTCTGATGTTTCCAGCACAATGTCGCTTCTGATGCTGCTTCCATGTTTCAATCCGTTACACATCGGGGTTTTATAATTAGCACATACCTGAAAATAATTAACACGTAAATTACGTTATTTTACGTGTTAGTTATTTTTCTATATTAATTTTTCATTCCACTGCCAGTTTTGAACCCGATGCTTTTTGAGAGGAGCGAAGGGGGTGGGAGTTGTTACAAGTTGCGTTGGTTATGCAGAGTGGTTATGTTTACAATATAAAAGTGAAGACTACTTCAATAAGCCTGCCATTATCATAGAGTATTTTCTGAATAGAAATTTACCATACCACGGTACATACATTGCAAAAAATGTCTGTATAAATGCGGTATAAAACAAAATTGTAAATCTATTATGCACGGTAAAAAATATATCGCAACATATTCAATCAAGTTTAAAACAGTTTGTTGACTTTTATACAAATCAATTGTTTCCATAATTCCTCAGAACAAGCAAGTGTTGACATCTACTCTGTGAAAGAACCAGATAATGGTCTGCCTTGTGAATAAATCAACTGTTACAAGTAATTGCAACGAGTAATCAATTGTTACAAGTTTGACCATTTTAAAACAATTGTTTCAAACCTGAATTTTGCAAACATTGTTGAAGTTTCTCTACGAAGAAACTGACGACACAATCCTGGGCACCGAGAGCCTATTCGACTTCATAATCGTGTCAAAATGCCAAGTTTTAAGTTTAATTACCCTCAAAATGCCAAGTTTAAAGTTTAATTATGATTCCCCTCTCACTCATTTCCAACTTGCCATCTGCGTAATCACTCAAACTTTGCCAGGAGTTACGTCCATTATAACTATCTTGAGTTCCACCTCTTTGACGTGTCAACATCTAAATGTGTTTTATATTAATACAATTAACTTGCCTCAAAATGCATTTAGTAAATCGACAAAATAAATTATTTGCTAAATTTACATATCGTCAAAATTAAAAACTTATCTATTCGACTGATAGAATTTGATAAATTTATACTCAAATAGCTTTGCCCAAATGCTCTTCTTGTTCACTTGACTTAATTTATAATCAAACCAAATCACGCAGGTGATAATTTGGATATTGGAATTCCAATATTTAAAATCGTGTTTTCACTAATTATTTCATTAGGGCCTTGTGGAACAACGAGGTATATATCTATTTACATCTCGTTGTTGTGGAAGGTTTTATCAAAACAATATTTTCCTTCCAATTTTCTTACCAAAATTTTTCATTCAAGTTTATGGTTTATGAATTTCAAACTTATGGTTGTCTCATAAATTCCTGGGACAGTTTGGATTTATACGTAGATAATTCATATAAGAAAAACTTTTGCGATTATTTACTATATGGTTATATTATTAATTGAAATAACCCATAAACATAAATAGGCTTACTGCATTCGAGATGCTAAACAATTCCTTACACAAAGGCAATCACGTAAAACATTAGTTTCGTTTTCTATGTTTATATTATTTCTATGCGTACTTAAAAATACTCTCGTTGATTAAACTTAAGAATCAGAACTTCAGTAAAATTTATTTCCTGATTTTATTCGTGTATTATATATTCACAATTTCATTGGATATGCTTAAAATTATGATTAAGAATCTGCACAATTAATTTTGTTTGCATGTTTTATGGTGCTTAGGCTATATAACTGTTGCTTTTACACGATTATTTAACCCTGAGATGGTCAGAGTCCCCATTTACGCCAACTAGTTTTACCATAATCTTTTTATAGGCCATCAACTGCTCTACTCACATCCACTCTGTCCGAGTATGCAGATTTCACACAAGTAGGTTAACGCTAGACGCAAACTGGACTCATCTCAGGAACTATGCGGCGGCATTAACTGCCCATTTGGGATTAGACGATAAAAGACTCAAGCAGGAAATCTTGGCCCCCTTGGAGGTAAACTATTTACATACGAAATTTTCCCAAAACCGAGGTTTTGGTCATTTGATGAATGTAGAAGATATAAACGTAGGCAACGGTCCGCGAGAAGAGAGGAAAGACCACAATCTTGCGGAATTTACTATTATGTTGAATATTTTCTCAAATAAATCAAATACAAGACAAATTATTTATTTCAGACCCAATACTAATTAATGGAAGTCATAACTACATGAACCTAAACTACAAATGACAACATCCTAGGAATTGTGTACTGGCATTATCATGTCAAACATATTGTGAAGACTACTTGTTCTGAGCTTTATACTCACATGCAATTTTTGGCTGAGTGAGAAACATCAAAGGCAATCACTTTTAAGTCAAACTCGGATAGAATTCTGCTCCTTTAAAAACTGGCAACAAAAGTAAAGTTGCACTTAAGAATCCGAAATAGATACAAATTTATTACAATTTAAGAGAAAGATTTTATTAATGATTGTTTAAATTCATATCTGACTCTACTTAATTGAAGAACTTGAGATCATGAATATTATTTTCATTGAGATTTTGTTTATCTTTAAATCTTCATCTTTTAGCAAGATTTAAGGTGGTTTTATCACACTGGTCTGGTCATTGTAAATTTTGTGATTAAATATTTTGTTATTATTGTCTATTTCCCTCATTCTTGGAAGTGAAAGAAACCCAAGCACTCGGGCTGGCCTCCCAACTAAAAGGGAGTGTACGCTACGGTTGTTTTCCTAATGCAACTAAAATTAAAAACCTCTTCTATACAATTGAGAGAAAATTTATACATCCATCGACATAAAAGTTCAACACATGATGAGGTGATAAAATGAATTAAAATGTAATGGATAAATATGATGGAATTTAATCATCAGTAGTAATATTTCAGAAAACATATTGTTTATTCGTAAATAAATGGTTAGATGAATGATAATGCCTAATAATGTGGAAATGGAAGATAAGACTCATTTTATATGTTTATATCAGTCTAATTTTGTTAAAGGCGGTCCCACACTTCTCGCGAACACGCCTTAACATTCGGCCGAACATTCTCCCGAATGTTCACTCAACATACGGTCCCGTATGTTCCTGCATGAATTCAAAAGTTCGTGCAGCTCCCACACTTCCCGCGAATACTCCGACCATTCGGAGTTCGGCCGAATGTTCGGGCGTGTTCGCGAGAAGTTTGGGACTGCTATTTCACAACCGGTGGCCAGAACATCCAACAGCACTTGGTAACTGTGTTTGTGGAAGTTAAATATATATGTTATATAAACTAAATATTTCAATACCTTTGGTCGTTATCAGTACAACTTCTATAATGATTATTAATTTTGGAACTTAAAGCCCCAATTTTCCCATTATTGTTGTAGAATTGATGTTTTAATTCGCGTGTCCACTAGTCCCAAAACAAATTATCATTAAGTCAGAATCAGAATCAGAAATCATTTATTTCGTGAATAACAAATTGTTATTTGAAACAAGTCAGATTTAAAATTAATACTTAATACTAAATTGACAATTTTAAAATATTTTCTCTAGCAAAAAGTGCACATTTCCTTCACATATTTGTACAGTCTGACAGGAATTCATCCACCTAGGAATTCATACACCTTTCAATCAGAATATTTTTCACCTTTTTAAGAAAAATGCTTGCATTGGCTATGTTTTTCAGGTGCCGGGGCAGAGCATTGTAGAGTAGTCGTAGAGCAGAGTAGTGGATGCCCTTTTCAAGTAGTGCCAATCTATGGATAGGGTAGACCACGTTACACTAATGACGTGTATTATAGGGATGTCTAGCAATATTATCTTCAAAGAGATGGAAGTTGCATTTAACAAAGGATGAAACCTCCAGAATATAAATACTTGGGAGAGTGAGAAGATGCAGTTGTTGAAAAAAGGCTTACAATGCGCTCGGTAGCCAGCTCCACACATAATACGAACAATCCTTTTTTGGAGTCTAAATACCCTCAAGAACTCACTAGACGATCCCCAGAAAACAATTGCATATTACATTCTACTGATTGCATAAGCATAGTAAATCTGAAGAATAGTTTCTTTACAGGCATTAATATTCGAAAAGCGAAAGTAAGTCAAGACAGTTTTTTTACATAGGGAGTCAATATGTTTGGACCAGTTAACCCTAGCAGTGGCCAATGTTAGAAGTGGGGAATGGCCACAAAGAGTCAAGGTTGTTTTTGTTAATTATATGTGCCTATTGGTAGCTGAACAAGGATATGTCTTGTTGATGTTTATATGTGAAAACCTATCATCAATGGTAACGCCAAGAAGACAGGCGGATTCTGATGGACATATTCCGTTTACACTGAAATTTGCTAGATCACGTTTAACTGTTGATAATACCATAATTTTAGTCTTCTCGTCATTCAAGTAAAGACCATTTAATTCAAACCATATATTTAGAATAGTGTATGTCTGATTCATTACGATCTATAAGTTATGCATGTTATTACAAGAAGACAGAGCAATTGTGTAATCAGCATAACAAAAAATGTCAGAATTTATATAATCAGGAAGGTCATTTAGATATACGGAAAATAGGAAAGGACCCAGAATAGAACCTTGAGGTACTCCTGCAGTAGTTGGATTGACGGATAAGTTACCGTAACCTTGTTTATATAATATAACGTCTGCATTCAATCCTGGAGACAAACAACATTAATAACACATATCTTTGGTCACGTAAGTACGTGGTAATAAAATAAAGTTGAGTTCCTTTTGAATATTTCCTAACCTGTGATTCCAGTGTTTAGTGCGGCGCGGCCGTGCTAGACAGCCGCGAGGGGAGTGAGCGCCGCCAATGTGAATACTTGACCCCTGACCCGCGCCCGGTCGCCTGGTCACACACCCGGCCCCGTTACATCGCCCACCGGTGGAATAGCAAGTTGCCATTATCATCTAAACTCGGATTTTTAAATGTTTTAATTTCTATGAATTAAAAATTGAATTAGGTTGGACCGTGAAAGGCAGTAGAGTTTACTTTGGATTTGGCAGAGAAAATGTCTTATACGGGTTAACTACTGAAAGTGAACAAAACTCCAAGATGCTTTCCAGTTTCGTCAGTGAACACTTTAAACGAAGTGTGACAGTATTTTTGCAAATTAGAGAACAATTTCGTACTATAATAAATTCACAAAACGGTGCCGAGTAAACAAATCAACCGTAATATTAAGTGGCATACGTTATTCGATCTGTGTCGCCATGATTATTTGCCATGTAATGTCATAATATGAAATAACTTAAATTGCAGATTGAAAAAATATGTTGAAATCTTTCTATTAAACTATCTGTTCTCTGTTCTCTATGTCCGGTCGAAGAATTGTGTACTAACTTGTATCACTAAACCTTCAGGGGCCACTGTTTAATTGCATTACACAAAGGAAGGGTAAAATAATTGGTCGTAAAACGCAGGGGGGTTTACGTTCAGAAACATGAAACATTATGTTCTGCTAAAACAACAATGACATGGGTGTTTTTTTGCCATGATGCATGATGGCGTTTGCGATTGAGTAGAAAATTAACGTGATACTTTTAGGTAGTTGAATAACAACAATCATCATACAGCGGACATCTGGATTGCACTTCTTTCTTCCATGTAACTTATTTTAAAACTAAATCCGAGTGGTGCAGGTGGGCAAACTAACGAACCCAAAGCTTGTATGTGGACGAGCAACTGTGCTGAGGGACTCTCCTAAACCTGCAACAGTTTGGACCGTTCCCTATCAAATAGTTAAAAGCCCCATGGGCGTTGACATACACGAGTGCGGTTCTACCTCAGTGCGTATTAAAAAACAGTGGTCACTAATTAAAATCAAGTTACATTAACAAATATGTACAGTAATTACAAATTTGAAGTGATATTTTTGTGTGCCTAATGTTCTTGATAATCTACAACGTTTTAAGAGCGGGTAAAATTTTATGCTGAATGCAATCATTAGCATTCAGGTTTTGTTAGCACAGGTGGTTTAGAGCACACCCAGCGTTGCATTCCTTGCGTGGTAGCAGCGCCGCCGCCGCCATCTGTAGACCTCGTCCAGACCGCGTTCCTATAGTGGTTACAGTGTACCTGGGGGACCGAGCTTTGCTTGGGAAAGGCCAATCCGTTTGTTGTGACTCGGAGTAAGTTTTCACAATGTCCCCCTACTGACGATGAGATTTTCTTATTTACCACTTTTCTGCATGTTTAAGGTCACGACAGTTGTTGTTAGAACTCAATGTACCTTTGATCCATTTTGGATATGACCACAGTGTAGTAATATTCATTCAATCGTTTTATTCTCTGCTCTCAATTGTCAGGAAACCGCAAAGTAATATCTAAACTACAGTATATAAGTATATATGTATTACTTTGACAGTTTACTCTTTGATTATAAACAGCTGATTCTTTTGTTTTATCTTTAAACTCCATAAGCCCAAAGTTAATTGTTTAAACTTTTTTACATTACTCAATTTTCCTGGGGAGGAGACCTGTCTAGAGCATATTTTAATACCAGAAATCAGTTGTTTCCAACATTTGAAAGAAATTGCTGTAGCTAATTTTGAGATCAGAGTTTCAAGCAAGCTAACCTTACTCTTATCAGGTTCAGGTATTAGGGTCAGTCTGCCCTGTCCTCCTGGCTAGGGTAAATGACAGGTATCAGCTGGGGACCAGGGCCAAAGGGAAAATGTTCCGTTCCTTGAGATCCAACAACATGTAGATACATCTTACAGAAGCTTGTAACCAACCGCATGCTGCAACAACTTTATTTGCTGTAATGCCGACCTCCAAGCAGGTGTAAGGTAGTCTACTCCTGGGATAAATGTTTCTAAACACAGACTCCGATATAACCATGGCTCAGCTGAGATTGTCGCTGGATCGCCGAAGCTGGGGAGCGTTGTTGACAGACCCACTGGTCGGCAGAACGTGCTGTGCTACCGAGACACGTACACGTCACCACATTCTGGCCGTATGTGGGGTAACACGTAACACGTAACAGTAACCGACGTTAAACCCGAAACAGCTGTTGTGGGCCCCTCATATATACACTATTTATAATATAAAAATGTGTTTTTTTCGTGATTTGCGTCTTTAAAATGATTTTTATAATTGATATGCAGAATTCACTTTCTCTAGTACCAATAAATACAATTAGGGTAACCTTTGGTATAATTAAGGTTTAACCTTGTGGGTAGGACCACTTTATCAAGAATATGGCTAGGCTTAGCAGAATTGTAGGTACTTGGACACTTTAAATAAAACCAGCATAGTAGCAGAATATTTTATATTGGCAATGACCAAAATAATAAACAAAATTTACACTTTTTTAGTAAACAAATTTAGTTTATGAGAGCGGTTATGCCTATGATACAATTTTGATGACAAATAAATACGGTAATATTAAATGGACAACATTAACTATTTCACTTAAATCAAAAATCCATAATCATACTCTAATTATGAACCCAATGTAATAAGAACGATCTTTCTGATTTGACGGATAACATCTTGGGGCTTGGATGCGCCCCAACGAACTCGTATTATCTACGAGAGGGTCTGGTTAAAGGTGTCGACCCAAAATTATTTTAACTGTTTCGTCTCAACTTTAAATTAGACGGCGTGCCAACCAAACAAAACTAAATAGCTAATTAACGATCACTCGTATACATGTAATGATTCGCGACAAAGACTTTTTGCTGTTTTTACTTTCTCCTCTTATACATAGTATATGGAGAAAGTATTGTTTTCGTCAAAAGTTTCGAATTTGAGTTGTTAGTTGAAATATTCGTTTTAGTGCTCCCTGAACCCAAAAAAGTGATTTTTACGTGATGTCTGTGTGTCTGTCTGTCTGTCTGTATGAATGTGTACAGAGCTAGAGCCCAAACCAATGGTCCGATTTTTATGAAATTTGGTATGTAGGTACTAATCCACGATATCTCCAGGAGGTTTTCATTTTATTGAATTTTTGATTTTTAAAGGGTAATTATTCCCCAAAACCCGCCAAAAAACATGAAAAATCAAAATTTCTCAAAAACGGCTATAACGATTTTAATTAAACTTTTGTCGTTTGTAGAACTTTAAGTTATCCAACAAAATGACATCACCCGCATTTCTTTAAAAATTCGGGTTCAGAAATTATAGGGCTTAAAACATCAAAAATTCGGTATTTTTGACTTTTTATAAAAAATATAAATATAAAATTATTACTATTCACCATTAAAAAGAGATCAAAAACCTAAATAATTTAGTATTTTGAATTACTTACTATTCTACGATTGCTGGTTGCGGAGAAAATTTAAATTTTCATTATAAGGTAAACGCAGTACGTTGTCCAATGTTATTCTTATGGGAAATACAAAAATTACGATTTCTCTCTTATTTACTGATAAATTTCGTTCAAACTTGATATGCTTGTCAAGTTAGCATTGACCAACAGAGGAAATTCGAAATATGTTGCCCCTTAATAACCCGGGGGGGAATAGGGGGCATTTCCCCTCTTAAAACCACGTGTGTAGCAGTGGATTCTGTAGTGCCTCCAAAACAGGGATTTGGGTGTATGTTTTTGAAAACAACTTGTTTACAAGATTTTCTGTATATTCGACCGTGATTTAAATTCTATATTTAGTAAATAAAAAGTAATTTATTTATTAAAGTTGCGCTAAAAGGGAGAAAGTATGTGTCAGTTTCCTGATACCGTTTATTTTTTATTAAGAAAACAAATTGATATACTATAATGTACCAAAGTGTATCAATCTTCATGTTTTCAAAATTATAATGTTAATCTCACGGACTTCTATACAATCTATTGCTTATTTCCACTTTTAAATACCACTCAGATAGTTTATAATTTCTCGTGTCTACATAATTCAACACTTAGTTTTATTTCATTTTAACACATTACCAGATTACTAACAATTTTTTTCAGTTTCGATGGCTTGATTTTATAATTATTTGAAAAACATATACCGAGATTCTTTCCTTACGTATAAAACCCTCAACTATTCTTTGATTGTAAATTCCCAGTTGATTACCAATAAACTGTTTTATACTTTTTCATTTTTAACTCAACCGAACTAATAATTCCAATACAATAATCTCTTACAAGGGGATAAGATTACATAATAAAAATTTACGGGATGTAATAAAAGACGTCTTACAACACTTAAGATATATTTACACTTGGCCTAGTACCATTTTTTATATATGTTTACCGTCTGTATGTGAATCAGTATAAGTGTAAATATATCTTAAGTGTTGTAAGACGCCTTTTATTACATCCCGTCAAAATAATTTCAAAATTATACTGATGTCATCATCATTATCATAATTGTTGCGGATTAGGAAACCCCAGCATAGCTGCTAGTCACATCTTCCACAAGCGAGAATATTGAGCAGGTTACCGGAAATATAGGATATAGTAGGAAAGGAAAGGGTGGGATGTGACGGCAGCCAAGTCGACCCTTCAGAGGGCCAACTCCCGTGCCCTTGTGACAGCTGGAGTGAGGCTCTCAAACAGGGGACGCGCATTCTGCCCTCCAACTGGTCAACTCAACTGGCAGGGTATCCATGTACAACAGCCAGGGACCATCCATTCTCAGGTTGACAGGTTGGGGACAAAACCCGGAGATTTTGTCCCTAGCCGCTGCAAATAGAGGGACCAAAGGTGAAAGGGAAGTTTGTCATAATGGACAGCTAAAAGACTTATCATAATATGTAAGATAACTTAATTTGATGTACCCAGTGTCAGCCTTAAAACAGGTATAGACCAGTTTTAAGGTAGTCTTGGGACGTTATACTGATGTTCATTTATCATATTCATTGTCCATTTCATAGGATTTCTGACAGGATGCTCATTCTTGTATGATTAATTGAGTTTTCCGGTATAATTTTAAAGTATCCACTAATAAATAGTTGTTGCATTCTAGAGCTACTAAAAATATAAAGTACAATGAACCTGAATCCCTTACTACGTAGAATCCTAGTTATCAACGGCAGGTATGCAAGTTATTTTCCACGCGATATCAATGATTAACCTACCCCAACTATGCGAACGAGTTCAAGGCGGGGCAGCCCCAACTGATTGCCGAGGTCGGGAGCTACAGCTCGGCCAGACGTGTCATTGCGGAGTAATCACAAGGTAATCACGAGGTAATCACAGTGATTGATCGCCTGCCAGATATGAGAGGTGGTAATCGTAGAAATCCGCGTCACCCGAGCCTAATCGAAGGCTCTTCTTGTTTGCATTTCCTTTGTTATTTCCTCGCATAGCAACAACGTTAACAACAACCTCAGCTGCAAGCTGCAACCGCGCGAAGGTGATGGATTATGAGATATTTGATTCGCCAGTAACTGCTTGTCGATGTCTATCGGTAAGTTTTGAATGGGCAAAAAGCTATTTAGATTGTATGGAATTCCTAAGGGAGTGCTGATTTCTGGCCAACTTTCTAAAGGTAAATTATGAAAGCAATTTACAAACAAGCTTACACAGGAATTTGTTGTAACTATCCCAGAGCGGTAAAAAATATACAAAATTGTACCATCTACATTATTTTGTAAAATTGTGTTTCTGATTGTTTTAGTTAAAAATTTCGAATTTGTTAAACATATCACTAAACGCGTCGAGTACAGTTTTCAGTTATGAATGTCTTGACCAAACACAACCGTTGGCCACTTAAGATCGTTAGGTTAGTTTGTTTGATGTACTTGTGGTATAAGGTTGGCTTAGTTTGTTTTTAAAATATTACAGAAGGGGTTGCAGTGTTTCATGTGGTCTAGCAAACTATCCACTTCATAGGAATTGTGATAAAAAAATGTTTAGGAGTTTCTTTGAATTTATTACCGCTGGCTATTTCTGTTACAGATGTATGCAAAGCCTGGTAATATTTAGACCCATTTACAGTGAGTGATTTATTGTTTTTTTTTTAGATCTTGCCTAATCAATTATTTGCCTATGATACTTATGATTTATGCCTAGTGTTATAGTGATGGGTAACTAGGCCATGGATTGTTAAATTTTGACTTTACATGCACAAATTGAGCTCAAACACATAGAGGCAGGATATAGAAAGAATGCCTGGTTTTACAAACAAATCACAAGATGTCCCCATGGGGTAAGCCGTATATTGTCCTAATAGCTTTTATTCTGCAGGGTAAAAACTTTATCCAAGGGAGACTTGACACCTCCCTACTGGGCAATTGAATAAACAATATGGGACTCACCAAGATAGTTTTGACAGATTATGGATGTTCAGTTTGCAAGTTCTCCTCAAGACAAAACCCAGAGGAGAGATTGTTCTCTATTTTTTCGATGTGGCCCAACCATGAGAAAAAACCATCCAACCTCACTCCCAAGAAATCTACAGATTCAGACATTTTCAGTCTGTCCTCCCCGATAACGAAATTTGTCTCCAACGCAGAAGGAACGTTCCCCTTTTGGTGAGTTTAAATGCATAGATATCCCGAGTTTTTAGAGTTTTGCAATAACTGATTGTTTGAGAAGGATTGAGCCAGTTGATAGTTTTTTTTAAAGGTTTGCATATCTAAACTGTCTACGTTGGAGTAATTTAAAAGAGAGGTGTCATCCGCAAACATGAACACTCTCGACCGGCACCACCTTCGGCATATAATTAATATATACCAGAAATAGAACCGCCCCAAGGATCGACCCCTGCGGGACTCCACTTAAAATGTTAATTTTGAATTTAGCCTGGTGTCGTTTTTCAGTGAATTGTTTTCGATTTGAGAGAAAAGCGGCAAACTATTTCAGAGCTTTCCCTTTAATTGATAGCAATTACAACTTTTTTCAAGATAATTTTTGCCTGGACACGATCAAAATCTTTGGAGAGATCTACAAAACAACACAGACTCTCTAGCATCTAAAGCGTCTATACACTGAAGTTGATCAAGGCAAGTTTTGTTTATTTGTTTTTACGAAAGCCGAAAGTCTATTGCAAATGAAATGGTTGGTTTCCAGATAGTGTGTCAATGTGACACATTGCCGGTTCAAAGATTTTTGAATGTGCGGGTCGGAGTGAGACTGAAGGTTATTTCCGACGTCGGTTTCCACTCCTTTTTTCAGTTTTAGTTGAGCCAATTTGCACTTTTTTAGGAGG
Organism: Allygus modestus; assembly: GCA_963675035.1. Taxonomy (NCBI): domain Eukaryota; kingdom Metazoa; phylum Arthropoda; class Insecta; order Hemiptera; family Cicadellidae; genus Allygus; species Allygus modestus. Next base: position 481,414,533 of record OY776112.1, on the reverse strand, counting down.
ATCCCTTCCAGCGGTGAATTATTTATTATAGAGCAATGGCTCTATAATTTCATTTTGACAGAACTTCAACACGAGCATGCATATCCTGTTTAATTGTAAACAATTTTTTTAATGTTGATGGTCTTGTTTTGTGAGGTTTTTTACAATAGTTCAGGATACAATTCACGACATTTGCCTGTGGGCTGATTATGCCTGATACCACAATGTTGGACATTATCTTATCAGCTTTTGTAGTTTGCTCATTTATTCACATACAGTTTATGGTTTGTCGACCATGTAGCCATCCAGATTTCGTCTTAGTTGTAGTTTTGGGAATGGAATAGCGTATAATACGAGTATTTAAATTTATCTTTTCAGTTAAATATGTTATACAAAGTATGGATTTTTCTTCTTGAGAATCTGGTTATCTGCTTGACATAACCATTATATTTAAAATGTAAAAAGCTGCTTGGTACAATTTTGAGTAAAAATATTCAGGTCAAATTATATTTTTACTCGTCATTAAGAAAATAGTTAAAACAAAGATTCCAATGTAAAAGGCTAAATTATCTATTAACAGATTAAACTTTTTAAATTAAATATTTTAAGTTCTGAAGCCAATTAGATTTAACCGATGAAATAGGTTATATCTGAAGATGCCATTTGCTACTATCACATGTAATCCTTAATTATTTTGAGTGAAAAGTTCATTGATCAAAGAGCTGTAATACTATATGATTTCAAACGTATCATACTCCGTATATGATATCAAACGTATCGGACTATTTGTCTATATACTTCTGGGTTATTACAATCACCACTTTGCCAAGTCTGATCGATCGATTACCACAGTCATTGCAACAGCCCAGCCCTAGCAGATTGATTTTACAAGTACGACATTTATGTTTTGCGGGCAATATCTTAACAGCGTATGTAGTTCGATCTCTTCTCAAATAAATACATTTTTCTTTGTGTTATCACCTTATTTTTCTTTGATGACTTCACAGAACATCAATAAATGCCAATATTAAATCGACTTGCACTGCTAAAATGAAACGCGCTATTCTTTTGATTATTTGGAACAATAATCGAAGCGCAGGTAAGTTATACTATTCAAAGGCTAACCCCCAGTTTACTTTTTTTTTGGGGGGGGAGGGTATTCCATAAATACAATCTTTTATTAAAGTTTGCACAAGAATTGTCTATAAGCCACCATCTGTTCATTCCTCTCCTTGAAATCTTCCTGTGTTAAAAGCTACAATTATAGATTTTGTAGTTTTGATCCATCAGAACTGAGACGCTGCAAACGTAACACGCAATAAGTCGCAGACAATTCCAGCAAAACGAACAGGTTTCGCAATGCTGAGTGTTGCGATTCAAAGAGTGGTTTTACTTGGAAAAACCACTTTAACGGTGCTACTGGGGCTGGACGTTCGGTCTGACGCGGTTGTTGTCAAGACTAATGGACACTGGACCAGTGGAACTAGACCACGCCGGGCGAACAGCTGATAAACACATGGTTATGTTGAATCAGCTGATCGCTACAAATATCTTCGCGCTCAGCCCTACAAGCTTAATACATGTAGAGCTCTAGTCTGCGGTGAAAAATTAAGCATCACTGAAGGATAGTTTTGAAAATAAACCACAGTGATCAATGGTTTCCAGTAAACATATGATTGAGAATAGATATGTTCGACATATAATTTATGTTTGAAAAACATTTATTTTTCTCTCTTCGAGTTAAATATTTATAATAATTTAATTTATTCACTAGTAGCCTGTCGCGGCTTTTCTCGCGATCACAACGTAATATTATACTGACATTCCCGTATATTGTGTTACCGTTCCACAGCTAACATGGCCTGCTGATTAACTGTGTTTACTCTATCCAGCTGAATGCTTAAAACTTATAGTTATTTCCCAATGTTAAGCTTATGGGAAAAAACTCAACTTTAAAGGGCCCCAGGGCCTCACTCACAAATTATTTCTCTATGAAAAAAGGTTCCTGCACAACTTTACGTTAGGCTCTTTCCAATGACACCAAAAACATGAAAATCGGTTCAGTAGTTTAGGAGGAGTGATTGTCACAAAAAACCTGCTCGCCTATTAAATAAGTATAGATAGATCTAATTTATTCATTAATAAAACACTTTTAATTGAAAATATATGGTGTTCAGGAAAACTTGTTATTATTTTCTGTATGATAATGGTTGGGTATAAATTGCAGATTTAATAATGTAATAGTCTGTTGTTTGTTGTTTTACCATTGGAATGGTGGGACGGAGGTATAAATGGCGATCACCATGTAGGTTTAATTTTGTTGGAGATTAACATGTGTATGAGATATATATAGATAGGTTAATATATATATTAAGATCGTTGATTCAGACAGCTGATAGAAAATGGTAAACAAGTAACCGAATTGTCTGATTGAGTACTATCTTTGATATCATGGAGCAGTGTCACATTCTGTGCAAATTGGTTAATTTAAATTACAATGATGTAGATGTGAATGTTAAAGAGCTGTATATAGGGTACCGGTAGTAAAATCATCAATACAATGCGTCATTTATTGTTATACTATTTTAATTCCAGTAATAAAATACGTCCTTATCAATCTGCTTTAAGGGGAGTCGGTCCCTTATTAAACTCAATGCTAATTAAATGGACCGTCAAGCTTACCTATAGGTACCATTATCTCTTGAACTATTAGAGTATGTGTACCCAATTTTTACTACTTCTTCCTTATGTTCGGCTTAACATCCTGTAGCAGAATTTTAAAAATATTCCTACAATTATAAAAAATAAAAATAATATAATATATACAAATTTAAAATCTTTATTTTAATTCTATATATACATGCATAATTTTTTTTGGTTCAACATACCTTAATAAATCTGCTAGGGGAGTATTATATGGCAGTCCTTCAGATATATGCAAAGTTTAAATGTTGTAGCTCAAATAGTTATTTAAATAATTCGCATATAAACTTCTTGTCATGCATTTCATTTTTTATTATTTAACAGTCTAAAGATTTGTTTATATATAAAGTGTTATATATTTTATTAAAGAGGATAAAACAAAGAATATTTTGGAATAATAAAAAAAAATAAAATTTTTGAACCTAAAAGGTGCTAACTCCCCTTAAGATATGCACCACCTTTAAATTTACAAAACATAATCATTATCACTATACGGATACATTATCAAGACCTCGGACAAGAGATGACGTCGCTCCTAGCTCGGGGTTGATGTATTACTTAGTGGAATTATCTTATAATCCGAAACATGGATAAGCCCTTGTCACCACCACCGCACTGTGTACCTAAGCTGTACACCATTTGACAAACATCTTGGGATAAACTTGCTTCAACAATTAACTACTCTTACGCATTTTTAGCAAATTTCCCTTTTAGGGAAGAAGCTATTACCGTAGTCGGCATGGTAAGACCTAGGCCCGGGACCATGATAACTTTTCGTTTTGAGGTCCCCAGATACCAAAAACACCATTCGTTCAAAATATGTGTCAGTGAGCACTCTTAAAAATAGTCCGATTTTACGAAATTTGGTATAAACGTGTAAAGTAGCATTTATGACTGTAAGTTCGAAAACCAGACAGATCGATCTATTCGAAGGGGTATTTTTTTGGAGGGGGGGGTTGTACCCAAAAAATGGGGTTTTTGAGTTTTTTTACATATCATTTTTGAAAAAGTCAAATTTTAGTTTTTCTATTGGAATCAGCTTAAAAAGACGCACAATGTGGTGTTTTGATCATTGCTCTACGTCAAATGGTTACAGAGATATTGAAAATGCTAAACACATACGTTGCCCAATGTTATTCTTACGGAGAATAAGACAAATTTTATATCTCACTTATTTATCAACTTATCCTGATGAAACTTGGTATATTGCTTCATATCATTGTGGTCTATTGATATTTGCACTAAACAACATTTTTTGGCCGATATTTCCTGTAGCAGCAAACCTGCGTACTCATCCCCATGTTATTCTTACGGAGAAAGATAGTAGATACAAGACCATCCCCCGAAATCACTTATTTAATCCCGGTGCAAAAATACATTTTTGTACAACACTATCCTGTCGTTTGTTAGGAATGAAACATAGGAGAGTCATAACTCTTCAAAATGGCTTGTAATAAGATAAGACAAAGTAGCGTCATCGTGACGTGTCCTTATCAACACCTCGCTGACACTGAGATATAACGGCTCGTCTTCTCATTGGTCAGTGTCGAGGATCAATCAAAAACGTCATTTTACGTTCTGCGATTATCTGAAAATTCCGCTTTATTTCTTTGAAAACATAAAATGGACATTTAATCGAGTTCAATTTTATGAGTCATCTTCTAAGTATGGGGTAATTTTGTTCCTATAGAAATAAAAACTAAATAAACGTTAATTGGTATGTTTTAAAATCCAAAACTATTTGTGAGATTAGTGAATGGTTTTTAACTTGTTAATAACTAATTGAAAGAGTATTGCAAACATTTAAATGGTTGTAAAATAATAATTTTTGTTACATGTATTAAAATCATTGTTGTTTATTAGTATAAATCACGGTAGTTTGAGTTCTTGGGGAATCATTGATTGTATAGTACACGATATAAACTGATGATAATAATTGTTAAACAATCTCCATTTGTTTATATAAAATGTACTTTTAAAAACAAATTCAATTAATTTGAAATACGTGAAACAGATTGCAATTTTACAGAGTGAAAATCCCAGTACTTAATCAACAAGTTCGTTTATTAACACAATTAATAGACTGATTTATTTTCATGGTTGTCATTATTACTTTTTAAGGAGAGCTATTTTTCGGTTTAAACAATTTTCTAAATATTTTCCAGAACATCTATTTCAAATAGATAGTGTTTGACAAATATTAAGAGTTTATACAATTTATTTTAATTTTATTCCTTAATTCCCTAAGAAACTTTGATGCGCGGTCAGCTAGATTTTTATTTATGGCCTATTTTATTTCTTACCTTATTTTAATGACTGAGGTGTCAAAAAAGGAATTATCCTCTAGGTGTTTCGATGGAAATTTCTTGTTCCCTTGGACATCGGGGCTCTAACCTACTGACTATAAAATATTCTGTGCTATTCTTATGGATTAAGGTTTTTTGGGTTTGTGTTACACGTGTTTTATCTTTACTAATTTAATTAAAATAAACATCCGTTTCGAGAAAGATTCATAAACATGGACCGTCACTTTGCTGTTTGCCTTTTAATTTTGTAATGGATTGCACTTTGTCTGCAATTTCCCCTTAAGAAGAGCGGGATACCGGCTATCAACGGGGAACCGGCTATAAACGGGATTCTGGCTATCAATGGGATACAGGCTATCAACGGGATACTGGCTATCAACGGGATACTGGTTATCAACGGGATACCGGCTATCAACGGGATTCTGGCTATCAACGGGATAACGGATATCAACGGTATACTGTCTATCAACGGGGTACCGGCTATTAACGGGATACCGGCTATTAACGGGATACCGGCTATCAACGGGATTCTGGCTATCAACGGGATACCGGCTATCAACGGGATTCAGGCTATCAACGGGATATCGGCTGTCAACGGGATATCGGCTGTCAACGGGATATCGGCTGTCACCGGGATATCGACTGTCAACGGGATCCCGGCTATCAACGGGATACTGGCTATCAACGGGATACTGGCTATCATCGGGATACCGGCTATCAACGGGATTCTGGCTGTCAACGGGATACCGGCTATCAACGGGATACTGGCTATCAACGGGATACCGGCTATCAATGGGATACTGGCTGTCAACGGGATACCGGCTATCAACGGGATTCTGGCTATCAACGGGATAACGGATATCAACGGTATACTGTCTATCAACGGGGTACCGGCTATTAACGGGATACCGGCTATTAACGGGATACCGGCTATCAACGGGAATACCGGCTATCAACGGGATACTGGCTATCAACGGGATACTGGCTATCAACAGGATACTGGCTGTCAACGGGATACCGGCTATCAACGGGATTCTGGCTATCAACGGGATAACGGATATCAACGGTATACTGTCTATCAACGGGGTACCGGCTATTAACGGGATACCGGCTATTAACGGGATACCGGCTATCAACGGGAATACCGGCTATCAACGGGATACTGGCTATCAACGGGATACTGGCTATCAATGGGGATACTGGCTGTCAACGGGATACCGGCTATCAACGGGATTCTGGCTATCAACGGGATGACGGATATCAAGGGATACCGGCTATCAACGGGATACCGGCTATCAACGGGATACCGGCTATCAACGGGATACTGGCTGTCAACGGGATACCGGCTATCAACGGGATTCTGGCTATCAACGGGATAACGTATATCAACGGTATACTGTCTATCAACGGGGTACCGGCTGTTAACGGAATATCGGCTATTAACGGGATACCGGCTATCAACGGGAATACCGGCTATCAACGGGATACTGGCTATCAACGGGATACTGGCTGTCAACGGGATACCGGCTATCAACGGGATTCTGGTTATCAACGGGATAACGGATATCAACGGTATACTGTCTATCAACGGGGTACCGGCTATTAACGGGATACCGGCTATTAACGGGATACCGGCTATCAACGGGATACCGGCTATCAACGGGATACTGGCTGTCAACGGGATACTGGCTGTCAACGGGATACCGGCTATCAACGGGATTCTGGTTATCAACGGGATACCGGCTATCAACGGGATACCGGCTATTAACGGGATACCAGCTATCAACGGGATTCTGGCTATCAACGTGATACCGGCTATTAACGGGATACCGGCTATCATTGGGATTCTGAATATCAGTTGTTTCTGGATTTCGCGGGATGTTTTACTTCTAGCATTGTTGCAAGAGAACACCTGCTACACATCCATCCAGCAGCCAAGACTTATCTGGCGAAAGTAATAATATATTTTAAACTGCATACAAAATACAAAATATAAACAATAAAGTACAAGCGACATCAAATACAATTTTTCAAATTAATTTAAATCGATAAGATGTGGACAAAATTCTGGAATACCGATTAAAATCACCCTGAACACTCTCACCCTGAACTCAACCTTTAAGTACAATCTCACGACCCGTTACCCGCTACCCGCTACTCACCCAACAGTCGTCTTGCAGGGATCACCGGCAACTGCAAACTGCCACTTGGGACGCGAGCACCCCGCTAACTACCGGGACGGACAAAATGGATAACAGTCCGCACCTTTGACCATCTTGAAGCAACAATTAGGACTAGGTACGCGACAATGCCAGTCGTTACTTAGCCGCTTCATCGGGATACTTGGCATGCAACTGGGCCCAGATCTATCATCCCGACCACTGGGCGGACCTACTTCCCGAATTACCATCATAATCAGCGTAATTCTCCGCGTTTTGTTTCCAAAAACTCAGACGCTTCTAAAAGCTCTGGTTTCGTGACGATTTTTCGGTTTGCATGTCTTTGTAGCGCTTTAACTTGCCTCGGTTTCGGCGTCTTTTTGGCTTCTGTGAATATTTATATTTTATTCACGGAGGTAAATTGCGTGCAAGAATCGAGCGTAAGAATATTTCTAAATACCCCCGTAGCAGCAAACCTGCGTACTCAGCGAATTTCCAGTGCATATTAATTTATCTTAATACCACATAAAGCCACATACCAAGTTTCATCAATATACATTCATAAATAAACGATTTATGACATTTTAATTATTCTCCATAAGAATAACATGGCGGCTGAGTATGCAGGTTTGCTGAAATAAGGAACACTAAAAATGGGCTTTTATACAAATATCATTATAACTCAACTAGGTAAAGCCACATACCAAGTTCTATTAATTTATGTTCATAATTAAAGGAGATAACACGTTAATTATTCTCCATAAGAATAACATGGGGCTGAGTATGCAGGTTTGCTGCTACGGGAACTATCGGGCAAAAAATGGATTTTTGTGCAAATATCAATAGACCACAACCAAATAAAGCCATATACCAAATTTTGCCAGTTTACGTTCATAAATAAGCGAGATATACAATTTTTCTTTTTCTCCATAAGAATAACATTAGACAACGTACTGTGTTTAGCACTTTCAATATCTCGGTAACCAATTGACGTAGAGCAATGATCAAAATACCAAATTGTTTTTTTTTTAAGCTGAATTTAATGGTATAAATTAAAATTTGATTTAAATTAAAATTACATGTGAAAACCCCAAAAAACACATTTTTGGGGTACAAAACCCCCCAAAAACCCCCCTTCGGATGGTGCGATTCATCTGGTTTTCGAACTCGTTCAAATAAATGGTACTTTACACATTTGTACCAAATTTCATTAAGATCGGACCTTGTTTAGGAGAGTTATCGTGCTTACGGACACATATATATATATATAAATATATATATATATATATATATATATAAATATATATATATATACATATATAAAAATTTGAACGAATGGTGTTTTTGGCATCTGGGGACCTCAAAATGAAAAGTTATCATGGTCTCGGGCTTAAGTCTTACCATGAGACCTACGGTAATAGCTTCTTCCCTATAGGGGAAATTCGCTAATAGGTTAAATCTACTGGTTAATATGGTTTAATTGAAAAAGGTGTGAGAATATTGGTGTTTAAATGAGGTATAAATTTGCTCGATGCGGTTGTAGCTACAGAAGAAGTTATAAAATATTTGTATTTCTAAAGTGGAAGAAAGAAAAGTTCTTATATTGACGAGGACGTTTTGAGTTCAATTATTAAACAATTTGTTATGTTTATAGAAAATGCTGCATCAATTTGGGACTCTGTTTTCTTTCTGTGTGAAACTAGAAAGCCATCTTACTCGGTTTGACCAACGAGGTATAAATATTATTACATCTCGTTGGGTTTCATCCGGGAGTAAAACCTGCTATTGTATTCTGCGGTATACCCGTGGAACTAATACGAATTTTGATCAGCTGTTTTGATTTTCATCAACTCAAACCAAAGAGAATGTCCACAAGAATAACACTGGATTGGAACTTTGACTCCCTGCGAATTCCCAGGGAGTTTTTAATTTATTAAAATCCTTTCTTATAGATGACCTACATTATGGAGAGATTATGGGATTTTTTCACCATTAATGTACACTGAATAGCCACTGTCCCAACTGATTAAACTACCATCAATTTTCATGAAACGTAAAAGATTGCAGGCGTCTATTCTGTAAGTTTTGGAAAACGTTTTTACAAATTTCGGGTTGTAGATGTAGAGGATTGGCCTGGGGATGATCGGTTTTTCATATTTATACATTTTCTATAAGAATAACACAGGATTGGAAATGTGACTCCCGTGGGTTGGAGCCCTATTTATAGATGACTAGGAATATTTAAACCCAGGCCCGGCACGGGATAGGGGAGATTAGGGCGGCAGATGTTTGGGGGTGACAATTTTGCAATGTGAAGCTTCCATTTAATTACAAATTATATTTTCATCAGACAAAAAATTGAAAACCGTAATCAATTAACTAAAAAAATATAAATTGGGAAGAACAACGTAAAAATATGGCAACCATAAAATAATATATTCATTTATGGTTAAGTGTCTCATTTACATCTCACTGCCTAAATAATGAAGTTATTCGTTAATATTTTTGCAGGCCTATATATACTAACTGTATTTATATCAGGTGCAAAAGTTTACTACCACAAAACAATTCAGATATATTTAATTTCAGTTATTTTATCTAAGATAATATTTGTTTAAATAATGAAACTATGACATTAAGTTAATTGTTAAGTACAATGCTAAAAATTTAGATATTTTTGCCTACGGGATGTAAATAATACCCCCGTAGCAGCAAACCTGCATACTCAGCGAATTTCCAATGCATATTAATTTATCTTAATACACCATAAAGCAACATACCAAGTTTCATCAATATACATTCATAAATAAACGATTTATGACATTTTAATTATTCTCCATTAAGAATAACATGGCGGATGAGTATGCAGGTTTGCTGAAATAAGGAACACTAAAAATGGGCTTTTATACAAATATCAATATAAGTCAACTAGGTAAAGCCACATACCAAGTTCTATTAATTTATGTTCATAATTAAAGGAGATAACACGTTAATTATTCTCCATAAGAATAGCATGGGGCTGAGTATGCAGGTTTGCTGCTACGGGGACTATCAGCCAAAAAATGGGTTTTTGTGCAAATATCAATATACCACAATGAAATGAAGCAATATACCAAGTTTCGTCAGGATAAGTTGATAAATAAGCGAGATATACAATTTTTCTTATCCTCCATAAGAATAACATTGGACAACGTACTGTGTTTAGCACTTTCAATATCTCAGTAACCAATTGACGTAGAGCAATGATTAAAACATCAAATTGTGCATCTTTTTAAGCTGATTCCAATGTTGAAAAATAAAATTTTACTTTTTCAAAAATTGTATGTAAAAAACCCAAAAAAAAAATTTTTGGGGTACAAAACCCCCCAAAATACCCTTTCGGATAGGTCGATCTGTCTGGTTTTCGAACTTACAGTCATAAATGCTGCTTTACACGTTTGTACCAAATTTCATCAAAATCGGACCTTTTTTACGAGAGTTATCGCACCCACGGACACACACATATATATATAGATATATATATATATATAAATATTATATATATATATATATATATATATTATTATATTATATATATACAGTTTAGAACGAATTGTGTTTTTGGGGTCTGGGGACCTCAAAACGAAAAGTTATCATGGTCCCGGGCCTATGTCTTACCATGCCGACTACGTTAATAGCTTCTTCCCTATAGGGGAAATTCGCTAAAACGTCCAACAACACTTAAAAATGTATTTATCCTTACACTGCACTCACTAGAAATTCGGTAAATGCATATAAAAGGTGGCACAAGGCAGTCTATTTCGACCGGTCCCACAGATCATCTGGCCCAATGAGGGAATGAGGACCTTATGGAAGTAACAATGTTTTTTTTTAGACCAGTCCATAGCCGTTCGTTCCTGAAAGTATGTAGTGTTAGGGCATTTTAATAATTTTCTAAACCAGTAACAATCAATGGTAAGTTATAAAGCAACAGTTTATGACCCTTGCAGTGACGACATGAATTTCCCTTCGGGGCTTACAGCTTACCGAAGTTAAATTTACGACATTGCAATAAATCTTGCAGTTGTAACTAATTTAATGTGTCTTAGCGAACTTGTTAAGGCCAATAGTTTGTTTGAGCTTTGAATGATTCAAGTAATGGATATTACTCTCCTAAACAGCGACTGCAATTGAACACACATGCACACCGTAATTTATGACATACCCCCGTAGTATCAAATGTGCGTGGTCAGTGAATTTAAAAATATGGAATCTGAGCACTGGAGCATTAATTGCAATTTTTAAATTGTTTAATCTAATGCACATAAGTTGAATAACGTTTTGTTAAATTTATTCTATGATTCGTAATTAATTTTAATTAATCCTTCCAGGACAAAAAACAAATTAACAGCAGTTCGTTGATGGCAAGAACTCACCTGATTCATTGGACCAAGTATAATAAACTTCGTACAAAAATGGGTTGTTAATTTATCTTTTTATATTTTACTGATTGAAAGGAGTGAAAAGAAAGTTTTAAATAAAATCACAGGTCAAACTGTACATCAATTTAAAGGACTTAACATTAACATGAGTCAATAAGCTTACCATAAAGTGGACAAACACAACACTGTGAACAAGTTACAACACTAGAAACTTTGATTTCTCGGCTCTAATAAGGCGCACAATGGCTGAAACCCGGCCACTGCATCAAAAATAACAGCCAGAGACACTTTTCTATACGTGATATTTTCATACCTTTATAATATGACTAGCTGTTCACGCAGGCTTCGCCCCGCAAATAATTTATAAAAATTATGACAGTTGTGTGTGCTGCATTCTGTGGATAGCCCGTGGAACTACTACGAATCAAGATCAGCTGTTTGTATTTTCATTAGCTCAGACAAAAATGAATGTCCATAAGAAATACATGGGAACTTTGTCGGGATCTCTGGCGGAGCCCTAAGGTCAGATCAGGATGAAAACCATTTAGTTTTCCTATTTTATGCCTAAAGAATCGGTGTACAAAATTTCAGCTCTCTACCTACATGGGAAGGTGGAGAATTAGTGATGAGTGAGTTAGTCAGACAGTCAGCCAGGGCTTTGCCTTTTATAGATATAGATTTTAACCGTTATAATCATCCTTTCTAGGTCCAGTTTGTGGCTTTGTGCTACATAAGATCTTTAAATGACCTATGATATGACGTCTACTTTAAGATATGCAAGACTTCCTGACATACCCTAAAGTTGACATAGGTTATATCATTAGGCCATTTTAAATATCCTTTATAACATTGCACAACACCAGAAACCGGATCTAGAGTTACGGTTGTAACGGTTGTAACAGCTTAAAAACGTTTTGGTTATATCGCTTGAAGAAAATGTTGACCGGCTGCCATTTCTGACTCAGTTTGAAATCAGGTTTGTACCATTATAGCAAAAACCTTTATACCTTTATATTGATGTGACGTTTGCTGTTATTTAAGATTTTCGTTTACTCCTTGCGCCTGTGGACCGTCAAAAAATTGAAAGAAAAATATATAACTTTCTTTGTGAAGCTTGCGGTAACTAGTATTGAAATTAGGTGAACTTTCGCCATTAAGGACATGAACAAATAAGGTCTTACACTATTAATTGCATGATGTCCCGTTATTAGCACGGATACCTGGTAGTCATACAGTTTCAGAATTTAACAAACTATTTAATATTAACTACTGCAGCCATAATAAATCAAACAAATCGATATCCATAGCAATAAAGTTGATACTTGGAAGGCCATTTCCAGAGTGTATCAAACAGATTCTATACAAACAACTTTCCCTAGAACGATGAACAAATCTGGCCCCAAGTAATAACGAAAACATCTGTTTAACCTTTATTAAATACAGGGTGTTCCAAAAGCTGAGGGTGACTAGTGCGGATATAACAACCTTCACATGAAAACATTAGTCATGTTGTAGACCATTGCAAAGCCCTGCAGTGGAGGAGCACTTTGGCAGTAACTGAATTAAATTATCTCTATCCGTTTAAAAATGGCAGCTATTTTCTTGAAGGATATTGCAATTTACAGAACGCTCTGTATATTTTTCAAGCCTTTTATATTCGATCACTCTGAGATCCGCACTGGTGACCCTCAGTTTATAAAACATTCTGTATTTTAAAAAGTTGAACTTTTTTACATTATTATTGGGGTAATTTTGGTTCATAATTTTGTTCCATCCTTCTAGGCAAATTACTTTTTCGGTAAATTATTTAAGACACCTACCGTGGGACCCTGTATAAATAGGGTTTTTAACGTGAATATACGCTATGTAAAAACTATATGCTTAGCGCATTGCCCATGTATATCAGCAAAATTCATTAAACATTTCAGCTCAGTCGATTCAAGAGATATTACAGAGTAGTTATTCAGGAACAGAGATGACAAAATACTGACTAACTGATGGGTGTTAAACAAGGTAAAAACATCAATGGGCAGATAGATTATTCATAAACAAAACAAGCTAAACAACTTAATTTATCAATTCTCCTTAAAGCCCTAACAAGTATCAGTTCTCCCTGATCTAACGGTTTGGTATACTAAATTAATTTGATTTACATCTTTAACAATTGGATTTTTTATTTTCAGAATTAAATTGTTAAGGTTTATTTTAAAGTAATTGAAACTCCATAAAACCTCCTTTCAATCATCCGATCTGCCAAATTTGCGAACCTATTGCAATAGATCGTGTTCATTCAAAATGTCGTTTTAACCAATCAAATTCGACCGATCAAAATTCAACCGTTTTAACCAATTTGTACACACTAAAAATTGGTACCAATTTAATTTGTTTTACTATTTTCAGGACCGAGGCAAATGTTTTAATACATTTTGAGGCACCTGGGCCGATTATATTCTTGGCGCTCCCCTCCCCCCACCCCCAGGCCTAGTACTTGTATGGATAAACAAATTACAACTTAAACAAATGATATTGTAGGGATGTTGGCCTACAACAATTAGAAGAGTTTAAAAGGTTATTAAAAAACAGAAAAACATTAGTATAGTTCAAATTTATTTATAAAGATTATATGTTGTTACCATTAAACCTATATAAACCTTTCATAAAATCAAGTCTCGGCGTGGCGGGTCTATCCTATACTCTAATATGATTAAGGTTTGCTTGCTTGCTTGCTTGCTTGCTTGCTTGCGTGCTTGCTTGCTTGCTTGCTTGCGACACGGATCTCAAAAACGGCTCCAACGATTTCCTTCAAATGTTCAAAATAACTAATTTCTGGGATAAAAATAAGTTCTAGACAGGCCTCATCCCTAGAAAAAATCAAATAATGTAAAAAAACTAAAATGAAAAGTTAAAAAAATTAACATTGGGCTTATGGAGTTTCAAATCAAAACAAAAGTATTGTAACAGCTGTTCATAATTAATCAGGGAACTGTCAAAGTAATACTCATGTTGTTTATGATTATTAACATGTGGCTTCCTGAGAGCAGAGATTAACAGATTTGAGTAAAGATTACATATATAGAGTAGTAAAATAAATCAAAGGGACATTGAGCTATAAATAACAACTGGAGGGACCTTAAAAATGTAGAAAAGAGGCTAATGAATAATACAAATCTGATTATCAGTAGGGGGAAGTGGTGAAATATTACTCCAAGTCATCTAAACAAACTGACTGACCTTCCCCGAGCAAAGCTCGGCCCCCAGGTACTTTGTATTAAATAACAAACGAAACATTATAACAGGTTACTAACCTAAATCCGTCGTCGATTCTTTGTTCACACGATGGTCAAAATCGACGACGGATTTAGTTTAGTAACCTGTTATATTTATCATATAGATTCAGGAGGCATAATCATGGATAAGAAACATTTTTGTCACGGGTGGGTGGTATTACCATGCGTTTTAAAATATACCTTAAAATAAAATAAAACCTTATTTATTATTTATTTCAGTTTACATATCATGTGAAAGTACAATGTAAACTATATCGTGATTACTCGCATTTTTAAACTGGGCTACTCTTGATAACAATTATACAATTCAATTATTCCATAACCGAGAATATAGGGTAGATATTCAGAAATATTCCTAAGTTGAATGGTTTTAAAATTCTTTGTTTTAGAGAATTTCCCCTATAGGGAAGAAGCTATTACCGTAGTCGGCATGGTAAGACCTAGGCCCGGGACCATGATAACTTTTCGTTTTGAGGTCCCCAGACACCAAAAACACCATTCGTTTGAAACTGTATATATATATATATATATATCTATATATATATCTATATATATATATATATATATATATATATATATATATATATATATATATATATATATATGTGTGTGTGTGTGTGTGTGTCCGTGAGCACGATAACTCTCGTAAAAATTATCCGATTTTGATGAAATTTGGTATAAACGTGTAAAGCAACATTTATGACTTTAAGTTCGAAAACCAGCCAGATCGCTCTATCCGAAGAGGTATTTTGGGGGGGTTTTGTACCCCAAAAATGGGTTTTTCGAATTTTTTACATATAATTTTGGAAATAGTCAAATTTTAGTTTTTTCCATTGGATTCAGCTTAAAAAAACACACAATTTGGTATTTTGATCATTTCCCTACGTCAATTGGTTACCGAGATATTGAAAGTGCTAAACACAGTACGTTGTCTAATGTTATTCTTATGGAGGAAAATAAAAATTTTATATCTCGCTTATTTGTGAACGTATACTGACGAAACTTGGTATACGGCTTCATCTGGTTGTGGACCATTGATATTTGCTCAAAAAAAATTTTTTTACCAAAGGCTCCCGTAGCAGCAAACCTGCGTACTCAGCCCCATGTTATTCTTTTGGAGGACAAGTAACATGTTATCTCCCTTAATTATGAAAATAAATTAATGAAATTTGGTATGTGGCTTTACCTACATGAGTTATATTGATATTTGTATAAAACCCCATTTTTTGTGTTCCTTGCTTCAGTAAACCTGCATACTCAGCCGCCATGTAATTCTTATGGAGAATAATTAAAATGTCATAAATCGTTTATTTATGAATGTATATTGATGAAACTTGGTATGTGGCATTAAGATACCTATATATGCATTGGAAATTCACTGAGTACGCAGGTTTGCTGCTACGGGGGTATTTGGTATTCCAGTGGTTGAACCTAGTACCGATGCCCCTTTCAAAACCAAAAGACCTTAGCTTACTGACACAAATTGCCTGTGCATATTCTCCACTGTTGTTTGCCTTATACATAGATTTTATGTCACAGGCTGCTAACGAATGGTCCTATTGAAAAGCGAAGACCACCACGGAGTTGAGACTATCTACAACTTTGGTCCTGTGACTTGTGTCGTGCCTTGCCCCCTTCACCTTTAGGTTAACGTTAGACTTTTAAAATTTTGACAATTTTTCAAGATTTATTCGTGAGTTTTCATAGTATGACGCTCTAATATAGAACTTAAAATGCGTACAAATAGATTGACAGTTGGGCTATCTGTACGCTGTCACAGTTACCATTTTCCCAGCTGGTGTGGAGTTTTGGCAATGCAGCACGTCTACTATTGGCTGACCTTGCTTGATAGCCAGGCAAACCACACCCTTGACTAGCAGTTTATTTGTCCGCTATTATAGTACTATATAACATATAATATAGTACCCTTATGAGGCCTAATTGTTGGCACACAGTATGTCTACATTACAATAAGTAACTAACAGCAGTCATACACCAAGGTTTTATCATTTAAACACTCCAAATAAATCTAAACTTTTGTAGATTTGTACGTGTTTTTAGCAAATTTCCCCTATAGGGAAGAAGCTATTACCGTAGGTCTCATGGTAAGACTTAAGCCCGAGACCATGATAACTTTTCATTTTGAGGTCCCCAGATGACAAAAACACTATTCGTTCAAATTTATATATATGTATATATGTATATATATATATATATATATATATATATGTGTATATATATGTATATATATATATATGTGTGTGTGTACGTTACCACGATAACTTTTGAAAGAAACACCCGATTTTGATGAAATTTGGCAGAAATGTGGAGAGTAGCATTTATGACTTTAAGTTCGAAAACCAGATCGATCGCACAATGGGAAGGGGGTTTTATGGGGGTTTACAGTTTTCCAAAAATCGTTTTTTTGCAAATTTGACCCCAAAATATTAAAAACACTCAATTTTGGTTACAGCCATTTTATATAGCTTAAAAAACAAATAATTTAGTATTTTGAATCATTAACCTAGGTTAAGGGGTTGCGGAGAAAATCTAAAAACACGTGTCCCATGTTAATCTTATGGGAAAATGGTTTTTAGATTTTTTCAGATAGTTTTACTAAAAACTTCACATTTATGTTTATTAATGTGTTTAACTCAACAAAACAAACATTTTGGTGTTTTAATCGTTGTTCTACGTCCAACCGTTGCAGAGATATTCAAAGTGCTAAACACAGTACGTTGTCCAATGTTATCCTTATGGAGAATAAATAAAATTCTATATCTCGATTATTTATGAATGTATATTGATGAAACTTGGTATGTGGCTTCAACTAGTTGTGGTATATTCATATTAGCACAAAAAACAAGTTTTTTTATAGTCCCCGGTAGCAGCAAACCTGCATACTCGGCCCCCATGTTATTCATATGGAGAATAAGTAAAGTTGTATATCTCCCTTAATTATGAACCTACATTAAGAGGACTTGGTATGTAGCTTCACCTGGTTCAGTTGTATTGATAATTGAAAAAAAATGACTTATCTTCCTCGATGCAGCAAACCTGCGTCCTCAACCCTAATGTTATTCTTATGGAGAATAAATAAAATGCTATATATCACTTATTTATGGATGTATTTTTGTGAAACTTGGTAAATAGCTCTATGTAGTAGTGAGACACATATATATGCATTGGAAATTCGCTGAGTAGGCAGGTTTGCTGCAACGGGGGTATTTATCTACATGTTTTATGTTGTGCTCCGCCGAGGATAAAAGTCCTTATAAATTATGTTATTTTTGGTACAGAAGACATATAGTTAAACAAAGTCAAATAAATTTAGGTTGTTAATGGCGGTTAAATTTGTTTAATGGTTTCAAAGTCGTCTTATGAAGGCTGCATTCAAAAATCAGGGTAGGGTTTAATTTTTTCCGAACACATAGATAATACCTGGAAGCCTAAGATTTAACATACAATATGTCTCCAAACCATGTAGTATCCAGCAGCAGGCATATGACCAGTTTTGAAGATTTAAACCCCTCTAAAAATCAAAGCCTTTGATTTTTTGTAGATTTTAGGTCTTAAATAGAATTGGGCCCAAGATAGATCCTTGAGGGACTGCATATTTCATTTGTTTAAGATTTGTCGACGTTCATGTTATTATCGAATTATTTACTGGTTTTAGGTATTATTTCCACACGCTGACCATGATTTACAGGATAGGTTTTTACCCAATTTAGAGAATTGACAAAGATAATTTAGTAGGTTTTTTTTATATTTTATAATCTAATATTGTACAAATAGGCCTAATTATTTTCACTCAACATGCCTACATTTCACTTTGTGTAGTCATATGACCTTCATAATGTTTGTTTTAACCACGGCATTATTATTTTAACCACGTGCCATGGATATAATACAACTAAGGTACTACAACGTTTTGCCGTTTAGCTTTTCAGGGGAGACCCCTAGCGGGGGCCTGGGGATGGTGCCCCAACGGCTGAAGTGCAACCCGATCTTATAAAGAAAACCCGACCCAGAAACTTATAAGAAACCCACAAATCTGACACCTATGGCACCTATGACATGTACTGGAGTCAAAGGACTTGGTGAAAAAAACTGGAGGTGATGTATTAGTTTTTTTTTTTATAAACCCCTCCTAAGGATACAAATTAAATAAAGATGTCACGTTAAAACACATTTTTAACTATTAAAAATTGATGAAATAAAAAATTATGATGATGCAAAAAATTATGAAAAACTGGAATTAGGTGAACGCGTGAAGCTGCAGGGAAAAGCTTATTGCATACAAACTCATAGCCTAAAAATGAAATTGCATCCCACACTCCTCGATCGGGTGGCATAATCTATATCCGTGAAAGTCGGCTACGACGGAGTGGTACTAGTTCCAAAAACAGCGAATCACAAAAGTATTCTGACTACCCCATGACGAAGGGACGAGAGGGACGAGAGAGATGGTAAAATTGTAACTTTCAGGGTGATCGACAAGCCTCGGTGGCCCAGTGGATATGGTCTTAGATCCACGATCGGGCGGTACTGTGATCAAATCTCACTTTTTATGTTTACTTTTTGAGATCTGAAATGTTCTTTTCGATTTTATTTTAATTTGTATGGTGTTAAATCTTACTTTAGTTGTTTACTTTTTCAGGTCTAAAATTCCTGTTTAATTTTACTTTAATTTATTTATACTAATTCATTTATTTGTAATTATGTTCCACAACGAACAGCCACCATACAGCGCTCTGCGGAGTTAGGTTAAGTTAGGTTACTATATTTTGTCGTGAACTGCAACCTAGTTCAGATTAAGGCTCAGCTCAGACTCGCTTGATGATCTACCATCCTCCTCGTCCCTTCGTCCCCCACTCCTTCATATGGGGTAGTCAGAATACTTTTGTGATTCGCTGTTTTAGGAACTAGTCGGAGGGGGGGGGGGGTGCTATTTCCTCTTTGTAGAGTCTTGTAGGAAAATGTATCATACAAAAACCATAGTAACCGTATCAAAATATTTACTTAGTTTTCAAAACCTAGGAAACGCCAGTTGAGTTGCACTTAAAGTTTTTATTTTAATGTAATTTAGCCTAAACATGGATTCTTTCACTAGAATTCGGTAAGTAATCACAGTAATTACAATTCATTTAAATAAATAGAAATACTTTTAGAGACCTATAGAGAATTTTTAATGTAAAAGAGTAAACAAATATAACTTATATTTTATTTATTTGGGCTTTACCTATCGCTTCTAGTGTTTAAAACTACACTACGTTTCGGGAGGTAAGGAAACTCCTCCCGTTATCAAGTGAACCCTACTTACATCGAAATATAAAGTTATTACACCTAACTAACCTACTTTTTTTTAATTTTCTTAATCTTTTTCTTGTACATTTTAATTACAAAACACAAAATTAGGTAAAGTCCAAGTAAATCAAAAAAATAAATTCAAATCCATCGCTATTATGAGTTTCAAAAATAAACGAGTTTGCACGCAGCACGCTGACGTGAGGGAAGTGAATTTCCACATAAAAACTTTTAAAACTCAAAATCAGTGTAAAAACATACATTTTTCCAATTTTTATTGAAATCTGAAAACGTTGATTTTTTGGCTGTTTTAATACTCCTGGTTTCATTTACTTGCAAAGCTGGGAATACAATTTTGCGCATTATAAGGTTAGGAGAAGGTCCAGACAGGCTTGAAAGTAGGCGTGAGGTTGCTGGGGATAATAAAAGTACTCTAACAAAGGAATAACAGGCTTTTCTAGTGTAAAACCCCCATAAGACAACGTACTGTGTTTAGCCGATACACATTTTCTTTAATAACTCGGTAAATAGTTATACTAGAATGACGAAAGAGGGCTTACAACTTTCGCCTCTCTAATTCCCATCTTTTTAAGTGCATTAATTTTACATCTGGGCCTTTTCTGAACCTTTTTGGGCCCAAAAACTCAAAATTTGAATCCACAAAAAATGGGTTTAGAGTTTTCCGATTATTTTGGCCAACGAACTTGTCCAACAGATTATAGAAAGGAACGTCCCTACCAAATTTGAAGTAAATCGGACAAAAATGCGACCGCTAGAGTGTATACACACATATATATATATATATATATATATATATAAAATTTTGAACGACCCCCAAAACGTGTTCAGGGGGTCACGTTAGGAACTTCTATGGTGGTCCCGGGCTTAAGTTTCACCGTGCGGGTCATGCTAATAGTTCACTTTCCAAAGGAAATTCACTCATAAACTTACATAACACACCAGAAATTCATGTTATTTTTATTACATAAAACATTCAGCCAGGTCAAGTAATACTCAAGGTGGTTTAGTATCAATATTTTTTTCGAGCACTGTATTAAAACCCGTCAACTCGATCGACATTCATTCTCGCCCGTGTCCTCCATAGCTACTTTGCTCGGTTTGATTTGATCTGACAGGTGTGAAAGTTTAGCAGCGGTTTTATCGTGTTTATACATGCACAAAGGCAGTGTCCAGCGAGGCCGCCATTGTCGTACGACGTGGTCTCAGGGAACAGGGTATCAGGGTCATCGCGACCACGTGTCTCACTTCCCTGCTGCGATGGTTGTGGATTCGCCGCTCCGAAATAAATATCGGATTGAACCGTGTTGGATTACTTTATTGTTGATGACAATGTGGTGTAATTAAAACTACTAGTTGTCCTGTTGCTCAAATCCGAGCAAGTTTGTATCCAACGAAAGGTTACTTCAGCTGTAAACAAACATAACAAAATATCTGATGTTAAAACGGATGATAACAACGTACTTTCAATTACACGTATTTTAGAGTTCCGCCGTCGGTTCCGAAATCTCAGCCCCTTGCTGTATTTACGTGATGCCCTTTCATAAAACTGTGAGACGTATTGGAAAATCTACGAAAAAAATACCTTTAAATTGACACCTCAAATGTTAAAATCCGTCTAGCCGTTATCGAGTTATGACTGTGAAGAAAATCCCCCTAGCGTATTAATATATAGGGTTGTAGACAATTGTTAGTGAATTTCCTATGGAAAGAGAACTATTACCATGACCCGCACGGCGAAACTTAAGCCCGGGACCACCATAGAAGTTCCTAACGTGACCCCCTGAACACGTTTTGGGGGGTCGTTCAAAATTTTATACATATATAAATATAGACATATATATATGTGTGTGTGTGTGTGTGTGTATGCACTCTAGCGGTCGCATTTTTTGTCCGATTTACTTCAAATTTGATAGGGACATTCCTTTCTATAATCTGTTGGACAAGTTCGTTGGGAAAAACAATCGGAAAACTCTAAACCCATTTTTTTGGGGATTAATCTTTCAAATTTCGAGTTTTTGGGCTGAAAAAGGGTCAGAAAAGCCCCAGATGTAAAGGTAATGCATTTAAAAAGATGGGAATTAGGAAGGCGAAAGTTTTAAGCCCTCTCTAGTCATTCTAGCATACATATTTACCGAGTTATTAAAGAAAATGTGTATCGGCTAAACACAGTACGTTGTCTTATAGGGGTTTTACACTAGAAAAGCCTGTTATTCCTTTGTTAGAGTACTTTTATTACCCCCAGCAACCTCACGCCTACTTTCAAGCCTGTCTGGACCTTCTCCTAACCTTATAATGGGCAAAATTGTATTCCCAGCTTTGCAAGTAAATGAAACCAGGAGTATCAGAACAGCCAAAAAATCAATGTTTTCAGATTTCAATCAAAATTGGAAAAATGTATGTTTTTACACTGATTTTGAGTTTTAAAAGTTTTAATGTGGAAATTCACCTCCCTCACGTCAGCGTGCTGCGTGCGAACTCGTTTTTGGTTAATTACATCACAATTCCTAAGGCGACTTCCACAGTCAACACCAGCTTAGGGGTCCACACTGGGTAAAGCAATGATATGAATATGTCAACAAAGGTGGGTAGTCATCTGGCTATTCATTATACCAAGCTTAATTTCATCTTGTTTTAGACAACGGGGGTGGACCAAAGTCCCTACCTAATGAACCTTGTCACGTACTAGCGGTTACGTAACTTGTCCGTCATCAATTCTAATAAACAGTATCAGGAAACTGACACATACTTTCTCCCTTTTAGCCAAACTTTAATGACGAAAATATTTTTTATTTACTAAATATAGAATATGAAGTACAGATAAATGTACACAAAATCGTCTAAAATACTTGTTTTCAGAAATATCCACCCAAATCCCTTTTTGGGAGGCACTACAGAGTCCGTTGCTACACACAGTGTTTTTGAGAGGGGAAATGCCACCTTGCCCCCCCCAGGGTTAAATAGCAACATATTTCGAACACCCTCTGTTGGTCAATGCTAACTTGACCTCCATATCAAGTTTTAATGAAATTGGTCAGTAAATAAGAGAGAAATAGTTATTTTTGTTTTCCCCATAAGAATAACATTGGGAAACGTACTGCGTTTACTGCTAAATGAAAATTTCAATTTTCTCCGCAACTAGCAATCGTAGAATAGTAATTTAAAATACTAATTTATTTAGTTTTTTGAGCTCTTTTTAATGGTGAATAGTAATCTTTTTAACATTCATAATTTTTATGAAAATAATATTCATAATTTTTATTTTTTATGAAATTCCAAAAAACTTAATTTTGGGTGTTTTAAGTTCTGTAATTTCTAAACCCGAATTTTTACAGAAATGCGGGTGGTGTCAATTTGTTTGAAACCTAAAGTTCTACAAACCACTAAAGTTTAATCAAAATCGTTAGAGCCGCTTTTGAGAAATTTGGATTTTACATGTTTTTGGCGATTTTTGGGGGATAATTACCCTTAAAAATCAAATATTCAAAAAATGAAAAAATGCCTGGAGATATTGAGGATTAGTACCTACATACCAGATTTCATAAAAATCGGTCCATAGGTTAGGGCTCTAGCTCTGTACACATCCACACAGACACACACACACACACACACACACACACACACACACACACACACACACACACACACACACACACACAGACAGACATCAAGTAAAAACCACTTTTTTGGGTTCAGGGAGCACCAAAATGAGTATTTCCACTAACAACTCAAATTCGAAAATTTTTACGAAAACAATACTTTCTCCATATAGCCTACTATGTATAGGGGAACTCAACACCTTGCCGAGGCTTCGACCCTTTTGTATCATGGTTATACCTTCAGTAAATAATATCGGCTGCAAATTCAGACCGTAAAGCGTCGTCAGCACCCAGAGTTACCAGCGCACCGACCGGTGAGGTGTGCGTGTCTGTGTCTATTATAGTTCCTCTGTTAATGTTCGTGCGTGTAAACTGGTTGGAGTTTTTTTTTACAGGAAATGGTTACGTTTTATGGACTGAATTTGATTGTGAGTTAATGCTTAATGTATCTTGAGTGTATTAGCCATACCTTCCCCCCACATTTTAGCTAAATATATTTGGTAATTGGTTCGTGTCTGTAAACATTAGAACTCTAAAAGCCGGTCGGACGGAGCCCAAAAGGATTTGTGGGTTGTAAGTGAGCATGTGAATGATTGTGGTTTAATTACATAAGTTGCTACATAAAGTAAATCAGTCTAGGAAATACTAATTTCTCTAGGATTAATATGTGACCTTGTTTTTAGATCGTGATTTGGTGGTCTCAATCATATTAGCTATCGTCCTATCAAATTCCACTTTCCATCAGACCAGAAATCGCGAGAGGGTTAAAGCAAGAAGTAGAAGCGAGAAAGTCAAAATAAGAATTTTTTATCATACTGGTTCAAAAAAAGCTGTTTCCGACACATACGTTACGTTGAGATCAAGGAGTTCTGTTGGAAATACTGGAGGCAACACTGATTAACAAAATTGCGAGCCGTTCTTTGCCAAATTTTGTTGAGGCAAAGAACTACGTACTCGCTGAAATCGAGCGAGTCGACAAAGTGACTCATACAAATACCTACTCATGATTTGAACATTAATAAACATGTATTTGTTTATTTGAAAATAATTTATTATATTTCACGACAAGAGTAGATGCATGAATCAAATTAAAAATTAATTTGTTCAAACTTTTATTACTTTTATTCCAGTGATTTGCGAGAATAGATTCACTTTTAGGAATAAAACAACCAATTAGGATGTTTAAAGAACGAGGAATTTGTCTCACCAGTGTACCAACCTGTCAAAATCACCGGCTCGCTTTTTCGACAAAAATAGTGAAGAACTGTTACCTCCAGTTATAATAAACCTCCTTGATTGAGATGCTTAAGTTGATCTTTTTCTTTTTATTGTTTTAATGATCTTTTTCGTCCTAGGACTAAAGCATAACTTTATGACACTTTTTGGTCGAGGTCATCAGTTGTTTATTGAAAGAATTATTCAACCTGGTAACAATGAAAAAAAATATGTAACAGCTGTTTGTTTTGAGAAGAAAGATCATCATGGAGTAAACTTTTAGGTAAAAAGTAAACAAAATTAAGTTTTTGTGAAATTGTTGTCTTAATATTGCTTGCATTATGACGATAAATATAGTCACATGGACAGAAAGTGGCTTTTAGTTCTTCGCTCATTTTCCAGCCTCGGCCGTTAAACTTGAGCTTGTATCGAAAAGCTTCAATTTTGGTCCTAGTGATGAAATTTAAAGGAGCGGAGCAGAGCACCAAGGGATTTATTTTGGGCAAGCCTGTATCTGCCTTTTGTGTGACAGCTGTACTCATACATGAGAAAGTTGAATGACAATGGGACGTAGCCCTAAATAATTTGTAGATCGTAAGAAGGTGTTTATCGGCCTTTGTGTAAGAGCTATAATTCTACCAAATTTCAGCTCAAACGGTTCAGTAAATGCTAATGTCCATAATATTATCACGGAAATTTCAAATCGTAACAGGGCGGAGCCCTAAAGGGATTTAACACGTGAATATGCCTTTATGTTACTGAAGGATCTAGCATATCTTCTACCAAATATTAGCTCAATCGATTTAGTAGTTGGAACGAGATCGAGCCACAAACAATCAAACTCAAAAACCTTCAGCTTTATAACATTAGAATCATATTATGATAGTACTCGTTTGATCATAAAGAGAGCGGGTGTTTGCCACAACACAGATGTCATGTCGTCACAGGACAACGCCAACGTAACATTTCATCACATGCATCACTCCCCATCGCAAAAATGTCAACGTGATGTCCGCCAGAAATATTTAGAGACTTATAAAATCCCATCCATGTAACCGCCCCCACATTATAACGGTTTGTCCGTATATTTATTGGCAATGTTCTGTCCGTGTGCCTCGTTGTCTTGTATGCTACGCGCTACGCTGCTACACCACTAAGCCGTGCCACTACGCGGCGCGGCCGGCGCGGCGGCGGACAAAGATCCCCGTAATTCAAATTTGAGAGCGCTCGTGACCGCGGGCCCGGTGGTCATTACTTCATTCATACGGCTCAAGGTCGCTTACACTCTTCACCACTCCTCGTTAATACTGCTCCAACACTTTCATTCAGGGGATTGGATAACAGACCCATATTGAACCCGCATCTGATCACTGTAAGCCACCGTGTTAAAAACGTGTTCTACAGTATTTTATTTCTTACTAGTTGCTATCGTACCCGGTGCACCCAAGAGTAAAACCTGTGGTGTATGTTGTTGACTGTGGTTAACACGGGGAACTTCTACGAATCATGATCGTATGAATGTCCATCAGCTCAAACCAAAGTGAATGCCCAACAAATATACTACAAATAACACTAGATTGGAACGTTGACTCCCCGTGGGGTGGAGCCCAACGGGAGTTTCTTAAAATCCTTTCTTAGTGGTTACCTACGTTAAGGAAAGAGTATAGGCCTACGTGCCAAATTTCGTGGTTGTAGGTGTAGAGGTTTGGCCTGTGGGATGCGGGTTTTTGTATTTATAAAACGCCCATAAGAATAACACTGGATTAGAACTTTGATTACCCGTGGGGTGGAGCCCTATGGAAATTTGTTAAAATCCTTTCTTTGTGGGTGCCTACGTTATGGAAAGGGTACACGTGCCGAACTTCGTGGTTGTAAGTGTATAGATTTGGCCTGGGGGATGATCGGTTTTTCGTATTTATGGATATAGATTATTTTGTTTTTATTGTATCATACATTGTATGATTGAGCGATGGTTATAATCTTAGATTGATTTAAAAACTTATAGTTATATAAGCGAACCTCTACAATGTATAGTAATATTGTTTCAGGTTTGCTCACGCATGTTCTGATGCTCGGCCGACGATTTGAAATCAACGTGGGACAAAGACAATCTGCTGTTCAAATAGGAGAGGTTTTGAACTTAAATAACGAACGCGTTGGTAAAAACGTTTAAAATTACAGGTCATCTGTATTAATTTATAAAAAAGGATGTTGGTTTGTTTGTTTGTATATATATTTGAAGTTTATGGACTAAGACATCTTTGGACCGTTTGCCATGAAACTTGGTATATATATAAAATTTCACGGAGAAGTATTTCAAGCCAACCATTTCGTCCTAACTCAATTGGGTTCCTCCCAAGAGACCCAAAAGGGTTCCCATATAAACCTTGTGGAAAGATATTGTTGTTTACATAAAAGCTAATTACATGTTATTGGAACAGGTGATCTTGGTGGCATTGGTTTTAGTTGGCAATAGTCAAAGGCATGACAACGTCTGCCGGGTAACAGCTAGCATTTTATATAGGATATTTTTAAGGAGATGTGAAAAGTCTAGTATACACAATGAATACACAAACGATTAGGTTTCTATGAGTGTAGAACTTCCTCTACAACCTCCATCAAGCGGCAAATAAAGTGTCTGAATTTTAACCTTAGAACTGTCTTTCTTAATATTTATGTATTCATTGGTATATAGCGAAGAAGTGCAAACCCAAAAGTGCTGAACCTACGAACATAATTTATTTTATACGAACCAAAAACCCCCCTGTTCAAATGATCAATATTAACAGTTTTTGTGTATCAATGTGTATACGTAACGGAACTAAAATGTTCTTTAGAAAGCGGTCCGAACTCCAATTTCGGAGTAGAGATATTTATGTCATACGTTTTCATCATATAATGAATAAACAAATTATGTTTAAAGGAGTTGGGTAATTTAGTTTCTTTTTAATAGCCCCGTTTGTTTTCAAAAGATTCCTTATCATGAATTCAAGTAAGTGATTCATTTGAATGTGACCATTAGTTTTTTATTTTTTATTTTGGGGTAAATTCACCACCATTTTACATTTACTAAATCAAATCAAATTTGCATGAAATCGTTATACTCGTTAATGAACGATTAAGTAATCGCATGTAGATGGGCATAGACCCAGGTGAAACATAAAACACAGGCAAACATGTACGCACTTATTCTCTGAGCTACCAACGGTTGGGCATAGACCCAGGTGAAACATAAAACACAGGCAAACATGTACGCACTTATTCTCTGAGCTACCAACGGTTGGACATAGACCCAGGTGAAACATAAAACACAGGCAAACATGTACGCACTTATTCTCTGAGCTACCAACGGTTGGGCATAGACCCAGGTGAAACATAAAACACAGGCAAACATGTACGCACTTATTCTCTGAGCTACCAACGGTTGTTCGACGAGTCTAAACGGTATACGAATTTATGGTAGGCCTATGCAATTATTAAACGCTTAGAATTATTTTTCAACAAGCACTGCTGCAACAAATGTTTACTTTATCCACACTCTAAACCCGTAACTAATTATCTATTTATCTACTACCTACATACCTACATATCTATACCACCTACCAATCTATCTGCCATCTATCTATCTCTCTCTCTACCACCATCTATCTATCTATCAGTTTCCTATACAGTTATGAAATAAAACTGGTGTGGATTTTTAACGCAAAAACTTCAAAGAAATTTAGGTAAAATTTTGTACGAAAGTAATTAATACTCGATGTATGGGCTACTAATAGAATTATTTTCCAAAATGTTGTTTATTGCATTTCAAAAACCCCTTAGATATTTAAGTTCCAATTGATTTATTGAGTAGATTTGCGAAAATGGATAACAAATTTTCAACTCATAAATTATTGTGACTGCGAGAATTCCGGGAGGAGAACCAGGTACCAACTAATATTGTTATAAATCAAACTATGTCTCGGATAATGTTATTTTACTTAAAATGTTTATTCCTGCTTTTTATTACATCTGCTTACATCTAACGTTCAAGTTCTGGGCATAAAATCAAACCCACAATTAAAAGGTCTAAAATTAGTTTATCTTATAATTCTTTAATTCTTCATATAATATTAATAATTTTATAGAGGAGGACCAGTTACAACGCAACCCCTCCCGGGGCGCAAGACCTTGCAATACTCCCAACCGCAGCGCCGCGGAGACCTGACCGGGTGGTGTAGCAGGTGGCGCGACCGCCGACCTGAACACCGCGTGCTACAATTAAAACAAATAAAATACAATACACAACTCACCCGATATACAATAAACTAAAAGTCCCCCGGTGACAGAAGCACAGAACACAAAGCACGGAGCACGGGCGGTGCGTGCACGGCGTACAAGCGGTGTCGCGGCACTGGCTACAGCTACACTGCACTAGGTCACCAACTGCGCCGCGCCGCGCCGTTACCCGCCAAAAACTGCCAACTGCCAATTGCCAATACCAAAACCAACCGGAGCAATAATTAACGAGCAGCATGCGTGTTGCCCCGGGGTCACTACTGTTGAGAACCAGCAGGTTATTGGCGGGCTCATCTCGGGTGTTCCCGGAACAGGTCGTTTTTGCGAATAAATAGTTTTTGGAAAATGTGTTTTTGTGAGACTTTTTAAAAGTTGGAACTCATTTTTTAAACTCTTATACAAACCGTAGTGATTGATCCCACTTGGTTCAGGTCGCGTTGTGGTGGGATGTGTGAAACTGACCGTTCCGGGGTATAAACACAACTGGTACAAAACCCACCAGACCCGAGAAGAAAACAATGCTTTTTGCACATATGTTTAATAAGTAAGATAATTTGGGATTGATTAAATTGACTTTTGAATTATGTATGTAATTACAACTAGCTGGCACCAAAGAGGTAAATAAATATAGAGCTCTCGTCTCGTGTTAAAAAAGTGAAGCGGCACTGGAGGATATTTTTGTAATCAAATCATCTGGTCAAAGAGTAATAAAGACCAACATAACTTGCGAAGAGAGGATTTGAATGGTTAAACCTATTTTTGCCATGGAGACCAAAGGGTATAGAGGGTCAAAATAGTGGCCAGCATGTAGGCACAGTTTTTACCCCAGACGAAACCTCTACAGATATATACCTCGTTGGCTGGCCCCCTGTTTTCATTGATCACCGTTTGTCTACGATGGTTCCCGATGGTAAAAATATCGTTACTATGGAAAGTAAACTAAAATCTTTACTTCACAAAGTTAACACTGATAATTTCAAACAAATCAATTTGAATTCCAGGACGGAGTCCCGAAAGTGTTTCAGAATAGGAGTAGGTCTATGTTTGATTCTCATGTACTTATCTCCCTACCGAATTTCAGCTCCATCGGTTCAATTCTTAAGGGCCTAATTTTGATTAGGGGTAAACACATGACTGCTTTGAGTGTAATAGCTAGTTTTCTAGCGAACCTCCCAAAAGTCCAATAACAGGTGCGAGTTGGTAAACATATCTTTAAATGCCAGCAGGGTGGAGCCCCAAGGGATTTTTGGAATAAGGGAATAAGGGAATGGTCTGATTTTAAACTAGAATAAGTATCACCTGTGTGCTATCTGATCAAATAAATTGAAGTTTCATTAGGATAACTCAGTAAATTTTACAACCCGCTGGGTGTTTTACAGTACAAAAACGCTATCAAAGAATCAAGAATCAAGAAGCCTTTATTGTCATAAACTATACTAAGCATGGACAACTAGTCAAGTTAGTACCAAAACCCTTTACTTTTCATACTTTTAGATCTAAAGAATCAGTGTACTAAATTTCACCCCTCCAGCACACCGGGAAATTGGAGAATTTGTGATGAGTGAGTTAGTGGTTTGCATTTGATCTCGCATGGTTGGATACAATTATGTGATTTTTCTCTCCACGCCTCTCCACAAAACATTCTACTGGAAGGGTAGTTTAGTTAACTATATATTTTTTGAACAGTAATAATAATGTAACCCTCGCAGGAGCATGGTTTGAAAGGGGGTACCCGTTTTGCGCACAGCGGTCAGGTTGTTGACGTGGGTCAGGTTTATGGTCCGCCAATGAGTTGGTCGGTTTGCGCACACGGTCACTTTTCACCGCGCTACAGCTAATCCCTTCAACACCTACCAATCCTTTACTTACTTAATTCAATAGTTTAATGTGTTGAGTGTGCAATGTTAATGAATACAATATGACATAGTATGTTTTATACATCTTTCTTTGGCAAACGACTACGGGTGTTTTTATACAAAATTATGATTTTTATGTTTTTTGTTTGTTTTATTATCAAGAATGTAGTAACAAGTGTAGGATGATCTAGATTAAAGAATTAATTTACTTTAGATGTTCTCAAATAATAAATATTTGTATTGAAAGCCTGTGGCCGTTGATCCTTTCAGCCGCATCTTTAGTAAAGCATCAAGGAGTTGTTTTAATGATTTTTCTGCTTTTAATGGTAGGTGAGTTCCCGAATTGCAAAAGAATGCCGTTTTTGTATCTTAATTTATACATTCTTTTAAACCAAATATGAAAACAATCAGTCAACGGATTTTGGAAGCGTGAAATTCTTATCACTACCTTATATTAACAAAAGGAAAAGAATTCTTTCGCAGAAACAAACTTTGTTTAGTATTTCTTAAATATTTTCAATCTAGTTTTTCCAGGTAAGTTTTTCACCAATTAATGATATTTTAAAAAGTTGTTTTTAATTCATTTTTAAAGAGGAAGATAATATGATTGCCTTTGATTCATGACCATCTAATTTAAACCTGCGGTCGGGCGATTAGAGAAGTATGCATTGACCACTTGCGCAAAACGACTAGAACCGCGAGGGATCCCAAGTGACCGCTGTGCGCTAAACGAGTATGCCCTTTGAAAGTACGCTGTACGCGTTAGTCTTGCAGGGCATCCCCTCCCTCACGTGACATAATATTTACGACAGACTCTGATAGCTTACCGGCACCACCACTCACGAGATCCCAAATGTATAATTAAAATTTATGTGAGGGAAAATCCAGATCATCGATACAAAGAAAAATATAGTTTTAATCATTTTAAATTGTAATTCGTATCAATCCTCAATTTGCCTTATAATACATAAGCCACGTAGTATTACTCACTATTGAGGTATTTATCAAGTCCACATTGTATACTGTCGACAGTGGATTGACATTAACTTAAGAGATTCCATTGTTTATATAAATCTCAAAAACAAAATGAGATCTCTTCAAATTTATGAAAAACATTACAAACTCAACAACACCTTCCGCTTCCCACTTCAACCGTAATCTAAACCCATCAAAGCAAAACAAGTAAATTAAATTTAGGTCTAAACCATAAAACGACACTTAAAACCGAGGAAGACCGACTTTTGTGGATTTTTGATGTCTTTTATGGGAAGTTTACAGCCTAATGAAGACAGTAAGTTCCACTTTGGTCCCTTGGGTCGCGGACCAGTCAGCGGTTCGCGGGTGGGGTAGTGGGGGGAGGGAGGAGGTCCCGTCGGAGGGTCCAGAGGTATCCGAATTTTGTGGCTCTGCCACGCGAAAACTGGACTCAGATTAGCATTTTGGCGGAGCGACCCGCTGGTAATGAGTTCGATCGTTCCTTCTCTACTCTCGTATTATCGCGAGTGTGATCGCGATGGTATTTTAAGGTTTTTACGTTATATATAAAAACGTATTTAACTCTGGAATTCCTTAGTTAAGTGCTCGCTAAACAGCACGAGCAGGAAACGTGTTTGGGTTTATTAAAATGTATACTTTTAACGTATTAATTTTACCTCTAAAGTAAATATGAGCGCCTTAAATATAGGACTGACTTGATAATGGTAGGAATTTCCTTTCCCCCAACTTAGTGCGGTTTAAAACATACACAAACTTTATTAAATCATTTTGTAAGCGAAAATTTTCAGCCAAAATTGTGAGAGTTTGACAAGTTGAAGGATGATGGGTGACGGCTCAAATTAAAGGTGTCAATCCCAGAGACTCGGGAAAAATACCAGTATTTCCAAAAAGTCACCAGCAAACGAGAAATAACGTAAACCATCCCCCATAAGAAAAGCATGGGGATTTAAAAAAGTCCGCTTTGTTTACATTAAAACATGTGATTAAGAGTTCACTTAGTGACATTTGTTCAAATGAAATGAGGCAGAGTATTGGATCAAAGTTAGGGGATTTGGCCCCTTTAAGCCACTAGTTAAATATAATAACAATAATTAAAAACGAGTTCGCACGCAGCACGCTGACGTGAGGGAAGTGAATTTCCACATAAAAACTTTTAAAACTCAAAATAAGTGTAAAAACATACATTTTTCCAATTTTTATTGAAATCTGAAAACATTGATTTTTTTGGCTGTTCTGATACTCCTGGTTTCATTTACTTGCAAAGCTGGGAATACAATTTTGCACATTATAAGGTTAGTAGAAGGTCCAGACAGGCTTGAAAGTAGGCGTAAGGTTGCTGGGGGTAATAAAAGTACTCTAACAAAGGAATAACACGCTTTTGTAGTGTAAAACCCCCATAAGACAACGTACTGTGTTTAGCCGATACAAATTTTCTTTAATAACTCGGTAAATATTTACGCTAGAATGACGGGATAGGGCTTAAAACTTTCGCCTCTCTAATGCCCATCTTTTTACATGCATTAATTTTACATATGGGGCTTTTCTGACCCTTTTTGGGCCCAAAAACTCGAAATTTGAAAGATTAATCCCCAAAAAATGGGTTTAGAGTTTTCCGATTGTTTTGCCCAACGAACTTGTCCAACAGATTATAGAAAGGAATGTTCCTACCAAATTTGAAGTAAATCTGACAAAAAATGTGACCACTAGAGTGCATACACACACACAAACACACACACACACACACACACACATATATATATATATATATATATGTCTATATATATAAAATTTTGATCGACCCCCCAAAACGTGTTCAGGGGGTCACGTTAGGAACTTCTATGGTGGTCCCGGGCTTAAGTTTCACCGTGCGGGTCATGCTAATAGTTCACTTTCCAAAGGAAATTCACTAATAATTAAAAATAAATCTATCTCTATAATGAGTTGTCAGTTATTAGGGGTCTTTGATCAGAACACAGATGGTGTGTAAGAGTCGGTTAAAATAAAGGTACACTTAAATACAAGCGTCCAAACATACAACAGTAGTTGATTGATCATAATAGTGAATTTACAACTTTGTAGAAATCGTCCCGGTTTCAAACGGTTGTTTGAATTATCATTAGCTCAAAGTCAAGTGAATGTCTATAAGAATAACACAGGATTGAAACATGGACTCCCCGTAAGGTGGAGCTCTATGAAAATGTCTTAACATCCTTTCTTAGTGGTTCCCTACGTTATGGAAAGAGTATACGTGCCAAATTTCGTGGTTGTAGGCGTAGAGGTTTGGCCTGGAGGATGATCAGGTTTTCTTATTCATACATTGTCCATAAGAATAACACAGGCTTGGAACTTCGACTCCCCGTGGGGTGATGCCCAATGGGAATTTCTTAAAATCCCTTCTTAGTGGTTACCTATGTTATAGAAAGAGTATACGTGCCAAATTTCGTGGTTGTAGATGTAGAGTTTTGGCCTGGGGGATGATCAGGTTTTCTTATTCATACATTGTCCATAAGAATAACACAGGCTTAGAACTTCGACTCCCCGTGGGGTGGTGCCCAATGGGAATTTTTGTAAATCCTTTCTCAGTGGTTACTTACGTTATTGAAAGCGTATACGTGTGACATTTCGTGGTTTCAGGTGTAGACGTAAGGCCTGGGGATTATCAGTTTTTGTATTTATAGATAAATATTTCAAAAATGAAGATAGATGCGAACTGATTATATAATATATGGAATAGTTTAGGTAGGAACGGATCCAACGTGTAGGTATCTTTCAAGAGATGCGGCTTTGTGAAACAAATTCAACGAACCAATGTCAAAATTGGACATCGGAAGTCATAGATAACGCCAGTAGGACGGAGCCCTGAAGTCCGGAAAAGTATTTAGTATGTTTCGGTCCCCAACAACGTAGTACGGTCCGGGAGCAGTTTTGAAAAGCCGTTTCCAACTATTTACGTAACGTCATTTCTCTATACGAGAATCTTGGCAACTTTGAAGGCCAGTGGGGTGAGGCCCTGAGTCTGGGGGAGAAAACAAATCAAAAATGTATATTCCCTTGCAACGTAGTGCCGCCTGGGAACAGTTTGAGGCAGTTTTCAAAATAACCTGAACCCTAACATTCGCACGCACTGCTACTTTATTAGTTAGATTAATGTATTTTAAAAACTATTTTGAGTCCAAGCAATTTTTTATTTTCCTAATTAAATATTTATGAAAATAATACTTTTTTTGTACAGTATAACAATTTTGAAGTTTAAAGACACAAATGTTACTAACCCTCTGTTTAACATTAAACCAGACAGTAGACAATATTATTTATTGATTGCTAAGCAAAGTGCATGCAATAGATCGAGTCATAGTTGGGGCCATATCAACCCCAAAATTAAAAACAAAATCATATTTATTCGTTTTCCATTCACTTCGCATCAAAATAATTCCCTCCTACTCTGTCCTTCGCTTGTGCACCGATGTTCTGCATATGTGCGTGTAGTGTATTGTAATTTTCTAAGTACCGATTGTTTGTGGGAAAGCTTGTTACCTCACTGTGTTCTCCGTTGTCTCGTGTGGACACTAAACCTGCTGGTTTATGAGGACTTTACTGTCTTCATTTAATCGTTAAAGACGTCGAGAGCTGTTATACCTAGGTTATACCGCTCACTAACTCGGGTTTATGGTCAGTCTTTAATTTCATCATTTTTTTATGTGTAGGCCTAATGTTAGTTTTGAATAATGTTTAATTTATAGTTGAAACCATTATTGATTGTTAGATTATACTGGTTCTATCCTACTACAATAAGAATAATATCATTATTATACTATAAATGTAAAAGTTTTTCTGTGTGTATGTATAGATGGATGTTTGAAGTTTAATCCGCAAAAACTACTGGACCTTTTAAGCTATAATTTTGCACGAACAGCTTACACCTATATTACAGTTCGGTTCAGGTGCTTGGCACCTGGGAAAGGCGAGAAACTTATATACTTATCGTAAATAAAAGTAGACATTAACAAAACAACCAAAACAAATGTTTTAAAATTAAATAATTGATTTTTGCTCTCAGTAGACAAAAGCAGTCTGTAACACTAACGGTACCAAACCAAATAGAGGCGAAAAGTCATTTCAGAGCATACGCTAACCAGATTTCAACCACTGTGACCCGAACTGTACACAAATATAAACATTCGTGTAATAATAATTTATATTTTTGTCATTTGTTGTCTACATTCAGCATTAGTGTTATAGTCCACTACGTGGAAACTTGGTATGTGGCTTCGTAGGATAGGGGTATATTGATATTTGCATACAACTCCATTTTTGTGGACCCTATTAGGGTCTTGGTCCCAATGAGAGCAAACCTTCGTACTCATTAGCTGTAATAGAGAATAAGAATCATTTTTGCTTGTTTATGAACATTTATTGATACAGTTCGGGGCACAGTGTTTGGCGTCTGGTTCGTGTATGCTCTGGAATTACTTTTCGCCTCTATTTGGATCAGTACTATTAGTGTTGCAGTATAATTTTATCAACAGAAAGCAAAATTCATTTATTTAATTTTAAAGCATTTGTTTTAGTTTTTCGTTATTGTTTGTTTTTATTCACGAGAAGTTTGAGTCGTTTCTCACCTTTCCCAGACGCCAAGCATCGTACCCCAACTTTTGTGGTATTTGTTGCAGCAAACCTGCGTACTCAGCCCTAATTTTTTTTCTTGTGGAGGGTAAGTGAATTGTCATATCTCGCTTATTTATGAATAAGCTTTGACGAAACTTGGCAAGTGGCTTCATGACGCAGTGAGGTACCAGTTGACTGAGTAGGCAGTAGGTTTGCTGAAACGGGGGTATAGTATAATAGTTTTAGTAATTGTTAAATTACCTGAAGAAATAATACGCTGTGGCTTATTTTCTTAGGGAAGGCGAATTCCCTTAGCTAATTAACTTGTTGCAGTTTAACAACACTTACGTGTGCTGGCATTGTGTTATTTGTGTTGTGAATATGTCCAATAAAACCTAATGTCCGTCAGACATTATGGGAACCTTGCAGGACATGGGATGTAGCCCCAAAAGAAGTTTAGGAACCGGAGTAGCCCAATAGTTTATCTTTGTGAGCTATCCATCGTCCTATCCTAGTTCAGCTCAATCAGTCCAAAAAACTTGCTTGAACCTAATGTTACTATCGGTTCTCGGGCCAGTATTGTTCATTCTGTTAACCAATGATATGCCACAGTATCTTAGGGAGCATTGCACACGATTGATGTATGTGGACGACACAGCCCTAATTAGTTAGTGAGTGGAAAGTCAACTGACACCTTGGCCGTGGACTCTTACATTGCAGTTAACATGGCATATCAGTTACGTCACAAAAAAGAACTAGCCATCAATACATCTAAAACAAGACAATTAGCATTTGGAAGAAACCGAGACGAGGTCCCTGGAACGCCTGACACAAACATAGACAACGAGGCTAAATTCTTAGGAATCACAATCGATAAGAACATTTCTTGGCACTCTATCCAATAAGCTCAATATATGCCTGTAAGTTTAAAAAAGAATAATTAATGTGAGTCACTCCAAATTGAGCTACAGCACAAACTGCATATCATGCTTTATTTGAGTCACATTCAAGATAAGGCCTGATAATCTGGGGGAGTACTTCGGCAGGAAACCTTCAATGTGTACTGCGTCTACAAAAGAGGGCAGTTAGAATTCTAACAGGCTTAGGCTCAAGAGACAGCTGCAGGGAAGAATTCACCAAACTAAAGATAATGACATCTTCCCTATACTTCAGAGAGGTAATTCTGTAGATAGACAAAGTTCCAACAAAAAGAGGGTCAGATCTCCAGTCATGACACCACACACGCTTCCAGATTCATCCTCCCCCCCACACCACAGCTCACTGTTTCAGAAAAAACCTTTTTACATCGGAAGAAAACTACACAATCTCTTGCCAGAAGACATCAGTAAATTATATGGACAAAAGCTGAAGACCACACTCTCTGGATGGTTAAAAAAATTGACCCTTCTATTCAAAAGAAGAATTCCTAAATTGGAAAGACACTTATCCATAACCAACAAAAGTTCTATGCATTTTTAAATACTATAGTAATTTTTATTATATTTCAATTCTGAATGTATCGTAATTGTCTTGGCGCCACTACTTTCTCAACGAAAATTTAAATAAAGAGATTTGATTGATTGATTGATTATCAAGAGGCGGCTCCAGTCGCTGCGTCAACCTGCTTCTCCAATAATACCTATGTTAACTTTCAAAGCCCACCTCTCATTAATGGTTATCCGAAATTAATGATGTATGGATAATTTGAAATATAAAAAATAGTTTCGTGAGTGGAACCACCAGTTTCTTTCACCACTCGTCAAAGAAGGGATAAAAGAGGTGTTCATCGAATCGGAAAACGTTAGGACTTATTGATTAGAAACTGACTCGGGATTCCCGCGGATTCGCGTCAGGATCCGGGTCTGGAGACTTCCGGCGAATCAAGTTGTTGGTATTGAGGCCGCGCTGCACCTGACTGTGACGTCAGCAAAGGCCTCTTTGATTGCAACAATGTGACATTGATTGAACCTGTCTACCCGTTGCAGTGGGCAGTAGACATGCCTGTATGGTGTGCCAGTTGATCCGCGCCAGTGGCTTGCCAATATTGAAACAAAACATTATCAACGTATTATTCAGGTGCATTGGATGTGTGCACAGTAAAATAACTTTAAGTTATTGCGATGTGATATTTGTTTTTAATATTCCTGAACTTATGTTATTTTCACAAATGCTAATTTATACCTCAATGTTAGCTAATATTGGTTAACCTTTAGAGAAATTTGAATTGTACTGTTCGGTATTATTCCCCTAGGTAGAGCCGTTACCTGTGAGTCCCGGCTAAAACGACAAACATTCTGGGACTGCAACCTGACGAGGGTCAGTATGTAATCTCAACAATAATCTGGCGGCCAAAACGACAAACATTCCGTCGAATGGATTTTTAGATAGGTATTTAAACGGGGCCCGATGCATAGTAAGACTATCATTCTCCTCTCCACTCTTAACTTATTGGAAAAACGAAACATCGATATTTCAGCGAATATCCTATGGGATATACGCTATTACCGTAGGTGGCATATCAAGTTATACCAAACGTCGAAACTCCTTGTCGTTTTGGCCGCCATATTTTCGTTGAGATTACTTACTCCCTCCCCAGGTTGCAGCCCCATAATGTTTGTCGTATTGGCCGGTTGTCGTATTAGCCAGACACCGTTCCCTTTAATACACTTTTAAAACGAAGTTATAATAATCGCGGGTTTGAATGCGAGAGTTATAATTTGAGTAGCATTTTCCTAAACAACATCTCCGGGTAAATCAAATTAGACGCTGCATTTTTCGGGGAAGCAACTTACCAAAAACTAATTGGAACAAACACATTAGAGAATTGTCTCCAAAAAAACGCTACTTGCAAGAATAATTGGAGGAGAAAATTGAATATTTGCAATATTGCCGTAGACAGTAAGCCCTATCACAAATATTAAATACAATTTTTATCCTATAAATTGTTAAGATAAACCAAATGCGAGTAAAACTATAATTTAGATAAAACGACGAGAGAGTAGATGGGCCTAGTCAGTGCCCAACCCACGTAGTGTACAGTGGACGTGCCCGCTACTCGCCCGGCACTGACCTCGCGTAGAGCATTTTGTGGTGCTAGTAGAGGCGCAAGTAGCGTTACAGCGTTACCCGATGAGGTGAGCTTAAGCCATGAAACAAAGTAGCTAGAGATTATGTGAATCTCTTGAGCAATTACTGTGCTGTCTAAGCTGGACGAGCAAATCGGAAAAGTCAACAAAATTGATGGTATATCCAAAGACATAGCCGAGATAAGATCAGAGATTGCCGCTATCAAGATCAGCATGACTTCTTGAGCCCCACTGTTGAAGATAAGGTGGAATCAATGTCGCAATATATAGCTGATCTTTGTTCAAAATCGGACTCTCATGAAGACAGATTACTGAAGCTTGAAAACCACTCTTGCAAAATCGTGTGTTGGATTAACAATCGAGGAAATAAACGTTACCTTCGAGCTACAAATATCATGGTGTTTGGTCTAAGCGAAAGCAAGGGGCCACAGTCCAGGATAAGATCCTGCATGACAAGGCCAGACTTCAGTCTATTGTCTCAGCTGTCGATACGGATATTGATGACAACAACTTCAAGCTTTTCTGGGTTGGCAAAGCTTCTAGAAATAATATCCACCCCAACAAGGTCATCGTCGGTTGTGAGGCTACAGTTCGCAGAATTACTAAGGATGACACCTGGGAGTTGCTCTCCCGTCTTGGTGATGATTTCACTAGAGTATCGTTTGGTTGAGACAGAACAAGGAGCGAATCGTCACGCCTCAAATGTCTTAGAACTGATTTGGATCGTCGTTTCGAATTGGGAGGAAAGATCTCACAATTAAATATAGTAATGACACTCCCAAGATTGTGGAGTCAAAAACCTTAAGTTCCAACGGCACTACACATCTACATTTACTATATCACAATGTCAATGGCATTCGATCCAAACTAAGTTTATTGCATGATACTATTCCTATTAGCGAATTTCCCCTATAGGGAAGAAGCTATTACCGTAGGTCTCATGGTAAGACTTAAGCCCGAGACCATGATAACTTTTCATTTTGAGGTCCCCAGATGCCAAAAACACCATTCGTTCAAATTTGTATATATGTATATATATATGTGTCCGTAAGCACGATAACTCTCGTAAAAAAGGTCCGATCTTAATGAAATTTGGTACAAATGTGTAAAGTACCATTTATTTGAACGAGTTCGAAAACCAGATGAATCGCACCATCTGAATGGGGGTTTTGGGGGGGTAATTGTATCCCAAAATTGTGTTTTTTTGGGGTTTTCACATGTAATTTTAATTTAAATCAAATTTAATTTATACCATTGAATTCAGCTTAAAAAAACAAACAATTTAGTACTTTGATCATTGCTCTACGTCAATTGGTTACCAAGATATTGAAAGTGCTAAACACAGTACGTTGTCTAATGTTATTCTTATGGAGAAAAAGAAAAATTGTATCTCGCTTATTTATGAACATAAACTGGCGAAATTTGGTATATGGCTTGATCTGGTTGTGGTTTATCGTTGTTTGCACAACAAAATTTTTTCGCCTATGGTTCCTGTAGCAGCAAACCTAGGTACTTGGTCCCCATGTTATTCTTATGGAAAATACTTAAAATGTTATATATCGCTTATTTATGAATTTATATGGATGAAACTTAATATGTGACTTCACTAAGATGAGTTCTATTGATATTTGCATAAAAACCCATTATTTTGCGTGCCTTGTTGCAGCAAACCTGCGTACTCATCCCCAATGTTATTCTTATGGGGAATAATTAATATTTTAAATATCGCTTGTTTGTGAATACATTTCTTATTCCTGTTAAGTCCTGTTAAGTGTTTTAATGTGTTGTGTTATATATTTTTATAGGAAATTCGCTGAGTATGCAGGGTTTCTGCGACGGGGGTATTTGTTTATACAGGGGTGCCCATCCCCCAAGGATGATGGCGCATCCCCCCCAAAACCAACTACAAGTAGTGTAAATAAACCAAAATTTAAAATTTAGCTTTAGCTTTAACCAAGATAAAATTAGGGATGGACGGGATTGGATTTTTACCTCCAAAAATTCATGACATGATTGTCCTTCCTGAACTATTCTCCTGGACAAGCTTACTGGAGGGTGGCATAAAATACAAGTTGCCAAACCGTGCACTTAATATCTTGGAACTGATCACCTGACGGCTAGCAG
This sequence comes from Allygus modestus, assembly GCA_963675035.1. NCBI lineage: Eukaryota > Metazoa > Arthropoda > Insecta > Hemiptera > Cicadellidae > Allygus > Allygus modestus. Next base: position 481,372,594 of record OY776112.1, on the reverse strand, counting down.
AACAACATGTCACTGTATAAGATGTCTGCTTAGTGTTAATATAAACAATCGACTTCTGCTATGTTTACATACTGTCTGCTTTATTTATTTAATGTTTATAAAGCAACTACATGAAATAATATGAATCTGACATAAAATGAAGGTTATTGTTGACATGAAATGATTTATCTTTCAACAAGATTATGTGATTTATTTTAAGAAATGTATGTTCTAAAAACTCGTTTACTTTGAAAATTATCGTTTTTATCAACACAGTGTCTTACATACTGGCGACAAATTTAAATATTGCATTGAACATATTTACAATTTAAAAATTAAAATAACTCTACAAGGTGTAGTATGAATTTAGCCTACAACAAATTTACAACTGGAATTTGACATTTTACGATTACAAAACAAATTCTTGCAATTTTTGAATCTTACAGGTTTACAGTAATATTAAAATAAAAATGTGTTATTAAGTATGAAAGTGCGATATGAGTGTTGTGAGAATTAATAGTGACTATAGGAGTTAGAAACTCGACACTTATAACGTCATTAAAAAGCCATTAATAAATGTTCTGCATTGACCTCTCCAGTGACAAGTTGTATAAAGTAAGGTAATGTAATCCTTACTTTACAAAAAGAGCCACCGTGGTTTGAGTCCCCTCTGAAAATCAAAGCCAAAACAAAAAGACAAATATACCTTGTTCAATAGAAACAGAAAAATATAGGTGGATTGTTCTAGGTGTGTCAGTTAGGCTGTACTGAAACTGCTGCACTGTTGTCGATTTTTTTCGCACGGCACATTCGCTGAACTGATAATAAAATCGGTGTCCTCGTCCAAGTCTTCGATGAATGAAAACAACAAAACCGAAGAAATTTGTCTTCGTTTAAACTTAAAACAGGCATGGCGACTATGAATCGCCGTCAAAAGTCCCTATATAGCCTACTGAATCACTGGCGCACTCTTCAATATCGCAGTTTAGAGAACGCTCTTGCCGAAAACGCAGGTGCACTGAACATCCTGTGAGATTCAAAAGCACGCAACCGAAATCGACACCGTTATTCAATTGTTCATTTTTAAATGACTCAGTAAACTAATTAGAAAATACTTCACTTAATAATCTTTGGTTAAATTATAAAACTCAACTTCAATAACTAATAATGTAAGCTTACAAAAAATCAGGAAATTTGCACCTTAAAATTGTAAGATGTTTACACCACTTCAAAATACAAACAAAACCTACACATGTGATTATGAAAACAAAACAAAAAACATATTTAACACATGGACAATACTGGCAACATCGGAAGCACAGCGTTGTCATTTACACGTGTTAGAGAGAGAGAGCTATGCAAGATAGAGGACAAAAGTTGCAACAACGCGATCGTAGCCACCCGCCAGTAAGCCTGTCCAGGGCAATAGTCGGGAAATATTCGTTCGCGTAATACAACCCTAAGTTGTATAAAAACAGATGGATGACAATAACAAAAGTGTTTTACATTGTATTGTCCCAACTGTCCCACTATCTTGACCTATGTGACTCCAGTGAAGCTAACAGCCTGAGTGAAGCTTGTTCAGAACCTCCTGCCTTACGTTCGGAATGTTGGAAAATGTAACTTGGAGGGTGTAAGACGCGATCTTCAGCTAGGTCTATTAGTCTTGACTATAGCTGTGTTGATGCCAACCTGACATTCTCTAGTTTTTGTACACAGCTTGGGGACTGCATTACATCTCACTCTCCTTGGAAGCGGAATCGGACTCTGTCTTCCCCAGTTGGTTCTCTAAAGAGCTCAAGGATCTTTTTATTATCAAAAAGTCACGTCATTAAAAATGTAAGCAATTTCATGATTTGAGGGACTATCAATCCGTCTGCAGTGTACGTGAGCGTTGCAAGTTCATCTCCAGGGAATGCCAAGTTAACTACATCAATCACGTCAACTCTCCCATTTCTACGAACAAAACGTTTTTCTGGAGTTTTGTAAAATATCTCAATCATGCTACCTCCACTCCATCGTCCCTTAATTTTGGCGATACAGATGCCTCCTGCGGGAGATCTGCGAGCTCTTTGCAACGTACTTTTCATCCGTATACACGCATGCATCCTGTGATTCTCTGCCTGCTCGTAAATTCAGCACCTCTCCTTCATCATCTCTGAATGCGCAGTCTCTATTAATGCCGGTTTTTGGTCTCTATTATTTATTGGTACTGGGTTCCACTTCTTGGATGTCCCAGTTGATCGAGTTGTCGGCAATTTATGGTCTTCAAAATCTGGAGTGTAGAAGAAAGGTAGTCGATCTATCCCTTCTGTATAAGGTCATAAACAACCAAACAGACTGCCCCGGTTTGCTCAAGAGTATACGGTTTCATGTCCCAACTCGAACTAGACAGCAGCATATGTTTGATCTTGGCTTCTTTGGCACGAACTACCTACATCACAGCACCATCCCTCGACTGATATGTCTTGGCAACAAGATATGCGCTCCCTTGACATATTTTCTAAGAATCTGGGATCTATCAGGAATACTGCTGCTAACCTTTGCCAGCCCAATCCACGATAATAACTGACTTCGTGCACGTTTCCCGGAGCAAGAATTGCACTAGAGGACACATTTATTTTTGTTACAATAATAGCATTGCATGGAGGTTTTTAAGGAGAAGAGGAAAATACATTTACGCACATATACAGCCACAACCTTCAGCGTGGGACTCTAGAAGCCACTATATAACAACCCCCTCTACTCTACATTCACTTACAAGGATATGTCATTAGTAACTAAAACCATTCAACCTGACCCTGAACGTTTGAAACCATTGCGAGATCTTCCTATTCCAAAAGACACATCATCCCTCCGTCGAGTTCTTGGAATGTTTTCTCACTATGCAAATTTCATACTACGTTTCCCAGAAAAAATCCATGTCTTGAGACACAGTAAACTTCCTCCTAGCCCTGATGTCATATCAGTATTTCAGTCTTAGAAAAGGACATTGAAGATGCCGTGGTAATATCTGTTGATCCTAAATCACCATTTGTAGTAGAAGCTGATGCATCCGAGCATGCTATTGCAGCTACATTACGACAAAATGGCCGTCAGGTCGCACTTCTCAAAAACGTTGACATCATCTGAGCAACGCCATTCCACTGTGGAAAGAAGCGTACATTATCATCAGGGCTGTCCTGAAGTGGAGGCATTATTTAATGCGACAGTACTTCAAGGTAGTTACTGATAAGTCAGTCATGTTTCAACTACGAGATAATTTAAAGACCGGTAAATCAAAATAAAGCAGCTGACGCCCTTCCTTCACTGTTGTTCTGCCACCTCCGAATTTTCTTTGAAGAAACTCACGTATAAATACGAAAGTCTGTGTCATCCAGGCCAGACCCGTCTTTATCATTATGCTCGTAGTAAGAAATTGGCTATTCGTTCAAGGAAATTCGCAAGTGGTTTCATCATACCGAGTTTGTGCAAAGGTTAAACCTAGATTTTTTAAACATGAAAGTCGTCTAATCAAAGCCACACAACGATTTGGAACATTTGAATATAGACTTTACAGGACCTTTGCCTTTGAATACAAGAAAGAAGTACCATTTGATTATCATTGATGAATTTTCAAGCTTTCCCTTTGCATATCTTTGTCACACCTTCCGTCACAATCTGAACATTTATTTTCTGTATTGGTATACCTGGTCACATTTATTCTGACCGTGGCTCATCATTTATGTCAAGCGAATTGAAATAATTTGTCGATTCAACTGGTGTGGCTTCAAACCGTACGACACCTTACAATCCTCAAAGAAATGGGCAGGCAAAACGGTATGTTGGCACTACTTAGAAGACAATCGAGTTAGCATCGAAGTCCTCAAAAATTGATTCACGAAGTTGGCAATGAGTTTTGCCTGAAGCTCTAAATTAAATTTGATCTTTGCTATGCACCTCGACCACCACAACTCATGAACGCATGTTTAGTCACGTGCGTTGATCAATCTGTGACACGTCAACTCCAAAATGGTTACCGACACCTGGTCTTGTACATGTAATTGGAAAGTACGACACTCAAAGTATGAATGACTCGTAGATAAAGTCACTTTAATGGAAGCAAATTCTGAGTATGCCGATGTAAAGATGCAAGACGCTGGAGAGGCTAAAGACACCTGGCTCCGTTTGGACAAGGGACAACTGTTTCTTTGCCTGGCGAAAACAAAATGCAATGCCTGAAGAAGAAACCATCGGTCACCACACAGAAATTCCAGTCTAAATCCACAAAAGATTCACCAACACCTCATTTCAAATGAAGAACAGAAAACAGTTATCAAATGGAAACTGAAGAATCTCAAACTCAGCCAGTACGTCGCAGCTAACGTACCCATCGGCATGCCTTCGATATTACATTCCTAAACACTAGAGGGGAAGAATGTCATCGAATTTTCCCAACAGCTGTTTAAGTTGTCATGCTTTATTTATAACTCAATAAACATCTTGTGTATGTTTATTTTAATGCCTTGCTATGCTCAACAAAACGTTGGTTGAGGTTAAATTCTATTCTTTTATTCATATCAGCTAGCTTACCTGAAGAGAATAAAACAGGTGTAGCACAGTGTCTCTTGTGCTACACCTGATTGTATTCTCTTCAGATAAGCCAGCTTGTCTATCCTTTTCCTAATTTACAAAATCTTCACAGCCTAGAACATTTCCAAATGATCCTAACTTTTACTGCTTAGTATTTTAAACTTACTTTGTTTTTAATACTTAATAAATAGGAATTAGGTAACAGTTACTATCTAAATTAGGAACAATATTCACTAGCTTTAGTGTTTTGTATGACAATATGAAGAGAAAAATAAATAAAATAATTGCCCAGAAGTGATCTTCGAAAGGATATTAGTTTATGTCACTCTTCAGGAGGGGGAGGAAGTTAATTGCATGTAAATATTGTTCGGATCAGATTACAAGTCGAGGGGGGGAGAGCAGGAGAGGAGGGTTGCTTAAAATAAGAGCCACTTTACTTTTTTGGAGGATGGGAAGGGTTATGACCCCCTTAGTCCCCTGAGACTTTGCCAAGGCTAACAATTGTTTACAGGGGAAATTACACAACTTATTATTTTAATAAATAATGCATTTATTAATAACAACAGAGTGAGAGACAACAACAAATTCAACTCCAAGTTAAGCTCAACAAAGGCACTATAGGTTATAACTTAGATAGGTACGTAAACATTCAATCACAACTCAAAAGGTGTTGAAATGAAAAATACTGTAAATCAAGGAGCGGGATGTAATAAAATACATCTTACAACACTTAACAATATAGTTACACTTATACTGTATTCACATACAGACGGTAAACAAACATACAACACGACGGTAAACAGCCTATGACGGCCTCATATTAAAATATTAAAATATTTGTTTTTGGTATTTGCTTCTATCACATAAGTAAACAAACTTTCAACATAGGCATACAACCGTCAATTTACATTAGACGGTAAACAGGCGGTAAAAGAAGCCTTGTACCATCTTTTATGTACGTTTACTGTCTGACATCTGAATGCAGTATAAGAGTAAATTTATTTTTAGTGTTGTAAGACATCTTTTATTAAACCCCGTAAGTAATAACAACATGTAAAATGCTAATCAAAAAGTTTTTTAAATCAAGGACGTATGTAGTATGTATTTTCACGCTAGTATGATAAATCAAATGTTAAACTGATGTCGGTACTTTTCAAATATCTTTTAAGTGGGAGGGTAAGCATTTTACATTGATTACAATCATTCACTTCGGAGCATTTTACATATCTCCCAGCCATTTTGTTTGTGTGAAAAGTCGTATGCATATGTTTTACATACTGATTACAATTTCTTTAATATCAAGGTTTTTGTCTGTTGTCAAACATATTTCACACCAAGCAAATGCTGTAACTTATCTCAGGACAATAGTCCTGAATAATAAATCAATTCACTATCAAACCTCCACAAAAAATACTATGTAAATACATGTTATGTCAAATGCTAATACAATTAAAGCTTTAAATACTAACTCAAAATACCACTAAATTAAATTAAAGTAAATGTATTTACAATGTCAAAGGAACTTTGAAGCTTTATTTAACTGTTCAAGAAAAACCTTATACAACTGTTAACGTGTGATAAAGGAAAATGCAGTGAACACGCGAAATATTCAGTGCTGGAAATTACTGCCGGTAATTCAGTAAAAATATTTGCTGTGGAAAAAACTTACAATGGTAAAAATCTTAGAGCAGACTGAAATTAAGGTCACCTGATTTAACAGAAATTAAAATTACTCTAATTTAATACTAATGATGTAACATAATGTAGGTCACCTAAAAAGTATTGATCTTTTACTTAATTTAGCAGGTATACCTAGTATATTTAATTAAATGAAACAATTTACCAAAATAATTAATATTAAAAGGTGCCCACGATAAAGTGTGAAAAGTAATATTAAAGGTGGCTACCGATTGTCCCGAATACGGGTCACCGGGTGTTTCCAGTGTACCAAATCCACTACACAAAACCTTCAGCACAGACCAAATCATTGTGACCAACCGTAACACAGAGCCCCAATTTGTTATATTTTTAAATACTCATAAAAGTTGCAAAATGACTTAATTTTAGTGCCCATTTTTTTTGCTGTCACGAATGTGTGACGTCGGTCTATAACAAGTACTTTACATATCACTTTGTACTACAAACCCACTGTCACACATACGGGACGCATGCTCAACAACTCAGATAGCTGGGAAATTGAAGAAGAAACATTGTTATATACTGTAATAACCACAAAGCACAGCTTAGGTTATGTCAACAGAACAAATTACAGCTAAAGTCAGCATCACATCATTGCAAGCCAAGTGCCTTTCCACTACCCTCTACCCTCCTTGCCAAGCGATGTTGCCGTTTGGTGTATCCCTGATCTCCGTATTAAAATATTTGTTTTTGGTAGACCTCGTGCGGATCTTCGTGAAACCTGAGTAGGGGGTGCCAGCAGAAGAGTGGGGGGGATCAGAGTTGAAGGGGAAGTTCACAATACTATGTGTCATAACACTATTCCTGTGGAAAACATTTGTCTAGTATTTGCAATATTTGTTGTTGTACGATCAGCTGTTTTTTACTCTTAAAAGAGTGTATTCGCTTTTGCTGATTATTTAATATCATTTCAATAATTTTACCTGTAAAAGTAATGTTTAAACATATGGGTGCAGCAAACTCCCTAGGTTGAAGGCAAATGAAAATAATTTGTGTTAGGCCTAATCAATAAAGGCTGTCTCACACTTTTCGCGAATACGCCCGAACACTCGGCCAAAACTCCGAATGTTCAGAGTAGTTGCGAGAAGTGTGGGAGCTGCACGAACTTGTTGGTACCAATACACTATCGCCAAATGATTCACTCGAATGTCCCGCTGAATGTTAGGAACGAGTTGCAACAATGAGTCTTGCACCAAATCAACCGAATGTGCACAGCGAACTAACCAAGTACACGCTCGCCCAATACCATGCAATACCATGCAATACCATGCTCGCCATTCGCTTCCGTTCGTCTCTTTTGGTTCGTGCCAAAAACCCGACAAAAGCGGAGCACGGCGAACACAAATCATGGCGAGGCAAACCATCCCGAACATACACTAGCACACTGAATACACTATCGCGCTCGCCTTAGAGTTCGCCTTTGTTAGGCCATAGTGTACTGGTAGCAAGAACACGGGACGGAATGTTCAGTGAACATTCGGGAGGATTTTCGGCCGAATGTTCAGGCCTGTTCACGAGATGTGTGGGACAGTCTTAATCTAAGATATTTGCATAACAATCACTTCACGGTTGCAATGTTTTTGGTTTGGCGCGTAACAGATGATTATTACAAGCGATTTTTAGTCAACAGACTAAGAACATGTGTCAATCGCTCACCCCCACCCTAAAAAAAACCAAGTTAAACCACTTTAACCAATAACACCCAGGCTTCACGAAGATCCGCACGAGGTATATTTGCTTCTATCACATAAGTAAACAAACTTACAACATAGGCATAAAACCTAAGCTTGCAATGATATGACGCTGACCCTAACAGTTAAATTACAGGGCTCAAGACTGAAGCAATAGGTTGGCAAACTTATCCCACTGGGGGGCTCTTTGTAGGGGTGGTTTTTGGGACTTCAATCAACTTACTTCCTGATAATTTGAAATGTGTAAAAGTTATATCTCACACTAATGATACTTTTTTAATCAAAATTTACCTATAAACAATCTCAGAACAAAAAAATTATGAATAAAATAAAAAAAATGGATTCTCAATAATTTTTGCTTAAGATTCTTTAAACAGCACAAGCACCTTTCTATACCAAAATAAAAACAACTTATTATAGTTCATCAAAAGTCTCAAAATCTTATCGTTGTTACATTGGACATACAGTTCAAATCCAAACAAAATAGTTATTCATAGATAAAACAAAATTATGAAGTCAGTAAAATCGACCACTTAAAATAATACTGGTTAGTAAACTATAACTAGTTATACACTGGTTAGGTTATAACTAGTTTTACACACATCTTCAATGAGTAAACAAATCATATTATAAATAAAACATTCAACAGAGATTAACAGAGATTCAACAGAGATCCAAATAATATGTTATATGTTCTTAGACCTATATACATTGTATTAGATGAGATGGAAAAGTGATTCAAGCATACCTCCTAACAGATGTTAAAAGCATAATCTCAGATCAGGAGGGTTAAGGAGTCAAGACCAGAATAATATACAATTACAACCAGAATTTGGTACCTCCTTTTGTGAACAGACAAGCTGTTTCTTTAATTTGGAACATCTTCAGCTTAACAGTTTATTTTCACTTATTTAACTTGCGAGAATCATATATATATATCATGTACCTAACAGAGAAAATTAATTAAATAAAATAATGTAAAAATTAGGGATGGACGGAACCAGAAACTTCAGGAAAATAATCTTGTTTTTCCGCTGGGATTTAATTTGCTTCGGAACAATTTCCCAATTGTTGTGCAATCGTCAGTCAGGGCTGATATCACGTGCTTCAGTCACCTGTGATGTTGGTTATGTGGTTTTTATGGTGAATTGCGGTGGGATAGTCTGATGTAGTGCGGGTAGGATACAATAGAAACAAAAGAAAAAAACTATATTATTGCATTTCTCCATTTATTCTTTTACTTTTTAAGTCTCTTTTGGTATCATTTTACTATATGAAGTTTAGTTTTCTTTCAATGAAAATATTATTATTGAATAAATTTATAAAAGTACCAAGATGCTAGTAATTTTTTTTAGTGATTGCATTATAAATTTACTATGGTTGAGTACATTGTCAGTTTATCAATGACTAATAATTAACTGTTAAATGGTTTTGTATACTGTATGCATTTTTAAATATTAAGTTAAAAATCTCAAATGAAAATTTCTTGAAATTTCGGAAGAATAAATATTTTGTCCTGCCTCGTCCATCCCTAATCAGATATACTTTACGCCAAATTATTGCAAGCTTCAAGGACAACCAAACATGCCAGTAAGTGTTGTGCAGTATCCGGTCTACAGAATACATCAGAACTCTCAACAAATCGTACACTCTTTAGTCAGCTAACTCCTAGACCCTGTAAAACAAGTTTGTGTGTGTGAATATGACAAAATTCAATCTTCAAATTGATCCCTTGAAAATACACTAAAAAATATCAAAATTCATGAATGTCGACACCTTCATTCAATAAGGAATATTTACTTTTTCCAATGACGATACTTTTTGGTTAAGATACTATTTTGAATTGTTCATAGATTATTTTAATGAAATCAAAACTCCTCATTTCACCCATGGTGATAAATTTCTCCTGAAAGGAAGTCCAAAAAATAATTCTGTGATAGGGACATCTCAACGGGACTATACATAAAAAGGGGCGAGGCTGATTAGGAAAGAAGGCGGCTTGCAATAATACAGCATGACGAATAGTATTAATACTGGTGACAATACTCAAAAGTGCACAAAATTATGTAATATAATGTACTAATAATAAATACAAATTATGTGTGTTATTAGTATTCAACAACTGTATATAACATTGCTCTTTGAGATAAAATTAGATATGTAGATACTATCAGCTTCAACGCAACTGATAAATACTATTACACTGTTTTTTTTTTACAAAAATGAGGGTGGCATGTTTGAGTGTTACAACAGTAGATGGTCACGTTCATAACACATCATGAAAAGAGGGGAGAGACTAGTGTGCCTGAAATCGACATCAACAACAGCTGTTAAGTAAGTTACAAATTTACAGAGTTAGAGTGAGCCAGTTGTCATATGGGTTCTACACCAGCACACATATAACCAAAAAAGGTCGATTAAAACAAATTGTGAGGGCAATTTTGGTTGTAAAATATAAACAAGTGCCACTAAAGTATTGGAGAACAAAATTACATTACAAAACCGATCTCCACTATTGGTTTCAGATTCCCAGTAATCTAAATGCAAAAGCTATTACAAAAGCGTAATGTTGCCTTGGGAACCAACTTAGTAGTCACTAAAGGAATCGCAAGGTAACATACAAGTTTTATAATAACCCCTTTACTGTTACACATGACTTTTGATTTTCCTGTTGCGCTACAGAATTAAAACTAGCCTATTGTTATTTTGACATTGAGTTATCAAAATACGTTTAACTGATTCATTTTTGCCAAGAGTTAAATGGGTTTCACTTTTGTTCCGCAGTAACTATGTAGGCAATCCTACATGATGTTTTGGCTTACTATAACTGTTTCTGTTACTGTGTGTATCTACGCCAGTGATATTTTTTAACGAACTCACTGAAATTGTGTACGATAGCTAACATCACACAAAATGCCTTTGTTACTGATTATACTATTCCAACATTAAATAGATCCTGATAATTGTTCACAAAAAACACATCCACAAAGCACCCAAAAGTTGTTTACTTCCTGAGAAGAAGTGGCCAACTGATGTTATGCACAATTTATAGACAGAAACCTCTACATGAACATTTAATTTGGAGACGAGCCTTAATGGCCGAGCATGGGAATGGAAATGAGATAATTTACTATCTCATTTCAGAGCAGTTAATATGTACTGTTGTTACTTCAGGTGATTAAAACAAACTACTTTTCCCCAGGGAAAGGTGGTTAATCGGATTGACAGTTAAAAAGATTTTTTTATATTTCAACACCAACAGTATTTTTGTAACGGGTTTAGTTCAAACACTTTTAAGGGGAAGCGGTCCAAACCCCTCAAATTGTTGTGGAGATCCCGAGATGAGGTTTAGTAGAGAGGGAGTCTACTGTAGTGTTCTACACACAGATACTTCTCACCATCAGAATACCAACCTATTAAACTATTGTGATAGTAATACAGATTGTGAAAGACCCATCTCAGGCTAACCCCTTATAACAAACACGAATTAATGTCCATGAAGGGAGAGGTACAAATTTGACCACAATTGTCCAACAGTTTTTGTTTGATCGGGTAACAAACAAACATACCACCATCTCGTTTTAGCATATCACTGTCACTAAGAGGAGAATAAGAAACCAACTATTCTGAGACATAGTTACGCACTTAGAGTTGTTATTATGTTTGATATGAGGGTACTAAGGCATGAATTATCACACTGAAACTAGAAGCTCCCGAGCTAAATGGAGACCCTGGCTTCGTTTACTAGGGTATTTTTGTAGGGAGTGAATTTCCCAGTTAGCTATTACATCTTATGTGTTCACGGTAACTCGAGAAATATTAATGTTTACAAGTCTTTTGTGTTGGTGAAATTTCCACCAGAGAGACTAAACGATAAAATTCTAAGTAAATAAATTTATCAATCGTAATCAACCGGCAAGTGTGATGTGTTAGGATGGTGTCCAGTCAAAAATACTACAACTGAGGCTTTCAAGCAAATACAAGGATAAAAGAGGTTGAAACAAATCACAACTGTTTGTATAAAACTGTAAAAAGTCATAACAAATTATAAAGTAATCGACTTATACAAACTAATTGATTGTAAATAAGTTTTAAAACAATCACAATACATAGGCAACACGATTGAAAGAGATAAACCTTTCTTCTCCATTGCACCAATTTTTATGAGATTGAAAAATAAATATTATAATAAAAAAAGAAGCAATTGGAGAATTACATGTCATACAACGTACAGACTAAAGGGTACTCTGAATTTATTAATCAAATAACATTGTATGTTTTACTATCCAATGTTACTATACTATAATTTGTGGTTAACCAAGAACCACAAATGTTCTTAGGGACAACAAATATCAAATGAAGCAATAGCTTCATTGCTAAATTAGCAATATCAAATGAAGCTAGAAAAAATACTTTGCAGAGACATAGATTCTAAATCAAATCCAGTTAAAACTTTGTTTAATCACTTTAAAAACTTAGGCATGGGAGACTGAATCGGCTCAATGTGAACACACAACTGTAACATATAAATAAAATGTTACATAGCATAACATAATACAATAAACATATGTTGTATAAATGAACAAGAAAAAAGTGTGATGTGAGAGTCCAAGTTAGGATGATTTAAAATATAAAACATTATTAAAACTAAATAATCTCACGAAAGCTCTACGAAAACCTCAGTTGCACAAATAATATCTCTATGGGTAAAGTTTAGCAAATAAAATATTTAACAAAGTAAAATTTTAATTATAAGATGAATTCAACATTTCATGGTGGTACAAACTAAATAATAGGTTTGGAGCTTAAACACAAGACATATTTTAAGAGACTATGATTATGTAATATCAACAAATATTAAATAGTTTTCATAATATAATTCATAAATGAAAATATCACCTTGTATTATGTGAACCATTAATTATTCATAAATATGGGAAACAATAACTTTTAGAAAAATATCTCTACTCCTACGTTGCCATGAAATTATAGAGAAATACCAGGTTAAATATCTTTATGGATTGTCCACATTAACTACCCAAACCAAAGTAATAATTATTTGGACACACTGAGGTTCAGTGCACTTTGTGATGTGATAAAGCCACTCAAATTATAATTAAACTAGGATTAGATATAACAATTATAGTGACCTAAGAGTGTTTGTTCTTCGGTAATCATCAGAATATCTTTATTCACAACGTTAGAGTGTGGTTAAAGCTATTATATATCTGGGAGGTATCGGTGAGCAACGCAGTCCAAGGCACCGTATCACAAGGGTTGCAAGGGGTCACTGTTTCTGCTGTTCATAACGAGTTGCATGAACTGCAGCGCTTGACAACATGACTCTCGCCGAGCTTCACTGTGTCGCAAGGCGGGCTCTCGACGTAAGCGTTGTGATCGTGCCTCCGCTACAACAAACACAACTTTCAATGTATCACAAGCGTCGCAATTGCTGCTGTTCATAACGAGTTGCATAAACTGCAGCGCTTGACAACATGACTCTCGCCGAGCTTCACTGTGTCGCAAGGCGGGCTCTCGACGTAAGTGTTGTGATCGTGCCTCCGCTACAACAAACACAACTTTCACTGTATCACAAGCGTCGCAGTTTCTGCTGTTCATAACGAGTTGCATAAACTGCAGCGCTTGACAACATGACTCTCGCCGAGCTTCACTGTGTCGCAAGGCAGGCTCTCGACGTAAGCGTTGTGATCGTGCCTCCGCTACAACAAACACAACTTTCACAGTATCACAAGCGTCGCAGTTGCTGCTGTTTATAACGAGTTGCATAAACTGCAGCACTTGACAACACGACTCTCGCCGAGCTTCACTGTGTCGTAAGGCGGGCTCTCGACGTAAGCGTTGTGATCGTGCCTCCGCTACAACAAACACAACTTTCAATGTATCACAAGCGTCGCAGTTGCTGCTGTTCATAACGAGTTGGATAAACTGCAGCGCTTGACAACATGACTCTCGCCGAGCTTCACTGTGTCGCAAGGCGGGTTCTCGACGTAAGTGTTGTGATCGTGCCTCCGCTACAACAAACACAACTTTCAATGTATCACAAGCGTCGCAGTTGCTGCTGTTTATAACGAGTTGCATAAACTGCAGCACTTGACAACACGACTCTCGCCGAGCTTCACTGTGTCGTAAGGCGGGCTCTCGACGTAAGCGTTGTGATCGTGCCTCCGCTACAACAAACACAACTTTCAATGTATCACAAGCGTCGCAGTTGCTGCTGTTCATAACGAGTTGCATAAACTGCAGCGCTTGACAACATGACTCTCGCCGAGCTTCACTGTGTCGCAAGGCGGGCTCTCGACGTAAGTGTTGTGATCGTGCCTCCGCTACAACAAACACAACTTTCACTGTATTACAAGCGTCGCAGTTTCTGCTGTTCATAACAAGTTGCATAAACTGCAGCGCTTGACAACATGACTCTCGCCGAGCTTCACTGTGTCGCAAGGCGGGCTCTCGAGGTAAGCGTTGTGATCGTGCCTCCGCTACAACAAACAAAACTTTCACTGTATCACAAGCGTCGCAGTATCTGCTGTTCACAACGAGTTGCATAAACTGCAGCGCTTGACAACATGACTCTCGCCGAGCTTCACTGTGTCGCAAGGCGGGCTCTCGACGTAAGCGTTGTGATCGTGCCTCCGCTACAACAAACACAACTTTCAATGTATCACAAGGGTTGCAAGGGGTCACTGTTTCTGCTGTTCATAACGAGTTGCATGAACTGCAGCGCTTGACAACATGACTCTCGCCAAGCTTCACTGTGTCGCAAGGCGGGCTCTCGACGTAAGTGTTGTGATCGTGCCTCCGCTACAACAAACACAACTTTCAATGTATCACAAGCGTCGCAGTTGCTGCTGTTTATAACGAGTTGCATAAACTGCAGCACTTGACAACACGACTCTCGCCGAGCTTCACTGTGTCGTAAGGCGGGCTCTCGACGTAAGCGTTGTGATCGTGCCTCCGCTACAACAAACACAACTTTCAATGTATCACAAGCGTCGCAGTTGCTGCTGTTCATAACGAGTTGCATAAACTGCAGCGCTTGACAACATGACTCTCGCCGAGCTTCACTGTGTCGCAAGGCGGGCTCTCGACGTAAGTGTTGTGATCGTGCCTCCGCTACAACAAACACAACTTTCACTGTATTACAAGCGTCGCAGTTTCTGCTGTTCATAACAAGTTGCATAAACTGCAGCGCTTGACAACATGACTCTCGCCGAGCTTCACTGTGTCGCAAGGCGGGCTCTCGAGGTAAGCGTTGTGATCGTGCCCCCGCTACAACAAACAAAACTTTCACTGTATCACAAGCGTCGCAGTATCTGCTGTTCACAACGAGTTGCATAAACTGCAGCGCTTGACAACATGACTCTCGCCGAGCTTCACTGTGTCGCAAGGCGGGCTCTCGACGTAAGCGTTGTGATCGTGCCTCCGCTACAACAAACACAACTTTCAATGTATCACAAGGGTTGCAAGGGGTCACTGTTTCTGCTGTTCATAACGAGTTGCATGAACTGCAGCGCTTGACAACATGACTCTCGCCAAGCTTCACTGTGTCGCAAGGCGGGCTCTCGACGTAAGCGTTGTGATCGTGCCTCCGCTACAACAAACACAACTTTCAATGTATCACAAGCGTCGCAGTTGCTGCTGTTTATAACGAGTTGCATGAACTGCAGCGCTTGACAACATGACTCTCGCCGAGCTTCACTGTGTCGCAAGGCGGGCTCTCGAGGTAAGCGTTGTGATCGTGCCTCCGCTACAACAAACAAAACTTTCACTGTATCACAAGCGTCGCAGTATCTGCTGTTCACAACGAGTTGCATAAACTGCAGCGCTTGACAACATGACTCTCGCCGAGCTTCACTGTGTCGCAAGGCGGGCTCTCGACGTAAGCGTTGTGATCGTGCCTCCGCTACAACAAACACAACTTTCAATGTATCACAAGGGTTGCAAGGGGTCACTGTTTCTGC
This sequence comes from Allygus modestus, assembly GCA_963675035.1. NCBI lineage: Eukaryota > Metazoa > Arthropoda > Insecta > Hemiptera > Cicadellidae > Allygus > Allygus modestus. The sequence goes on along the minus strand of OY776112.1, from coordinate 481,356,672 downwards.
TGTTCATAACGAGTTGCATGAACTGCAGCGCTTGACAACATGACTCTCGCCAAGCTTCACTGTGTCGCAAGGCGGGCTCTCGACGTAAGCGTTGTGATCGTGCCTCCGCTACAACAAACACAACTTTCAATGTATCACAAGCGTCGCAGTTGCTGCTGTTTATAACGAGTTGCATGAACTGCAGCGCTTGACAACATGACTCTCGCCAAGCTTCACTGTGTCGCAAGGCGGGCTCTCGACGTAAGCGTTGTGATCGTGCCTCCGCTACAACAAACACAACTTTCAATGTATCACAAGCGTCGCAGTTGCTGCTGTTTATAACGAGTTGCATGAACTGCAGCGCTTGACAACATGACTCTCGCCAAGCTTCACTGTGTCGCAAGGCGGGCTCTCGACGTAAGCGTTGTGATCGTGCCTCCGCTACAACAAACACAACTTTCAATGTATCACAAGCGTCGCAGTTGCTGCTGTTTATAACGAGTTGCATGAACTGCAGCGCTTGACAACATGACTCTCGCCGAGCTTCACTGTGTCGCAAGGCGGGCTCTCGACGTAAGTGTTGTGATCGTGCCTCCGCTACAACAAACACAACCACCACAACCGCCACTGTATCACAAGGGTCACGGTTGCTGCTGTTTATAACGAGTTGCATAAACTGCAGCACTTGACAACACGACTCTCGCCGAGCTTCACTGTGTTGCAAGGCGGGCTCTCGACGTAAGCGTTGTGATCGTGCCTCCGCTACAACAAACACAACTTTCAATGTATCACAAGCGTCCCAGTTGCTGCTGTTCATAACGAGTTGCATGAACTGCAGCGCTTGACAACACGACTCTCGCCGAGCTTCACTGTGTCGCAAGGCGGGCTCTCGACGTAAGCGTTGTGATCGTGCCTCCGCTACAACAAACACAACTTTCACTGTATTGCAAGGGTCACGGTTGCTGCTGTTCATAACGAGTTGCATGAACTGCAGCTCTTGACAATATGACTCTCGACGAGCTTCACTGTGTTGTTGTTAAAATCAAACAGCTAAACTAGGCCATAACAAGAGATCAACTATACAAATTCTTGGTGGATCTACTTTGAGATGATTACATACTCTTCTGTTGGTTATTAAGGGATACCTCAGGGATCTATACTTGGCCCTTTGCTTTTTCTTTGTTATCTCAAGGGTTTACCAAATCTAATTTGGGGAGTAAACAGTTCCATTTGTCTTTATGCGGACGATACAAATATAGTCATTTCTGGGAAAACTGAAGAGACAGTAGAAGTTTCATCTCATATTGGCTTGTCACTGATCAAAGAATTTTTAAATAGTAAGAATCTCCTTTTAAATTCTGACAAATCAAGCTTCATTTCATTTTTGACTAATCAGGCAAAAAATAGACCGAACCCAAGTATTTTCATTGATGAGAACGAATTAATAGATCAAGTACAAGACACAAAATTTCTAGGTTTGATTATTGACAAAAATTTGAGATGGGACAAACATGTTGATCATATACTGCGTAAAACTTCGAGTGGTCTATATGCCTTAAGACGTATGGCAAAACAATGCAACACTGATTCATTAAAATCTATCTATTTTGCTTTAATTCACTCGCATATAGCTTACGGAATTAGTATATATGGAGCAACCACCAAGAAAAACATGAACAAAATTTTAATTCAACAGAAAAGGGCATTACGTATCATATTTAATCTAAAAAGTAAAGATTCTGTAAAACATATTTTTTCTGAATTAGATATATTAACAGTTTATGGTCTGTATATTTATGAGACGATAAAATATGTTAAAACAAATAGCTTTTTAACAGAAAATAGAAGTCATGGCTACAATACACGATCTCAAAGATATGTCGAGAAACACAGACTAGAAATATTTAAAATGAAACCTTCCTATAAAGGGATTAAATTCTTTGACTGTTTGCCTAAATCTTTAAAAGATGAGAGTAACATCTGCAAGTTTCTTAAATTGTTAAAAAAATACCTAGTAAAGGAAGCTTTTTACTCATTGGACAATTTTTTAAATAATAGATAAATTAAGACAATAGATTTATAAGGCTTATTTATGTTGTATATGTTATCTGTACATATTCATAACTTGTTCATTGTATATACTGTATATGCTTTTCTGAATAAAGAATTTTGATTTGATTTGATTTGATTTGAAGGTATTGGTATGGTTTCATCGTTATGAAATACGTGTTGTTTTTTTGTTAGTACAAAACAAAAAACTAAAATTTTGCTAATATTTGTTAGGAAATTATTTCTAGTGATGGTCTATTTTGTGATGGGTTTTGCCGAGAGTGGGTCCACCCAACGTGTTTGTGATTTTGACAAATATTCACAAATTAATAGTATATCTGACAAAGTAAACTAGGACTGCACACCATATGCATTAAATATTGACAGACTCATCACCAATCTTTGGGATGCTGTGGATGTTATTAATCTGCTGATTTAGGAGGGAAGTTAGTTAGCATTGTGAAAGGTGTTGTTAATGAAAATCTCTCCTTGAATAATCACATTGACAAAATAAGTGCCAAACATGAGAAGTTACATAAATTTCTTCATGATCAGGTTAAAAGTCATCACATGTCAAAGCAATCGGTAGCAAACCTTATTGCCCAAAGCGATCCATCAACTGCTCGGATCAAACCGTTATGGACTTTACATATCGATCAGTCAAAAATATCGACAATCGATCCCAACAATTTAAAAAACAGGACAAAAACATCGACAACCAATTTTGACAATGGAAAAAAAACTATCAGTAAATTGTGCTTCTGACCAATATTATGACTCTGAATATCCACCTCTGAATAGTTTCAGTTCGGAGATGCGAATTAATGAAACGGACTAAATCCCAGTGGGAAGTCTGGCGAGGTAAGAAGTCAAAAATAAGGGAAGGAAGCAACCTATAGTTGGTTCTAAAGCAGTTACGGGTACCTCTAATAAGGTTAGGGCTGTGGAAAAATTTGACTGGTCTTTGTATCCAGGCTTAGTATACATTGCACTAAAGACAATGTTCTTAATTACCTTAAGAACTCAGGGGTTGAAGCAGGTGAGTGTATTGACCTCAAAACTAAATTTAACTCTTACAAATCCTTCAAAATAGGTGTCTCATCGGAGTTGGCCTCCAGAGAATTGACTGATACTTTTTGGCCAATTGGCACATTTGTATGTTAATTTGTACGGAAATCGAGACCTAGGCCTAGGACTGAATTCGTTTCTTCTCAAACTTTTTTAAGGAGGAACCACTCATATCACAAGTGAATGGATGCGCTCAAGATAAACTTAGTTTTTCTTCTGTGAATTTCCAAAGTGTAAGGAATCCAATGAATTAGAAATCCTGTCTATTGTCATAAAAATGATGAACTGTGTGTGAGTGAACATTGCCTCCTAAGTGAAGAGATTAATTTTTACAGCACTATCAATCAGTTAAAACTTGTCGTGCATCATTGCAGGCAGTCCCAAAGTGGCGGAGTTGCAATATATATGACAGAAAGGATCTCGTAGATAAGTGTAGACCTTTTGATCTTAGTATTTTCTCGGAATTCCTTCAAGTTGAATTTGTTGAGCTCATGTTGCCTACATTGTCAATGGTAGTAAAAAGCGTGTATCGCTCCCCAAGTGGTAGTGTAAGTAGATTTTTTGAATTGCTTTAACTAATTTTAGGCTGTGTTGTATCACTAGACTTCTTTATTGTTATAGAAACAGACTATAATATTAATTAACTTGATCCTGCATAAGGTTCTTCTGACTTTGTTAACCTCTTGAGAAAATTCAATATAAACTGTGCTAATAAAACCCACAAGGGGTTCTGCGTCCTTGAACACATTTCTTAATAATTTTGACAGGTGGAATTACAAGGCTTCTGTAAGTGTGGAGAAGATAGCGCATCATAAACATGTTCTTTTGCTGACTGCACTAGATGTCCTACCAACAACACCAGACTCCTTTAGAATATATAATGTAGAAGCCGAAGTGAAGTTCTCAAGCTTTTTGGAACATGTTCATGTTTGGTTTGGTATAATCAAAACATTGACTACAATATGCAATGAGACAATGATGCATTTTGAAACTTCCATGATAAATTTAACCAGGCATTTAATCAGTTCTTTCCCAAAAAGGCATGAGTTGGCCAGTCTGGGTATTTAAAATCAAGCAAGGATGTACCTCTTGTTAATAACTGGTTTACCTCAGTTCTCTCAAGCTGAAGAGTGGTATTGTTTTGGTAAATGACCTAGTTGATGTAAAAACTGATTTGACTAACTTAAGAACCTTGGGAAAAAATATAGGAAGAAAATAAAGAAGATAAAGATTAATCTGAATGCCTTACTTATGGCAGGGGTTTTCCCTCTCCCTGTAATTCAGCCTGGAATTTAATAAACCAAAACAGGCCTCAACTCAAGTCTGACATAGATCCTAACTTTGCATCAGCTGATGATTTCAATTCTTACTTTGTCAATTCTGTAGATTATATCTTGTCTAAAGTTCCAAATGTTATTCAAAATGTACCTCATCTATAGTCTAACATACCAAACGGAGCACCTGTTTTTGAATGGAAGCTGTATTTGTCTCCGAATTAGTCAATGCAGTTTTAGGTTTAAAAGTGTCAAATAGTAAAGACGTAAATGACATGAATCCTAACCTTTTGCGTTTTACATAAGTAATAGCTCCATTTACTAGCTCACTTGCTGAACGTATGTTTTCTGGTAGGTAGTTTCTCCTTTGTTCTCAAAATCTCTAGAACTGTACCTATCTATAATAAGGGGGAACATGACGATGTATCCAGTTACCGACCAATATCGTTGATTCCAGTACTGTCTTAAGCTATTTAAAGCCATAATGTTTGTACAATTGTACGACCATCTCAAAGCACATCACCTCCTGGTGCCTGGTCAATTTGTCTTTAGGAAAGCCAAATCCAAAATTCTGGCTGTTGATTCCTTGGTACAATCTATTATTGAAGCTTTTGAGAGAAAAAAATCCCACAGGGCTCCATATTGGGACCTTTGTTGACCTATATTTTTGGTTAGAGAACAACTGCCTACTATATGCAGATGATACGTCCCTTATATCTTGTAAGAACAGTCGTGAACAGGCAGAGTTAGCAGTAAAAACACTTTATAACTTAGCCTCTCAATGGTTTATGGAACATAGGTTAGCACTTAACAATGACAAAACGACAAAACTAAGAATGTAACCTTAAGTCTGTGTAAAACCCAGGTTGTCCCTTTCCAAGAGCCCATAAAACTCCTGCTAAACCCTTGATCTATGTCTCAACTAACTGGCTCGACCATATAGCCAATTATGTACCAAACTGAGTAGAGTGGTGTACCTTTTAAGGCGTGTAAGTTATCATTTGCCTGAGCATACTCTTAGATTAGCTTTCTTTGCCTTTTTGCAATCCCATGTATCCAATGGTCTAATTCAATGGGGACACTCACCCATACAGTTCTGCTACTCTAGAAAAAGGCAGTTAGAATCCTTTGTCATGCTCATTATAGAGACCACTGTAAGTAATTATTTTATGAGCAAAAAACCTGTAGTTAACTTGTATATTTTATCAATGCCTTGTTAGTGTTAAGGACAATCTTCATGACTTCACATTAACTAGTTGTGTTCAGAGACATAATACTAGGTTCAGTGCTAAACTAGTGATTCCCAGGTCCAGAACTGATAAAAGAGCTAGGTATTTTCCTGTTTCAGGAATTAAGTTTTAGAATCATCTACCTAGTAAAATAAGAAAACTGGGAAGAATGAGTTTTAAAAACACTATTCTGAACTGGCTTCTTGAAAATCAAATGTACGGGAACAATAAATTCTTTGAGGTAGAAGTTAGTTAAGTCTGCATCTGCTTGGTTTTTCATGAGTTTATTTTAGCGAATTTCCCCTATAGGGAAGAAGCTATTACCGTAGTCGGCATGGTAAGACCTAGGCCCGGGACCATGATAACTTTTCGTTTTGAGGTCCCCAGACCCCAAAAACACCATTCGTTCGATACTATATATATATATATATATATATATATATATATATATATATATATATATATATATATATATATATATGTGTCCGTGAGCACGATGACTCTCGTAAAAATGATCCGATTTTAATGAAATTTGGTATAAACGTGTAAAGCAACATTTATGACTAAGTTCGAAAACCAGCCAGATCGCTCTATCCGAAGGGGTATTTTGGGGGGGGTTTTGTACCCCAAAAATGGGTTTTTTGAATTTTTTACATATCATTTTTGAAATTGTCAAATTTTAGTTTTTACCATTGTATTCAGCTTAAAAACACACAAAATTTTGTATTTTGATAATTCCTCTTCGTCAATTAGTTCCCGAGATATTGAAAGTGCTAAACACAGTACGTTGTCTAATGTTATTCTTATGGAGGAAAAGAAAAATTTTATATCTCGCCTATTTATAAACGTATACTGACAAAACTTGATATACGGCTTCATCTGGTTGTGTTCTATTGATATTTCTTTAAAATAATAATTTTTAGCCAAAGGATCCCGTAGCAGCAAACCTGCATACTCAGCCCCATGTTATTCTTATGGATAATAATTAAATGCTATATCTCCTTTAATTATAAACATAAATGAATAAAAACTGGTATATGACTTCACCTAGTTGAGTTATATTGAAATTAGCATAAAAACCCATTTTTTGTGTTCCTTGATGCAGCAAACCTACATACTCAGCCCCAATGTTATTCTTATGGAGAATAATTAAAATTGTATATATCGCTTATTTGTGAATATATTTTTATGAAACTTGGTAAGTGGCTTTATGAAGTATTAAGACATTTATATCTCCATTAGAAATTCGCTGAGTATGCAGGTTTGCTGCTACGGGGGTTTTTATTTTTGTCCTAGTTATTTCATGGATTGGTGTGTAGTAGGCCTCATTTGATTTGTTTGCTGCATGAGAAACCGAAAACAATGTCTGACTTTGCTGCATGGTTTGTTGCAACATGCTTGGTTCTTTTAATATTGTTTTAATTTTAAGATATATTGATTTATTATCTGACGTTGCCTGTAACAATTTTGTACTGTTGATTGGCCAAATTAAATCATTGTATCATTGTATCTTTCATATAAAAATAGGTTGTCAATTGTTCTTTAGAGTTTTGATAGCCCGCAAAGATTAAGTAAGTCTTAAATAACAGCTGAGATAAAACTGTATATCGATTAAAAATTCTTAACTGCAGACACAATGCAACAAATCCGACTACAAACGGGCCACTAAGTCAAAAATGGTATCCTGTCAAACTTTTCTTGGCTGTTTTCAAACTTTAAATGGGTAGAATTGTCCTTTCGAGGTAAAATGAGACCATATTTTCAGCAGATTTGGTCGCCTGTGAATTACTGATGAATGACAACATCGGTTTATGTATTAGTAAAAAAAGTGTATCAACACAGATTTTATCCTTTCTTTAAAAAAACTTAAGTGGTAATAATACTGTGCCTGGTCGGTCAAAACAGTGATCAGACCACTGAATATTATTTTCAGAATAAAATAGTGATTAGATTAAATATTACTGGATAATTAGTGCAAAACAGGAAACCAGTATTAGCAAGCCGTAAATGGTTGATAGGTGCAATGTGTCAGGTAACAGCAAACTTATTGTGTAATATTGAAGTACCTTGAGTTCAGTGGCAAGACACATGAAAGCGTTTTCAACGTTGGTGTTTTCCCTAGCCGAGGTCTCCATGACATAGAGTATCTCGGGGAAGTACTCACACATGGCTTCAGCTTCGGCAAACTCCACCTCTCTTAGCGTCTCTAGATCACATTTGTTGCCTGTAATCGTCAGAGCATGTTAGTTTGCAAATGTCCAGAGTATTATTTAGGGTAATAAATAACAGATGCAATAAATATTTGGCCTATGACATTCAGGGGGTAAAACAGGGATAACTGTGTCATTTATGCCGCATCTTTGCTGCCAGTTTACTGGTCTGGACGCGTTGTCGATGCTGACGCTGAGTTTACAGGGTCCGACATGCAAGATAAAACGCTCTTATAACTTGCATACTGGGAAATCCATTGCCCAGTAGGCTTGGTGTCCACACGACAAAAAATCTGTCGCATTTTTCCTGCTTGTATAACATGGGCCTAAAAACACTGAAAAATATATATTTTGCCCATGTGCATTCTCAGATTTTATGATGTATTGCACTTTGTGGATCAACATAAAAACTAAATATGGAAAGTATTTTAAAACTACAAAAAAGGCTATTAGAATTATGTTAAAGCTAAAGTATTTGATGATTTGATAAGGGGTCACTTGAATCTATTCTCGCAAGAAAAAATGAAAAACTAAACTTTAAAATTAAGTTACCAACTCATCCCTATCCTTGTTTTTGGGGGATTAGGAGGCCCCTGCATAGCTGGCTAGCCATGTTTCCTTTGGGATATTGTACAGCCACCGGAAAGAGGGAAAAGAAGGATGGGAAAGGTGGTAGGACGGGGTCAGTCTGCCTCGCTCCAGAAAGGAAGAGAGAACCTTACCTAGCTCCCGGGCTCTGTGGGCGACATAACTCCAGGACGATTCGCCCTCTAACCCGACGTCCCCGTAAGTCCACCAGACAGGGACCGCCATCGTGCAGAGCCTCCAACCTCTCAGCAGTCGGGTGGCCCCAGGACGGTTCATCCCCCAGCCCGGCAGACTGGAGACTGTCGAGTAAGGGCCCTTCCTCCCAGGCCCTCGTCCCAGGCTGCAAGGAAGATCCACTACTCCCTCCAAGGACTTGGACTAGACTGGGTATCCAGGCTCAACTGGGAGTCAAGCCCCCAGATGAGACAAGGAGGAACCAAGGAAGGGAAGTTGGTCACACTGGATAGCCAAAAGACTTACCAATACTGTGACAGCTTCATTTTGCTGTACCCAATGTCAACCTCTGTACTAGTATAGACCAGTCAAGAGACCCGTCGAGGGCCATCTTTATAGTACCAGAGGAGTTATCAAAAAAAAAAAAACATATTTTGGAAATACATTCCAAAAAGTATAAAAGCTGAAAAGGGCTAACAAAAAAAAAAACATTACTTAATAAAGAAAGCTTTTTATTCTATTGAAGAGCTTTTGACCCCTCTCTAAATCTAGATATAAATAATTTTGATTAATATGCTAATATGTTAGTGGTAAGATTCTTTTGTTTAAATCAATGAACTGTAACACTATTTATTGTACTACATGTGCACAAAATTAATAAAGATTTATAATTATGGCTATATCTATTCAGTATTTTGAAACACTTCCCACCAATAATTTTATCACGTTGCCACCATCCAAACTTCAATAACTAAAAAGTAAAAGAATTTTACTTCTGCAGAAGTCAGCTCTGAGGATAATCACGCCGAGCGGATGTCGTGACCACTGTAGACCCTTCTTTAGACAGCTAGGTATCCTAACCTTGTATGGTCAGTACATACTGAACTCTCTTGTGAATGTCAAGGTACAATCCAAAGCTCCAAATTCCAACCAGGGAACAGTGTCATGAACATAATCTCAGATCCGAGAAGAACCTTAACATCGCTCTGTCTCAGCTCAACAAGACAAAAGATAGTTATCCAGTATTAGCTTACAGAACTATGTTTAATGAACCTCCAAATTGTAACAAGGAGCTAGGGACAGAGCGTTTTAAGAAGAAAATCAGAGAGTGGCTGATAAGAAGCTTCTAGTCAATCGAGGATAGGGAATCCAATCCCGGGATCCCGCCCAATTTTACGGTTTCTTCCATCCCGGGATTCAAATGCTGAATGCTCAATACAGGTGATGTTTCTAACTGATGTAATCGCAATAAATCACAATAAAACACTTTAATAAAGTTATAAGCCAAAACTTCTTGATTTAATAATTTGTTTCTTTCTTATATATTAACTATAACTTGTATATTTTAATCCAAATTCTTACAGTTACTTGAAACAATCAGATTTTACGTAAATAGAAATAGGGTATGTGATGTTTGTCAGATAATTATGCAAATTTTTAAAGTAATATTTACTTGATTACTTTTAGATCGTTTACTAATTGTTACATGATTTTACTGTATTTTGAAAGTACTGTGCTCATTGAAAGGATAGTTTTGTTTTATCAAGTAGGATTTAATCATTATTTGTCTTAGTAATAAGTTAATAATTTCATTTATCTGCATTTGCAGCTTCATTATGCATTACTTTTTATGTGGAAATATTTGTACATGGATATAAAGAGTGTTTCTGTCAATTTACATACATATTATAGTGTTCAAAACCCAAGCTTAAGTTGCTTTATTAGTTTATTGATACCCAAAGCCTACCCAATGTGAGACCAAATGTAATAGTACCAATAGTGTAATAAAGATTTTTATCTTTCACCGTGTATCATTTGTGCTATTTAAATAATTGTTAATAATAGTAATAAGCAAAATAGTATTCATTTACTATAATTATCGTCAACATATACAAAAGTACATTTAATCCTAATTATCCAGGCTTTTTGTAAATTACGGCCAGGGATTTTGTATTTTTGGGATTGGTCCCGGGATCCCAGGATTGTTTTTTCCAATCCCGTAATTCCGGGATTGAAAATATCGTCCGGGATTGGATTCCCTAATCGAGTAGTGCTGAAAATACCTGTTACTTTACAGTAACGGTGACAACAGTGATTGGTCACTAGCGTTACCTGTGATTCGTTACTTCAGCTCTAGGAGCGCTGAAACTGAATTGCCCGTGATTCACCGCTATTTCACTCTTGTCGTTCTTATTGTGATTTCACTCTTGTCGTTCTTACCGTGATTTCAAGTTTTCCGTTCTTACCGTGATTTGCACAGGGTCAGATTTACCAAGTGTAATTAAGATCTTTAAGAATAAAAGCATCTAAAAATAGGTATATTTGTTATAAATTCGTGTCTTGGGTTTAGTCTAATTTGTTTCAACACAGGTGGATAATTTTTTTACCATCCATTCTTACTCTTTGTGGATTACTTTTAAATACAAAACAAAACAAAATTGATTAAAACCTATTCGAACTTTGTGATATTACAAAATGTTATTGCCCTAAGGTTAAAAATAGTGTTTGTAATATATTATCTCAATAACAACTTACACCAGAAATGCTTAGACACAAATTTGTTTCTTCCAACTGTTATACAAAATATTAATTGTTCGATAAAAATGTAGGTCACATTTCCTACCGCTAGTTATATTTTTTACAATTCGCCTGATATATATTAAATTTCCAACTCGACTTAACTCAATTCTGAAACCAACAGTATTACAATGTATTACTATTACAGCAAAACTATTGCTGGTCGCAGTGAAAAATCTCTAAAGAGGACTTCTATGAGGCTTTGGCATTTTAAAATATAAAAATGTCAAGCACGACATAATACTATTGATATTCTCTACTCAAAATCAATGATAATACTTAGGAAAGAACTCAGCCAAAGGTGGGGACAGATAAAGAACTCTACCCCGGCAGGAGCAGGGGTATGCGATAAGCATCCCCACGTTGCAATCAACAAAACAAAACTAAAGTTAGCAGGTTAGCTTTTATGTTTGACAGATAAAAGCGCGGGAACATATTGCACGATTGCAGCGCGCTACGCAGCGATAACAGGTACTACCAATATCGAGAAGCACGGCTAATCACGAACCACTGTTCCTTTAGAAGTCGTGATCACAGGTCTACCCGTGATTTAAAAATCACCGTTATAAAATCACAGTTTGTGATTTTGGGGCATATCACTATCGAGGAGTATCTTGATGAGCCTATATCGGACCTTGTACCCTGAACCCAGCCGCCTCTGAATCAACATTTATATAGGTTAGTGTAAATATTTAGTTTTATTTAGTGATAGTTTATTAAAAGTTTGACAAGAGCTAGGCCTATCCAAGAACCTGGTCAGTGGTTGCAGATTGGTAATAGAAATGGCAATAAATAACGTTAACTTTTTACAGGGAGGCTTTGGTCAAGCTTTTACAGCAAATAATGATTTCTTAAAGTGCTACTTTGCATCAGGTTTTTTAGCTGTATTTTTTGTTTATCTGTATGCTACCTCCAAAACACTACCGGCACCTATACCTTTTTGTAATTTTGATTTTTGATTTCAAATCAAATCAAATCAAAAACTCTTTATTCACAAAACATCAATATTTGTAATGGCGTCAATACAAGTTTAAAACAACAGTTTAAATCAGTACAATAGAATTATGTCCCTCCATCGTAGGAACTCGTCCAGGGATTAGAAGGGGTTCTTCGTTAGCCACTTGCTGAGAGAGCTGTCTTCAGTTTTTTCCCTGTTTGGCTTCTCATGTCCTCTGGAAGCAGATTATGGAGTTTCCTGCCGATGTATGTTGGCTTCTTCTCGTACAGTGTGCTGTGGTGAAGTGGTAGCTGATACCTGGATGCATGTCTGGTGATATGACTATGAACTCCTTTTTGAAGGGGTTTCCCGTCCACATATAGAATTCTTCCTGACGTAAATTGCAGCGACTGTCATCATGTTTAGTTGTGTGAAGGCTTACATGATTTATGCATGTGGTATTTATGTAAGACCTATTATAAGTACTGGCACTGTGATATTACTATTGCAGTCAAGGTGTGCAGGATATGTCCGATCTGGCGAGCCAGTCTTGGGGGAAATTTTGGGCCAACAAACAAAACAAATTGAAGTCGCAAATTAATTACTGGAAAACACAATACTTAATTAGATGAAACAACGATGGCGCTGCATAAGCGATTTACAACGAAGTACGAGTATAATTATAACCATGATTGCTTACCCGAAAAGTCAGTCAAGCGATTCTATATTTTTTGGCTCATTCTTAATGGCTGGTCTATTATTTGTCATCCGGCCGCGGATGCGGTAATTTATTCAAGAGGTAATGTTTCCTACAACACTACAAAATGCTAAAACCTAAACTAACTGTCGTACAAAGACAAATTATGACTAATTTTTTCATTTATCTCGAATTCAATAAAATGTCTATACATTTTTGTGTCATTCCGTTCAAGAGATATGAATAATACAATCACTGTTTATCAATTTCCCTGACTATTCAAAGTTTTCTATGTTGATTTCCTCCTTTCCCGACATTTTATTAATTTTGGTTGATGTTTGTGTGATAATTCTTATTACATTCCTCCATTCATCAAGAAACTGTAAGGAAAATAAACATGCAATTCAAGTTTGATATTTTTAAATGTGCTAATTTATTTTTGTAAGATTATTTTACTGCATTTTACTAGTAACATTATATTATTAGAATGTTAGAGGTAATTTTATATTGTATTACAATGTTAGAGGTAATTTTAGAATAAGTGGAAACATGTTTTTTTTGGAATTTAGACAAATTAAAGTAAAACATTGAAATCAACTTAGATTTCTTATTTGTAAGTTTATTTTATTAGTAACATAATTTTATCACAATGTTAAGAGGTAAGTTTATAAGTAACTAAATGTTTTTGTGAAATTTAACCTTAGTAAATTAAAGTAAAAACATTTACTTGTTTTTTATTGATTCAACTTATAATAAACTGGTAAATCTTTGTTGTGAATTTTCAGGAAAATGTTTGGCTCGTAATAGTAGGATTGGGGAAAATTCCAAGGGGTCTAAACATTTTCTGCACCCATGTGCAATCCAGTTTGGAGTGGATTAGACAGCAGTAGATGCAATACCGTAAACGATGGCATGACATCCTGAACTCTTGCCGATACCACTCTGGCCAATGTATCGGGTTTTGACACTCGGATGGCTAAACTGAACCCTCTTCCACCCCAATGTCAGTTAACGTAATGAACTCAACTAGCAGTGGTTTACTGACTTTGAACTCATCTAGCAGTGGTTTACTGACTTTGGTACTGATAGCCTAAGTATTATGATATTAATGAATCAAAATATTTCCCCTACCAATCAGAATGATGATGACATTTGAAGCAGTGTACCTCCGCACCTCTTCGATCCATCGCTGCAGTCCCAAGAAGGACGCACGTTTTGTTATGTCATAAACTGAAACAAGAGCAAGTTCTGCTTGAAACTTGAGTAAAAGTTCATATTACTTTACATATAAAATACTCATATAAAGAGTTGTTTCACATTAATAAAGGTGTAAGTTAAACCCTCCTCTATCATGATTTATTCAATAGGCTAAAATGAAAAGCACAACATTTTTTAATTTTAGGAAGATTTACTCAGAATACCAGCAAGGTGGTTAGAGTGCTCTATACATAATCTCAAGTTCTTCAGATTGATTCTGAGGTTTGATACTAATGTATTAGTGATGCACAATTCAACATGTTTTGATTGTTGTAACCGTTTTAAATGTTATCAAATGCTTGAGTTTGCATTCTAATGTTGCAATAACCATCATTAAATATTTTGGATTTGGAAACTAATACAACAAAAGTTACATTTACCAGTAACGTTATTTTATTTTTCATAAAATAACTAAAATGAGAAATAATCTTATTTTATTGAAATACGTAATAGCATTGACGATACACCTGTACTAGACTGAAAACCTAGTGGGGCCATCTGATAACAAAACAGGCGTGATTCTCCACGTAGTTCTGACTGAGTCCTTTTTTCATAATTTTGCACGCAATGGCGGACCTAACTCTGGTTCATGCAGCTTGGCGCGGGCTCAGCTCGGCCGTGGCGGTTTTTTAAAATCCCATTTTGCTAATAAATCAACTGTCTCGCTTTCCTCGCAACTCGGAAGTTTTAATATACAATTGAACAAAGGCTGTAAGGCTGCAATAACAAAGGTTATGTGAAATAAAAATAATATTGTAATAACTGTTACAAACTTGTAATAAAATTGGTGTCGACGTCATAACCGTCTTTCACCAGCGTCAATCAAGCGAGCTCTGTCTGTTCGTCTGCCTATGCGATTCCAAGTAGTTCGCGTAATGTCTACTAAGAGGAAGCACAGTCGATAGCCCCTGTTGCCAACCGCACTCAATAGATTGTGCTGTTATTGGTTAACCGATTTTAGCATTGTGTTTACCGTCTACTCCAGGTGTATAGTCAATGGTAATAGCCTACAGTAGAGTCCAGCTATTCCAAACTAATTGGGACCGAATTCGGAATAGGCGGATTTCATAAATAATAATGTGTTTTGACTTTTTAAGTTGTAAATTAAGTGCAGAGTCATCTGCTAGTGTTAGCTCTAAACAGTATTGATTGGCTCGTGAACAGGTTTATAGTGCGATTATCGAAAGAAAGTGTCTGCTGGAGCGGCCGCGCAGTGACCGAGTTTATGTAAAAACATTCTATTTCATAACCTCGTGGAAACATAAACATGGTTCACACTTTCAAATGGTTAGCGATTTCCCTGGCTTTCCCTGACCAAAAATATGATCTTCCCTTCTTTCTCTAACCGAAAAAGTTAATTTTCCCTGATTTGAAACTCAGAATGTACACTTTCTTTCTAATAAGTTTTGATTTTTCGCACAGTGGTGCTTTATGTTTACGATTAAAATGACAAATTTTCCCTGACTTGTATAAGCTTGTGTATAAGCTTTTACTTACTTCAAATTCATTACTGATATAGGGCCTAACCAACATATCAATTCATATCATTTTGAAACAATGTTTAGATAGTTAGTAATATCACATTCAGTTGACGTATCTATAGTAGCCTAAAACATAATATTTGTGGTTGAAAATAATGAAACCACACCCAATTTGTCTATTTTGAGGCTATGTACTTAACTTACCTATAATAACACCATTGGCAGATCTGTAATAACTCTGAGTAATTGTCCTGAATCGTTCTTGCCCAGCAGTATCCCATATCTGTAACTGAAGAGCACTTTAACATGACAGTGAATAACATTCAAGGCCAACCTAAGTTAGAAATTATAGTAGGAGGAAGGGGCTCTGGCTTTCAAAAGGTCTAAAAAACGTTGCTTTATGGATGATGCTAATTAATTAGGCTTATTCTAGCATCAGAAATTGGCAAATCTCAAAATAAATTTGGACACAATATTTCTAATCATAAAAATACATAGCCAAGGCTAAAGGGTACAGTACGATGATAAGTTAAGCGTCCACCAAAACAATCGAAAATATAAAATATTGGATTAACCCTTTCAGTGCTATGGCCCGATATATCGTCTTTTGAATCTGTTATCAATAAACACTGTTACTGCTTCATAAGCGATTGTACCGTTAGGCGCTCAGTCTGCAGCCTGAGTCTGACATGTGGTGAAACCTGGTAGACACGAATTGAACTACCTCGTCCAGCGCCTAGTCTCTATAATACCAACTGATCCACTGCAGCTGCTAGCCTGACCAGTGGCTGTGCGGTCTAAGGCGTTACCTTCCCGGCCGGGGGTAACACTTGGATCGAGGGTTCGAATCCCGTCACAGTCGGTGGTTTTTATGTGCAACTCATGGAGAGTTCACCTGTCTGTGGCAGAGTTGAAGGGGAGGGCGGACCTTAAGCAAACGGTGGACGGCTCGGGTCCAAGCTGACGGGATGGGTGGATTCTTTGTGAGTTGCACATCTGATCAGGTGTTTTGCTACTTTTTACCTTATCCTTTACTGTGTGTGTCCAGCGGAAGCACGTTTTTATTAATTTTAACTGTTCAGGCGTTCAATATATTAAAAAAATCATTAAAACATCACGGATTTAACTACTCCTTTCAGAAGCTTAGCACTCAAAGGGTTAACTTATACCATGATTGATACACCAACAACCATATTCCCCTTCGATGATTATTTTTTTAATACATGGTCACAAAACTTTCCTCAATGGTGATAGGCTAGCTTAAATTAATATAAACTATGATAAATTAACCTAACCTAACTCGGCAGGGCACTGATTTTGACAATGGTTTCGTCTTTTCATTATGTTTTTGATATTCTAATCTGTAATATCGATGCATCACAGTGGTTTGATATTTTATACTCGATATTTTGGTGGACACTTATCATTGGACTGCACCCATGTTCACTGTATTTAAACCAAGTACGGTATATTCAACTAATGTAGGCTATTTAAAAAGGCAAAATCAAGTTAGTTTAGCAATAGCCTAACGGGGAAGAACCGAACCTTAAAATTATGTGAAATTGAAGTTAGGCTAAGTTAATAAAAAACAAATAACTGTAATTGTAGACAACTTACAATTAAATGTCAATTGAACATATCTGTTCTGTTATAGACATCTCCTGTAAGGGCTGCAGTTTAGTTTACAGTCCACATTCATTCGATTAAAATTTTTTATTAAAATTTTCGATTTCCAACTACTGGCGATTTAAAATATCGATATTAAGAAGTATCGGTTGTTATCAGCTGTTTTTATATCAAACCAATTATAAACACAAGATATAACTTATTTATAAATAACAATTTCATGAATGACTCAAACAAAAGATAAAAGACTATTTAATAAAATTAAACTAAATTAAACAAAACAGAGATGAATAAATAAACCAAACAATTTAAACGAACCTCACTGCAAAACGATAACCAAACTGCAATTAATTGTAGCCCTACTTGTTTGAATGATCCTTGTGCTTGTTTCACGAAAGAGGAAATCAGTAGTTTGTGATTGATAATCGATTTTTTTGCAAAATCGAATGAATGTGGGTCGTAAACTTAACTGCAGCCCCTGTAAGAATACCTATTCAATTTTAAAACTAGGATGAACTTAGATAACCTTATGGCCTCTTCTTGTCTCATTCAATGTAGGCTTAGTTAACTGAATGTCAGCGCACATAAATTAGGTTGTTGTCAATGTAAGACCAGTTATTTTCTTTAAAACCACGCTTTATTTAAGCCTCTTTATTCAATGATTAGAGGGTTAGTTTGGCCTATCACACTCTTGTTATACTCTGCATATAGGTATGTACACAGTCTATTCCCTAAAACAATTAACTAAGAAAGCCCTTAGAAACCGAGATGACCATCTCAGCTTTTAGTATATGCTCAGTAAAACTTATCTACAACATCTACAAAGCCTAGGCTATGCATTAGTTACTTACTTTGACTTTCTTTCCATCGACTGTAACAGTTTTCATCGAGAAATCCACTCCAATGGTATTTCCATGTCTCTCTACAAATGTTCCAGATTTAAATCTTTGAACAACACAAGTTTTTCCAGTCCCACAGTCACCTATTAAGACTATTTTGAATAAAAAGTCAAACGACTCGTCAGATGACGAAGGGCTTATAAACGTATCTGGAGAAGCTCTGGACATATTTTAACTTATATTAGCTACCTACTATTAATACAATAAATACTCAGTCCTCACTAACACCATCGATCTAGAGGTATATACAATTACAATTCAATTCAAATACTAAGCATCATAACCTATATAAATTTAGTCCAAAAAATAATTATTGCTGCTTTCTGCTCTTCTGCTGCTGTGAATCATTTTTCCAGCTGTTGTATTTGTTCCGCTTTATCTTTGATCATAACCAACAAACGATTTCTAAATACCTAAACATAATCAAAGACCTCCAAAAGCTCACAATAGCTTAATGTGTAGTATATGTATAGTAACCTTCGTAAGTCTGAACTGGCCCATCAACTAGTCTTACAAACACGGCACCCGTCTGGTTTAAATCTAAGATAATTATAAAGTCCAATATTGGTTTATGTCTTGACCTGTATATTATTTTTATCTATGACCCATCTGTTTTATATTGCATGTGATTTTTATTATCTGTTTATATTTTGTTGTTAACCTATTTTGTTTAGTTTTTTTATACAATTATGTACATATTTATACACCTTCTTTTATATTTATCTGATGAAGTTCACCAGATGAACGAAAATTAATAAAGATTTTAAAATTTGAATCTGGAGAGAACATTTCTACTATATATATATATATATATATATATATATATATATATACATATGTGGGTTGATCAATTGTATCTCTCATCGCGATTAGGATAGTTAATTCAGTCTCATTTGAGAGATTCAATTGATACGCATCATTCCAATCTCTATTTGGCATGTATCCGCTATTTCAATCTCATCGGCCATGACTCAATTTTTAGGTTAGGAAAAGTAGAAAAATCGCATCCGTCATTTCAACCTCGGTGTATATACACCTAACCTCAAAATTTTATAGGTTATGTTTTTGTATATAGACCTAACCTCAAAATTTTATAGGTTATGTTTTTGTATATACACCAAAAACCCAAAACGTCAATTCAAACTCTCGGGTTTTAGAGGTATTTGGTTTACATAACGATTTTACTATTTTCTACATTTATTGGTCTATGACTTACATAACAGTTTTTTCACAGATAATATGTTAGTTATATGTTTCTTATTTCCCTATAATATATGGTTTAATAAAAAACAAAAATTAATTTATTATCAAAACGTTTAAAAACTCACAAAATAAAAACATTTATTTAATTTTTCCTATTAATTGTGGATTTAGCTGGGATATGCCGAGTATTCGGGCGGTGCGGGCGTAGGAGTTTTTGGATTATCAAACCAACCGCTTATTGATAACATTCCCAGTAGGGGTTTTTGGACTATCGAATCAACCGCGTTATTTATTACATTCCCGGAAGCTTTGTGTAGTCACGCAAAATGTGGCAAAACACGGTTTGTATGTTAGTTCCTCATTTAAAGTTTACGTGATATGAAACGGAACGACCAGAACCACCGAATCATCGGCGTACAGTCGCAACTGGGTAGAAAGTCGCTTACGGCGTTCGAATAGCCGACCAACTATTTTGCACACGGCACTCACGGCACTGCCCCACCACCTATATAAGCAGCCTTGCTGCCAGCAAGTGACACACTTCTCCTAGTCACTGCGAGTTGTTCAGACCATTTGCCCTGTGCCGTGACAGTTCAGTCTCCGTTCTCAGTCTCCAGTCGCTGTGGGCCTATGTAATGGTAAGTAAGTAATACAATAAAGTTAAATTTAATTATAATACCATTTTTCCTACAGTTAATTGCTATTTAAAACTCTAATTTGGTACTTTTAAAAATTACACATCAAATTTATAAACAGTTTTATTAATAAAACAATTTGTTAATAAATATTATTTTAATTTATTTTTGAAATATTTAAAGAAATTTCATTGTTAATTCATTGGTGCATCCCAGGGTAATATGGTTATATTCGGTGTCATCAGAATGTGAGCTAGAAAGAAAAGTCAAATTTTGATTGTGTTTTTTCATAAACAGAATAGTATTATAAATACACGGCAATATGAGAATCTGTAATGATTTAAAACTGGGCTTGGTTGATGATAAAAAGTCACATTGTTGATTTTCCTAAAAATCTTTTTTAAACTAAATAATATTCTACAGTTAACTGAATTAATCCAGAAAATAACATCATAAGTTAAATTTGAATATACACATGCGTAATAAACTGTTACAAGTCTGTTTGTGTTTACTAATTTAGAGAGAATACAAATCATATAGTATACTCTGTATAATTTAGTGGCAACTGATGGAATTTGATCTTTCCAAGTCAACTTGTTATCAATAATTATGCCAAGAAATTGGGTATGTTCAATTAAGTTAAGTGATGAATCCAAAAAGATGACGCTAGTACAAAATATTGGAGATTTTAGACAAGAAATTTTACATCAAATATAATATGAAATAAATAAAGTAAAAAAAATAAATAGTCATCGTCGGGACTGACAATATGCAGGAACTAAATATGATAATTAATTTCAGTAAACACAAAGTATGTGACAACGTTTTATTAAAAAACACTTTAATATCAAATACAGCTTATGGTGAAACAGCAACCCTTTTTAACATATAAGAAGGGCCTTATGAAATTAAAGAAAAATTGGTTTAAACACTTACAAACTATTTTGCCCATTTCGGGTCATTTTAATGGGCCATTACACATAAGTTTATTGAAAAGGTACCATGAGCCCACACCATACAATAAATAATTATTACCTTTACTTAACAATTCCTAATCACATGTGTTTCTTCCAGATGTCTAAACGTTAGGTACCACGAGCCCACACCATACAATAAATAATTATTACCTTTACTTAACAATTCCTAATCACATGTGTTTCTTCCAGATGTCTAAACGTTGGGGTGAGAAACATTACAAGAGAAGAGTGAACCCGCGGATGAATGATTTTAACAAGAGAGAATTTGCTGAAATGGTCCACGAAAGCAAAACACTGGAAGATGAATGGAGAGTTAACTACTTCAAAAAAACAAGAATCTACCATAAAGAAAAGGAAAGAGCATGCAGGGAAAGAAGAAAAATGAAGGAAGATATAGAAAGGTGCCTGAGATGGAGGATAGATTGGGAAGAATATGAAGAGATCATGAAGAATGAAGGCTTAATAGACCCAAAGAAGGAGGTTCACCTCCTGGAAGAAGAGTTACAGAAATCAAAAGAAGCGAAGAAAAAAATAGAAGAAGACATTTTGGGAAAGAAAGCGGATGAAAATAAAAAAATAGAAGAGAAGAGGATAAAGAAGGAGAAAAATAAGAAGATTGAAGACGAGGATTTAAAGGAGATCTTCGATGAGATGATAATTGACGTAGAATGTGTAGATTGGGAAGAATATGAAGAGGTCATGAAGAATGAAGACTTAATAGACCCAAAGAAGGAGGTTCACCTCCTGGAAGAAGAGTTACAGAAATCAAAAGAAGCGAAGAAAAAAATAGAAGAAGACATTTTGGGAAATAAAGCGGATGAAAAGAAAAAAATAGAAGAGAAGAGGATAAAGAAGGAGAAAAATAAGAAGATTGAAGACGAGGATTTAAAGGAGATCTTCGATGAGATGATAATTGACGTAGAATGTGTAAATTGGCTAAAGCCTGAGCTAAATAAGTATAAGTTAATTCAAATTGATTTTTATTAATTTTGAGTTTTTTTTCAGTTTTTAATTGATTTTTTTAGTTTTTTATTTATTTTTATTTTGATGATGGGTTAGACATACGAAACAACTATATGCACATCGAACAATAAAGTATAATTTTCATAAAAAAGTTTAAACTGCTCATTTTTATTCAAATTTTGGGACATTGTGATGTATCATTTTAGAAGTAGCCCGTTAAACTTTATCGTAACTTAAATTTTAAATATTTAAGTGTTGTGTACCATGAGTATGCCTATTCTATATTGTAAACATTAACACTACAATGAATTAATTACCATAATAAGTTTACAAGTATTTGTAAAGTATACCATTATTGTTATTTTTGATAGTTATAAGTTGATTGTAAATAGTTTTAAATAGATATTTGAACAAATTTCTGAAAACGATGTAATAAAATCAATACAAATGTTAAAACCTCAAATATTTGTGATGAAATTCATAAATTTCTAATTAATGAATGTGCGACTCTTTTTTTCATGACCCTTAACCAACGTGATCAATGTTTCATTGCTTAATGAAGTTTTCCTAACCTTTTAAAATGCAACAATGTTTATCCTATTTTTAAAAAAGGAGACCCCTTTAGTGAATAATTACAGACCTATCTCTATTCTCCAAGGGTTTTCAAAAATATATGAAACAGTTGTTCTTCATAAATTGACTAGTTACATTTAAAAATAACTTATTTTATGATTTACAGTTTGGTTTCAGACAAGGAAACAATACAAGTGATGCAATAAATGAGATAATTACTTCTATCTTGCATGCAATTGACAATGCTCAACACGCTGTTGGCGTCTTTTGTGACTTGTCTAAAGCATTTGACTGTGTAATTTCTATAAAAATATCAATTCTGGAGTTCCACAAGGATCTATTCTTGGACCTTTGTTTTTCTCAATTTATGTAAATGATTTGTTATCAGTAGTAAAGAATTCTAAACTGTTTGCCGAGGTTACCGAAACAAAGGGGTTTTTCTTTGATTTTATTGACTTCAAAAATCGAAATTTACTCGTGGGTATATTTTTTCGTTCATGATGTTGTTCGCGAACAGCATGATGAACACATCCGGTGTGGTTCATGATGCTGTTCGAGAACAGCTATAAGCGAAGCTAAAACAAAAAATTCCCATGATAATTTTATCCAAAATCAAAAACACACTTCCCGTATAGCTGTTCTAGAACAGCTATGGGAACGCGAGTGATTTTTTTAAATGCTGTTCTGATGGTCAAAAAGAACAGCTATGTGAACACAAAAATTTACAAATCTCGCAAACGGTTTTTGAATCATTTTGCCGGGGTTTTTGCAATACATAAGTCATCATGACTGAAGATAACGCGACTCAGCTCCGTAAAAAGATAAACTCGGATATAAACGATCCGAACAGCTTTATGGGTTCGAAAAACGTATATGTCCTGACACATATCCAAACTAACTCCCCGATTGGTAAAAAAAACCCGGGTGTCGGTTGTTTGGACGTACTGCAGCGGTCAAATAGACGCACTCCATTCACAGATTACGCAGACGAATGGTTTTCGGAAGCAATGAATAACTCCAAAACGTTTCTGGTTAACGTTTTTGATACTATAGTTAACAAATCTAGATCTACGGGAAAGATGTCAATCGAGTTTATTCGCGATAATAATTGGTATATCTACGAAGAAGAAACAAATAAATCAAAAGGCGAAATACGTCTCGTCGAATAATAGTCGTCGTCGATAACATTCGAATGAAATGGGTCTAGTTACAACTCTCTACAGACACGCTCAACGGTCGCTATAATACACACCGAAAGTCAGAAACATAGTCATTTCTCGAAGTGGAATCGAGCACACAACATGACTTCGGATACGTCGCTGTATAGTTTGTCAGTAGAAGGTTATCGTTTCTACAGATCTGATGGTGAACCCTTCGACTCGTCCGTGATGACCTTCGTGCCGCCCTACAATGTCGCTACGGAAGTGGTAAAACCCAGTGCCGAAACGATAAAGTGCGAGGATAATGAAAGCTATATGAACAATTACTATCACGCATGCGTCGCCGAAAATACGGGATCGTTTACATTGGCACGGAGATGCGAACCATCTTGGAGTGGTCTATCTGACCAACAGAAAAACGTTATCGAAAAGGTCGAAGAGGAAGTAAGGGATTATAGGCGGTCCGGGATTTATTTTCGTTCCGTTATCATGGAAGGTCTCGGGGGTTGCGGAAAAACACGCCTCATGGCGTATATAATGAACCATTCTCCACCCTCTACTCATGTCATGTATTTGACTAAACAGAATAAACGCCTACAGGATTTTCTGTACGACGAGATAGGACAGGGCGAATTGATTTCACCGCCGCCTGTCGCCGACATGTCTAAATCGTCGGCGCGCGATTTCGAATCTCTACTCTGCAACGAGGGGGGTCGGTATGCTTGCACGGTGGAAAAACTGGTTTACAACAAATCTAGTTTTGCGGCGGCACGTCAAACGAATTCGCGTAAAGCGCTTCAGTGGAAAATGGAGATACCGGACGTCTTATTCGGGAAAGATCTCGCCGATCGCACTAGTAACGCTGTTATACTTCTGGACGAGTACACCATGATATCTCCTCCGCTACTGCACAAAATGCTACACTGCATTCGAAACCTTTTCAAAGCGCCCACCGTGTTGATCATGGGTGGTGACCAGTTCCAACTAGGCCCGATCGACTGGGACGCTCAGAACGACAAGTGTTATCGGGACAGATGTGGCGAAGAGGCTCCGGTCGAAGCGATAACTGCAAATAACGAATACTACGTGTCGGACGTCAGAGAGGAACTGACCAAGAGATTGGGTCAAGCGCCGTTCGAATATCACATGGAGGGTTCACAGCGTTGTCGTGACGACCCCGAACTGGCAAAAATGGTCGTTTATTTGAGAAACAGTTGTAAAAAACGTACATCAGTAAAGGCGATAGAACGCAAGTTGGTGGCGTTCGGCCGCGCGCGCGGCATCCGCTTGTACCGATACGACGTCAACAGACGAGGGTGTAAAACCGGACAGTTGGTGTTCGAAAAAGAAGATGATCTCGGTAGTAGCGGTTCGGACGACGACGATCAACATTTGGGCGATGACGATTCATACGACACGCTCGATATGGAGGTGGACTGGTCCAGCCCTCCCGCTATGGACATGACGCCGTTTATAAATTTTTATGGCAAACTCTATGAGGAAATCTATCTGAGATACAACGACGGAACCTTGAATGATACCGAATTACCAAGTTTCGTATACGAGAAAGCGTCGCGGTTCGCGCTCGCGAAATTTCCGATATTCATGGTGAAGAAAAACGACAAATGCAACATTTTATCGGACACGTTCCTGAAGACTTTGTATAACGGCATATACACGGAGCTGAGTAAAAAGTACGCCGATAAAGACGGTGTCCGCATCGGCATAAAACTATTGTTGGAAAAACTATGCGTATCCATGTCCATGGCGAACCAGGGCCCGGTACAACAGACGCTGATGACGGGCGTGCCATATAGGATGACGGAAACAATCAAGGAATGGAATAAATTGCCCGTCATCAGTAACGGAGAACTGGTCCTTTTGACGGGCATAATGTTTGACAAAAAACGGGCGATAAAAAACATTGTTCTCAAGACACTGCAGAGAAACACGGATCACTTTCTGTCGGTCACACCGGGATTCACACAAAACCGCCTCATCGAAACCGGAGTCAATCGTACGAGTGATTCATTCTTCGGATTTGTCAAACAGACCGATAGAGGAGGATCGAACGATTTGTTTTGTAAGAAGGCGCGGATAGACGACGCGGGAAGATCGTACGCGAAGCCGACAAAACAAATAACAGAAGCGCATTCGGAAAGATACGACGGAAAAGGACAGGATACGAGACTGTTGCGTCCCGACAATACCGCCGTAGTCGCGTTCATGTTACCTATGGTGCCGATGATATGTGAAAACATATATCAGATGCAAGGTAACACAATCGTATCGGATTGTTTTATCGACTTGTTGTCGACTAAACAAGACGATATCTACGTAGCTGTTTCTAGATTTCAAAAGACGTCGGCTATCAGGGGAATAATACTTTCACAATAAAGACACTTTTATAATTGTATTTTTGACTTGTTTTATTGAGTTCCAAATGATTTTAACATACTTTCGTCCTCTTCAATATCGTTTAACAGACATTTTACGGTCAAATCGGACATGACCCATTCGCGTTGCATGTAGTTGATTACGTGGCCTAGATCGTAAATTACGTTATTGACTCGCAGAGTCAACCGATTGTCGTGGTTCACGATGACGTTCTGAAAAGCAGAATCCATTTTCTTTGCATTGTGTCCCTGTTTTCGTATCGTGGACTTGACCTCTATAAAACGTTTGGCGTAATCCAGAGTCTCGGCCGTTGCGGACACTTCATCTGTCGTCGTTTTGAACATGTTATTCACTCCGTCCGGCGTACCTTTGCTGCCGGATTCTGCGATATGCATCGCTTGCTCTTTCGCGTTCGGTCCTACGGGATAGATTCGTTTCTCGTTATAACCCTCAAACGAACGACAGCGAACCAACATTACGAAACCATACGGGACGTACGGTCCGTACTGTTGAGACAGAGATACTAGCGTCTCGTTGAGTTGATCGTTGACCCTCGAAACGGAATTTTCGTGATTTTGCGTGTGACAAAACGCGAACGTGGAGCCGAAAAGACATCTGACGCGTTCGGCGTAGTCGTCCGATCGTGTGTACCGCTGTCTCAGGTGTTTTAGAACTCCGGATATCCTAAATGGGTTCGTCTGACTGAACGCCAGACGAGTACGATAAAAGTAACAATACATCCCGATCTTGGGAGAGAGGCGCATCAGGGTCTCGATGAAACATTTACCGCTGTTTACCAAGACGATAGACACGTTGTCTCCGTCGAAATCCAACTGCTTGTTGGTTATGATTTCCGAGGGCAACGAAATGTAGGGGTATTCGGTCGGTATCACCTTAGTAAAAGTAGTAATTGCGTCGGACGAAAACACTGGGTCGCGCTTTACTAGAGCCGCCATTTTGTTCATATTGACGTTTTTGAAGACGCTTTCCATCACGTGCGCCGGGAGTCCGATTTCGTCGGGTTTTAACGTGGGATCCGGTAGAACCTTTCCGTACAGACAGTTTAACATCTTACCGGGCACGACGACCTGTTTCAAGAAACTCTTTCCGCCCTGTGTTTGATCTTTTATACTTTTATTGACCAAATCAGCCTCGTTCATCGATTTCCACAGACGCTGAAGAACGGCGTCCGTTATGCGAGATTGTTTATTTTTGCCGATTTTAGATTGCGTTTGTTGTCGCGACTTCTGTCCATCTGTGTTACAGCCGGATTTGTTCCAATTTTGCTGGATGAATATCTTTTTCTCCTGTAAATCACAGGGTTCCATACCGTCCAGGCGACACAGACGTCGCAGAACGGTATCGTAATGGTGCGTACATTGAGCCATTGGTGGTGTGTTGATATATCTGCGCATATTGTATCTGTAACGCGTTTTCACAACCAATTGTTTCAAATTCATGTAGGCGTTGTTGAACCGTTCGCGCAACTTTTCGCGCCTAGCACGCACCTGCGGCGAACACGTCTTGTCACGAATTTTCGACCGACGATTCAGACGGTCGAAACAAGATTTCAATTTGAGCAGTTCGGCCGGCGTGATGGCGTATTTCTCCATATGTTCTAAATCCCACGCATCACCAACGCTATAACTGTCACCGACACCTTTAAACCCTCTATGTGGTGAGATGTGGCCGGACACATGACCGATTACGTACGGCCTGTCTGTGTCACAATGTACTTTACCGGAGCGAGCGGGCGGCATGACTGATTGTCCTTTCGGACAATCCAATCAATAGCACTCGTTTGAGAATTCAAGGCGGGTAGGTCCAGACTTTTCTCCCGACCAAAGATAGAAAAAGAAGTCGGTAAAAGATTTACAAAGTTTTTATTGTGAATTGCAATCGATTTTACAATTTTCATAAATACATATATTCGTGGCTCTGATTTTGTTGTCAGAATCCGGACGGTTTTTGTCACACCTATCTTTCATAAAACGTAACCTTCCGTTGTCGTAATAGCATTCTACTATTATTCGCCGGTTTTTAATAGGATTAGGACGTTCTGCCCAGCTTTCGACGGTCTCCAGAGTCGGCAATTCCTCGACCGCGTATTCGGTGAGATCTGCCGATGTCACTTTTTCGGTGTCGAGATCCAATTCCAAATCTACCGTATCGGTATGTTTCAATTTGAAATAGCCGTATTCCGCGGCAGTAAAAGGCGATTTTTCGCGTTTTGAAAACGCCACTATCAATCCCTCACAATCGTTCTTCAACCGGCTGTCGTCTTGCAAATACTTGGGCAGCCGCAACACAAACCTTTCTATAACGGAGCGTCTGCCGTCATCGTCCGTAAACGCCTTGTCCAGCAGATCCAATAGCCCGTTGGATTTCAACGAATCGCCATTTCCACCAGTGAGATCCACAACGCTAGTTATGGTGATTGGCGGGCTGTGTCGGTGTTGATCGGCGGTGGCTTTTCTCTTGTGGTTTTCCATTTTTGTAATTTCGGAGAGTACTTGCAACGATACGTGGGCTGGTAGCGTCCGGTAAAGGTTACAAACGTGAGAGCTGTTGACGAATTGAGTCTTTATCGCTATTCCGGACGTGACGTTGCCTATGTTCCGTCCCGTATTGTGAATGGCGTTGTTTCTCCCGTAAACTGCGAAAATCGTATTGTGAGATTTAATCAGTACCGCCATGAGTTCCGTAATCACGTAGTAGCGTCTCGAGTTGTCTTTGCCGCCGGTCTCCACCACCTCCAATTGAAATATCATGTCGTTGTCGAACGGCAACGTCGTACGGAAGCTGCACATTCGTCCGCAGGCGTCTTTTATCACAATAAAACCATCGCAGAAATAAATCCCCGTCGCTCGTATTCCGTCCCACTTCGGCATTACGAAGAAGTCCAAATGTCCGTTCGCGCGTTCGCGCAGATCGGTCCTGCATCGGTTGTAGTCGAGAAAACGACGTTTGAACGTATCAAACAGACTATCCAGACGTTCCCGTTGGACCGAATTATTGTTTGCCGCGAACATCGCCAACCTCACTAGATCGTAGGACAGTAATTTTATCAGCATCTCGCACAGACGGCGCAAGTTGTTGGCTACTTCATTTTCGTTTAACTTTTTACCCGTTTCCAGTTCGATTTCTAAATAATAGATCGAATTACACGCGGTCCTCGCTTCTAATGTACCGCCGTAAAACGACTGCTCTCCGACAGTGACGCGCGCATTCCGCACTCCACCCTTCATCTTGTAGAAGCACAACCTCTTCTTGTTGTACGTGCGCATATATCGGCCGGTGGCGTGATCCTCTATTACGGTATTTTTCCACTCGTCCTCGGTCAAGACGCGCTCGATAGACTCTTTGTACGAGCCCGTGATGAAAATAACACGGCCGGTCAAACGTTGTACGTGCGGAAACTGCATTTCAATCATGTTAGAAGTTATCTTGTGATCGAATTTCCGATAATCTATAGGAACGTCACCAAAAGAAAGGCATTCTGCGTATCTGGTTAACAATCTATACCGACCGCGCGCGTTTTGCGGGTCTTCGTAAATGTCGATATTCTCTTCAAATGGTTTCGTTTCACTCTGGCTCGAGAGTAAAGAAACTATCCGCGGATAGAGCGTGCCGTCAAAAACTATTCCGCAAGTGGTTTCGTATTCGTGGCAGATAGACATCTTTCAGTCTAGTCGCGCTATGCACTGGCACGAAAATTAAACCCCTTGTGGGCCGGGGTGATCCTGTCGATAATATGACTCTCGACATTATCGATGGATTCACGGAGAAAATTCGGATTGAATTAAACAACGAAAAATAAGAAACATACATTTATTAAATTCAATAATTGCTTCCACATTCGACGGGGACGTTCAAAAACGTCTTGATATAAGGTTCGTTTATTTTGTAATATCTTTTCAATTCGCTTTGGTTGTCGTGATCCAGCTCGAACGGCGTGTGACAAGTGTCCTGCGTTATGTCTTCATTGACACTTTCTGGACATGACGGGGGTAGCGAATCCGGCTTGTAGACTGGTGACATCGGTGCGTATACTTCTTCTTCGGAGAATGCCCCGCTATCGTGGCGATACAGCGTTGAATTGCGGAATAATTTGTTTACATATTTTACACTCTCGTTGAGCCCACCTTCTGAAATCACCGAAATGAGCGGTCCGTGGCCCATTTTTCGATTGTGGTTCCTCTTCAACGAACACTCGGTAAAATACTCTATCGTGGATAATATCTTCACCAATCCGAAAACGAAAGAGTCCTCTCTGGTTTCGATCACGGGTTTGTATTTTTCTGTCAGGAAACAATAGAGAAAAGTGACCGAATTGTCAATAAATAACGCCTGTGACATTCCCATGAAGTAGAGCGTATCGCTGCAGTAAACGAGATTGCAAACGTCAAATCTGTGTTTGACGCCGCGACAGACCGACTCGTTGTACAGATCGACCGCGTTGAAGAGGTTGTCCAGTACGACATCGTACTTGTGGTTTCTGTAGACCGTGAGTGAGAAATATAGTTCACCACCGGGACTGTTTTCAAACTGATTGATGTCGAACTCGTGACTCACCGTATCCAGATACAATCCGCTCGATGTTGCCAACGTACCGAACACTTTACTCCTCAAATACACTACCAACTCTTGGACGGTGCCGAGTTTCATTTTAAATTTTTGCACGCATCTGAATACGAGGACCACCGTAGCCGATCTTTTCAAAGACATGATAGCGTCAAATTTTTTATCCATGTCGCATCTCTGCTTATCGCGAGAATCGCTTGTTTTTGTTTCGTCCGACATCTTCAACGCGTTTTCCAATAGACGTTTTACAGTGTCAATTCGACGTTCGCCCTGTGGCGCCTTGCCTCCCGTGGTTCTTTTCACGTTCAAATTAGATTGCTGTTTACAATGCTGAAAAAACTGAGCGACTATTTCGCCAAAGTATGTCCCTGGTTCGGGAACGCAATTGTTGTAACAGCGGAGTACTCTCAACAATTTCGCATCGTCAAATTTGCATTTTAGAAACTTTTCAAACGAACGATATATTTGATGCGTCCCATGCGCCATCAGTGTCAGGGAACCGGTCAGGGAGTTAGCCGAGGTTACGCGTCCGGCCGGATTCTTTTTCACCCAACAGTCGACTGTCTTCGCTATGAACGTACGGACGTCAACCGGAAGCACTGTGAATTTCTCTTCTTCGCACACGACGACACCGTAACGGCCGAGAAGTGCGAGTAATTCATTAGTCGATTTGTCCGCCGAGTCCGGTGGTCCATCCGAGATGCCGTCCTTGTCTTTTTCGTATACATTTACTAGTTTGCAATCACCCTTACCGCACCACACCTTTTGCATGTTCTTATTTCCGAATGAATTTCGTCCCCGCAACGTCTCTGTTCGTATGTGACCTCGTCGTCCTCGTGGCGGCAAGAAGTCGCCTTCAGAAGCGGTGAATATAAAAACGACTCGTAGTCTTCGCAACGCACCAAAAGCTTCCTGTCAGCTGCGGAAATTGATCCGTTTTCGGACGCAGAACGTATATCTCCCGACTCCCGGCCGAAGAAGAGGCGTGAACTGACGGATCGCATGCGGCGGAGTCTAGAACGTTTAGCGGTATTTAAAGGTGTTGATTTTTTATCGTCGACTGTAGTGTTTTTAGTCCCTTTTTTCGCCGCCGCCGCCAATCTGTTCTTCATACGAGTTTCGTATTTTTTGTGACGATTGAATACGGCCTCAACGATCGACAGCGGCTTCCAAAACGATTCGAACGACGAAAACGAAGAGTACAGAAACGGATAAAAAATCCTCTCGCAAAACCACTTGTTGAACAGCGCGTAAGAATCTTGTCGTTTGTTGAAAAAGTCCGATCTCATCATCAGTTCGTTTTCCAATGCTATCCGAGAAAGAACGCCTCCACCTCCTAGATCGTATTCGGTATGGTCCGATACGTTGAAGCAGACTAGATAGTTACAGGGACATAGATCGCCGTCGACACCAGCCAAGACCTCGGCAAAACCGTTGCTCCGGTCGTACAGTCTTCGCACGTGCGAATTGTTGACGTTTCGCGCCCACTGCCTCATGAAAAACGAATACTCCATAGTGCTACCCATCGGGAAAGCGGCCGAGGGGAAGTACGCGTGTTGTTTGTGCGCGGCGTGGTCGAATACCCAGCCTGACAGGCATTCTCTCACGTGAAAATCAACAAGCTGTCGGTTGTGCGCGCAAGATAAACGCGGAAGCGTTTCACGAGAGTTTTCGGTCGACGCGCTTTCGACATTTCCGTAGCACCTGACACGCAGTAGGGTTTCGAACGCAGTATAATAATCACGTTCGCCAACAACACCGTCAACGGAGCGCCCTCCGGGAATGACGTCCACAAACTCCTTCAGCACATAGGGCAATTCGTCGTAATCTAGCTTGACGGATCCGCTCAGCATCGCGAAGACCAATCACAAACATAAGTCGTTTGCAACACAATGGGTGGAGGCAAGAAACGAGCCGGTCTTTTCGCACTCGACCCTAGTGGCAATACGCTCTGCGTGGTCCGTTCCGCTCCTTACAAGATGATCTCGTCTACAAACACCGATAACGGCGGTGATAATAAACTGAAAATACAACTGGTCGACTATTGCGGCGTGGACGAGACACCACTGACCGATCCGATGCTCCAGACGTGGTCGTTACGACCTTTTCTCGAAATGTTACAGATACCGAGAGGGACCAGAGAGCGGGGCGACAACTGTTTGGCCGATACCGCATTGCGGGAGTTTTGCGAAGAGACGCTTTGCGCCAATAAAACTGTCACGCTGTCCGGCGACGGCCCGATAGAACTGAAATGGACGGACGACGGAAAATGTTGGAAATACGATATATTCATAGCCCGCACTCGCGAACTCTTGTATTTCGCTTTTGATCCGTCGTTGATGCGTCGCGTCAATATGCACGTCAGTAAAACCGACGGGGACTCGACATCGAACGATCGTGATTACACTTTCTACACTAGCGCGATAAGTCGCACAAGCGATGGAGTTATAAATCATCTGGTAGTGATCAACATCAGAGACTATATAGATTTTATGGTAAATTATCAGTTGAAATTTTATGAAACTCACAATTACAATACGCTTTTCGAGAAACTGATGACGGTAACGGCAGCGTCGCCGGTCGACGGACGTCTCACCCTGCCGAGCCCCGGAGATCAACCGACCGGCGGTAACCAGAAGAAAATTGTGAAAAATCTAATTTCGCCTGAAATGTACAAACGGGTCAAAAACAGCAGGGACCTCTACGTTATCGAATTCGATCTCTCGGTGTATTCTTCGACGGCGAAAAATTCGCTCATGTTCAAAATATGGAGCGGATGGTGGTGGGATTGGCTTTGGCGTTCGAAGATAGGAAAATCCATATGTGCGAATGCAATTTGTTGAAAAATAAAAATGTTATTCTAAATACACATTTATTTTTCTCCCAGTTTTTTAATCTTGGTAGGGGGTGGTCTCGAAGGAAGATTAGCAACGTAGGCCATCACCTCCGCTTTATGTGTAAAGTATGATCCATACCAATACGGCCTGACGATAAAATCCGTTTTGTCAAAACGCAACACCGCACTGGTCGGATCGGCGTTATATTCGGCGCCATTTGGATTCACGTCGATGTTGGGCACGATGGCCAGACGTCTGTCGTAACCCGGTTTGCGACAGGCGACCACGTGTTGTTGTCTCTTCAATTCGTATTCGCCGTCGTCGATGGATTCCCAAACGAACATAATGGACGAAGCGGCGACTCTCCGGTCCCCGTGTACAGAGTCGCAATCCGGAATCGTCATCGGCTGTATCGGAGCCCAATATTTGAAAAAGGTCAGACTTGCCGGAATACGAAAAACAAACTCGTTGCGTTCCAGAACGAATCGCGACATCGTGGCCGCGTCGAAAGGCGGTGGCATGGTTTTTACATCTTCGGGTAACGTGCCCTGCGTGACGAGCACTTTTCGTTTAGGGTCGGCGGCGGCCGTAGAGCGTAAATTCAAAACGTCCAAAATGTCCGCATCCAATTTTCCGACTTTTATCTCCGCAGACACGACCGGCAGTGGTGTGGAATCCGTTCGGGCGTTCGCCGGTCCGCGTTCGCCTCGCGCTCGCACAAAGTACTCTACGACGTACGCGTCAATGTTACGTTCGGTAGCGGTAAACCTGTAACAGGCGTTGGAATATCGACCGCCATTGAGCGGCAGGTAATCGTCGTCAAACACGACGGTGGTAACGGTCTCGGTCATCGGCTCGCAATACCCGGTTCCGGAAGGCGTTATCGTCAGACGACACTGTCCGTCCAAACTGAAACCGCGAAACGCGTCGAACGCACACGGGTTTGGAACGTAAACCGATTCCGCGCTGGTGTTAGAAAAAGATTTTGCCAATTTTTTCTCGACAAACGCGCCGCTGACGGAGAGGACCGGTGCCGTCGTGTGCGTGCCGGATACCGCCGGAGGCGTCGAAGTCAGCAACTCTTCGTACAGACACATCCCACCCGAACGATCTGAAACCGGTTTCGGTACACAAGACGGCAATCCGGTGTGCCTATCCTTACCCGGCTGTGTACATTTCGGGTCGCCGCACGAAGCACATTCGAATTGGTGTATATCCACGTTCGGCGACATTTCTTTCAACGGAACACGTGTTTTCGAGTGTACCAACTGTCCGGTTCCTCCGCAAGCGCGCACGATCGTACAGTCGGAAAATTCGTCTTTCTGATCGAATAGATCGGGCCAGAAACACCGACACGCCATGCGCAAACGACCGGACGGATCCAAGATCGGTGCGGGCGCACCGTACGCCGGATCACAAGAGACATTCTGCCGCGAAGACGTTTCGTAAAGCACGCAGTAACCTTCGTCCGTGGAAACGTTCGGCTGCAACACCGTTCCGTCAGACAGGTGGACAGTACGCGATAAATGAAAACACGTGCGCGCGGGATCGTCACACCCTTTCCTTTGGTCACATTTACATATCGCCCCGACGTTAGATTCTTCGATGTCCACCCCGGTTTCCGAAATAGTTCCTTCGCCTTTTTCCGTCTCGTATTTGTTTATACGTCGAGTTGTTTTCTCATCGTGTTTACCCAATATCGTAGCGTTTATAACGCACAAAACTAAACTCACTATAGTAACGCTCATTATAATCAATACGACGAGAAATACCATCGTTCAGTTTTAAATGTCTTAGATTTGTATTTTCGCGAAAAAATAAATAGATAACCCCTTGAATGCCGGATCGATCTCATAGGGAATTAACCCGGCTATCACCCCGTCCTAAGTACGAAACCAGCCACAGACGCACGATAGAATTTACGCCGATGACGACTAGAACTGAACGAAACGTAAAAGTCGTATTCGCATATTTCGAAAATAAAAACATATAATCATGTATTTTCCCATTATCTGATTAAATGAGGTGCCATTACACTTGAGGGCTCGGTATCGGACACGCCTCAGTGCGAGAGTGTAAACAAACTATCACTCGGAAAAATTACCCTTTGCGACTGTCCGCTTCGACATCCACCGCAAGACTGAGCATTTCCCCCACCACTTTATGGTTCGGTCAACCCTTTACTCTCAACAACCCCCGACCACCGACCAATAGGATTCGAGTATTTTTCCCGCCAAAAATTTCGGCCAATCAGAAGGCTGCATTTTTTTGCGTGTCGAAAAATAGATCTCGACACGCCACCGAAATCGCATATATACGAGGTATCGTTCGCGCGCGACTCTTTAGCTCCTTGCCCATAATAATGACTCCTTCAAGGAAGGAGCAGCGGGGAGGGGCCGGCGCGTCGCTAGTTGGGTTTTTTTTTAAATGTTTGTTACACACATTTTTTACTCGAGAAAAGTTTTGAAATCCCCGATTGACTTTCCGTCAAAATGAAAAATAAAAACGCGCTGATTTACACCTCTTTCCGCGCCGACCCTAGACGTGACGATACGGCCGTTTTGGCGTCCGCAACGCGGGCGGCACTGACTCAAAACGGCAATATGGTCACGAAGTGGAGAGCGGCAAAAATACAAGTGTTTTTCGATCCGGCAGAATATGAAAATATGCGAGAAAAGATTTGAAATATCCGGCCTCCGTCAGAATATAAAAATATAAAAAACTCACGGGTGTACACCTTGATTGATTCCCGCACTAGTGCGGAGCTCGTGCAGTGCATGTTGGGTCATGCGCTGGGTGAGTTTACGAGGCAGCGGTTCAAACGGTTTTCAGACGATTTTTGTTGGTAAGTTTTCAATAGCAGCAATAGCGAAAAACAACCGAGGTGTTGGATTTAAAATTTGCTGATAGAGTAAAAAAAACCTTTTTACTGTCTATGTTACTCATTACACAAAATATAAACTAAAAACAAGTTTTACCGTCTATGTTATTCATTACCCATTCTCTCCTCTTTCGTGAAAAGCAAGATAGAGCCCTGACCACATTCGGGGCCGACGATACAAATAATTCATATATTTTCAAAATAGTAATGTATACATAAACGCGCGTGTTAATGTAGAGTCTTACCACAACCGAGGTTCGGGCTAAAAATAATTCATGTTTTATTTTTAAAGTGTTAAGGTTGAAATTCACGTTCGACATACGAACGTTTATAGTAAAGGGGATAAGTGTCATGAATCGAAAGTTGAGCGCGCAGCAGGTGTAGTGGCACGGACCACGTGAGATCTACGCGCTCGCTATGTGCGGCGCGTCAAACGAACAAGGAATATACCGATCTGGAACCGGCAAATGAGTCGGATTCCTCGGACGAAGAAACCAACTCGGTTAAATCAGGTTGTTCCAAGTGTGAGGGTTCGGATCATAGGAAATCGACTAGTTCACGATGTCCGCTGAGCAAAAATCAAAAGAAGGAAGTGTATATTAGCAAAAAAGGGATTAGAGCGGTGAAAGATAAAATTTCCGGTTGCTCGAGATGCGGCGGCACGGATCACAAGAGATCGTCTAGTTTCCGATGTCCGTTTAACAAGAAGAGAAAATTAAAGTTGAAATCGACCGTCAACGAATCCGATAGTAGCGATTGTGACGGCACAAAAAATGATACGCGTCGTTCGTCATCTCCGTTGACCGTATCGGAAAAATCCGCGGACGGTTCTGTGAAAAAATACGAATTCATACGGGAAGATGACGGGAGTCTGGTCTGCCCTCTGTTAAACGAGAAAGAAAATCTAGAAATGATCGCCAAGATCGATCAGAACCTACGGGAAACCGCTCTGCACTTCAGTCGACTTTCGAAAATACTGAATCGAGACTTTTTCGGGCCGGAGAAAAAGAAACGGTAAAAAACAACCGCTCGGAAAAATATTTCAAAGTCCCGTTTGTGACCGTGCCCTTCGACGTCCGCCGCAAGACTGAGAGTTTCCCCCACCACTTTTTGTTTCGGTCAACCCAATACTCTCGACAACCCCCGACCACCGACCAATAGGATTCGAGTATTTTTCCCGCCAAAAATTTCGGCCAATCAGAAGACCGCATTTTTGCGCGCGTCGAAAATTAGATCTCGACACGCCACCGAAATTGCATATATACGAGGTACCGTTCGCGCGCGACTCTTTAGCTCCTTGCCCATAATAATGACTCCTTCAAGGAAGGAGCAGCGGGGAGGGGCCGGCGCGTCGCTGATTGGGGGGTTTTTAAAATATTTGTTACACACATTTTTTACTCGAGAAAAGTTTTGAAATCGACGGCCGACTCTACGTCAAAAAGGAAAACTAAAACTCGCGGATTTACACCTCTCTTCGCGCCAAACCTAAACGTGACGATAAGGCCTTTTAGGCCTACGTGAAGAGCGGGAAAATGGCTATGTTTTGTGGTCTGGCAAAAAAAAAAATTCGGTGAAAAAAAGTTTTGATATCCCCGGTTGACTCTTCGCCAAAATAAAAAAAACAAACTCACAGTTTTACAGTTCTGTTCGCGCCGACACTAGACGAGACGATACGGCCGTTTCGACGTCGTATTAGCGGTAATTGAGTTCTGTTTAGACCCGCGCTGATCCAAAACGGCAATATGGACACGGCGTGAAGAGCGGTGAAAATGTTTTTGTTTGCGGTCCCGCAGAAAATAGATTTTGGCGAAAAAAGTTTTGAAATATTTGGCCGACTTTTAAATAGAAAAATATAACACACGGTTTTACACCTCTGTTTGCGGCGTCCTACGGTACGTCCGTTTTTACGTCGTATTAGCGTTAACTGAGTTCGTTTGAGCGTCGCACCGACGGGCGTCACTGACCCAAAACGGCAATATGGACACGGCGTGAAGAGCGGTGAAAATTTTGTGTTTTGCGGTCCCGCAGAAAATAAAATTTGGCGAAAAAAGTTTTGAAATATTTGGCCGACTTTTAAATAGAAAAATATAACACACGATTTTACACCTCTGTTTGCGGCGTCCTACGGTACGTCCGTTTTTACGTCGTGTTAGCGTTAACTGAGTTCGTTTGAGCGTCGCACCGACGGGCGTCACTGACCCAAAACGGCAATATGGACACGGCGTGAAGAGCGGTGAAAAATTCAGAGTTTTGCGATCCCGCAGAAAATAATTTGGCGAAAAACGTTTTGAAATATTTGGCCGACTTTTCGTCAAAAAGAAAAACATAAGGTTTTGCACCTCCGTTCCGCGAGGTGCCGATTTCGCATGGTCCGTGAATCGGTGGGATGCAAAAACACGGACGACGCACCGACGGGCGTCACTGACCCAAAACGGCAATATGGACACGGCGTGAAGAGAGGTGAAAAAATCAGAGTTTTGCGATCCCGCAGAAAATAAAATTTGGCGAAAAAAGTTTTGAAATATTTGGCCGACTTTTAAATAGAAAAATATAACACACGGTTTTACACCTCTGTTTGCGGCGTCCTACGGTACGTCCGTTTTTACCTCGTATTAGCGTTAACTGAGTTTGTTTGAGCGTCACACCGACGGGCGTCACTGACCCAAAACGGTAATATGGACACGGCATGAAGAGCGGTGAAAAAGTCAGAGTTTTGTGATCCCGCAGAAAATAAAATTTGGCAAAAAAGTTTTGAAATATTTTGCCGACTTTTAAATAGAAAAATATAACACACGGTTTTACACCTCTGTTTTCGGCGTCCTACGGTACGTCCGTTTTTACGTCGTATTAGCGTTAACTGAGTTCGCTTGAGCGTCGCACCGACGGGCGTCACTGACCCAAAACGGCAATATGGACACGGCGTGAAGAGCGGTGAAAATGTTTGTGTTTGCGGTCCGGCAGAAAATAAAATTTGGCGAAAAAAGTTTTGAAATATTTGGCCGAATTTTCGTCAAAAAGAAAAACATAAGGTTTTGCACCTCCGTTCCGCGAGGTGCCGATTTCGCATGGTCCGTGAATCGGTGGGATGCAAAAACACGGACGACGTCTTTGCAAAACGGCAATATGGTCACGTCTCGAGTTAGCGGTGAAAAATGTTTTTTGTTGCGGTCCGGCAGAAAATAAAATTCTGCGAAAAAAGTTTTGAAATCCCTGACCGACTTTTGGTCAAAAATAAAAATGGAAAAAACACAGTTTTACAACCCCTTCACTCCGACCCAAGACGTGATTATACGGCCGTTTCGGTGAGAGCGGTGACAATGTTTGTATTTTGTATTTTAGCTGAAAATAAAATTCGGTCGTGATGTAACTGATTTAGAATGGTGAAATGTTAACCATCCCGTGCGGGTCACCGATCTGTTCCAACCCCGTTCTGACGAAACATTTATTAGGTAAATCTGTAAAATATCCAATAGCAAAAAAACCCCCCCCAGTCAGCGACGCGCCGGCCCCTCCCCGCTGCTCCTTCCTTGAAGGAGTCATTATAATGGGCAAGGAGCTAAAGAGTCGCGCGCGAACGATACCCTGTATATATAGATTTTTGGGGTCACGTCGAGACTATTTTTTCAACACACAAAAAAATCCGGCCTTCTGATTGGTCAAAAAATTTGGCGGGAAAAATACTCGAATCCTATTGGTCGGCGTTCGAGGATTGTCGAGAGTATAAGATCGACAGAACCAAAAAGTGGTGGGGGAAACGATCAGTCTCGCGGCGGACGGCGAAGGGGACGGTCGCAAAAGGGACTTTGAAATATTTCAGCCTTAAATCGGACGCGGCAGAGACAATCTCAAAGAGGGGTTTTCTGAGTAACACGCGGTGTGATCCAAAAGTTTACACACGGATATGTGAGATATTTTCGCGTAAAGACAGGGAGCCAAAATGGATTCGGCAGTCTGAATCCTGCGTTCGAAACGTACTCTATCGCGTACGCACATCGATATTCTATCTTCGTCGTCTCGAAAATAGAATGTGGTGGCAACGGGATTGGTGAAAGTAACCTTTACTATATTTCGGTAGAACTGAGACATCTGTGGGAAGACAAAAGGTTGTTTAGCGAAAAATACAAAAGATTGTTTAGCGAGAAAGTTTATTAATCTCGAGAAATATACAAGTTCAGTCGCGAAAAGCTTTTGAATCGAACCAAATGTAGTATTCGTCTTTGATGGCTTCTCTCGAAGATGCGAAATCAGTTTCAAAAAACTGCTTTATCCCAAAGTAATTTATGTTCTTCTTCGCGGCGAACGTTTGGAGTGATCTGTAGACGGACTCGGCGGGAACGCGGTTCGTGTCCGTTCTTGCGCCGGTAATCTGCTTCCATTCTTGATAAGGCAGAGTCAGACTTAACCATTCGCTCCGAACGGCTTCCGACGAGGCGGGCAGCGTCGTAAAGTCGACGGGCATATCGAGTCGTTTGAAAAAGCGCAGCCAACTGAAGTGGGTCGTGATGTTGACGAGACCGTGCACTATGCGATCGGTGGGTGGCGAGGAAGAGACGTACAGGCGGGAAGTTTTATTCTGCACAAGAAAAAGGGACGACGTCGACTTGTTGTACTCTATGGGAAGAATGTTTTGGCGCACGGCCGTGTCCTCGTCGAAAAGGTCTATTTCGTCTTTCGTGTCGCTGTTCGACTTTAGAAACGCCTTTTCGCCCGCTGCGAGTAGCGAAGGTAATTCGTGTCGATAGGCGACTTCCCAACGAGGAGCCGAGACGCTCGGTCCGCGTATCCAATTCAGCATGGCGTCGCTGATCTTCTGGCGTTTGCAAAACCAGAACGGTATGTCGAAAAGCGTCAGCCGATTGATGGCCGCCTCATCGCTGGTCGGCGGCAGCGTGTTACAGTTGAACATGATTTTTCCCGTAGCGTACGCTTCGTTCATGACGTTACCGTAGTTCATTCTGAACTTGAACGTGCTCTCGGATACGATTTTCTTTAATTCGTTCGAATTGGCCTGCGAAAACTCGTTTGCAAACAAGACGAAATTTCTCACATACTCGGCTTTTTCGGGCGCGTTTTCCTTTCCGCCTTTTGGGTCATTGATACAAGTGCTGTTCGCGCACGCCCTCTTCACGATAGCGTCGAACAGATAGGATTTTCCAGCGTTCGAATTGCTTTTCCACACGAATATCGTTTTCGCCCACTGACCCGGCCATTCGACGGCTAAAAACACTTTTAAATACAAGTCCAGGTGTTCTTGATCGTACGCGCTCATAATCAGCAGAAACATCACGGCCGTACAGAGGTTCCTGGCCGCTTCTCCTTCTGTTCTGTCAAACTCTCCGAACGAAGGGTAACGATCGACGTTGCCCTTCATGTACTCGTAGAGTACACTATACACCTGTACCGGGTCTAGTCCGACAAAGA
This sequence comes from Allygus modestus, assembly GCA_963675035.1. Classification (NCBI taxonomy): domain Eukaryota; kingdom Metazoa; phylum Arthropoda; class Insecta; order Hemiptera; family Cicadellidae; genus Allygus; species Allygus modestus. The sequence continues at coordinate 481,314,996 of OY776112.1, read as the reverse complement.
AGTTTGACTCGAATCTCTGTTCGGACAACCATCGGGCGTGGAGCAAAAGCGACAGACGGTCGTTCGACAATATGGCCCCCGTCCTGCGGCACCACACCTTCTCCGGCGGGTCTCGGCTGTTTGACACAAGGGCGAAAGTACCGGTGTTGATTTCGCCTTCGTATGTGCGACTTTCGTCAGCGAATCGTCCGTCCGCCTCGCGGTACATGGACTCTAGCACGTCCGGACACAGCGATGTTGTTTTCGATTTGACGGTGTGCGTGGTCAGGATGAACGCTAGGAGTTTCAGCCTCATCGGTAGATTTTTGGCCGCCACCATCATGCCGTCGAAAACGCTCGGGGAGCGGTCGTTGCCGATCGCGTCGATCAGTTTACCCAGTCTGTCATTGTCTATGTGTCTTTTAGTTTCCAGACGCATGATCGTACGCAACGTCTCGCGTGCGAACATGTTTTCCCCGCCGCGTGCCGACGACAACAACGCGGGCGTTGTTCTTTTGTGAGATCTTCCTACTATCCTCTTGTCTAGCATGCGGTCACATACCGCGTTCAACCAATTCTCGTCCGCGTAAAATTCCTGCTCGAATTTCGTATCGTCGTCCCAGACTCGATCGCCGCCGCTGCTTAGACTCTCGTCGCTCGTGAAATCGGCGCTACTGTTGTTATCCGCAGTTTCCAAGCCGATTCCCCCCGCCGTCATAAAGTCCCCGTCTTCTCTCGTCACGCAGCAATCCTGCATCACGTCGAACCCGAATTGGCCGAATAGAGTTTTCATGCGAAGCATCTTATCCGGGATTTCCGCCGCCAACACCGGTCTGACGTCGAACCGACCGCCGGCGGTCGATCCGGCCGGTTCGCTTTCGCCGGACGACCGTTTTCCGAAACTGCTCCAGTCGTCGGCGAACGCGCGGATTCTCTGCTCCAAATTGTCGTTCAGTCCCTCGACGTGTTTCATACTGGATTCGCCAAAAAAAAGGATGATCAATTCGCGAACGTCGAGTTCATTGCACAGGCGTTCTATCGATACAAAGAGGTTTTCCCGCTTCGCGTATACGTGTCGCATGTTGAAAACGACTTCGAACAGGAACAAAGAGTAAAACGTGTATAATAGCCGTATTTTGGCGTTGGCAGCGAGATTCGGCGGGTGTTCGGCGGCAATTTCGTTCGTGTACATGTCGTTTAAAAACTTCTCCACGTATTCGCACGTTTCCAATTCGGATTTACATTTGTAATTGGATCTTTCAAATAGGTTCAGCGTCCGTATGTAATCCATTACGGATAGGCAACAAAAAGAACCGCGTTCCATCTCGTCTTTTGACATGTACAATCTGCGGATTTCCTCTTTTTCTTCCAGGAACGGCGGTACGATCGGTTGGCGCAACAGGAGATTCACGTACGACCGGTCTATGGCGGACGTGAGATTCACGGCGGCGGTCCTGCATTCGGCCACCACGTCGTAAACGGTCATATTGAAGCGAGTTCGGTCAATCAAATAGTTCTTGTGTACCCGTTTCATCCTCGTGACGCAACCGCCGCAAAACATCTCGTACATCTTGAGAGCGGCGTTGATGTGGAAACAACAGCCCAACCGGTCGGATCGCAGATCGCTCTCGTAAATCAACTGACTGCCGTGAGGCATGCGCCAGGCTGTGCGCGCGTCTTTGAACGCTGTCTGGACGTCGCCTTTCGTATTTTTGTTCGACGTAGCTAAATGAGCGACGCTGGACTCTATGGCGTCGTCTTCGAGCGTATCGTAATTATCGTTCGCAAACACCATTTTATCGTCGTAAATCGATACGGGCCTCAGGTAGTATCTTATCACAGCCTCCCACATATGCTTGTCTTTGTAGTCGTACGTGATTTCGGACGCCGGACCGATATTATTTCTCGCGCACATTTTTCGTCTTCTTCCGGCGCCACCGAGCAACTGATTCACCTCTTCCGCCGTGACGTCACCACAACCTTCGTGGTCTTCTTTTCCTTTTTTCACCACCGTTAATTCTGACACACCGTCACTGTAATCGTCGTCAATTTTCCTCTTGCGTCTCCTCCACTCGGGATCTTTGTTTTTTGGCGTTGTCACCGCCGCCGCGTTGGATTTCTTTGCCGCCCCAACTTTTTTCGCTGTTCCCCGCTTTTGGCTTTTTCGTCGCATCTTTAGAAACCCCTCGGGTCCTCTCAGTGAGATTGCGCAATCGTTGAAACCTTCGAAAATCTCTTGTAACGTCAGCGTTTTACAGTTTCGATGATCGTACATTAGAAAATACCTTATCACGGCCGTGACCATCAGAGCGTCGTGATGCACCTCGTCCATAATCCTGTCGATGGTGCCAAACGGGAACGAATGGTAATAGTATAATAGAGCGTATAGCGACATATCGCTCAGGTTTTTCTCTTCGTGAACGATCAGCGACGCGAGCAGGGTGTAATTGTTCGTAACGGCATTGTAATCGATCAATTCGCCACCTTTTTCAACACCTGCACCTTCTCCGTCAAACATCGAGGCAGAACAGTCTAAATCGTCGTCGTAGCCCGATGCGGGGTGAAAACGCCGTTTGGCAAACGTTTCGGCAGTGACTTGGTGGTTGACGACCGTACGATTCAGAGAGGACATGTCTCGCCTTTCGTTCGCTTTTTGTATTTTCCACAAGTCGGAAAAAACCGCCGTTGTCATATTGAATAGCTGTGTGCACACACGTATCAACGCTCCGACGAGGCGCGCCTTGTGTGGCCTCGCTTCCCGTTCAAACTCCTCTTCTACAAACGTTCGGTCCTTGTTGTCGTCGTCGTTGACCCCCTCGGTACGTTTAAAAGGCGTCATTAGATGAACGATGGAAGTGACGACCTCCTCTAGTTCCCAAGGTAGGAAAAAAGTTCCGACACTTTCGTCACGAAATACAAACTTGAACATGGCCAGTAACACGGGGTTCCGCAAGTGTTGATCGTAATACGAAATTTTCACTTCCTTCCATTCGCGGCCGAGCGATATATCGCTTTGATACACGGCCCTATTAACGTTGGCGAGTTGAACTAGCAATTTGTATTCGCGCGTGAGGTTCGAACTGCTCCCTTCGATCACGTAAACGCGTTGATTACCGTTGCTGAGACGCACTTTAGATATGGCCGCTTCCTCCTCTTCGGCGCACAACAATGACGCTTTGTACTGTTTGTCAGCAAAAGCGCTAGTTTTGTCGTCCTCACATGCGTAAGGTAGTCTCTCGATAACGTTTAGAGGGGGAGCTTCCGTATCGTTTTCACCGCGTTTCGCCCTCCGTTTCTGACGATCTGCGAAGTAGGAAGTTTGTAGTGGCGCGCGTTGGTTCTTGACGCTCGGACAGTGAAAAGAAGACAACAACGATGATTCGGTATATTTCGAAACTATCGACACCTCGTCGTCATATGTTGCTCCGGAAACGGGCTTACAGCTGTTCACCGGCTGTGAAATAGTTTCATTGGGTGTTACGAAATCAGAAAGTGGCGGCGTTCCGTCTTCTTCGTCTCTGTAAACCGACGTGTTTTGGCCGTCCGCTGGCGAGACGGAACGAAATACCATTCCACCCGAATATTCCTTGTATAACTTATTGTCACCAGCTTCGTATTCCGTGCAAACCATCTTACGATCGTCCACTCCGTCCGATGATGATTCCGTATGCATCGTATCGCTTTCGCCTTCTTCGTCTTCTGTACAGACCACTTTCTGATCGCCTTCTTCGTCTTCCGTACAAACCACTTCTTTCCGATCGTCCGACAATCCCGAGTGCAAAGTGCCATCGCCTTCTTCGTCTTCTGTATAAACCACCTTCCGATTGTCCACTTCGTTAGACAATGATTCAGCCTCGCTACGACCGTTCGATGTGGTGAAATCAGCCGCCTCGATGTGGTCGTCTAAAACTAGTTTCCTTTTGCGGTTTGTATCGTCTTCACTCGTAGAAAAAATGTCGCGCTTCCGCTTCGCCACAATAGCGATTGATTCCGGTGTCCGGAAACGCGGGGGTTCAACTACGTTAACGCTGTAGTGCCTGGAGAAGGCTATAGAAGAAAAACACTTTAAAGTTTCTACGTCCATATCGGCCCAATTGAGATGTACTTTATTCCATTTTGTTCCACATCCTTTCACCATGCGGTACGATCTAGTGTGACTGGTGGAATTTGAGTGTGTGGCCGTGGGTAACGGCATTTGCGTGCAACCTCGATCGACGCTTGCGTTGGAAATCTGCGCGTGACGGAACGCACCGACAAGCCCGTCCATCAGAGCATTTTCGGCGTTAGAGGCGGTGGCGGAATCGTAGGCCAGCGTGTTGAAAAAAACGTGGAAACCACAAGTGTCTTTTCCGTTTGTCATGTACACGCCGTCCTCTACGGTACGATCGAATACGTTTTCTATCGTCGTTACGATAAGTTCGACCAGCTTTGTAATTCTTAAGTGGCGACTATTCACGATCTTATTTCCGCGTTTGCACGACAGACAATCTACGTCTATCCACACTTTTCTTCTATCAGCGCGCGAGAGACACGTAAAGTCAGTTTTCGGCAAATTTCTATGAGATCTCTTGCATTCCTTTATCAGTTCTATCAGTTTTGAGAAAACACAATCTACATCTTTTTCGTCGTACAGCACGTAGTTTTTCTGCAACGTTTTCGAAGATATCTGAACATAGCGGTCGCCCTTTAATTTGTCACTCTTTTTAATGGCGAATTTTTCGAGGCCCAGATAATTACTCACGTGCGTGTGTTTCAATAGCAGAGTTTCCGAATCTGTCGAAACATCGGATCTCAATGACGAGCAGCTCGAGACGACGCTCCCCGCGGTGCTCATCTTTGACAAATGACGGGAGTTTTGGCGGCGGGAATATTACAAACATGAGTCACGTTGACGGTTTCGACTCACCCTCTTCGTGTTAGAGTGAAGATATGACTCGGGGTTTGAAACAATTCATTCAACCGAACATGATCAACGACCAGTCGACGTCGTCTTCCGTTTCGTCCTCGGTCTCAAGACCTTCCGAAACTGAAGGACGGCAATTTTTGCGCAACGCCAGGGGTGTTATACTTCACACGACTCTTGTGGCAAAAGGCGAGGACCGTAAACCGGCGCTGACCTGTAAATTCTTGTTGGGAACCAATCTTTACGAGGACGAGCCGGTCCCCACTCCGTACGTCCCGCCAATTTTTATTCTTATTTCGTACGAACGGACTCCGTACACCCGATACGCTTTTCATTGGGACACGCCCGGTTCGGATGACGTGTCGAAAACAATCAGACGAACCGATCTCGTTTTCAAGGAAAACAAGGCGCTCGTTTTCGAGATGTTGAAAACGGCTGATTGCCCTCCGAGCGCAATACAGTACAGTTTCCTGCGCTTCGAACATGCCGGTTCTCTGCAGTCCACCTTCACCGAAGTTTTTCCGACGCCGGCCCTAAGAATCGGCTGTTTGGCGCGATTGACTTTTGATTCGTTGCGAAAACGAAACAACGCTCTCACCTTTCTGCGCGACAACGGAGCGACCAATTCCGATTTGTACGCGATAAACTTTAGTTCAAATAACTGCATGACTACGGTCACTAGATACCTGGAGCCTCTATTTAGGCACGCATTGAAAATACAAAACGCTTGGACTACTGAACCCAGGGCCGATGACGATGACGGGGAAGCGGCGTTTGATGTTAACTTTCATCTCATGGACTTTGGTGACGCCGGGGATACAGAAGAGGACCGAGAAAGGCCGATATTCTTTCTCGGTTCGTCCCGGCCAGCGGCTTCTTCACAGGCGCGCACGTTGGTCAGGGAACGCGCGGCTCGCTCGAGCCCATTGGCGGTGCACGACGTCAGCCGTTTCTACAGGCATCCGATTTTTGGAAATAAAAATGGAGCCGCACTATTGCAGTCACTACCCGTGGTCTACGTGCGCTGCGAACGGGATTTCGTGTGTCTTAGCGCTTGTACAGAGTACAAAGAACTAATAGTAATTTTTCACGTATATTACGTTTGGAACATCGATTTGGTTGTTCTTCTAGGTGGGATACCCACCGAGGCAGAAACGCACACGGCACGTTCGCGCTGTGAAGTTTTCGAAAATAGTACTGTCGCCTATACGAGAATGTTGGACGACGCCAAATCGTGTTTTTGGAAAATGGATTCAAACACTTACTTGCGGTTGGTGTTCAATTCGCAACAAGACGACGACAGACACGCTCGTTTTGTCCTCCCGGAGCTGGCCGCGAGAGGCCAAATATCGGCGGGAAAAATTGCATTGCAATCTAAAATCGAAGGTTCGCACAATAGCAATGACGATGGTATCGACTTGTTCCCCAATTCCATCACGTTGGACTGTTCGAAACTGGCTGAAAATCTCGACAAACGCGTTTCTGCGTTCGCGGCCGCATATGACAAGAACGTGCGATCAGCGGTAGCGTTCGCTAATGCGGACGGCGCCGCGCATATACCTCTCGATGTGTTGACGGCACGACAACGGCGGGTAGAGGACATGCTGTTGCGATTTAAAACGGAACGCGTGGCCGAGTTTGCGTTTAATACGGCGACCGAAATGTATCTGGGTGTATTGGACTTGTATGGTGTCACTCGGACCGACAGCGGAGATTGTATGAAGTACGATCCGGTCGCAAACTACGCGTTCGTGCACACTCTGATTAACGAATCGGTGTACACGAGCTCGACGACTTTCGCAGACGATCTTCGCGATGCGGTGATGAAAAAAAATACCACCGGAGGAAAAGAAAATCTCATCCCGCCGCCTTTAAAAGATAACGACGGCGGCGGTGTATACTACACGCGAGAGGACAGTGAGATTTGCGAGTTCGACATAGAATCGGCGTATCCCGCAATAGCTGGTCAGTTCAACGTTTCACCGGAGACTACTTGTGTTGTTAGCAAAACGACTTTCGACCGATCGGAAGAACGATTGCGAGGATCTTTGACCACCTGTGACGGCAAATCTTTCGAACTCGACCGATGGTTTTTCATTGTGCCGTACGTGGGATCGCGACAAAAAGACGAAGAAAATTCTGTAATTGTATCGCTCGCTCCACAAGTCTACAGAGGTTTCGCCAGTGCCGTTTTAAAATCGTTGGTTTTCAAAAGGAGAACAAACGATCGGACGATATCTTATTTCTTTAAAAGGTTGGCAAATCGAATATGCGGCAGCATGGGACAAAATGGGAGTGACCTGTTCGCCCCGCACTGTTTGGCAGCGGTGGTGTCGTTATGTCGAACCGTCGTAGAGCGCACGTTAGAGAGGCTGAAACAAGAGACGAAAACGTTGCGCGTACAAACCGACGGCGGATTGTTGCAGACTAATGGAAAGTCGGGAAATTTGGTAATACGTGTCCGTCAAGCTTTTACAAACACCGTAGACGAACTGTTAAACGGAAACGGCGCAGAATACGGAATCGCGGTCGAGTCTAGGACGTTACGGCTCAACGTGCGCTACGTCAACATGTGTTTTATTTCAAAGATCACCAATAAGTTCGCCGTGAGATATGCGGATGACGAAAAAGTGCTGAGAGGTCATCCGGCCGCGGTCGTCCCGTGCGCCGCGGCCGAAGACGCCGTGACCGGGGCGGTCTTGGAAACGTTGGACTATTTCGACGATCCCGACGCGGGGGACTTGAGCTGCGAAGCGTTGCTGAGAAAATTGATATATGACGTTCGAGCACGTCTGACGAACGCGTCCATCCGCGTTGACGACAGCGACGATTTTTACTTTTTAGAGCGAACGGTTCCGTTCGAAAACCCGCGGGAGGAGAAGGCGGTTTTAGACAATATCGTCTACGACCAACATTGCAAATTTGGGGACGCGGTGCCCGTATGGCCGGTCGTACATTTCGAAGGTGATAACTCTTTTACGGGGTACGTGTGTAACCCCAGCAGGTTGCGGAAACCAGTATTCGTCAACAAACTGTTCGTTATGAGCAAATTTATAAACACATGGGTGTTAGAATTATGTCACTATTGGTGTTCAGATTTCGATTCGGAAAAGTACCAAATGCTGTTTCATATGAACCTTTCGAAAGCTAGCCGGGATTATGTGAACTTTACAAGAATGCTATCGGATAATGTGAAAGAAAACCAATATGGAATGTAACAAATTTGATTTATTTGTACAAATAAATATATCAAGGACTAAACATAGTGGTTTTATTTTTTATCATGTTTTTTATTTTCCTTCTCATAGGCGTTGAGATGACTTGCTTTCTTGTGAAGATGTTGTTTACAAAAGTGACGACCTGCTGCAACGTCCTGTTCCGCAGAGCGGGTTCTTCTTCCCACACAGTTTTCACTTCTTTTCGAGGCGGGTTAACGTCCACGGCAAAATTGCGGCTGAACCTTTCGTAAATAATCTTTTTTTCTTCATCAGACCATCTCAGTTTTTTGTGCGCGTTCTTTGGAGGAGTGCGCAGTAAGGCGCTATCGTCAATCCCGGTTTCTTCCTCCGAGAGAGGGAGTGGTGAGTCCGGTGACGGTTCTACCGTTCCGGACGGTCCGGCAGTCGGAGAGTCGGGTCTTATCTCGAGATCGGGACACTCGGTAGTTTTTCTTGGGTGTATCACTTTCAATTGTTTTCCACCCGAATTTCCCGGTGCGCTCGAGGGGTGTTGTACAGTTTCTTGATCCGATGCGTCCCCTCGCGCGTATGAATGTTCGTGAAATATCAACCGCCGGTCGTGTTCACTGTCTGCTTCCGGTTCCGAGGGATTGCCGACAAAATTGCTTCGCACGTACGAATGTTCGTAGCTGATTCGTTCCGTTTCGTACTCCATGGGAACGCAAAAATCATCACTTTTCAGCATCGCGTTTTCGTTATCCATAGGCATCTCAGGTAGTGATAGAATGGAGTCGTCACTGAAGTCTGCAGGCGGAAATTCGACACTCGGTTCGGGGCGAGTCGACGTTGACGGTTTTATCATCTCCAATAATTTATGGCCCACTTTATATTTTTGAATCAAGGGCAGAGGCATTTCGTAGTAGCTTTCGTGCGTCTTGAGATCGTGACCCATAAATTTGGACAATCGCTTTGTGTACGTCTCGTTGTGAGGTTGCAACTGAGACGAGGTCGCCGCGTGATGTCTCAAGGCGTTGGCAGTGAATGTCGATGGAAACTTCAAACCGGCTTTGTTTGCAATTTCTCTCAGAACGGCCGATCCGTCAAACAGTTCCGCTCCATCACGTCTTCCGAACAAGTATTTACTCGTTATGCCGATCTTTTCTCTCGACTCAATCAGAACTTCAACGGCTTCGTGGAAAATTTTCGTCAGGAGAACCGGTACTTTTTTCGTGTTTTTATTAGCCGGGACGTAGAAGATGGACAGCTCGTTACCGGATCGTATCTCTTCTTCGGTAAGGACGTTTTGTGCCTCCTTACCGTAATCTGTCCTTTTGTTCAGAGTCGACCGATACGCTTCCAGTGTTATCTCGACGGTCTCGTTGGGTCTTCGTCTGTTGAAAGAAATGATATGAACAATTACGAGCTTGGCTAATTTTTCATAGTTTTTCGTAGTCGGTAACTGTTGAAGCAAAGACACGTAAGACGGACATTTTTCATGTATGTACTTGTTGAACGTTCTTATATCTTCTGGATCGGGCAACAGGTCTTCTTTTACAACTTTCATTTGTTTCCGGCTTTTTTCGCTGTTGGAACTGACCTGTGTGGACCAGTCTTTGTTCATGAGATGCAAAAAGTCATCCATTTCGCATATGACTTCGGTCTTTTGAGTTCTCGTGAGAAGGTCATTTTTTATAGCTTCAGATTTCACGATATTGGCGCAGCTTTTCAGCGACGAACAGAGAGCCGCCGGAACGGTCGGGGTTTTCGTGCTGCCGTCCACAGAGTCGTAATTGCTCATTTCTCGAACGGACTCCACCAACAGGTCGAAATTCTTCGGTTCGATGCAGTTACGAAATTCTTGAATCTCCGGGTTTCGCTCCCGCATGGCGAGAAACAGACGTGCCAGAGCGCGCATCCTCGTTGAACAGTAATAAATCTGCTTCACTCCCCGGTGGTTGAATCTGAAGTTGGATCCGAATTTACCAATTAGGCTGTCGCTTTGTACCACAACGGTGTATTTGTCCTTTTGCATTTTCGGGAACACTTCTTCTTTTAATAGTCTGTTTGCGTTTTCGTTGCATCTCAACAGAAGTGTACCGTGATCTCGCAGAACAGTATTTTTCTTTTTCGCCGGACGTTCTTCCGGCGGACGTTCTGTACAATTCGCCAAATGTTTGTACAGCGAAATTTTCTTAAACAGTCCTAAACAATAGTTGCACGTCACGTGTGTCGTGTTATCCACAGTGTATTTAGAAGATCTTTTGACCGGTAAAAGTTTGCTGTTTCTTACGCCTTCCACGACTTGCTGGTTGTATTTTCTATTTCCCATATTTTTTATTTTGTTCGTAATCAACATTCGTTTTATTTTTCTTTTGACGGCAGTTTCGTCTGACAACGCGATGTAATCTTTTACTTCTTCCCGATCGTAGTGACGTTGAACCAAATGCCTGCTGTAGTTGGTGATTACTTTTTCACAGAACGGGCAAAAGTTTTTTCGTTTCTTGAGTTTGCCGACTTCTTCCGTCTGCTCTGGTCGTTCTGGACCGGGTTGGGCTCGTTCTGCGGTGGTCTCGCCCAGTGGTAGTTGAAAGCGGTAAGGTCGGATCCTGGCACAGGTCTGGTGCTCATCTGAGAAGAAAAGAGACAAAAATATTAAACAATCAAATTAGTAGTGTGTGGAAATGAGACTTCTGAGCCACGTGATTGACCACAAAACACCTGGCGTTGGGCAGATGGCAGCTGGCGCGGGGCAGATGGTTGCTACTACATTCGCCGCCAAAGTAATGTAATCCGTCGTCGTAATTCTTGTATTTTATTTTGTCGGTTCATTTGATATGTTTTACAGTTACATATGCAATAGCTGAAACACTCGCACTTAAGACAAGCTTTCCCGTCAACTTGATCGTCTGGTATTTTAAAACATTTTAACTCGCAACAATAAGTCTCCAAATTGTTACCGAGTGGTAGATTATTCACCGGTGGCACCGACATGTTAGCTGCAGCGTGTGTTAGACAAGACTGAGACTAATCTCAGCGCTCCCCCTCTTTTATACCATGACGTATATATTACGCAGCACATCCGGTCACGTGACCGGAAGCTGTCAATCACTCGACCTAGAAGTCTCATTTCGTCCGATATATATGATGTGTGTGATATGCAAATTTCGACCTTGCGGTTTAGAATACTAATAATGAAATAATAAGACTGATGATCCGATCTCTCGGTATGATCATGTTGCTAACAGTCTAACTATAGAACTCATATAAATATATGCTGTTGGGCTTGTTGATAAAATAAATAGTTAAATAGCTTGTAATTACCTGTAGATGACCGATCGCTGTCATCGTTCTCTGATTGGCTACTATCCGAAAGATTCAGCTTTTCTATTCCAAATCCGTCATCAAAAGTCTCATCATTGGAAATGTCCTAAAATACAAATTTAATCATTAGAACATCTGATAAGTGGGGGTTATTCAGTCATTCAAAAATCGTCATATGGCGAACAAATACAATCGTGTATCCAACATATGATCTCCTTGGGGTTATGCAATCATTACAAAATAACCATTTGTTGAACAAATGCTGTATTCAACATATAATCTTCAAGAGGTTATGCAATCATACAAAAACAAAAAACTGAAAGGCGAACAAATAGAATATCGTACGCAACATATAATCTCCAAGAGGTTATGCAATCATACAAAAACAAAGAACTGAAAGGCGAACAAATAGAATATCGTACGCAACATATAATCTCCAAGAGGTTATGCAATCATACAAAAACCAAAAACTGAAAGGCGAACAAATAGAATATCGTACGCAACATATAATCTCCAAGAGGTTATGCAATCATACAAAAACCAAAAACTGAAAGGCGAACAAATAGAATCTCGTACGCAACATATAATCTCCAAGAGGTTATGCAATCATACAAAAACCAAAAACTGAAAGGCGAACAAATAGAATCTCGTACGCAACATATAATCTCCAAGAGGTTATGCAATCATACAAAAACCAAAAACTGAAAGGCGAACAAATAGAATCTCGTACGCAACATATAATCTCCAAGAGGTTATGCAATCATACAAAAACCAAAAACTGAAAGGCGAACAAATAGAATCTCGTACGCAACATATAATCTCCAAGAGGTTATGCAATCATACAAAAACCAAAAACTGAAAGGCGAACAAATAGAATCTCGTACGCAACATATAATCTCCAAGAGGTTATGCAATCATACAAAAACCAAAAACTGAAAGGCGAACAAATAGAATCTCGTACGCAACATATAATCTCCAAGAGGTTATGCAATCATACAAAAACCAAAAACTGAAAGGCGAACAAATAGAATCTCCAAGAGGTTATGCAATCGTACAAAATCACAGAAAGCTATAAAATAAACAACTCACCTCAATACTTAAATATTCCATTTCTTCCATGTTTAGATTCTTCAGCTTTGTAATGTCTCGATGATGCGGGTGATTATCAACCAAAAGAAGATAGTCTTACGATTATGTTTTGCGATCAATGGAAAGCAATACTAGCAACTTGAGCGTCCGAGTCTCGACTGAACGCTGATCCGCCACGCGCGCACTTTTATACGCAGTGGGGGGTCCGAGATCCCGAACAATCGAGTGATCGGCGAATCTTGGATCGGTTTCCCGAATAACTTCCTGAATCCAGAGGGGTTTTCGGAAAGTAATATTATTTATTTTATGTACTCATAAACCAATACTTTATCCAATTTTAGTTTTGTAGTGTGTATCGTAAGAAGATGTTTAAAAATTGGCACCCAATGACATATTGGACAGTATACGTAACGAGATATGTGGTCTCGATATAAAGCCAGATGACTTTTTTGCTCTTAACGTGTTCTATTTATAAAATAATGAAAAGAAAAGGCGACTATTAGTGATTTTATCAGTTTTTATTAAAAAATAAATTTATTATGCGTTACAATTTTCACATTCTTTGGAAACATCGAGAATCCCGTGATCACCCTGTTCATTACTGGTCGGCATCAGCGTAAATTTTATTGCGTTTGCAGCCGGTCGCGTGCGTAAGTAGTACATGCCAGTCTTTAGACCTTTCGCCCAGCCGTAAAAAAGCAGATCGGACAGAGAGTCGGCAGTGGGATTGGAGAGATACAAATTCATCGATTGGGACTGATCCACGTAGGGGGCACGATCGGCGGCCATATCGATCAACAGTCTTGGTGATATCTCCCACGCGGTTCTGAACACGAGGAGTTCTCGTTCGTCGAGGATGTCCCCCAGCCCCCGCACCGATCCGTCGTCACGCTGTATACGGCGCACGGTGTCCTCATTGTATTTACCTTTAGCGCGTAAGGCTTTCACCAGAAAAGGGTTCACCATCTGAAATTCGCCACTTCTGGTTCTCCGCAGATACAGATTGGAAATCAGCGGTTCGAAAGACTCGTTGCACCCGGTGATCTGTGACGTTGTTACCGTTGGCATAAGCGCGATCAAAAGGGAGTTATGCGTCCCGTGCATCATCACCTCGCGCCTGAGCGAATCCCATTTCAACCGGCGATTCGCCGGTTCCCAATGGTCAAACTGCAACACGCCTTTAGCGAGTTCTGTCAGTTTAAAATTTTCAAAACACCCACTGTGTCGCGCTTGTCGGCAACTGGCCAAAACGGCGTAATAGTATATTCGCTCGAAGATTTCCCGGTTCAGTTCCATCGACACGGGAGAACCCCAATACGTATTCAGTGAAAATAACACGTCCGCCAATCCTTGCACGCCGATCCCAATGGATGCGCTACCCGTCTCTTCTCCGTCTATCGCTTTCGACCTGGTGTGCATTCGATTCAGCGAATATACTAAATTCTCTACAGTATCTTCCAGTCTGTTCCACTGCAATACCGCTGTATCTTTCTCGCCGCCAACTTCGTTTCTTTCCTTTTGTAAAAACGCGGGAAGACATACACTGGCCAATTTGCAGGTGGCGATCGCATCCGGCGTGCTGAATTGTATAACTTCGGTGCACAAGTTCGAACATCGAATTGGTCCCAAATCACGGTGGACACTTTTTTCGATGCAACTGTCCTTGTACAACACGTACGGCGTACCGGTGCTGGTTTGACTCTTCAACATTTTCGTCCACAACATGCGCGCATTGACTTGAGTAACGAACGCACCTTCAGATTCCAGTCGCACATACTCTTTTTCAAACTCGTCGCCGTACAACGGCAACAAAAGACGACCGGCTTCGGATTCGGGGTCAAACAGAGACCATTGTCCATCTTCGTGGATGCGTTTCATAAACAGGTCCGGCGTCCAAAGGGCGGTGAACAGATCGCGACAGCGTTTTCTTTCGTCGCCGTGATTTTTGCGCACCTCCAGAAATTCTGAAATGTCCGGATGCCAGGGTTCGAGATAAACAGCGACGGCCCCCGGTCGGCTCGAGTTGTTATGTTTCATCATGTTGATGGTTTCGTTGATGAGTCTCATCGCGGAAAGTATCCCCCCGTATCTTCGCAGATTAAAGTGTGTCAGGGAAATACCGACGCCACCGTTGTTTTCCAGACACGTGGCCACGGTGTTTAGGATTTCAAAGAGATCGCACACTGCGTTCATTCGCGGCTCGCCGATCAGAAAACAACTAGAAATGTTGGCGCTTCGTTCCAGCCCGCTGTTTGCAAGTACCGGTGTGGCGAACATACAGCGTCGGTTTATTAGATCGTCGAACGTGCGCAACACACGTTCTCGTTCTCCTTCGTGCAGATACAGGGCTGTCCGCATAAATGTTTCTCCGAGAGTCTCGAGCGGATCCCCCTTTTCCGAACGGAGTGTGTAAACTTCCATCGCGGTACGCATGGCCAAATGGTCGAACCCGTACTCCAGATGGGTTACGGATCCTAGCAGTTCTTCTATCGCCTTCGTTCCACCGAACCGATCGACCGCTTTCATAAAGGCGTCAGTCAAAAGACCGCGTTCGTGCAGTCTCAGATAGGAGCAGCCAACCCCATCAGGGATATAACACTCCTCGAGCCACTTTACGGCTGCAGAGATCCCGCCGGTCGGCCCCTGTATTTCACGAACGCCCAAGTCAGCCGGCGCGTGAAAATCGGTGTTGGAAAAAGCCACGCGCCACCGTGTGTAAAACGCGATTACGTTACCGGCCACCAGACTCATCTCCGGACAGTAAAGTACCCTCGCCGAGGCGGCGTCAGACAGATATCGCGCGTAAGTGCGATAGTCGAATTTAGCCCCCTCTGTGATCCGATGTGCAGACGACGCCATCATCTTGGAGAACTGTTTCACGTCAAAGTAGGAAATCCTCGGACACTCGTGCGCGCGACAGAACGTCTCGAACACCTCGTCCCACGCTCCTCGCTGGGTTTTCAAAACTGCCGCCATATCGTCCGGAGTACAAATTAACGCTCGAGCCGGGCGCGAACCCTATAACTACATTACAGGGAGGTCGGTCGTGAGAAACGTTTCGACCATGCGGAAATGTTGCACGTCTGAGAGACTTTGGACGACCTACAGTAAGGGCAGGATATTTTGAACGAGCCCAATCGGTCAAAATCGTGTTTACTACTTTCGATCACCCACTCCCAAAGACAAGAAACGTGAAATTTGTCGTTGTGCATGCAAGGCAATAACCTTGTGGTCGGCGGACGAATAATCGTCCCAAAACATATATAACACGTCTTTTTTCTCCCTTTACCATCGTACCGTCGGTCCAAACGGTCCGAGTCGGAGTCCTCGTCGTCCGAATACGCGTTGACGCTAAACGACTTGAAAAGTATCCTCCCGACGATCGCGACGCACTTCTTTGTCATATACCTCAGCGCCCGGCCGACGAGAACGAGTCTCGCGGTCAGGCAATCGGCGATTCGGCTTAAACATATTTCCACCCCCGTCGTCGTTGGTTATACGGATCGAATCCGAGGTGATGAATACGAACAGGGTGTAAACGTTGAAACGTAATTGGTACAAATATACAACGGCTTACAGTTTAACACCATTCCGATCCGATCGCGCAACCATTCGATATATTCCCTGGAGCCGCCGTATGGAGTTTTATGCTGGCATATGTGTAATTTGAATATCGACTCGTCTTCCACGTTTTCGGCGATATTGAGTCGCGTGGAAACGAACATGAACGAAACGTTCACGCGTTCGACGATCATATCTAAAACGCGTGCGTCATACACGGACGGAGTAACGAACGTGTATATCACGTCGTACGTCTCCGGTACTTTGTTCAAGCGTACAATCTGCATGGACATTGGATTCATATTTATTGCGGTCTCCACGTTTTTTGCAGCCGTATCAATTACTACAGCGCAAATTTCGTTTTGGCACTCGTAACAACCGCAAGTGTAAAAGCGCACTCGATCCCCGCGAAGAGGCGGCCTGTCGCAATCCCATATGGAACCGGGTGGCCATACGTAACGTATCAAATCCACATAATCGACCGGGTCGTTTTTAGAAATCGCTAGTGCAGTGACGCGGTCCACGCAACACCGATTGTACCAAAAAGAATAATGCATGGTAAAAATGATCTCTTATCATTTGCAGAAATGATTTATTGAGAAAAAAAAATATTTCAATCGCTTATACGAAAATAGGTTCGGACGAGATTTCGGCCACCGGCCTCCTTCCGTCGAACGTCTTCCAAGTCGGGAATAAAACGCAAACGTTCTTCATCCGCCTTTATTTTATACGCCAAACACGGAATTTCGTCTTTCAGAAGCCATACCAACTGCAGGTATTTCAATGCCGCGTTCATATCGCTAAATTCATAAACACTCCGGCCATTTTCTTCGTAAGCGTTCTTTTCTCGTACGTCCTTCCAGTCTATAAGTCTAGACGTCCAAGCTGCGCGAGGTACCAGAGACGTTTTCGAGTCCTCTCCGGTTTTCAATCTCAACACGCGCGAAGTGGTAATCACCGTACAGGGTAGTTTTTCCAATAACAGGACAGTATCACTTTCCGCGATTTTGTACATTTGGATAACTTCATTCATACTGCCGTTGAACCAACGAACGAGCTCGTCGTTCGATAGGCACATCTCGAGAGATGGACGAATCGAGAGATCGCGTCGACTGGAACGAGATGATCGACGACGAGGAGAGCAGAGAAGCAAATATCGGTTACCGCGTACCGACCGTTATCGTATACCGGTGTTGGAAACCCCCTCCTCGAGTCGTCGACGAAGGCCGCTCACACTACCAACCCCCACCACGATCGAGTTGTAAACGGCTTGGCCGAAGCGAGCGGCAGAACTCCGTTTACCGTCAGGAATAATTGACAACTCGAGCTCGCTGAGGTAAAGACATATGACAAAAACATCGTAGAAAATACTTCAGCTTCGTTTTACCTACGTAACGCGGATCGATTTTGAACTCCGTTCGTCTGTATGCTGGAAACCAAAATGCGGTTTAATCGTTGGATCCCACTCACGATGACCATCGAGCCGACACCCGTAATGATTGTAGATAATTAGAAGTAACGTAGTTAAAATTTTTGATTGTAATAAATAAACATTTGTACACTAACGATCGTTGTTTGTATTTTAACCATTTGTAGGAGGGGGGCTCGCTGTTACGGTCGTATTTCCATTTTCCCGTCGATCTCAGGAGATGTTAGCCGACACACCTGTACGTATGGGTGGGGACTGACTCAGACCAGTGAGCTGCCGAATCACCAGTGACAGCACTTTGTAGTATACGATTTGTCCAGCAGTATTACCGTCCTTCTGCTCCTCTCTAGCACGTTGACTGCGGAAGTGGCTTGGTTCATGAATTTGCAAATGGGGATATTGATCAGAACGCGCGGGTAACCGCTTTAAATTTCTAGTTAACCACGTGAAGGTCAGTTACCCGCGCAAGTGTGTAAAAAATTCAAAGTCCCCTTTGCGACCGTCCCCTTCGATGTCAACCGCGAGACTGATCATTTCCCCCACCACTTTTCGGTTCGGTCGACCCTATACTCTCGACAACCCCCGACCACTGACCAATAGGATTCGAGTATTTTTCCCGCCAAAAATTTCGGCCAATCAGAGAGCCGGATTTTTTTGTCCGTCGAAAAATATATCTCGACGCGCCACCAAAAATGCATATATACGAGGTACCGTTCGCGCGCGACTCTTTAGCTCCTTGCCCATAATAATGACTCCTTCAAGGAAGGAGCAGCGGGGAGGGGCCGGCGCGTCGCTTACTGGGGTGGTTTTTTTAAAAAAATATTTGTTACAAACATTTTTTTTACTCGAGAAAAGTTTTGAAATCCCCGACCGACTTTCTGTCAAAATAAAAAATAAAAACGCGCCGATTTACACCTCTTTTCGCGCCGACCCTAGACGTGACGATACGGCCGTTTCACCGTCGTATTTGTGTTAACCGAGTTCTGCGATGACCCGCGTTGCTGGCGGCATTGACTCAAAACGGCAATATGGACATGAAGTGGAGAGCGGCAAAAACGTACGAGTTTTACGGTCCAACAGAATATAAAACTCTGCGAGAAAAGTTTTGAAATCTCCGGCCTCGAGAAAAGTTTGAAATCTCCGGCCTCGAGAAAAGTTTTGAAATCTCCGGCCTCCGATTTTCAGTCAATAAAAATACCCGTCCAATATAACGGATGTTGTCAGTAAAGGGGTTACGCTACTATTGCTATATCGGTGCTTGTAATTTGTTTTCTCACCCTTCAAAACAGAGGACATTTTTAAAAATTCCATTACTATTTGCCGTGGGTACGGCCAAAGTACACATTTTATTTCTACGGACTCGGTCGAACAAAGAAGGGCCGAATCCGATATATATTTGCTATAATTTCATTATTACTTGCCGTGGGTACGGCCAAAGTACACATTTTATTTCTACGGACTCGGCCGAACAAAGAAGGGCCGAATCCGATATATATTTGCTATAATTCCATTATTACTTACGGCCAAAGTACACATTTTATTCCTACGGACTCGGCCGAACAAAGAAGGGCCGAATCCGAGATTCCATTACTACTTGCCTTGGGTACGGCCAAAGTACACATTTTATTTGTAATGACTCGGCCGAACCAGAAGGGCTGAATTCGGGGCCGAATATCAGATATATTTGCGATATTGGGTTCGGCCAATTCAGAGTGTCAAAGGGATATCGAATAAATATAATAACAAAGAATATATCAGATGTATTTACAGTCAAATCATAAAATTACAAAAATATATTTACAGTAAAATAATGAAAAATATAATATAAAATTTATTTACAATCAAATCATGACAAAATCTTAAACAACCTATACGAATGTATTTACAATCAACAAGTCCTTTGGGTTTAAGTTTCTACTACAACGCAGACTTCAAATAATCGTCCAACGAAATGTTTTCTTCGTCCGAGTCCTCTGCGACCACCTCTCTGCCGATGCCGCGCAGTTCCATGGCGTAGGCGAGCGGCAACGTCCAATTTATTTTAACATCCTTTTCGTCGTCGTTCTCCTTTCTCAGCTCGATAATACTTTTATCCTTTTTGGCTCGAATCAAGAGCGTATTCAAACATAATACGCGCGTCGTCACCCGGCGATGAAGAGCCTCGTTATTTTCTTTCTGTTTTTTGTTTAAATTTACACCAAAAAGAATATATACTATCATATCGCTGACGTTTCCCATTTCGTAGAGGAAAGATGTCGTTTCCTTGTCGCACGTACCGAAAATGCTCGCATCGAGTGTGTCAACGTATCGATCGAAATTCTTCTGTAAATATTCGACTTTATCCTGTCCTCCCTTCTCGATCAATTCTGTTTCTTGTTCGGCGACGAATTTAGAAATTATATTTGCAAATTTACACACCCAATCTTTTAATCCCGCCAATTCTATTTCTACTAAACTTTTGTTTTTGTCATACAGACCCAAAAGTTTACTGCATACAACGAGCGCCTCCATTTTTTGTTCGTCATTTGTGGTATTAGCTTTTATGGCGAGAATGATTTCTGATTGTTCGAGGCAATATCTACCTAGTGCCGAATATGTTATGGACTTCACCAAAGTTTTGATAACATTGCCGAAAGACACTTTGGTGTGGTCGTTTTTCTCGATAAATTTTTCAATCAACTCATCGACCACCTTTTTTGTAGCTTCCGCAATGTATTTATTGAATTTCATGGAGCTGAGTACCTTTTCTTTTCTTTGTACTTTAGGATTTTCATGGTCTATTACGATCCACCTCAACTTATTCGTGGGTGTTGGGGGTTGGCGGAAGCCCGTGTTTCTTCTGTCACGTCCGCTTCTTATGTTCGTATCACTACAAACGCTCGCCGAATCTTCGATGTCATCCAACCCGTCGTCTGACTGACTTAAATGGGGCTCCGTCAAAGTATTTTTAAAATTTACCCGCCGCTGTTCGGTATTTTGTTGTCGGACGGGTTTTGCTGTCTTTGTTGAAGAAGACGACGCGCAATCACCGATTTTGGCGACGCGCTCCAGCCTTTCAAATCTGTTTATAGCGAATTCTTCATTCGATGTTTTTGTTTTCTTCAATGATGACGGCGGAGGCAGTGAGTATGGACGCGAAGGTCTTTTTTTAGCTATCTTCGCAGATTTCACCGAACTCTCGGAATCGGAATCTTCGTTTGTCAATATAGTTTTATTCAATGATGATGGTGGGGGCAATGAATGCGTGGGTGAACCTCTTTTCTTAGTCGATTTTACCGAACTCTCAGAATCCGAACCTCCCGTTATTGATTTATTTCTTTTTGACGGTGCTGGTGTAGGCGACGAGTGCATATTTGAAGGTCTTTTCCTACCTGCCGTTGTAGATCTCACCGAACTCTCGGAATCAGAGAAATTATCGCCGGTGATTTTGTTTGTTTTTTTCGGTAATGTCTTGATTCCGGTAGGAATGTATGATGTTTTGGTTTGTGTACTCGTGTTCATTTCTCCGTCAGATGCCCGGGACGAGGGAATATACGGTTCCGGCGCGGGTCCGTTGTCGCTGAAAATCTCGTTTAAATCTATATCGGCGAGATGTCCGAGATGATTCACCTCACTCATTTCTTTGCAGTTCTCTTCTATCGCCACAATACTAATTCCTCCGTGAGAAATGCTGATATCCGTAGGATTCAAACCACAAACTCTATAAATACTGTCTTCGATGTCGTCTTCTCTGAGTGGGGAAGAGTCCAACGCGAATACTATGGGTTGTGAATCGAAGTTATCGTATTGATTCGAAATGCTGCTGCTGATCCTCAAATCTTGTTCCAGACGTTGTCGCTTAGCAACCTTTTCTTGATAATGATTTAAAAAAGATTGATTTTCACTGGTTGCACCCTGCACAATAGTTGACATGACGAATCATACTGTTCATTTTTCAATATAAACTAATGATAAAATATAAATATCGTTAACACCACCAACAAACTCGTATAACACGTCTGAAAGCCACGACTCCTGCTACAAAACTGAATTCAAGTGTGGTAAGCGCCGCCTTTTATAGCCGAGTGATAAGAGAGAGGGAAGTGAAGGGGCCCATCACGTGACGCCAGTGTAACGAGGTCAGCAAGAAAGCGTTGGTGGGGGGTGGAAAAACCCACCGCGGCCGTAACGAGGTCAGCAAGAAAGCGTTGGTGGGGCGTGGGAATACCCACCGCATATTTTTTGCCGCTGAACGATTAATCGGTATTCCGATCCGGTTTTGAATATTCGATATCATTTTGCCCTCCCTTCTCAAAAGATTGTTTGGCGATTCAAATTCTTCGTAAATATCGAAACAGACGAGAGCTACAATTGTTTGAACATAAAGTTCCAAATACAATATACGTGGACCTTGACATTACCCACTTCAAAAAAATGTTGCTCTGCCCTGATTTGTTTATTTTCCAAAAATAACGTGATTATTTGTCGTGATTGTTACAGCGAACAATTCGAGTTATGATATGAGATATTTGTACGAATCCTTTCAACACAAAACAATATTCAATAAATACAAGTGCGCCGCATATGGTTCTGCGTGTATAGAAGAAATCTTTTGGCGATGTGACTGTTTAACGGACTTCGACCCTGAGATTTTGAAAACAAATAAAATAAAAGGGGTGGGGATCGATCGCAGGAGGTGGATGCCCCATAAAGCAAGTGATCGGGTTCTCGTCTCTCCCACCACGCCGCGGATGCCCGCATAAATCAAGCGATTTGGTTATCATTTCTCCCACCACGCCCCTCTACCGCCGCCACGACCACCTTCCGCCTCCCCCACCACGACCGCCGTCCTCTCCCACCATGATAAATAGCGCGGGTCGTTCTCGGTGGGCAGTATTCTGTCGGTCTTCTTACTGAAACGTCATGGAGGCGGGAAAGTCACGGTCATTACCTTCGGAAAAAGCTGCGATTGAGACGATGTTCGTCGATTACAATTTCCTGTTTTCGAAAGGGGGCAAACAGGTTATCAAGGAATTGGCAGTAGTAGGGAATACGACCAACGGTGACCAGTTTCAACAGTGTTTCATCATAGATAGTCCGCGTCATATGAATGTGCCCGTATTCATAAACAATTATAGAGATAACTACAAACTAATACAATCGCACGGAATCACTTGGAATGATGGTGATGTTCCAATATCAGTTGTGAAGATATTCAATGATCTAGAAGATTCATCGGTGATAGTAGTCAAGACGACATGGAAGAGGTATTATTTGAAAAAGTGGTTTCCAAATCTCCACTTTGCGACTATATACGCGATGGACACTCTCGTAGTCAACGATTGGTCTCAGAAGTTGCCACTAAAACCTCTGGTGTGCTCATTCCACGCACTCAAACCATCCAAGACTTGCGCGCTGAACTACGCGCGGCTGATGAGCATACGCTTTGCGGCTCAGCGAACCTTGAAGAGGGGCATCTATTCAAAGAAGTAAGAAGGAACTTTTTTCTTGTGTATCACTGTTGTTATCAAATTTATGTATGACGTTCATGTTATATATGTTTTTTTGTAAATTAAAATTGGTAACAATTGTATTTGTGAAATTGGTATATTTTATTGTATATCACTGTTTTTATCAAATTTATGTATGTATGATGTTCATGTTATATATTTTTTTTGGAAATTAAAATTTGTAACGATTGTATTTGTGAAATTGGTATATTTTATTGTATATCACTGTTTATATCAAATTTATATATGTATGTTCATGTTTTTTTGTAAATTCAATTTGGCAACGATTGTATATCATTGTTTATATCAAATATAATGTCAACTCTATATGTGTATGATCATTTTACCCAAAGTTTTAAAAGACGATATGCGAATACGTCGATCCGATTGTAATTTTTGACTTTCGGATCGACGTATTCGCAAATCTTTTTTAAAAAATATATTAAACCATGTCGGGAAACCGATACAATATGTCAGTCAATAACAATATTGGTAGCGGTGATCTAACCGTGGCCATCGGTGATTTTTTCGAGTAGGCGATTCACTTTTCGACGTTTGGTGTTAATGCGACCGGAAATGTTTTTCATGCTTTTTAAATACGATTGAAAGAGTTTGTAAAACGTCGACGTGAATATCGGATTATGCGCGAACCCTCTAAACACGTCACACCTGTCTAAATAACCGAATATATCTTGTATACTGGTGTCGTCCATACCCAAGGAGCATTTTGCCATCGCCACCAGTATATCTCGAATGAAAAAGTGACGCTGACTCCGTTTTGGCGCGTTTCGCGTATCGGTCCACAGATAAACACACAACTGTACCATACTAATGCTGGACGCGAGCATGCCAACCGGATCGAGTTTTATGTAACCGCAACATCTATTTTTACCGTAATTATTGTTTTTTGGCGAATTTATATCGCCTTCGTTGTTTGCGTTCAGACAGACGCGACGATTTTTGCAACGTTCGAATATTAATTCTACAGTAGCGCTCCGTACGCCAGGCAATGCTTCGATCACCTTAGCGATCTTCGGGTTGTGGACGGTAGTCACGATATTTTCCAATATCTTCCTGTTGTATTGAGCTTTGGACGGAGGCGTTATCGAGCCCGTCCCGATATTCAATCCGGCCGTCTCTCTCAACAACAGTTTCATCCTGGATCGTATAATATTTTCGTCCAAACTGCCCACTAACATCGCTAGTCTTGCGGGCACTTTATCAAGCAGCCCGGGAGAAACGACATTTTTCATATTGACGACGAAAATTTCTTCCCGGCCGTCCTTGTCATACATGAGATAGGCGAGTATTTGCAGCATGTACGTTTGATTGTGTATGACTGGCGGAACTTCGAGAATGAGCGACAACAATGTTTTGTACGATGCCGAACATTCGTTTTCCGGCGCGCATTCGCAATCAAACGGGTTGACGGGGTTGTGGCGTATGTGTTTGCGCACGAAATGCATGAGATCGTCGAAATCATTCGCCTCTCTTTTCATCGTAGTTTTGAACAGATCGCGCAGCATGGCACCACACGCGATCAGAGCCATACAACTGGACGTGTAATAGACGGGCGTTTCGAGCATGTTCTTTATCATTTTATGAATTTCGTCGCCCAGCGCTCGTCTCGGATCATCGGCCGACATATTGCGGACAGAGTGAAAACTGCCGTTATTGGAATCCCAGCGTTTCAACAGGTGGTCGTGGTCCTCTCTCAAATTTTGAACGTCCTTGATCGTGTACGTGCCCATTATCATATCTGTAAAACATTTTACGACTCTGCAGAACATGTCGTGATCAGTTTTTGATATCGTCAATTGTACGGTTTCAGTAGAGAGTATCAGGCGATCTCCGTAATACATCACGGAAGCGTGTGCGGTAAGTTTCGTACAGTCCGCCGTTGGGGTTTGTGGGACATCGTCGTAACCCGCCCACTTCTGATCGGTCCCGAGTTCCGTCGGAAACGCGCCGCCTCGTTCGGCGATCAACCGTATTGCCTCGAGACTTTCGGTAACATCGAGAAACGTTTTTTCCGCATCGAAATCGCATACGGGTTCCTCTCCTGCGTTCGCAGTCATATCACTTATAACTTATTGAATTCCGGTGGTTGTTCGGGAAGATACACGTGATCGTGGTAACGGAAGCCTCGGTTCAGTTTATTGTGGCGCGGAATGATTGCCCAATCAAAAGAACTGAAACGTTGTGTGTCGAAACGTTTGTCTCAACCGCCGCGGAAAATACTTAGATAAAGGTAATCTCGGATACCGAGATGGATTAACGCGAGCTCAGCCGAACGCGTTAGCAAACTCATCCTAGTCCAATCTACCGTACATGTAAGTTTTAAAAACAACTTTGTCAGCACGCACCGCCGGGATGAGTGATATTGGACTTCCGAGATTAACGGAAATTTTCCGTGGGGGACATTGGATGAAAACGGAATCTACAATTTTAGATAAGAAATTGTCAGGAGTTGTCGGAGAACGCGTGTGTATACGTTTGAAGAAACCTCGAAGCATGACGGTCAACATTGAAGAAGAAAAGGAGAAGCTTCCGATGGATGGTGTAAAAGACCTTGAAGGTTGGAGAGTACGCGAATTAGGAGAAGCGGCAGTAGCTGGAACTATAAAATCCAACAAAACAAGAATATATACCGCTTCATACAGACATTTTCGTTCTCGGCCGACACCTTACAGTAGCGTGGGATTCAGAAATGAGATTAAGGTGGTCCCAAACACGTTTGGACCCAAGGAGATGTATGATGTATACACGACTCCAAGGAGCAGCTACAACGTCCTAGATCTCAAGGAAGTATTCTCCTCCGAGAGTGTGTTTCCCGATGACAGGGGCCATAACTCACCCATCAAAGTGTTTTGCGTAATACAACAGAAAAAACTGAACGGGACTATCCGTTTCCAGAAAGGATGTAATGATAGAACATTTATGAGTCTATATCGCCACACAACCGAACCCGACGACGATATCTTGAAACTTGTTCGAACCCATCTGCCGAAAGAAATCTACTACGATCTGATGAAGTTCATGAATTACGACCAGGTTAAATGGCTCGCTGATAACGACGAACGTTTTGCGCGTAAATTAGCGAGTAAACGTTACAACCTGAATTCGTACGACAGAAGTAAATTTCCAAATATGTCAGTTTTATTACGGGCCGTACAAAAGGAAGCCGCCAAAGAGATGAGGTTTAGTTGTAATGAGGACATGTGGTTGGTTTCATTTGACGAATTCAAATATCCCGGTATAGCTGAACGATTCGCCGTGCAACCGGGCATATATAAATGGCAATCGGCCATATCGGTAACGAGCATGAAGTACGACAGCTGCAGATCGCGTTGTGAAAAATGTACGGAATTGTTTAATTGTCTACAAGGAAACATGCAGTTCAATCAAGAGAACACTTTAAAAGGAAACTCGCGGATTAAAATATTTATGTTGGAAGGATCTGAGGGTGTTGATATCGATTCGTGTTATGCTTCTCCGTATTACGAGGGCTCGAAGGTTTTGAGTGAGCACGACTACTTCGTTCACTTGTGGGTCGATTTCCTGGAAAATATATGGCTGCAAGACGTTCAAATTACTGATGAAAGGTTAAAATACAACCAATATATGAGTTTCTATAATTACAAGACGCTAATATTTAAGGATCCCGTCAAATTCTTTGGTACGCTAAAGGTTATGGATTTGATCGATGACGGAATTATAGCCTTCACATCCAGAATGGACGGAGAAGTTGTCGGATATCTCGTTGATGACAAAGAGTTCAGGTTGAGAGTACCAGCGTTAAATGTATCAAAACCAAAATCGGTCATAGGATTGAACTTTTTGCCAGATTCGCACTGTGTTGAAATGAAATCGGCCGTCAATCTCGTAAAACACATTCGGGAGCACGAAATCGCTAAAAAGATGCAAGACGCTTATGATCGTTTGCGTGATTTACATTATGCATTGTCAAATGCGGTTGATGAAACCACGGATGTGGTTATTCGACTCAATATAATCGTAACGGAAGCGGATATCCAAAGTTTACGTGAAATCATAACGAATAACTATGATTTGAAAACAATCTCTTATTTCAAAGAGAGAGTGGATAAGGACACGTTACACATTCACGAAATCTACGAAGAAGATTTCGATTTCTGTGCTAGGTACCTTTTTATTAAATTTGGGGAGCAACATTTTCCAGACGTTATCAGTCGCATCGCCAAACTGATGTTTTCCAGATGTTCGCACGAACGGCTAAATTCCACAAATATCTGTTCGTTGAAAATAATCAACCCCGTTGGTTTACGCTCGGTGTATTCAGTTGTAACCGGGCTCATTTTGGACACTGATATTGTGTAATATATCATTATTTGAAATTATGATTTTTTTTCACCTCACAGTTATGTATCTCTTTAGCGGTGGCCGGAACAAAAATAATACGCCGGTTCCGGCCAAATGTCAAATGTGTATTTCAATCTCGGCCTAGATCATGAGAGTGTATATAGAGTCCGCGGATATATGCATGTATCTCTCTAGCGGTGGCCGGAACAAAAATAATACGCCGGTTCCGGCCAAATGTCAAATGTGTATTTCAATCTCGGCCTAGATCATGAGAGTGTATATAGAGTCCGCGGATATATGCATGTATCTCTCTAGCGGTGGCCGGAACAGAAATAATACGCCGGTTCCGGCCAAATGTCAAATGTGTATTTCAATCTCGGCCTAGATAATGAGAGTGTATATAGAGTCCGCGGATATATGCATGTATCTCTCTAGCGGTGGCCGGAACAGAAATAATACGCCGGTTCCGGCCAAATGTCAAATGTGTATTTCAATCTCGGCCTAGATCATGAGAGTGTATATAGAGTCCGCGGATATATGCATGTATCTCTCTAGCGGTGGCCGGAACAGAAATAATACGCCGGTTCCGGCCAAATGTCAAATGTGTATTTCAATCTCGGCCTAGATCATGAGAGTGTATATAGAGTCCGCGGATATATGCATGTATCTCTC
Organism: Allygus modestus; assembly: GCA_963675035.1. Classification (NCBI taxonomy): domain Eukaryota; kingdom Metazoa; phylum Arthropoda; class Insecta; order Hemiptera; family Cicadellidae; genus Allygus; species Allygus modestus. The sequence goes on along the minus strand of OY776112.1, from coordinate 481,287,033 downwards.
TAGCGGTGGCCGGAACAGAAATAATACGCCGGTTCCGGCCAAATGTCAAATGTGTATTTCAATCTCGGCCTAGATCATGAGAGTGTATATAGAGTCCGCGGATATATGCATGTATCTCTCTAGCGGTGGCCGGAACAAAAATAATACGCCGGCTCGTCACCGCCCAACTATTGAATTTGAATGTTCTTCCCGCCGAATGTTTTGGCCAATCAAAGGGCTGGAAACGTTGCATGTCGAAACCTTTGTCTCAACTGCCAATGAAAATGCATAATAAAGGTCATATCGGAATCCGAGATAGATTCACTCGAGCTCAGCCAAACGCATTAGCCAACTCATACTCGTCAAATCTGCCATATATGTAAATTTGTACAAACTTGTAAGCACACACGTCTCCGGGATGAGCGATACTGAAATACCGAAGTTAACGGAAATGTTCAATGGGGGACATATGATGGATGCGGAATCTGAAATATTAGATAAGCAATTGTCAGCGGTTGTCGGAGAACGCGTATGTATACATTTGAAGAAACCTTGCAACGTGGAGGTAAAAATTGAACATAAGGACGATCTTTCGATGGTTGGTCGTTCTCGGGCGACACCTTACAGCGGCGTGGGATTCAGAAATGAGATAAAAGTGGCCCCAAAAATGTTAGGGCCCGAAAAGGATATACATGTTGTATACACGACTCCAATATGCAGCTATAACGTAATAGATCTCAAGGAAATATTCCCCTCCGAGAGCGTGTTTCCCGATGACAGGGGCCATAACTCACCCATCAAAGTGTTTTGTGTAATACAACAAAAAAAACTGAACGGGATTTTTCGTTTCCAAAAACAATATACTGATAGAAAATTTATGGGTTTATATCGCCACACAATCGAACCCGACTACGAGATCTTGAAAACCGTTCGAACCCAACTGCCAAAAGAAATATACTACGATTTGATGAAATTCATGAATTATGACCAGGTTAAATGGCTTGCCGATAACGATGAACATTTTGCGCGCAAGTTAGCGAGTAAACGTTACAACCTGAATTCGTACGACAGAAGTAAATTTCCGAATATGTCAATTTTGTTACGGGCCGTACAAAGGGAAGCCGCCAAAGAAATGAGGTTTAGCTGTAACGAGGACATGTGGTTGGTTTCATTAGGCGACTTCACAAACTCCGGTATAGCCAAAAGGTTCGCCGTGGAACCAGGTATATACAAATGGCATTCGGCCGTATTGGTAACGAGTATGAAGTACGACACCTGCAGATCACGATGTGAAGTGTGTACTATATGTTTGAACAATTTACAAAGGTGGATGCAGTTTAATCAAGATAAAACTATAAAAGGAAACTCGCGGATTAAGATATTTCTGTTGGAAGGATCTGAAGGTGTTGACATCGATTCGTGTTATGCTTCTCCATATTACGAAGGCTCGAAGGTTTTGAGTGAGCACGATTACTCCGTTCACATGTGGGTCGAAAACCTGGAAAATATATGGCTGGAAGACGTTAATTTTACTGACAAAGATCACCAACTTACAAGTTTCTATAGATTCAAGACTCTGATATTTAAAGATCCCGTCAAATTTTTCGGGACGCTTAAGGTCATGGATTTGATCGATGATCAAATTATAGCTTTCACATCTAAAATGGACGGAGAAGTTGTCGGATATCTCGTTCATGATGAAGAGTTCAGGTTAAGAGTACCATCGGTACGGTTATCCGACCAAAACAACCCAAAATCAGTCATGGGATTGAACTTTCTTCCATCTAAGCTCTGTCGCGAAATGCAAGCTGCCGCCAGATTTGTAAAACACATACGGGAGCACGAACTATTGAAAAAGATGGAAGACGCTATTCATCGCTTGTCCGATTTATATTATGCATTTGTCAATGAAGTTGACGAATCTATGAAGATAAACATTCGACTTAATATAAATGAAACAAAAGCGGAAATCCGAAATGTTCGTGAAATCAGAAAGAATAACTGTGATTTGAAAACAACCTATAATTTCAAAGAGAGGATCGATAAGGACACGATACACATTCACGAAATCTATGAAGAGGATTTCGATTTCTGTGCTAGGTACCTTTTTATTAAATTGGGGGAACACCATTCTCCAGACGTCATCAATCGCATCGCCAAACTAATGTTTTCCAGGTGTTCGCACGAACGGCTGAATTCCAAAAATGTCTGTTCGTTGAAAATTATCAACCCCGTTAGTTTACGCTCGGCGTATTCAGTTGTAACCGGGCTCGCTTTGGACACTGATATTGTGTAAAATATAATTTTTTGAAATTATGAATTTTGTTCACCTCACAATTATGTGTATGTTTTTGTTCACCTCACAATAATGTGTATGTATCTCTGTAGTAGCGGCCGGGGCCAAAATAATACGCCGATTTCGGCCTAAGTGTCGTAAGTGTATTTCGATCTCGGCCTGGATCACGAGAGTGTATATCGAGCCCGGCCGAGACCACGGATATGTGTATGCATCTCTGTAGTAGTGACCGGAACAAAAAAATAATACGCCGGTCCTGGCCGAAATTTTGTATGTGTAGTATTTCGATCCGGCCGAAAGTGTTGCTATCGGGTATATGGTTTTGGAAATGGGAAAAATATAATTTTGCAAACAATATTTATTGACAAAATTTCATAATTTTGTAAACAATATTTATTGACAGAATGTCATATGTATCATCACTTTACTGTGGGAATTCATTGAATTTCACAACACGATCATCGATCAATAAAAGCTTTATGGCGTGTCTAGTGTAGATCTGAAGTTTGAATGCCGCTTGATTTTTATCCAAAATTTGAACTCGACATCTGCAGTACGACGACATGTAAACTGCATCTTCAATAACTTCGGCTGCCTCCATTTTTAAAACACCCTTTCCGATATTATCTTTGTCGTTTTCCACAGTCAGGTATTTCATTTTAACCATTTTACCACTGTTTCCAGCGGTTGGTAGTATGTCTATGGTTTCTCGCTTGGCCAACGGTAGGGTGATCAATCGCAGATATGAACGTAGGCGATCGGAGTCGGAGGTGTTTCTACCAGCTTTCGAGTTAGAAAAAACTTCCATCATTTGCAGGCTGTTTTTAGGGGTGTCAGTCATCTCTTGGTGCGCATCGTTGTGTTCGTTTTTATTCCGCATTTCGTGATGTGGATCATTCGCTTCTCCAATTTCCTTTTTTGCTTTGTTGATTTCCTTGGAAGCCATGTGGTACAGTACGTCGTACATGTCGTTTATTGCCCTGTTGATATATTCACCGAAAAACGGATGCGGAATAACATGGTACTTGTTGAACTCACCCCCGTCGCGTTGAGCGCAACCGATGAATATGAATCGAAACGGGTTGTTGAACATCAGCTCTATATAATTCGAATCGTTTTTGCTTTTGGCCTCCATGGAACGAAACGATATGTTTTCCATCAGAAACTTTTTGCTCAGTACACAGGAGATCGGTTTTATTTGATTTATGTAGATCGGATTGTTTCGATGATCCAGCATCGAAAATAGCGATTCTAACATCCGCGGCAGATGGACGTGGGCGTTTTCGTAGTTGTTCTCTTCTAGTTGGCGCATGTGGTACTCAGCCGCGCGCATTTGGATCGCTAATTTACGATTGTTTAGAGACAACAGCGTTGACTTGTACTGCACGATATGGATAAAGGTATTATAGACGTTGGTCAAAATGACGCTGGCTCCCTCGTATCCGGGCAACGGGCTTCGTAGATCCACAATTTCGTTTCCGTAAACGAAACGATCCACCGTAGGGCGAATTTTCAAATTGTTGATTTCCGCTTCGGCCATGTCATTATAATCGTCACCGTCCGCCTTTGCCGGTTGGTCTTCCGTGAACAGCTTCCTTCTTGCGCGTTTCTTCTTTTCGTCTGGAATGCCGTCGATCGCATCTCGTCGACGTTTAACTGATCCCATGACATTGGTACAATCGCCGGAAGTTGACGCAAAAATCCCCTCTTGATATTGCATCTCTGAAAGTATGTCGAAATCATAATCCTCTCCCGTCGCATCTGTTTCCTCAAGCGGTACAGTTGAAGTATGTGTCTCTTCTGCTGTTGCTTCCATTTCCGCGAACTATAGGGTCAGAGAACGTGCTTCTACTCGGCGTGACGATTGGGAAGACTGTTCATCTGTCAAAGGGAACTTGCCTTTATCGGTTGTGGTGGGGGGGGAGAATTAAATGTCGACCGAATGGTTCTGAGGTCATACGACAAATGAACGGGTAGAGGGGGATCTTACACTGTGTCTGATGAGCGGAACATCTTCTCGGTCCGACTCGTAAAGTTCCTCGGTAAAGTAAAATAACAAAACCTGGTCGATAACCACTTTTAAAAATAATATAAACGTAAAAATCAAAAGGGTAAACATGAGAAAAATAGATGCAAAGAGAAACAAATACCCGAGGCCAACGAGTATAACAGTAGAGACGTCTACGGACATGCTGAGCGTGATGCACTCGTTATTGTGTCTGCCGAGCTACTGTGACAATACTCAATGCTCGGGAGAGTGGGGGGGTGTATGTTCTTCTCGTCGCGCGCCTGCGTTTCTGACATAATTTATCCTTTCTTTCAGTGGATATACGCGCACCTCGTTCGTTCTCGCTTCACCCAGAAACGTGTTCGGAGTGTACTTGGATATATTCTCGTCCAATTTGTCATCGGACAAACCCCAAATTTTTATATCGTTGGGAACAATTTTATCAGCCAGTGCCCTAAGCGACGTTAACGCCTCTCGTTTATTTTTATCTCCGTCATTGTAATCGACCGTTTTACTCACTAAACTGCCGATCAGATTTTCGACGACTTTTAATGACGGTCGGAATTTCTGATCGATGGCTTGATGTATTTTTGTATCTCCTACACACATCTCGAGCCGATCTAGTACTTGTATAGCGTTCAACAACCATTTAACCGCCAAATCAGAATTTAACAGTTCTTTGTCTTGACTGGGGGGTGTGTTTAGGTATTTGGCCGCGTAATAATAATAATTCGTCACGTCCGCTTTTTCTAGTGTTCGCAATCGCTTATCCGAGACGTCCAGTGTTAGGGCCAGTAGTAAATTTTTTGGAAGTTTATCGTCTAATCGCATGAATATCCTTCTGAAATTCATTGTTGTTAGCAACTGTTTACATGTTCGCACACGACCCAAACGATTTGTACAAATGCCCTTAATTTCCCTCGGAAAGCCTTCGGCCAACTGTCTACGCACGTCTCCTTGCGAATGGTCTAAATTAGTGTACATGGATTTATCTGTATATTTTGCAGGGTTTCTCAGGCGCCCCTTTGTGATGCGTTCGTCATCGTTTAAGCCTCCCTGAGCCAGGATCCTTCTTTTTTCAGCCAGCCGCCTTTGCCGTTTTCGTTCTCGCTCAGGTGACACGGAACCGGCTGCAGAATCGCTGTCGCTCGAATCGCTCTCATCGTCGTCGCTTGCCGACGACCCGCGCGAACGCCGACGCACGGCCGGGGGAGGACTCCGTTTGCGCGGAGATCTGACAGGCTTTCCGGTTGCCGAATCGGTTAGCGGAGTAGATTTGGGTTGCGACGATCCGGCAGACGTTCCGGCAACGTTGTACGTGGCGAGTTCTGGACGTTGAAAAGTTTTTGCGAAAGACGGTAATGTCGTTTGGATGTCTGCACCGGGAGTTGGTGGACGCGGCGATAATGGCATTAAATTGGTATACTGCAGTTGGTCGTTGTCATCTTCACTTGATCCGTCGTCCAAGTTTGGCATGTAATAATTCGCGGGAAACGCCATTATAACCTAACTTATAATGTCTCACTTATTTTTCTGAACCACTTTCTTTTGAACCGAATTCTTTTTGGACGCGACTGTGTTTTTATTTGCCGTTTTCAAACTTTTTTTCTCTGTTTTGTCTTTCTTTTTTGTCGAGGTACTCGCGGTTTCTTTCGACGGGGACGGAGATCGCTTTGAAGATCCACTGCCGAACGAGGTCTTGGTATTCTCCGTCTTTTTCTTATTACCAGACGCGCGGGGACTCGAAGAACGTCCTCCGGAACCGGGAAAACTTTTATTTTTAGTCGGTGATTTATTTTTACCACTCGCGCTATTTTTCGAGGGGCTCGGAGATCGACCTCTATTACTGTCGCTACTGCTGGAACGCCCACTTTTGATTTTTCCAGTCTTTTTCTTTTTACTCAGAGAACATACCTCGGAACTATCGCGGCCACTCGACCGACAACGATTCGATCTTTCAACTTTTCCGCCAATCAACCGTCGGCTTGCGCTATCCGACCTACTCAGACCGACACTACCTTTTGGACCGTTCTTTCGAGAAGGTGAAGGACTCGGACTCTTGTTCCTTCTAGCCCCACCATATTCACCGGACGACGATATTATGCGATAGGGACTGCGGTTCCGTTTATTACGGATTGCGCCCGGAAATAGATTATGTTTTGCGATCGGTTTGAACGTCACATCGGGGACCGTACCACCGACATTCGTCGAAACCGTTTGAGAGTACGATTCGATGTTGTCCAAATCGCTCGGCATGACTGTGGAAATATTACTTATATATAGGCGCACTAATGACTATTTACTGGCTTCGCGACACCGTCGTCGATGTCACGACCGACGTGCTGGCGCGTGGGGCGATGGTACCGCGCTTGGCATTACTGATAAATTCGCTCTCTGCAAAGCACGATTTCGTTACAACAAAGCCTAAATACGCCGTAATAGCGGTCAGGAAATAAAACGCCGAGGGGCTCAACTCTGACGTCCAAAACACCAGAAAGCCCATTAAAAGCACTATCGCAACAATGTTCAAATAGCGATTGTTCACGACGTTCGCCTCGTAAACGCGAATGGGTACGGTTTCCATTTTGGGATCTCTTACAAACACACCATCTCGTCCGTCTACCGATTTTTTTATCGCGACAAAAAAGATAAGTCAGAATGGGCTCCATTATTTATATATTCATAGTAAACGCGATTATATACACCATAGTTTGTTTAATATTTTCCGAAAGCGCCAAACCCGACATCACCAAACCGCTCACAGTCCACACGGAGGACGTCAAAGAGGCTGCTGCGAAGCAATCGGATTGCCGAAACGACGTGTCCCGCGTAATAGAAGGGCCCGGTGGAACTAATCACTACTGCGTACCCCTTTGGCCGGATATTTTCGGCGGTCCTGATGGCGGTGATATCATCGTATGCGGCGGTGCCGTACACGACAAAATCACAGATCGGGTATACATATCCCGTTTACCGGCGGTCAGTGAATTTCCCGCACCGACAACCGACCCGCGGTTAGAAACTATCGACGTAGAAAGGAGGGAATATAGATGGAGGTGTGCTATAGAAAAATCCGCTGTAGATCACATGGCAAACGCCTATGTCCCGTCGCCGATCGATCGATTGCGGACGATACGAAACTATTGCGCTAAATTTATTTATAGGTCAGTCGCGCTGATAGGGTTTTCCGCTGGTCGCGATCGCGGGTGCGACTGTTTAACTAGTCACGGAAAGATTCACGTTCACGCCGATAGATGGATGTTTTCGCGCGTAACCGGTGAAGAAACATCTTCGCCTGGAAACGCACCCCCGCCTTATCCCTTATCGGACGGAATGACGTCGTATCCGTACGCGTGTTCACCTTGCATGGCCGGGGGCGGACTGGACGCCGGATCATACATCGTTACTGTGGCGCGCGGTTGTGTTAAATCGTACGAACGACCGCTGATAGGAAGACTAGACGCGGACGTATTGGAGGAATTCGGTTCGGTCCTCGACCGTTTTCCTTGTGGCGTCACGGGATTCGGTGGTCGTACCGCTTCGTGTTCGACCGCGACCGCGTATGTGGGAATTGGTCTTTCAGAATTTGGCAGACGAGTGATCGGTCTGCCAAAAATTTGAATTTTGATTCGGTTCGCGTTAGAGGTAAGATAGACGAATGTTCAATCTCCGATATTTGACTCATGCCGAACACGAGATACGAAACCGATATTGACACGAATTTCGTAATGGCATACGATACGTACAACCAACAGGTCGTGGACGAAGAAAGAGCATTGATGCGATCTCGCCGCAACGAACCGAAAAACGGCCAGCCGAAGGATTCCCTTCCAACCTCGCCATCTGACCATCGCCGTCTCGAGCCGGTGACGGCCGATAGAGTCTCACAACCGGTCGACCGTACGCTCCTCATGACCGTAAACGAAGAGGAGATGTCCTGGAAAAAGCTTCCATTCCCACCAAAACCTCCGCGATGCGTCGTCGATTCTCCCGTGGTGCCTAGCGTCGCTCGCTCATTGGTCACCGCGATGCTGATCGGATACACGACGGCTCTGTTGACGTACTGTTTTTCTTCTTGCGGGAGCGATGATGGCGATCGACGGCGGGAAACGGTCAGCCGATAAGTCAAAGAGTATGTCGGTGGCGAGATCGAAAAAAACTACCTACCTCCAACGGCTGGTGGAGGCCGGTGACGATCTCGAAGACGCAAACGTGAACATTCACCAGTTTGACCACACAATGTCTACGCAAAAACTTTTGGATTGTTATTTCTCTTTGGTGCGTTTTGATTTAGAATTAAAAACCGATTATTCGATACGTGCGAGCGAGACGAACCCGTACCACCTGTTGGCGCTTCACGTAATGTTGGTTAAGAAACAGTTCGATATCGACAACCTGTTGATGATGGTCAATAAAAACACAGTACGTTCGCACCTCTCGATATTACAGAGGTTGTTTACAAACAACCGAGCTTCCGGAGAAGTAGTTGCAATATTGAACAAAGTCACCGATCTCAATCCGAGATCCGAGACCGTCGGTGCGAAAGGAGAGAGTACGTCGGCAACCCCGCTTCCCGCCGGCCTTTCTCGATTCGACATGAGTGTTGCCGGTGGTTTCAACACCATCATCGGACAGGACGCCGCCGTGCAGAAGGTGAAACGACTGGTCCGCGAAACGGTGACGGTTTCACAACCACTGTCAATGGTCTTGTACGGCCCGCCGGGAACTGGGAAAACCTCCATGGCGTTGGCCGTCGGCCGCGAGTTCAATCTCACGGTGTATACGATAGCGGTGGCGTCGTTGGGCGGACACTACGTGGGAGAACGCGAGAAGAACACCGTGGAGATTTTCAATTTTTTAGAAAATCGCAACGAGGATTTACTATTGTTTATAGACGAAGCCGATAGTTTTCTCGCAGCAGCGGCTCCAAACGATTCTCAACAGGTGGAGTATACTCGCGCAGTCACGACCGGACTTTTCGAACGATTCCTGAGACATAAGCGCGACACCGGCGAGCGACGACGTGGGCGTGTACTGATGATGGCGACAAACTTCAAAGAGCGAATGGCCGAAGACATTTTACGCCGATCTTCGGCGATACTGATCGACCTGCCCCGTTCATCCGATGATATGACGCGACTGGCGCATTTCTATCGGGAGAAATTCCGTATCAACATGACGGAAAAACGGCTCTATCGCATCGTACGTTATTCGCTGAGATTGGGACTGGCGCCATCGCACCTGTCTCAGGTTATGCGCCGGATATCCGCGCAGGTGTTGTTGGAAATTTTGAAACGTGGTGTGGTTGTTCAACGACGCGACCGGAAGACGAGTGGCGATTCGCCACACAGATCTCTGGTATCACCCGTTTACACGATAAGTGGGACGACAATAAAAACGCCACTCGACAAGAATGACGACGTCGCGTTAGTGATCTACAATTCCAAACACGGAGTTCATCGAAAAGGGAAACGCGTGATGCTCTTGAGTGGTAATTCCCAAATATCGGCGAATGCCATCTATCCGTATTACGACGGTGATATCGAAAGGTTTTTCCGCACTTTTGCAGAATTTGATGCTATGATAAACGAACTGGAAGGAGACGACAGTACACGAGATCCGGACTACGTAAGACCCGACGACCCCTGGGTCGATGACGACGAAGGGACCGACAGCGACCCTGGGTTTATTCCGACCGCCGGCGAAACTACAGAACGGATGGAACCGCCGCCTAATCGCCGGGTAATAAGTATATCGGACGAGGCTTGGTTGTTCCATAACCGTACTGGTAAAATAAGTTAACGGGCGGGAAGAGGATGACGTCATGTCGGTTCAACTCCTACCGCGAACACGCGTCCGACGGTTTGTGTTCGCTGTTTCCAAACATCGCGGACTATCGAGTGCATCAACGGGACAGATCAAATAACGGCATCGTTGGTAGTCGATTTGGCCTTTTGTTTCACGGTGACGAGGGTGATGTTGAAAACCAACTCCATGTACACGAAAATGCCCAATATTCAACCGACAGGTGGAGCGGAAAACCGCTGGCACTCGTGTTGGAAAATCTAGATCCCTGTACGATGCACAATTTCTCATTAAACCGCCGCCTATGTTCTATTTCAACCGAAATAGAAATATACGATATACACGTAGCCGAATACGAGCCGAAAAATGCCATAGAGTTTTGGACCGTGGTCACCGCAATGTTGAGGAAGTGGGACACGTTCCACGAACGAGAGGGTTATTGGCCATCCTTCTGCACAGTTACGGACGCTGTTATCAATTTGGACCGGTTCCCGTATGTCGACGACAACGGAGCGCTGAGATCGTTGAGACCGGTGCACTTTGTAAAGGACTGTTCCAGTTTCGCCGCCGCTATGGAGAGGCTGGTAACTATGTGGTTCAAAAACTATTACCGTTACGTGTTAAGCGTTACAGACGAGGATAAACTGCGTGACATACTCTTAGGTGGTGGGTCAAACGAGGCGTTCGTCACGAGCGGCGGTAATTGCGTGAAAGCCAGACGTATCGAGTGCGACCCGCGGGACTATGCGGCCGGATTCTGGGAAAAACACGATTCGGAAAAGTACAAGGCATGTTTCACTAACGATGAACACGCCGATTTTACCTCGTTAACGTGCCAGCTAAAGCATATCATGGACAGCACGTCGCTGGATTTAATGAAAAACGGAAGTCGTAAAACGATCGATAACGACGGAGCGGACGGTGATGATGTATCAGACACCCCGGCGTCTGTCATAAATATGGAGCGGCTTCGGTCTAAACGTTTGTTTCACGCCATAGTTGTAGACACTTTCGGTAATCACCGCGAATATCCACACACGATTATGTGTAGGGATTTCATTGTCAAAAACCGCGAATGGTGTTCAGTGTGGCTTAAAATCCTGCGTGTGTTCAGCGAGTATCGTCTACGTCGTTTGAAACAAGAGTACGTCGACGAAAGGGAAGAGGAAGAGGCAAAAACAGGTATAAGGCAAGCGATGAAAGAATGGAACGTCTGGTTCCCACCGCTTTATGTGTCTACGAAACTACGTGAAAAAGATTTCAACAAGATGACTCGAAGAAAGAGGAAAAACGATTCGATCGCCCGTAAACTCGGCCGGCTGGCCGCGGACGTTAATCACGAGAAGATTAGACGCGAAGAAGATGAATAAAAGGTTAATTGAATTGGTATTTTTTTCGTGAGCAAGATGTTGTCATCTCCGCCGGCCGGCACTTGATAAGTGAACAAAATAATCAAATAGAAATGAAACGAAGGACGTTAATCGTTTTGGCGTTTTTCGTTGTCGGTTCGTTCGTACTGTTTTTAGCCAGAATGAACGGTGTTAAACCTCTCCTCAACATTGGTTGTTACGAAGATGAAAATCCTGTTACCTCGACGGATGACGGGAAAAATGTAACGGACACTATACAACATCCCACCTCTACACGAACTTTAACCGTTCAAGAGGGTACGGTGACCACCAAAGAACCTATTTCTGGCTCGGACGAAACAGCTTCCGAAACTACTATAGTTACCGATCTCCCGCGGAGGAGTAAAATATCCGTGGAGGAAACAGCCTATACTAAACAGATTGACATTGATAAAACCTCTTCCGCCTCGGCAGAATATTTAGACACATACACATCGAAATCTAAAGAGAATACAACGTCTGCGGCGGAGACAATTTCTGTAAAACCATCTATTCCCACGATCGAGACTCCAACAGTGAAAACGAAGAATGCTTCATCCGCGGCGGAGACAATTCCTCATAAATCATTTACGCCCACAACTGAGACAAAGGGAACTCCGTCCACAGCGGACACAATTCCTGAAAAATCATTTACACATACGATCAAGACGGTTACGCCACCGGTGGACGTATTTCCCCTTCAGACCGTGAAAACGGCGGAAACGAAGAACGCTTCGTCCGCGGCAAAGACAATTCCTGAAAAACCATTTACGCCCACGATCAAGACGGTTACGCCACCGGTGGACGTAGTTCCCCTTCCGACCGTGAAAACGACGGAAATGAAGAACGCTTCGTCGCCCGTGGTGGATACAATTCCTGAAAACCCATTCACGCCGGTGGATACAATTCCTGAAAACCCATTCACGCCAACGATCGAGCCGGAAGCGTTACCGGGCGCGTTGGATAAAATTCCTAAAAAATCATTCACATTAAACGTAACTCCACCTGCGGTGGATACAATTCCTGAAAAACCATTCACGCCCACGATCGAGTCGGAAGCGTTACCGCCATTAAACGTAACTCCACCTGCGGTAGATACAATTCCTGAAAAACCATTCACGCCCACGATCGAACCGGAAGCGTTACCACCGGGAAAGAACACTTCATTAAACGTAACTCCGCCCGCGGTGGATACAATTCCTGAAAAACCATTCACGCCCACATTTGAGCCAGAAGCGTTACCGCCATTAAACCTAACTCCGCCCGAGGTGGATAAAATTCCTGAAAACCCATTCACGCCCATGATCGAGCCGGAAGCGTTACCACCGGGGAAGAACACTTCATTAAACGTAACTCTGCCCGCTGTGGATACAATTCCTGAAAAACCATTCACGCCCACATTTGAGCCAGAAGCGTTACCGCCATTAAACCTAACTCCGCCCGAGGTGGATAAAATTCCTGAAAACCCATTCACGCCCATGATCGAGCCGGAAGCGTTACCACCGGGGAAGAACACTTCATTAAACGTAACTCCGCCCGCGGTGGATACAATTCCTGAAAAACCATTCACGCCCACATTTGAGCCAGAAGCGTTACCGCCATTAAACCTAACTCCGCCCGAGGTGGATAAAATTCCTGAAAACCCATTCACGCCCATGATCGAGCCGGAAGCGTTACCACCGGGGAAGAACACTTCATTAAACGTAACTCTGCCCGCTGTGGATACAATTCCTGAAAAACCATTCACGCCCACATTTGAGCCAGAAGCGTTACCGCCATTAAACCTAACTCCGCCCGAGGTGGATAAAATTCCTGAAAACCCATTCACGCCCATGATCGAGCCGGAAGCGTTACCACCGGGGAAGAACACTTCATTAAACGTAACTCTGCCCGCGGTGGATACAATTCCTGAAAAACCATTCACGCCCACATTTGAGCCAGAAGCGTTACCGCCATTAAACGTAACTCCACCCGCGGTGGATACAATTCCTGAAAAACCATTCACGCCCACATTTGAGCCAGAAGCGTTACCGCCATTAAACCTAACTCCGCCCGTGGTGGATAAAATTCCTGAAAACCCATTCACGCCCATAATCGAACCGGAAGCGTTACCACCATTAAACGTAACTCCGCCCGCGGAGGATACAATTCCTGAAAAACCATTCACGCCTACGATCGAACCGGAAGTGTTACCGCCGGGGAAGAACCCTTCATTAAATGTAACTCCACCCGCGGTGGATACAATTCCTGAAAAACCATTCACGCCCACATTTGAGCCAGAAGCGTTACCGCCATTAAACCTAACTCCGCCCGAGGTGGATAAAATTCCTGAAAACCCATTCACGCCCATGATAGAGCCGGAAGCGTTACCACCGGGGAAGAACACTTCATTAAACGTAACTCTGCCCGCTGTGGATACAATTCCTGAAAAACCATTCACGCCCACATTTGAGCCAGAAGCGTTACCGCCATTAAACCTAACTCCGCCCGAGGTGGATAAAATTCCTGAAAACCCATTCACGCCCATGATCGAGCCGGAAGCGTTACCACCGGGGAAGAACACTTCATTAAACGTAACTCTGCCCGCGGTGGATACAATTCCTGAAAAACCATTCACGCCCACATTTGAGCCAGAAGCGTTACCGCCATTAAACGTAACTCCACCCGCGGTGGATACAATTCCTGAAAAACCATTCACGCCCACATTTGAGCCAGAAGCGTTACCGCCATTAAACCTAACTCCGCCCGTGGTGGATAAAATTCCTGAAAACCCATTCACGCCCATAATCGAGCCGGAAGCGTTACCACCATTAAACGTAACTCCGCCCGCGGAGGATACAATTCCTGAAAAACCATTCACGCCTACGATCGAACCGGAAGTGTTACCGCCGGGGAAGAACCCTTCATTAAATGTAACTCCACCCGCGGTTGATACAATTCCTGAAAACCCATTCACGGGGAAGAACACTTCATTAAACGTAACTCCGCCCGCGGTTGATACAATTCCTGAAAACACATTCACGGGGAAGAACACTTCATTAAACGTAACTCCTCCCGTGGTGGATACAATTCCTGAAAAACCATTCACGCCCACTGAAGAGACTACTGGAGACGCAAGAGTAACTAATAATATTTCCGACGAAGCCGAAATTACAGAAACAAGAAACTCTTCGGAGGGGACCGATATCGCGGGTGACGGAATACGAGCCAAACGCGAAGCTGTTACTACGCTCAAGCACGGCGGACTTCACCTCGTCCAGGAAGCGGCCGTGATCGCTAATAAAGTGGAAGACTTTCAAAACGACCGGAGCAATGACAAACAAACAGTTACATTCGTTTTTGGCGATGCGGCGGTCGTTCTCCGCTCACGTATCGGCACCATGGTGGCCGAAAATGACGCGCTCACCTTGCCACCATACTACTTGGTGACATCGTCTTGCGCAAAAGCGTTGGACGGTGGTGTGAGCGTACCAGCAGGATGGTCGCACAAAATGGTAGGCGTCCATGACGACATCGGTTACGCGGTACTTTACGAACCTTCTCCGTCTGACTTGCGACTGTACAACGCGTCGCCAATCGGGATATACGGTCCCACCATTTTGGCGGTCGGTGATTGCGCTTTCCGTTTCGCGTTCCGTCCAGAAGAGGCTAAACTGCTTCCACTGACGTCCGCGCCAGACGGCGGTCTCGAAATGTTGTTTATCGTTGACACGGGTCTGCTGAGAGCACAATCGGACGGTCCGCGTAGATCGCACTCACGAAAAACGACAGTAGGCGTGATTCGAGTTCAACTGGATACCGCCGGACATCCCGAGTCGGTTTCACGGACGCTACGACGTCTTCACAGAATGCTCTCGTCCGAACGCAAAGACGTGTTCGGTATCGCTAACAATCCGGAAGGAAATGCCCTGTTGGCGGGCGTGCTGTTCGAGATAATCGGTGAGACCGAAGTGGAAGGAGCGGTGCGCGCTGTGTCCGCCGAATGGTACGATGCACAGAAAGACATCGGTTCAAACGCTGATCTGGTGACCGTCGATGCTGAGAAATGTGGCAACGTCGTACACGTATATGGATTCATCGTGGACGAAATTACGAGAACCGATTACCGACTTTACGGAAGAGCAACGACCGCCGAAAATTCCCACGCAAAAGTCCTACTCTGCGACAGCGCGAGTCGGAACGATCCGGGTGAAGAATGGGAGAGCGTGACCGACACTACGAGTTTTGACGAAAAGTTCGACACGGACACTACAAGCGTGAACACTTTGACGTCGACCTCCTACACAACGAGCGATGACGAGCTTGCGAGTTGCGACGACGACCAATCGGTAGTCGTCAAGATTGAGAAAGCGTTACAAAATCTGTTGAGGAAAAACGCGGAGCCGTAGTTCCGGACCCCGCATAAGATTGTAAGGTTTCACGACATTTAGTGCGATGATTTTTGTAATAGTAGTTGGTATCGTTACCACGGTAGCTGTTGGTATCGGAGCAGTGTTTTGCGTCACTAGGTTTTGCCATTTTAAGAGAAAATCAAACGTGACAAACCTGAGTGCAGTCATTATAGATCGCCTACCCCCGTATTCCGAAGTAAGTTCGACCGCGCATTTCAACCCGTTTCCGTTAGTTTTCCCAGAACCGCCACAGTGCAGCTGCACAAAGTGTGCGGAGGGCGGGGAGCCAGTCCCACTCTCGACCTTCGAACGGCATCCCCACCCCATCCCGTCGTTATCATCGTTCTCGACGTCGCCATCGTCCTCGGTGTCTATCTCTCTGCCGCCGCCACCGCAGTACACCGAAGAAACCGGAAGCGATAGGACGATCCCCTTTCCAGAGCGCACCTTGTAGTAAACAAAACATTTTTCGCTTTCTGTCAGTCCAACGAAACATCGGCAGTCTTTGCTTTTTTGTCGACCTCTCGAGTCAGCCAGACTATAAAACTCGACAACCGACCCGATTGTCTTCACATAGTACCAGCTTGCTGTTCGCCGTATAACATGGCTGCTGAATTCGCACAGAGCCGAGATTCCCCAACCAACACCACCGCAGAACAGGATTTGGCTTCGTATTTAGACACGGAAATGTTCGACACACTGCCGCTGACCAAATCGGAAGGGAAATTCGCTCACAATATGAAAGTAGAGAAATTGTTTTTCCACTACGGACATAACACCGATAACGATAAGAGCAACTCCGGCACCTCTAACCAGATGAACAGCGTCTTGGCCACAGCTAATTCCATCGTAGATGCCTGGAAAAAAAAGGCCGAAGCGTTGGCACTAGAACCTGTCGACGAGATGATATTTTACCAACGCCATTTCAACGGTCTGTTTGACATCCTTTCCATTTCACTGTTTGGCGATCGATCGATGTGTCAAATGAAAAACGGCCAACCAAAAACTAACGATGCTAACACGATTTCTCAAGACAAACCGATACGAGACAACAAGGAGGTGAAAAGAAAGCGCAATACTACGAGCAACGATTGCGAATATATCATATTTGAAAAAGACGGGAAGTTTGTCTACAGACGTTTAGAGTCAGCCGTTAAATACGCTAAAAGGGGTAAAATCGACCGCTACATTTGCATCGCACCGAGGAACGACGAATGCAAGGACCACACGAAGGCTTTAGCCACAAAACTCCGACAACACGATCCGAAGATCCTGAGTGGTAACGAAATGATGTTTAACGGTAGCTACGAAGATCTATATAACGAACTGCGCAGACTGGTTTGCGAAATTTCTATGGACCGTTTTGCCACCGTAAAATATATCACCCGCAACGCAGACAGTGAATACGGTGCTTTAGAGGTCGGGGAAGGAGCGATGGAAACGGACGATGATGAAACACAACCTCCGCCGGAAAAAAAGATAAAAAATAAGGAAACGAAAAAGGGAGCGACTGGGAAAAAGGCGCGTACTTTGTACAATGCGGAAGACGTTCATCGCACCTTCTTTGAGGAAGACACCGATTTAGAAGAAAATGTGAACAATGACCACGATGCGGATGCCAAACTAAATGATATAAACGAATCAGCCGTGGAATCGATATTGAACATCCAACGGGAAGTAATGGGATATAACAACAATCACAGCCCGTTTGATTTGCCACCGATTTCACTCGCGCAAAAGACCGATAGCAAAAGTGGAAGTGAACAAAAAATCAAAATTAAAAACAATAAGAAAAACAACCGCGACTCTGAAAAAATACCGATTGATCACTAGTTTTTATTATTTTGTCTCAGTAAAATTGTAGACTTACAAATACCGATTGATCACTAGTTTTTATTATTTGTCTCAATAAAATTGTAGACTTTCAATAAGCTTCCTCATTTACTCCTCCTTTAGTTAGAATATGTGTTGTCCAAACGAGATACATATACAACTTTTCACTGTAGGATAAGATTACCCATTCACAGTTACTGTATATTTCTTTATGCGAATATCTGGGGGGTGTTGCCCACTTGGCCATCGCCCGTTACGCGATTCGATATTGATTGTATTTCAGGTGAAAATTAAACTCGGCCGGGGACAATTAAAATATACACCTTTATTCCGGCTTCCTCCCGGTCATCTACCAACTATTTTGGCACCGTAGGGACGGCAATTACAACTAACCGTCAACACAAGCGTTTGACGTGCAGAGCGGTGGAAATGTTTGTGTTTTGCATTTCGGCTGAAACCCCTGGGACACAACTATTTCTACAATACACCCGAATGGCGGTTAATCTGGAAAACACGAACTTATCCCTTTCCGTTCTCCGTACAGGTCCCTAGCTCACAGAAAGGGCGCGCGAGATATTGATCAGAACGCGCGGGTAACCGCTTTAAATTTTTGGTTAACCGCGTGAGGGTCGGTTACCCGCGCGTGAGTGTGAAAAATTCAAAGTCCCCTTTGCGACCATCTTCTTCGACGTCTAACATAAAACTGAGCATTTCCCCCACCACTTTTCGGTTCGGTCGACCCTATACTCTCGACAACCCCCGGTTGCTGACCAATAGGATTCGAGTATTTTTCCCGCCAAAAATTTCAGCCAATCAGAAGGCCGTATTTTTCCGCGCGTCGAAAATTACATCTCGACACGCCACCGAAAATGCATATATACGAGGTACCGTTCGCGCGCGACTCTTTAGCTCCTTGCCCATAATAATGACTCCTTCAAGGAAGGAGCAGCAGGGAGGGGCCGGCGCGTCGCTGACTGGGGGGGGTTAATTTGTTACACACATTTTTACTCGAGAAAAGTTTTGAAATCTCCAACCGACTTTCCGTCAAAATAAAAAATAAAAATGCACTGATTTACACCTCTTTTCGCGCCGATCCTAGATGTGACGATACGGCCGTTTCGGCGTCGTATTTGCCTAAACCGAGTTCTGCGATGGTCCGCAAGTGGACGGCATTGACTTAAAACGGCAATATGGACACGAAGTGCAGAGTGTCAAAAACGTATGAGTTTTGCGGTCCGGCAGAATATAAAACTCTGCGAGAAAAGTTTTGAAATCTCCGGCCTCAGTCAGAATGTAAAAATAAAAAACGCACGGACTTAAAAATTTGTACCTCTATTCGGGTAACCGAACGCCCACAGCGCTGTGTGACGGCGGTGCTAATAGCTATTTTGGATTCGTAATGACAGACGAGAAGAGCGGTCGGCAGAATATAAAACTCTGCGAGAAAAGTTTTGAAATCTCCGGCCTGTCAGAATGTAAAAATAAAAAACGTACGGATTTAAAAATTTGTACCTCTATTCGGGTAACCGAACGCCCACAGCGCTGTGTGACGGCGGTGCTAATAGCTATTTTGGATTCGTAATGACAGACGAGGAGAGCGGTAATTTTTTTTCGTTTTTTATGTCTCGCCAAAAAATAAAATCCGGCCAGAACAAAAATTTTCTCTGATGAAAAAATTCGTATCCAACAGTAATAAAAAAAAATCCCACCCTGCGACGCGCCGGCCCCTCCCCGCTGCTCCTTCCTTGAAGGAGTCATTTTAATGGGCAAGGAGCTAAAGAGTCGCGCGCGAACGATACCCTGTATATATGCATTTTGGGGGTTAAGTCGAGACGTTTTTTCCAACGATCGAAAAAATCCGGGCCTCTGATTGGTCAAAAAATTTGGCGGGAAAAATACTCGAATCCTATTGGTTGGCGGTTGGGAGTTGTCGAAGATTAGGGGTTGACAGAGCCGAAAAGTGGTGGGGGAAACGTTCAGTCTCGTGACGGACGGCGGAGTGGAAGGTCGTTTTGGCACTTTGAAATTTTAGCCGAGCTCACGGGTTCGGCCGCGAAATCTATAAGTTTGTAAATCATGGTGTTGAGCAGTACTGTTGCGTATGTAGCCGGTCCGTTGGACGCGGCCGATATAGCTATGCTGCGCAATACGGCGTTTTGCAGCGTCACTGCTTTCGTAGTCGTCCTGGTCGGTCTGCCCAAACTGTTAACGTTGGTGTTTTACTTTTTGTTAATCGTCCTAATCGCGGTTCTGACTTGGTTGTATTCATTAGACGGCCAAAAGAGAACGGCGGTAATCGGGCGGATAAAAGAGGTATGCGACTCGTTGATGCGCACCTGCATAGACGAAGCTCTGGGGGGAGATGGGAAAGGTAAGGACGCCGCAACGTCCGACGGAAGATCCTACGTAGCAGAAAAGCCCATTGTGAAGAATAAGGTCAATGACGTTTCTATAGCGGAGGAAGGAGAAGAGGAAGAAGAAATCGTCCAAGATTTCGTTAAATTATTCGAATAATTCGGAAATAGTAGTAAGGAACGAAGTATGAAGCGAGCCCAATCGTACTTGTCGTCATCGAGCTCCGACAGCGAAGATTTCGAGTGGAGCAATTTCGGCAAGTCGGCGCGCGTTAAAGTAGCGAAAAGAAATATAACCCTAGACGATGACGAAAGCGAGAGCGATAGCACCGATTCCGAATCAACGGTGGTTATTGAAAGCGAGACCGACAGCGACGAATCAGACGCCGGAGTTCTCACGCCTTCCGAGAGCGCCAAAGATTCCGTCAGCATGTTCGTTACCAAAGCAAATACGACCAAGGCACTCGACAGTTTGATGCCGAAAGCGGGTAAAATTGACAGTAAACCACAACGTGTATTGAAAATAGAATTTTATACCCACCTCTTGCCTTTTTTTGTTAAAACGGATATTTTCGAAATAGAAATGATTTCGATACCGGCAGAATTCGTATCTACGATAATTAAAAACCAGGGCGTAATCAAAACCTTTTTGTTTGAAAATGTTCGTCTTTTCAGTTTCGACAACGCGACTCTGCTCATAGACCATCGGTTCAACCGTTCAAAGGTTTGTCCGACCACCGACTATATCGTGAAAATCGTCGGGAAACCGCTGAGTCACGCCAAAGTCAAGTTTCCGCGAGTGCTCACGAAAGAAACTAACGTTTTCGTCGGCGTCGGCGAGCATTCGTATCCAAGTTGGCATTTTGTGGGTTCTTACGTCCTCAATTCGCACGTGGCGTTGACTAGACCTACAAGACCCAGAATTGAAGGCAAACGAAAAAAGATAAAAAATAAAGCGAGGGGAAATCTTCCCGGACATCAGTTTTCGGAAGGTCTTCCGCCGTCGTTCTGGTGGAACTCGTACCCTCCGGGTGTCGTTAACGACTTTCGTAACTTTGAGGCGAAAATTTATGAAGCCCTTCAAGAACGTCCGGTAGTGTTGGATTTTCTATTTTCACTGGGGAATGTGGCCGCAGACAAGAAAGACGCGATCGTCGCGTTTCGTACCCGGGCCAAGTGGGAACCGAACAACGCCAACGATCCGATCGTCCCGGCAGCTCACACGGTGCATATCATGTTGTGTTTCGGATTTCGAGTACTCAGTTTCGGCGTGCTGTGTGAATATCCCAAAACAGAGACGGCCGCTTGGCTCGATAAAGATCAAGGTTCCGGTTACCGGCCGACCATCAAAAAAACACCCGTAATGAGGATGGTATACACGCTCGATACGACCGATAGCGTTAAAACGTTTTTGAGGGTCATGGAAACGCACGAGAAGGTGATGAAAAACCGCGTCTTGCGATCGCGTCTCTTTTACCAGCAGACCATCGGCTGGGATAAAGTCGGCTGCAGTTACGTGTATCCAAACAGTTCGCTATACATGGTGTTGGGCTCGTGCAACATCTTTTATCAAAAGAGAGAAATGACCGAATGTACGAGAACGCTGACCGTCAGCAAACTGAACGATCTGACAGATCGGGCCAGAGACGAATTTGATGATATCATAGAGACGAAGAAAAGTAGGAAACCCCAAAATAGAGCGAACGTCACGGAAGCCGGTGCAAAAAGGAAGTCAAGCAATACCGCATGCCGGATTACAACCGCCACGAGCATATCGCCCGGGCCGGTTGTGACCGGCCCACCCGCTGCCACCCGCACCGCGGATAACACTTCAAAACGCCCGTGCGATGCAACGAACAAAAGGCGACCAGCCACCGACACGACCGACGTTCCACAAAAAAAAGCTATGAAATCGGCGCGGGCGAAAAAAAGCCGGTCCCTTTCGAAAAAAACCCACACTCTTTCGCCCGCCCCCGTGTCGCACGAGCCGGTGGGCTTGGGTGAGACTTTCTCCGCTGACGGTGATAAGTAAATATATCGACAGACAATGATTTCCGGTTACGTGATACCGCTATTGGTGTTCGCCATATTCGTCGCCATCGTTGTCGTGACCGCTACCAAAGACGCGGCTGACGCGGACGACGAAGCCCGAACGTCCGAATACACAGACGGTGGTGAATCCGAAATAGAACCCGCTGAAACAGAGCCGGCAGAAGAGCTTTTAAAAACCGGTTACGCCGCCGACATCATGACGAACGCCGGTGCGATAGAAATGTTAGAAAGGAAATTATACGACATCGAAGGAACGATGAGTAGTAGGGCGGAAGAGTATCAAAACAGAATACAGGCACTACAAAAACAGATGATGGATGAGCGCGGCGAGAACAACGAGAACGCCGAGCGTCTGAGATCGATGGAAGAAACGTTGCGGAACGAAAGGGAGCGGTTCGACAAAGTCGACGCGAAACTCAAAGAAGAGCACGAATGGTTGTTATCGGAACGAGGCCGCCTCCAGGATCTCGAGTTCAGACTCGACGGCGAGCGCAAACGAAATGAACAATTGAACAGTGAACTTTTAGCGGAACGTGAACGCGCGGCAGCGGCAGCGGCAGCAAAAATCAGACATGTCGTCCCCGAATTTGAACGTCCGCCGGATCAGGCTCAGAGAAAAGACCTCCCCGGGACGGTGGCAAACGTTCCCGAACGTTCGCCGGCGGCACCAGTGATGACGTATCACCTTCCCCAACGTCCGCCGGCGGTACCAGTGACGATGTTTCAAAACGTTCCCCAACACTCGCCGGCAATACCAGTGACGACGTCTCAAAACGTTCCCCAACGCCCACCGGCGGTACCAGTGACGACGTCTCAAAACGTTCCCCAACGCCCGCCGGCGGTACCAGTGACGACGTCTCAAAACGTTCCCCAACGTCCGCCAGTGGCATCCCCGAGGATATCTCAAAACGTTCCTCAGCTTCCGCCGGCAGCACCCGCGAAGACGTCTCAAAACGTTCCCGATCGTTCGCCGGCAGTACCCACCCAAAACGTTCCCGAACGTCCACCAGCGCCTGTTCCGAGAAAGGAGGCGATAGCCTCACCTGTACAAACGACGCAAAACAGCAGCCAGCGTACACCGGCTCCAATAGCGGAAGCGGTGCCGATGCACGTTCAGTTACAAATACCGAGTGAACGTCGCGATGGCGAGGGCAATAAGGTCGTTTCACCACCTTTGGTCGGAAAGATATTGGCCACCGTGACGGGTCCGTCACAATTTGAAAAATCAAATAAAGAAACTGAATCTAAAAGTAAAGACGACGTTGGTATGATCGCGCCCCCGCAGCCTCAACCGGCCCCTCGCGGTGACATCGACAAACGTTTCCTCAAACACGATGAGGTCGCGCGCGACAAAGACTCCATAGACATCTCGAGTCTCAGTATTGTGATGACGCCTGAGATGACCCAAGTGCTTGAAAAGTGTGTCGGATCATCGAACATCAACAACAGATATTGTATCGTCAAGATTGTTAATTCCGCGTTACCCGCGGGAGCTAGCAAGGAGAGGAAGGTCAAAAAGAGCATCATTGTGGGTGAAAACGATAAAGGCCAACCCAAGAGGTACGCTCGGATGAGGATCGTGAAGAAAGGCGATACGCCCGCGTCGATGGTGTTCCACGACTTTACGCCCGTGGTCAAGGACAGTATAAAATACGATTTCAAAACCAACACCGTGACCGACGAGAAGGGATGCGAATGGAAAGATTTCCCCGTACAAGCAGTTTACTTGGGTACGGAGCGATTGGAGAAAATTTCGTCCGTTAATCTGTTGATCAACCATGACAAACAGGACAAACCGACAAAGAAACAAAATAAAAACGCCGGTGGAAAGGCAAAAAAAGGAAAACGATAAATATGTAAATATATGTTTATAAATAATAAAAATACTGTTGGTAAAGTTTATAAATGTATCATTAACAAGTAGCGATCGATGACACTGGCAGTGACGGTGTTCTTTTTGAACGGGCCGTTATCTTAATCGGATCAGAGATTAAAGTTGAAATCTTTTAAAATATCCTCCTCGGGCGAAACCCGAACTTCCATTGGACCGATTGTGATTTCCGGTTTCACCTCGACCAGACTATACCTCATGTCTGGAAAAATAATCTCAGTCGACCCAAAGTCTGTCGTTATTCCCGCTTCGACTTCTTCGTACAACTCCATGTTCTTGAAAACGAAACTAAATTGAGGGAAAATCGTATAAAGGGATTTTGGGATTTCCGAACAATCTTTTCCTTTCCATTTCAACTTGAACACGCGCATGACGCAATCGCTCCGCTGGAGATTTTCGGGATACCCGTTTAGAACTCTCAATAGTTTTTTGCCCTTTTCTACGTAGTAGGTCGTGGTGTACTGCGACATGTTGGTTGTCACGATTATATCATCGGCCTTAATCAGACATTCGGCGGGTTTGAAACGGGCCGGATCCGTCTCGTGTAGTTTAATCAACGTGCCTGCCGCGATGACATCTTCGAGTCTGTAGTCGATAGTATGAGACGAGCAAGCTATCGCTTCACGCACATCGTCGTTGAAAGACAGAACGTATGTGTAGAAATCTTGGTGTTCCGGTTGAACGTAAGATATTCCGAGAGATTTCAGTAGCGTCAGAATTTCGTTCACTGACAGTACGTCGTAAAAGTAGACGCCGTCGTCAAAGTCGCCGTCTCCCATCATCCTAGACACAATTTCCTCCGAGCCAAAGAGATCGTCAACCACGCTCAACACCGAAATGTCCGTCACGAAATCATTCCGGTCCCTGAAAAAATAAATCGCCGGGCGGTCTGCTCTCCCAGCGATCTCGAACTTGTATTCGGTCCTCAGTACGCGCGGTTGTTTAGGAGAGACCTGTTTGTGAGCCAACGTGAGTTGTTCGTTTTTCAATCTCAGCACAACCATGGTGACGAACATGTCCATGTAGTTGGTGAAAACTTCATCGTCCGCAGAACAAACCTCCGCCGTTGTTATTTTTGGCAAAAACGTTTTTATCGGATCTATAACACCCGTCCCTTTGATAATGTCCCAACCCAAATGGGAAAGGTCGACTTCCGGAATGGACGCTAGGTAATTGTATGTTTCTTTGAAACGTTTTCGCGATCGTTGTTGCGCGAAGAACTGATTCGGTGCGACTGGAAACAGCTGATCCAACGCTCTTTCGCCGACAACGACGAAAGTCACATCCTGCAAGAGTCTTTCCGATTTAACGCGTTGTAAAGGGACGCGTTGTATCGGCTTGACGATGTTGTCAGAATGCAAGATCTTTGTCCAGTAATATCCCGGAGGGCCGGTGACGCACGTGTCCGGCGTAGGCACCGTCTGGCGGGCGAACAACGCCGGGACTTCCCGGTCGTCGAATTTGATGAATACCGTAGGTCTTATGTCGAACGTGTACATTATTTTGATGTAGATGTTCGCCAGCATGGCCAGTCTGTCTATCAAAACGTCAATTTCGTTTTCCCCCTCCATTTTCTGTCTTTTACTCGTCAATAGAGATTCCAACTCTTTTGTACAAAAAATACTGTAATACAAATATCCATTCTGCTGACGAAACAATTCGTCCGCGTCGCCGCTGCAACTCCCCCGTATCTCTTCGGCGTAGATATTCTTTACCTTTTTCTCGGGGCCTCTCTTCGATCTTTTTTCGGGCCCTTTTGTTTTTGCTTGATCGTCGTTAGTGACTACAGTCTGTTTAAGTTCATCACCGTCCTTAAGCAACCGAATCCACCCGTCCACCAGTTTCATAACTTTTCTTCGAAAAGCGTCTCTGTTGATTCGTTGGAAACGTTCTCGATCCACTGTCGTAGCACTGCCGGTGCGTGTGGCGATTTTATTTTTTTTGCGTTTAATGCCACCACGCTTTCCGTTGTTATCCGACGACATGGAACTCTTCTCCTCCTCTTTTATGATTTCTTTCGCTCGTGCAAGAAGACTGTTCTGAAGCTCGAGATCCGGCGGTGTCAATTTTACGGCGGATAAAATATTATCACCACAACGTACGACGGCAACTACTTGTTCTTCTCGATTTACAAGATCGCGCATTTTTTCAGATTCATAAAACATTTCGTTATCCATTGATTCTACGTCTTCGTTCTTCTTCACGGGTGCGTCGGGTTAAAACAGATGTAGACCGCTCGACTGAGTATCCCAAAGCTGACTGACTGCCGGCACGCTGATTGCTCTCCCCCTCTCCCCACCCTTGAGGGCGTGGCCGGGACTGAACCCCCCTCCCCTCCCACTCAACGGTTGTTACCGCGATTCTAACTAACCGCTATCAAAAAATACGTACGTGCGCAGGTTGCGCCTAGAGTCGTATTTTATCGTACCTAAATTTTCTTCCGCCAGAAGGAGTGAAGTTTTAGCGAGTGTTTCATTTTCATCAGACTGCTGTTCGTCTTGCGATATGCTCGACCGAATCGACGCGATACATGCCCTTTTCTCATGCGCGTCAACTAATACGACGATTTTACCGACCGTGTCACAATATACAGAATATCTTAAATCTATTTTTATCCGAAAAATTTCATTTTTACGCTCGACAGTGGCGAAAGGTGAAATCTCGCGCTCCGCCAGCGACAAGGGTATTTTCGCTTGTTTTGTGTTTTTCGGCCTGTACAGAATCGTGATCGAAGCCGGTTGATCCGGCGAACCGTCATCACCGCCTCCGTAGGGTGCCACCGTTAAGGATACGTTTTTTAGATCTTCGGATTTGTAGGCGCATTTACTTTTGGACCTCTTTTCCACCGAATTGGTGACCACCGGTCGTACGGCGCCACCCAAATAATCCGTACCGTCCCGGGTCTGCACGAAGACTCGGACCGAACAGTAATTGAATTCAAACGTTCCGTCTGACGAATTTTCCTTCATATCAAAGTCACCGGTTTCGTCATCTCTTCCTTTTGCACCTCTCGCCGGTTTCTCATCCGCGTTAGGGACGGCAGTCGTCGATCCTTTGACGTCAGAATCCCCAGAAGAGGCGTTGCGTTTCTGTTTCTTCTTAATTTTAGCGGAACTGCCCGTATAGCAGCTGAGGCGTATATCCTCAGCGTCGTTGACGCTCTCTCTAGTTATACGAAAATACGTGGTGAACGTGAAGTAGGTGGTGGCCACTGTGCATCGGCTATAATGAACGTCCATATTTTTTTCGCGAACGGATGTGAATACGGCGCCGATGTTCTGGTCTTCGAACACTACCAACGCTGACGAAGCCTCTTCGGGCGTATAATTGGTCGTATTACGACGGCCGATGAGGTCCAACATCAGACCCTCGCTCTTGCCGGTGTCGATCACGCACGGTTCCAGGTGTGGACCGCAAGGTATGTCGGACAGTCTGTTCTTTTCCGAAAGAAATAACGGCCGTTGTCCCATCAACCAGGCGGGCATCAGATCTCGGTTCGATTTTTCAATTTCCCCGTAGGCCAAATCGGTCAATTGCCCTATCGTGTGAAACGTGAATGCTCGGCTTTGCACGAACAGTATGCTAGCTCCGTCCGCCGCGTAAACGCGCCCGAACGAGTCACCGCCCTCAAAGGTGCGGCCGACGCCGTTTCTAAATTTCGAAAGACCCGCCGCGCCGAAAAGGGCCGAGCCGTTGCGATACTTGAACGCGCCCACGCGCGAATGGAGATTGAAATAGAACAACGACGATTCGTCACTCATCGGTTCGACGGCGCGCAAAAGGACAGACAGTCTCTGGTCGTCCAACCGTTTTTCCCTGAGTAGAATCTGTATGGCCGGCAGTTGTTCGCAATACGACCGGATGTACGCGTACATGCGCAGTCTACGATGGGCTATAAACGTTCTGTCATCGTAAACACCGTCGTAAGTGACGTCACCGCGTTTCGCGCCGACCGGCACGCGTTTCTCGTTCGGAGCGTTGACCCGTGAACTTTCAGTGGCGGTCGGACTCCGTTTGCCTATATCGCCGATCAGACTCTCAAACGCGTCATAACGGTTAGAAGGGTCCGTGAGAATTCCGTTTAACGTTTCCGCGTAGTCCGGCATCCGTCCGTCGGTCAATAGGCGATCACAAGCGATTTCTAACAGGCTGGCGTAGAGGAAAGCGACGCCGATGTACACGCGGTTGGAACTGTATCTCTCGTAGCCCAACGAGTACGTGAAATTCGCGCAGATGTTCTTTAATCCGTCCACTACGGCGCGCGTGGTGACCGAATATTCGTCCGCCGTGTAATACGGACGGGCGGTGACTGCTACGGCGGTTGCCCCGCGATTAATCGAGCATAACGTCACGTGAGCGTTTATGACGGCATACGTTATGCGACCGGAAAAGATGAACCAATCGTAGCCGAAAGGGACTACTCTGTTTTTGATCGGGGTTTTCGGTACGTATTGACTCACGAGCAGAACGAACGCCTTTCGGAACAAGTCCACGCGCGATTCACGATGACCGTCGTCCTCGACGGAGATTGACGTAACGGCGTCGGTGACATTGACCGGACTATCCACCGCCGATTCCGCGTAGACGAGATTCGTGAGAGCGACGAAAGCTTTTATGAAAGCGAAAATTTCGTGTGCGCCTACCGGATGCGTTTCTGCGTTGGCGAATTTCTCTACTTCACTTACGCACCTTTTCAACGGTTTTCCGCTCACAGGCGGCGGGGTCCAGTGGACGGCCATAGACATGCGTTTCTCATTGAACGCCGCAAACACGCGATACCATTCCAGATCGTTTCGTGTGTACGTCTCAACGACTTCGTTGTACGGCGGCGGGGGCGTCCAGCGGTCGGGACTGTTTTCGCCCCCCACTAACTCAGGTGGTGGGGCCGAAGGTAAAATGTCAACTTTCGACTCGCCGCCGATCGTATCTTCAGACTCGGACGCATTCGGCTGGATCGTTTCGCCAACTTCGGCCAAATTCGGCCAACCGAAATCTGTCTGCGTTGCTTTGCAGCTGGTTTCGGGTTCGACATCCTTTTCGTCTACGTCCGATTTGTTGCAGATGGTTTCTGGTTCGACAGACATCCAATTGCCCGGGGCCACTTCCGGTTCCACAACTTCGAGACCGACACCGCTGACCCCGCCACCCTCTTGTGTTTTTAACGAAATCTTTTCCTTGATGTAACATTCTAATTTCCAATAAACGTAATGCGTCAAAAGCATAACCGAACCCAATAAAGATACGAATAAAATTGCCCCGATTATGTATCGACTAACGGTCATGTTAGAGTGGTTTTCAG
Source organism: Allygus modestus (assembly GCA_963675035.1). NCBI lineage: Eukaryota > Metazoa > Arthropoda > Insecta > Hemiptera > Cicadellidae > Allygus > Allygus modestus. The sequence continues at coordinate 481,257,737 of OY776112.1, read as the reverse complement.
TGACTTACCATAATCGGATCCCGATCGTTACACGAATCATGATCCCCTGTCGGGTTCCCGATTGATCTCAAAGGATTTTTTAAAAAATAAAAACATTCGTTAATAAATAAATGTTATTTACAAAACAAAGATTATTTCATTCTACAAACATATATACAAGTGAAACAATTTAAATCAAAATATAAAACTGTATTACAATAATAGACTAAAAAGATTAGATTATTTTCGCTGGTATAATTTACAAGAAAAGTTATTTACATTTTATGTGCATCGGTTTCTTTACTACGCTGTAACAATTCCTCTAGAACATCGTATCTCGTACCATTCTGCACCGCTTTCGTATACATTTTATCGAATTTCCTCATTTGTTTTTCAACAATCTTCTCAATCTCTTTGACTTTCCCGACACCACTGGGTGTCTTATAAGTCCCGCCGATTCTTCTCAGACCGTCGATATCTTCAAACGTAGTGTGGATAAGTCTCGCATTCATCTCCCTCCTTTCCTGCCACTGTCTGTGCCTTTCTGTCTTTCGCATTTTCCTTTCCTCTCCCGTGGGTGGCACCGACATTCCAAATTCCAATGCTAATTTGGTTAGTAATCCGAACCTTTCGACCAGAGAGGCGGTTTGATACAATTTACCGAACTCGTTCATATCGGATTCGACTTTGTCTTGGATGTCGACGATCGAATCCTCGACACCATACGCCTCACGCATTTTCATTATGCTCTCGTTGTCCACGGGCATCAAATTGTTTGTGATCCGGGATGACATCGCGGTTCTTTCCTTCTTCCTCTTCTCGCGTTCTATCTCCCTCTCCTCTCCGGTCGGTAGCGTTGAAATTTCAAATTCAGCTAACTCGGTTAATGCTACGTACCTTTCGTCCAGAGAGGCTGTTTGATACATTTTACCGAACTCGTTCATATCGGATTCGACTTTGTCTTGGATATCGACGATCGAATCCTCGACACCGTATGCCTCGTGCATTTTCGTTATGCTCTCGTTGTCCACGGGAATCAAATTGTTCGTGATCCGGGACGACATTGCGGCTCTTTCCTTCTGCCTCCTCTCACGTTCAATCCCCCGCAATTTCCATATGTGTTGTGACGGCTCTGTCGATGACGTCCGAGAATTGATGAAATTCATATTCCGCACAAGTTTGTTCATTACAGTTTCATTATTTTTAGAACACATTATTTGTTTATATAACGAATCCCGAGACATTATTTTTCTTATTTCGTCCTCAGATTCCATGATCGTTCCCTCCGCCGAACTTCTATCTGATGGACGGTTTTCACTTCACTTCACTTCACTTCTGCCTCCGCCGGGATGGTTTTCTGCATAAATATGTCAGCTTGAACGACTCCAGCGGCTAGTTTCCAACTGGCGCGATCAGAGTGAAAGCGCGTATTCAAACGTGAGGAGGTGAGTGGGGGGCCGACCTCGACCCCTGAGCAATGGAGGGGATACGCCGGGAGGATTGTTGGTGGGGATTCGAGTAGAGATCCGCGAGTCCGTGCTTTCCCGACTCTCATCAACCCCAAAACAGATTCTCGGACCTTAAAAATATTTGCTCTGTAAGATTTTGTCCCTCCGAAACATATACGATTTCCACCCTAAATCCAGCAAACGGGGTGATATTGACTTTGAAAATCTTTTAGCGGTACTGTAGAGGTAACAAGACACAAGAGACAAAAAATATTTCATAAAAATGATTTATTTTCAAAGCGACAAAATTCGTAAATTTTTGGACATATATTGTTTTTCTACAAGTATAACTCCCCGTTTGCAACTGAAGTCGGAATCGTCGAATTCGATACGTTGGTGAAAAAAGTAGATTCCTCAAGCAAAATTTCGTTTTCGCCTTCAAATTTGATTGTCTGACTGAAAGATCGGGTCACCTTATCGTTTCCTGTTGTTGTTTTACGGGAAATTGCGCAGAGGAGTTTCCAGACTCCAAGAAGATTTTCGGATTTTCTAAAGTCTTCGCCAAACAGAACGACGCATCGGATTGAGTGTTCCTTCGTGTCCAATTCAACGATATCTCGTCGATCGTAATTTGTACTGATCGTGTCGTTCGAACAAGAATATAACACAAACAAAATTATCACAATGCTGGTAATACAATCCTTGAGATTAGAAATGTTTAAGAAACGTTTAGCCAAACGTCGTTCGGCTTTGAGTTGAAGCAATAAGTAACGCTCCTGTATAGTAAGATCGTGCCAGGCTTCTTCGATTTCTACGCAACTCATTATGTCCTCCTCTTTTCGTCGGGACGAGAGCAATTGACACAAACACCGGTCTTGTTGTAGGTTGGAGTGATCTTGACAGGATACGACTCTCGACCAAAGCTGACCGATAAGCGAACAAATGTCGATTATCGTATTTTCGACGAGACCACCCCGACTCTTGGTTGGATAAACCGTCCTAGTTATTCACTCTCGGAGTAGCGTCGATCGCTAAAGATCCGACGAATTCAACATGAGCACATTTATCAAAAACATAATGAGACGGATACGTTTACGTAATTATATACGAGACAAACAAAGCGGTAATACTTCATACGAACAACGTTTGACAGCGCAGATGATACGCGCTCGTCGTTATTACATGGTTTTGATGTTTTGTATTGGCTTAACGTACGCGATATTTCAAGCCGTGATCTTCTCTTCGAGAATATCGTCGTGTTACACGCCGGAGATGAACACCGACATCGTTCAACTGGCCACAGAAAAACAAGATATCCGATACGCCGTGGTTTCCCAACAAAATTCGGGAAAGGTATCGTCAAAAGAGAGTTTTCAAGATTCCGATGGACTTCTCGGTATCTGGAATATTTTTGAAGGAAAGAGTCACGACGTTAAAATCCGAATGAAAAATAGAGAGATAAATCCGATAACAGTTGATTTCATCGTTAAGATAGAGAGGCAACGTGTCAACCTTTCCAAAAACTCCGGGTGATGGCCAGAACAGGATTTTTGACAGTAAGATCTCCGAAATGACCACCTACCTTGGTATTATATTTTTTTCAATACAATTTGTTAAACCTAAAATTTCAGTCTGATATGTACCCTTGATAGCATAAAGCCAAACACGAGTCTGAATCCTCGGCCGGGCGTAGGCGAAACAAGTGAATATTAAAACAAGAATGCATCGCTAAATTCGCCTACTAATCAGAACGCCCGTCTCGAGTGAGTTCAAAGACCTGACCCGGAACAGGCTATGTCGGGGTTTCCGGATTCACTCGGGTTCTAGCTGCTACAAAATTACTACCGAAAAATAATTTACAAAATCCCGTTTGTGACCATCTTCTCAGACGTCCACCGTGAGACTGAGAGTTTCCCCCACCACTTTTTTATTCAGTCAACCCTTTACTCTCAACAACTCTGGACCGACGACCAATAGGATTCGAGTATTTTTCCCGCCAAAATTTTTAGCCAATCAGAGGGCGGGATTTTTTTGTGTGTCGAGTAAATCGTCTCGACAAAACCTCAAAAATCGATATATACAGGGTATCGTTCGCGCGCGACTCTTTAGCTCCTTGCCCATTATAATGACTCCTTCAAGGAAGGAGCAGCGGGGAGGGGCCGGCGCGTCGCAGGGTGGGATTTTTTTTTTACTGTTACTAAGAATTTTTCATCTCAGAAAAATTGTCTCCGCTAAGAGAATAATTTTGTCCTCGCCGCGGGAATAATTTCCGGGAGACAAAAAACAAAAATTGTACCGCTCTTCTCGCCCGTCATTACGATGGCGTGGTGAGCGTTCGGTTATCCGAATAGAGGTACAATTTTTTGCACATAAATAGTTGTGTCCCGAAACAGAACTTATTTTCAGTCGATACGTCCACACACATTTCTGAGAGCCGGCCGATGCCGATTTACTCTACATCGGCATCGGCCGAACCGAATTTTGCACAACCTCGGATTCGGCCGAACCCGAAATACATTAACTACCATGAAACAACCTCGGATTCGGCCGAACCCGAAATACATTAACTACCATGAAACACATTCATTACCGTGGGCTCGGCCGTACCAGAGAAACACATACACTGCACCGTGCTCGGCCAAAACCGAGTTTGACTTCCACGAGCTCGGCCGAGTTGCGGTTTGTACATACGCTTTCCGCGGTCTCGGCTGAAACCGAGACAAGCTACTACATTGATACGGATTTGGCCGAGTTTTAGTGAATACCTCTTTTTTCTGTCCACAATACAAATGGGTTTGAGGAAAAAGATAATGAGAACACAACAGTTAAAATGTTATTTATATTTGCATATCTAAGAACTACAGTAATAAAGTTATTTACATATATACATCAAATAAAAGGTAATGAGAACACAACAGTTAAAATGTTATTTATATTTGCATATCTAAGAACTACAGTAATAAAGTTATTTACATATATACATCAAATAAAAGGTAATGAGAACACAACAGTTACAATGTTATTTATATTTGCATATCTAAGAACTACAGTAATAAAGTTATTTACATATCTACATCAAATACAGTCGTAACGAATCCCCCGCTCAAGTCCAACACGATCTTGGAACCGTCTTCTTTTGTCCGGACGATGGACAAATCACATCCTTCTTTGGCGATTTTTGTACACAGTTTTGCCAAAAATGCTTCACAATCGCCTTCGGCCACTGCCTTGTCCCACTCGATTTTGAGTCCCATTTTTTTTACTAAAATGTAGTCGAAGAGCAGTTCGAGATCGCTGCGCCCCAAATAAGGTTTCGGCTGTTGGTCAATATTGAATGTAGAGCGATCCATCACTCCGACAAAGTCTTACGATCCACCCCTATTTCTCCACAAAGAAGTTCCTTTTTCTTTCGTGTCGTCTTCTTCGTCTTCTGACGATGACGATGGTGATGACGAATCAGACGCTTGTGATGCCGCAGGACTGAGGACGTTTTGTGCCGTCTCCGTGAAGACGGTTTTCTCGACTGACATCCTCGTCGGAGTGGTGGACGGTTTGTCGAGGGTGACTGCTGTTTTCTCGTTTAGATTGGTTCGTGGCGATACGGCGGCATCGGTGTCTTTGGAGGACTTATGTTCACCACTGTCTGCTCTTTCTTCTTCTTCTTCTTCTGTGTCACTCTCAGGCTCGGTCGCTCTATCACCGCCATCTTCATTTTCCGTATCTCTCGAGGATACCTCGTTTGATGGATCCGTATTCACTTCGCCAGTCGTAACTGGTTTGACAATTATCGGGCTTTTGGGAGAATCAGTCTTTTTTTGTTTTTTTCCACGTCTTTTCGATCCCGTAGAGGTAGTCGAGGAGGATGACGATGATGACGATGAAGACGATGATGTTGACGATAAAGACGACGTGGAGGCTGACCTTTTTCTACCGGCCGTAATTTTGGCGACAGCCGTATCAAACAAGCCATTCGGAGTGTCGTCGTTCGCCTCTCTCGAAGTTCTCAGCCCACACTTGTTCGTGACTAGATTATTAAGCGACTCCAGTTGGCAATAAATGCATTCGCTGTAATCCCTACAACCCTTTCGAAACATGCACGCAGAAGATCGACGCATCGGTGTCACTAGCCTGGTATCGAATTCATTGTGCTTCTTTAGTTTATCCAACTGTTGTACCAAAGACTCGTAATCTTTGCATCTCTTTATTTTCTCTTCATCCAACACGGATGGTGTCGTCAACGTCGTAAACACTTTCACTCTGTTCAGTTTTAGAAAAGAATCAAAAATCGAGATGACTGAATCACACGAAGATCTATATTTGTTTATCGTATACTTTGCCGTGCACTTACCAGCCCGATCGTCCTTCTTCGACGGATACATGGCCATCCGTTGTGTATAAGATTTCCTTTCCAAATAGTCTTTTGATTTTGATTTTAAATAAAATATATTATACTCTCCGTCAATGAGAAATCCGAATGTCCCTTTCCCGCCTACCCAAAACAACTTTTTTTCTGCGACGTGACAGTCCTGGTTGGTGTTAACGGCCCTCGATGGTTCTGCGCTGCGGGGTGACGGGGGACGACTAACACTTCTGTGGGTCGAATAACGGCGATCCAACGACTGTCTCTTTGACGGTGTTTTCTCTCTGTAGCGGTCCCGGTCGTAGTGCGGTGACGATCGGTGACTGCCGCTGTTATGCCGCGGTCGATGGTATTCCGGAGCGACACTCTTGGATCTTGAGAAATTAAATCTCTCTCTCACACGATCTAGACTCCCGTTACGTCTTCGATCCGGGGCATAATACGGTCTGTAATCGTGATGAGAATAGCGGTGCCTTTCCATGATGTAAAAATATCAGCACTCGATGTCACAGTTTACTAATTTACGGACAGTTCTATAAAATTGTCACTATGTCGATTAATAATAGTAAAAGCGTATCACGTCAAGACAAAACTCCGGAGCGTGTATCGGTGCTAAACCAAAACTGAACAAACCTGCTCACCACCAGCCTATTTAAGCGATACCCCCCTCCCTTCCTCATTCCCAACACCAACCAGTGACCTCGAATCCCCTCTCCTTCGCCTTTCACCCGTTACGACAGCGCCCACCTCGCGGGAAAGCGATGTTGGGAAATCGGCATACAATTGAATAAACCTATTCGATTGTTATATTTGACCATACAATTTGTATCGGTCAAACATATAACAAATTGTTGAAACAATTTGTTATTACGTTGTACGGCGGCTGCCCATATTTTTCTTCCATTACAACAGTCATCGGGATCCCGATTTGATGGATTTCAATCAATTCGAATTCTTTAACTCGCAAACCCGAAAATCGATATGTACGGAATATCGTTCGGGTGCAGTAAAAATATATATTTTTACGATTTACTTCTCACAATGGGCATTTGGTTATCCACAAGGGCGTGAAAAATATGTGCAAACATAAAAGGTGGACTCATGGCCAGACTACACTTTCCGTCAAAACATAAAAACGTTTGTGTCGGCCGTTTTTTTTTGCCGTAACAGTGGTGACCTGGCGTGCTTATAGCTAGGATGGCACGAACGGTAAACCTACCGAGGGCGTTCGGTTGCCCGCTCGACCCATCAAAATCAGAGAACGATATTTTTCTCATCCCCTTCTATTACATCGGACATGTTTGTATTTTTGCGGCACGACTGGTAAACCTCACCGTGGGCGTTCGGTTGCCCGCTCGACCCATCAAAATCAGAGAACAAAATTTTGTTCTCATCCCCTTTTATTACATCGGACATATGTGATTCGAGAACAGTTTGTGTTTTTGCGTCGCGTTGAAAAAACGTCGATGGCTGAAATCAAGAATTATCTCAGGTGAAAATATTTTCTTTGTACGTTGAAATACAAAAATATTACTTAACCCAGTGTCGGGTCGGCACTTTGGGCTTCCCCCAGAGCTTCGGCTATGCAGGCGCGCATTAGCGAGTCGCATATCTCTTTTATTCGACCAATTACCGCCGTTCTCTTTTGGCCGTCTAAAGGATACAACAAAGTCAGAACCGCAATGAGGACGATTAATATAAAGTAAAACCCCAACGTTAACAGTTGGGGCTGACCTGCCGTATCAAGAATGGAAGCAGATTACCGGCGCAAGAACGGACACGAACCGCGTTCCCGCCAGAGTACGTTTCGAACACAGGATTCAGACTGCCGAATCCATTTTGGCTCCATGTCTTTACGCGAAGATACATCACATATCCGTGTGTAAACTTTTGAATCACAACGCGTGTTACTCAGAAAAACCCTCTTTGAGATTGTCTCTGTTGCGTCCGTTTTTAGGCTGAAATATTTCAAAGTCCCTTTTGCGACCGTCCCCTTAGACGTTCGCCGTGAGACTGATCATTTCCCCCACCACTTTTTGGTTCGGTCGATCCTATACTCTCGACAATCCTCGAACGCCGACCAATAGGATTCGAGTATTTTTCCCGCCAAATTTTTTGACCAATCAGAAGGCCGGATTTTTTTGTGTGTCGAAAAAATAATCTCGACGTGACCTCAAAAATCTATATATACGAGGTACCGTTCGCGCGCGACTCTTTAGCTCCTTGCCCATTATAATGACTCCTTCAAGGAAGGAGCAGCGGGGAGGGGCCGGCGCGTCGCTGACTGGGTTTTTTTTTGCTATTGGATATTTTACAGATTTACCCAATACAAATTTTGTAGCCTGCCATATTAAACTTTTTGTCAGATCGGTTACCCGCTCGGGATGGTTAACATTACACAATTCTAAATAAGTTACATCACGATCGTATTTTATTTTCAGCCAAACTGCAAAATACAAACATTTTCACCGCTCTCACCGAAACATGTCTTGGATCGGAGTGAAGAGGGTGTGCGTCGCCCATGTTTTCGCATCCCACCGATTCACGGACCATGCTAAATCGGCACCTCGCGGAACAGAGGTGTAAAACCGTGTGTTATATTTTTCTATTTAAAAGTCGGCCAAATATTTCAAAACTTTTTTCGCCGAATTTTATTTTCTGCGGGACCGCAAAACTCTGACTTTTTCACCGCTCTTCACGCCGTGTCCATATCGCCGTTTTGGGTCAGTGACGCCCGTCGGTGCGACGCTCAAACGAACTCAGTTAACGTTAATACGACGTAAAAACGGACGTACAGTAGGACGCCGTAAACAGAGATGTAAAACCGTGTGTTATATTTTTCTATTTAAAAGTCGGCAAAATATTTCAAAACTTTTTTTGCCAAATTTTATTTTCTGCGGGATCGCAAAACTCTGACTTTTTCAACGCTCTTCACGCCGTGTCCATATTGCCGTTTTGGGTCAGTGACGCCCGTCAGTGTGACGCCCGTCGGTGTGACGCTCAAACGAACTCAGTTAACGCTAATACGACGTAAAAATGGACGTACCGTAGGACGCCGCAAACAGAGATGTAAAACCGTGTGTTATATTTTTCTATTTAAAAGTCGGCCAAATATTTCAAAACTTTTTTCGCCGAATTTTATTTTCTGCTGGACCGCAAAACTCTGACTTTTTCACCGCTCTTCACGCCGTGTCCATATTGCCGTTTTGGGTCAGCGCGGGTCTAAACAGAACTCAATTACCACTAATACGACGTCGAAACGGCCGTATCGTCTCGTCTAGGGTCGGCGCGAACAGAACTGTAAAACCGTGAGCTTTTTTTATTTTTGGCGAAGAGTCAGCCGGGGATTTCAAAACTTTTTTTCACCGAATTTTATTTTTGCTGGACCACAAAACATAGCCATTTTACCGCTCTTCACGTAGGCCTAAAAGGCCTTATCGTCACGTTTAGGTTTGGTGCGAAGAGAGGTGTAAATCCGCGAGTTTTAGTTTTTATTTTTGACGTAGAGTCGGCCGTCGATTTCAAAACTTTTCTCGAGTAAAAAAATGTGTGTAACAAATATTTAACCCCCCAATCAGCGACGCGCCGGCCCCTCCCCGCTGCTCCTTCCTTGAAGGAGTCATTATTATGGGCAAGGAGCTAAAGAGTCGCGCGCGAACGGTACCTCGTATATATGCGATTTCGGTGGCGTGTCGAGATCTAATTTTCGACGCGCGGAAAAATGCAGCCTTCTGATTGGCCGAAATTTTTGCGGGAAAAATACTCGAATCCTATTGGTCGGTGGTCGGGGGTTGTCGAGAGTATTGGGTTGACCGAAACAAAAAGTGGTGGGGGAAACTCTCAGTCTTGCGGCGGACGTCGAAGGGCACGGTCACAAACGGGACTTTGAAATTTTTTCCGAGCGATTGTTTTTTACCGTTACTTTTTCTTCAGTCTGAAAAAGTCTCGATTCAGTATTTTTGAAAGTCGACTGAAGGTAGCGGGCAGAACCGGACCCAGAAATAACCCTATGTCGGGTTGGCCGTGACAGAGCTTTTGGGTAAAGAGGTTTCCGGGTTAGCTCGATGGATTCGCTTGAGACGGCCCAATGACAGTGCCAAACCGGTTTCTCTATAATCGCTGGTAATTTTGGTCTCAACCAAGACCGTCATTTGACCATAGTAATCAACAACTATAGAAACGGTCTATTGTTAGTGTTTTATTCAAATAAAAGAAACAAAAAGTGTACTTTGCACATTTTTTCAGTCCAATTTATTTGGCTCAATTCTTCTTCTCAAGACCTTTGATACACATACACTTCTTCCGGGTTCGGCTGAGCCTGAGAAAGACTTACGGTCTCGGTTGAGACCGTGGAAATTACATTTGATACACTTCTTGCGGGTTCGGTTGAGCCTGAGAAAGACTTTTACGGTCTCGGTTGAGACCGTGGCAATTTTTTTGGTAACATAAATTTGATACACATACACTTCTCCCGGGTTCGGCTGAACCGAGAAAGACTTTTTTGGTAACATAAATTTGATACACATACACTTCTCCCGGGTTCGGCTGAACCGAGAAAGACTTTCACGGTCTCGGTTGAGACCGTGGCAATTTTTTGGTAACATAAATCTGATACACATACACTTCTCCCGGGTTCGGCTGAACCGAGAAAGACTTTCACGGTCTCGGTTGAGACCGTGGCAATTTTTTGGTAACATAATGACCAACAACCATAGAAACGGGATAATTGAAAAACAGGTGTATATATATTACAATTTTTATTTACAAATTACTAAAATCTAACAAAACCGGGTGTATATATATTACAATTTTTATTTACAATGTGTATATATATTACAATTTTTATTTACAAATTACTAAAATCTAACAAAACTGGGTGTGTATATATATTTAGTCTAAAATCTAACAAGAAAATATGATTATTTATAATACATTTAGGCGGTTTAATATTCACCAACGACGGGAGATCTTGGTGCTGTAATGGTTGCGCAGTGCCCAAACTCTATTATTAGTGCACGGTCGTGACGAAATGTCCACGTTGGTGTGATGGCCGCAGGCTTCGATACGGGGATCGAAATTGATCTCCTCCCTCTTCGGTAGAATGACATATTTGAATTTGCATACTTTGGTCAGATAATGACGAACGGTCTGGTCGTACGTGATCAACCTGATGAATTTGTTTGCGCCTCTTTCGCTTTCCATTTCACACCAGTTTTCACGATACACATAACGGGTGAACTGTTGTATGAAATCGTCAAAAATACAGATACGGCTACTATCCGAAATGGAGTTTTTCGTCACCCACGACATGCCGTGAGTCATTGACGAAATCTCTCGATTTTCGTTAACGCACTGTTTTCCTTCTTCTTGAAGATAATTTATGATCCAATGTGAAAGTAGTGGTGGGCCGGAAATACGAATGACGCTTACCTCTTTCGGTCTAAGCCTGGTCAACATGAGCGGATCCGACACACAGATTTTCGGTTTGTACAACGACAGTAGAAAATTCATTTCTACGAAATATGTGCAGTCAGTCGTTATCATCAAATTATTGTAACCTTCGAGTTCAATCGACACATCTCTGAATCTCGTAGGTACGCGTCTCCCTCGTCTCCGCCCGTCCCGTTGTTTTTGCGTTTCCTCTTCGTCCGCTAGCTGAACATCACCGTTGTCGCCGAAACGAGTGGGTTGATTATTATGCGGACTTCTGCTGCGCGACCTCGGATCACGAATTTCATATCTGGAAATCCGATCAACACCGCTTATTTTTTCTACGATCTGCTCTTCGTGGATTTCGACTTCCATTTCACTGCTGACCAAAGCGGTATCGCTGGTTTCAAAAGTGACGGGTTGTGTTTCCTCTTTTTTGATTTTTGCTACGATCTGCTCTTTGTTGTTTTCGCCTTCCATTTCACTGCTGACCAAAGCGGTATCGCTAGTTTCGAAAGTGACGTGTTGTATTTCCTCTTTTTTGATTTTTTCTACGATCTGCTCTTTGTTGTTTTCGCCTTCCATTTCACTGCTGACGATCTGCTCTTTGTTGTTTTCGCCTTCCATTTCACTGATGACGATCTGCTCATTGTTGTTTTCGACTTCCATTTCACTGCTGATCATGACAGTATCGCAGGTGACGAAGGTGATGGGTTGTGTTTCCTCTTTTTCGTTATTGGCTTCTAATAAGTTCAGCTCATAGATTTTTTCTTCGATCTGCTCTTTGTTGTTTTCGACTTCCATCTCACTGCTAGTTATCTTCTCTTTGCTGGTAATAGCGGTAGCTGCCTGCTTTCCGTTGATGTCTTCGTCCTGTGCCTGTTTCAATAACGTCATCAAATGTGTCTTGAAATCTTCATTCTCCATAATATATTTTACCATCTCTCCCAACTGACACTCTGGACGCTGGAACACTGAACACTCCATGCTTCACTGACTAAGACTTCCGAGAGTTGGAACAAACTGCCGAACTGACTTTGTATGTCCCGGTGACAACTATATATAGGCGACGCTAGTGGTGGAGTATGAAAGTGAAAGTAGATGTGGGGGGGGATATTCCACGCCCACCATACCCCCACGCTCCGTATCTCATCGGGTCACCGATTTCTTCTGACAACGGCCGTCACTGACGTAACGGCGTCAAACGCTTTGAGTTGAGTACGTTTGTAGTTTTGCGGTTCGTCGGAAAGTGTAATCTGACCGTGGACAACATTTGTTTCGTGAGAGAATTTACTTTTACACGCAGTGACGGTGGTGACAATTACGGCTTCCCGCTCGCTCCACCACCACCGTTACGGCGCCAAAATTGTCGACGCGAAGAGCGTTAAAAATGTTTTGTATTTTTGCGTTTATCCGGAAATTATAATCCGGCCGGGACAAAACTTTTCTGTGGTAAAAATATTTTTCTTTCAATCATAATAATAAAAAAATCCAACTAGCGACGCGCCGGCCCCTCCCCGCTGCTCCTTCCTTGAAGGAGTCATTATTATGGGCAAGGAGCTAAAGAGTCGCGCGCGAACGATACCTCGTATATATGCATTTTTTATGGCGTGTCGAGATATATTTTTCGACGGACAAAAAAATCCGGCTCTCTGATTGGCCGAAATTTTTGGCGGGAAAAATACTCGAATCCTATTGGTCGGTGGTCGGGGGTTGTCGAGAGTAAAGGGTTGACAGAACCGAAAAGTGGTGGGGGAAACGATCAGTCTCGCGGCTGACGTCGAAGGGGACGGTCGCAAAGGCAATTTTTCAACACCCGTAACCACTTTCGTGAACGAAGAGAGATGGCCGTAAATGGAATGTCTACGGTAGCATACCGAAAAAAAAATATTTTCGGTGTGTTTCTTTTGTAATAAAATTTGTTAAACACGAAACGGCAGTCTACCCGAGCGACGCACTTTGGCGTTTTCCCCTCGCTCCTCATGTGAGAGGCACGGCCGAAACCTAAGAAATCCACCGGTTTCGGCCGTAGTAGAAAAAGTGAAAGAGTTTGGCCAATCTGGAAAAGGATATTTTGTGAAATAACGACAAACTTTTTTTTCTAAAACATATATTTATTATTGTAACAATAACTAACATCGGCTACGATAAACGTCCGAAGCGAAACCCATCCCATTCTGATATGACGCGGGACATTGTGTTCTTCGCTGTTTTTCGTGCGAAGATTGCGCACGGTTTACTTCCTCTTCTACTCCGTTTCCGTAGACCCGTCGCTTTCGTCCGTTTGATCGCGCCTTCTGATTCGGTCGGTCGTAGTGGCGGTCGATGTTGTCGACATGATATTGCGCGTAGCCGTCTCCGTAACGAGGATAACCCCGTTGTTCCAAATAGTCGAATTCCGGATCGTATACTCTCCTCGTCATACGGCGTTGTCCGTGAAATTCACCGCTACGGTCTTCATCGTACAGATAGTCTCGATCGTCGTAGTACCTTTCTCTGCCGTCGTAGTATCCGTATACCCCGTTTTCGGCCTGATGACTGTATTCGCCGTGACTACGATGATGTTGGGGATCGTCACAGTTTACGGTCACAGAAAAGAACCGATTTGGCAAGTACTCGTCAACCTCGCCACCGGAACGATGACGACGACCGCGACGTCCCCGACGAGTCGGGGTGCGGTTGTTTTGTTGGTGGTCTTCCTTTGGCCCGAATTGGCCCTCTCCTCCGTAGTTACGATTCGCCAACGACATATCACAAGCGCGTTTCCTCCGTGGATCGTTTCTTACCAATTCCCTAAACAGCGCGTCTTGTTGTCTGAGCCACAGGTGTTCGAGTATCGACATGTTCAGAAGAGAACATCTCTGATTCTTGTCAAATGACGTGACGGCACCGCCGCGAGAATGATCGTTGTAGCAAACGCAGACAATTCGACCCTTGCCGGATAGGTCGTACCTGGGATCCTTCGAGAGGACGTTGGAGACGTAAAGAAAGTCACCCGGAATGTGAGCGCCGGCGGCGTTGTCTCTTTGGTCGTATAGCAGTTTTTCGAACACGTGCATGTTGTTATATACAAACGGAAACGAGAACGTCGCCATGCGGATACCCCTGCTCTTGCAGAACGCGCGGTCCTCATCGTCTGCGGTATGACCGTCCACGTTGACTATAATGGGTTTCTGGAAGCGTGGCTGCTCGGCGGAATCGTTCGCTCGCTCGTATAGGTTCATTAACGCCTTTTTCTTGTTCGCCCCTTTCACGAACACGACACGGGCGCCCGATAAAATGCACAACACGTGTCTGTCGTCGTAGCGACACTCTCCGTCTTCCAACTTCAATCCGGTGTGTACATCGTAATGTCCGTTACCGTCGTCGGTGGGGATAAGGAGATGTGCAGGCACGTTATCGACTTCGTGTATCATGTTCAGCCCGGACACGATGGGACTGTTCAACATCCTGTATGCGAGCTCCTTGATCAGCGATCCGCGTCCACGGTGAAACACCAATTGCGCGTCCAATAACATGGCGTAATCCGACGACACAGCGGAGTGTTGTTCGCCGTTGTTGTCGTCTTCCCGAAGTAGCTCATCCTCTTCCTTTTCGGTCAGGTCCATGTCCTCTTCTTTTTCGGTCAGGCCCATGTTCGACACGAGGTCGGCGAGTAAAGCGGATTCGGTTTCCGCGGAAGCCGCGACGGCGTCGTTCGGCACTGTCATATTTTTATGTTATACCTACCAAAGCAATCTCACTTATACATTCCCCTCTGAAAATAAAAAAACACAAAAAGTCGAATTTACCGATACAAGAGGCTGGAAATAAACCCGTTGTATTTCACCTCGGTTGTGCCGTTTGGACGAATGTTTCTCTTGACCATACAGCCGGAAAGGCCGATTTCATCAGTCAGCATTATGTCCAGAGTGTTTTTATCGCTCACGTCCCCGCCGTAAGGATACGTCATCGTATCGTACAGCCTGACTTGATCCGCTACTGAAAACGTACCGGCGGCGTTTTCCGGCGGTGGATCCCGGGTGACCCGCAGCTTGGCCAACAATTTCCGTTGGTCGTGTTTCAATCGCGTTTTCGCTTCGTTATCTCCCGAATGAGTTATCGATCTCACGTCGACTCCGCTCATCAATATCGGACAGGCGTAGTAGACTTTGAATAGTTTATCGCGAGCTTCGATCATCAAACTGTATTCTTCTTCATCCACGGCGGTCCCGTCTTCGTACGAACGCATCGCTTCTTGAACGTTGATGTACGGACTGCGGTACACAGCTCTCCGCCCGCTCCGCTGTTGGTGGACGTGTAAGCATAGAAATTTGAACAACCGCATCAGTTCCATGTGGAGCGCGTCGTTCAGGGAATTTATGTATTGAGAACGCTCGGCGGCCGGGTCCCGCCCGCCCACGACTTCTATACCCCATTTGCTTTGTTTTCCGTACGCGAACGTGTGATAAAACTGTTTGAAGCGAAAATATTCGTTTTCGGGTGACGTTTTCATGTATTCGGGTCTCGTTACCAGTTTGACCAGATGGTACGGATTGGAGTCTAAAGCGAAATCTACGGAAGCGGGCATCTTACCGTCGACCTCAAACGGCTGCATGTCCACGTTCACGTACAGCATCAGGTCGGTGCAATAGTTGCAGACTATATCGCGCACTGTGTCAGCGTCTGTGTTGTCGTCCACCAATAGGAAACGTACCTCCACCAATTTTACGTCCGTGTCATTTGTCGCGCTGAACGTTTTCATCGCACGCTCGTTCAACAGAAAAATACTAAAGACCAATTGGACAGCGCCGTGTGACCGGCCGGCGGTCATGGCGTGTCTGAACGCCCTTTTAAATTTGGCATACCGCTGGTCACCTACAAAGGGTCCACCCACGCAGATTTCGAACGGATCAATGTTGAAGGTCACTAAGCGATCAAAGCGTTCGGGCGCGTTTTGTAGCGTCACGTCACAAACGTATACATCCGCGTTTTTCGTCAGTCGTATGGGTTCGGTGACGTTATCTCCCCTATCCCTCGCGGCGTCTCGTAAATATGAGTATAACGCCTCCGCACATACGAGCAATACCGCCGTCCTCCCGCCTCGACCACCCTCGCCCCGACGCGTCGCTTCGGTTAGACCCAAAATGTTTTCCAAAAGCAGACGTTTGTCCCTCTCGTATTCGGACACGTCGAGAAAAATATCGGTGTACACGATTTCCATCGGTGCGACGGGGCGCTCTTTGTAAACGACGTTGCGATTGCACGCTTTCGCGGGTGGTTGCAAGGCGACCGGATCTGCATTCACACTGGACGATATAAAGTCGTTCTGTACCTCCATCGCGAATTATTTTTTTACGGGATTTTTCAACAACCTGGACATTCCACTTATACCTGTCGCGGATCTTGTAAAATGATAGAACACGGGCTTACGGTGGCGCGCGCTTTTCGGCAGCGCGTCGAGCATCTCGGCGACATCGTCGTCGTTTCCCTCGTCATTTCCGGCGTCGCTAACGCCGTCCGCCACCTCGGCGATCAGACTGGTGCCGGCGGCAACCGTTTTGCCGGCGCCCGTCGTTACTGTGGAGGGTGGTTTGCGTACGCCGGCCCCGGCTACCGTTTCCATATCGCCGACGAAAACTCTAAACTCTTCGGCCATCATGGACACCACCATGGTGTTGACTAGCATTTCACGCAACGCGACCCTTTCGGTTTCCGGTTCTAACGACGTATCTTGAAAATCCTCTTGATAGTCAAATTCTCCCTCGATCTCGTCGTCACTGTCACAGATCGGCAACGGTACCGAGGTGTTTAGAAGAGTTACGATCTCGTCTTCGGACGGTGGCTCACGCTTTCTTTTTGCGTTGTTGCTTGCCGTGTTGATTGAGCGTTCGAGTATTTTTGTACTTTTCGCTATGTTTCCAAACATTTCCTGCACGTGTATATCGATGACGAGCGGCCGATTCAGCAAAGGCGCGGTGCGCAGTTTATCGTTCGTGATAGGGTCAAAAAAGGAAAGGGTGTTGGCGTCGATCGTATCGCGATAAACGCGTACGTCGGAAGACGACAACAGCATGTACAGCATTATCAGATCAGTTTTGTGCTTGCGCCCGATACGTCCGTTCAGTTCCATCCGTTCCAGCAAGCTTCTGAAATTCACAAACCCTACGAGAAACCCGGCTCGCATTCGGTACACGTCCCAGATGTTGGACGAATTGAATCGCGGGTCGTTGGCCACCGTACAGCCGCGAACCATCGCTTCGTGAACCAATCTGACCGCCTCGGTCTCTTCGGCCCATTCGTATTTCGTGGTGAAAAGGCGGACCAAACTCGTCACCAACGAGCCGAGTGTTGTACGGAACACGGAGCCGTTCCACAGACGCGCCATATTGATTTCGTCGAGCACGACGCCCAGACTGGAAGAGCCGCCGGTCACGACGCGTCTGAACCACGGATTTTCCGGATCCACTTGTTCCAGGCCCGTGGGTGGCGGGTCGGTCGAACCGGTGGCCCCTTCTCGGTTTCCCGAACCGCCGGCGGCGGCCTGACACGTTCCTCCTCCACCCGCACCCGTCCCACCGCTAAGCGATATGGGAGTCCTGTCTGTTTGCCGCCGGCCGTGGTTAGCTCTGTAATTTTGTAAAAAATTCGGATATTGATGCGCCATTAAAATTTCATCGGCCTGATCTGCGATCGTGTCCATGACTGCGCCGGGATCGGTGCCGGTCCGACGCGCGTTTCCCATTATCGATAGTTGGTCTTTCAGGTTTTCACCGATCGTTTCCCATATTGCCGGGTTGGAAGTCATTTCGCTTTCGGCGGCGAACGTGTTTCCTAAAACAGTCCGTCTGGTCATTCCGGCGTTCTCCATGTCGTCCAGAGTCCTGAGTATCCTCCTGTCTGCTTCCGCCTCGAGGGGATTTCCCGCCATACCGAAAACTCCGATTCCGGGTGCTTCTAACGCGACGCCTTCCCGCGATCCCCCGGGTTCCACCAAGTCCCGGGCTTCTGGTCCATTTAATCGAGCGCGCGGTAAAATGTTTTGAACGATATTGTCCATTTGATTTTGTACCGGGGGCATTCTATTGTCGGCGGCTATTCTGCCACCTACACCCGCCCCACGACCCCTCCGATTTTTTTTAGATGCGGCCGATGCTCCGTGAAGAGCATTCTGCCGTAAACCCGCGGCGGTTCTACTCACGTTATCCGACCTGTTGGAATACAAATCCATCTCGGATACGCGTGGCCCTTTGGTGGCAAAGTGTTATTTTCGAGGGTACGGAAAAGGAGTTTAACGATGTAATTGTCTTCTTTTGAACTTTCCGTAGATCGCAGTAGAATTTTTGTGGATTCGTTGCAGCCCCTTTTAGTAACGTGACGTCACACAGGACAGTGCACGTAACGGTAGAGCGAGAATAAACTCAGCCCCTATAAACTTTCTCGACATACTTATTTTCCTTAATCACGGTGTTTTCGGGAGGATACTATTGTTTTTTGTTATTTTTATTTTACGCTCGATTTTTCCTTGTCGATCCGAATATCGAGAGATTCACTCGGAACCACTGACGGAACCGTCATCGGACGAACTGGACTCTTCGCTACTCGATTGGTTTTCGGACTCCGTCGTTTCGCCCGTCTGTTCAACAGGTCCGTCTTTGGAGGTGTCGGTGAGCGGGGTCACGTCGGACAATGCCACGTTTTCCGCGGCGGCGCATTCCCTCAGGTCCGGATACAATTGACGAGTCGTTTCGGTAGAGGTGGGGGGGTCGTCCGTCCGTACCAATCTCTCGACCACAACGGTACCGCCCCGCACATTTGTCTCTGCCGTTCTCTTGGGTCTCGTCCAGACGCGAGTCGCCTTCGAGACAATATTATCGCCGTTCGCACGCTCCATCAGTAACACTCACTTACATACCACCTGGGAAATGATGGCGAGTCGCGGACAACGAGATCTCAAAATCGGCTGGATACTCTCGCCCCCTCGGATATATTTCAACGCACGAGAATCCAATAAAAAACACTTTGATCTCTACTGGGACACCATTTATTGTGATTACAGCTATCTCACACACTACAATGCGGAACTGCCGTTTGAAGAAGCAAGCGGGATTACGCCGCAGTCACGGGATCGCGTTCACACCTCCACCGCGATTCGTCGCGAACGTTGCACGCGTCATCAGAAGCTGGGTCAAATCATTTTTCACAACCGTCAAACCATAATCGAATTGGACAATCATGATTATGAACTTTCATATGTCGGTTCGGGTAAAAAGTTCTGTTTGAAACGAGCGTGTTTTCACGCGCTCGCTAAGGAATGGGATCCAATCGACGAGAGCGCGGGCTGCTTGTGTAAGAACGGTCGGTATTCGAACTGGTGTTCTTCGCCGGACGAGACCGAATTACAAAATATTTTAGTACCCTTTTTCGTAACGTACAATAATCGGACTTACGACATCGTCAATCATTTCAAAATGACACCGTCGCCTTCGTACGAGACGCGACAGTATATACGAGAAACCACTCGATCTCGGTTGGCAAACACGTGCGGCAACAGAAAACGCGTAGCCGTCTTCAGGACTGTAAAGCGGGCCAGGAATCGAGTACACCACGTTATGATTCAAGATATTTTCGCCGAGTCCGTCCGCGTTGAAACGGACTGTGGTTTTGAAGAGTCGTACACGCGACAACGCGCAACAGAATCACCGCCACCACCTCCACCGAAACGGAGGATAACTGAACTTTCTAGCGATTATCACGCTGCTCGCGCCGAGCGACTGACATTCGGCTCGACCTACTTGATGCACACGGTCGAATCCGAATATTGGAGAAAAAGAGCCAAAGCCATGGGAGCCGTGCCGATATGGAAGTCCAATTACACGTCGCACATTCCGATCGAATATCCCGGATTATTGATGTGTTTGGAATATTCAAAACCAAAAAAACTGGGAACGGGCATATTTGGCAATTATTTGAAAACGGTTCTGACGCAAATCAAAGAAAAACTAATTGGAGTTATCTCGTACAATAACAACAACGTGCTACCGGAAACACACAGACTATGTTTCGGCGGTGTACCAGTAACATCCGCCAGTAGTCCAACCGACCATCTCCCGTATCCCCGGGCGTGCACTCTGAGACTACCTTTTCTGAATCCGCCGGTATTGGAGCGGGCTGGACCGAATTCGTTCAAACGGTCGGTTCTATACGAACACGCCATGCATATGGTGGTTTCGGAAGGGGATACGGTATGGACAGGTGACGTGCTGTACACACCATCCAAGTTAGACTATGCGAATATAGCCAGGTGGAAGGCTACGCCGTTAAAACAGATAATTTTGAAACCCGGCGTATACAGATGGTCGCCGTTTCTTCTCGGCGTGGAATTCGGATTAGAAACGAGAAAAAAAGAAATGTCGAACGCTTGCCGAGAATGCAGCAGATGGTTATCCGCGTGCGAGCAATACTTCGATTTGACCAGAGGAGAAATGGCACCTCATTATTATTTGATCGATACCGCCCTTACGTCGCGCAAAAAAAAACGGAAAGTGTTTGAATGGACCCCGCTCGGGTACGCGGAAGGAGAGAATTTCGACCGACTGATCCACGTGTGGGCAAGCGACAGGGAAGAGTTTATGAACAACGGAGTAGACGGAGCGTCGTTCAACTGGTGGAACAGCGTCGACGAGCATCTGGAATCGGTCAAGATGTACTGGCCAGACACGAGGTTCCGAGGACCCGCCAATTGCGAAATGAAGACCATAAATTGGGGCGCTAAAAACAGCATCAATCTTCGTCATCAATTGTTCGGTAACGCGTCAAAAATCGTGTTGAAGAATCCAACCACCTTCTTCGAGCGGTCGTTGATCAGTGTCGAAATCTGTTCCGGAAGCGCAAAATCGGGCGGTTACACGTTACTGGACGAGACAACTTTGGAAGTCGTAGGCGCAGTCCTTCTGGACGTGCGCGGTGCAGATCGCCACTTGTACGAATGTTTTGGACACTCCAACGGAAACGACAACCCCTGTTTTCACGATGATGCCGGTGCGGACAGGGCGGCGGACGAAAAATATCTCAGCGACGTACCGGCCGTTGGCGTTCACTTTTGCACCTTATCGTACGAGTTGGCTTTGTCGGCGTTGTCTCATCTCTGTACACACATTCGCACGCACGTTCCGTGGAATAATGTTCGCTTTGAGTGTCTAAGAAACGCATGGAATTTCACCCCGCACCAGTTCAACATTCGCCCGTCCGACGTCGCCCACGCTCATAGATGTTTCGCGAAAAGTCGGAAGGTCATCAAATCAATCCCCAATCACCGATCAGATATCGACGTGTCGGTCAACCTGACCTGCAGGCCTCGAGATCGACGTTGGTACGCGAGAAAAGACGGAACGCCCGGTGATTATTTGTGAAATGACAATAGAAATTATCTTTTATAAACAAACTCTTATTTCTTTCCTTCTTCCCGTCCGATTCGCGCCGAAAAATCTTTCTTGGAAATCCTTCCCTCGTAATGGGAAAACGTTCTGTGTACGGCTTCCTTGTCGCGGCCCGAAAATCTATCATTAGTATAATCACCAATCAGTATGCAGAACACGCGAGCGTCAATATCTCTGACCACGTGTAGAGACGGTGGTTTTATTGAGCTATTCCAAACGACGAGGAATCCAACATCCCTCTTATCGCCGCTCCTCTCGACGAATGCGTATACGGTTTTGCCGTGCGTGCGGCCTATTTTCTTTAAAGAGAACGGTTCACCGAGGCGCAAACGAACCAACTGGTCGTTCGGCATGATAAAAGCGGACCGGGCCAGACGATCGCGACTGCCCACGTAACGGCAAAGCGAACGCAGCGTCTCTGACGCCGGTTGTCGCTCCGTGGACTCGTCGGGGTGTTTCGACCACCCCGCCAGCCATTGGTCGCCGGCGATAGACGTCCACGGTTCGGGATCGTTTTCGCTAAACTGCATTCCGTAATCGCTGTTGTACAACGCGCGGTACAGTGATTTTAATTCCACCGTATCGGCGCATATGAAAATAGTGTCGTTTTTCCTGTCCACCCAACGAGGGACGTAAACACCGCGTTGCGTGTCCAAAACGACGCAGGCGTTCGTATCGCGAACGCCGCCCCCAAGAGCGGTGATCAAATCGCCGACGACCGTTTTGCCGTCAAATTCCACGGCCGACACCAAGTCCGCGGGTTCCATCGCGAATGCACTTATTTCCTCGCGGGCCCGCGTTAAGGAGTCAAAAAGATTTTGTGTTTCTCATTTTTGACGTTACGAGCGGACGTTTTAGACTGGGGTGTTACGTCATCTAGACCCACCGCCGCCAGATCGGTCATTGAAGACTCTAAACGATCATGAATAGGGTAATTTTCCGCCACGACGTCGGCCGCCGCGGGGCTACCGGCATAACCGTCGTACCACCGGGGGCCCGAAGTGGGGGTACCTGGCCGAGACCGACCACCCCGCCCGACTTTGAAGAGTTCATCGGCGTCGTCGATGTAGTCGTCTTCCATGTACGTAAACGAATACGGCGACCCAATCATGACGGGTCGGTCTTTCGACAAATCGAATTCGCCCGACTCGAAATTTAGAAAATCGTCTTCTCGGTCACTGTCGTTTACCGTCGGTCTCCTCGTCTCTGTAAATGGCTCTTCGTTCGCGCCGGCCGATGGGTTGGGCGTGGTGACGCCGACACCCGCGTTTCTCGGTCTTTTCATACACACGATAAATCCGACGTCTTGCAATATGGAATCGACAAAAGATACGTAAGCCTTATCGTACGCGTCGAGTTTCCACTTGTGTCTGGGTGAGAAGAAGCGATCGAGAAAGTGAAAAACCGCCGTCATGCCGAAATACCCGCAGAACTTTTTACAAAATTCTCGGTAACAATACTTTCGCGCGAACGACACGTGTCTACTGATTCCGCCATCTTCGTAATCGCCATCTTCTAAGCCCAAAACCGAAGCGCTGGTCAATTTGAAATTCATCCATACCGTGTTGTTCGCTTCGCACAACGTTCCGTCGTGTTCCTTGACGGACTCTAGCCAAGCCGGCGTTACTGCCACAGAACTGGTGAACGTATAGTCTTCCAACCCACCGTACGAATGTGCGAAAAGGATTTCTCCGTCGCAACCCCAGTTTGGATCGGACATTGTACGTAACTAAGCTAGAATTTGTTTGTTTTTCCCTTGTATTCGATTCAAACGTACTTACAATATTTTTTACGGGTGTGGTGGAAGCATATTTTCTTCCGGGCCGCTTTCCGTTACCGTAAACAAACTTCTGCCGCTAAAATCGAATATTGACGGACGGTGGGGGGTTAGGGTTGATTCATGGAGGGCGTGAGAACCGGCTTGATTTGTCATTTCTATGTCTTCCCCTCCAACGGTTAAGTTTTCCTGAACGTTTGCCGACGATGACTCGCCGGAAGTAGCGGGCACAGTAGCGGGCACACTGTATAAATCGTATGTGGAACGTTGCTTTTCGTATTCTCGCATGGCGTTCAAATACGATTGGGTGAGTCGGTCTCTGAATTGCGGCGGTATCCGGGATATTGTGTCTTTGAGTGTATTCATTCCGTCTACGCACGTCGTATCGGACAAGACGCGTGTGTTTATCGTTACTGTCTGCGGATTATTGGTAAACGCACCGCCGCCACTGAATTTGTCGTAAATAGGATTATAGAATTCCGTTTCTTTGTTGGCCTGTCGAACGATGATGCATTTTTGCGTCTGATCCGCTCCATCGTTCAGATCGTTTGACGTTTCCATTTTGAACGTGGCGTCCGTGTGTTCTACGACTTTAAGAATTGTCAAATCGGTAACGAGACTCGGATTGAAGTCGGCCGCGTAAAGTATGTCGTGGGTCCCGTAATATCTATACACGGTCCTCAACATCTGTCCCGCCGATTCCATCGACTTTGTCAAGGGTCCAAACTTCCAGTCACGCCACGGAAATTCGTTCCACAGACTCATTTTGACAAATGGACCGATCCAGCAGGTTTTCAAGAGGTAACGATCGTTCGTCATAGAGTATGTTCTCACTTTATCCGGATACGAGTCCGACATTGGGTTTAGACACCATTTCAGCGTGTCCACGTTAAACTCCATGACCAGCGGAGGGACGAGCCCGTTCATAATCCATTCGTTACCCGTGTCGTCGTTTTGATAAAAGATTATCCCGCGTTGTGACATGTCGTGGTTCACTTACCAAATAGTTGTTGGTAAATGCAACCGCGAATCGTGTCGGATTCCCGATCCGATATACAATACAAGTGTTGTGACAAACAGTCGGTTTCCCGTTCGATTAATTATTGGTTTTTAAAAACATTACGAATATGCCCGTTTGGATATAGTCAATCGGACATATTCGTAAGTTTTTATTTGATTTATTTGTAAAATAAAACAATATACACGGTATAAAACCAATCCATTTTCGACATTTATTTTAAAAGGCTACAAACAAGTACAATAACTAACTATTCTATATATAATAACATTAAATAGAAATCTGCGTATCTCACACATTTAAATATATCTAAAAAATGGACAATGTGAATTGAATTTATATACGCAAAAAATTATATTTAATAACATCAATTTAACTAAAAAACCAATATTTGTTGTTTTCAAAAGAAGATGATAGCCGGCTCGTACAGGAGTGAGGCGGGGGTTGGCTAGCTGCTGGTTGGAGTGTCTACGACGATTCTTGAGTCGCCAGAGTCTGTGATGATTTTCCTCGTGTCTCCTTGTGGTGGGCTGCAGCTTCATGCTCACAGGCGTATTGGATGTTGTTGCCGAATTTCCAAAAATAACAATTAATCCAAAGGCATTTGCAACACACCTCGTAAAACCCCTCATTATACTCGCGCTCTAACTTCACACATTTCGCCTTCTTTCCGCAAGATTCACATTTCTTCGGTGCCATTATAACGATCAACGAGCTGGAGTGAATCTAACAAACAACCTCGCGACGGCTTTCCTTCAGCTAGACTGAATCTCGTGGCGTTGACGAAGAAAACTCGTATAGTGGAGGGGGAACTCGTATAGTGGAGGGGGTCAAGGGAGATTGGGTGGGGGGGATCTATCCGGGTTCCCGATATGCCTTTCGAATCTGTAGAGTCGGAAACAGTTGAAATATCTATAGAATCGTTCGCGGATTTTCAATACGACCTCGTTTGTAGCTCCCGGTGAATATCCTAATTTCGTACGGTAACGTACGAATACGAGTTCGGAGAGTTCTTTTATAGGATTCCAGACGGATTCGTTGTGTTCTTCAAAACGGAACAACGCGTTTCGCAGAGCGTGATAAACGTATTTCAACTCGTAAGTTTCCGTCCATTTCTCTTTGCAAGACTGGATAGGAGCGCTATTTGACGGGCCGTACAATAAATAGTCTTCCATAACGTACCGGTCGTTGTACGAGCGATTCGATTCTGAATTTTCCGTGTTTCCAAACAACCGGCCGCATCGAAAATTACAAATTGCCGGAGATAATCTCCTTTTCACGACCAGAAATTTCAACCATTGGCCTAGAAAATGGGTGGGATAAGTCATGCGTAAATCGAGCGTTGCCGTTGATGATATATGTAGCAAATGATCGCACCGCCGTTTTAGTAGTTCCGTCACTAAAGAAAGTACATGGTATTCTGTATGTAATTTGTTTTCAACGCAAAGAATTAAAATATCATCCAAGAATGTCGTTACGACTTTTAATTCTTTTATAGTATGTTCAACTTTTTCGTAATGAATTTCGATTTCAATACTCGTGAAGTTTCGTTTAGCTGTCATTCTTTCTTTCTGAGTACCCGTTGTTTTTTACAAATCGGAGTTTCGGATCATCTGTATATCAAAAGTGTCGCTTCACAGGATTCAAATCAAATGTCCCCTATTTCTTACAATTCGGTATCCCGATCCGTCGTCAACGTACGATTAAGGAATACGACTATTCGGGATCCCGTATGACCGGTTGATTCTATCCCCACCACCGCCTATAAATTGCTCCGTCTTCGCCGGTCTGGCTCAGTTCAGAAGGAGACGTGACAACATAGTTATGGTTTGTGCGACTGTTTATTTTTCATTGATTGAAAATGATGAACCCAGGTTGGGTTCCGGTCGATGTTGTGCGTGCGGGACTGTGGGAGAGTTTCAAATGATGACAGGATCCCCGGTAATGTATCCATCTTCGCTGTGCCCGGGATGTTCACATCAAATCGCCGGGGAAGTGTTGAATTGTGGATTTTATTTTTTGGCTTGCAAATTTTGCCGTCACTCTTGCCGAATTTGCAGTGACGTCCCACCAAAAGACCTGGTGTTAACGATAACGTGTGAAGTGTGCACCACCACGTGTTCCGAACGTTTCAATTCGGACACGTTGACGGATTCCCTTTGGAAGGCGAACAAGTATATCGTCTTCCCATATGAAAGACAACAGAACGAGTGGTGTCGCGGCTGCGGCTACAACCCGCCGGCGTTGCCCCAAGTGACTCCGTTGGATTTATCAATCCGAAAAGTAGAATTGTCAGACCAACCGTCAGACCAGCCGTTGGATACAACAGATTGGGCCACTTTAGAACCCATTCTCGACTCGTTGGAGGAGAATTGGACCACAATTCCAACGGATGACGAGATGAAAACCTGGGTGCCACTTCCCTCATCAGAAGCGGAGTTTTTTGATATGAGGATGGTTTAGTTTATAGTTGTTGTTTCTGTTTGTAGATTGTATTGATTGTTTGTATAAAATATTGAATTATTAATTATTGTATGTAGCTGTTTGTGGACTGTTGTAATTCATTAGTTTTGTATATAATTTGTATCAGTTTGTAGATTTTTATAATAATCAATTAGTTCTTTTATGTTTTGCATATAGTTATTTATTGTACTCTGCTAGTTTTTTCACATGATTTGTATCAGTTTGTAGACTTTTGAATGAAATATTGAATACTTAATTTTATATTTTTATCAGTTTGTAAACTTTTATAATCAATTGTGAGAATCGATTGAATTTTTATATTTTTCATATAGTTATTGTATATGTTTGTGAACTTTTATAATCTGTTATTTGTTTTATATAATTTTGTATTAGTTTGTAGACTTTTATTAAATGTTGAATGTTTCTGTATTTTGTAGACTTTTATAAAATCAATTAATATTTTTATATTTTGTTTATAGTTATTTTATCTCTAGCCTAAAATCAATTTGTTTTATATCATGTATTATTGTAACAATAAATCCAATAAAAATTCAAATAAAAAATACGAATATGTTTGTTTGGATATATCCAAACAAACATATTCGTATTTTTTAAAAACTAATAATTTATCTAGCGGGAACCCGATTCGATATTAAATATGATATAATTTCCGTTAACTGCATTAGCTGGGTTGATCTATTTTCTCCATCTATGCACAAAACGATGAGTCCTTTCATCGGACGATGCAGTTAACGGTCAAATATATCATTTTACCCGTAATTAATTTTTTCGGGTGCCGCCCGCGTTGCGGGTCATCGCAGGACTCGGTTAAAACAAATACGACGGTGAAACGGCCGTATCGTCACGTCTAGTGTCGGCGCGAAAAGAGGTGTAAATCGGCGCGTTTTTATTTTTCATTTTGACGGAAAGTCGGTCGGGGATTTCAAAACTTTTCTCGGGTAAAAAAAATGTTTGTAACAAATATTTTTTAAAAAACCACCCCAGTAAGCGACGCGCCGGCCCCTCCCCGCTGCTCCTTCCTTGAAGGAGTCATTATTATGGGCAAGGAGCTAAAGAGTCGCGCGCGAACGGTACCTCGTATATATGCATTTTTGGTGGCGTGTCGAGATATAATTTTCGACGAGCCAAAAAATCCTGCTCTCTGATTGGCTGAAATTTTTGGCGGGAAAAATACTCGAATCCTATTGGTCGGCAGCCGGGGGTTGTCGAGAGCATAGGGTCGACCGAACGAAAAAATGGTGGAGGAAATGCTCAGTCTTACGGCGGCCGTCGGAGAGGGTGGTCGCAAAGGGGACTTTGAATTTTTCACACTCTTCGCGCGGGTAACCGACCCCACGCGGTTAACCAAAGATTTAAAGCGGTTACCCGCGCGTTCTGATCAATATCTCGCGCGCCCCTTCTGTAAGCTAGGGACCTGTACGGAGAATGAAAAGGGATAAGTTCGTGTTTTCCAGAATAACCACCAGTCGAGTGTATTATGAGACTGGCGAGTTGCATAACAAGAAAAAACGGCGAGTTACAGAGCAAGAAAAAAGGAAGCTTTGAGGGCCGGATAGATCGATCTTCCCCATCTATGCACAAAAAGTTGAGTCATTACACCGAAAGATATAGTTGAAGGTAAAATATATCATTTTTCATATCAAATCGGTTTCCCGCTCGATAAACTATTAGTTTTTAAAAAATACGAATATGTCCGTTTGACTTTATCCAAACGGGCATATTCGTAAATTTTATTGGATTTATTTGTAAAATAATACTGTACATGGTATAAAAATAATCTATTTTCAACATTTATTACAAAAGGCTACAAACAAATACAATAACTAACAATCTTATATATAAAAAACAATATACAAAAGGTCGAAATTTGCGTATTTCACACGTCCAATATATCGAACGTTGGGATTAAGAATTTAAAATGAATTAACAACTTATTTTCCAAAACGCATATAAAGACAAACAACAATAACAAATTTAGGTGCAATACTAAGCTTCCTTTGATAGGAAATCCTTCAAAAATATCGACATACACAAAACAATTATATTACTTTACAAATAAATTTAAAAATAAACCAATGAACTATATATAGATATTCTTACAGTCTTTATTTACATACCTTAGATTTCTAAAATTACTTTTTAATTATTTACTGAATTAAAAATATTATATACAAACTTATGACCTCTACTCGTCTATGACTAATATTGGTGTTGGCTCGAGGACTAATTTGTACTTGATCCAATGACCATACGGCCCCGGGTTATCGTGTTCCCACCTATTTGGGCCGTAGCCGCATCCAAAGCAGGGAATGTCCCATCGTCGCTGACCAGGTTGTATGTATAGGTGGGTGGATTTCCACATGAAACCTCCATTTCCGCTCTCGAAGTAGAACGTTGTCGTTGTGCAACAAGCTCCGCAGGTTGATTGGACGTGGAGATCCTTCGGCGGGTCCTTTGTGCACTTTGAACAAGAGTGACCACAGCTGTCGCAGCCCTGATGGTATAATGGGTCTTTTAATAATGAGGTGTGTATCGAGTGATTGCACACCGGACAAATAAGTAAATCTCCTCTTGACAACCGCGTAAACCTTTTGAAATCTGTTCCGCCACACGAACAACACATACCGGTGGGACAAGGAGCCGGAAAACTAGCGAAGGATATTTTGATCTTTCCGCAGGACTGCATGTTCTTTTCGGTGGGCGTACGAGCATCGACTGAACGCCGACCCGAGACGGGCGCGCTTATATGCCCAACGAAGGAGCATTATACGGGATTCCGAACGGTCAGAAGACCGACGAGAACCGGATCGGTTCCCCGAGAAGTTCGGTCTATACAAGAGTGGTCGGAATCCCGATGAAAACATAGGTGTTTTTTAAAAAAATATAAAATTTACAGTATTATAAATCTTTATTGAAACATATTTTAAGTACGACAGAAAAAGTTATAAAAAACTATATACATACATAAACATAATATATTGATACGAATTTAAATAAATTATATTTGGACATGCGATCTTGTACAGGGAACTGGTATGGCGAAGAACAAATCAAATTACAAATAGTTATAACAACCAAAGAAATACTGTAAAATCACATAGCGCATTCTTCTAGTTTAGCAAAGAACTTGTTTTCGTGTCCGTAGCACGCGATCCTGTACAGGGAGCTGGTACGGCCCTTCTTGCGAATACACGATTTCCAAACACCATTCGCAGAACATTTTAAAGAATACCATTATATCCATATCGGCGGGAGCCAAAACAGAGAACGGTCCACCACAGATGACCGATGAGAACCGGATCAGTTCCCCAAGAAGTTCGGTTCATACAAGAGCGGTCGGTATCCCGATGAAAACATAGGTGTTTTTTAAAAAATATAAAATTTACAGTACTATACATCTTGATTGAAACATATTGTAAGTACGATAGAAAAAGTTATAAAAACTATAGATACATAATATATTGATACAAATTTAAATAAATTTTATTTGAAGATGCGATCTTGTACAGGGAGCTGGTATGGTGAAGAACAAATCAAAATATAAATATTTTTACAACAGAAAAAGTTATAACAACAACAATACAGTAAAATCACATCGCGTATTCTTCCAGTTTAGCAAAGAACGTGTTTTCGTATTCGGAGCGCGCGATCCTGTACAGGGAGCTGGTACTGCCCTCTTCTTGCGAATACACGATTTTCAAACACCATTCGCAGAACATTTTAAAGAATACCATTATATCCATATCGGCGGGCGCCAAAACAGAGAACGGTCCACCACAGATGACCGATGAGAACCGGATCAGTTCCCCAAGAAGTTCGGTTCATACAAGAGCGGTCGGTATCCCGATGAAAACATAGGTGTTTTTTAAAAAATATAAAATTTACAGTACTATACATCTTGATTGAAACATATTGTAAGTACGATAGAAAAAGTTATAAAAACTATAGATACATAATATATTGATACAAATTTAAATAAATTTTATTTGAAGATGCGATCTTGTACAGGGAGCTGGTATGGTGAAGAACAAATCAAAATATAAATATTTTTACAACAGAAAAAGTTATAACAACAACAATACAGTAAAATCACATCGCGTATTCTTCCAGTTTAGCAAAGAACGTGTTTTCGTATTCGGAGCGCGCGATCCTGTACAGGGAGCTGGTACTGCCCTCTTCTTGCGAATACACGATTTTCAAACACCATTCGCAGAACATTTTAAAGAAAGCCATTATATCCATATTGGTGGACCCCAAAACAAAGGGTGGACAACGAGAATAGTCCATCACGCGGATGTCGAACAGCTCCGCCATTTCCAACCAAACGTCGTGGTCACCTCCTTTGGGATCGAAGAACCGTGAATTGAAGCGGTTCAGATTGCGTTGAATTTCGTATGACAGAGTTAAATCCGGATTCATACGTCCGCTGTTTAATTCAATTATGGGTTTGGCCGTGTAAATGTCACCAGGTCGCCAGTATTCAAATTTTGTTTCAGTCATCAAAAAACTCTCGTTGACACCAGCCATCGAATCGATGACGAGTGGCTCGACGAAGACGAAAATCGGATCAATAATTTTCACATCTGTCGGGAACCGTTTGCCGTTTTTAGGAACGTGGCTCAAACAAACGGCGGATCCACTCACCGATATCATGGCGATCTTGCGACAACCGTTGTTCGCACATTCGGGGATAGATTCTTTTGGAAACACTTCGTATTTTTTCTTGACGAACCTCTTGAATTGTGAGATGAGAAACCCATCGGCTCCTACAAAAGTCACATAACACACGACGTTCCACTCGTCATCTTTTAACGATTCTCTTGTTGAAAAAAATAATATGTAAAACTTAATGATGTTTGATAGTTGATTGCCGAAACCCTCCGCGGTAGAACCAACGGCGGACATAAAAGACGTGTCGATTTTTGGACACCCAGTACGGATGTGATTGACCGTTCCGAATTCATCGAAGAAAATCATCATGTATATTTCCAATAGTTTGACGCCCGCCCGACGAAAGAAGTCTTTCTTCGAATAGAGGTCGTTGCAGACATTTCTCGTTTGGTGAGACGCTCTGATGTTCAGCAAATATTCGCTCTCCGTCCGGAAACTGTACTGGAGTATGGAACGATCGACATTTTTCAGCGTGGGGTCTTTCATGTTCGTCCGCCGCGACCTGTGTTGTACCGCAAACTGAACGCCCCGACCTTCGTTCGCTCCGAGGAAGAGAAGGGGATCGAGCGGTGAGAAGGGGGGGGCGTGGCGTTTCGCAACTCCGTCGAGATTAGCGAGCCACAGAATGGAAAAGATAGTTGATATAGCGGTCGATATGACAATCGAAACTAGTACTCGCCTTGTCAGCACCGAACCCACGGGATCAAGATGAGTATCATCACACTGGAAGGTAATATAGGCGCCGGCAAGACCACGTTGGCCACCGCTCTCTACGAGGAATTCAAGCGGGCCGGGTGGAAAACTGTACATATCAAAGAACCTTTGGGTCTGTGGACGGACTTTCACGGGACCAATCTTTTAGAACTTCTGTACAGAGATATAGAGCGATGGGCGTTTACATTTCAGGCGAACGCACTCGTAGATATGACCGACTATGACAGACAGGCGATGAAGTTCGCACGCGACGGGTTCGTCGTAATAAAAGAGCGTTCTTCGTTCAGCGTTCGACATATTTTCAGCGAACATCTCTACGGTAACATGACGGAAGCGGAGCATCAAATTATGGAAAAATTAATCGATGCGATCAGGGATCCGCGGGAAGAAGTGACCGTTGACGGAAACCCCACTCCGGCCGACATCACACTGTACGTTCGCACGGAGCCGGAGACGTGTTACAAACGCGTCCACAAACGGGGACGTTTGGAAGAGACCGGTCGGGAAGAAAGCGAGTTGAACTTGGATTATCTGGTGCGGTTACACGAACAACACGAACGGGCTGCTCAGAAATTTTACGGGCGAACAATCGTCATTAACAACACACTATCCAACGTAACTGATCCGAAATCCATAATTTTCGGCGATGCGAATCTTTTTGATATACTTGTCAGTGAAATTCGTAAAAAAAACCGAGACGGAGATCAGCAAACTGATTAACACAGAGTCTGGACTCCATTGGACGTGTGTTACAGGACGCAAACTCACAATTAATACTGCTTTAATTTAATATTATTTGTTAAAGTAAATTGGAATAAACAATTGTTGGTAATAAAAACGGGATGGACATAAATTGTAACCCTGCCTTTTAAGAGGATTTCACAATCTTAAATGTACGTATTTATCCTGCTCAAAAAAGAAACTGAACAACAGAACTTGGATATATTTTATAATAGACCTAAGTATATATTTAAAAATTAGCATTACTAATATCGATACTGTAAATACATCGGATGAAAAATATCGAACATCGGCCTTTAAATATCGATATCAAACACTATTTCGCCCCTCTAACCCTTTTCACTGATAATTCGGAATCCCGATTGGGTGTCGTCAGGAGAGAGGGTGTGGCCGTCAGATGAGAGAGGGGGTATGGCCGTCAGAGGAGAGAGGGGGTATGGCCGTCAGAGGAGAGAGGGGGTATGGCCCCCATCGCCTATATTAGGAGCAGCGTTCCGCGGCAAATTCAGTACACAGCCGTTCAGCATGGAAACTTCTTGTGGAATTTACGATCTCCATACTGCAGAGGCCTCCAACCCGCTGCCACTTCGGGAGTTATGTTGCGTCTGCGGATCGGGATCATTTGAAAATATTGGCCGCATAGTCACGTATCCGTGCAAATTCAGGTGCTCGGTCTGCCGTCACGATGTCGTCCCGGACCAGCCGAGAACGCCGCAGATCTACAGGATCTGCGAGGTCTGCCGCCATTCTTGTTCCATCTGCGGCGGCAATAAGGGACCGAAGGACGTCGTCGTGAACATCGATTGCGGGGCGTGTCTTGCGAGGACTAAATACGACCTGGAGGTGGGAGACAACAGGAGCGGGCTTTGGACCACCGTCACAACGACAACCAAATTGGGCAGACGACGGTGGAACAAGGTCTGCACCGGTTGCGGGTACAACCCCGCCCCCTTCAGACATTTAACAAGCACATTTAGAATTAGTAATGGCAAGGTAAAAGTAGTGCCAGTTAATCAAATTGAAAATTTTAAAGTAGTTTATGATAATGTGTTAAAGGAGTGGAAGTTGCAAAACCTCCAAAAAGTCGTATCGAGTGATGGTAAAATTGTACAAGTGTAAATAGTAGTTGTATGTAAATTTAATCTTTTCATATTTGTAGTATTTTTGTATGTAGTATGTTTGATGTATGTATATCTTTTAATCATGTACAATTTAAAATGTTAATTTTCTTTATATATATTTGTAGTATTTTGTATGTAAAGTAGTACATGTATGGTAACTTTTAATCAATAAAGTTTTTTGTTATTCTTAGGGTGTTTGTAGTATTTTTTTAAAAAACCCCCTTCGATACATCGGGAAACCGATGATATCAAGTTGCGACATGGCAAAATTTGACATTTTAAAATAGTTGTGTGCACAATAATTATTGTAAATGTAAAATTTTTAACAAGAGTCCGGATCCCCTCGGACGTGTGTTATATATGAATTTGTTTACTACCGTTTTGTAAATTCAATAAGCCACGATTTATTTTGTTTCCTGTTACATTCACAGTCACGCTATGTGAATTTATTTTAATTCTTATTTCGGAGGACGAGATCGGAGTTGAATCTTCGATATCCATATACGTAATATCTCCATTAAACTCTATATACATTTTTGAGTCATGTCGAGACTATTTTTTGCCATAAAAACCGGCCTCACCATCTCGTCCGTCGTAACCGTCGGCCGCTTCCTTTTTCTTGCGCTGCAACTCGCCAGTCTCGTAATATACCCGACTGGCGGTTAGTCTGGAAAACACGAGAACCTATCCCTTTTCGTTCTCCGTACAGGTCCCTAGCTCACATAAAGGGCGCTCGAGATATTGATCAGAACGCGCGGGTAACCGCTTTAAATTTCTAGTTAACCGCGTGAGGGTCGGTTACCCGCGCGAAGTGTGAAAAATTCAAAGTCCCCTTTGCGACCATCTTCTCAGACGGCCGCCGTAACACTGAGCATTTCCCCCACCACTTTTTGGTTCTGTCAACCCTTTACTCTCGACAACCCCCGACCGCCGACCAATAGGATTCGAGTATTTTTCCCGCCAAAAATTTCAGCCAATCAGAGAGCCGGATTTTTTTGTCCGTTGAAAATTATATCTCGACAAGCCACCAAAAATGCATATATACGAGGTACCGTTCGCGCGCGACTCTTTAGCTCCTTGCCCATAATAATGACTCCTTCAAGGAAGGAGCAGCGGGGAGGGGCCGGCGCGTCGCTTACTGGGGTGGTTTTTTTTTTAAATTTGTTAAACACATTTTTACTCGAGAAAAGTTTTGAAATCTCCGACCGACTTGCCGTCAAAATAAAAAATAAAAACGCACTGATTTACACCTCTTTTCGCGCCGATCCCTGACGTGACGATACGGCCGTTTCGGCTTCGTATTCGCGTTAACCGAGTTCTGCGATGGCCCGCAACGCGGACAGCATTGACTCAAAACGGCAATATGGACACGAAGTGGAGAGCGGCAAAAACGGTCTGCCGACACGATGTCGTCACGGACCAACAGAGAACGCTGCAGATCCTGTGGATCTGTGAGGTCTGCCGGCAACAGGAGCGGCCTTTGGGCCGCCGTGACAATGAAGATCAGACCGGGCGGACGACAGTGGAACGTGGTCTGCACCGGGTGCGAATACAACCCCGCCCTCCTCAGACACTCGTCAAGCACATTTACGATTAGTAAAGGCACAGTCAAAATAGTGCCAGTGAAAGATACCATAGTACATTTATATGTTATGCACAATAATTGGACTAATGTTATTTTCGTTTTCTCCATGTTATTGTAGGTAAAATAGTACACGTATAGCCTGTAAACAATATAAAATTCTTAGGGTGTTTGTAGTATTAAAAAAAAACCATTCCAGCCATCGGGAAACCGATGATATCAAGTTACGACATGGTAAAATTTGACATTTTGACCCGCCGAAATACAGAAAAGAGGTTCGGATAGCTGTTCTAGAACACATATACGGACAAAGGGCGTTGTGCAATTATCTGCGGTAGGTGGATAATTACAAACGCACCATTGAAGCTGTTCTCAACGCTGTTCTCGAGCAGTTACGAGAACACACCATCAAACAAACAGGCTACATCGGCCAGAAATTACACCTAGAACTCGAATATTCACATCCAGGTCAACGCTAACTGTAGGAATTCAAAATAAGTCAACACTAACTGTAGGAATTCAAAATCGGTTTCCCGATCTAAATCCAACGATTTTTTAAAAAATACAAATATATCCGTTCGCTTGCTTTAGACAAACGAACGGATATATTTGTTTTATGTTTTATTTGTTTATTAATAAACAGTTACAATTTTCTTAAAAGCTATATATACAAAATACAGATATAATAAAAAATTACAAAATACAGATATAATAAAAAATTACAAAATACAGATATAATAAAAAATTATTAAACATTTATACATTTATACAATTGTTATTTTGGAGTCGCCGGCGAGGCGGCCGGTGGAGTCGCCGGCGAGGCGGCCGGTGGGGCGGCCGGTGGAGTCGCCGGTGGAGTGGCCGGCGAGGCGGCCGGTGGAGTGGCCGGTGGAGTCGCCGGCGGGGCGGCCGGTGGAGTGGCCGGTGGAGTCGCCGGCGGGGCGGCCGGTGGAGTGGCCGGTGGAGTGGCCGGTGGAGTCGCCGGTGGAGTGGCCGGCGAGGCGGCCGGTGGAGTCGCCGGCGGGGCGGCCGGTGGAGTGGCCGGCAGAGTAACCTCGGATCACCTTGGGCGGCTGGCGGGGCGGCTGGCGGGGCGGCTTGTGGAGTGGCCGGCGAGGCGGCCGGTGGAGTGGCCGGTGAAGTGGCCGGCGGGGCGGCCGGTGGAGTCGCCGGCGGGGCGGCCGGTGGAGTGGCCGGCAGAGTAACCTCGGATCACCTTGGGCGGCTGGCGGGGCGGCTGGCGGGGCGGCTGGTGGAGTGGCCGGCGAGGCGGCCGGTGGAGTGGCCGGTGAAGTGGCCGGCGGGGCGGCCGGTGGAGTGGCTGGTGGAGTGGCCGATGTTTGATGGCAAAAGGTTGAGAACCCATCAATTTTGAAAAATAAATTTTGAAAAATGAATTTTGAAAAAAGGTAAATTTTCATTTGAACGGGTCCAACAAATCTAAATATTCCGAGTTTTTGAACTCTTCGTTGAGAGTTTTGTTTTGGAAAAGCAGATCAATTTTTAATTTTGTATGGTAGTGAAATTCCCGTAAAAACGGTCCAAACCGGTATACAGAGTTAGGACCGTTAGACCGTACAATTTCCTTGTATATGGCCGCACGATACAGAATTTCATTTCCTTTCATTTCGGAAATTCGACGATACTTTTGAATATTGTCAAAACATTCAAAAGTATCATCGAATTCCGGCCAGAAATATCGCACGAAATTCTTATCGGCGTCCGTCATAATTTTCAATTCGGAGGTAAAGACCCCTGAGGGGCGTTCCTCCATCTCGATTAAAAATTGTCTCGGTATATTAGATTTGTTTTTCCCTATAAGTTCGAAATCTTTCCCCATGAACTCTCGAAAGAGGATATCTACGTCAATCCGACCGAATAGATCTCGGTACGTGTATACCGGCGGCATTCCGAGATTCTCGCAGATCGGATTTATGTAATCCATTACTTCATCTGTCCTCCACTTTCGAAAGTCCTTAAGAAGTGTATCCATAGTTTCCTCGTTGCATTTGTAATTATAAAGATTTGAAAAATAATCGTAATTTACATAGGGGCTGATAGACTCTACAAATTTAATGTCTTGTTCATAATGTCTGATATTGTTAAAAAGGTTTTTAATACGTTGTGTGTGACCAAGATCACAAGTATCTATTGTATAATATAGAAAATGTATTTCACATCTTTCTATGAGTTCTTTAATGTTGTCCCCGCGCCATGTTTCATAGCGGTCTGTTACACGATGGCGCCCCAAGGAATAATATCCCTCAGGCAGTCGTGAACAGACATTGATTTGGTGGGGCCGGTGAGTCAAGAACCTTTCACCATCATAACTCGCCCGTCGTCCGTGGTGGCTGGATTTTCGCCGACGCCGGTTACCAGCTTTCCCGTGCCGCACAAAACAAAGCACCGCCAAGGTGACTCCGAGGATCCCCGTACCCGCAGTAAAGTATGGTGTTTCTGAAATACACACAATATGAGATATAATTCTACACACGTAATAAATAAAAATATCCCCATCGCAGCAAACTTGCATACTTAGCGAATTTCCAATAAATATATAACATAACACTTAACAGGATTCATAAGAAATACATTCACAAACAAGCGATATTTAAAATATTAATTATTCTCCTTAAGAATAACATTGGGGATGAGTACGCAGGTTTGCTGCAAAAAGTAACACAAAATAACTTATGCAAATATCAATAGAACTCATCTTAGTGTAGCCACATACCAAGTTTCATCCATGTACATTCATAAATAAGCGATATATAACATTTTTATTTTCATTTCCATAAGAACAATGGGGACCAAGTACCTAGGTTTGCTGCTACGGGAACCATAGACGAAATATTTTTTTGGTTGCAAACAACAATTAACCACAACCCGATGAAGCCATATACCAAATTTCGTCAGTTTATGTTCATAAATAAGCGAGATATACAATTTTTCTTTTTCTCCATAAGAATAACATTAGACAACATACTGTGTTTAGCACTTTCGATATCTCAGTAACCAATTGACTTAAAACAATGATCAATATATCAAATTGTTTTTTATGATGAATTCAATGGTAAAAATCAAAATTTGATTTAAATAAAAATTAAATGTGGAAACCCCATAAACTCCATTTTTGGGTTACAAAACCCCCCCAAAAAACCCTTAGGATGGTGAGATTTGTCTGGTTTTTGAAATCGTTCAAACAATTGGTGCTTTACACATTTGTACCAAATTTCATTAAGATCGGACCTTTTTTACGAGAGTTATCGTGCTTACGGACATATATATAAATTTGAACGAATGGTGTTTTTGGCATCTGGGGACTTCAAAATGAAAAGTTATCATGGTCTCGGGCTTAAGTCTTACCATGAGACCTACGGTCATAGTTTCTTCCCTATAGGTGAAATTCGCTAAAACAGCTAACCATTACATTTCGGTGGAAAGATATATCGCTTAGAGAGGAAAATACGAAAAATAAAACTTCATTTTAATATTTAGTACCACATCACAATGTTTGACAATCTGGTATTTAAGGATACCACACAAAAATTTCTAAGCCAAAATAATATTTTTAAAGTATTTTCAGAAAATTATTGAAGAACTCTGCATCAAATACCATTATCTCATACAACGTGAAAAAATAATATTTGCCTTTAGCTGAGAGTTAGAAGAAGTGCGGAGCCGAAGCCCCAATAGGTTTTGATCTAATAAGTGTCCTTTCCATACCTGCTTTTTCATAAACTATTACTGTCATTGGGGACATATATCCGAAATCTATACAGGCCGGGTATGATTATGAATTTGTATTTTGAAGCCCATAATTTCAATTTGATATATATCATAGTATAGCGTTTAAAAACCATCTATTTCAGGTATAAATTAAGTAATTTAAATATAAATAATCTACCTTTATTTTAAAGTTAAAATAATTTTTCAATGTAAAAATTATAAATATGTTCA
Source organism: Allygus modestus (assembly GCA_963675035.1). Taxonomy (NCBI): domain Eukaryota; kingdom Metazoa; phylum Arthropoda; class Insecta; order Hemiptera; family Cicadellidae; genus Allygus; species Allygus modestus. Next base: position 481,218,034 of record OY776112.1, on the reverse strand, counting down.
CTAAATACAATACAAATTTTGAAAGAATTACCGAATTTGTATTTTGAAGCCCATAATTTCAATTTGATATATATCATAGTATAGCGTTTAAAAACCATCTATTTCAGGTATAAATTAAGTAATTTAAATATAAATAATCTACCTTTATTTTAAAGTTAAAATAATTTTTCAATGTAAAAATTATAAATATGTTCACTAAATACAATACAAATTTTGAAACAATTACCGAATTTGTATTTTGAAGCCCATAATTTCAATTTGATATATATCATAGTATAGCGTTTAAAAACCATCTATTTCAGGTATAAATTAAGTAATTTAAATATAAATAATCTACCTTTATTTTAAAGTTAAAATAATTTTTCAATGTAAAAATTATAAATATGTTCACTAAATACAATACAAATTTTGAAAGAATTACCGAATTTGTATTTTGAAGCCCATAATTTCAATTTGATATATATCATAGTATAGCGTTTAAAAACCATCTATTTCAGGTATAAATTAAGTAATTTAAATATAAATAATCTACCTTTATTTTAAAGTTAAAATAATTTTTCAATGTAAAAATTATAAATATGTTCACTAAATACAATACAAATTTTGAAAGAATTACCGAATTTGTATTTTGAAGCCCATAATTTCAATTTGATATATATCATAGTATAGCGTTTAAAAACCATCTATTTCAGGTATAAATTAAGTAATTTAAATATAAATAATCTACCTTTATTTTAAAGTTAAAATAATTTTTCAATGTAAAAATTATAAATATGTTCACTAAATACAATACAAATTTTGAAAGAATTACCGAATTTGTATTTTGAAGCCCATAATTTCAATTTGATATATATCATAGTATAGCGTTTAAAAACCATCTATTTCAGGTATAAATTAAGTAATTTAAATATAAATAATCTACCTTTATTTTAAAGTTAAAATAATTTTTCAATGTAAAAATTATAAATATGTTCACTAAATACAATACAAATTTTGAAAGAATTACCTCCAACCAAGTATTATTTTTAAATAATTACCTTGTTGTCCAATACAGATGATCGCCAATACGAATACCAATAACAACTTCATGGTGAAGCTTTAACTCAACTCGCCAAACTGAGCTCACCTGTCCAAACGACCTGTATTTATACCCGGGGACGGGTGGTGGGGACAAACCGTTCAATCGGAATCCCGAGATACGTCCCCCACCACCAAAACCACTTTCGCCGTCCTTGGTTTGCGTGGAAATCTCGCCTGTAATTATCGCTCTACAGTCCACCGATGATAAAAATACTGATCAGCGATAACCACGAGACGATTTTTGGTGCTACAGCCGCCGCTTTTGAACGAAAAAGTCGGTTTCCATCAGCGCAACCGGGCAAGATCCCGCCGACCGCATTGTCGGATTTCAAAAATTCACCACTTTCGGTATCGTACTCCCAGTAGGTGTCGTTTCGTACGAAATACGAACGTCTGCTATGACTGAAAGCCGCGTGATAGCCGCGGCCGTCCAATGGACCGACGGGCCATCGGTCTTCGATGTATCCCAAATAGCGCGCTCTCATGGATCGCGGTTCCAACGACCAGTAGTACGGACCGGCAAACACTAATGTTTCTGCCCGCCATTTAAATATTGTGTCTATCGGGCCGAAATACGACAACCCCACTTCCGATCGGACCGACATGCGGCGGCGGAGGGACGGGCCGACCGCAGTTAACGCGTACTCGTACAGATCGTCACCCGTCACCACGACGACAGAACGACGCGTGCCGTCATAGTGAAAAGCGTCTATCCGCCCGAATCGCGGCAGGTCCCCGAAATGATCGACCAACCGGTGTGTTCCCATTTCGACGGGACGGCCGAAATACCATCGCCACAGCGCGCCGTTTTTTACCATGAAAATCTCCTCCTCGAAGTAGGTTATGTCGTCGTAAGGGCCGTGCCAACCGCAATGGGATACGGGTATCTCTTCTCTTTCGCCTTCCGTAGGTACCCTCTCGTTACCCGCTCCGTCGTCGTATAGATCGGAGTAGAGTTTGCGGACCGACATCGAATCTACGGCTGGAAGTTTCGGTGACAAGGCATCCACAGACTCGGTGGAATACCACGGGAACATGACTGACGATCTATCCCGGTTGTGTGACAGCCCAATCGAGTGACCGATTTCATGTACGGCGACGTGAAAAAGGCTAGTGGTCTCCCATTCGTCTTCTTCACGGTCGTACTCCCGCCGGCGCTGACCGGCGTACCATGTTTCATCACTGTCAAAGTGTACGTCACCTCCGGTTTCGTCGGTTTCACCCGGATAAAACGCGTGCGCTAAAATGCCTCCGGGCCCGTCAAACTCGTACGAACACCCACCGTGGTCACGCCGGCCGAACGACAAGACAATATCGGCCTGACGCGCGCGAGAAAATCTCAACGCGGTGCCGTTCGCCCACGTATCGAAGGCCGCCTGAAGCGCGGTATGTACGTATGGCGCGAAGCGAGCCGAAAGCCGGTAAAAGTCCGAAGACCGCCCCGCGTCCCAGCGCCATTTTATTTCATTTCCATCGCTCCATCTTCTGACGGATCTCTTCGCGATGCGCCCCGTCGATCTGGGATACTCATTATCCGGAAGACCGCAGCGGGGCGTATTCATCAACCGCACGGTCGCCTCGTCCAGCGTTCCGGTGACGTTGAGACTTGCGTATTCCTGAAACTTTGAGATTGCGACCGCCATACGCTGACGCTCTCGATCGACCGCAGCCTCCACGCCGTCACCGGTTTTGTACGGAAGAAGCGGCAGCGGTGTTTCGTCCGTGTAACCGTACGCTCGAAAATAATCCGCATACCGGCCCGGAAAGTCGAGATGGTGAATAGTGGCACGCCTACTCACCGGTACCGTTCCTGCGAGAAGTGGAAACAACACAATGTGCGCACATAAAACAACGCGTCGGAATCCGCACATCGCGGGATTCGATAGGCTTACCCTTCTTCCTCTTACGATCCTTCGGAAGATAAGAAATAATAACGATTACCTAACTGGGACGTTCGTTTTGATAACGATCTATCACGGGTGGGGTGGAATATATTACTACTTGATTTGTGCGTGGACGGTCTAATTACCGCCGCTGACCGCTGTACGTCGGGCCCAAGAGTTTTCACCTAGTAACGGTATCCATTTCGTGTTGTCGTACAACCAGTCTCTAGGGCCGACAACGCCTAAACGCAACAACGCGAAAAGCACTCCCCACAGGACGATCACCGCCGCCAGAACGTATCCCACGTACTGTATCCATTCAAAACCGCCGGATTCGGCGCGCTGCAAAAGCGGCGCGTTCAAATTACCACCGCGCTCACGCGCTGTCGTGTACACCGGTTGCGTACTCATAATGGTTCAATATACGTTTGTTTTTGTCCCTCAAATCACTTATATTGTGTCGCGGGATCTCCGCCGTACAACCTGTTCAGCACTTCGTGTTGGACGGTGTACAGTATCGGGATTGACAGGAGTCTCTCGCGTGAACAGTGATCGCTGAGAGCGTGCAACCGTTCCAAAGTCATTTCTTCGCGGTCGTCGCCCCCAGCGAAAAACGCAAACTCTACGTGCTTCAATTGGGGGTCCACGAAATTGATCTTGATCAGACGCACGCCCGGCCAAATGTCGCCGAGGTCGTGGACGGTCTCGCGGTACCGATCGTGCACTATCACGTGTAGGCCGTTTTGAAGCATCGCGATTTCCACCGTTCTGTGGGCATCCAGCGGACTTTGGTGCGGTGACACTGTCTCGGTACGCAGCACGCGAGGTACGTCGACGAGGTTTTCGCACTCCACCGATTCATCGGTCCCGTCGTCCGTCTCGTTCAACACGGTGTTTGTTTCGTCGTCGAACGGGCGCAACAACACCGAACAGTACACGGTACAAATTTCACCCGTGACGGGATCGGCGTGTTCGAACGTCCGTCCGCCGCCGTTGCGTGCCGTTGCGAAAGACACGGGATTGAATCCGAGAATTCCTAATACTCTGACGTCTACGTAAAGAACACTGGGCGCCTCGAATAGATCGCACCATAACTTGTTTGGACCGCCCACGATTGCCCGTTCTTCTTCCCGCTCCAACCTTTGTGAATCATCATCGTCATCCTCAACTTCAAAATCCAAATCTATTTCTATAATATCCGTTTTGCCACGTACGAAAGCTACCGCGCATCTGGCTCCGTCGTGCGATGGATCCGTATAGCCGTTGATCAGGTAATATTTCGTTAACAACAACGCCTTTTGCACATAGTCCTCGAATGTCGCATGAGACACGAATACCTTCTGACCCATTGTCTCCTCGTCCGTTCCCGTCATGAATATGGGTCTATGTATGATAATACCACGTCCTTCTTTGTGTTCGAGCATGCTCAAAACTTGGTTCGACTTTGACCAAACATAGTAGGTATACGCCCTCAACCAACGATGAAACACGCACATCGGAAACCACTCGTTGTTTCTTATCCTGCGTTTTGGGATTAGATATGACGAATTGATCGGTATGATCGGCATACCGAGAAATCCGGACAAAACGGCCAATCGCGTCGTGGCTTGTTTTTCTCTGTAGGCAAACTGCACGGCGGCAAATGCGGACATCACGACTCTGTCGAGTTCTACCCGCATTTCGCCGCAAACGGTGGCGGCGTTTATCGGCGTTATCAACAAACAGGCGCGCCAAGCCAGGGTGGGTCTTTGGCATTGGCACAGACTGGACACCGCCGACCGTCTGTACACCAGATCCGTAGTGCAATAATCGTCTGCTCTCAGCCAAAATATATTTGCGGTATAATAATATCTGCGATCATTCGTGCTGAATGTAAATTGTACGCAGTTGTTCAGTTTGTTAAACGAGGTGAACCGCAAACTAGACGACGGTGGGCGTTGATACCCACCCGCGCCGTCCATCGAATCGCCGTCGTTTCCGCGACCGCGTTTGGCACGTCTTGACGACCCGGCGGCGGACCTTTTGCCGGGACGTACACACCCGCCGTACCGCGGACAATCCACCACCGTCCCACCTGACAGCGTGACAACGTCAGAAATGAATTTGTCCAATTCGGCGTCATTCATATCGAAAGCGCGTTGTAAATGTCTTTTGTCCGTGTCCGGCGGCAGGAGGGAATCCAAAGCGTCATAAGACGTCAAGCTGTTGTCAAACAAAAACACGTTACTGCCGAACATGTAAGATTTATAACGTATGGACGACTCGCCCCCGCCACCAAAAACAGCAGCTTTGTTTAAAAATCCAAACGGCGAAATCATTTTTATCGATTCGGCACGAGTTATCGCTTCGTTATTAAAACTGGCGTTAAAAACACCACCCCCCGAAGCAGTGTCCGTTTCGTATACCCGCTCGAATTCGATTTTCAAATTATCGTTGCCCCGCGCCACCTCGACCACGTGATCCGTCGCCCGTATCCACGCCTCCACGATCTTTGTATTTTCCTTGTCGCGCCAATCGTTCGTTTTTTCCAGATCTGCCGTCAGCATTTCGTAAAGTCTTGTATTGTCATTTACGCTACGATATTCATCGCCACCGCTCGACAGAGTTTCGTTATCGCCGGTGTTAAGTGACTCGGCGTAAAGCTTTTCTATGTCAGAACCACGATTGACCTCTTTCAGAGTCGACCAAAAACGAAGTGTTTCGGCTCCTATTACACCGCTACTGAACTCGTTCAGCGCATTTCTCATATTCGGTATAACCGAATATTCGATTTCTGCGAACGGCAATGACCACACATCGTCGTCGATAAATCTGTCTCCATAAAAGACGTCGCTCGTGAATGATAACGACCAGGACATCCTTTGCGTGATATTATTATAGAAAGCCGCGCCCGAACGAGCCAGTAATATGGCGTTGCCCATAGCCACGCCTTTGTCATTCATTGTAAAATGATCTTATGATAAAGACCGGTAATAGCATTCCATCGGGACTCCGAGGGATATTCCCAGGTTGTGTGTGGGGATATTCAGGAATCGCGCCTCGTGGTCGTTATCATTTGCTCTAACAAAATAAATAAATTACATCAGCATACGTTTAGAGTTTTAGGCATCGGGGGACTTTCCTGGTCATACATCTGTGTACTGTTTCGTTATTCATGATAAAGCGTCCAACTACAACCCGTCGACCGATTTCGTCAGGCTCAATCACTAGGCTCCGCCTTCTAGCGAGTCTATATAAGACGGCTCCGCTGCCCGCCCTATTGTCATTCGCTCTCTTGTATCTGTCGGCTTCATCACGACACCTCTACTACAATGAAAATGGCGGTGATAGATTTCAACGCTTTTGTAAGCAAGAAGACTAACGATGTTTTTATTAAGGAATTGACCGTGGTGGACATAGTGACCGGATCTGCTCAGCACTGGATATTCAAACCGCCAAAGGATACACCTCGTTATTCGCCCGGTACTTACACCAGAGATCGCCGCAACGAATGGCTGAGCCATCATTATCACGGTCTGGACTTTTCGTGTGGGTTCAGTGATTATGAGGACTTGCTAGTTGGATTGAACGAGATTTGTTCACATATGAAAGTGCTCTATGCGCCGGATCTCGAGAAGGCTAGAGTGTTGGAACAACTATTTGATACCAGACGATTAGTCTTTAGTCTGGAGGAGCTCGGTTGCCCTCCACTAGAAAGAGCATCACTTTTTCCAAGGCTGATAAGCGATTGTGGTGAAGACGAGGCTGGGCGGGATGAGGACTTACCCAAACAGTGTCTCTACCACCAGTTGTACTCACCAGGATTCGTGTGCACTTTTTCCAACGCACAACTTCTTGCTAAATGGTGTGCTGACAACATAGCTCTTCTAGACATAAATGAACCTTCTGTCAGGGCGAAAATGTTCGCCGACTGGAAACAAACTTCACCCACTGCCAAAGAATTTGCAGATGCCGGTTTAGTACCCGTGCATTCTACAAACTATTCCACCAAATGTGTGTACTGCGGTGTCATTTTGGGCGAATGGAAGGAAAATGACGATCCCTTCGCAGACCATGCTCGGAATTCACCTTTCTGCAAGTTTGTTCGATTCAACATGCAGCTGAAGGGAGATCAAAAGGATAATAAACGTAGACTCGCATGCTGCTCCGAAAATACTCCTGACATAAATACTCTTGACATTACTGCATCGGATTTGGCCAAGTGTTGTCGTGCATAATCATGATTAGTTTTATAGAATTATGAAAAGAGTATCTTTTCATGATCCACTTGTCACCGCTTCACTCAACCCGCCGGATGAAGAGAGGATATCGACCACCAATCACTGACAGTAAATTTGAACTAGTAATACTCTTATTTAAAAACAGAAGCAATCATATGTTTGCTTGTACATTTTAAAATAAAAATGTTAATATTTATTTTATCTTATTATTTATCCGAAAAGGTTTTGTCTCAACCCGGATTTGACTCATCCTGAAAACGCAAAAATACAAATGATCTCACCGCTCTTCATTTCGACTCGAAACGTGACGACATGAAGAGTTGTAATTGACACCATCGCGTTGTAGTGTAACATTTCAACAAACAAAAAAATTATATAATCGAATCAGCATACTGATGAAATATACTTTCAATTCGGTGCGATTTTGTTTGGGGCGTACCTTGATTACGGCCGTAACCGAATGATTACATCGGGAACCCGTCCGGTTATGAAACTCGAATGATTACATCGGGAACCCGTCCGGTTATGAAACGCGTTCAATCTCAACGCTACGGGGCGTGGCCAATCGCTCAGCCCCCACCACTCGCTAGACCCACTATAATAAAGAGTTCATTGCGGCAAACTGAGTCAGTTCGCTATTTCTATTGGAGAGGTTTGCAACCAACTGAGATATGGATGTGCGTACGGACGTTAACGTTGAGAATTTTATTAGATCGAAAAGAAGTCTTCAAAATTTTTTATTATTTATGGTTAACGTATACGATTATGAGCAGAGGGGGGGAGAAAATAACGAAATGACTAGAATAATGAGTTTTCTTTCGGAAACAAATCCAGCCAATCAGTTTTATTATATCGCTTCCAACTTAAAATCATATGTATTGGATATTATGGATGGTACCATCAATTTTGACCAAAGATCGCGCAGCAGAAGTCCTCGCTCTCGACACAGTCTGCGACCCGACGGCGAAGAAGAGTCGCCGGGGAGTCTTCGCTATCGTCACGATCTGCAACCCGACGGCGGAGAGGAGTCACCGGGAAGTCCTCGTTATCGTCACGGTCTGCGACCCGACGGCGGAGAGGAGTCACCGGAGAGTCCTCGCCATCGTGGTAGTGTACGCCAGAGGAATCGAACAAGGTTGCGGACGACGACCGCACTACGAGAAGAATAAATGTATTTCATGTCAAGAAATGCGTTTTAAATTTTAATCCTTTAACTCCTAATGCTTGTGATCTTTTGTAATACATGGTGAAAATGAATTAGTTTTATATAATGTATATTGCATTAACGAATATGTCCGTATCCAAATGGACATATTCGTAAGTTTTTAAAAACTAATAATTTATCGAGCGGGGAACCGATTCGATATGAAAAATGATAGATTTTTCCATTAACTACGTTGTCCCGGAACATCACTCTTATTATTACATTATCAAATATACAGTTAACGGGATCCCGATAAAATTGTAGGGTTTTAAAAAAAAACACTCTTTAATAACATAAAATATTTACAATTTATTAAAGAATAAAATACATTGTCCCGGGTAGACTTTTACGGTCTCTGTTAGTCAGTGCCAAGGACTGCTCACGGGGCTCGGCCGAACTGCATGTAAACCTTTTCGGAGCTCGGCCGAGTTCGATATAGACATATATTTTTTGCAGGTGACTTCTTACTGTCTCGGCTGAACCCCGGGTAGACTTTTATGGTCTCTGTTGAGACTTGGTAACACATCATCGTGATAAAAATAATAGATTCCGAATAATTTAACAACACAAAAATATGTTTTGATTTTATTTACAAATTATTAAATATAATAATTTACAATACTAATAAACAGTTTGACATTCACCAACGACTGGAGATCTTGCCGCCAAAATGATTGCGCAGTGCCCAAACTCTATTGTTCGTGCACGGTCGTAACGAAATGTTCACGTAGACATTCCATTTACGGCCATCTATCTTCGTTCTCGAAAGTGGTTACGGGTGTTGAAAAATCGCCTTTGCGACCGTCCCCATCGACGTCAGCCGCGAGACTGATCGTTTCCCCCACCACTTTTTGGTTCGGTCAACCCTTTACTCTCGACAACCCCCGACCACCGACCAATAGGATTCGAGTATTTTTCCCGCCAAAAGTTTTGGCCAATCAGAAGGCTGCATTTTTGCGCGCGTCGAAAATTACATCTCAACACGCCGCCGAAATTGCATATATACGAGGTATCGTTCGCGCGCGACTCTTTAGCTCCTTGCCCATAATAATGACTCCTTCAAGGAAGGAGCAGCGGGGAGGGGCCGGCGCGTCGCTAGTTGGAATTTGTTTTTATTATTATTATGATTCAAAGAAAAATATGTTTACCACAGAAAAGTTTTGTCCCGGCCGGATTATAATTTGCGGAGAAACGCAAAAATACAAACCATTTTCACCGCTCTTCTCGTCAACAGTTTTGGCACCGTAACGGTGGTGGTGGAACGAGCGGGAAGCCACAATTGTCACCACCGTCACTGCGTGTAAAAGTAAATTCGCTCACAAACAAATTTTTTTCCACGGTCAGATTACACTTTCCGACGAATCGCAAAACTGGTCCGTAAAACACATACAGTTTTCGCCGCTCTTAATGTCGAGTCGAGGAGTGACCACCCGTCGAGTGTATTATGAGACTGGCGAGTTGCAGAGCAAGAAAAAAAGGAAGCGGCAGTTACAAAATGGTAGTAAGCAAATTCACATATAACACACGTCCGAGGGGATCCGGACTCTTGTTAAAAATTGTACATTTAAAATAATTATTTTGCACACAAATATTTTAAGATGTCAAATTTTACCATGTCGCAACTTGATATCATCGGTTTCCCGATGTATCGAAGGGTTTTTTTAAAAAAAATACTACAAACACCCTAAGAATAACAAAAAAAAACTTTATTGATTACAAATAACGATCGTTAGTGTACAAATGTTTATCTATTACAATCCAAAATTTTAACTACGTTATTTCTAATCCTCTACAATCATTACGGGTGTCGGCTCGATGATCATCGTGAATGGGATCCAACGATTAAACTGCGTTTTGGTATCGTGCCTCCATCCGGTAGGGATGTAGCTGCAACTTCGACATGGTGTGTTCCAGCGCAGTTGGCCGGGAAGTATGGTGAAACTCCTCGACTTCCACATCATTCCCTCTTCACCGCTCTCGAAAAAGAAGTCTGTAGTTGCGCAGCAAGCTCCGCACGTGGCTTTCAGTAAGATGTTCTTCGGTGGGTTTTCGGAACACCTGACGCACGAGTGATTACAGCTGTTGCATGCCCGGTGAAATAGAGGAAAATCTAGTGGTTGGCGCATAGCGTGGTTACACGCGGGGCAGATTAACAGATTTTCCCTCACCAACCGCGTTGATCTCACGAATCTATTCATACCGCACGCACAGCACTTGTCCGTAGGAACGATGACCGGGAAGGGAGGGTGAAGAAACAAGAATGAAAATTCTCCACAGGACAGCATTTCTAGGCGTCTGAATCACGACTGAACGTCGATCCGCGGCGGCGCGATTTTATACTCGAGGTGGTTGAGTGGGGGTGGCATCATTCGATAGTTTACCGAATGACCCAACAATCGGTTGTCATCTGAAGGTTATCCCGATACGGAACTCCGACCTGTCATTTGTTCGTCCATGACATAATAAGTTCCTAGAAAGTCACGTGACGTTCTCCCACTCCATTTTACTAGACCTTCCCGTGCCTGACACTCATTTTTGATAAGAATGTCGGTTCAGACACCCACCATGAGCGAATCGCGAAGTCCGAATACCATTCAAGATCTTACGGTCACGGCGAAGAGAGTGACGGATAGAATTAACCCGAAAACTCTTCAAGATCTGACGGTTGCGGTGATAATGGAGTTCGTGCCGGAGGGGATCAACCTGTTACCAATGTCCCTACAAGATTACATCGTCGGAATCATGTGGAAGGAAATTCAATTTTCGAAAAATGTAGTGGATATTCTGCATGAACACAGTTATATACGGTATATTCAGATGCCTCATTCATGGTGCGTAGAAGATTACCAAATCATGAGAGACCTATCGGACGAGTGTTCAGATGCCGTAAATCGATATGCAAAGCTGATGAACGCATGGAAGCGATACCGATTCGGACCGCTCGCGACTTGAAACTTCGGACAGAGTGGGTGCAGTCAATTCGACCTCACGTCTTTCGATGATCCAAATATCAAATTTTAACCTGTGGGATACGCGAATTTCGACTTTGTGTATATTTTTATTCTATATTTGTGTTATTTTATTTGTTTTTAGTTTTTTTTTTTTGTAATAAATGTTGAAAATAAATTAGTTTTATATCATATGTATTGAATTTATTTTTAAATAAATTCAATAAAAACTTACGAATATGCTCTTTTGACTATATACAAACGGGCATATTCGTAAAGTTTTTAAAAACTAATAACTTATCGGGCGGGAACCCGATTTAATATAATTTTCTCGTTAACTGCAGTATCCAACCGTGACCATCAAAGGGTTAAATGAAATAATGTGCTTATTGCGGTTTGAGTAAATATTGTACATATTTTTATATGTTTCTCTTGGCAACAAATATATTTATTTCAACTTTATGTGTGTATGATGTTCAAACAAACAAAGTTTCATAAATATTTTTACTACATCTTTTTTTACAATTATCACTTAAAATCGGCACTTAGTCTTGTATATTGGATCGGGGGGGATGTTTTAATAAATTTCAGACTGTAAAATGTTTGAACTAATTTATTTTTCAGCATAACCGTTGATTTTGTGTAAAACTAAGTTACCCGGGCGTTGGAAAATGATGGCACCGGAACCACCCTTTTTGAACTGTGATGATCGTATTCGTCCGTATCCGATTCACTGTCACTGTTGCCGTTTCCGGGAAAAGGTTTTTCGTGATAATGAAATCGAATAAAACACTCTTCACGGTCAATTATAAAGTAAAGTGGCTTTACGACGCAAATATCGCAGTAGTTATCATGCTTCAACACTATGTTCCCCAACACTCCATCCGCACCCATATGGCAATGGTTGATTTCTCGATAAAACGTCCAACATTTAGGAGACATCCCCCACTTGCTTTCTCCCATTTCATCGTTTAGCGATATAAATGAAATGTAACTGTAACAATATGCGCACAGCCTGACACGTCGTTCCACATTTACCCATACGTAGTACTCCCACACTATATGACAGTCTTCGAGCGATACAAACTCCGGAATTCCTAGCTCGTTATCCGGGTAGTTCATAACCATATTCAACTCCGATCTCGTCATGTCCAGTAAGTCTACGCTCGAATAATCAAAATCTTCGGGACGATGTAAAGGCCCCTGTTTCAACCAGAGGTCTTTTACTAATGCTCTTGTACATTTTTTCACGAGTCGCGGTAATGGCAAACTCTCGATTACGCTCGCATCATCGAGCGACAGAGTAAACGTCTCGCAAGCTAATTCGAAGAGTGTTTTTACTATAATATTTGCGGGGCACATGTTGAGAATCGGGTCTTTATTTTTTTAATTCTGACGGAGGCCGGAGATTTCAAAACTTTTCTTGCAGAGTTTTATATTCTGCCGGACCGTAAAACTCGTAAGTTTTTGCCGCTCTCCACTTCGTGTCCATATTGCCGTTTTGAGTCAATGCCGTCCGCAACGCGGGCCATCGAAGTACTCGGTTAACGCAAATACGACGCCGAAACGGCCGTATCGTCACGTCTAGGATTGGCGCGAAAAGAGGTGTAAATCAGAGCGTTTTTATTTTGACGGAAAGTCGGTCGGAGATTTCAAAATTTTTCTCGAGTAAAAATGTGTTTAACAAATTTAAAAAAAACCACCCCAGTAAGCGACGCGCCGGCCCCTCCCCGCTGCTCCTTCCTTGAAGGAGTCATTATTATGGGCAAGGAGCTAAAGAGTCGCGCGCGAACGATACCTCGTATATATGCAATTTCGGCGGCGTGTCGAGATGTAATTTTCGACGAACAAAAAAATCCGGCTCTCTGATTGGCTAAAATTTTTGGCGGGAAAAATACTCGAATCCTATTGGTCGGTGGTCGGGGGTTGTCGAGAGTAAAGGGTTGACCGAACCAAAAAGTGGTGGGGGAAATACTCAGTCTTACGGCGGACGTCGGAGAGGGTGGTCGCAAAGGGGACTTTGAATTTTTCACACTCTCGTGCGGGTTACGGACCCTCACGTGGTTAACCAGAAATTTAAAGCAGTTACCAGCGCGTTCTGATCAATATCTCGCGCGCCCTTTATGTGCGCTAGGGACCTGTACGGAGAACGAAAAGGGATAAGTTCGTGTTTTCCAGAATGACCACCGGTCGGGTTTATTACGAGACTGGCGAGTTGCAGCGCAAGAAAAAGGAAGCGGCCAAGCGCAAGAAAAAGGTAGCGGCCAACGGCTACGGCGGACGAGATGGTGAGGGGAGACGAAAGGCGTTCGGCCGAGATCGTGTACCGTCCAACAATAGGATTTGAGTATTTTTCGACCAATTAGAGGCCGGTTTCATGGCAAAAAATAGTCTCGACACGACTAAAAATGTATTTAAAGTGTAATGGAGATATTACGTTTATGGATATCGAAGAAATTGAGAAAACGGCTACGACTTAATGGATGTTGTGGTTCTTCATCTATTGGAGCCGCTTAATTCGAGTATCCACTCGACAGCTTCCCCCACAAAACATATGCTGGTACATTATTGACATTATTTACAACGTGACCCGTGATATGATCATGAATATACACGTTTTAATTCCACCAAAGAAATTGTAAACATATAAAAAATGCTCAAACATGTCTCTTTGATAACACAGATTTACACAACACCAACACGTTTGTGTCTGAAACGGTCTATGTTTATGTCTGAAGTCCCAAATATACAGTTAACGGGATCCCGATAGATTCGTAGGAGTTTTTTAAAAAAAACACTTTTAATAACATAAAATATTTACAATTTATTACACTTTAAAATGTATATTGTAACAAATTATTACACCACAACAATTTATATCTAACATATTTAACAAACAATTTATTATTAAATAATAACTCTTATGGTCATTTAAGCAAAATATAATATTTTAACATGTATTAGTTAGTGCAACTCTTGTGTTAGTTTAAATATAAATCAAAAGGTATTCAATATTAATTATTCGATCAAAACTTTAAAAATATTTACAACCAATCTATTAATAAATAATTATAATATACAATAGAATTTTCTTAATGTAAATGGTACCTCTTTTATAAATGAATATGATACGTGAAATAACCTCTTTCCCGAGAAAAGTACTGGGTGTCAGGCGTTGATTTCATCGATGGCTGGGTGTAATGGGCAGGTTTAAACTCCGTGGTGGTGCAGTAACCTCTGTTTTGAATTTCGGGTTCGTTAAAGTTGCAATTGTTGATGAAATTCAAGAGAATCATAGCCGCTTTGTCGCTCTTGTTTACGGCGCAGGTCGAATCTTGTAACTCAACTTCGTGATCGGCGATCCGCATACGTTTGATAGCTCGTTGCATACGTTTTATAGCTCGTTCCAACGCCGTCAGTCCAGGTTGGTTGTCGTGATCACGGTTCAACACAACGTAACACGGTTTAACTTCAACATTTTTGATTTGAAGAGGCCGTCGTGCGTCGTCCGTTTTGATCCGTTGGTGAATGTAGGATACGTCGTCCGTTTCGATCCGTCGTGGAATGTAGGTTTTCGAGTGACTAGCCTTTAGTTTTTCGGCCGCTTTTCTTCTTTGTTGTTTTCTCAGCGCCGTCTTGGTAGGCCCTCTTGGGCGCCGTCTACGTCGAAAACGGCCTTCCTTCATCTCCGGCGATCCGCGTTGATCTTGCCAATATGACGGGCGGTCAGGGGCGTAGGAAGGTAGAGCAGACGGAGCAGACGACTTTTGTTCACGTCGGTCTGGGGACGGCCATCTTCGCCAATACGACAGTCGGTCAGGGGCGTATTCGGTTAGAACAGACTTTTGTTCATATTCTACAGGCGAGCGTAGTTTTGGTATGCGATAGTTGTCCATCGCTGGCAGCGTACCGATGAAGATGTGTCTGAAGTGCACAGAGCGAACTCAAAAAGAAGGAGACGAGTGGTGTACTGATGGAGCTCGCCGCGCGCCGGGCTTTTATAACCGGCGCGAGTGGTGGGGATGACCTCTATTCCGTCCCGCGCGGCTCGTAAACCCGAGTGGGGGGAATCGCTTTCGACGCCGCCGTCACCAGTGACACTTCGGGATGCCGATTCCAGTAAGAGCGGCTAGTTATGGAATTATTCGGTGAGTTAACGCCCGACCCGTCTGTAGCGAATCGATCCGTCCCGGCGATGCGGATCGATGTGGTAAAGAGTACAGATAGTGATCGTGGATTTCGTCTTTTTGACAATGCCCTCTTCGTTGTGCGCGATGTGGCATCTGAGGAATTGTTTTTAGAACGCATGAGAATTGCGAACGCAGTTTTTGAAAAAATTGTCAAACCGCACATGGACGATCCGTTGAGTGCGCTCGCTCGCAGACTGGTATTGGCTACAAAGGTGTGCATATCGAAGTATTTCAATAATCAGTCCTTCGCCAGAACGGGACGGCCATTTATCGTCAAGGCACATTTTAGAGATTCGCCCACGCTGTTTTGTGGCTGTTCGGACTTTTTGCGTACCTATTTGTATACTAGAAAAAAAGGTGAACCTTTTTTCGACAAAGACTCTTACGAAACGATGCCAGCAACTACTACGGGCGTTGCTTTCGATGGCGGCAGCGCGAATCGAACACAACCCATGACGGACGCTGAAAAAGAATTGGAACACTGTCGTTTCCTGTCAAGACTCGGCGCCCTTTCAAAATTGCTCATAGAAGGTGGACCAAAGCCGGGAATCGATTTCTTAGACGGTGCGAACGACAGCTTCGGAGGTTTCGACGAAGAATCTCAATCCAGACCGGAAGCG